>OU744736.1:51844099-53196599 GCA_916613615.1 Steromphala cineraria
CACTATCAGCTCTTGGGCTCTTGGGCTCTTGGTCATTAGATAAAGGGAGGCCGTCCTGATTCCTGCCTAAATGCTCGGCAGATTCCACTGGCAAGGGTGTGACGTCCTCGATTAACTCTTTTTTCCAAAATGCCTGTCGTCCTCCTGAACTTTGAAATATGCATTTCCTCCCGGCCGCATGTTCTACACTTTGTGCTTGTAGACATTTCATGCAAACACGCTGTCCAGTCATGTACATTCGATTTTGGTCACTAAATCCGTGCATACGGCCACGGGACACCGGAAGACGTCGCTACAACGTTCTCTGAACTCAGAACAGCGCTAGCCTCGCTAGACATCGTATTTTCGACCTAAAACAACACACCAAGGAGCTCGAAATGGTCAAAAGCACGCTCTGACCTCAAACAACACATCAAACAGCTCAAAACGCTGAAAAGCACCCCTCCATACAATGAATTCATTCTCGGATGCGAGATTGTTTGTTTTGCCTTCGTGAATCCAAAGTCTTAGTGCTAAAATTCCATTCAAATCACAGCCGACTCGCTGGTCCAGTGAAACCAAGATGCTAACTTTTAGGGTTCAAGTCCCGCTTGAGCCAACAAACTTTTGCAGATCTAACTTGTTATTTTTTTGCTTAGGTAGAACATATTTTGGTCACATTACAGTTAAATGGCATGAAATATATATTTTTATGCAAATTGATTTTGGATTCGAATTTGAAATTAATGTCTATCAAAGTACATACACAAACACAGGCCTAAACGTTGAGTATCAAGTGAAATCTGGTCATTTTGATAATGTATTAGTTACTTTTTAAATCTCAGAAAAATACGTCATGTGAAGGTCAAACACTCTGTGAAGGTCAAACAGGATGTCTTGAAGAGCTAAGTACTGCCGCGGCAGTCCTTGTTCAATATGACATTTACGTTTGCAATTGACAGAGTCTTTTTGGCCTTGTTAATACTGAAATCGTGACTTTTAAAATTCGTCTGAACGAACTATTGACTTCATACATACATGTATTGCAAATATTTGTCATACATATCATCACCATACATCGCTGAATCCGTTTGTCGTCGCTTTGCGACTATATTTAAGGATTCAGCTTGAAAAGCTGAATCCTTATTGTTATTGGCGTGTTTATTATTTTTATTGTTCCCAGAATTTTGTGAGCAGGATTCAGCCCAAACGGCTGATGCTATCAAAGCCAAATTTCACATGCTGGTAGACCTTGTTGTGGAATGGCGACAATAAGCTTTTGGGCCAAATCGGTCCATACATTAAAGGTCCAGTTCGATTCCAAAATCGAAAATTTAACATTGATTTTTTTTTCAAAATGCACTTAGAGACCTAATTTTTTTTTAAAAATGTGCGCAATCAAAAATGCTGCAAAAAACCAAATCATGGAAAATTCGTAGGTCACGTGGTTTGGCCGCCATCTTGGATTTAGTGCATTTTCGACCATTGCCGACCCCACCCACCTTTGAGAAACTTCTTCTCTGAAGATACTTGCACTAGAGAGCTGAAATTTATACTCAATGTAGCTGAAGCATTGTAGTTCTGAATTTGACTTCTACAAAGTTCTAACTTTAATACTTTTCTTGCTGTGATTTTTCAAAGTTGACCAAAATGTAAAAATCGCAAACTTCAAGGGCAGATAACTCAAAACCCAGACCATAGAATTTTATGATTTTTGCATGAGAGTTAGACATTGGCAAGCCCTTTAAGATAAAAGAATAAAATTGCTCGCGAACAGTCATTTCCGGTCAGGGTCAGAGGTCAAACTGTGCATTTTGGAAATGTGGTGTTTTGGTGGGTATGTTTGAAATATCGTAGCGAATCAACGGCGTACGATAACGCTTTGTTCTATACATCATATAGAAGCCAAAAGCCTATAGATTTTTTTAAAATTTAACAGTAAATTCCTATATTTGTTTTACATTGAGTTACGGCCCTTTGAATATTGTCAATTCTGCTTTCGTTTTGAATGCAAACGATATAGGTATGTTTAAAAAATCGTTACTCATCAGTGACAGGAGACAAATCATTGTTCCATATATCATTAGAAAGCGAAAAGATCATACAATCTGCGATAAATCTCATCAAAATTAGATTAAACATTAACATTGAAATTCGGAGCATTTAAATGTGGTCAATCCTATTTGCGTTTTGACTGATTCTCATATAAGAATGATTGAAAAATTGTACTTCATTGGCAATAAAACACTAGGAAAACATACTATACATCGATGGCTACGCTTGTTGAAGACAAAAACCTTTTGTGTAGTACTTCATTATAAAATTGTTCACAGTAAATGACTCATAAGCTAAATTATCTAATTATTTTTAGATTAAGCTTCATATTTGCGGCAGATGTCGCATCGCTCACCGTTTCTTTACTTTTTCATGCTCATCAAGAAATAATGTATGCCAATAAAGACAAATCTCTCCTCTTAACAATGGTAAAATCAATTTTGAAATGTCTCTAATGGTTCGGCAGATAGGAATGCTGCACGGTGAGTGCCGTTAGTTAATTTTGGGGGGAAAATAGAAAAACTTTACACTGATAGATTTGATACATTTAAATAACAATGAAATTGTGTACATTCAACAATACTTATTTTAGAAGAAAAAGCTATGTGAAGAAAAGCTCTTCTAATTGTCAATTAAACTCTTTGTTTGGGACTGAGAACAAATCGTGCAAGTGGACTACACACTTTGAAAGCCTTTATGGTCAAGATTTAGTTTCAAGACCAAAGGCACGGGTGGGTGCGTAGGTAGGTACAAGCAAGTGTACCTTCCCTTAATTGAAAAGGGCATAATGACGGCCACTATCAGCTCTTGGGCTCTTGGGCTCTTGGTCATTAGATAAAGGGAGGCCGTCCTGATTCCTGCCTAAATGCTCGGCAGATTCCACTGGCAAGGGTGTGACGTCCTCGATTAACTCTTTTTTCCAAAATGCCTGTCGTCCTCCTGAACTTTGAAATATGCATTTCCTCCCGGCCGCATGTTCTACACTTTGTGCTTGTAGACATTTCATGCAAACACGCTGTCCAGTCATGTACATTCGATTTTGGTCACTAAATCCGTGCATACGGCCACGGGACACCGGAAGACGTCGCTACAACGTTCTCTGAACTCAGAACAGCGCTAGCCTCGCTAGACATCGTATTTTCGACCTAAAACAACACACCAAGGAGCTCGAAATGGTCAAAAGCACGCTCTGACCTCAAACAACACATCAAACAGCTCAAAACGCTGAAAAGCACCCCTCCATACAATGAATTCATTCTCGGATGCGAGATTGTTTGTTTTGCCTTCGTGAATCCAAAGTCTTAGTGCTAAAATTCCATTCAAATCACAGCCGACTCGCTGGTCCAGTGAAACCAAGATGCTAACTTTTAGGGTTCAAGTCCCGCTTGAGCCAACAAACTTTTGCAGATCTAACTTGTTATTTTTTTGCTTAGGTAGAACATATTTTGGTCACATTACAGTTAAATGGCATGAAATATATATTTTTATGCAAATTGATTTTGGATTCGAATTTGAAATTAATGTCTATCAAAGTACATACACAAACACAGGCCTAAACGTTGAGTATCAAGTGAAATCTGGTCATTTTGATAATGTATTAGTTACTTTTTAAATCTCAGAAAAATACGTCATGTGAAGGTCAAACACTCTGTGAAGGTCAAACAGGATGTCTTGAAGAGCTAAGTACTGCCGCGGCAGTCCTTGTTCAATATGACATTTACGTTTGCAATTGACAGAGTCTTTTTGGCCTTGTTAATACTGAAATCGTGACTTTTAAAATTCGTCTGAACGAACTATTGACTTCATACATACATGTATTGCAAATATTTGTCATACATATCATCACCATACATCGCTGAATCCGTTTGTCGTCGCTTTGCGACTATATTTAAGGATTCAGCTTGAAAAGCTGAATCCTTATTGTTATTGGCGTGTTTATTATTTTTATTGTTCCCAGAATTTTGTGAGCAGGATTCAGCCCAAACGGCTGATGCTATCAAAGCCAAATTTCACATGCTGGTAGACCTTGTTGTGGAATGGCGACAATAAGCTTTTGGGCCAAATCGGTCCATACATTAAAGGTCCAGTTCGATTCCAAAATCGAAAATTTAACATTGATTTTTTTTTCAAAATGCACTTAGAGACCTAATTTTTTTTTAAAAATGTGCGCAATCAAAAATGCTGCAAAAAACCAAATCATGGAAAATTCGTAGGTCACGTGGTTTGGCCGCCATCTTGGATTTAGTGCATTTTCGACCATTGCCGACCCCACCCACCTTTGAGAAACTTCTTCTCTGAAGATACTTGCACTAGAGAGCTGAAATTTATACTCAATGTAGCTGAAGCATTGTAGTTCTGAATTTGACTTCTACAAAGTTCTAACTTTAATACTTTTCTTGCTGTGATTTTTCAAAGTTGACCAAAATGTAAAAATCGCAAACTTCAAGGGCAGATAACTCAAAACCCAGACCATAGAATTTTATGATTTTTGCATGAGAGTTAGACATTGGCAAGCCCTTTAAGATAAAAGAATAAAATTGCTCGCGAACAGTCATTTCCGGTCAGGGTCAGAGGTCAAACTGTGCATTTTGGAAATGTGGTGTTTTGGTGGGTATGTTTGAAATATCGTAGCGAATCAACGGCGTACGATAACGCTTTGTTCTATACATCATATAGAAGCCAAAAGCCTATAGATTTTTTTAAAATTTAACAGTAAATTCCTATATTTGTTTTACATTGAGTTACGGCCCTTTGAATATTGTCAATTCTGCTTTCGTTTTGAATGCAAACGATATAGGTATGTTTAAAAAATCGTTACTCATCAGTGACAGGAGACAAATCATTGTTCCATATATCATTAGAAAGCGAAAAGATCATACAATCTGCGATAAATCTCATCAAAATTAGATTAAACATTAACATTGAAATTCGGAGCATTTAAATGTGGTCAATCCTATTTGCGTTTTGACTGATTCTCATATAAGAATGATTGAAAAATTGTACTTCATTGGCAATAAAACACTAGGAAAACATACTATACATCGATGGCTACGCTTGTTGAAGACAAAAACCTTTTGTGTAGTACTTCATTATAAAATTGTTCACAGTAAATGACTCATAAGCTAAATTATCTAATTATTTTTAGATTAAGCTTCATATTTGCGGCAGATGTCGCATCGCTCACCGTTTCTTTACTTTTTCATGCTCATCAAGAAATAATGTATGCCAATAAAGACAAATCTCTCCTCTTAACAATGGTAAAATCAATTTTGAAATGTCTCTAATGGTTCGGCAGATAGGAATGCTGCACGGTGAGTGCCGTTAGTTAATTTTGGGGGGAAAATAGAAAAACTTTACACTGATAGATTTGATACATTTAAATAACAATGAAATTGTGTACATTCAACAATACTTATTTTAGAAGAAAAAGCTATGTGAAGAAAAGCTCTTCTAATTGTCAATTAAACTCTTTGTTTGGGACTGAGAACAAATCGTGCAAGTGGACTACACACTTTGAAAGCCTTTATGGTCAAGATTTAGTTTCAAGACCAAAGGCACGGGTGGGTGCGTAGGTAGGTACAAGCAAGTGTACCTTCCCTTAATTGAAAAGGGCATAATGACGGCCACTATCAGCTCTTGGGCTCTTGGGCTCTTGGTCATTAGATAAAGGGAGGCCGTCCTGATTCCTGCCTAAATGCTCGGCAGATTCCACTGGCAAGGGTGTGACGTCCTCGATTAACTCTTTTTTCCAAAATGCCTGTCGTCCTCCTGAACTTTGAAATATGCATTTCCTCCCGGCCGCATGTTCTACACTTTGTGCTTGTAGACATTTCATGCAAACACGCTGTCCAGTCATGTACATTCGATTTTGGTCACTAAATCCGTGCATACGGCCACGGGACACCGGAAGACGTCGCTACAACGTTCTCTGAACTCAGAACAGCCCTAGGCCTCGCTAGACATCGTATTTTCGACCTAAAACAACACACCAAGGAGCTCGAAATGGTCAAAAGCACGCTCTGACCTCAAACAACACATCAAACAGCTCAAAACGCTGAAAAGCACCCCTCCATACAATGAATTCATTCTCGGATGCGAGATTGTTTGTTTTGCCTTCGTGAATCCAAAGTCTTAGTGCTAAAATTCCATTCAAATCACAGCCGACTCGCTGGTCCAGTGAAACCAAGATGCTAACTTTTAGGGTTCAAGTCCCGCTTGAGCCAACAAACTTTTGCAGATCTAACTTGTTATTTTTTTGCTTAGGTAGAACATATTTTGGTCACATTACAGTTAAATGGCATGAAATATATATTTTTATGCAAATTGATTTTGGATTCGAATTTGAAATTAATGTCTATCAAAGTACATACACAAACACAGGCCTAAACGTTGAGTATCAAGTGAAATCTGGTCATTTTGATAATGTATTAGTTACTTTTTAAATCTCAGAAAAATACGTCATGTGAAGGTCAAACACTCTGTGAAGGTCAAACAGGATGTCTTGAAGAGCTAAGTACTGCCGCGGCAGTCCTTGTTCAATATGACATTTACGTTTGCAATTGACAGAGTCTTTTTGGCCTTGTTAATACTGAAATCGTGACTTTTAAAATTCGTCTGAACGAACTATTGACTTCATACATACATGTATTGCAAATATTTGTCATACATATCATCACCATACATCGCTGAATCCGTTTGTCGTCGCTTTGCGACTATATTTAAGGATTCAGCTTGAAAAGCTGAATCCTTATTGTTATTGGCGTGTTTATTATTTTTATTGTTCCCAGAATTTTGTGAGCAGGATTCAGCCCAAACGGCTGATGCTATCAAAGCCAAATTTCACATGCTGGTAGACCTTGTTGTGGAATGGCGACAATAAGCTTTTGGGCCAAATCGGTCCATACATTAAAGGTCCAGTTCGATTCCAAAATCGAAAATTTAACATTGATTTTTTTTTCAAAATGCACTTAGAGACCTAATTTTTTTTTAAAAATGTGCGCAATCAAAAATGCTGCAAAAAACCAAATCATGGAAAATTCGTAGGTCACGTGGTTTGGCCGCCATCTTGGATTTAGTGCATTTTCGACCATTGCCGACCCCACCCACCTTTGAGAAACTTCTTCTCTGAAGATACTTGCACTAGAGAGCTGAAATTTATACTCAATGTAGCTGAAGCATTGTAGTTCTGAATTTGACTTCTACAAAGTTCTAACTTTAATACTTTTCTTGCTGTGATTTTTCAAAGTTGACCAAAATGTAAAAATCGCAAACTTCAAGGGCAGATAACTCAAAACCCAGACCATAGAATTTTATGATTTTTGCATGAGAGTTAGACATTGGCAAGCCCTTTAAGATAAAAGAATAAAATTGCTCGCGAACAGTCATTTCCGGTCAGGGTCAGAGGTCAAACTGTGCATTTTGGAAATGTGGTGTTTTGGTGGGTATGTTTGAAATATCGTAGCGAATCAACGGCGTACGATAACGCTTTGTTCTATACATCATATAGAAGCCAAAAGCCTATAGATTTTTTTAAAATTTAACAGTAAATTCCTATATTTGTTTTACATTGAGTTACGGCCCTTTGAATATTGTCAATTCTGCTTTCGTTTTGAATGCAAACGATATAGGTATGTTTAAAAAATCGTTACTCATCAGTGACAGGAGACAAATCATTGTTCCATATATCATTAGAAAGCGAAAAGATCATACAATCTGCGATAAATCTCATCAAAATTAGATTAAACATTAACATTGAAATTCGGAGCATTTAAATGTGGTCAATCCTATTTGCGTTTTGACTGATTCTCATATAAGAATGATTGAAAAATTGTACTTCATTGGCAATAAAACACTAGGAAAACATACTATACATCGATGGCTACGCTTGTTGAAGACAAAAACCTTTTGTGTAGTACTTCATTATAAAATTGTTCACAGTAAATGACTCATAAGCTAAATTATCTAATTATTTTTAGATTAAGCTTCATATTTGCGGCAGATGTCGCATCGCTCACCGTTTCTTTACTTTTTCATGCTCATCAAGAAATAATGTATGCCAATAAAGACAAATCTCTCCTCTTAACAATGGTAAAATCAATTTTGAAATGTCTCTAATGGTTCGGCAGATAGGAATGCTGCACGGTGAGTGCCGTTAGTTAATTTTGGGGGGAAAATAGAAAAACTTTACACTGATAGATTTGATACATTTAAATAACAATGAAATTGTGTACATTCAACAATACTTATTTTAGAAGAAAAAGCTATGTGAAGAAAAGCTCTTCTAATTGTCAATTAAACTCTTTGTTTGGGACTGAGAACAAATCGTGCAAGTGGACTACACACTTTGAAAGCCTTTATGGTCAAGATTTAGTTTCAAGACCAAAGGCACGGGTGGGTGCGTAGGTAGGTACAAGCAAGTGTACCTTCCCTTAATTGAAAAGGGCATAATGACGGCCACTATCAGCTCTTGGGCTCTTGGGCTCTTGGTCATTAGATAAAGGGAGGCCGTCCTGATTCCTGCCTAAATGCTCGGCAGATTCCACTGGCAAGGGTGTGACGTCCTCGATTAACTCTTTTTTCCAAAATGCCTGTCGTCCTCCTGAACTTTGAAATATGCATTTCCTCCCGGCCGCATGTTCTACACTTTGTGCTTGTAGACATTTCATGCAAACACGCTGTCCAGTCATGTACATTCGATTTTGGTCACTAAATCCGTGCATACGGCCACGGGACACCGGAAGACGTCGCTACAACGTTCTCTGAACTCAGAACAGCCCTAGGCCTCGCTAGACATCGTATTTTCGACCTAAAACAACACACCAAGGAGCTCGAAATGGTCAAAAGCACGCTCTGACCTCAAACAACACATCAAACAGCTCAAAACGCTGAAAAGCACCCCTCCATACAATGAATTCATTCTCGGATGCGAGATTGTTTGTTTTGCCTTCGTGAATCCAAAGTCTTAGTGCTAAAATTCCATTCAAATCACAGCCGACTCGCTGGTCCAGTGAAACCAAGATGCTAACTTTTAGGGTTCAAGTCCCGCTTGAGCCAACAAACTTTTGCAGATCTAACTTGTTATTTTTTTGCTTAGGTAGAACATATTTTGGTCACATTACAGTTAAATGGCATGAAATATATATTTTTATGCAAATTGATTTTGGATTCGAATTTGAAATTAATGTCTATCAAAGTACATACACAAACACAGGCCTAAACGTTGAGTATCAAGTGAAATCTGGTCATTTTGATAATGTATTAGTTACTTTTTAAATCTCAGAAAAATACGTCATGTGAAGGTCAAACACTCTGTGAAGGTCAAACAGGATGTCTTGAAGAGCTAAGTACTGCCGCGGCAGTCCTTGTTCAATATGACATTTACGTTTGCAATTGACAGAGTCTTTTTGGCCTTGTTAATACTGAAATCGTGACTTTTAAAATTCGTCTGAACGAACTATTGACTTCATACATACATGTATTGCAAATATTTGTCATACATATCATCACCATACATCGCTGAATCCGTTTGTCGTCGCTTTGCGACTATATTTAAGGATTCAGCTTGAAAAGCTGAATCCTTATTGTTATTGGCGTGTTTATTATTTTTATTGTTCCCAGAATTTTGTGAGCAGGATTCAGCCCAAACGGCTGATGCTATCAAAGCCAAATTTCACATGCTGGTAGACCTTGTTGTGGAATGGCGACAATAAGCTTTTGGGCCAAATCGGTCCATACATTAAAGGTCCAGTTCGATTCCAAAATCGAAAATTTAACATTGATTTTTTTTTCAAAATGCACTTAGAGACCTAATTTTTTTTTAAAAATGTGCGCAATCAAAAATGCTGCAAAAAACCAAATCATGGAAAATTCGTAGGTCACGTGGTTTGGCCGCCATCTTGGATTTAGTGCATTTTCGACCATTGCCGACCCCACCCACCTTTGAGAAACTTCTTCTCTGAAGATACTTGCACTAGAGAGCTGAAATTTATACTCAATGTAGCTGAAGCATTGTAGTTCTGAATTTGACTTCTACAAAGTTCTAACTTTAATACTTTTCTTGCTGTGATTTTTCAAAGTTGACCAAAATGTAAAAATCGCAAACTTCAAGGGCAGATAACTCAAAACCCAGACCATAGAATTTTATGATTTTTGCATGAGAGTTAGACATTGGCAAGCCCTTTAAGATAAAAGAATAAAATTGCTCGCGAACAGTCATTTCCGGTCAGGGTCAGAGGTCAAACTGTGCATTTTGGAAATGTGGTGTTTTGGTGGGTATGTTTGAAATATCGTAGCGAATCAACGGCGTACGATAACGCTTTGTTCTATACATCATATAGAAGCCAAAAGCCTATAGATTTTTTTAAAATTTAACAGTAAATTCCTATATTTGTTTTACATTGAGTTACGGCCCTTTGAATATTGTCAATTCTGCTTTCGTTTTGAATGCAAACGATATAGGTATGTTTAAAAAATCGTTACTCATCAGTGACAGGAGACAAATCATTGTTCCATATATCATTAGAAAGCGAAAAGATCATACAATCTGCGATAAATCTCATCAAAATTAGATTAAACATTAACATTGAAATTCGGAGCATTTAAATGTGGTCAATCCTATTTGCGTTTTGACTGATTCTCATATAAGAATGATTGAAAAATTGTACTTCATTGGCAATAAAACACTAGGAAAACATACTATACATCGATGGCTACGCTTGTTGAAGACAAAAACCTTTTGTGTAGTACTTCATTATAAAATTGTTCACAGTAAATGACTCATAAGCTAAATTATCTAATTATTTTTAGATTAAGCTTCATATTTGCGGCAGATGTCGCATCGCTCACCGTTTCTTTACTTTTTCATGCTCATCAAGAAATAATGTATGCCAATAAAGACAAATCTCTCCTCTTAACAATGGTAAAATCAATTTTGAAATGTCTCTAATGGTTCGGCAGATAGGAATGCTGCACGGTGAGTGCCGTTAGTTAATTTTGGGGGGAAAATAGAAAAACTTTACACTGATAGATTTGATACATTTAAATAACAATGAAATTGTGTACATTCAACAATACTTATTTTAGAAGAAAAAGCTATGTGAAGAAAAGCTCTTCTAATTGTCAATTAAACTCTTTGTTTGGGACTGAGAACAAATCGTGCAAGTGGACTACACACTTTGAAAGCCTTTATGGTCAAGATTTAGTTTCAAGACCAAAGGCACGGGTGGGTGCGTAGGTAGGTACAAGCAAGTGTACCTTCCCTTAATTGAAAAGGGCATAATGACGGCCACTATCAGCTCTTGGGCTCTTGGGCTCTTGGTCATTAGATAAAGGGAGGCCGTCCTGATTCCTGCCTAAATGCTCGGCAGATTCCACTGGCAAGGGTGTGACGTCCTCGATTAACTCTTTTTTCCAAAATGCCTGTCGTCCTCCTGAACTTTGAAATATGCATTTCCTCCCGGCCGCATGTTCTACACTTTGTGCTTGTAGACATTTCATGCAAACACGCTGTCCAGTCATGTACACTCGATTTTGGTCACTAAATCCGTGCATACGGCCACGGGACACCGGAAGACGTCGCTACAACGTTCTCTGAACTCAGAACAGCGCTAGCCTCGCTAGACATCGTATTTTCGACCTAAAACAACACACCAAGGAGCTCGAAATGGTCAAAAGCACGCTCTGACCTCAAACAACACATCAAACAGCTCAAAACGCTGAAAAGCACCCCTCCATACAATGAATTCATTCTCGGATGCGAGATTGTTTGTTTTGCCTTCGTGAATCCAAAGTCTTAGTGCTAAAATTCCATTCAAATCACAGCCGACTCGCTGGTCCAGTGAAACCAAGATGCTAACTTTTAGGGTTCAAGTCCCGCTTGAGCCAACAAACTTTTGCAGATCTAACTTGTTATTTTTTTGCTTAGGTAGAACATATTTTGGTCACATTACAGTTAAATGGCATGAAATATATATTTTTATGCAAATTGATTTTGGATTCGAATTTGAAATTAATGTCTATCAAAGTACATACACAAACACAGGCCTAAACGTTGAGTATCAAGTGAAATCTGGTCATTTTGATAATGTATTAGTTACTTTTTAAATCTCAGAAAAATACGTCATGTGAAGGTCAAACACTCTGTGAAGGTCAAACAGGATGTCTTGAAGAGCTAAGTACTGCCGCGGCAGTCCTTGTTCAATATGACATTTACGTTTGCAATTGACAGAGTCTTTTTGGCCTTGTTAATACTGAAATCGTGACTTTTAAAATTCGTCTGAACGAACTATTGACTTCATACATACATGTATTGCAAATATTTGTCATACATATCATCACCATACATCGCTGAATCCGTTTGTCGTCGCTTTGCGACTATATTTAAGGATTCAGCTTGAAAAGCTGAATCCTTATTGTTATTGGCGTGTTTATTATTTTTATTGTTCCCAGAATTTTGTGAGCAGGATTCAGCCCAAACGGCTGATGCTATCAAAGCCAAATTTCACATGCTGGTAGACCTTGTTGTGGAATGGCGACAATAAGCTTTTGGGCCAAATCGGTCCATACATTAAAGGTCCAGTTCGATTCCAAAATCGAAAATTTAACATTGATTTTTTTTTCAAAATGCACTTAGAGACCTAATTTTTTTTTAAAAATGTGCGCAATCAAAAATGCTGCAAAAAACCAAATCATGGAAAATTCGTAGGTCACGTGGTTTGGCCGCCATCTTGGATTTAGTGCATTTTCGACCATTGCCGACCCCACCCACCTTTGAGAAACTTCTTCTCTGAAGATACTTGCACTAGAGAGCTGAAATTTATACTCAATGTAGCTGAAGCATTGTAGTTCTGAATTTGACTTCTACAAAGTTCTAACTTTAATACTTTTCTTGCTGTGATTTTTCAAAGTTGACCAAAATGTAAAAATCGCAAACTTCAAGGGCAGATAACTCAAAACCCAGACCATAGAATTTTATGATTTTTGCATGAGAGTTAGACATTGGCAAGCCCTTTAAGATAAAAGAATAAAATTGCTCGCGAACAGTCATTTCCGGTCAGGGTCAGAGGTCAAACTGTGCATTTTGGAAATGTGGTGTTTTGGTGGGTATGTTTGAAATATCGTAGCGAATCAACGGCGTACGATAACGCTTTGTTCTATACATCATATAGAAGCCAAAAGCCTATAGATTTTTTTAAAATTTAACAGTAAATTCCTATATTTGTTTTACATTGAGTTACGGCCCTTTGAATATTGTCAATTCTGCTTTCGTTTTGAATGCAAACGATATAGGTATGTTTAAAAAATCGTTACTCATCAGTGACAGGAGACAAATCATTGTTCCATATATCATTAGAAAGCGAAAAGATCATACAATCTGCGATAAATCTCATCAAAATTAGATTAAACATTAACATTGAAATTCGGAGCATTTAAATGTGGTCAATCCTATTTGCGTTTTGACTGATTCTCATATAAGAATGATTGAAAAATTGTACTTCATTGGCAATAAAACACTAGGAAAACATACTATACATCGATGGCTACGCTTGTTGAAGACAAAAACCTTTTGTGTAGTACTTCATTATAAAATTGTTCACAGTAAATGACTCATAAGCTAAATTATCTAATTATTTTTAGATTAAGCTTCATATTTGCGGCAGATGTCGCATCGCTCACCGTTTCTTTACTTTTTCATGCTCATCAAGAAATAATGTATGCCAATAAAGACAAATCTCTCCTCTTAACAATGGTAAAATCAATTTTGAAATGTCTCTAATGGTTCGGCAGATAGGAATGCTGCACGGTGAGTGCCGTTAGTTAATTTTGGGGGGAAAATAGAAAAACTTTACACTGATAGATTTGATACATTTAAATAACAATGAAATTGTGTACATTCAACAATACTTATTTTAGAAGAAAAAGCTATGTGAAGAAAAGCTCTTCTAATTGTCAATTAAACTCTTTGTTTGGGACTGAGAACAAATCGTGCAAGTGGACTACACACTTTGAAAGCCTTTATGGTCAAGATTTAGTTTCAAGACCAAAGGCACGGGTGGGTGCGTAGGTAGGTACAAGCAAGTGTACCTTCCCTTAATTGAAAAGGGCATAATGACGGCCACTATCAGCTCTCGGGCTCTCGGGCTCTTGGTCATTAGATAAAGGGAGGCCGTCCTGATTCCTGCCTAAATGCTCGGCAGATTCCACTCGCCAGGGTGTGACGTCCTCGATTAACTCTCTTTTCCAAAATGCCTGTCGTCCTCCTGAACTTTGAAATATGCATTTCCTCCCGGCCGCATGTTCTACACTTTGTGCTTGTAGACATTTCATGCAAACACGCTGTCCAGTCATGTACACTCGATTTTGGTCACTAAATGCATGCATCTCGCCACAGGACACGGGAAGACGTAGCCACTACGTTCTGTTACTAAAAATAGCGCCAGCCTCGCTGGAAATCGTATTTTCCACCTAAAACAATGCATCAAAAGGCTTCAAATGGAGCTCATATAGTTGGCTGAATCCTGTCATCGTTGCTTTGCAACTATATTTAAGGATTCAGCCATAAAGGCTGAATCCTTATTGTTATTGGCGTGTTTATTATTTTTTTTATTATTATTATTATTATTATTCCACGAATTTTGTGGTCAACTTTCAGCCCAAACGGCTGGTGCTATTGAAGCCAAATTTCACAGGCTGGTAGACCTTGATGAGGAATGGCGACAATAAGCTTTTGGGCTAATTCGGCCCATACATTAAAGGTCCAGTTCGATTCCAAAATCGAAAATTTAACATTGATTTTTTTTTCAAAATGCACTTAGAGACGTAATTTTTTTTTTAAAAGATGCGCAATCAAAAATGTTGCAAAAAACGAAATCATGACAAATTCGTAGGTCACGTGGTTTGGCCGCCATCTTGCTTTTAGTGCATTTTTTACCGATTCTGACCCCACCCACCTTTGAAAATGTTCTTCTCTGAAGATACGTGCACTAGAGAGCTGAAATTTATACTCAATGTAGCTGAAGCATTGTAGTTCTGAATTTGACTTCTACAAAGTTCTAACTTTAATACTTTTCTTGCTGTGATTTTTCAAAGTTGACCAAAATGTAAAAATCGCAAACTTCAAGGGCAGATAACTCAAAACCCAGACCATAGAATTTTATGATTTTTGCATGAGAGTTAGACATTGGCAAGCCCTTTAAGATAAAAGAATAAAATCGCTCGCGAACAGTCATTTCCGGTCAGGGTCAGAGGTCAAACTTTGCATTTTGGACATGTGGTGTTTTGGTGGGTATGTTTGAAATATCGTAGCGAATCAACGGCGTACGATAACGCTTTGTTCTATACATCATATGAAAGCCAAAAGTCTATAGATTTTTTTTAAATTTGACAGTAAATTTCTATATTTGTTTTACATTGAGTTACGGCCCTTTGAATATTGTCAATTCTGCTTTCGTATTGAATGCATAGGATACAGGTATGTTTAAAAAATCGTTCCTCATCAGTGACAGGAGACAAATCATTGTTCCATATATCATTAGAAAGCCAAAAGATCATACAATCTGCGATAAATCTCATCAAAATTAGATTAAACATTAACATTGAAATTCGGAGCATTTAAATGTGGTCAATCCTATTTGCGTTTTGACTGATTCTCATATAAGAATGATTGAAAAATTTTACTTCATTGGCAATAAAACACTAGGAAAACATACTATACATCGATGGCTACGCTTGTTGAAGACAAAAACCTTTTGTGTAGTACTTCATTATAAAATTGTTCACAGTAAATGACTCCTAAGCTAAATTATCTAATTTTTTTAGATAAAGCTTCATATTTGCGGCAGATGTCGCATCGCTCACCGTTTCTTTACTTTTCCATGCTCATAAAGAAATAATGTATGCAAATAAAGACAAATCTCTCCTCTTAACAATGGTAAAATCAATTTTGAAATGTCTCTAATGGTTCGGCAGATAGGAATGCTGCACGGTGAGTGCCGTCGGTTAATTTTGGGGAAAAAATAGAAAAACTTTACACTGATAGATCACATTGTCAATTAAACTCTTTGTTTGGGACTGGCAATAAATTGTCTAAGTGCGTCTCATACACTTTCATATCCTTTGTGGTCAAGATTTAGTTTCAAGACCAAAGGCACGGGTGGGTGCGTAGGTAGGTACAAGCAAGTGTACCTTCCCTTAATTGAAAAGGGCATAATGACGGCCACTATCAGCTCTCGGGCTCTCGGGCTCTTGGTCATTAGATAAAGGGAGGCCGTCCTGATTCCTGCCTAAATGCTCGGCAGATTCCACTCGCCAGGGTGTGACGTCCTCGATTAACTCTCTTTTCCAAAATGCCTGTCGTCCTCCTGAACTTTGAAATATGCATTTCCTCCCGGCCGCATGTTCTACACTTTGTGCTTGTAGACATTTCATGCAAACACGCTGTCCAGTCATGTACACTCGATTTTGGTCACTAAATGCATGCATCTCGCCACAGGACACGGGAAGACGTAGCCACTACGTTCTGTTACTAAAAATAGCGCCAGCCTCGCTGGAAATCGTATTTTCCACCTAAAACAATGCATCAAAAGGCTTCAAATGGAGCTCATATAGTTGGCTGAATCCTGTCATCGTTGCTTTGCAACTATATTTAAGGATTCAGCCATAAAGGCTGAATCCTTATTGTTATTGGCGTGTTTATTATTTTTTTTATTATTATTATTATTATTATTCCACGAATTTTGTGGTCAACTTTCAGCCCAAACGGCTGGTGCTATTGAAGCCAAATTTCACAGGCTGGTAGACCTTGATGAGGAATGGCGACAATAAGCTTTTGGGCTAATTCGGCCCATACATTAAAGGTCCAGTTCGATTCCAAAATCGAAAATTTAACATTGATTTTTTTTTCAAAATGCACTTAGAGACGTAATTTTTTTTTTAAAAGATGCGCAATCAAAAATGTTGCAAAAAACGAAATCATGACAAATTCGTAGGTCACGTGGTTTGGCCGCCATCTTGCTTTTAGTGCATTTTTTACCGATTCTGACCCCACCCACCTTTGAAAATGTTCTTCTCTGAAGATACGTGCACTAGAGAGCTGAAATTTATACTCAATGTAGCTGAAGCATTGTAGTTCTGAATTTGACTTCTACAAAGTTCTAACTTTAATACTTTTCTTGCTGTGATTTTTCAAAGTTGACCAAAATGTAAAAATCGCAAACTTCAAGGGCAGATAACTCAAAACCCAGACCATAGAATTTTATGATTTTTGCATGAGAGTTAGACATTGGCAAGCCCTTTAAGATAAAAGAATAAAATCGCTCGCGAACAGTCATTTCCGGTCAGGGTCAGAGGTCAAACTTTGCATTTTGGACATGTGGTGTTTTGGTGGGTATGTTTGAAATATCGTAGCGAATCAACGGCGTACGATAACGCTTTGTTCTATACATCATATGAAAGCCAAAAGTCTATAGATTTTTTTTAAATTTGACAGTAAATTTCTATATTTGTTTTACATTGAGTTACGGCCCTTTGAATATTGTCAATTCTGCTTTCGTATTGAATGCATAGGATACAGGTATGTTTAAAAAATCGTTCCTCATCAGTGACAGGAGACAAATCATTGTTCCATATATCATTAGAAAGCCAAAAGATCATACAATCTGCGATAAATCTCATCAAAATTAGATTAAACATTAACATTGAAATTCGGAGCATTTAAATGTGGTCAATCCTATTTGCGTTTTGACTGATTCTCATATAAGAATGATTGAAAAATTTTACTTCATTGGCAATAAAACACTAGGAAAACATACTATACATCGATGGCTACGCTTGTTGAAGACAAAAACCTTTTGTGTAGTACTTCATTATAAAATTGTTCACAGTAAATGACTCCTAAGCTAAATTATCTAATTTTTTTAGATAAAGCTTCATATTTGCGGCAGATGTCGCATCGCTCACCGTTTCTTTACTTTTCCATGCTCATAAAGAAATAATGTATGCAAATAAAGACAAATCTCTCCTCTTAACAATGGTAAAATCAATTTTGAAATGTCTCTAATGGTTCGGCAGATAGGAATGCTGCACGGTGAGTGCCGTCGGTTAATTTTGGGGAAAAAATAGAAAAACTTTACACTGATAGATCACATTGTCAATTAAACTCTTTGTTTGGGACTGGCAATAAATTGTCTAAGTGCGTCTCATACACTTTCATATCCTTTGTGGTCAAGATTTAGTTTCAAGACCAAAGGCACGGGTGGGTGCGTAGGTAGGTACAAGCAAGTGTACCTTCCCTTAATTGAAAAGGGCATAATGACGGCCACTATCAGCTCTCGGGCTCTCGGGCTCTTGGTCATTAGATAAAGGGAGGCCGTCCTGATTCCTGCCTAAATGCTCGGCAGATTCCACTCGCCAGGGTGTGACGTCCTCGATTAACTCTCTTTTCCAAAATGCCTGTCGTCCTCCTGAACTTTGAAATATGCATTTCCTCCCGGCCGCATGTTCTACACTTTGTGCTTGTAGACATTTCATGCAAACACGCGGTCCAGTCATGTACACTCGATTTTGGTCACTAAATGCATGCATCTCGCCACAGGACACGGGAAGACGTAGCCACTACGTTCTGTTACTAAAAATAGCGCCAGCCTCGCTGGAAATCGTATTTTCCACCTAAAACAATGCATCAAAAGGCTTCAAATGGAGCTCATATAGTTGGCTGAATCCTGTCATCGTTGCTTTGCAACTATATTTAAGGATTCAGCCATAAAGGCTGAATCCTTATTGTTATTGGCGTGTTTATTATTTTTTTTATTATTATTATTATTATTATTCCACGAATTTTGTGGTCAACTTTCAGCCCAAACGGCTGGTGCTATTGAAGCCAAATTTCACAGGCTGGTAGACCTTGATGAGGAATGGCGACAATAAGCTTTTGGGCTAATTCGGCCCATACATTAAAGGTCCAGTTCGATTCCAAAATCGAAAATTTAACATTGATTTTTTTTTCAAAATGCACTTAGAGACGTAATTTTTTTTTTAAAAGATGCGCAATCAAAAATGTTGCAAAAAACGAAATCATGACAAATTCGTAGGTCACGTGGTTTGGCCGCCATCTTGCTTTTAGTGCATTTTTTACCGATTCTGACCCCACCCACCTTTGAAAATGTTCTTCTCTGAAGATACGTGCACTAGAGAGCTGAAATTTATACTCAATGTAGCTGAAGCATTGTAGTTCTGAATTTGACTTCTACAAAGTTCTAACTTTAATACTTTTCTTGCTGTGATTTTTCAAAGTTGACCAAAATGTAAAAATCGCAAACTTCAAGGGCAGATAACTCAAAACCCAGACCATAGAATTTTATGATTTTTGCATGAGAGTTAGACATTGGCAAGCCCTTTAAGATAAAAGAATAAAATCGCTCGCGAACAGTCATTTCCGGTCAGGGTCAGAGGTCAAACTTTGCATTTTGGACATGTGGTGTTTTGGTGGGTATGTTTGAAATATCGTAGCGAATCAACGGCGTACGATAACGCTTTGTTCTATACATCATATGAAAGCCAAAAGTCTATAGATTTTTTTTAAATTTGACAGTAAATTTCTATATTTGTTTTACATTGAGTTACGGCCCTTTGAATATTGTCAATTCTGCTTTCGTATTGAATGCATAGGATACAGGTATGTTTAAAAAATCGTTCCTCATCAGTGACAGGAGACAAATCATTGTTCCATATATCATTAGAAAGCCAAAAGATCATACAATCTGCGATAAATCTCATCAAAATTAGATTAAACATTAACATTGAAATTCGGAGCATTTAAATGTGGTCAATCCTATTTGCGTTTTGACTGATTCTCATATAAGAATGATTGAAAAATTTTACTTCATTGGCAATAAAACACTAGGAAAACATACTATACATCGATGGCTACGCTTGTTGAAGACAAAAACCTTTTGTGTAGTACTTCATTATAAAATTGTTCACAGTAAATGACTCCTAAGCTAAATTATCTAATTTTTTTAGATAAAGCTTCGTATTTGCGGCAGATGTCGCATCGCTCACCGTTTCTTTACTTTTCCATGCTCATAAAGAAATAATGTATGCAAATAAAGACAAATCTCTCCTCTTAACAATGGTAAAATCAATTTTGAAATGTCTCTAATGGTTCGGCAGATAGGAATGCTGCACGGTGAGTGCCGTCGGTTAATTTTGGGGAAAAAATAGAAAAACTTTACACTGATAGATCACATTGTCAATTAAACTCTTTGTTTGGGACTGGCAATAAATTGTCTAAGTGCGTCTCATACACTTTCATATCCTTTGTGGTCAAGATTTAGTTTCAAGACCAAAGGCACGGGTGGGTGCGTAGGTAGGTACAAGCAAGTGTACCTTCCCTTAATTGAAAAGGGCATAATGACGGCCACTATCAGCTCTCGGGCTCTCGGGCTCTTGGTCATTAGATAAAGGGAGGCCGTCCTGATTCCTGCCTAAATGCTCGGCAGATTCCACTCGCCAGGGTGTGACGTCCTCGATTAACTCTCTTTTCCAAAATGCCTGTCGTCCTCCTGAACTTTGAAATATGCATTTCCTCCCGGCCGCATGTTCTACACTTTGTGCTTGTAGACATTTCATGCAAACACGCTGTCCAGTCATGTACACTCGATTTTGGTCACTAAATGCATGCATCTCGCCACAGGACACGGGAAGACGTAGCCACTACGTTCTGTTACTAAAAATAGCGCCAGCCTCGCTGGAAATCGTATTTTCCACCTAAAACAATGCATCAAAAGGCTTCAAATGGAGCTCATATAGTTGGCTGAATCCTGTCATCGTTGCTTTGCAACTATATTTAAGGATTCAGCCATAAAGGCTGAATCCTTATTGTTATTGGCGTGTTTATTATTTTTTTTATTATTATTATTATTATTATTCCACGAATTTTGTGGTCAACTTTCAGCCCAAACGGCTGGTGCTATTGAAGCCAAATTTCACAGGCTGGTAGACCTTGATGAGGAATGGCGACAATAAGCTTTTGGGCTAATTCGGCCCATACATTAAAGGTCCAGTTCGATTCCAAAATCGAAAATTTAACATTGATTTTTTTTTCAAAATGCACTTAGAGACGTAATTTTTTTTTTAAAAGATGCGCAATCAAAAATGTTGCAAAAAACGAAATCATGACAAATTCGTAGGTCACGTGGTTTGGCCGCCATCTTGCTTTTAGTGCATTTTTTACCGATTCTGACCCCACCCACCTTTGAAAATGTTCTTCTCTGAAGATACGTGCACTAGAGAGCTGAAATTTATACTCAATGTAGCTGAAGCATTGTAGTTCTGAATTTGACTTCTACAAAGTTCTAACTTTAATACTTTTCTTGCTGTGATTTTTCAAAGTTGACCAAAATGTAAAAATCGCAAACTTCAAGGGCAGATAACTCAAAACCCAGACCATAGAATTTTATGATTTTTGCATGAGAGTTAGACATTGGCAAGCCCTTTAAGATAAAAGAATAAAATCGCTCGCGAACAGTCATTTCCGGTCAGGGTCAGAGGTCAAACTTTGCATTTTGGACATGTGGTGTTTTGGTGGGTATGTTTGAAATATCGTAGCGAATCAACGGCGTACGATAACGCTTTGTTCTATACATCATATGAAAGCCAAAAGTCTATAGATTTTTTTTAAATTTGACAGTAAATTTCTATATTTGTTTTACATTGAGTTACGGCCCTTTGAATATTGTCAATTCTGCTTTCGTATTGAATGCATAGGATACAGGTATGTTTAAAAAATCGTTCCTCATCAGTGACAGGAGACAAATCATTGTTCCATATATCATTAGAAAGCCAAAAGATCATACAATCTGCGATAAATCTCATCAAAATTAGATTAAACATTAACATTGAAATTCGGAGCATTTAAATGTGGTCAATCCTATTTGCGTTTTGACTGATTCTCATATAAGAATGATTGAAAAATTTTACTTCATTGGCAATAAAACACTAGGAAAACATACTATACATCGATGGCTACGCTTGTTGAAGACAAAAACCTTTTGTGTAGTACTTCATTATAAAATTGTTCACAGTAAATGACTCCTAAGCTAAATTATCTAATTTTTTTAGATAAAGCTTCATATTTGCGGCAGATGTCGCATCGCTCACCGTTTCTTTACTTTTCCATGCTCATAAAGAAATAATGTATGCAAATAAAGACAAATCTCTCCTCTTAACAATGGTAAAATCAATTTTGAAATGTCTCTAATGGTTCGGCAGATAGGAATGCTGCACGGTGAGTGCCGTCGGTTAATTTTGGGGAAAAAATAGAAAAACTTTACACTGATAGATCACATTGTCAATTAAACTCTTTGTTTGGGACTGGCAATAAATTGTCTAAGTGCGTCTCATACACTTTCATATCCTTTGTGGTCAAGATTTAGTTTCAAGACCAAAGGCACGGGTGGGTGCGTAGGTAGGTACAAGCAAGTGTACCTTCCCTTAATTGAAAAGGGCATAATGACGGCCACTATCAGCTCTCGGGCTCTCGGGCTCTTGGTCATTAGATAAAGGGAGGCCGTCCTGATTCCTGCCTAAATGCTCGGCAGATTCCACTCGCCAGGGTGTGACGTCCTCGATTAACTCTCTTTTCCAAAATGCCTGTCGTCCTCCTGAACTTTGAAATATGCATTTCCTCCCGGCCGCATGTTCTACACTTTGTGCTTGTAGACATTTCATGCAAACACGCTGTCCAGTCATGTACACTCGATTTTGGTCACTAAATGCATGCATCTCGCCACAGGACACGGGAAGACGTAGCCACTACGTTCTGTTACTAAAAATAGCGCCAGCCTCGCTGGAAATCGTATTTTCCACCTAAAACAATGCATCAAAAGGCTTCAAATGGAGCTCATATAGTTGGCTGAATCCTGTCATCGTTGCTTTGCAACTATATTTATTTTTATTGTTCCCAGAATTTTGTGAGCAGGATTCAGCCCAAACGGCTGATGCTATCAAAGCCAAATTTCACATGCTGGTAGACCTTGTTGTGGAATGGCGACAATAAGCTTTTGGGCCAAATCGGTCCATACATTAAAGGTCCAGTTCGATTCCAAAATCGAAAATTTAACATTGATTTTTTTTTCAAAATGCACTTAGAGACCTAATTTTTTTTTAAAAATGTGCGCAATCAAAAATGCTGCAAAAAACCAAATCATGGAAAATTCGTAGGTCACGTGGTTTGGCCGCCATCTTGGATTTAGTGCATTTTCGACCATTGCCGACCCCACCCACCTTTGAGAAACTTCTTCTCTGAAGATACTTGCACTAGAGAGCTGAAATTTATACTCAATGTAGCTGAAGCATTGTAGTTCTGAATTTGACTTCTACAAAGTTCTAACTTTAATACTTTTCTTGCTGTGATTTTTCAAAGTTGACCAAAATGTAAAAATCGCAAACTTCAAGGGCAGATAACTCAAAACCCAGACCATAGAATTTTATGATTTTTGCATGAGAGTTAGACATTGGCAAGCCCTTTAAGATAAAAGAATAAAATTGCTCGCGAACAGTCATTTCCGGTCAGGGTCAGAGGTCAAACTGTGCATTTTGGAAATGTGGTGTTTTGGTGGGTATGTTTGAAATATCGTAGCGAATCAAAGGCGTACGATAACTCTTTGTTCTATACATCACATGAAAGCCAAAAGTCTATAGATTTTTTTTAAATTTGACAGTAAATTCCTATAGTTGTTTTACATTGAGTTACGGCCCTTTGAATATTGTCAATTCTGCTTTCGTTTTGAATGCTTAGGATAAAGGTATGTTAAAAAAGTCGTTACTCATCAGTGACAGGAGACAAATCATTGTTCCATATATCATTAGAAAGCCAAAAGAATACACTATCTTTTAAAAATTAACAATAAATTCAGTTACTTCATTTACATTTAGTTACGGACCTTTGAATATTGTCAACCCTGAATGCATTTGATAACTGTATATTTGCAAAATGCGTAAGTCATCAATCAACAGACATATCTCACGAACCATTAGAGATACTTTTATAATTTTTATGTCAACTTGTAGAGAAAAGAATTGTCTTTTTTTCCATGTATCATTTGTCTATGCGCGCACAGAAATGAAGAAGCGGTGCGCGCTCTACTTGCGCTCCGGCGTTCGCTAATTGAACATGTAATTAACTCGCGCATCTTGCGGCACTCATACCTCACGAACCATTAGAGATAATTTTATAATTTTTATATCAACTTGTAGAGAAAAGAATTGTCTTTATTTCCATGTATCATTTGCCTATGCGCGAACAGAAATGAAGAAGCGGTGCGCGCTCTACTTGCGCTCCGGCGTTCGCTAATTGAACATGTAATTAACTCGCGCATCTTGCGGCACTCATACCTCACGAACCATTAGCGATATTTTTATAATTTTTATATCAACTTGTAGAGAAAAGAATTGTCTTTATTTCCATGTATCATTTGCCTATGCGCGCACAGAAATGAAGAAGCGGCAAGCGAAATATAAGACATCGTTCACACGCGCTCCGGACAAAACAATGTCGCCACGTGGGCTAGTAGAGCAAAAATATATAGCCGCATCGTAAGGGTTAACATACTATACATCAATGGATGCGCTTGTTAAAGACACAAATACTTTGTGTAGTACCTCATTATAAAAATATTAACAGTAATCGAGTATTAAGCTAAATTATCTATTTCTTGAGATAAAGTTTGATATTTGCAACAGATGTCGCATCGCTCACCATTTCTTTACCATTGCTCATAAACAAATAATATATGCAAATGAAGACAATTCTCTCCTCTACACACTGGTGGAAAGAATATGAACATATCTTTATTGGTTCGGGATATATCAATGCTGATAGACAAGTACCCTCAGTCATCTCGAGATAAAACTTGATATTTGAGACAGATGTAGCCTCGTTTACCGTTTCTTTACTTTTTCGTTCAAATGTACAAATGACACATTGGATTGAAGCTGGTTCTTCGTCCTTTGCAATGGTATAAATCATTTGAAATTTCGCCACCCCGTTCAAGAGAAACGAGTGCGAAAGAAGGGTGGGGGTTCACAACTTTGATAGTAAGAAATTTACATGGAGATCGGTTTTCACTACGCTATCGTAGTATCAACCCTTATAAGGTGTCTCCATATATGGCAGATTTTGTGTATCATTACGCGTCTGAAAGAGCACCCCTCCTATTTCTCAATAACTGTGCCTCCACGCCCTGTTATGTCCTGAATGTGCCAGGAATCAAGATGTCAGTGTATTTTACATGCAAAGATGATGTTTGCAGCTTCTGAATCTCGCTTATAAGCTTTGTTTACTTTTATAGTAAACGAATTTGAGAGGCTCCGCGCATCCCTTTTCTAATGTCCTTCAAACCAACAACCAAGTGATCCCGTCTCAGCAAACGTCTTTCATTATTTTTTATGCATATCTCTTCCCACATCTCAACTGCTGTTTGGTCTTTCTATGCCCAGATTCCTCCATTTGAAAATGAAAAGAAAAACATTTATGCAACAGCCCCCGAAGTCGTCGTCAATGAGTTCATTCATGGATTGAAAAGCGGGATGCATGCTTTTCTCGCAATACACGGGCATTGACGCGCTCCAGCTCACATTGCTAGGCTTTGCTTTGGTTTTGAAATTTAAAACAAGTATAAGATTTAAATTGGTTTGCTTTGATAAATTTGGTTCTGAATTTTTCAACAATACAACGGAAAACAGGGTTCAAAACCAGGATGAGTCAAGAAACTTTTGCAGATTGTATTTGTTACATTTTACTTTAGGTTTTACATCTTTTGCTAACATGAACATTTAATTGCATTAACTCCTATTTTTGGAATTATGATTTTGGATTGGGATTTGAAATGTATTTTTAACAAAGCACATACACTAATTATTCAATATGACATTTACGTTTGCAATTGACAGAGTCTTTTTGGCCTTGGTAATACTGAAATCGTGACTTTTAAAATTCGTCTGAACGAACTATTGACTTCATACATACATGTATTGCATATATTTGTCATACATATCATCACCATACATCGCTGAATCCGTTTGTCGTCGCTTTGCGACTATATTTTCACTTGTGGATGCCATAAGAAAGCGCCAATACAACCAAAGAGGTAGGTTGATTTATGTGTAAAACAAATCAATAGTTTTCCAAGAAACAAATCAATGCAATGAGTTAATGAGTTAATCTTCCACAGGGTATATTTGTATGAAACGAATGTAGGAAAAAAAAGTAACAGGAAAAAAAGTAACGGGAAAAAAGTAACACTTCTTATATTAAGAAACACTTTAGTAGGTTGTTGTTGTTGGATTGGGGTTTAACGTCTTCTTCACCATACGGTGATGTCGCCGACGTTGGGTCTAAGCCTGAGTTATTTCCAAAAAAAGGGGCATGAAATTTAGAATAGGTCTTAGGCACCCAAATAAAATTAATAAAAGTTCTAAAGTGGTTAAAATTAATTTAGAATTTGGAATAGAGTGAGGGGGGGGGGGCTGATTTTATGAATAGTCAGTAAATAAATAGTGCTGTGAAATGGCGTGGTACCTGAAAGAGATAGAAAGAATATATTATGTATGGGAAATTATATTGAAGTAAAAAGGTTTAATATAGTATTTGAGATGGTATTTTTAATTGTGATAAGATAAAATTGTATTTGAATAATTGTGTTTGAATTGTATTTATATTTATTTGTAATTAGTAATGTTTTATATCTAAATTTATTGATAATTGAGTGAATGGAGTAATACTTATCTTTTTGGTTTGATATACTTAGTCTGTTATTTGCTGTTGTTTCCAGCGTTGTTATCTTCGCAATGTGCGTTTTTTCTTTCTTGAAGGTCGTCTGACTGGTATTGTACCTATGTAAAGTGCAGGGGGTAGTCTAACCATACACTTAAGGTACAATACCTGTCCTCCCCACTGAACCCGATTAAGAAGCAGGCAGTGAGGGTTTTGAGGTTTGCTACTGGGAAAATTACCAGTTATAATTTAGTGAAGTGCCGGGGGTAGCCACACCGTGCACTTTAAGTGAAAAGTTTTAACCATTTTGCCCTGTGCCCAAGTCCTACCAGTTATCCCAAATATGGGAGTGGTAAATATTATTTTAGGTGTTGGGTGGAAATCTCCCGTTGGGAGCCTACGCGCCTGTTTGTATAGGCTTGCGCGAGTGGTCCCGAGGTAATGTATATCGTGAACCCATCTCACCAACCAGCTCTGGTCGTGGGTCGCCATGACCAACACTTACCAGAAGAAGGAGGTTTAAGAGATCAGTCTCGCTTGCGTAGGGTCCTTCTGGGAGTTTTACCCGTGGGGTGGTTGTTAGGGTTTAGTGACCCTTAAATTAGGGAGGGGATGAGGGGTAGGTAATGGTTAAGAGTTTGGGTGTAAGGCTAGGTGGTTATTAATTATAATGTTTTATACAATTTGGTTTGTAGTAGGAATACTGAAAGGTACTGGTAATTTTTAGCATTGGCTAACAGTTCTTGTGGGTTGTTAGCGCTTACATTTTCAAGGAGTTGTCCCCTGTGTTTTTTGTATTTATCACATTGAAACAGAATGTGATTTATGGTGTCTTCGACATTACATTGATTACATAGATTATTTGGTGCTTTCCCTATTTTGTGGAGATAAACCCCGTTGCAAACATTGTTGAGCCTGAGTCTAGTTATGGCTACATCAACCCTTCTAAAGTTGTGGAAGTTTTTAGCTTTTGTAAGTTTTGTAGGTTGTACTTGATAGTACTGGGTATGTCCCCAGTTGCCTTTAAAGGTTTTGTTGTATTCATCCGTTGTAATTGATTTTACAATGCTCTTGATTTCGTTTTTAGTAAATGGTATGTTGACATTATTGCTGTGGGTTAGACCTGCTTTTGCTGCTCGGTCGGCTCTTTCATTGCCTGTTAGGCCTATGTGGGAAGGCACCCATATAAATCTAACATTGTTGTTATCCTGAGTTAGATAATTATACCCCTGGTAAATTTGATGTAGAAGTACATGACTATTTTTTTCCGTTTTGTTTTGTATAGCTTGCAGTGAGCCGAGTGAATCTGTAAATATAGCTATATTTTTGTGTTTGTAGCCTTTAGTGATAACGAGTGCTTGTCGAATAGCTACAAGTTCAGCTGTGAAGATAGAGGTTTTGTCTGGTAGTTTAAGGGATATATCTTCATCACCTGTGTGAGTGAAGGCTATCCCAGAGCCTACTCTTCCTTTTTCATCTTTAGACCCGTCAGTAAAGATTTGAATGTATTCAGTTTGATTGTAGTTTTGTTCTATATAGACTTGAGTGTTACTGAGGTCACTAGGTTTGGGATTAGTTTTGTCTATGAGGTCTTTCAATTTGATATCAACTTGGATATCGGGGATGTCTGGAGGTTTTAAGATATGCTTGGTATATGGGTCAGATATAACGTCTATTGTATCAAGGTCATATTTGTCTATATGATTTTTCATGGTAACACCAAATGGTGTTGGTATTTTTTTTACTCTTTTTGTCATTATTTGTTTCTTACGAGTGATAATATTTTGTAAACATGGCTTATGTTTTGATCTAACAATATAGTTGGTAATATTATCTTCCCATTCTTTTTCTAGCGGGAGTTCACCTAGTTCATGTCTGACTAGCTCCATTGATGTGCCACTTAGGCATCCTGATATATATCTGTAAGCTTGATTTTGTATGGTTTTTAGCTTTTGTATGTTGGTTTGACTAGTGTCGCACCAAGCTTCTGCTCCATAGTGCAGTTTGGATTTAATCAGAGATTTATATAGTAAGAGTAACATTTCCTTGCTGCTGCCCCTGGTGGTGTGAGAAAGCATTCGTAATATATTGAGATCTTTTTTGCATCTATGTGACAGTTCAACAATATGTTGATTCCATGTTAGATATTCATCAAAGATTATACCTAAAAATTTGACATACTTAACTTGGTTTAATGGTTCTTCATTAATGTATAATTTCAGTGGTCTGCAGTCGGCTCTGGGTGTTGGCCGAAAGAGAATTGATACAGTTTTGCTTGTGGATAATTGAAATCCCCAATTTTGGGTCCATTCATTTACTTTGATTAAGGCTTTTTGTAATATTTCTGCAGCTGCATGTTGGTATTTGTGACTGACCCAAAGGGCCCCGTCGTCAGCGAATTGTGAGGTGTTTACTTGTTTGGGTAGTTTGTGAAATAGATCATCTATCATAATATTGAACAAAGTTGGTGATATGATATCTTTGTGGGGTCCACTTTGTGCTGGTACTGGTGCCAACTAGACTGGATGGAAGCAACCGTTTAAGCCATTTCTGCCCGATAGTCGACGGAGACATTGCAGAGTACGGAAGAGAAAGGCGAGAGAGCTGTGGGGCGGATCAGTTTGGTCTCTGTCAAGGCATCTCCAACAGACTCGTGACATGCACCATGTGTAAACAGCAGTACCACGAGGACTGTGTAGGCATGTCAATGATGACCACTGACGAGGCTAATTTCACTTGTGGATGCCATAAGAAAGCGCCAATACAACCAAAGAGGTAGGTTGATTTATGTGTAAAACAAATCAATAGTTTTCCAAGAAACAAATCAATGCAATGAGTTAATGAGTTAATCTTCCACAGGGTATATTTGTATGAAACGAATGTAGGAAAAAAAAGTAACAGGAAAAAAAGTAACGGGAAAAAAGTAACACTTCTTATATTAAGAAACACTTTAGTAGGAAAATGAGTTTGAATTATATAAGGATTAGTGTTGATAATCGTGTCATTAAAGAAGATTATCACACTTAACATCAAAGGTACACTTGTTACAGATAATTACATTGGTATTAACTGTTTCCTTCTCACCTACTGCATGACCAACGAGTGAGTTTGTTCTGTAATAGCCTAGGCTTTGGTAATTGATATAATTAAGCATTTTGTATTATTGGATTCCAGTCAACAGTTCTACAAGGACCCAAGTCGAGTGAGGAGGTCCCTCCGGCAAGTAAATGTTCAGGTAAAAAAAAGGATCTGAGAATTTTTGTACGGAAATTAGATTTGTATCTAAACATTATTACTCTTAGATTGCTTCATATAAATCATGTTTTCCCCCTATAGTTAAAATGGAAACATGTGTCATGGAAATAACCCATTAGTTATTATATCGTACTGTATGTACCTAATTTCTATACGTACGGAAAAAAGTTAAGCACCCCAAAGTTTTTTCATCAACAAAAGTTGCCTGATCAAAAAGAAGGCGATGTGGTTGTAGAAATAATCTTATGGTATGATAGAGCCATAATTAAGTAGTTAATTGAAGAAAGTTTCATCCGGAAAACGTATCGCATCTTGTGGATATTTGCATTCATAAAATTGTTGTAGTTTTATATAAAAAAACAAGTTACATTATTCTGAGAAAAGAAAGTTGCTATTGGCAGTTGTGATGTGGGTAATTCAATTCTTTCGAACTTTAGTATCAAAATTTTAGTCAAAAGTCACTATTTAGACCTTCAATAACCTTCAAAGTCGCAAAATCTATAAAAAAAAACTAAATTCAAGAAAAACGATGTAATAACAAAAGATGGTCAGTGTCAACTGTAATGTCCCCTAGGAATCAATGAGAAGTGTTTGATTAACATATTGAACTCATAATAATCCAAGATTATTCCAAAATCGTATGATTCCAGCCATTTCGGCAATTATTGACAATAACTGTTGGAAAAAGGGATGCCATTTCACCGACCAGTTACTTCCTTAATTTGTAAGATAAGAGATAAGAGATGTGTAAGTCAAGTTGGTAACACAAACGTTATTTTGATGTCTGAAACCGGTTTTATTGCCTAGTTTTGGCACTACAGCTAAACTTATTTTGGGTTAAATTTCAGTAACATTACGAATTCAATCGTAATTTCAAAAATTGTCTTCATGGACGATCTTTCTATTTTAGAAATTATTACAAAATCAACATTTTTATGTTAAAGAGTCATAAATTTATTCACGGTACAGTAACTTTGCCATAGCATCATTTTTTGTTTTCGATTTAGGGGGTGCTTAACTCTTTTCCGTATGTATATAAAAATGTCTCTCTTTTAATAATCAATTTTCAAAAGTGATGTTTATAGATATATATTATTTGCGTATTGTTTTGGGTGAAACAGTAATAAGTGAACTCTCTCTCCAGGCCCTCGTGCAGCGCATTAAAGGTGGACAGTACAGATCAGCCAGAATGTCCACACGGGGTTTAGCGAGCGGCCAATTCTGGAAAACCAGGATGGCTATTCATCACTTCTCAGAGAATGCGGTAAGAAAATGCATCAATGTCGAAAGCTTTCACGATATAAGCACAACCATTTTATTGATAAAATGTCTCGTCTAAAGTTCCTCTTTAAAATTTGGTGTACGGACAAAACCCCACCCCATAAGACTAAAGCCCACCCTGACAAAAGCCCACACCAATCCTACAGATACTAGGACAAATCCCCACACTTAACCCAATTTTAACAACTTTTATTCCATATTTAACAAACATTAGAAACAATACAGCACTAACATCATATCTCATATCATACTTGGAGTTCACAGCACAATACAGCACTAAAATCAAATCTCATATCATACTACTTCACATGCATTGATTGTCACAAACTAGCAAAGTCTGATGTTGTGTGGCTGCATTCCCATCTAATCATTGTCTTGGTTGATCTCTTCTTTGTGTATAAATGTCCACCAAAACTAATCTTAACACCTCCTTTGTTGTTCTTCAAAATCTCCATCTCCATCTTAATGCATACTGAATAGATAATTTCTGCTTCCTTTATACCTACTCTAAGTGACATTGAGTTGATACACTTACCTTTGAGTTAATTACTGCCAATTTATTTACAACACATTTCCTAAACTCAACCCAATCAATTAACAACTCACTTATCTCCAATCTATTCTGATTTTTCTAAACTAATTCATCCTTGTCAGTTATCAACACATACTCAACTACAAACAATACATTCTCTACTCTACAAATTAAGATTGGTGGGCTTTTGTCTCCATATGAGAAAATAGATGTGGGATTTTGTCCGGGTGGGGTTTTGTCCTACAATCTAAAATTTATGTTATTGTTATTGTTTTTTCAGGTAACAGTTCTGCAGAAAAAGCTGGAAGCATTACAGGAAACAAATAAGTGGGAGAATCTTGATGTTTTCCTGCCAGAGGTACAGACAATTTACTCATATGAATGCATCATAATGTATATCGAGAATGCTTTCTGAATTAAATAAAAAATTAGAACTTGATCCGATCCACAGTAATATATGGTTCATTTGTGCAAACACACATATTTGTTCAACATTTTCCCCTTCATCTTTTACTTCATCATTGCATTTATTAATTTTATCAAACACCTTACTACTTTTAACGTTATTGGCAATTTCGTTATTGTTTTCAGGTGGCAGTTCACTTGACAATGTGCCAGGAAGGAGTCAACAGAGTGGAGGCAGATTTACTGCTACATCTCTGAAAGTGAAACATCTGAAAGTGCTATTGTGTAATGTTTAAATGATTAAATGGATTTTCTCTACATTTCTTTTTTATTTGGAATTACCGAATATATATATTACAGCGTTTGCAACATGATTTAGCGACGTTGAATTAGAACGTTTTTGTTCTGGCCTGGACCACAATTTCCCCGAAAGTTAAACATTCCAACTAATATTCATATAGTAGATCGCTTTTCCGATGCAACACACGCAACATACATCGATTTCGGTTCACTCATTGTAGCATTCTTTAGCATATATAATATCATATTTTCTGCAGCCTATCATCATATCATAGGCTTCTCCAACAACGTTATTCTTTAACATAAACTGATTTTACTATAAAGATGGTTATATTAATTTTTTTCTAATTGTTTTGAATATTATTACCAATTGTGGATCGGACAGGTGTAACTTACGATTATAAGAAATATTTATCCCATTCTGTGGCACCAACTGTGATCTTCAAAATTAGGATTAATAAAGCATCAAGGCTTTATTAATTGATATGATGTGTTTCTGATATGGTTTTGTCTGTGGAACATGAGACTGAATAAACATCAGTGAAAAGCATTCCGGCAAATATATCTCATTCATGGTTTTTCATATCATCTTCATGTCTAGACATGTTTTTTTGAACAAAGTAAATTTAGATGGGCAAACAAGCCGCAATGGCTTATAGTAAGGTGTCCGGAAAAAAAGTCCTCGGAAAAAAAGTCCTAAATTCAACTAGGAAAAAAAGTCCTATTGTGGATTTTAGGTAACAAAGTATGACAAAATAAGGTGTCCGGAAAAAAAGTATAGTAATACCTCTCCATTAAATAAGTATATAACAAACATCAGTAGAAAGGCAATCAGATACATGAAGGAGAGCAAGCTTGTGTAAGTAAATTGAATTATTAATCAAACATATGCGATTATATTTGGAAAATAAGAACATATTTGATTATCAAATAACAATTTCATATTCATTAGAAATCCCATTAAGATTGTCAACCTTAGGATAAAAATAAATTCCATCACAAGGCTAGGAATCTGTGTTTAAAAATGTAGAATTGCATGATCCGTACCTGGATTCAAATCAACTTGCCATATATATATATTTATATATATTATATTATCAGTCAAACTGTCAAATATCAACAGACGTAGGCTTACACACATTCACTTGTACAATCACAAAAAAAACATGTAGATCAATGTTCCTAATGTTGATAACACAAACTTGGAAGATCGCCTTTCAAGAAATAGCCATTCAATCTTGGAATATTTATCTGATATATGTCGTAATATGTCCTATTACCTTTTCATTCTCCCATCTTTTTACTTAGACTAAAGTTCTTCAACATACATTAACTATACACGTAGAGCAGTGTTCCTAATGTTGATAACACAAACTTGGAAGATCGCCTTTCAAGAAATAGCCATTCAATCTTGGAATATTTATCTGATATATGTCGTTATAGGTCCTATTACCTTTTCATTCTCCCATCTTTTTACTTAGACTAAAGTTCTTCAACATACATAAAATACACATGTAGATCAATGTTCATAATGTTGATAACACAAACTTGGAAGATCGCCTTTCAAGAAATAGCCATTCAATCTTGGAATATTTATCTGATATATGTCGTAATATGTCCTATTACCTTTTCATTCTCCCATCTTTTTACTTAGACTAAAGTTCTTCAACATACATTAACTATACACGTAGAGCAGTGTTCCTAATGTTGATAACACAAACTTGGAAGATCGCCTTTCAAGAAATAGCCATTCAATCTTGGAATATTTATCTGATATATGTCGTTATAGGTCCTATTACCTTTTCATCCTCCCATATTTTTACTTAGACTAAAGTTCTTCAACATACATTAACTATACACGTAGAGCAGTGTTCCTAATGTTGATAACACAAACTTGGAAGATCGCCTTTCAAGAAATAGCCATTCAATCTTGGAATATTTATCTGATATATGTCGTTATAGGTCCTATTACCTTTTCATCCTCCCATATTTTTACTTAGACTAAAGTTCTTCAACATACATAAAATACACATGTAGATCAATGTTCATAATGTTGATAACACAAACTTGGAAGATCGCCTTTCAAAAAATAGCCATTCAATCTTGGAATATTTATCTGATATATGTCGTAATATGTCCTATTACCTTTTCATTCTCCCATCTTTTTACTTAGACTAAAGTTCTTAAACATACATTAACTATACACGTAGAGCAGTGTTCCTAATGTTGATAACACAAACTTGGAAGATCGCCTTTCAAGAAATAGCCATTCAATCTTGGAATATTTATCTGATATATGTCGTAATATGTCCTATTACCTTTTCATTCTCCCATCTTTTTACTTAGACTAAAGTTCTTCAACATACATTAACTATACACGTAGAGCAGTGTTCCTAATGTTGATAACACAAACTTGGAAGATCGCCTTTCAAGAAATAGCCATTCAATCTTGGAATATTTATCTGATATATGTCGTTATAGGTCCTATTACCTTTTCATCCTCCCATATTTTTACTTAGACTAAAGTTCTTCAACATACATAAAATACACATGTAGATCAATGTTCATAATGTTGATAACACAAACTTGGAAGATCGCCTTTCAAAAAATAGCCATTCAATCTTGGAATATTTATCTGATATATGTCGTAATATGTCCTATTACCTTTTCATTCTCCCATCTTTTTACTTAGACTAAAGTTCTTCAACATACATTAACTATACACGTAGAGCAGTGTTCCTAATGTTGATAACACAAACTTGGAAGATCGCCTTTCAAGAAATAGCCATTCAATCTTGGAATATTTATCTGATATATGTCGTAATATGTCCTATTACCTTTTCATTCTCCCATATTTTTACTTAGACTAAAGTTCTTCAACATACATTAACTATACACGTAGAGCAGTGTTCCTAATGTTGATAACACAAACTTGGAAGATCGCCTTTCAAGAAATAGCCATTCAATCTTGGAATATTTATCTGATATATGTCGTTATAGGTCCTATTACCTTTTCATTCTCCCATCTTTTTACTTAGACTAAAGTTCTTAAACATACATTAACTATACACGTAGAGCAGTGTTCCTAATGTTGATAACACAAACTTGGAAGATCGCCTTTCAAGAAATAGCCATTCAATCTTGGAATATTTATCTGATATATGTCGTAATATGTCCTATTACCTTTTCATTCTCCCATCTTTTTACTTAGACTAAAGTTCTTAAACATACATTAACTATACACGTAGAGCAGTGTTCCTAATGTTGATAACACAAACTTGGAAGATCGCCTTTCAAGAAATAGCCATTCAATCTTGGAATATTTATCTGATATATGTCGTAATATGTCCTATTACCTTTTCATTCTCCCATCTTTTTACTTAGACTAAAGTTCTTCAACATACATTAACTATACACGTAGAGCAGTGTTCCTAATGTTGATAACACAAACTTGGAAGATCGCCTTTCAAGAAATAGCCATTCAATCTTGGAATATTTATCTGATATATGTCGTTATAGGTCCTATTACCTTTTCATTCTCCCATCTTTTTACTTAGACTAAAGTTCTTCAACATACATTAACTATACACGTAGAGCAGTGTTCCTAATGTTGATAACACAAACTTGGAAGATCGCCTTTCAAGAAATAGCCATTCAATCTTGGAATATTTATCTGATATATGTCGTTATAGGTCTTATTACCTTTTCATTCTCCCATCTTTTTACTTAGACTAAAGTTCTTCAACATACATTAACTATACACGTAGAGCAGTGTTCCTAATGTTGATAACACAAACTTGGAAGATCGCCTTTCAAGAAATAGCCATTCAATCTTGGAATATTTATCTGATATATGTCGTAATATGTCCTATTACCTTTTCATCCTCCCATATTTTTACTTAGACTAAAGTTCTTCAACATACATTAACTATACACGTAGAGCAGTGTTCCTAATGTTGATAACACAAACTTGGAAGATCGCCTTTCAAGAAATAGCCATTCAATCTTGGAATATTTATCTGATATATGTCGTAATATGTCCTATTACCTTTTCATTCTCCCATATTTTTACTTAGACTAAAGTTCTTCAACATGCATTAACTATACACGTAGAGCAGTGTTCCTAATGTTGATAACACAAACTTGGAAGATCGCCTTTCAAGAAATAGCCATTCAATCTTGGAATATTTATCTGATATATGTCGTTATAGGTCCTATTACCTTTTCATTCTCCCATCTTTTTACTTAGACTAAAGTTTTTCATAATACATTAAATACACATGTAGAGCAATGTTCCTAAGGATGATAACATAAAGTCGAAATAAAAACGCTTTTCAAGAAATAGCCATACAATCTGGAAATATTTAGAGCCGATCTGCCGTGCGCGGCTTTATCCCAACTGTTTACCTTATCTATCTAGCCTTTTCACATATCTTGAACCCTACGCCACACGGAACAACATTCAGGCTGAATCAAGATCATAATTTAAAGAATGTAAATTGTGACAAAGGCTGCCCAAGAAATTGTCAGTCAGTCTTGAAATAGATATAGCGCATATCTGGCGCGAGGGATTCAATATTTGTGCATTTACATTTTTATATGTACGTCTTTGGACAAAATCATAACCACTACGCCACACGATATAAACATATATGCTGGGCAGAAATGTGAATGTGAATGCACATATACCCAAGTTTGAAATGGCTGTTCAATCTTGGAATATATATCTCATGTCGCAAAAGGTCCAATGTTCGAATAAACTTTACATTCACCCGTCATTTTACTTAGACCAAATACCCCTTTAAATATATTAAATAGACATTTAGAGCAATGTTCCTAAGGTAGAGAACATAAAGTCGAAAAAAAAACGCTTTTCAAGAAATAGCCATACAATCTTGGAATATTTAGCGCCGATCTGCCGTGAGCGGCTTTATCCCAACTGTTTACCTTACCTATCTTATATATGTGAGCCTTTTCACATATATTGAACCCTACGCCACACGGAACAACATTCAGGCTGAATTAAGATCATAATTTAAAGAATGTAAATTGTGACAAAGGCTGCACAAGAAACGGCCATTCAGATTTGGAATATACCGTATATAGCGCATATTTGGCGTGAGATATTCAAAATGTGTGCATTTGCATTTTTAGTTTAAATTACTTTAACATGATATCTATTAATGACCTTATATCCATCATTAAACATATTCTGAGATTCTATGATAAATTCATGCTGAATAAAATTTAAAAAATAAAGAAAATTATGAAAAAGCTCTTAAAGAAACGGCTATTCAATCTTGGAATATCTTACGTATGTCTGCCGTGACTGGTGGTATAAATGACATTTACATATACGCACTTTTTACATATCCTTGAACTGTATACAACTTTATATTAATCAAAATATATATATTCAATTCAATATTATTTTCAGAGTTTGAAATCAAAAACACTGTTTCAGACAAGTCATTTTCTTGATCAACCTTATTTGTTTTCTAATTAAAGTCATGTTCTTAAAAACAGTTTTTTCTTCTGAAAGTCCTTTTCTTCATCAAAGTTACTTTTGCCTAATGGAGTAATTTTCTTCATAAAAAATAATTTTTTTCATCAAAGTTACTTTTCTATTAAATGAATCAAAGTATGTTTTTAAATTTTGTGCATTTTTTTCGTCCAACGTTTATCAAAATCAACATTTTCAATTGAATTAAGTTTTAGGGTTAAAATTCATATACATATCATACTATGAGTAAATATATCCCAAGATGGTATAGAAAATATCTTAAGATATTCACATATTCCAAGATTGAACAGGAGGTTTGAGATTTCGTCATATCTTAAGATTTCCGTACATATCTTAAGATTTTTTATACGATCTTGGAATATTGAAATATTCCAAGATGGTATAGGACAAATCTTAAGATATTTATTCTTCCAAGATTGTATAGTACAACCCTACCAGGAGCACGCCAGCTCCATTTGGCAAAGCTCAAGGGTCGGGAAGCACACAAGCCACCACACCGCAATAACGTTTTGAGTCAAGTGAGATGGCATATAATCAAGTCAAAAACATTCCATAATACATGAAGTTACTAAATCTACCTACTATCCGTTATTTCTACAAAACTTGTGTTGTAATTTCCCTTGCACAGTTTTTTCTCTCGGATCTGTCAACTCTCTTAAATTTAGATGGCAGCATGTTTTATAGCTGGAATATTGCTGACAGCACGTTAAAACCCAACTCACTCACATTTCATAAATAAAGGCCATGCTATAAACAAATTACAGTCAAGAGGTATTCTCTTGACGAGAACTGGGAATGCTAGGTAACAATTGATATACCCCACCCGTTTTGACGAAGCGGGGAAGGGGGGGGGGGGGGGTGTCATGAAAGAAGCCATGCGATTGGTACAGCGTAGATACCTCATTGGACAATATGCCACTAAGGGCAGGTAATTTGTGAATCACATTGAGCTTATATTGGTTCCAGAGGTTAGTGGAGATTTAATCGGAACGTAAACTCTGGATAATCGAGAATGAGTAAGAGTGTATTTGAATGTTTGAATGTCTGTCTGAATCTCTGATCAGTAATTCAAGTTCCTAATAAGAGTATAATTGAATGTTTGAATGTTTGTTTCAATATCTAATAAGTTATTCAAGTTTTTAGTGAGAATATATTTGAATGACCGCTGTCTGAATCACTGATCAGTTATTAAGCATGATTGGAACATGACTTTGGTAAATACTTGTTTGGCTGATTAGAAAGATTTCCCTACGTTGAATGGCAATAAATACAAGCAAATTTGCTAAGGCGATTCATCGCGAAGTAATACATACTGCACCCTCAATTCGGTTCCACTCAACATTTAATTGTGCTGTCGCTCCCAATATCCTTGCGCTATTTCAATTTGTCAGGTGTATTTGTCCATTTCAAACTTGCTTTTTCCTGTAGATGCTGTAAATAATTTTCTATATGCTATAGTGTTATGTAACTAAACATTTGCTACGCCAAAATAGAGTTTACTCTTAAATTCTAATAATTAACAGTCATGTTACAATATCAATATGTAGTTGCGTTTTAACTGTTTTCAGTTTTATCCTTAATTTGCGAGTGTTGAATAACAATAAATCTCGGAAATTTTACAAACTCAACTATTTATCTATTGAATGCCTTATGTTGATCTGGATTATCTCACAATTATTCCAATATATAGTATAAGTGAAGTTGAATGTTTGAATGTTTGTTATGAATAAACTATCAATTATTCAAATAAGTAGAATGCTGGAGGTTCCAATTTTTGTCTTAACCACTGGTCAGTGTTTTCGAATATCTGGTGATAATATTATATATATTGTATGTTTGAATGTTTGTCTGAATCAGAGATCAGTCATTCGAATAACGAACCCGCTGCTGCATCAGTTATTCGTTATTCGAATAACGAATAACGAATAACTAACCCGCTGCTAACTTCAGCTTCCCCTCCTAAATAGGAGATGCCTGATTGGAGGCAATCAAAGTTAGTTGTGCAATCAGCGCCGCTTTTCTTAAGTCATCATTATGGCTATTGAATGATGGCAAGGGCATTGTGATATGAACCACCCTTTCCATGCTAGAAGCGTGGTCATTTGATAAAGAAATTCAAATTGATTGTGGTGCAATTATTTTCCGCCAGGGGAAACTGCCGGAACCCAGGGATTTCGGCGTTATCTAACAGAGACTGTATCATCATTTCATGACTTGATGTGCCTCTGTGGGGAGAGAATGACATCTTGTTGTTGTCCTATGACAATGAATTCAGCGGCGTCTGTCAGTACGTCCGTCCTTAACTTCAAGGTCACCACTGCACTTTGGCCACTTTTGACATTCTTGTTCAAGCAATATCTCTAGAACTGCTGCACCAAATGTCTTCTTTATTTTCAAGGTCATCACATCATATGTTAAAGCCATATACTTTGAACCATTGCACTCAATGTCAATGGGAATAATACATTTGCTTAATGTGACAATTATTTGGAATTATTTCAACGGCGGGGGACATTGCCACGTTAGTTGCAAACACTTGTTGGTTGGTGTTTTTGCAGAGTTAGGCGTAAATTGACGGTGAGATAATATTGGTCTTTTTATGCCCCCGAATCGGAGATTCCGGGGGTATATTGTTTTTCACCTGTCCGTCTGTCCGTCCGTCTGTCTGTCTGTCCGTTTGTCCACAAAAACTTTAACCTTGGTCATAACTGTTGATTGGTCAGAGCTAGGTCTTTGATACTTGACATATGGATCCCTTGTGATGAGACCTTTCAGATGACACCATGACATTTGACCTTGTGACCTTGACCTTGACACGGCGAGCCTTTTCCGAAAATTTTAACCTTGGCTATAGTTTCTATACTGTCAGTGCTAGGTCTTTGATACTTGACATGTGTATCCCTTGTGATGAGACCTTTCAGATGACACCATGATATTTGACCTTTTCCGTCCGTCTGTCCACAAAAACTTTAACCTTGGTCATAACTTTTGATTGGTCAGAGCTAGCTCTTTGATACTTGACATATGGATCCCTTGTGATGAGACCTTTCAGATGACACCATGACATTTGACCTTGTGACCTTGACACAGCGAGCATTTTAAACTTTAACCTTGGTCATAACTTTTGATTGGTCAGAGCTAGGTCTTTGATACTTGACATATGGATCCCTTGTGATGAGACCTTTCAGATGACACCATGACATTTGACCTTGTGACCTTGACCTTGACACAGCGAGCCTTTTCCGAAAACTTTAACCTTGGCTATAGTTTCTATACTGTCAGTGCTAGGTCTTTGATACTTGACATGTGTATCCCTTGTGATGAGACCTTTCAGATGACACCATGATATTTGACCTTTTCCGTCCGTCCGTCTGTCCGTTTTTCCACAAAAACTTTAACCTTGGTCATAACTTTTGATTGGTCAGAGCTAGCTCTTTGTTACTTGACATATGGATCCCTTGTGATGAGACCTTTCAGATGACACCATGACATTTGACCTTGTGACCTTGACCTTGACACAGCGAGCCTTTTCCGAAAACTTTAACCTTGGCTATAGTTTCTATACTGTCAGTGCTAGGTCTTTGATACTTGACATGTGTATCCCTTGTGATGAGACCTTTCAGATGACACCATGATATTTGACCTTTTCCGTCCGTCCGTCTGTCCGTTTTTCCACAAAAACTTTAACCTTGGTCATAACTTTTGATTGGTCAGAGCTAGCTCTTTGATACTTGACATATGGATCCCTTGTGATGAGACCTTTCAGATGACACCATGACATTTGACCTTGTGACCTTGACCTTGACACAGCGAGCAGGATGCATCCGGGGGCATTCGTGTTTTACAAACACATCTTGTTTTTCTTTGCAGAGTTCAGTGTATAACTTCAGCAGGTATGACTGTGACACTCGCTTCTATAAGGATAGCGTGTGGAAGTGTTTTGGATTGTTTGCGAAAGGCTGCAGACGACTGGACAGATGGTTGTAAAGTGGGCTGAGTGTATGAACTGTGTGTAAAGGAACCTCATGGGCCTGTGCCTCGGGGCATGACAAACTCACGACCATGATATTTTCTACGTCATCAAGCTGAAAGACAGTATGTTTACACCAACAACAAAAGTTAGTTTTACAAATCATCCAACTGCAACATCTTTTTAAAAACATCGATGTACATTACAACAACATTTGCTGTAAACAACAATAACTTGCAAATACAAAATTTGAATGTTTTTACACATAAAACCTGTGATACTTTTTGCCATAAAAGGGTTTTTAAACTTTTAATCCTAGTGCATCTCAGACCGTAAAATAGATGATGTCATCATCAGATAATGACAACAGTTTATCAATGTAGCACATCTACTGATTCTGATTTGTTTTTGTGATAAAAGTTATAAAATCTTATCACCTATAATTTACTTGATAAGAAAATACATTTGAATCATGATATCATGACATTTCTACGGAAAAAGTGTCCAATACGATTCTGATTGTCTTGAACGTTTTCCTTAAATTTGAATATGAGATTGTGTTGATGTTGCTCTTTATCATGGGCAGTCAGATTTGCTATCTTCCAACATTGACTTCCTATCCTCAAATTATGGTATGGATACTACCAAACCTGGCACTACAGCAAAGAACGAATTGTATTAGTTTTGTTCCATTTGTGGAGGGAAATGTCATTTTCTTAAGTCTGTGTGTATATATGGACAAATTGTGGTTGTACTCAAAACAAACGGTTACAAATATCCCATTGGAGTTCTATTTGTGAAGAACGTTTTATTAAAGCTCTGAATATGTTAAAAACGTTGTTAGCTGTGATTATTGTATACACAGCAATGGGAAAGCAAACAGACAAATCAACTATCATCAAGACGCCTGCAGCTAGGAAGCTTTGCGAAAGATTTTGTTTTCAAATTAATTGGTGTTATTCTTTCAACTTTAATCAAAAGGATCTCCAGTGCCAACTCAACTTAGACAGCAAACATGCTACAGAAAATGGTGCCTTCCAAAATGTAAGTATGATATAATAAACAATCAATCACAAATATCCTTCCGAGTTGATAACTGTTTGTTGAGCAAATGAACAGGTGTAACGTTACAGAGTACAAAACATTAGTTGTTAATTTTAGTGAAGCTCATTCATAATGTCACTTGTCATTCAACATTTACTCTGAACATCTTAACTAATTACTAACTTTACCAGCGAAACAGCTTTCATATGACAGTTTTATGTCATTTTATGACAATATTCTATTATAAATGACAACAAAGCCCTTGGTATTGAAAATGTCCACGTCTGACATTTGGTGCATGCCTGCATATTATGTTGCATGAAGTGGAAAAGTTTCCTGATCACTTTCGCTAACAAAGTGTCTTGGCGTTACGATGTGAAGCAAGGGTAATGATTTAGCACCTGAACATATATTTTATCAGCACTTATCTAGTGTTTGGTATAAGAGCGTAAATGATAAATATTCACCTTATGGGTCACCGATGCAATTAACCAAACACGAAAGCATTTTAAAGATTACTTATGTAAGTATGCACATTCTGAAAATTAAATTGTTCTACATAATTATTTTGTAGGAAAAACCTTGCTCAAGGAACGACCATTGTACCAGGAACCTCATGACAAGAAAAAAAGAATATCGTTGTGTCATGTGTAAGTATTATAAACCCATGGACTTGTCACAAATTTAAATGACTCTTATAGAAAAACAAAAGTGCCAGAAGTTAAATTTGTTATCAGGTAAGTTGAATATTATTACTGATAACGTTATGCAACATAGCCACTTGCCTCAGATATTCAAAGTGAAGAGGGGTCAAAAACAAAAATATCAAACTCTCATTTAAATACTTTTCACAATTTTAAATCATAATTATTGTACATGTGTCTGAATAAACCCTCAATAGGCCAAAAAAGGGTGTAAAACATAAAGAATAACCTGGGAGAATATAAGAAGCATTTTGAGACATCACCCTTAGGCTCTTTGAGTATTTCTGTTAAACTTTTATTGAGGCTTGTTGAAAAATGGGAAGCTGTCAAGCTTGTGATTTTTGGTTGTTTATTCGGTGACGAGCCATATCACCTTCACACTTGTTTTTAATCTTAAAATGTTATGGTTATTTTAGCATTTTCAATTCATAAAGGTTAAATGGTCAGTATATAATCATTGAGCAACCGACCAACTAACAATTTTTTTCAATTTAATTTTCGACCAACGTATCATAATAATTATTTCACGCCAATAAATTTCAGTTGTACTTTATGTACAATGATTTGTTTTATTGTTTTGTTATAAGTTTGTATAAGACGTTACTCTGTGTTATTTGACCTTTGAAATATGGAAGGAAACAAAATACATCTTAAACATATTATCATAATCTTTGGATGACTCCATATTTACAAATGGATTCTATTTACAGTCTTTGCAAGAAAAATGAAACGTACACGAACTTACAGGACCTCAGGGCGGAGAAGAAAAACCCTGTCATTCTTGATTGCTCCATATCATTCAACACGAAGTCAAATTTTAGAATACTCAACTCCGGATGGGGAAATAAATGTTTATCCCTATATATTTGATTCAATAGATAATATTGTATCCATGGCGTTTGTAAAGAAATCGAGATCCATTTTGTTCAGTGAAAAGGCAGGACAAATAAGATCACACAAACTGTTCATTATGAGACCGCTTCAAGTTATTGTGAAAGGTAAGTATGGGAGAAGAATGGCAACAGATGGTGACCAACTCTTCTTTACTTCTGTAACATTTAAGACTAAATTGTTCAGTGCGTCCTCAACCAAGCTTAATGATGATGCTGATATTAAAGCTCTCTATAGAACTAGAACTAAGGATAATGATTTTGATATCGACCCTACGATGAAAAGAATCTATATTTTTAAAAAACAGTTTTCAAAATTGGTTCTTAAACACATGAATTATCATGGGAAGAATATGAAAATTGTTTATAGAATTGGGTTCTTTGGAAAGCCTATAGCATTTGATTATATTCGGTCAGTTATCTATTACTATCACAAGGGCATTGTTCATAACTTAAATGTCGTTAAGAAACAGAAAAGTTCACCTATTTCATTTAAAAATGGATTATTGGAGCAAATGGTGTATCACCAAAAAGCTATTTACATGTCGACGTTCACACGTCACGCATTCAACATTTACAAAATTGATAGTGATCGAAATGTAGTACACTTGAAATCTAAAAGGAAAATGAATGGGCAAAAACTGTTTTGTATCTTACAATAGTGCATGACTTCAACTCTGACTTTGCCGACCAAGTGGTTAAACCCAGTCTCATCCCTCCCTCCTTTTTATATGACGCATAAAATGTCTAACCGAAGGATTTGTAATTGAAATCGTAAGGTCCTGTACTTAAAACAATTATATTGTGCGGTATACTGTTAACATGATATTAACATGTAAACATATATAAATGTTCTGTTACCAAAATATGTATTTAACAAAATATACATTGAAACATTTTATAACAAAATTCCTTACATATTTTTAAAACATTTTACATATATTCCTGTATTGTAATAAAATGAAATCATGTTTTGAGGTATGTTCTTCAGGTTTTCACATACAAATTTTATGTTTAGACAATAAACCCATCGGAGATTTTGCAAAATTCTGCCTTGTGTAAAAAAGAGTCATCAGAAGATGACATATCCCAGCGGTTCCTCATGATCGTAAGATGTAAACCTAAAGATAATTGTAAATTTTTCAAGCAAGGTTCGTAATTGTATAAGCTAATATATATGAAACGAAACCTTTCATGAACAGAGTCCAAATAAGAGCCGTTTCCATGGAAATAATAAAAAATAAAATTTTCAGAAATGTGAAAACATCAAAAGGCACCACTTCAGTAGGTGGGCAATACACATGTAAAGTTTAAGAAAGATATGTGGACCGGTTTTATATATGTAACGAAACCTTTCATGAACAGAATCCAAATAAGAGCCGTTTCCATGGAAATAATAAAAAAATAAATTTTCAGAAATGTGAAAATATCAAAAGGCACTACTTCAGTAGGTGGGCAATACACATGTAAAGTTTCAGAAAGATATGTGGACCGGTTTTTGAGTTCTGCTCTGGAAAGGAATTGATTACGGACGGAAGGGGAGACGGACGGACGGACGGACTACAGACGGACAGGGTGATGACTATATCCCACGGTATTACATATCGGTGGGATAAAAAAATTGAAAAGGCTTCTGTTACACTCCATCAAAGGCCAAGGTCACACCAAGGTCGATATCTAAGCATGTTTTAGAGAAATTGCTTAATTTTAACTATTCACACTTTTTTCATTACATTGTTGTTATAGTCAATGAAAAGTGTTCGTTGATAGTGTGACCTTGAATGTCAAAGGTCTAGGTCATGAAATATTAGTTATTGCAATGTACACCAAATTTGTGTATAGTTTACTCTTTCTCATTAAGCTTTTCAGAACTCATATACATGTATTACTGTTTTCGTTGCTGTGCTATGATGGTTTCAACCAAAATTCAACAAAGGTGAAGATCACAATAAGGTTTTTAAACATGCTTTTGCGAAAAACTTTTGTAATCATTACAAATTGATGTTACTCATTTATCAAGTTATCAATGAATATAGATAAGAGTTTAGTTTATCAGAAGTAGTTTTTTTAGATTTACATTGATGTTTTACATCAATTATTTTGACATGTTCACATTTATGATCAAAGTTTCTAGTTCGACCTCTTAATTTTCTTTTGTTATATATATTTCTTAGAAAATGCCAAATATACTGAGGTTTTGTAGAAAGCCCCTGTCCCCTGTGTGTGCCGCAAATGCTTATCTAGTTGTTTCTGGAATGGACTGGCAGAAAGAGCATAAGCATAAATTTATGTTTCGATGTTAAGACATTGTGCTTCTTAATCGTACACTTTCTGTGCACATGTTTGCCATTAAACTAATACTTGACTAATCTTCTTTGATATATTGTTTGTTTAGAATTTCTTCCCATTTCCCTGACCAGTAGGTCTGGTTTTGTATTATGATAGAAGTGTTGTTAAAATGTTATTTGTGATAAACCATTATATTATTCAGTTGCCATGTCTTATGATAGCAAATTTGCCAATTATTCTAGTATTATCATTAAGCCATAGTACTGGCTAAGATTGAGAAAAAACAAATTTGATATTTACATATTGGTTCCCTTATCAACTTACAACGGCACTTAACATTAACCAGGTATAATGGTTTAATGCATACCTAATTGTTTTTTTTATCTCTTAATGCTTATCAAATGGTACATTAATTTTTGTAATTTGAGCTTGCTATAGCAAATTATGGTTGCCTTCTCTGACATATGTTTTGAGAAAACGTATTTCAACATTGTTATAAATGAAAGCTTTAACTTACATGTACATCATTATGAACCAGCTAAAATTGACTTTGTATGTTGTATGTATTGTATGGGGTGCAAAAAGCGACGAATCAACCCTTATTAAGACACACATAGGATGGGGAATGTGTGAAAGGTTCTGTGAACAGATCAGTCAGTGTGTTTCTTTTAACTTGAGTCTCACTGATCTCCAGTGCCGACTGAATCTGGACAACAAACATGCCACGAAGAACAAAAATGTGAGTAACATATCATAAACACAAAACATAAATTTGATCAGCATTTATCTTATGTATGGTGCAGAGTAATTTGATAATTAATTACCTTTATGGATTAATACGAATACTCATAAACACAGCCAAAAAGAAATCTTTCCGTTTGAAGAATTTTCTGTAAATTAAACAGATTTTGTATAATTGTACTGTAGGCAAAATCTTGCTCGTGGAACAACCATTGTACAAGGCTCCTGTTAACACGGACAAAAGAGTATCGTTGTGTCACATGTTAGTATTTTAGCACTCTATTTTAGCACTTAGTTAAGCACATTTGCAATTATCTGAGCTATCCCCGAGTTTATATGAAATAATATCAGCCAAAATCTGAATGAACTATATCCTCATGCACATCCATCTACAATATTTTAGTTACCAATTTGTCCATTTACTAACTCTTTAAACCTATTCACTGTTAGGGAATTAATAAAACAACTTGCAAATCAATCTTTGTATAAATATTATACATATTTTGACATTTTTTAAGTAAAGATATTGAGAAAAGGTTAGTATTGAGAGAAGCCGCGAGGTGAGGTTATGTTAATAAGGGTTACCGTTGCTTTCAATAGTATTTCTATTACAACACGACTGCTAGTCCTATTGCAGGGCAAAAGCCTGCAAGGCTATTTTGGCTATGCATTGGGCTGAAACCTTTGAGCAACGACTGGAACTAGTAAACCATGGGTGGTATAAATAAAGCCTACTGTTTGAGAAGACTGCTCTACTGCAGACAAAGTTGCCGAGCCAATGGCGGAATAAGAAACTATATACATGAACTCATTAGCCATGAATGAATATATATATTGTTTTGAATGTATTCTACTGTTTACACCTGAACACACCTTCTTCAATTATAGTACGTTTTTGATTAAACGTCATTATTTTTACTTACCGTAGACAAGTGACCTTAGCCTGTTAGCCATATAACATGTAATCGACTCATTCCCACTGATGTAATGAAACATCATTACCCAGAACAATCAGAGTTATCCGCCCGTCACTAGCCCACTAGGTGGCGTGACCTGTCATCCAATTAGATTCATTCACATTACCTAGGAGTCCCAATTAACGACGGATACGTAAGAGGGGAGGCGGGCGGGAGTGACGACGGTCACTTGTCTACGGTAAGTAAAAATAATGACGTTTAATCAAAAACGTACTATTATTTAGTTACTAACCTCCGACAAGTGACCTTAGCCTGATACCACTGTAGGTGGCGGGTAGCATTCGTCGCGTTCAGCGATAACTCTCAAGATTGATCTGAGGATCGGCGACCCAGCGAGCGACCGTTCTAAATGGGCCATTGTCTGACTCCTCGAGGTCGACGACCCCTAATTAAAACACCACAAAACACTATAAACTGTTAAAATAAAAGAATTTTATTTCAAAGTGTAAGATGTCCACCTCGACGAGTGAGGCGTCATCATCGTGGATGGTTGCGCCCCCTACCCGGGGGAGCCCCCGTGGTCCGCTGCTGTGCAAATACCTGCACCCCTAGACGGGCTACGCCCTCCAGGTCCTCCGTGGAGACATCGCGCAGATAGTGGTTGGCGAACACCAAGCCCGACTTCCAGAAGCAGCCGGCCATGATGTCCGCCACTGACAGATTGCTGTGAAGGGCCATAGTCGCCGATATGGCCCTGATCTCGTGTGGGTTGGTCCGCGCCGGCGCCGGCAGCCCGGCCGCCTTGTAGGCGTCCACCACCGCAGACCTGAGGTAGACCCCCAACTGCCTCTTGTCAATCTCCTTTGAGCTCGTCTGGGAGTGGGGCAAAAAGAGCCTGCGCCTCCCCTGTCTCAGTGGCCGCGTCTTCTCCACATAGACGCGTAGAGCGCGCACGGGACAGAGGAGACGTTCCCGCTCGTCCGTCGGCTCGATAGCCGGGGAGATTGACGGCAGTGTGAAGGTCCTCCCACGTTCGTCAGCGCCTTGGTTCTTGCACAGGAAGTCTGGCGCCAGTCCCAAGGTCGCTGACCCTCCATCTCTCACCTCAAACCTGAGCAAATCAGCTTGCAGAGCATGCAACTCTGATATCCTAGCCGCTGACCCCATTGCCACTAAGAAACACGTCTTAATGGTCAGACGCAGCAGCGTCGTGTCCGTCAGCGGCTCGTAGTGCTCAGATTTGAGGTGATTCAACACTATTGCCAGATCCCATTCTGGCGGTCTCAGTTTGTGGCGGCCATCCACGTTTCTGTATGTCCTAATGAGCTCCTTTAGGACCGAGATATCCAATCCCGGATCCTTCTTGCGAAGGACGGACATAATGGCCGCGAGGTTCGTGTTGATGGAGGAGGCCTTAAGCCCCCTCACTGTGCGTAGGTGGACCAGGTAATCCGCGACCTGGGGCACCGTTATCGTGCGCACATCGAACCCCTTCCCTTCGCAAAAGGTCGTAAAAGAAGCCCATTGAAAGTCATACAGCTTACGCGTGGATGACCGCTGCGAGGTTGCCACCGCGCTGGCTACCGCCTCCGAAAATCCTGCGCTCCTCATCCCGTCTTGGAGACAACCCAAGCGTGCAGATGAAGAACCTGCGGGTTCTCGTGCACCCGTTTGCTCGGGTTGCTCCTGAGAAGGTCCCACCTGGTCGGTAAGGGAACCGGCTCCTGAGCGCAGAGCCTCCGAAGGGGGACGTACCAGGGCCTCGCCGGCCACATCGGTGCGACCAGGAGCAGACGTAGCACTCTCGTCTCCTGGATTTTTGCTACCACCCGAGTCAGAATGGCAGGGGGGGGAAAAGCGTAAGCGTCCATCCCCTCCCATCCTAACGCGAGCGCGTCTAATCCCCATGCCAGGGGGTCGGGTACGGGGGACACGTATACCGGCAGCTGGTGATTGAGCCGTGTCGCGAAGAGGTCGACATGCGGCCTCCCGAACTGGAGACAGATCGCCTCGAACACTCGAGGGTGCAACATCCACTCCGTAGAAGGAGGTTTGTCCGGGCGAGAGAGAGCGTCCGCAAGGACGTTCTTTGCTCCCGGGATGTGCACCGCTCTGATTGAGATGTTGAGATTGTCTACCAGTTGAAACAGCTCCATCACCAGCTGTAAGAGTGATCCCGCTTTGGTCGATCCTTGCTTGTTGATCGACCAAGCTGCCGTCGAGCTGTCCGTGTGAACGCACAACACCTGGCTCTCCAAGCGGCTTGACCAATGGTCGATCGCCAGGCGTATGGCGTCCAACTCCAAGAAGTTGATGTGACGTCCGGCTTGCGCCGGCGACCACACGCCTGCCGCCTGCTCGATCCCCAGGTGCGCGCCCCACCCCTGCGTAGAGGCGTCCACGTACAGCTGGCTCCCGGCGGGAGGTTGCCGGAGGGGCACCCCCGCCAAGACATTGCTTCCGTCCTGCCACCATTGGAGGTGGTGAATGAGGTCCTGCGGCATCCTGATGTGATGGCCGCAGGATACCTCCCGCACGTGCCCATTCAGCACTACCTGAAGCGGGCGGAGGTGGAGCCTCCCCCTCCTCGTGTAATCTTGAGCTGAGGTCAAGAACCCTAGGAGGCGTTGCCACTGTCGGAGCGAGAGAGGCCCGCGACACGCCTGCGCTAGGAGTTCCCTGTAGCGCCCCATCCGCTCTTCCGTGACAAAGGCCTTGTCCTGAGTCGTGTCCAGTAAGACGCCTAGGAAGACGAGAGACGTCGTCGGTACTAGGTCCGACTTGTCTAGGTTGACAAGCCAACCCAGGCGCCTGAACAGAGCGATCACAAAGTCCCTTTGCCTGGCCAGAGCTGACGGGGAGCAGTGGCTCCCGAACCCGTCGTCCAGATACATCGCGAACTGGATGTCGTGCCTGTGAAGGAACTGGACGATAGGCTGGGTCACCCGAGTGAACAGCCATGGCGCTGTCGAAATCCCGAACGGCAAGACGTTCCACTGAAAGTGGCGACCCGCCAGGACGAATCGGAGGTACTTGCAATCCGCGGGGCAGATTGGGATGTGCAAGTACGCGTCCTGGAGGTCCAACGACACCATGCGGCTGTATGGTTGTAGTAACCGCATGATAGACCGCACGGTCAAGAGCCGAAAATATGGCGGCCGCTCGAGGTAGGAGCGGTTGAACTGTTTCAAGTCGTGAATCAGCCGCCATTTTTTCGGGTCCTTTTTCGGTCTCACAAACACTGGAGAGTAAAACCCCGGTGTCAGATCCTGGAGCGGGAGCTCGCTCACCGCCTCCTTGGAGATTAGGATCTCCACTTGTTCCAGTGTCAGCGCGAGCCGTTCCGGCTCTAGCGGGCGCTCCACTGGCGAACAAGTTAAAGGGGGGCGGGTGTGTACGGGTATACGAAACCCGCGCTCCAAGATCTGACAGACGTACTCGTCCAAGTCCAACTGTCTCCAGTTGGCGACAAACATTGACAGGCGGCCTCCCACTGGCCCGTCCTGTACCGACACTACTGCCGGTGGCAGGCGAGGAGGCTCCCAGAAGTCACCGCTTCTTGGGAGTACCTCCATAGCCGCGTCCTTTGCCACGCTGTGACTTGTTGGGTGTCCTTTTGGGCGAGGGGCCGGCGTTGAAGTCGCTGCGACTCCTGCCTGGCCGGCCCCCCTCCCGAAAGGAAACCCCCCCGGTCTTAGAGCCGGAGGGGGATTGCGCCGCGCCACCCTTGCGCTTCTTCGGCGTTGTTACCGCCGAGGAGACCCTGCCGCCTCCCGCTGCCAGGCGGTTGGTCAGCTCCTGTTGCTGGGTCTCCTGGCGGTGTCGCAGAGCTTCTGCCACCTGTCCGTCGAAGAGCGTCGGCGACGCTCCCCGAGCATTCCTAAGACGGGTGCGCATCTCCGCCGGGAGATTGGTGCGCGAGAGGAACCCGTCTCGTCTCAGGTTGGTGACTCCCGCCGAGATGCGGGAGGCACTCAGCATAATTTGGGCTAGGTTCCCTGCCACGGAACCGAACCCTCTGTACAGTGCCTTCGCACCTTTCTCCATCCCCGCCTCCTTTGAGAAGGCGGCCATGGCCTGGCAGGAGTGGGCGACTGAGTTTGCCATGCCCAGGATACTCCTAGCCTCCTTGTCCAGGTGGGACAAGTGACCGTCGGAGATCGAGTGCCCGACTCCTGGAGCTGCCACGCGCCTGATGTCCTCATCCAAGGCGGGAGGAGAAAGCATTATGGGTGAAGAGGCGACCGGGAGCCCCGCCCTTTGACGATCTGAGATCACCAAAGGCGGGACAAGACGGCCCGGCGCCGCTGATGACACGTGAGTGTCGAAATCCTTCCCAGCTGCCAGGAGGAGGCGGTGAGGCGGGAACCGCACGCTGCGGGGGTTCACCACCTCCTCCTCCTGACAAAAGGTTTCGAGGCGGGCCTGCTTGGAGTATGAGCACTCCTCATCCACCTCCTGCAAGGTTACCTGGCACCAGTCAGCGATGGCTGCCATCCTCTCCGCCTGATCCGGCGCTTCCTCCTCGCGATTGCCGCCAGCCGAGGACAACGGAGGAACACGAGAGGGGGAACCCCCTTCGGTTCTGTCCTCCACCTGGCGCTCTGGCGAGGAAGGCACAGACGTGTCGGGCAGCGAGGAGGGGGGTGACACTAAAGTCACACGACGCCCTTTCCTAGCGGGAGGCGCCGAAGGAACGACAGCCTCGCGCCGATCCTGAGGGTCATTCGAAGCGAATTCCCTCAACATTGATCTGACGGACGCAAGGACATCGTCCTTAAACGCATTGTGGTCGAAGGGAGGAGGCGTGGGCGCCTTGGAACGCTTCTTAGCCTTCTTCACCTTCTTCCGACGCCCCCCGCGCCGTGGGGAGGCGTCTGTGAATGAGGTGTGCCCATCGGGAGACGAACCCCGCGGGGGGGAAGCGTCGGGCACACGTTCAAGACCCAGAGGGTCACGTAGAGACTGGTCCGAGCGCACGGACCCCACGTCCGACGCCAGGGAGGACGGGAAGTCAAACTCGCCGGCGTCCTCGGTGATGATGAGGTCCGAGCGCTCAGGCGACCCTCGCGCGGTGCCTGTGGCGAAAGACGCACCCGGGGTGGGGCGTCTGGCCTTCCTGGAGCGCTGTTGCGACTCACTCTTCTGGATGGAAGAGCGGTAACGCTTGTGCTGCTCCCAGGTGAGGTCGGCGCACTCGACGCACCGATTATCCTCCGGGCAGGTATTCCTGCACAGGCGACAGACCACGTGAGGGTCGTAGCTTGCCGACTTCCGCGCTCCGCAGCGCCCGCAGAACCCCGCGTACGGGGATGCGGTGTCGCAAGGGATTAAGTCCATGCCGCTCAAGCCTGCGACACAGACGAGACAGCAACTAGGCAAGGGGAGGGCGTCTGCCGCGCCTCGATCCAACAGTCACAAGCAACCAGCCAACACTTGAGCGTCTAGCGTTAAACCACTCAGACACGCAAGCGAGCACTCAGCTGTCCTGTGAACCTGTACGACTGGCACGCACCCGGCCCAACGTGTCAGTCGACTCTCCGCTCAGCCGCTTCCCTCGGCGGGAAACTCCCCTGAGACCAAGAGCGATAGACACAAAGGCGAGGCGGGGGCCCGATCGCACAAGCACACGTCCAACCAAACGCTCAAGCAAGCGCACGTCCAACTGGCAAGCGCCCGAAGCACCAAGTGCGACAAGTGCAAGCGACTGTCCAATCCAGGCGACAGCAAGCGCCGATCCACCAAGCGTGTGAACCTGTCCAACTCTAGCGCTAGAGGAGCGCGAGTCACCCGCGACGAGACACCAAGCGAAGGCGCCTGTCCAATCCTAGCGCTAGCAAGCGCAAGAGACACCAAGCGCAAGCGCCTGTCCAATCTCTGCGCCAGCAAGCGCACGAGACACTAAGCGCGTGGGTAGCGCAAGCGTCAGTCCCACCCCACCGGCAAGAAGCGCCTCGCCCCAGGCGAAGCGTGCGCGACAAGGAGATAGAGAGAGCGACGGCCCGTCGCTCGCCTAGCACGTGCAGCACGAGCGAATCGACAGCACGTGCTACAGCCTGCCACTAAGTTGACACCACGCTGTGTCAACTAAAAACTCTCAATACACAGTATTCCACCACGGGGGCTGAATACCCTGCAAAGAGACAAGTAGACAGACCAAAAGGGAAAAGGAACAAGAATAAAGTAAGTCAACAAACAACAAAACACGTTAAATAGCTCAATACAATCGGGAGAGATACAGAAACACGTCTGCACAATACCGACTCTGTAATGTGAATGAATCTAATTGGATGACAGGTCACGCCACCTAGTGGGCTAGTGACGGGCGGATAACTCTGATTGTTCTGGGTAATGATGTTTCATTACATCAGTGAGAATGAGTCGATTACATGTTATATGGCTAACAGGCTAAGGTCACTTGTCGGAGGTTAGTAACTAAATAATATATATTTATAGTTTGTAGGTCATTATCTACATAGTCAAGTGCACCTCTCATGTTTAGTTTATCTTGCCCCATTCCTACCTGTTGTGCATTTCACTAAACTCGTAGGAGTTGTGCTGGTTACGGAAAGAGAGAAATACTTTAGTTAGCTAAATACACTAAGTTAGTGTCTTCAAGGTTCCATACAAGACAATCAATGGTACTGTTTTCATCTGAACAAGTTGTGATATTGCGATGACGTTCTTGTAATTTGTGTTTTGGTAGTTATCATATTAATTGTACCATTTGTTTCATGTACCACTGTAATGTAATGACGCTTCGAGACAGGGCTGGTATCTTATAATCATCGAACAATAGTACAAGAATGTATCATGTGTCCATTTTCTCTCATATGGTTTTTGAAGGCTTCCTAACAAAAGTTGGTTTAATTTCTTTTCAATTTAGTACACATATCATGTAATATTGTGGTCTTTTGAGTTTGACCACTGTACCAAAAGTAATGATTCTCATCACATACTTAAAGATGGTAATCATAGTCCTCTGTTTTCTTTTCCAGGCACTGATAAATACCATGGCGTGGTAAAAAAAGCAAAATTCATATTTTCGCTATCTTACAATGTAGTCCTTTCGAAATATGTTTGTAAAATTTGTAAGGAATATAATATGATGACTCGTTAGTTTGATATAAATCATAGATTAAAATGCATTCTATTTACAGTGTTTGCAAGAAAAAAGAAACCAAGAAGTATTGTCAGGAAGCCAAGGCGTAGAAGGAAATACCCGTCTTTCTTCATTGCTCCATACGACTCAAAAGACAGTGAATTTTTAGAATATTCAATTCCATATAGGATGCTTAATCCTTACAATTATATGCAAGAGTCAGTACATAATATAGTTTCAATAGCGTTTGTGAAGAATTCGAGATCGATTCTGTTCAGTGAAAAAGGAGGGAAAAGAATAAGATCACACAAACTGTTCAGTATGAAACCCCTTGAAATAATAGTGCAAGGTAAGTATGGAGAAAGAATGGCAACAGATGAAGAAAACTTGTTATTTTCTTATGGAACCTTTCAGGCTACTTTATACAAAGCATCCGCAAACAGGCTCAATGATCAAGGTGACATTAAAGTAATCTACATAAAGAAAGCTAAGGATTTTGATTTTGATATCTACCCTAACATGAAAAGAATATTTATTTTTCAAGAAGATTTTTTCAAATCATTCATCAAATCTATGAATTATCATGGCAGAGATATCAAAAACGTTTTTATATATAGGTTCATGAGTAAGCCAATAGCCATTGATTATACTCGTGCTGTCATCTATACTTCTTTAATGGCAGAGTTCTTAACATCGACGTTGTTAGGCTAGCAAAAGGTATGCATTTTTTATTTAAAAATGGACCAATTGAACAAATGATGTATCACAAGAAAAGTATTTATATGTCTAGTTTCACACATAACACATTCAACATTTACCAAACTAAAATATTTGATCATCGTGGAAATGTCGACCCTTTGGATCTTAAAAAGAAAATCCACTCTCGAAAACTAATTTGTGTCTTTGAATAGTACACGATGGAGAATGATAAAGAGGCTTGAGGTTAGGTCTTTCTGCTAACCTATTACTGAGCAAACCAGTGACACTAACAGAGGAAGGGGCAGTTCAGTGGGTCGATCCCAATCGTAATTTCATTCTTAACTAACTAAGGGTGACCAGCCCAATCCCTAAATAGACACGTGTTACAAATGGTATATTATGTTTAACTTATATTGCACATCTTAAAGGTTCAGCGGGTCGAAGCCCGTCCCAAAATTGCAATTGCTTTCAACCAACTGATTACAATTTTTAACCTTAGGATGCCCAGCCAACATGAGACACATGCTGTGAATAATACATGATGTCAAAATTAAATTGTGAGATAGATTCTAAAAGTATTGTTAAACTCTTTGTGCACATGATATTGACTGTACTGTGAAAATGCTTACATTAATTTGGCATTTACTATGATGTATTATTTATATAAATGATTTGAATTGATTTTCTTTCAAACGTGTTATGCAAACATTAAGTTAAGATGTTGCTTGAAATCCAATCGATGACATCAACATATCCTATACAATATCCCAATATCCTATTAGTCATTATTTGGAAGGGCAATATATAATATTCCGGGGATATTCTATGGACTATCACCGGGCCATTCTACAAAATGTCCAGATGTCCTTAATCATCTTGTATTATATCTCCTCAGATGTCTGTTTGCAACTGAGATTTAACATAACGGTGAAAGATCTTGTAATTACTAAGTGTAAAGTGAAACAGCCCTTAATTAAGTAACCAATTAGCAAATATGTTGGTGAAAGAACTGAACCCATTAAGAGCGTCTTGAACCTTTGACCTTGGAACTTTGGACCCTGGTCAATCCAAAGTTTGATCCACACAACAATGACAGCTGAACTAAAGCCCTCCGACTTCACAGATCCCAAAGGTAGCGGACATTGTTTTGAGAGAAAATCCTTTGTATCAATTAATAGATTTTACAAATGTTATAACTATCTTCAATTCAATAGAGTGTTAGTGTCTTTTGTGTTTGATATATGTGACATTTACATTATGTGTTCATATAATTAATGAGATATAGAGAATATCTCTCTTCTCGTGTTTAATACCATGTTTATCACATCGAGAGAGGTAGAAAGATCATATTTTCACTTGTGTTATTTTCACATTTCTACCCTACGAGATGAGACGAACATAGTATTTGTCAAGAATTGACATATATTCTAGTTATTATTTGATTGTGTTCTTCCAATTACGCCAAAAAATACCCTATTTCATGTCGATCTGCCATTTTGAAGTAATGTTGACGCTGTAACAGTGTGACGTCATAAAAAATTCATTGATCTTGAACTTTGTGTCATGTAAGTGGTGATAAACTTTATCATTACTGACTGTAGTGACAATAAAGTATCTCTACCTCAATTATATGATAAATACCTTTGTATTGTAATGTTTTTAGTAATAATGACTGTATATAATGTGCTATGTGGTATACCATGATTGTATTCTGTAATTTACTGTCGTTTTAATGTCCTTCGAAGTGTTGAAAACAATTTGTACAATAAATGTATTAAAATTAGCATTTTGCAGTTTTTGCCTCCTATTTGCAATAGAATTTTCAAGGCGACTTGTAGCTTACTCAAGGAGTGCTACAAAGAATTCCACAAATACCGAACACATGGACTGCACTCTGTTTTAAACGTTTGTTCAAAATAAGTTTTACATATTTAAGATAACCAGTAGATAGGGAGACGTTATATTTCAGATGGAATTGATACATTGAGTTCAAAATAAAACGTAAACTCGTACTACTCGACTTGACAAAAACTTTTTAATCTTCTCTCATGGTGCATGTTATCCTCACCAACAAGCATGTGTTACGGTTCAGGGTAACTTGACAAAGAGGCGTAAGCGAAAAGGGCACCATAGCATTTCTGTAAAAACAATAACTGAAATTTTTAAGTATAAAGATGGACTGAAATGGTCTTTGGTCACTTTCGGGATTCATCGAAAAGGGTTTGCAATCTGACAGAGACTTGACTTTGAATTTTTAATATCCGACAGTCACCTACCTAAATGATGCTTTTAGTATACACTGCCTCATTAGTCCCGACATCACAGAATCTGTGGTCATTGAAGCGTCTCTGCACTTCTATGACGCGTCAGTATGACAGACGTTGCACCTAAAGATAATATTCCAACGTGTCATAGCACGCTTTTAATTGTCAATTAAACATAAAAATCCTCACCTTAACCATTCGAATTTTTAGTATTTCGATAGCTCAGACATCCAACAGCTCAGACATCCAACGGTTCAATTATGGTTATTTCAATCTTTTATGTATAAACATGTGGTATATCACTAAACCCTATCAAACGAGGTAACAAGGCTTCCCCTTGATAGACGTTAGATGTTAGATGTTACGGCTTGACATAAATTATCAGTTTAAATGATAATATTTTTATCTGTTTGTACATGTAACAAACACTGACTGTTGACTTCTGAAGGTGACAAATATAAACAAATCACTTATTTTTTATAATATTAGGTACTAACTTTTTTCTTGGGCCGATTTTTATGACATATTTGCTGTTAACTTTCAGTAGGCACCGGAGTTTTTTTGTCAAAGTTTAAAGGAACTACACAAACTGATTTTATAACAGAATTGTTCACAAAACTTCTATCCTACTGGCCTTATGGTAAATGTTGATACGTTTGTTTCTGCACACTTCACTGTGCATTCAATGAACGTTATGAGCAAGATAGAGTGCATGGAAATCATATTCAGAGGTTTTGGTAAATTCTACCTCTGAAAAGAGAGTCCCATTATCCATAAAATTAATGTACGAATGTGGTCATAAAGTGGAATGATGATAAAATGATTTTATATCATGTTTCCTTCGTTTGCCTTTTCTAATCTAAACATATTAAACTAATTGACAAATGCGGTTTCTGCGTTCATATGATATGTACCATTAAGATCATTCATCTATGTCTAACAATTCAATTGTTATATGTTTTTCGTATAACACTATTTTGCTTGTGATATGTTTTGAATTTCAAATCTTAGATGGTAAGGGCGAAATTTAAATTGTGTCGCATATGGTGTTCAAACCATGTTTTAACTTTGAGCATCCTTCGTGTGATAAGAATATTTAGAAAACCGATTGTTTTCGTGTGACTTCTATCAATGATAATGAGTAAACACAAGATGTGTAAGATCACCCTAATGATAAACATATTGTAAACGTTTTGAAGTGTCTTTGACAGATTTTTAAGAATATGTACTGTATAAACATTTGATAAATAAATATATAAAGATAAACATAACATATATCATTTCCAAGAATAAAGCTTGAAATAGAGACTTGATACTGAGTTTAACCAATATATTAATTAACACTGCTGTAAATTATTTGCATTGAAGCCTGATCTTCAAAATGGGGCTTTATCTTGAAACGTTTTACTGCTGGAGGATGGATGATTTATTGCTTATTGAATCTCCATATTCATTATCAGGATACCATGAGTCATCTTTCTAAAACAGATCTGATTATCGGTCAGTTTTGGGTAATTGAGTGTAATTGTTATCGATGAGACACAGAAGAATTGTTTTGAATATTCCATTAATAATAATGAATTAAAAGATTATCTTTAGTTTTGGTCGACACAGTTGTTCAAGTAATTATATACTATCAGAAATAGATAAACTTGCCTGAAACACCAGTTGGCCTACTTCGGAAATATTACATGATAATGATACAATCAGACTAAAATAAAGTTGTTACTCATTACAGAAATATTATGGTATTATCCCTATTATCTTTTGGAGTTCTTGTTAAGTTGTTGTAAGAGTTGGGGATAAAACCTTTTATTGTTTATATATATATATATATTCGTTTTGACCGTACAAATGCATTTGATATACAACATGTTTAAAATTTAGACCACTCTTTATTTGGGATACTGCCCCTCTTTAAATAGACAATGGTCAATTTGGTCGATGAACCTACAATTTATCATAAAATAATTATCAAATTAATTGACAATATCATATCACTTAACAAGCAAGTCTGTTTGTAACCATACAATATGCAAATAAGATGTGACAGAAAGAAATTATATCTTGCGTTTATATTAAATCATCAGAGATGATTTCATTCATTCATATTGTAAATAATGTTTTTCATTTAAGGGTTCTTCAATTTGCACCTAATCAAATGTCATTTACAGCAAACATAACAAACGGTGACAAAATGGCTGAATTAGGCCATATGTCTCTTCAATACTTATCCTCATTAGACAATGAGTCTGTACATACGATAACATATTTCTTTAATCAGTGGTTTAAGAGAAGAGATAGAAAAGCTCATAGAAAGATCAACTCTATATATGCTGTATCATGAAGCCATACTTTAATCCTAGTAAAAAGTAGCTTGTTTCGGCGTTCAGCCCGCATCAGTTTTAAACCCCTGCATCTAGCCTTTTTTTCAAGATGTTTACAAGGGGAAAAAGTGAAATTTTGTCCGGTGCCTAGAAAAAACCCATTGAAACGCAGGCTCTTTAAATGTTACTCGTTTCTGTTCACGAGTGACTTCAAAGACCATTAATAAAGTGATTATGGCCTGATATGATTCGATTTGATTTGATATTGATGTGTTATTCTATAGATATCTATATCATACATTTGAATATCTGAAAGTATTTGGATATGGAAATATGATAAGGATAAATACATGTTATGGAATTCCTATTAAAGGATATGTTAATATGCATTATGGATATATATCCATATAATTGCCTGAATATCAATGAAGTAAACAATTTACTGAATGTAATGCAATTGTTTTGTATTTATGTGTAGATATAAGCAAGATGATCTACTATGATGTGTATCTAAAGTATTAATTGAGATAATGCTCAAGCTCGTTACCATCAATGCAGCGAAATGGCCGACAGACTAGACTTCGTACGTGAAAAGTAGGAGAAATAACCACACTTATGGAAAGAAATATTCAATTACCAAATAGTCATCTGTCTGAATTTACAATTTTTTGAAACTAACTCCCAATGTACAACGATATTTTTTAGTCTTATTTGAGGCATTGCTTAAGCTCTCTGCTATCAATGCAGACAAAATGGACCACAGACTAGACATCCTATGTGAAATGTAAAAGCGAAAAAATATCCAGTTACCAAATAGTGCAAATACGATCAGACAAACGTCCATCTGTCGGAATACTACATCTCCCAATGTACAACGATGGTTTAAAGTCTTATTTGAGGCATTGCTCAAGCCCATTGCTATCAATGCAATCAATATGACTGATGTCCTCATTTTTTTGATAGAAAAGTTCGAACGCTACACAAGCTGAATAGTTTTTATCAAAATGACTATTTTATCTTGTAAAGCAGTTGCTTTGTCACATGACTTGACATCGCGTCTTTGGTCATTTATTTTCCACTCAGGTGGCAATCTCATAACCTTAAGGGGGTCTTTTATAGTTTTAAAATGTCATGCATCCACAAAATCAGGCCTGGTTACACAGCCCAAAAGTCGCATAAACGTACAAATAACACACAAACTTGTGCCTGTACGTGGTTGGTGTTTATCGTGTTATCAACAATATTTCATGTATAAAACACGTGGATGTTGCCATCCAAAAGCAAGTGGATAGATAAGGGAGAAAACGACCGAGAAGGATGAGTTAAAAAGCAAAACTTTAATGAATACATTGGCTTGTAAATTACTCTTACAAATTTTACTTTGAATTGTATCAAAGTCACCTTTAGTTTGAGTTGCTGAGTTCACACCTATATGAAAAATGATTACCTATTCACTTGTCAACACATAATTCAGTTTGATGAATATTTTGCAATTAAAAGTGTCGTTGTCATAACTGTTATATTATGTTGTTTTTTATATTTATTTATTGAGCCTTCATTAGCCTTTAGTATAATTTTAAATTAATATGATCAATATCCTTAAGACAATATTTTAAAGATTACCTTATGAATTTATAACATCATTTTTAATGTAAAAGGACAGTTTTGTTGTAATTGAAACATTTTAAGAAAGGAAATAGTTAAACAATGTATTTACAAAGTTGAATTATCTTTTTAAAGTTTTCCCAAGAAGAAAGAAAACAAGCATCATTCTTGAAAGAAAAAAGAAAAATTCAGAGCAATTGGAAAATAATATGTCTTTCCTGATTTCTCCAAAACAAAGAAGATCAAGTGATTTTACAGTGCAATCAGTTTTGGATGAGAAAACGAAGCCATATACTTTTATAAACAGGTCGATAGATGAAATAACATCAATCGCATTTGTTAGCAAAACGTGATCCATTCTGTTCAGTGTAAAGGGAAGACGAAGGATTCTATCTCACAAACTGTTCAGTATGAAACCCCTTGATGTAATCGTGAATGACAGGTGAAAGAATGGAAGTTGATGACAATGTTCTATTCATTACTAACGGGCAACCGGTATCTTTAGGTTAAGGAAAGATTAAATTGTACAAAGGCTTTGCTAGCTCTCTATTTTTCAAGAACATCAAGAATTTGGTATCTAAAAGCCAAGAAGACAATATTTATAATAAGTGAAGCAATAGAAATGTCATCTGGTTAACAGGATGTTTTAATTATGAACAGTGGACAAATATTTACTTGTTTTATTTGGTAATTCATTACTTGATATGGTTTAATAATAATTTTTCGTTAATGTACAAACTGTACTCAAGTTACTAGCTTGAGGCAAATCAGTTACATGATTCATTTAACATCTTATTTAACATCGTTAATGCATTCAATCAGAAAAAGTTGTTAATGGTCACGCAGAATAAAGTACATGTATAAACACATATCCATTTCTACTATCGCCTCATGTAGATGAATAAACAATAAAGATAAATGGTAAGCTTATCTACCTTATTTACCCCATTTCACTTCCTCTAGCTGTCTGATTAACAAGTAGATAGCTTTAAAGGGGCAGTAGCACGTTTTTTTACAATTTTATATTTTAAAATGTTCACTGATAATTGGACGCAAATGCTAAATGCATTATTTTGATAGTGTCAAGAATCTCATTCCACAATCTAATCATCCATAGTCAGAGGACAAAGTATAAAGATTTACATGAAATTCATTGGCGGCCATTTTTAGGTGAACACCTTTAATTCATTTTGTGTAAGAAAAGGGAATCGCTTGGTTGAACTTTACATTATATATTTGTTTTATTACTGCTTTATTTAGTTTGAATACATTTTCTTTCAATCGGAACCATTTATTTTCATTTTCCTGACATCACCTTATATTCCCCCTAAAAACGTGCTACTGCCCCTTTAATATTAAAATGACTACTCTTAAGTTTAACATTAGGGTAAATAACAATTGGTTATAGAAACAGATATCATGCAGATTAGAAAAGGTTTATGGAACTTTGTTAATTTCTAGTGATACATACATACATATACATTATATATCAATAAAACTTGTTTTTGTGAGGATGAGTGGGTATAGGTTTAAGTCCCATGTCCACTAATTTTTTAATGCAGTCCAAATAAAATATGAAAATGTAGCCTATTTGGGATCTTATTGTCGTAAATCACGCTTTTTTTATCAAACTTTTATTTAATTTTCAGCTAAAGTTACATAGAACAGTCATTGTAGAAGTAAGTATTATTACCTTATGCCATTCAAATAAAATATTATTAATAATAAATCATAAATCATGTCAAAATAATGTTGAAATTGCATTGGCTTTACTTTCTCCACATACCTTCTGTCTTTTCAATATCAAAACTCATTAAAAAATGAATTGTTTTCAGAAGTGAAGGACAATCCATTTGTTATCAAGAAATTTCTGTTTTTTTCCGTTGTTAAGTAAACCGATTTCTAATGCCCTTGACAAGTCTTGACCCTCTAAGTTTTGACAACCCAATTATTTAATATTAAAGCATAATCCTCGTGGTTCTTAAGCTGTTTATTGCGTGTATGGTTTCTGCTGTCAGTATCAAGTCATCAAATCAAATAATCTTTGGTTAAATTAACATACACAAATTATCCTTTACAAGGTCTTATCGATGATCATCCAAACAGATTTCATTCATCATTCATCAGTTTATTGACTGGTTTAAGATTATCTATATAAATAAACATCATCTTTGGCGATAAGGGTTCTGAAAGAAATGATTTTGCAAGAATATCCATTACCTAAACCAACAGACACATTAAGATAATGGTTTCGAACTTTTTTATTTGATTCAAGCAGGATGCATAGCATTTAAAACTAACGAACTATATATTCTTTAAGTTTCTATCGATGCAATCAAAACACTTATAATCAATTTCTTGATTAATTAACAAGCTGCTTTTTTGTCCTCACAAAGACTGAACATAAATCAAGGTTTTCGATTTACATTATAATTATCAGTCAAGACTTTTCATAGATTTACAGAAAAAAGTTCTACCATAAAAAAAGATATCTCAAACTATTGACCCTAAGTTTTGATTCATCTTACGCAGAGTAAACTTATCAAAATTACAACAAATGATTATATACTCTGCTTAAACCCAATCGAAAGGAATGGAAAAGATAATCATTTTTTTCAATAGGGAAAGACAACAATTTTTGAAGTATGTTTTTGTAAAAATACAATTTGGTTGAAACAATCTTCAACATTTGTAGTAGCAATATAAATGCTGTCTGATTATGCACATTGCACTGGTTTTGGTAACAACTTAGCCCCAGTCCCAGTAAGTTTCAGGAGGTGAACTTGATGGAGCAAATTCTCTCAGGACTGAGCATTATGTATTGATGTTACATATTTTGGAAGGTAAAATTTCACTTTTCAACCTTACATTTCAGATAACCACTAACTTTCTGTTATTGTTTTAAACATATTTATTTAAGAAAATACATGTATACTATCCCAAAAAAAGAAACGCATATGCAATTTGGGATTGTTTTCGTCAAGGCCTTCTCTTTGTCTTTAGACTTGTAAATTTTTGGGTTGATACCATTGAAATCATGTGACATATTTGATTTTTAAGGTGAAGCAAAAATAGGTTGCACAGGTTGCCTGCAGTTGAATGGGTACACCTTGGGAGAGAACAAGATTTCAGAGGAAAGTAAAATGGAGATTTCTGTTCAAATCTATATAACAGTTGGGTTTTTTAAAATTTCGTCTAAAAACAAATTTCCCCGTTTATAGGTATCAACCCATTCCAAGATTGTGCCGACCACCATGGTATGTGGGCTGAAAAAAAATCTTCAGAAACTTGTTGGTGCGTTATTTGTGTGTGCGAGTGTGTGTGATGGGGAGAGGGCTATATATTTACAGTTAAAGTAAACTATCACGCTTCTATTAGTTCAGCTATGTCCCATATGTATTAACGATAGTCAGGGTCGGATACAAAAATCCCTCGAACATGTAACAAAGTAGTTAAGACAGCTTCTTTGAGAGGCATTTTAGAAGTTGGGATGACAATAATACTGAGGAATATATGGATGACAACTTCTTTGTTCATTGTATGCGACGTTTCGACACAGATTCTTGTGCTTGAGAACGACACAAGAATCTGTGTCGAAACGTCGCATACAATGAACAAAGAAGTTGTCATCCATATATTCCTCAGTATTATAGTTAAGACAGGTTATGTTATTACAAATATAATTACCCATATGGTTGAAAATAAGTAGTGACATATTCTCAATATGAGCATTAGTGTAATATCACTTTTGCCTAGTCACGATTGTTGTAGCGGGAGTTCCCATATTTTTTCTCCTGTGGCGTCATAACACCATTGTTCGTAAGGTCACTATAGCCGGTCGTCGTAAGGGAAGTAGCCCGCTTCTTGAATATTTCTAAGATGGTAATATAGAATCGAATCCGTAATAAAGAAATTACCCTCCAAAGTGTGTCATATGACCTCAACGAATCTCGTGCTAAATTGTGTATAACCCTCGCTCTCGCTCGGGTAATAAAAAAATCACACTCATTTTGTAAAAATCATATGACACACTTTCTCGGGTAATAATCTCTATATCTTACTCAACTATATATATACAATACGTTTCAGACATTTCAATAGCGTACGGGTCTTCATCATGTTTGCATTCCATGCCTTTGGGATGCCTAGGGAGAATTGCTGCACATTTTAGTCATATAATGTACAGATTTCAATGCCATTTTGTAAATAAAAACACACATGACCATAACTGCATTTGTAGATGCATGAAGGTGATGTCGTGTTTGAAGCTCTTTGTCAATAGACATGTACATTTTCACATTTACCATTGAAATTATATTATACTTTTGCTTTTAATGTAAAGCAATCAATTAAATGGGAAATTGCTGATGCACTGTTTTTTTCTAAAGTGTGTGTAAAAATTCTTACAGTTGTAAACTATATAAGTCCATCTATATTACTTTTCATTTAACCTATAAAAAAAAAACCAATTGACTTCTTATCAAATATTTCAATTTTATAAAAGATTGTCACCTAAGAAATTGGTATGAATATTGTTTGTTGTTCCAAATTTGTTTGTAATGTATTGCTTTCATCTTCACAGGTGCATGTATGCTTGATAAAAGAAAACATTACGTCTTAACAAATATTTTCATAGTTCAACGTTTTACAATGTATTGATACATGACTATTACAAGAATACAACTTGGGTTCAATACGACAAGGATCGACAAGGATCGGCGTCACCAATATTATATAATCCTCCTTGGACAACAGAAACATGCAACACAGAAACATCACTGGAAACCTCATTTTGCTTATTTCATAGATATTAATTTTGATATATCTGTAGCAAAAACTAAATAGACTTCTAATTTAATATTTCAATTTCATGAAATATAGTCACCAAAGAAATTAATACAATAATTTAATTCACAACTTTTTATTGAATAGTTCAAAAGTGTATCTACCTTTGCCATTATTCATTTAATGTTGCTTAATATTGCGTAAAAACAAGGTTTTTAATTTCTTCAAATTGGTTCTATATTGTCATTAAAATGGCACTTTATGTTGAACATGGCATAATGTTTAAATGTGTACTTAATGGAGCAGGGCTTTTAACTTTCCATGCCTACCCAATGGGACATTACTTTAGTAATGGAACTCAACGAAGCAGATGAATTTTGCGCTCCCTGACTTATTGATGTCAAAGTCTTTTGAGCTTCAATCAATTGACTTTTAATGATTTCTGTTACATTTAAAGAAAGTTTATCACGTATCGAATTAAAACAATAACACTTTTCACAACTTTTTAATGAACATGTTAAAAAGTGTTTCTAAATTTGCCTTTATATGTATAATTTTTTGTAATATTCGACATATTGGTTCTCGACTCAAATTTAAGTAGCACTAACTTTTTTATCTTGATATAATGTTTAAATGCATACTTAATGAAGCAGTTTTTTTATCTTATAATGTGTATCCAATGGGACATAAATTTTGTAATTTGAACTAGCCATAGTTAATGAATTGTGCCTTCCCTGACCTATTGATGGGTCCTTTTTGTAAATGAAAGCTTTGACCAGCATGATGATGAACTCGCTGAGGTTGACTTTGTATTTTGTGTGTACTGTTTGGAGTGCAGAAAGTGACAAATCAACCCTCATCAAGACACACATAGGCTCGAGAATGTGTGAAAAGTTCTGTGAACAGATCAGTCAGTGTGTTTCTTTTAACTTGAGTCAAACTGAACTCCAGTGCCGACTGAATCTAAACGACAAACATGCCATGAACCACATTTCCAACAAAACTGTAAGATTTTATCATAAACACCTATCCACATATCATATCAGCGCATGTCTAATGTATGGAAAATGTATATGAGTGAACATGAAAATAGATCAAAAGTTTTTTTAAGTATGCACATTCTGTATATGAAATAATAATATTAACTTATTATTATTATCATTGTATTGTAGGAAAAGCCTTGTTCATGGAACATCGATTGTACCAGGGTCCTGCTCACAAGGAAGAAAGAATATCGTTGTGTCAAACGTAAGTATTTTAGACTCATTGAGAAAAGAAAGTTGTTACAAACTAAAATACTCACATAAAGGCACAAAAGATGCTTTGAAATGGTAAGTTAATCATATTAAACAATCTCAGAAAAATGAATAAATGATAATGTTATTTGACTTGCAGGAGTCAAAAACGAATAGATTAGACTGATGTTGATACCTTTTACAATTTAAAGGGGCAGTAGCACGTTTTTTGATAATTTAATTTTTAATTTTTCACTGATAATTGTACGTTAACGGTTAATCTATTATTTCGATAGTGTCAAAAAATCTCATTACAGTAAGTATGAAGATTCACCTAAAGTCCCTTGGCGGGCATTGTTTGTGAACACCTTTAATTCATTTTGTGGAAGAAAAAGGAATCGCATGGCTACAGTTTGACATTATATATTTGAATTATTACTGCTCGATTTAGTTTAGGTACATTTTCTTTCAATTGGAATCAATAATTTTCATTTTCCTGACATCACCTTATATTCCCCCTAAAAACAGGCTACTGCCCTTTTAATACCATGCATATTGTGAACATTTTGACATATGATTTGGATATGCTCAAGAAGATTCTCAAAAAATAAAAAACAACTACCTGAGGTTCGAATTCGTTCATTTAATGACAAGACATATGACCTATTTAGTTGCTTTTTGATATTGAACTTTAAAGCTGATCCTGCTATTCAGCCTTTGCAATGAATTGTTGTTGTAAGTTTACTTGTCGTTATATGACCATTGAGCAATCGAATAACCCTGAATTTTATCTTTTTATTTTAGTGACCTTTTAATCTAATCATTTGATGATTTAATACTTTTTCACATTTTACATTGTAGTTCACTTACAGTTTTCGTAAGAATGTAATACTCAATACACAGTGTTCGTGGTACATTAAATATACAAGGACAAAAATGGTTCTTTGGATGAGTGTATATTTGATAAGGTTGTACCAAAATAGACTTTTTTATTATTTTAATTGACAGTCTTTGCAAGGAAAGAGAAACCCAGAAAAACTGTCAGGATGCCAGGTCGTACAAGAATAACGCCACCATCTCCGTTTGGCTCAAAAGAAAGTGTATTTGAAGAATATTGGATTCAGATTGGGCAAAATTACCCATATGCCTATATAAAAGAGTCAATAGATAAAGTCGTATCTATGGCCTTTGTCAGGAAATTGAGTAGAAAAGAGGACAACAAAATTTCACAGGAAATATTTGATATGCAACCAATTAAAGTTATCATGCAGCAAAAGAATGGGCATAGAATGAAAACAGCTGGTCTCAATAACTTCTTTTCTTATGGGACCTTTCGAGCTAATTTGATTGATGTCTATGGTGACAAGCTGACTGTTCGGGGTTATATTAAAGTAATGTTCAGCAAGGAATCTAAGGATTTTGTTATCGACCCTCATATGGACAAAATCTATTTTTTGAAAAAACCTTTTGAGAAATCAACCATGGATTTATTTATGAATTATTTTAATAAAAAACCTTATAGAGGTAAGTTGTTAGGTAAGTATTTAAAAGTAAGCTATACTCGTTCAGTCATCCTTTCAGTCATCTACTGAACTGAAATATTATTAATATTGAAAACATGGAGGTCTCATGGAGTTTTTAAATAAGAGGTTATGAGTAAGTTTAGAAGAGAGTTTATCAATGTTTCCACATATATGCAAGTTATATGCTATAGTTTTCAAAGCTTCGCTGTAACCCTAACCTTTTTGGAATAAGCAGCTCTATGTCAGTCATGATAAGAATCAGTTAATGGTTATTACTTTGGGTCTTAAAAGCCCCAAAGTTAACGAACATCTGGTATTTAAAACTAATTGCAGAAGGCTTTCTCTATTTTACTCTTGAAAAGTTCAAAGAGTAGTTTCAGCCAATGATATTTGTTTTAAGAGTACCCTGGTTTTTCGAACAACCAATGGACAGGGCTGTAGCAAAGCGTTACCCACGTGACCATGTGATTGATACGAAATAATTGGCAAGCGTTTGATTCGGAAAATGATTTAAAAAATAATGTTATGGTATACAACATATCGTATATTTCAACAATATCTTGATAAGCATTTACACCCTTAAAAATATCAATTTCGCATATATGAACGAAGTGTGTTATAGTTATTCGACGTAGAATTTGCATTCCACATTGGGGAAATACATGTACATTCTATTTTTTGCATCAATTAGGAATTCATGACTGAATTCTGTAAGAGGGGCTCGTTCAATTGTTCTACTACAATGCGAGCGTCCCGCCTTGCCAATGACTGACCATGCACGCAATGCATCTTATCACTCACAGGACAAAAACTACTGAACAGGCTATTGTTCCATTTCCTTTCTCAAAAGCTTCCCAAACGAATAAATAATATTGTCTTTATTGAACACATTTGATAATAAAGGTGGTAATTCAATGAAAGAATTGACATTTATTTATAGTACGAAAAAATGTTATTACAATATTACAATTTCATAGTTATATCTTCCCTGCGAAAGCATGGTTCAAAATCCAAATTCCGATCGATGGAACAGGTTTGTTTCTACATTCGATCCCGTTAGTTCTTTCCAAATGGACAATTTTGTATCAGTGCATCAAAGCAACCAGTGTTTTAAAGATCTAAATTATCACCCTTTCTGATTAATTCAAAATTTTGAAAAATTTGTCTCTGTGTGTGTTGTTTTCATAATTACATTTTCATCAAGGCTACAAGAAACCATATTGAATTTTTTACTGTTTTTCATCCCGCGAAATGTTAAAAATTAAATTAATGAAGTGAATAGAATTTTTTTTTTATGTGACAATCTAATTGATTTTTGTTGTATTTGTTGAACAGAATATTATTCTTTAGAAATAAAGATAACTTTTTAAAACTTGTGATCTGTTTACTTCTTCCATGTTTTCTTAAATTCAACATTCTCCTGTAAAATTCATCTTCAACATGTTTTTCTCTCATGTTGTTTACTAATTTGTCACTGCCAAACAAATTGTATAATTTCATCTAAGAATACAAACAATAGTTTTGTTATAAAAAAAAGAATTTATCATTTTTAGCTCATCTGGTCGGTAAGGCCCGATGGGCTTATGCACATGGCATGGTGTCTGACGTCCGTGCGTCGGTAAACTTTGTGCATTTTCAACTTCTTCTCCAGAAGTATATGGCCTAGAAAGCTGAAACTTTATGTACAGACTTCTTGACTAGTGTGGTTTAAAAATTGTAGCTTTGGTGGCCCTGTTTCCCCTTATAAGGGCCACGACCAAAAATTAATTTTCATATTCTTTTCCAGAAGCAAAAAGACTAGAAAGTCCCCGTCCATCCTAACCTTAATCTAGATAGTGAGATACATAAACGATTGTCCAAAAGCTTACCTCTTCAAAGGCTTTTCTTGTTGAGAAATCATGCTGACGAGCGTTATATGCAGGTTTCAATGCTGAAGAAGAAGAAATGTTATATCACCAAAATATCAGTTTACGTCTAGTTTCAAACACGAGCCTCTAAACATTTACAAAACTTAAAGGCTTCAAACGTTGTTGAACTGTAGGCCAGTTTTAACAGAGGCTCATATACCTTTAGACTGCATGCATTACTGCTTTGTTTCACCAATCGTGTTGACTGTATTAACATGACCAGGAAATCTAGATGTCATATTTGTGTAGGTTTGGAGCTTATTCTTTTCTCATATCAACCTCCATCAAGGGCCATATAACATCTCCGGGATAAGTCGCCCTCTCATTTATCTTTAATGTGGCGCGTTTATGTAAGTATCAGCTCTGTAATATTCTACATTCAGGTGCAAATCTGTAACGTTTTTGAAACCAAGACCTTTCATTATTACCCCCCCCCCCCCCCCCCCCCCCCCACAGCGTAAGCGGGGGTATATAGCGTTCATTCTTTTCGTCTCTCTCAAAATGAGGATGCTCCTGTTATTGGTCTCTCACAGATTGAGGATGCTACAGAAGCTGGTCTCTCACAGATTGAGGATGCTACAGGAGCTGGTCTCTCACAGATTGAGGATACTACAGGAGCTTGTCTCTCACAGATTGAGGATACTCCTGTTATTGGTCTCTCACAGATTGAGGAAGCTACAGAAGCTGGTCTCTCACAGATTGAGGATACTCCTGTTATTGGTCTCTCACAGATTGAGGATGCTACAGAAGCTGGTCTCTCACAGATTGAGGATACTACAGGAGCTGGTCTCTCACAGATTGAGGATACTCCTGTTATTGGTCTCTCACAGATTGAGGATGCTACAGAAGTTGGTCTCTCACAGATTGAGGATACTACAGAAGCTGGTCTCTCACAGATTGAGGATGCTACAGAAGTTGGTCTCTCACAGATTGAGGATGCTACAGAAGCTGGTCTCTCACATATTGAGGAAGAAATAATAGCCGCAATCCCAATATTGTATGGTACAATTTCTGGTCTCCCACAGATTGAGGATGCTACAGAAGCTGGTCTTTCACAGATCGAGGATGCTCCAGTTGTTGGTCTCTCACAGATTACAGATGCTACAGGAGCTGGTCTCTCACAGATCGAGGATAATGACTCGGGAGGAAGAGGGAAGGTACTAGCTGATTGTATGGTAAAGACTTGGCTTGACACTTCAACATCCAGTGATATCTTAACTGATATTGAACAGTATGCAACAGACAGTGATTATGTTCCGGAAGAAAAAGACAGTGACACTTTAAGCAGTGAATCAGATGAGAAATGTCCAAGAAGGCCCTTAAGAGAAATGACTGTAGCAAATGTGCAACATCAGGGAAATCATGAGAATCTGGATGATAGTGATTGTGAAAGTGACATGTCTGTTTCATACCCTGCTCTGAGTGACCAAAAGCAATCCTTGACTTTGCCAATTAGCAACAATCCTCTTTCATCCCCTGATTCATCCAGTGATGAGGATATTGATGAAGAATTTGTGGCCCGAGACAAAAAGAACAAAAGTATTTATGTAAAATTGGTAAAGAGAAGCCTGACTACCAAAACTGGCAAACAGAAACGCAGTGAACGTGTGTATGATGCCCATTATCCCTGTACCTTTTGTGGAAAGATGCAAACAAACTTCTCACATCACTTGCTGAGTAATATACACAAGGATGAAAAAGAAGTAAAAGAAATTCCAACAGTCAACTCTCTTATGCCAAAGGAGGAACAGCAAAAGATCACCAAGATTAGACAAAATCAGATAGAAATATTGCGCCTTCGAGGGATCCATCAACACAATTTGAAAGTTATCCAAGTGGGAAAAGGCGAAATAATACTTGCGAGAAAAATCAAGCACAATGACTTTGACATTTCCAATGTTGGTCCTTGTCCGAACTGTTTAGCGTGGCGTCAATTGAATAATCTCAAGAGACATCAAAAGTCCTGTGCAAGGTTTGACTCTGTTATGCCATCTAGTTTCGCAGGGTTCATACAGCCAAGGCCCCATAAAATTCAAGCACTTTTCAAGGACTTTTCAAGGACTCACAATCATTTTCAAGCCAAAAAGATGTAATCAGACAAATGTCCTGAATGGGTGAATTGCAATTGGCAATTGACTTGAAACTAAAATAACCACTTTTCTAAACTCATAACATTCCAACATTACTAAAAAAATATTAATTTAATTTTTGATATTATCTTAAATTATCAAATGTTCAAGGACAAGAAACTTAATAACATCAATCACACCTAGCATATTAACGAGATCTGCAAAATAATATAAATATTTACAAAGTTACTCATTAATTTTGATGTAAGAGGGCATGTAATTTAATGTATATGCATTGGTAATCTTACAGAACACCCTCAAACAAATTTGTTCATCTATTTAGATAAACTATAATAAGTTTGTTTGTTGTTGTCAAATATTATTTTTATGATATTCTATTTAAATTCAAGTTGTTCTGAAAGAATACTTTCATAAACTGAAATTAATGGTCATCAGGTCAAGAAGTCATGGCAACTACGACAACACCATAATAGCAGATGGTTGAATTGTCAACAATATAATCTGACCCTTGCCTTCATCATTGTCATTGTTTTTGAAATCCCTGCTGACATTTCAGATTTTAACCCGTTTCTATCGCGAAGTTGAATAGCATGATTTATGTGCTTCTGGTCACTTTCAACACCATGCGACAGATTTATAAATGACTCTGGCCCTATATGCAGTTGAGCTTTAGGTTTTATCATGTCATATGTTTTGATGTTAGTAAATTATAATACTTTTTGACCTAGATCAAAACGTGAATTTATCATGTGGTCTGACATCGACTGAGGTGTTACTCGTAACTGACAGCAGTTATTTTCACTTTAAAAATTACAGCTGATTTGTTGACATTCGTCAAACGGAGACAATGGTGTATTTGCTTTTAAAATCCCTATCAGTAACAAAACTCACCTTGAACTTCAACTGTTTTTATATCAGTGGGGTTAACTTACTGTTTTGATAAACGATCGACAATGCAATGTGGGGGAATCCCTGTTAATATAAGCTGTATTTTGATTGGCCAAAAACTAAACAGAGAGCCAATCATAACATGACATCACTCTTTTCTAATGAAGGGAAATCCAAAATAATACAAGCTTTAATTTGGTTGGCCAATCTATTAATAGCATCCAATGACAACAACCGTTTATCGCTACGATTGAATTTTGATGATTTGTACATGACCACATGATATCGTATTTGTATTTTTGTATAAAGCTTTATGAAGCCAGTTTGGTTAGATATTTTCCATATTCCAGCACTTTTCAAGCACACAGTATAAAATTCAAGTACTTTTCAAGCACTTTCAGGTCTTAATGTTATTTTCAAGGGCTTTTCATCCAGCATGCTAAAATTCAAGCACTTTTCAAATCTGTGCGAACCCTGTTTCGGCAATCTAAACATCCAGAGCAAAACGCTCGCTGGAAGGATATCAAACAAGGCAACAAGTCGTCTTGTTCAAGAGGTATTCACCACCATGCAGCCTGATAAAATATCAAGGACAGCCCAAGCAGATCCTCTCATAATAAGTCTGGGAAATCAAATGCTCGACAGAAACCGTGGTATCCGAGTGATGAGAAAGTATTATACAAGCCAAGCAATGAGACTGAATGCAAAGCTCCTTCTCTGCCTTCAAGAAACATCACAATGTGAACAGGATCTCTGTTGTTTTCTCAAACCTTCTCATTTTTAAAATGTGGCAAAAGCTGCTCTTGTTTGTTCAAAGCAAAACAGTGTTGATGAAGAGGATTTGTCATCACCAAGCAATGCCATAAAGTTGGGATACGATATCAAAACTATGACAAGTTCCAAACTGGCTAATGCTATTATTGAAGGCGATGAGAAAAAGCAAAGAGAGGCAGAAAATGTTCTACAACTAATGAAAATGCAGTGGACTCTGAAAGTGACAAAATTGGCTAGAATGATCCTGAATGAACGACAGTTCAATAAGCCAAGAAAATTACCGACCCCTGATGACATTAAAAAAGTGACTGAGTATATGAAGAGACAAATAAAAAACCTTGACCTGACTGACACCAGCTACGCCAACTACAAGAGGGCTGGGACACTAACTCTGGCGAGGATAACACTATACAATAGACGACGATGCCATGAAGTTCAGGCTTTAAGGTAGTTCAATTATTAAATGTATAATGTTTGTACTTCACATCCAGAATCATTCTTATTTTGCTGTAAATGACCTTTAGATGTTGTCATTTTAACCTGCAATGTTTTCTACACATCTACTACTTTTTTTAAAAGATGAGATGTTTTCATTTTAAATTCCAATGCTTTTCTCATGTGAACTAAACAAATTCTCAGCATGAATGTCTTTAAATGATGGCCTTTTTATCATTTGTGTAACAGATTGGACGCATATCATCAAAGAAAAAGAGGAATAGATCCAGTACAGGAGCAGCTCTCAAAAGAAATGACCAAGTTCGAAAGTCATCTGCTTGAAACCCAAGAGGTTGTTGAAATTCGAGGGAAGGTCAGTTCACTTGATATTAACTTTGAAAGAAATTAAATTTGATAATGCAGAAAGAAGTCGCCATTTGCTTATTTATAGGAATATATTTTCCAAAATGTCAATTCTTTTTATCAGTAGACTTACATTTTTTAAAATAACATGTATCAAAACAGTCTCTGAATATCATTATTTTTATTTTATTTAAACCAGGTTATTTCGTAAACTCGCATTACCAAGAATGAACAAAACATGTTTTATAATAACATATGTTTTGCATTACTGTAGAAATGTTATAAGTTCGATTATCAGGTGAAGTTTCACATGTATTTCAGGTGGGAAGATGTGTACCTGTTATACTACCACCAGAGACAAATGAAGCTCTTGCCTTCATTTCACACAGAGAAGTGAGATATGCATCTCAGGTCCCAACAGCATCTCCATATCTCTTTGGAAGCAAAAGTAAGAATTTACAATTGTTGGTACATAAAGATTTTTTAAACTCAAATCATTTTGACTGGTTTTCAGATTGTTGCTTTCATGGCTGAAATGTCAATATCTAAGTGATAAATAGTAAGTTTCTCTATCAGTGGTAGGAGGGTCGTAAATAAAGTCTTATTTTGAACTAACTGTCAACCATTATCAATATTGATTACAAAATATATTTTAAAAATTATATTCAAGGTTTCATCTGTTTAAAATATTGAAATTTAATTAATTTCAGATGGGGGTGTATTCAGGGCATATGACGCCATTTCAGACGTGATTTCCTTGATAAAGAGCAACATCAACACAATCTCATATTCAAATTTAAGGAAAACGTTCAAGACAATCAGAATCGTATTGGACATTTTTTCCGTAGAAATGTCATTGATATCATCAGTGTTTCCGTTATCCGATAAATACCGGTCATAGTCCGATAAAAAATATGATTGTCCGTTTTTTTTAAATACTGTCGGACACGATGTCCGATAAAAAAATACGTCTCCAACTTAAATAATTACACTAAATCAGTCTAAGAATGAGTGATGAGTATTAACACACGTCAATCAGTTACGATAATAATATTCTGTCGAGTTTGGAAACCCCAGGAGTGCTTAAAATAGAACGTAATGCACTGCGACTGCGCGAGGCAAGCAGTTGGATAATTAAAGCTGAATTTCTTTACCTCGGTGCCAATGGTTACGTTAACTGTTACGGCAATTTCCGATCAATTCCGATTTCAAACACGTGTCATCTATTCTTTCATTAACAATGAAGAAGCAGACGAATCTCTCAACCTACTTCGGTGGGAAAAACAGTAGCCTTAATGACAGAAAACGAAAACCTGACAGTGAGTCTGAGAAAGGTAGTGTCGATGTTACCAGCTCCAAATCTGCGAAGGGCAGTGAAACTGAGACATTTGTTAGTACTACTAGGCCTAGCTCTTCAGCTGAAACAGTCATGTCTAGACAGACGTCAAACTCACAGTCGAGCACGTGTGATAAAAATGACAATTCTATCAGTCAATCAAAAACAAATACAAAATCGTCTAGTACTGTCACTCGTCATGTAAATGAAGATTGGTTTAAAGTGTTTCCATGGCTCGTGTTCGAAGACCAAAAAATGTTTTGTCGAATTTGCACCGAAGCAAAAGTAAAAAACAAATTCACTGAAGGCAGTATTAATCTACGAAAATCTGCACTTGATGATCATCGAGAGAGTATGTCACATTATCAGGCAGTGCAATTAGTGTATCAAAAAACTGCCATGGCTGGTCACATGGAAAATGTCAAGGAAAACAGTTTACATGCGCAAATGAACACTGTGCTTTTTATGGCGCATGAGAATATCCCTACTGTGAAATTTTCAAAGTTGATTGAATTACAAAAGAAAAATGGATGTACGAGTTTGCTGAAAGGTGTGGTGTACAGCCATTCAGATTCAATAGAAGAAATGGAACACGCACTAGTTGCAAGTACAGTCGAAGACGTTAAATCTAAAATTGAAAAAAAGCAAATTTGTTGGCTTGATTGTGGACGAAACAGTCAACGTAAGTGTTGAAAAAAAACTGATCATGTTTTTGAGGATTGAAAATAATGGAAACACAGAAACTTTGTTCCTTGGCAATTTCAGTGTCCATAATGGCACTTCAGAGTGTGTTTTTGACAAGATTACAGAAGTTCTTCCTCAATGGAATATTCAGTTAGATCGTGTTGTTGGGTTCGGGCCCGACGGAGCCAGTGTCATGACAGGTCGTCGAACTGGGATCGGTGTGCGACTGCAAAACTCTGACTGTCCCTTTCTTGTACACGTGCACTGCATTGCACATCGGGTAGCACTCGCCTCGGCAGATGCAGCAAAATCAACTAAAGTTGTAGCAGAGTACAGGAAAACCCTAAACGAAATCTACAAGTTATATGAATACTCAGCAGTTAGGTACAACAGATTGCTTGAACTTTCTGAAGTGTTGGAGGAGAGTGAATTTTCAAGTGTAAAACAGCCGTGCAGTGTTAGATGGTTGTCTGTGGGGCGAGCTGTTGAATCAACAAAGAAGAATTGGCCTGCACTTGTGATGGAATTAGAAGAAGAGGCTAGTGAGCGAAACAACCCTGTCGCAAAAAACATTATTAAAAAAATCAAATGTTATGCGTTTATTGCCATGACATATGCACTTTCAGACATCCTCCATTACATGGACAAATTAGTGACTGTATTTCAAAAAGACTCCCTCAATTTGGGAATGATTATGCCAATTGTTAATTCGACTATTGAGGCACTACAAGCGTTAGATGGAAACCCTGGCCCATGTGAGCAATTCTTTCTGGATAACGTTGATAAAGAATTTAGAGGTGTGAAATTGCAGTACGCGGATGACAGATCAAAAAATGCTTTCAAGAAGACTAAGAACGAGTTTATATCAGAACTGTGTATTTCCCTAAAAAACAGATTTCCAGAAGACAGTTTGAGTGTGTTATCAAGCTTGGACAATGTCTTGAATCCATCAAAGTACCCGCCGAAAGAGGAAGTACAAACACATGGAGGGGATTCCCTAACAGTGCTACTAGACCACTTGTCAACAGCGATTGGCCAACCTGCTGATGACGTCACGGCAAGGGAACCACTCGTTGATCGCGAGAGGGCAGAGAGGGATTTCCCGCATTTCAAAAGTACTGTCTCCAAATTTAGAGGCTCCACGTTGGAACAGGCTTGCAAAACAATCGTTCGTGACTATGGTGAAATCTATCCGGACTTCAAAACACTGGCTTCCATTGCATTGGTGGTTCCTGTTTCTAGTGTACCAGCAGAGCGTGGATTTAGCCTGCAGAAAAGTACCGATAGTCGAAACCGACTGTCACAACGGCGTTTGAACAACCTGATGCTACTAAACAGTCACGGAACAAACCAGCATGTCAATCGTGCAGTGGAAATATTTGGAAATAAAAAGAGGAAAGCTTAGGTGAGTGTTTATAGTTTTATTTATTTATAACATATGATTGACCGGTAAAAAATGTCAATGTCCGGTATTTTGCAAAGCCGTCGGACATGATGACCGGCTGTTCAAAATGCCAGCGGAAACACTGATCATGATTCAAATGTATTTTCTAATCAAGTAATTTATAGGTGATAAGACTTTGATAACTTTTGTGAAACAAGAGTCATCAGAAGATGACATATCCCACCGGTTTCACATGATCGTAAGATGTAAACCTTTGAAAGATAATTGTAAATTTTTCAAGCAAGGTTCATAATAGTATAAGCTAATATATATGAAACGAAACCTTTCATGAACAGAGTCCAAATAAGAGCCGTTTCCATGGAAATAATAAAAATAAAATTTTCAGAAATGTGAAAATATCAAAAGGCACCACTTCAGTAACTCAGGGCTCGATCTTTAAAAAAAATACCTCCTAGTCCGGAGGACTAGTAGTGGCAAAAATCTACTAGCCCACTGGCAAATCTACTAGTCCAAACTTTTTAACATATCAAGGATAAGAAAAACAGTAACAGACAAACTTGAATTTCAACTGTTTAATAGACTAGTATATTTTGCAACTATTCAGCTGCATTGATCAGCATCAGCTGCAACAGTTTTGGCAACTGATAAGGCAGCACTGAGAAGGGCATGTGCTCTTTTCTCAATGTCCAGAAGTTCCTCTTCTCTTGTCCCACTTGATTTGGAGTCTGCATCCAGCAAATCTGGTCTTCTTGGACGCACTGACCCAGAGGCCCACAGACTCACTGCTGGTGTGGGATCGAACATTTCAATACTTGGTGATTCAATCAGTACTGTCATTAGATCACTGAGATGATTGTCCTTAAGACAGCTTCTCCAATCAGTCTTCACTTGCTTCATGTAACTGAAGCCTCTTTCAGCATCAACAGAGGCTGCAGGCAGGGTCAGAATCAGATCAATTAAAGCCAGGATGTTCCTGCATGACTCCCCCAAGAGTCGGTTGATCTCTGGCCAGGCTAACTGGGATGGATGACCATTTCTGAAATAAAATGAATTTGAAATTATGAAAATTTGATTTTTTATTTATTTTGACATCAAAGAAAACAAATGTTTGTTGATTATGAATTTCAACTTCTTTCCAAACCACCCTAATCACCTGTTTAAATCTTTTGTACGATACCTGCTATAATACAAATTTCATGCAATCTTTTAGCTCTGGATAAGTAACAAGGAGATTTATGTTAATTCTGACAGTTAAGATAAATCATTAATGAATTTTGTTCAAGTGTTACTAAGTATTAATACCTCATGTTGTATAGCATCTGTTTAAGCTTCACCCACTCTCCATCAACTGCATGGATGTCCAACCCAGCTGATGTCAAGGCTTCACCAAACAATGTCACAAGCTCATGAACTTCCTTCTCACCAAATTCTGAAAAAAAACAATTCAATATGTGGTTTGACATTCTTTCAATCAATAACAAAAACAATGATGAATTTGAAACATCATAATGATAAAATAAAGTACCATGTAATTGTTGACTTGTGCTGTATATTCTTACATAAAGTGAAATTTAAATTTTGTTTCTTCAAAGAACAGAGATTTGATTGAGTGATTCAGATTAATACAAGAAAAAAATTGATCTGGCCTTTTAATATAATAATTAACCTTCATCATCAGTTAATCTTGAAGGCCACATGTTTAGATTGGTAACACAGACAGTGACTGACAGTGCCTGGTCAACTTCAAATCTATTTTGCAGACTTTGCAGCAGAGCTTCCAACAGTTTCTTTCTTGAAGAATTAAAGACTACTAGGTTCCCTTTCAGCTGTTGATCTTCATAGATATCCTTCCCAGCTACCAACTGCAGTTTGGGACCGTCACTGGTTAGAGAAGCATAAATACAAGCAGCTGACACCATCACCAGATTAGCAAAAGCAAGACATTTTTATTAATAAACTACAAGCTCTAGAATCATAAATTATTAATTTTCATTGCTAAAAGATGCAAAAAAGCAATACTGCAGGCAAAATTAATATGATTAGTCCAAGCTTCAATCTTCATTCTGCGATTAAAGAAGCATAAACATAGCTGACACCATCACCATGAAGCAAGACAAGAAAGGTACTCAATAAACTAGTTAAGCTAGAATGCTACTCACAGATGCAAAACAGCATGCAAAATTATGATAAAACAGTTAACTCAGGCAGGATTCATGTATTGTTACACAACTAGGCTAACTACACCAGAAAAGATAGGTATTATGACATGCACCTACAGAGTCACTACAAACAAAGCAATGTACTACAACTAAAAATAAACCTGTTCATGTAGCGTGACAGAGTTCTCTTTGCAACAGTAACTTCCGTAAAGACATCAGCAAGTGTGGCCTCGGTACGCTGAAAAGCTTTGGAGACATCTGCCAAACAAGTTGTGACATCCCATAAAAAAACCAGAAAGTTGATAGTGGACTTGTTCAACAACATTCCAAGGAAATTCTTTGCTTTGTTTGCAGAATCTTTGTTGGAAGATGGATCACCTGGATTCTGAATCTGAAAACACACATAGCACACTTCTGTGACAGTGTCTTGTTTAACTAATGAACAGTTGTAAAATGAACTCGTCACTGACTTCGATAAAATGATTCTTTTTTATTTTTATTTTGATAACATACCTGCTGCATATGTGTCACAATTGCTGGGTACCCAGTCAGGATGTTCTTCAGAGCCCGCACTGTATGACCAACCCAACGAGTTCCACCGACCCGTGTTGGTATCAGAGCCTCGATATCCTCTGTGAAAGCAAGTAGATAAAAAATAAAGAATTGGAAAAGCAACCAGTCCAATTAACTGGTCACAAATAAAGAGTCTTGTTAAGGGGTATTCTTGTAAAATTCTATTTGTTATAATTAATCTTATAATTAATCTAAATGGATTAAGTGTCATTGAACAACAAGTAACAATTTTGGAATAATAAACATACTTAAAACTGTAAACAGGAACAAATACTATGACTTTAGTCTAAAATATAATTACGCAGTAATGCTAAGGTTTTACTAAATTAGTAAACAGTAACGTGAGTTAGCTGAGCTGGCAGTCTGCGGCCTATATCTTTACTTTGCTAAGCTTTAGCCACATATATTAACATCACTGTTATAATTAAAGATTATCTGTGTGACATACCAAATACATCAAATGCATCCATGAGGCAGCTACGGTTCAGGGGGCTGTTCCTATAGAACAGGTATATGCCTGTTAACAACATCTCCACAGACTTCCACAAAGGCACTTGCTTTAGAGCATCCTTAAAAGCAAGTTCGAGGCGGTGAGCAGAGCAATGAACAGACTGCACATATGGGCGTGAAGTCAGGTCTTTCAGTCTTTTCACAACTCCATTTTTGCTGCCCAGCATTACACTGGCTCCATCAGTTGCCATGCCTTAAAAAAAAGATTTGAAAAATGAGAAAAAAACAGCATTTGACATGAAATAATTAATAAAATAAATATAAAATTTGACATTTAATCAACTTAACCAATATTTCTGGTGATTGTATGAAAAGATTTTTTTCATAGTAATGCTTTCGAATTTCAAATAGTTGAATGAGTGAACTGAATTGTATTTGTTCTGAAAAAAGTGAAAATTTGAAGAAATGTATTTTGGAAAATTTCCCTATCTCATTCTGCCACTTCAATGAATTATTGAACTATTAAAGTTACCTCTTATAGGGACGTCACTGTCTGTCCGCCATTATTAAATTTGTGGAAGAATTTAAATAATTATATCCCAAGTCAATTTCCTAAAAAATTTAAATAATCATTATCAATATGTCATGTGACATATGTAATGTACATGTATTCTATTGATAACTAGTCTGTATAATATTTTCGATATTTAACAATAAAGCAATTAACATTGATTATCAAAGGTCCCTTTAATGAAATGTAAAAATACTTGCCAACAAATTTATTCTTCCAATTTTCACCAAAAGAGTCATCCAATGTCTCACTGATAAGCCTGGTAATGTTTTCAGCATTGGCTTTTCCAACATTTTTTACTGCTGTGAAATATATTTGGAGAATTCCCTTGTCGCAGCATCTTGTGTAAAGTATTTCAGCCTCTTTTCGGGAACTGTCTGTTGCACCATCAGATATCAGTGACAAGAATTTGGCGTCTTCAATAGTTTTTGCAATGCGTCGTCTTTCTGTTTCGGCAATATAGAAAATGAATTGTTGAGCCGCTTTGTCGTTTCTGTAAGTTTTTCCAATATCTACCCCTTTCTTTTCATCTAGTAGACACAGGAATGGGAAATCGGTGAAAAGGCGCTCCTGTTTTGCGAGGCCATGAGCATTTATAAAGAGTTTGCACATCTTCTGATAGTTACCACTGTTCAAGATTTGTAAACTTTTTTCGGCAATGGAAGTCCCAGGTTCAGCACCTTTTGCCTTCTCCTTAACAAAATTCCCTTTATGGAAATCGGAAACTCCGTGCGCTTTTATCGATTCAATTTTGAAGTTTGTCGATCCACTGACAAACGTGCCACTCCCACCTGCACTTTTGCATAATGAACAAAACATTTGATCGGCCTCTTTGTCGTATAACAGCCAAGGAAATTGATTTAGCCATGACTGTTGAAATATACGAACACGTTTTTCCTCATATTTTTTGCGGACCAAGTCCTTTTCTTCCTTTTTTCTTTTCTTGGGAGGCTCTACATTCAAATATCGCCACATTGTTGTTGAATGGGGGCGGCCATTTGCAACATGCGCAGACACGATATCCGGTGAATAAGACTGGCTAGTTAACTGTGTTGCGATACGCAACTTCCTTTTTTACGAAATCAGACCGATTTTGATAAATTGAGTTACAAAATATGTTTTTAAATTTCAAAATTAGCATCGCATTCGACTATTTATCCAAAACGCACGTATCTATGAACTTTATACAACATAGTCGATACAAATTTACCAGTCGCCCGGAGGACTAGTTTCCATGGAAAAAATAAAAATTCAAGAAATGTGAAAATATCAAAAGGCACCACTTCAGTAGGTGGGCAATACACATGTAAAGTTTCAGAAAGATATGTGGACCGGTTTTTAGCTCATCAGGTCTGAAAGACCCGATGGGCTTATGGCATGGCAAGGCATCCGGAGTCCGTCCATCCGTCCGTCCGTCCATCCGTAAACTTTTCACATTTTCGACTTCTACTCCAGAACCAATGGCTCTAGAGAGCTGAAATTTGATGTGCAGACTCCTTGGCCAATGGGGATTCTAAATTGTAGATTTCGTGACCCCATGACCCCAAATGGGGTCACAGGGGTCAAAAGTTTAAAAACCTATTTTCATCTTCTTCTCCAGTTCCAAAAGGCCTAGAGAGCTGAAAAGTTCTGTGTAGACTCCTTGGCTAATGGGGATTCTAAATTGTAGATTTTGTGACCCCATGACCCTAGATAGGGTCACAGGGGTCAAAAGTTTGAAAACCTATTTTCATCTTCTTCTCCAGTTCCAAAAGGTCTAGAGAGCTGAAAAGTTGTGAGTAGACTCCTTGGCCAATGGGTATTCTAAATTGCAGATTTCGTGACCCCATGACCCCAAATGGGGTCACAGGGGTCAAAACCTTAAAAACCTATTTTCATCTTCTTCTCTAGTACCAAAATGCCTAGAGAGCTGAAAAGTTGTGTGTAGACTCCTTGGCCAATGGGGATTCTAAATTGTACATTTCGTGACCCCATGACCCAAAATAGGGTCATAGGGGTCAATCCTTAAAATCTTATTTTCTTCTTCTTCTCCAGTTCCAAAAGGTCAGGAGAGCTGAAAAGTTGTGAGTAGACTCCTTGGCCAATGGGGATTCTAATTTGTAGATTTTGTGACCCCATGACCCCAAATAGGGTCACAGGGGTCAAAAGTTTAAAAACCTATTTTCATCTTCTTCTCAAGTTCCAAAAGGCCTAAAGATCTGAAAAGTTGTGTGTAGACTCCTTGGCCAATGGGGATTCTAAATTGTAGATTTTGTGACCCCATGACCCCAAATAGGGTCACAGGGGTCAAAAGTTTAAAAACCTATTTTCATCGTCTTCTCCAGTTCCAAAAGGTCCAGAGTGCTGAAAAGTTGTGAATAGACTCCTTGGCCAATGGGGATTCTAAACTGAGATTTCGTGACACCATGACCCCAAATGGGGTCACAGGGGTCAAAACCTTAAAAACCCTCTTTTCATCTTTTTCTCCAGTTCCAAAAGGTCTAGGGAGCTGAAAAGTTGTGTGTATAGACTCTTTGGCCAATAAAGATTTTAAATTGTACATTTGGTTATCCCTTGACCCCAATTGGGCTCACAGGGGTCAAAACCTTAAAAACCTATTTCCATCAAAAGTCTGATGAGCTACAGAGCCCATGGCTCTATTTTTGAGTTCTGCTCCGGAAACGAAATGATTACGGACGGACAGACGGACGGACATACAGACGGACAGGGTGATGACTATATCCCACGGTATGTATACCGGTGGGATAAAAAGTGCCAAAAGTTAAATTTGTAATCAGATAAGTTGAATATAATTACTGATAACGTTATGCAACAAAGCTACTTGCCTTAGATATTCAAAGTGAAGAGGTTTCAAAAACAAAAATATCAGACTTTCAGTTAGATTGTTTTTCATTTAAAATCATAATTATTTTACATGTTTCTGAATAAACCCTCAATATGCTCAAGAAGGTGTAAAACATAAAGAACAAGTGTTTGTCACTGAGGTGACATAATCCCCCGCCGCAAATTATCAATCAATTATTGGCTGTGACCTCTTATTTGTTGTCAGAGGGTCACGAAATCACAAGGGTCACGAAATCTATAAACTGTGACCTTGAAAATAATTTGAAGGTCACCAAAATCAACTGGGCCCGGCGTCTTCCCAATAAGACGCTTTGTGTAAATTATGAAGAGAATCCAGTTAATGGTTCTTGAGATATCCTGCTGACAAGCCTAAAATGCAGGTTTCAATGCTGAAATTTTCAAAGTCTCGCTGTGACCTTGAAAATAATGTGAAGGTCACCAAAATCGACTTGACCCGGCGCCTTCCCAATAAGGTGCATTGTGTAAGCTATGAAGAGAATCCAGTGAATGGTTCTTGAGATATCCCGCTGACAAGGGTAAAATGTCTCGTAATGACCTTGAAATGAAGGTCAAGGTCTTCCCCAGGGGAAGCTATATGTAAGATATGAAGAGAATCAGGTCAACAGTTCTTGAGATATTGCGCTAACAAGGGTAAACATGCAAGTTCACATGTCCACAAATTCAAAGTTCTGCTGTGAGCTTGAGAATTATGTCAAGGTCACCAAAATCTAATCAGCCCAAGGTCTTACCCAGGGGAAGCTATATGTAAGATATGAAGAGAATCCAGTAAACAGTTCTTGAGATATCGCGCCAACAAAGGTAAACATGCAAGTTCACATGTCCAAAAATTCAAAGTCCTACTGTGACCTTGAGAATAATGTCAAGGTCATCAAAATCTAATCAGCCCAAGATCTTCATCAGGAGAAGCTATATGTAAGATATGAAGAGAATCCAGTAAACAGTTATTGAGATATCGCGCCAACAAGGGTAACATGACAAAGTGTCCTTGTGACCTTGAAATGAAGGTCAAGGTCACGAAACCCATTTGGACAATTACTCTCACTGAGGTGAACCTATATGCAAAATATGAGAAGGACGTAGAGAATAGTACTTATGTTATTCCATTTCGTATGTACGTACGTACGTACGGACGGACGGACACTGCCGAATACTATATCCCCTGCTTCGCGCTTATCGCGCGGCGGGGGATAATAACCTGCGGAGAATATAAGAAGCATTTTGAGTTATCACCATTTGGCTCTTTAAGTATTTCTGTTAAACTTTTATTTAGGCTTGTGGGAGCTTGTGATTTTTGGTTGTTTATTCTGTGACGCTCCATATCACCCTCACACTTGTTTTTATCTGAAAAGTTTATGGTTATTTGAGCATTTTCAATTGATAAAGATTAAATGGTCAGTATATGATCAATAAGCAACCAACCAACTAACATTTTTATTCAATTTAACTTTCAACCTTAAAACTCATGAACCCTTGCACCCTATGTCTTTTAATTTGGTCACGGCCTACCTTGGGGGATTACGCAGTCACCTTGACCTTATTTTCAAGGTCACTACGGCACTTCGGAATTCTTGTTAACACGGTATCTTATGAACTGCTGCATCTAATGTCTTCAAATTTAGTCACAGCCTACATTGGAGGATTACGAAAACACCACTCACTTCAGGTGACCTTGACATTATGTTCAAGGTCACTACGGCACCTTGGCAACTTTTGAAACTCTTTTGAACACAATATCTCCTGAACCGTTTAACAAAATGTCTTCAAATTTAGTCACAGCCTACATTGCGGGACTACGCAGATACCAATTTACCTTAATTTCTAGGTCACATCTTTGGCTACTTTTGAAACTCTTGTTTACTTGATATCTCATAAACCACTGCACCAAATGTCTTCAAATTTGGTCAGAGACTACATTGGGGATTTACGCAGACACCAGTCACTTTGGATGACCTTGACCTTATTTTCGAGGTCACAACGTCACTTTGACCACTTTTGAAACTCTTATTAACGCCATATCTCTTGAACCATTGCACTTATTGTCAATGGGAATATAGCATTTGCTTATTGTGACAATTCTATCGCAATATCCAAGCGGCGGGGGACATTAGTGGCAAACACTTGTTTTATGATTGGTGACACTGTGGCCCTTACAGCACATTAGCCACACTCCACAGCATAATTGATAATGAAGCCTGATGAGCTACAGAGCCAATGGCTCTATTTTAGGGTTTGGCCCCTGTGGTCTTTATTAGGGGCCACACTTTATAATCCTCACTAGTCAAGGTGTCTGTACACAAAAGTTTCAGCTTTCTAGGCCGTATGGTTCTGGAGAAGAGTTAGTTAAGAATATGTATAAAGACATCAAGTCTGCAGTCATGCTCGATAATGAAATATCCGAGACATTCCAATGTCGTTCTGGTGTTAGTCAAGGAGAAATTTTTTCCCCACTCCTGTTTTCTATATTCATAAATGACATAGAACGAGTATTGCAAGAAAACAACTGTATGGGTGTTGGCATCGAAGGCAGTGAGAATATAGATATATTGACCATGTTGAAATTGATCATCTTATTATATGCTGATGATGCTGTTCTTTTCAGTGATAGTCCGGTTGAATTACAAAAGTCACTAGATACATTTCAGCAATATTGTTCCACGTGGAAATTACAAGTAAACCTAAAAAAAACCGAAAGTGGTGATCTTTGGTAGCGGCCCTGCGAGTAAATCCAAAAACACATCACTTCCAAAAATCAAATCATTGAGATTGTTGACATGTACAATTACCTCGGTATTAGACTTCAAAGAAATGGTACATATGTTAATACAATCAAATCCCTTGTTGAGAATGCAACAAAAGCAATGTATTCTCTACCTAAAAAAGCTCGAAATATAAATTTACCACTCGAATGTGTCCTTTCAGCTTTTGACACTATGATAGTTCCAATCTTGATTTATGGGTCTGAAACTTGGGGATTTGAAAACCTAATATTATGCCCTTTTTACATGCGCACTTTACTCCTGAGAGTATAATTACGGTGAATTCAGTAGAGAACGTATTTACATCAAAATATATAAACGAGTCATACGCTTTTGGCATACAATTGCTACCTACACCAGTACTGGGAAAGTATCTTGCATACTGTTTAATCATATCCATGTTAATGCACCAGAAATGGTAGGTAAACTGGAGTGGTTTTCCTTTGTCAAAAATATATTATCAGACTGTGGCCTAGTGAAATATATGATAAGCCTGCTCTCTGTTCAACCACGTGGCTCGCCTCAACAGTAGGGCAAATATTAAAGGACCAAAATTTACAAAATTGGAGGAGTCCTATTGAGCAAAGTTCAAAGGGATTTTACTGTAAATACTACAAAGAAGATTTATCTTTTGAATCCTATCTTTTAATGTCCAGAACATTATATCAACCTATCCTTAAATTTAGAACTATTAATCATAACCTGCCTGTTGAGACTGGCCGGTGGACAAATACACCTAGAATTGAACGTTTATGTAAATTATGTAACTCACCCGCTGTTGGTGACGAGTTTCACTACCTCTTCAGGTGCCAAGCCCTTCACCAGCAGCGGCAGCTATATACTCCTCAATATGTTAACAATTGGCCTAATTTCTATACACTTAAAAAACTAATATGTCCAAAAAGTGCCCAAAATATTAAGAACTTGTCAAAGTTTATTTCCTGTATTAACAAATATACTGACGCTTGTTTACATAAATAATTTTGTATAACTTTGAAATGCCATCTATGTGTGTATATTTATACATATTTGTATATATTACTGTAACATATGTGGACACGATACAATGTCAACACCTTATATTGTATTGAATACCGTTACATATTTGTACTTTTGAATGCCATCTTGGTAAATGTATTTATGTATATGATAATGATCTTAATGCTCATGTACAACGGTTGGTGGATATTGAGAAATAGAACCTTGAACCTTGAATCTACGCCTTATGGTTCTGGAGAAGAAGATGAAAATAGGTTTTTAGGGTGTGGCCTTTATTAGGGGCCATCAAAGCTACAATTTATAATCCTAACTAGCCAAGGAGTTTGTACACAAAGTTTCAGCTTTCTAGGCCTTATGGTTCTGGAGAAAAAGTCGAAATTCCACAAAGTTTACGGACGGCAGGACACCATGCCATGCCATAAGTCGGGCCTTACAGGTCAGATGAGCTAAATAGGATTTCGCCTAAGCATTTGGAAGTGAAGCTGGGACAGATAGGATCTAAGGATGCAAAGAGTTCGACATTATCACATGATCAACTTAAATGTTGGATTTTATCTCTGAACTCAATGTGAGGTGTAAGGATGGTCTGAGGGACCTCACGGAGGAATCATTCCACAAGGATGGCAAGATTTGAACAATACAGAATTATTCATAACATTTTACCGACAAGACAATTTCTTTACAGAATTGGGTATATTTCATCTCCGCTTTGTCCTTTTGCAATACAGAAATAGAAACAATTAACCGTATGTTTTGGGATTGCAACATTTGAACATGGGGAAAAATGTCCTCAAACTATCCACTTGCATTCATTCATTCTTGCAGGTCATAATAAGTATGGGTTCATAAGAATGAAGTGAACGGTTTTGTAGTAAATATGGATGTGGATTAACAAGCCACCAGTTTTTATTTTCCACATAATGGGGTTTACAGACTTCATAAACCCAGGATGACATTGACGTTCTGTACATAGTGCAGACAATGTATCCATTTTTGAGTTTATTCAATTATTAAACAAGATTTTACCATTATCTTCGACCATTCATTACGTGATAAAGTATAATAACAACTTATTTTCTGAATTATTGATGAACAACTAACTTGGGCACAAATGAAACAGATCTTGATATTTTAACTGCACGCCATTTTCTAATTCAGTAACTCATTAACCAACTTTGAAATTGATTCTTTCGAAATTCGTTCAATACAATCGAATATGAAATGTATTTTGGATTCGGTTTCCAAAATAATTGAATGAACGAGTTTCGATTTTTTCCAAATAAGTATCAATCAGGTTGACAAAATTAAGAATTCAGTCTCCGAGTCGTTGATGTACATTCTGCACACACATTCATTTGGAAACGAAATTTCAAATTCTAAGGAAATGGTCGTTCCTTTCTTTTGTCTCGTACATCTTGTTACTGTTTTGAACGACTGTGTGGTGTCTGTGTCAGCCGACTTTATAATAAATTACGTTTTTGAAAAACAATGTACTTTAGTTGTGACACATTGTCCAAACATCGACATATGTATGAAGATGTCTTCAGATGTAACAAGAGCTAACAGTCCAAAAGGAGATGTCTTCTTTCAATTTGGACGGTCTCTATACAAGATTGAATGGGACTCTTCATTCTCAAGGACAGGAATCGTTCTACCTCGGGTTACATTTGATGTCAAATTCAATAGAAAGAGATGCGGATGGTATGTTTTGTCCAGAAATGAACGCCATAAGACGTACTCTGGCATTTCATATGCAAGCTGTACACAAAAGAAATTCACTAAATTGTTAGAAAATAGAAACATCATGACTTTTACCGTGTCAGATCAATCAGGGACTGTTTATTACCTCACTTGTAGACAAAACGAGGCTTTGTTGAAGACATTTCCGGCGAGCGAGGTTAAACCAGTCATATCATTCAAGTACTACTTTAGAAATTTTGAAGGTTTTCTTGTGCGTGACGACAACACCTCGTGTCTGTACTGGTACCTTGGTTATGTACTGCAAGGTTTTTGTCCAGATTCAGGGAGAGGCATCAGAAAGTTCGAGACCACCAAGTACATTCAGCTGCATCAGCACAGTTTCTCTATTGATGCGCAGGCTATGACTCTAACATGGTGTCAGTCAGGATCGACAGGTTACTACATAAAGAGCCTGGATTTAAGGAACGAGACCACAACATCAAGTAGAAAATTAGGAAAATGTAGTTCACTGTTGACAATGAATGGGCTCACGTATGTTGCTGGTAATTATGCTGTTCATATTTATGACAGTAACAACGAACCAAAAAGTGAGGTGTTCTTGCGACATACAATGGAGGAAATCACCTTGTTTAAGTAGATCAGTCAGGATCGACAGGTTACTACATAAAGAGCCTGGATTTAAGGAACGAGACCACAACATCAAATAGAAAATTAGGAAAATGCAGTGCAATGTTGACGATGAATGGACTAATGTATGTTGCTGGTAATCATGCTGTTCATATTTATGACAGTAACAACGAACCAAAAAGTGAGGTGTTCTGCATGGAGGATATCACTCTGTTTAAGTAGATCTATAAAACTCTCATACCTACTTGAGAAGATCCTCTTTCCCTTTGCACCTGGTCGATGCCTTAACAGGTTTAATTATAAAGAAGAATAGCTCAATGGCATCATGGATGAATTTTTTTAGTAAATCATTTAACCATGGGATTTCATTAGTCAGGACTGCTATCAGTTTTTAAACAGTTTCCACCGCCGCCTCCGCCGAACTCGTATTGATGGCTATAACTTTTTCTGACTAAGCTTTCCAGAACTCGTATTCATAACTTACTTACTACCTCAGGTGAACGATTTTGACATGTTCACTTTTATTGTCAAAGGTCAAGGTCACGAGTTATAAAATCGCTAAAAAAATCTTCGTAAACACGATAACTTGAAAACTTCTTTTGCTAGGGAACTCTCTATTTTGGCATATATCATCTTTAGAGAAGTAAAATTTCTGAAAAGATTACGGTTGCAATTTGTCAAAGGTCAAGAATTAAGCATGTTACACAAAAATGCTTTATTATCTGCCGCGCGTTTAGCGCGAAGCGGGGATATAGTATTGGGCAGCGTCTGTCCGTCCGTCCGTACGTACAGAATAAAATTGAATAACTCAAAAACTTTTGACCGGATTCTTTTCATTTTTGTATGAAGCTTCAACCTTCATTTCAAGGTCACAACGAGACTTTGAAATTTAACCCTTGTCGGCGGGATATCTCAAGAACCATACACTGGAATCTCTTTATAACTTACACAGTGCATCTTATTGGGAAGGCGCCGGGCCCAGTCGATTTTGGTGACCTTCACATTATTTTTAAGGTCACAGCGAGGCTAGTCAGCGGTATATCTCAAGAACCATTAACTAGATTCTCTTCATAATTTACACAAAGCATCTTATTGGGAAGGTGCCGGGCTCGGTTTATTTTGGTGACCTTCACATTATTTTCAAGGTCACAGCGAGGCTTTGAAAATTTCAGTATTGAAACATGCATTTCAGGCTTGTCAGCGGGATATCACGAGATCCATTAACTGGATTCTCTTCATAATTTACACAAAGCATCTTATTTGGAAGGCGCCGGGTCCAGTCGATTTTGGTGATCTTCACATTATTTTCAAGGTCACAGCGAGGCTTTGAAAATTTAAGCATTGAGATCTGCATTTTAAGCTTGTCAGCGGGATATTTCTAGAACTGTTCACTAGATTCTCTTCATAACTTATGCAAAGAAGTCGCAGGGCAAAGTTAATTTTGATGGACTTCACAAAGTTTTCAAGGTCACAGCAGAACTTTTGTTTTATAATCAATTTACTTGCATGTTAAGCTTGTTAGTATGATATCTCAAGAGGCATTCACTGGATTCTTTTTATAAATCTATTTTAGGTAGATAACGGGCCCATATGGTTTTGGTGACTTTCACATAATTTTCAAGTAACAGTGAAGCCAACATGCATTTTAAGCTTATTATAAAGCTGATATGTTAAGAACTGTTCTCTATATTCTCTTCTTTTTTTGCATGCAAGGCTTCTTGTTTGGAAGACCCAGGGACCAGTCGATTTGTTATGGTCTAAATGACATCAAGTAGCATGACAAGTGCAGACAAGTGTTTCTATGTATACATTATGCTTTTTGTTACATAAATTTTGCGGCGAGGGATCTTGTCATCTTTGTGACAAATACTTGTTTTAACTATTAACTCACTACATGATTGCTATACTCAAGGAAAAATGTTCATTGGTTGTTCATGTTGAGTGTCGAAGGTCAAGGTCACGAGAAAATGGCGAATTTGCTGAGGCCTGTAGGATTGTAAAATTTTAATAAAATCAATTCAATTTCAATACAATTTTTTATTATTTCTGAAGTGTAGGGCATCGCCGCATCGGCCCATAACTACATACGTTGATAATTTATATAATGACAAAACAGGTGTACATGTGTGTACAATAAATGCTTTCACTTAAAAAGTCTTTGATACATTGCATGATAAATAAATCATGACAAGTTGTTATTAAGGTTACAATCTGATGTTGATATGAGAAATATAAATTGAGCTTTATTGGATTTGTACAATATGTTAGGTAAATATTTAAAACGGAGTTGGTTGAATTAGGAACATACATGGAGAAAATTGAGGAAACATGCTTGGACATTTTAGGCTTACATGAGGTTTCAGACATTATGTAATAAGCAGTGGGGTCATTTTTTAAGGGGAAGCCATTTCTTCTGAATTTATCCATTTACTAATAAAACAAACCATATAAAATATTTTCCGAACAGGTTTTGCTTGAATCTTCACAATTTCTATTACGACTGCTAATAATTGGGTTGAAGACTTGATGTTTGATACTTTGGAAATATTGAATTTTCTCTTTAACCATGGCTTTTGTCAATCTAAATAAATTTAGATCAACAGATTTTTTATTTTGTCATACTGTTGATCTAACATTGACCAGTGTGAGAGGTCGTCCCGGTGACCTTTCGTATGCAAATAACGAATTCGCGATTTGATCAATCAAATTCGACGTTACAAACAGTTCATAGTCGCTATTTCAAAGAATGAACGGAACAAATATATGATGGCTAATGGCCTGTTCTCAATAACAGTGTGCATTGTGAAAAATAAATCTTATTTTCGATACTGATAAGAAAAATATCAATAGGTTGATTTTATTTTGGTTGTATGAAATATTTTTAGTTTTATGATTGACAAAAAACACTATTTTAAACATTATTTGGATGACAATGAAATAAATTAGTAGAAACGAGTTTGATAAAAAAGGAGTTACCTCCCCTTGCATATGGATTTTCGCAGATATTGGCATTTATCAAGCTCTAACTTTGTGATTATTATTCGCCACGTTAGTATCTGTGCGACGTGCAATTATCATTTGTCATCGACAACTAGCAAATACGCTAAATCATTTCAAAATGAAAAAATCTAATCTATTAATACATCCAAGCAATCCGCTCTGAATGACAAAGCTCCGAACATCATCCATTTCAAAAGATGCGCTGCTGAGTTTTTTAACTTCCAGCGAGCTAGGGCAAGTTTTCTGATTGGCCGAGAGGCTGATGTCAGAGGTCACCGGGACGACCTGCCTTACGGGCCAATGTTAGATCAACAGTATGACCAAATATAAAATCTGTTGATCTAAATTTATTTAGATTCGGCTTTTGTTTCCTTCAAATGCTAAAATAGATATAAGTAGTTGTCACTAACGTGACCATGTCCCCTGCCGCAAGAGAACAAGAGCCAGCTGAAGATGATTATTTTGTAGGAAAAACCTTGCTCAAGGAACGACCATTGTACCAGGAACCTCACGACAAGAAACAAATAATATCGTTGTGTCATATGTAAGTATTCAAAAACCAATAGACTTGTCACAAATTAAATGACTCTTATAGAATTACAACAAGAGTCATCAGAAGATGACATATCCCACCGGTTCCACATGATCGTAAGATGTAAACCTTTGAAAGATAATTGTAAATTTTTCAAGCAAGGTTCATAATAGTATAAGCTAATATATATGAAACGAAACCTTTTAATGAACAGAGTCCAAATAAGAGCCGTTTCAATGGAAATAATAAAAAATAAAATGTTCAGAAATGTGACAATAACAAAAGGCACCACTTCAGTAGGTGGGCAATACACATGTAAAGTTTCAGAAAGATATGTGGACCGGTTTTTGAGTTCTGCTCTGGAAAGGAAATGATTACGGACGGAAGGGGAGACGGACTACAGACGGACAGGGTGATGACTATATCCCACGGTATTACATATCGGTGGGATAAAAAAATTGAAAAGGCTTCTGTTACACTCCATCAAAGGCCAAGGTCACACCAAGGTCGATATCTAAGCATGTTTTAGAGAAATTGCTTTATTTTAACTATTCACACTTTTTTCATTACATTGTTGTTATAGTCAATGAAAAGTGTTCGTTGATAGTGTGACCTTGAATGTCAAAGGTCTAGGTCATGAAATATTAGTTATTGCAATGTACACCAAATTTGTGTATAGTTTCCTCTTTCTCATTAAGCTGATATTTCGTATACGCCCCGTGTGTCAATCATGTATCTGTTTTATCCAATGGGAAACGTCTTGCGACTTTTCACCCGACATCAACACTCCGTGCATGATCATCTTTTAGATCAGTCTGAAGAAATTGCGAGCGACGAATGTCGGAATGATCCTTTTTATCCCCCGCCGCGCGTTTAGCGCGAAGCGGGGGATATAGTATTCAGCTCCGTACGTCCGTACGTCCGTCCGTCCGTCCCGCTTCTTGTTAGCGCGATATCTAATGAACCGCTCAACCTAGAATCTTCAAACTTGGTACCAGTCTTCATCTGGGGAATACGCAGACCTGAAAAGCTTTTGGTGACCTTGACCTCATTTTCAAGGTCACAGCGAGACTTTGACCAGTTTTGAAAATGTTGTTAGCGTGATATCTAATGAAATGCTCAACCTAGAATCTTCAAACTTGGTACCAGTCTTCATCTGAGGAATACGCAGACTTGAAAAGTTTTTGGTGACCTTGACCTCATTTTCAAGGTCACAGCGAGACTTTGACGAGTTTTGAAAATGTTGTTAGGGCCATATCTCATGAACCCATTAATCTTGAGTCTTCACGGGGGACATAGTATTCAGCTCTGTACGTTCGTCCGTCCCGCTTCTTGTTGTTAACATCAATTTGGGGCGGGGGATCTTGTCACCTTTGTGACAAATACTTGTTCCTTCTTAAGTTTGAAATGATAAATAGATAGTTTTTAGATGACCTGACCTTCTCTCATAGCTAAACAGGCATATGCAACTTATATTAACTCGAATAAGGTAACACTATTTTTTTCTGAAGATGTATTTCATTTAATTGTGAAATGTAAGTTTTACAATCAGTGCTCTAAATTTCATGAATTGTTTGTCCTCACCGAATTATTTTGATCCTTTTCGCAAATTATTTGTGATAGGGGTTAACTTTTAATGACCTAAAAGTTCAGATTATAATTATTAGCTCGATTATATATATATACAGTTTTACGGGACGCCAGTGAATTTCTGCACTTAGTGATGTCTTTCGGGGTTTTTTTCACTGCAAAATGTGTTATATTTTGTCGTCGAGTGACTGAGCAGTTATCATTTCTTTGATCTTGGCCTACATGTTTGAATTTGCAACAATGTTGAACTTTCTCAAGGTCGTCGACCAGATATTGCCAGCTCCGCCCTCAAGCTGCCTCGCTCCTTCATGATTGTCGAATCAGCACGTCGGAAAAACTGTGGTAATATTTTCGTGACGTAACAGATATTTGCTTGAGTTTTCTTTGTACATGATTTACCATTGCGAAAAGATCAAAGGAAAATATGCCGCCCATTGGATAAGAAGTATGACCACATAACACCTGTCCTTGAGTCCCTCCACTGGTTGCCAATTGAACAGAAAATCCAATACAAACTCCTATGCATTGTTTACCGTTGCCTCTCAGGTAATGCCCCAGCATACCTGTCTCAACTTATCACCCCATACCAACCTTCTCGTTCACTGCGGTCTGAAGACAAGAAGCTCCTAGTGGTTCCAAAGGTCTGAACATCTCTTCACGGCCGGAGATCTTTCTCTTTTGCAGCTGCAATGGCGTGGAACTCTGCAATTGGGGGCATGGGGTTACAAAATCTACAATTTAGAATTCCCATTCGCCAAGGAGTCTGCACACAACTTTTCAGCTCTCTAAACCTTTTGGAACTGGAGAACAAGATGAAAATAGGTTAACAAGGTTTTGACCCCTGTGACCCCATTTGGGGTCATTGGGTCACAACATCTACAATTTACAATCCTCATTGGCCAAGGAGTCAACACACAACTTTTCAGCTCTCTTAACCTTTTGGAACTGGAATACAAGTTTAAAATAGGTTTTTCAAGGTTTTGACCCCTGTGACCCAAATTGGGGTCATGGACTCATGGGGTCACAAAATCTACAATTTAGAATCCCTATTTGCCAAGGAGTCTGCACATCAAATTTCAGCTCTCTAGAGTCATTAGTTCTGGAGAAGAAGTCGAAAAAGTGAAAAGTTGACGGATGGACGGACGTCATGCCATGCCATAAGCCCATGAGGTCTGAAAAGACCTGATGAGACAAAAAGTGAGCACGCCTCACATACGCCCGCCATCATAACTCCAATAAATCCTGGGAAAGTTTAATAAAGCACATCCAGTAAACGCTTCATTTGCAGTTGCCGAATTGAGAGTGCAATATGTTGATCAGAAAAAAAGTTTTCAAACTGCTCAAGCACCAGTTACTGAACCTTGTGTTAACCCGATATGGTAATGGTTCAACCCTCTGTTGGTTCTTCTCCGAAGGCATTAAAAGTGCAGTTTGTAAAAGCAGTAAGGCAATGACGAATTCGCCTTAGTATACGTTGCATATGCACAATCCCATATCCAGGCGGTCTTGTCAAGATTGGAGGAGAAGAATGATTTAAATGATAAATGAACTATCCACACAGAGAGTGGTGAAACGTACACCATCACAAAATGTCATACCCAAACTGCGCATTCGGACGGATCCCTTTTCCATCCTATAATTGTCCCTCACCACAAATTCGTAAACAAACGTTTTCAATGTTTTTAAAGGGTGTTGAACAAATTAAGATGCCACGTACAGAACAGTGGCAAAACACTCGGAAGTGTATGGTATTGGTCTGTCGATTGAAATTGCAAAAGAGCTAGAAAACAGACAACAAAAATCCTTTGCTTAAACAACTTTCAGTGGGTTTGTTGAAAGGGAAATGATACGAACTGATATGCTATAAGAGGCAAAGTGGTGTAGAATGATAAAAAATCGGTACAGAGAAATGGAAATTGACGTGGAAATGAACGAAGATCAAAAGAGTAGACCCCATTCTCTTCCAATAGAGGCAGATCAAGTCATGAAATGTTGATACAGCCTCTGTTATATTACGCCATATTTGTGGGATATTTACTTCGGCATAATATAACAGAGGCTGTATCAACCTTTCAGGACTTGATCTGCTTCTGTGGGGAGAGAATGCGACGCGCCAAGAATGACATTAGACAGTACATCGAATCCTGTGATATCTGCCAGAAATTCTGTGACAAGCAGTCACCATAACCTCTCTGCATGCACGAGATTCCTGATCATCCATGGGAGAAGGTTGGAAGTGATATATTCACCATTGTAACCACTGATTACTACAGCAACTTCTTTGAGCTTGATTTTCTTCCTGACACTACCTCAGAGACTGTGATACATAAACTGAAGCATCACTGTGCCCGTCACGGCATTCCCAGAGTCGTAATCATTGACGGCTGCCTCAGTACACTAGTGATAGGTTCAACGTGTTCACTGAAAAATGGGGCTTTACTCGTGAGACCTCAAGCCAAGGAAATAGCAAAGCTAATGGAGCTGCGGCGGTCAAGGTCGCTAAGCGGATGATGCGCAAGTGTAAGGAAGCCAAAGAAGACCCTTACCTTGGACTACTGAACATTCGCAACACGCCAACTGAAGGTCTTGAGACCAGCCCATCTCAACGCCTGTTTGGTCGTAATAGCAAAACACAACTCCCAAGCTCTGTCTCCAGTCTTAAACCCTTAGCTCAGTCTGACACGAAGACTAACTTGACGGAGAAAATGTTATCTCTACTTGATCGCCACGATCGAAAATATTCTGGCAAGACCCTCTCAACGTTGAAGCCAGGAGATCATGTTACGGTAGGATGCAGCCCATCCAACATGGACAGAAGGAATGAGTGAGTGAGTGAGTGAGTGAGTGAGGTGGTGTTTAACGTGTTTTGAACAATATTTCAGTTATTAAACACGTGGATGTTGCCATCCAAAAGAGAGTAGATAGATAAGGGAGAAAGGGATCGAAAGGATGAGGGAAAAGACGGAAAGAAAGGCATAGTAAGAGATAGAAAGCAGGTTTTAGAAGGACTGGAAGGTCTGGCTTCTACCCGTCGACCTGTCCAGCTTGGGTGACCCTACCAGGAGCATGTCAGCTCCAGCTGGCATAGCTCTCGGGGTCGTCGAAGCTCATAAACCACCACGCCACGATAAGGTAATGAGTCCAGTGGTGGCAGAAGGAGTAAACAGAAGCCACAGTGCAGTCTAAACTTAAAAGCAGAACCTACACTGTGATGTCCAACAAAGGCCAAACCTACAGAAGGAATGGCCAACAGTTACGGCTCACTCGTAAACAGGACAACCGTAATCCGGAAACGACGACTCTCTCCCTGGGGTTCCAGAAGCAATCTCTCTTCACTCTGATAAGAGGGTGAATGTGCAGTCCTGTGACACTCCGACTGTCCCGTCCAGTGTTGTTACCGACAATAATGTTGGTGTGCGACACTCAGCATATGAAACTGTTCCAGAGACTCAGCACTGTGCCTGTGCTCCCATACATGACCCGGTCAGGCCGCGTTGTGAAACCAGCCAAGAAATATGACGTTTAAATTTGAACATTTGTTTTAAAGCTGTTTAAAATCTCATGAAGATTTTGTGTTTATAACAGTCTCTTATTCCCAATTCAGATTTGATATTCTTTTCTGTTAATCTAAAGCACTCACAAACATTGAGTAAGAAATCAATGTTATGAACATCTTAACTGCTAAGTTTGAGTGGTAAGGATAACTTTGTTCTAGTTTTATTTCATGTTTATCATTCAACTTTTATCTGTTTTGACAGGAGCATTCTCAATTCACATTTTACTGGTTAACTCTTATAACAATCAAGTAACTATCAGTATTATCACTTTAACTACTGTGATCAAGTGACTTTATAGCTTTCATTGTAAACATCTTCACTTTTAAAGGAAAGGGGATGTTACGTGGTCTGAACTTGATGTCATTATGTGGGAGTTACGTCCCTTTGACAAGACTTGTGTGCTACGTCACTGATGTTGTTGAAGTCAGCTGTTGTAATAAAGAAGCCCGTCTGCTAGCTCGCTGATGTGTTTACTTACATAGTGAAGCCTACCGTACCGGGGCTTATCCCTTCACAATACAAACACGTAACATAGCTTATATTAATAGTTCTACATCAATTATAAACAGTCTTCAAACTGTATTTAAAAGTATCAGCATAGCAATAATACTTTTGATGATTTTCACGATAATGACCAAAACAGAACAGGTATCTTCAGACCTGACAATCCCTATTGCAATGGATGCAGCAGTATCGTTGTTTTACCAAAGAATAGATTTTAGATATAGAATAGATAGGTATATTTCTCAGAATAGACATGAGTTAGATAGGTTGAAATGATAAGATCATCACAATTAGTGATCCAATTTTTATTAAATTAGACGTGAAGAAGAACTATAATATGTTACATTCGTTGTCAGTGTATAGTATGCAGATTATGGCATGATGTTCGAATAAGACAGCTTCTGCCATGTAATGAGCATCATCAACTTACTGATTGTTTTGTCACGTTGGTTACGCCAATCTCTCCCCACAGAGGCTGATCATTGTTACCGAATCAAGCCCTGAGTTTGGTCGGACTCATCAAAGTTTAGCTTGCACCCCGCTTGATTCGGCCACAGCCCCCCATCTGGCACCATTTATGCCGCATTCTCTCCCCACAGAGGCAGATGAAGTCATGAAATGTTGATACAGCCTCTTGTTCTATTACGCCAAAGTCCGTGGGTTCCGACAGTTTCCCATAGGGAACAAAATTTGCACCACAATCCATTTGAATTTCTTTAGCAAATGACAATGCTTCTCGCATGGAAAGGGTGGTTCATATCATATTGCCTTTGCCATGAGTCTAAATTATTATTGTAGAACAACGTCGCTTATTGCACAACTATCTTTGATTGCCTCCAATCAGGCATCTCTCATTCTAGCCCACAAAGTTGGCGTATCATAACAGAGGCTGCATCCACATTTTATGACTTGATCTGCCTCAGTCGGGAGAGAATGTTTGAGCCGAGATGGTTACTTTGTGTGTGCAAATCCAACGCAAATCTGCTTTCGTTCGATTTGCAGAAATCACTACAAAGTATTGGTTGATTTCGTGAGTGGTAAACGTAAGGTATAACATCTAGGTATATGTTGTCACAAAGTTGTAATCGATTGCATATCACCTTATCACATAGACATGTTACTTCAACGCTTGTTAGGTAGCACTTTTTGCTTTGCCAGCAGTTCATAGGTTGGCAGAATGTGCTGCTCCCCTTTGCCAACATATTGACTCTTATGAGTGACACGTCCATTCAGAGACCCTGTGATCATGTTTGACCCGAACTTGGTTTTTAACTAAATACTCGATCACAATCCGCATTCTAACACTGTCAGTCACACACACATACATTTTAAAAAATAAACAGAAATCTTTCTAAATAGATTTCTTATTGAAAACTCACCTGTCGTCGTTCTTTTCCTGATTGCCGACCTGGCACAGGCGTACTTCTTCGTAGTCTCTTTAAACATATTTCCCTACCTTGTCGGCAACTGCTAAGGGCAAGTTTTTTTCCCAATCAGGATCGTGCAAACATATTCGTGATCTTCGCTGTCGATTGTTGGAAACTTGCTCTGCACTAGATAAGTGACGCTCAAAATCAGATTTTCCATGGTGTGCAAAAGATATGTCTATTCTTTAAATATGACAAAATGCAAATGTCGGCCCCTTTATTGTTGCACGATATTCTTGCATTTTAGATGAATATGAAGGTATAACTTTCTGATGATGGCCTTGTTAGGCCTTTTTCAATTTCTTCGGCGACATGTCGCCATCCATTCCAGCCATCGTTTCTCCGATACTCGTAACACTGTTAATCACATTAGTGCACTGACATAGTGTTGAAAGCGAGTCCTTCTGCCGTGCATGAAAATTTAAATCTTTACTCATAACAGTGTTCAGAATAAAGCTCCACTAAAATAGGTAGGAAGCGCGTCCTACTAAAGCGCATGGAGACTATAATTCTCATCCAATCAGATTCCTTGCTGGAATCATGCAGAACAATGGAAGTAATATGGCGAGTAAAACAGTGCGATCGTATCCAAATATGAACCATAAACGTTTTTTTTACCCAGTTTTTTCTCATCTTACCTCATCAATATTGGTAAAATCCGTAATTAAGCTCTGCGCTGAAATACGTGCAGCCCCGGTATTATGGTATGGAATCGTCATTTTACAGTTGTCAGTCTGAAAGAGTTACTTAATACATGATTAAAATAATTTTGTTCATCCTTTTACTAAATTCTTAGTTTAAGTTACGCTTTAGTACATGATTAAAATAATTTTGTTCATCCTTTTACTAAATTCTTAGTTTTAGACCTTAAAGAAGTTGCGAACTATCAATACGTTTCGACTATTCATGACGTGCGTAAGAATGATAGCAAAGTTTCCGTAATTGATTGATTAACCACTTACTTAAGCACCAAAAGTAACCAAGCAACAAATATCTATTTACTGCATGCTAATATCTCATTATGTAACTCATAAATTCTGACTTTGAAATTGATTCCTGTTCAGTGTTAACGAGAAAGTAAAAGTATACTGGTATTGTTTCCAAAGTTAGAAAATAAATGGGTGTTTCGATTTGTCAAAACATCTGATCGTCACTTAAGAATTCAGTCATTTGGTGTAGTCGGAAGTGTAAACTTTGCGGTCAACTTTATTTGTTAAAGACAGTATTAAGAACACACCATGGTGATTTCGTTCTTGTGTCTCATTTATCATTTTTACATAATTTTAAATGTCTGTTTTGTGTTTGTGTTTGGAGACTCTATCATAAATGACGTTCTTGGAAAACAATGCACTGCTTCAATTAAGACGTGTCCAAAGATTGAAATGTGTAGGAATATACCTTCAATTATAACAGCTACTAGTCAAACAAGAGATGTGTTCATTCAATGCGGACAATCTGCATACAAGCTTGAAAAGAACTCTGGATATTCAAAGATCGGGATTATTCTTCCCAAATCAACATTGCATGTCAAATTCAACAGAGTGAGATGTGGATGGTTTGTTCTATCCAGATGGGACCACCGTAAGACGTTCAGTACCATTTCATTTGCAAACTGTTTAGAAAAGAGATTCACTGTCTTGCTAAAGCATGAACATATCATAATATTTACCGTATCAGAAGTGTCAGCAACTATACATTACCTTAAATGTAGCAACAACAAGGCTAGAATGAATATATTTCGAAATGGTGATTTTAAGCCGATCATCTCATTCAAATCACATTGCAGAAGGTATGAAGGCGCGCTTGAATTTGATGACAACACATCGTGTCTGTACTGGTACCTTGGTTTTGATCTCCAAAAATTTTGCCCGGCTTCTGGAAAAGGCATTTTAAGGTTTGCGACCACAAAGTACATTCAATTGCTTCCTTATAAATTCACTATTGATCCTGTAACCATGACTCTCACTTGGTGCCAATCAGGTTCCCAAACATTCGACATTAAAATCATAGATTTAAGGAACGAGATTCGAAAATCAACCAGGAAATTTGGAAGATGCGATGCATTGTTGACACAGAATGGGTTGACCTATACTGTTGTTAAACATGCCGTTCATATCTATAGCAGTAATAACGAACTGAGAAGTGTTATTTTGTTGCAAAACTCAATAGAGGATATCACTCTGTTTAAGTAGATCTGCAAGCCCATGTGACACTATTGTTTCCACTTGCTGCAGGTCAATGATTTGAATTATCATGAAGAATGATCCAGTGAACAAAAGAAAAACACACTTATAAATGGAACTCGCATTGCAGAATTAATTGTTGTAGTTATAGCTTTAGTTTGTGCACTAGCTTGTGTATGTTGCAAATTGGGTTTTGTGTGTACGTCAATCAAAAAAACTATAACAGATCTGACAAAGGATCCCAAATTGTCAATGTGTTAAAACCGTAATTTGGCATTGTCTTTCACTGCTGCAGAATTATTTTTGAAATTCCGATGTTCTTAAATTTCGATTTTAATATTCCATATTAACTATCTGAGAGAGAAACCAATACCATAACATTGACTTAATGCAAAAGAACAAATATGATATTGTGCTAAATGCGTTAATTACTTATCGAGGATTTTGAAGAGAAAATGAAAAAATATAGTGTTTCAAAATTCCCGACCCCTGATGACTTAAATGATTAACCAAAACTGCTACAGTTAACTATCAAGTATGACAGTTAATGAAAACCCTAACTTTGAATGTATTTATAAGGAAATGTTAACATATTACCAAGCTTGTAAATTTATTGCCTTAACAAACAATACCCAGCCAAAACTCTTTGCCTTTTAGTCATCTCTTCATACATTGTTTTTAAATGTAATGTTCAGGTTATAGCTGGAACTGTTTACATTCTTAAAATTGATGTGTTATAAAACCTTGCATGGTATTATCAATATTTTTCACCTGCAGAAATATTAGAACATATGAAAATATGTAACTAAAGATAAATGTACAACCTGTGTTGATAAGCACTTGATATATAACATATAAGTAAAATGTAACATCTGATAGAAAAAGAAATATGAATGTTGCCTAATGTAGTGAAACTTCAACATGATCTGTTTCGTTTTTGCAATGCTAGGACTCCAAATTACAGTATATTTGCACTGAAAATGCCACAAAAATGCCTATAATTTCACATGATTATGTTACAATGTTTGTATGTTTATGTAGATATGAATTGAACATAATTTTTCGTTTTAAATTTGCCTTTTTAATCAACTGGTAGTGATCTGCAATCTTAATTTCATACTTTGTTATCCACAAATAAAAATTAATAAAATATGCAATTGTATCGAGTTTTTATGTTTCATAAGATAAATGTTTTGACGCATTAACAATTGATGATAATATTTTATTTCTTTTGAATGTGGTTTGGTATTAAACTGGTAAAAGAAATCTCAAGCAAATAAAAATTTTTTAAATAAAAAGCCCTAGTGAGTATGATAAAGGGTTTTGAAATACTGCTACAAGTTCGACAGTTCTCGTATAGATTTTGCTAATGAAAAGTCCCAAGGTTGACATAGTTGCTGCCAATATGTTGCCACGGTAGTACAGGCCTCTGACCCGTCCAACATGGAAGTCCGTTCTTAAAGTAGAAGTGATGGCATTCCACAGCATTACTGAGGCACCCCTAAATCGAACATGTTGTATGACGTTGATGTATTGAAAACGCTTGTTTCGTCGACGTCCAAACATTTTGCGTCTATCGAGGAAATCCACTGTGAACCCTAACTCTTTTGAAGAGTATTCAATGTCGATTATCCCATTGAGGCGATCCCAACACCCAACCGAGTCACCCTTTTATGTGACGATCTTTCAAAAATTCGATGATACGGGGTAATAAGTGACCTCTTTGTAGTCGATTTCTGATCGTCTGCTCACGTACTGTCACTGTGCATTAGTTGTCAGGCTTGTTTGACCCAAACGTCTTCTATCGTTAGCAGAATGTGTGGCACGATATCTGGACCATAATCTGTTTATGACATATTGTGAAACCGTATGTCGATGCATGTCAATCGTTTGGTAAAAAGTTTTAATAATGCCACACTTTTGATAACATATTCAACCAAGCAATCTTTAAAGTTATAATGGACATTGGGCAGAGACAATCATTTGTCCTTTTGGTTACTCTTAGTAACTTAAAAAAAAGGAAACGCATTTTTTCGATGCACTTATTGTTCTTGTCGTTTGCTGAACAGTTTGTTGGTATTATATTTGTAGCAGAAACAATGCTCACAGAAGACTGTGTGCAAACAATTATTTCCTGAAAGAAAAGGTGGATACAATTGCATTACATGTAAGTATTTACAACTTACAAAGACTAAATCGTTGGAAGGTATTTATAACTTACAAGTGAGTGAGTTTGTGTTTATCATGTTTTCAAGATTTCAAATATTAAACACGGGAACACATACTTCGGTTTGATGAATGTTTTTCAAGGACAATTGTCGTTGTCTTAAAAGGGGTCTTTTCTCTGAGTAAATACAGGGACTTTGTTATTGTTTTGCAATTGCATGATGGGAAAATTTTCGACTGGTTATACGACTACAATGCGCTGGCATTAAACGCCCTTCTGCTCAACGGATCATGGAATACTATAGGGAACAAGCAAAAGTGTGAGCGTGGCTCACTTATACCCCCGATCGTGCATCCCTGACTAACCGAATTATTTTTTACTTTCAATGCAGTCATCTCTTGCACAGCATTTGACCCCCAAAGAAGAATCGAGAAAAATGACTTATTAAAAAAATGAAACTTTGTAAAAAAAAAACACACACAAAAAACCCGTATCAATTTTAGTTTTGATTTGGCACTGCACCGCTCCTAGTAGGGAAGAAGACACATGCAAAATGTGAAAAGAATCAGATGAAATTTTTTTTATCCGTAATAGGTTTGACAAATCTGATATTGGAAAATGACTATATGTTCAAAATATGGAAATATCAATGAAATTTGTTGCAATTTCGCACCGCACCCCTCCTCGTAGGGAAGAAGACATGTGCAAAATTTGAAATCAATCGGATGAATAGTTTTCCCGAAATAGGTCGGATAAATCTGATATTGGAAAATGACTAAGTTCAAAACATTTGTAAAAAAATCAAATATTAAAGAAATTTGTTGTAACTTCGCAATGCACCCCTCCTAGTAGGGTAGAAGACATGTGCAAAATTTGAAATAAATCGGATGAATAGTTTTCACGTAATAGGTCGAACAAATCTGATATTGGAAAATGACTAAGTTCAAAACATGGAAATTTGTAAAAAATTCAAATATTAACGAAATTTGCTGTAACTTCGCACTGCACCCCTCCTAGTAGGGTAGAAAACATGTGCACACACACACACACACACACACACACACACACACACACACACACACACACACATAAACACACATACATACATACATACATACATACATACAAAATACTTATATAGCGCTAAAACCAGAAAAATGCCCTGAAGCGCTGTGATGAACACATGAAAAGTCGATATCAAATCTTCAAATTACATGAGTTTCATTACAAAACAGCAATTGTTGTTCTAGTCTTTGTTTTTCATGCGACCGTGTTCGAATCTGAGTTCATTTTTAATTTCCAATCATAATGTGCAATGGTACGCCAAAATTGTTACATGCCTAAGTTCTCGAATACCACTCTTGTATAAGACTTTCCTTGACACATACAATGTTTAAACAAGTGGGAACAGCACATCCTCGATGGGATTATCGACTTTGGTTGCCTTAAAGGGCAGTAGCACGTTTTTAGGGGAAATATAAGGTGATGTCAGGAAAATGATATCAATGATTCCAATTGAAAGACAATGTATTTAAAGTAAAATCAGCAGTAATGATTCAAATATATAATCTAAAGTTTAGCCATGCGATTCCCTTTTCTTGCACAAAATGAACTGACCGCCAGTGAATTTTATGTGAATTTTCATACTTTGTTCTCATACTATGGATGATTGGCTGGTGTAATGAGATTTAGACTTTATCAAACTAACACATTTTGCATGTATGTACAATAATCAGTGAAATATTTGATATATAAAATGATCAAAAAACGTGCTACTGCCCCTCAAACAGTGTTTCCAGACTATGAAGATAAATGCCATATCAATTTTTTTTTTATCATGTTTTTTTAGTGTCTTTTTTTATAGGTTTTCATAAAACCAGTAAATTCTTAGGAGTTTGTCTTTAGATTGTATATTATTTTGAATTCAGTAATACGGGGAAGTGAAGAATCATTTTTAAAAGTCATCCGTGAAATGTATGTTTGATTTTTATAGAGTAGTTTAGCCAAACCGTTTTGTTGCAAATCAAGATAATGTCACTGTTCCATAGAATTTCACTTTGATTTTTTTACAACTGTTTTACCTTTTAAGGTGACCCATGCAATTAAATCATCTTTCCTGAAGACATTTCTGATATTTGGTATACAGGTTGATGTTGCCATCTTTCGACGGTGAAATTGCGAAGAAGGTTGGTTCTAAAATGAGGTAGTGGCATTGTTCTGATAAAAGTAAAGGTCATAGTCTTGGTAGCTGGTCTTATACATATATGTTATAGGAGCTCAAACTTTAACCTGAACATTACCTCTTGAGAAAGTTTATATTTGAAGATAATTATTGGCAGGCTGGTTTCTTGTATTTGATAAGAAAATTGGTTTTGAGAATAATCTTGAGCGACTGAATAGCAGTCTACATTACAGCCAGATTATCAACAGATACATAATGTAGAACAGAGTATTTAACCCCCAACTTATCATGTCATATCAGGCAATATCTGTTTATAATCTGGGTCGCATCGTCCTAATACGTGAACCTGTACTATAGTAGCTATATGACATCTGAAGAGGTGACCGGGAAGGATGACTGAACGAGATATAGCGGTATGGTAATATATTAAGCACGTTTGCATATTATGATCTTAGATTTGTACTGTTGATGAATCACTTCATTTTCTTTCTTAACCCTTCCAATTATTTCTGGGGCCTTCGGTACCCTTGCTTGCGATTCTGTAGAATTTGTTGTATTTGTTTCTCAATATCTAGATATCCTTTACGTTTCAACTAATCTTGTAAAGGAAACGAATCACTCAAAATAATTAACTAAAATGTTTTATCTGTTTTAAAGGGGGAGTAGCACATTTTATGGATATAAAGGCGGATGTCAGGAAAATGAACATAATGGTTTCAATTGAAAGACAACGTATGTAAACAAAATGAAGCAGTAATAAATCAAATATTTAATTTTAAGTTCCTTTTTGACCATCTTAGAAATATCCAATAACGTGCGGCTTTCTTTGCGACGTCACGAACAATTGCGATATGACGTCCCAGGCGGAAAAACATACGGGAACTCGCGCTAGAACAATCTAAGTACTTATTTTCAACCATATGGGCAATAAAGTAATATGTCATGTGCACTGAAAAAGTGTAATAAAAAAACATTCTCTTTCACCCTCCGAATAACTGTAGGAATCACTTTGATACGTTCAAGGCAGAGCCTGAAGTTCATATATAAGAAGGATTTATATCGATAGAAACGTCACGATAACTGCAGGCAGTTCATATAAAATGTCCAGGAGATGTTTCAACATAACATAACTTTATTAACATAATTATCATATTTCCTTTCAATATCCTTTACCTGCCAAAACCTTTTCTTCATATGAGTAATGAATCAATCAATCCATTCAAAATTTAGCTACAAGACTGTATTTTGTAGGGTTTGAACCATGAATTCGATGTTCCAAATCTGCTCACCAACCATCTGACAAATACGAATTTAGTATTGCTCTTTATGAAACATAATGTTGGGGATTTACATTAAAACATTCAAAGGAGTTTACACAAATTTTTTAAGATACTAGTGCAAATAAAATATTTCAATAACATGCCAAAATCGACGTTGTATGGCAAACATAAGGAAGGTTTAAAGTCGCGATAATGATCGATAACACGTTATTCGGGCAAACGTAAATTTGGAAAATTATCTACAGCAGTCAGAGTGACAGTGTCGAGTTGATAGCGTTTGATAGATTGTATAACTAGTATTAATGAAAATTTGACATAAGAATTTGGCTTCCACGAATGTTCATAGCTGATATAAGATTTTCATTGGAAACCAGAATGTATCATATAAGTTCCATTCGGAGATCAATACGTGAGGTGTGTTGAATTTATACCATTTATCATGTCACCCTCGATAGTACTAGTTTAAAAGCAAAACAATATGTCGAGATTCACGAAATGGCTCTATAAGTGAAGGAAGATTGCATTCAATTGGTAAGATTTTAGCCAGCAGAATCGGTAATAAATAAAGACACATGTAAGGTCTTTCAGCAAGATTAATAAAGTTTAGAAACTTAAATAGTTTAGTTAGGATTAATGCAGAGGAATATATGGATGACAACTTTTTTGTTCATTGTATGCGACGTTTCGACACAGATTCTTGTGTTATTCTCAATAAAAGTTGTCATCCATATATTCTTCTGCATTGTTGTCATTCCAACTTCTATAATGCCTCCAAAAGAAGTTAGTTAGAATTACTCGTTTTAAGTGTTGTACGTGCCAGATATGCAGTAAATTGTTTTGAGATAACCCCTTGCGTCTTTTATCATCTGACCAATTAGCATTTAGCACGCATGACCAACGTTTATATTGAGATCAGTTGGTGCTAGCAAAGTGAGAAGACACCCGTGCCATATTTAAATTTTTTTTTTAAAACAGTGTCTTGCAGATGTAACACATATTTTCTTATCTCTACTTAAAGCATGTCACTGCCCCGTTAAAATCTAGACGCTGGGGAGCGTATGTTACGATCGTTTCTTATTACAAAACAGTCTTTTGTACTTCCAATTTCTCGAGATCCCTTTATTTAATTTTGAATAACGTGTTACTGCCCTTTACACTGATGAAGTCAGCGGAATACATGTTACACTCGTTTTAAATCTGCCACTTTTATTGAAAAAAAACCCCATTTTCTTGCAGGTGTATTGTAAAACATATTTCATTTTCGCATTTTTGAATTTCCCACACGTCACGTGTTACTGCAATCTAGTTAAAACTCGCTGTAATGTATACGCCCCCTAAGTACACACGTTACATCTAGCTACTAACCCACCTGGTCGGTGTCGCGCATGCGCGGAAATCAACCAATTGAAAAAGAACTGGTTGATCTCTTTGTATACATTTACAGCTAGTTTTAACTAGTTTGGTGTTACTGTCCCTTCAACTTCAGGAGCTGGGGAAGTCGTTTGCCGGAAGTCTGGAGGGGGAGTTGGTGTACGTCACAGACAAGGGAGGCAACTCTGTCAAGTACAAGAAATACAAAGACAACTTCTACTTCCCTCTGTACGATGTGAAATTTCTAGATGGGATCAAACCATTCTCTATGAGAGATGGAGATATCTTCTTCTCATCATACCTCAGGACTGGTACGTTATGGTGTGTTCATCCTGCTCAGTCAATGTATTTATCCACGAATCTCCTACAATTCCATGATTACCTTTACTGGTCTCCTATAGATAACCTCTTGTCGCCTATAGATAACCAGTGAGATCAAAATGAATTCGACAACTTTATATTCATCATTTTAGATTTGCGCATGCTGCTTTTTGTGTGTTTGTAACCTATTTTCCTTAAATTTGTCACTTTAAGAGCCAACATGAATATCTCGACAAAATGCTTGTACATGTTCTACGATATCAGATTTGATATTTATCTAATGCCATAGTCTTGACATATGAAACAATAAGTGGCTTATGTCTTTTTAGAAATGTATCTATACTTTTATACAATGAAAAGTATCAAGTTTTTTAATTTCGCCCCAGGAACTCACTGGATATACGAGATAGTGACGATGCTTCTGAATGATAGCGCCGAGTCGATAGAGCTATGGAAGGGTAGCAAGTCCCTGGAACTACACTCGAGCGAAGAACTGAGTTGTCTCCCTTCCCCTCGCTTCCTGAACGCTCACATGAAGCTGTCAGAGGCTCCAGAAGATCTGCTCAAGAAGGATGTCAAGATCCTCTACAGCCTGAGGGACCCGAAGGATGTAGCAGTGTCGCTATTCCACGTCTACAGCGATGTGGAGGTTTATGAGTATTCTGGGAAGTTTGAGGACTTTCTCTACCTGTTTCTTGAGGGTAAAGGTGAGATTTTTGTTGAAATATTCTCCTAACGGCGTGCCCATATCATGGCTGACTTTTGTTGGAATAAGGATATTGCCGATTGACCATTTGCAATAGGAACGTTTTGTCATTTCATCTGTCATCCTTGATCTAGAATTCTAACTTAGATGCACGATATGAATATATAAATTATATATATATCGTTAAAAAAACTCATTTCAACCAGTTTTCTAAAAATAATTCTGAAAATATATTTTGAGAATATAATATTTTAGAAACATGAACATCTCGAATGATTAATTTTGATCCCATGTATCTTTATTGGCAGGACAGTAGCGTAACTAGATATATATGTTTACATATATTGTTGAGTTATCCGCGCTTCACACATTCAACAACAAAATTTCCCTAAAGTACAATGTCAAGAACTGGTGCCAATTACAAAATTATAAACAAAAATCTTGATCCGTGAAACAAACTTTTGTACACACAAGCAGACATGGTTCATACAAAACTATATATCATGTAAACTTAGTCAGCATGTTCTATGTCATAGACTTCCATCAGGCAAAAGAGTATCACATCTATGGTGTTTCAGTGGACGGCGGTGGGTTGTTCGAGCACTACCGAGATGCAGAGAAGTTCTTCAACGACAATCCAGATATCCCTGTCCATTTCCAGGCTTATGAGGAAACGTTCAGGGCGAGTTTGTTGACCAATAATTTATGCTTGCAGCGATAGCGAAAATTCGGTAATAGTGGTAATGCCCAGGCAATTATGCTTTTCTTGGCAATGGTGAGTAGGTTGATTAACGTATTGACGGGTGACACATTATCTGTAGAAAAATACAGCGGGTAGTTTACAGCTGTTGTCACATTTTAGAGTCTAAAGGGATTTATTACCAATGACAATTCTCAACATATTTTAAGTGGTTCATTACAGTAAATCTTCCGTCTTTTTGTTTCATTAAGCGTCTTATGAGACATTTGGCCCAATAGACACCAGGATATGAATATAGCCCTTGATGAAACAAATAAAATGGTGAAGGCACAAGGCTTACGTCTCAAACAAATCGTTTTAATGAAATTAAATCATGTTAAATAACTGAACTTTATTATAAGTTAAAATAGCTAACTTTAAAAGTGTTTCATTCTGGTATTTATATCTCATAAAATCCCACTTCCGGGGGTCTTGATACATCAAATAATATACATGGATCATAATAATTGCCTCTTTGTATTACAGGATTTGCTTCTAGCAGTGGAGAGTCTGTCAGATTTTCTTGGCTTGAAGAGAAACAATCATTTATGTCAGAAGATTGCAGAAAAATGTTCATTTACCCAAATGAAAAGCGACAAAGGCGGTATCACTTCCAAAGTCTTCTTACGGAAAGGTACGACCAATGAAGGATTCAATTAGAACATGAAACAATAAATGGTTCATTTTGAATGACAATTCAACAGTTTAGAGGATCTGAAAACGTTAACAGTATAAACTGTTGTTTGAATTGCATTAGTGTTGTTTTAGATAACGACAGGCCGATATGGCTCACATACCTCCACAATCTACTATACGATATAGGTCATTAGTCAGTGAAATACAAAGCTTCTGAGACCAAAATTCAATTCAATAGTTTCAATAGTGTCTTAACAAAACTTATCCCAATTAATCGCTCAAAGTTAAATTGTAAGACATGGGCTATTACATTCTCTCCCCACAGAGGCAGCTCAGTCATGTTACTTTGCTTGCTCAAAGTAACCATTGCTTGCTCAAAGTTACCATTGCTTGCTCAAAGTTACCATTGCTTGCTCAAAGTTACCATTGCTTGCTCAAAGTAGCCATTGCTTGCTCAAAGTTACCATTGCTTGCTCAAAGTTACCATTGCTTGCTCAAAGTAACCATTGCTTGCTCAAAGTTACCATTGCTTTCTCAAAGTTACCATTGCTTGCTCAAAGTAACCATCCATTGCTTGCTCAAAGTTACCATTGCTTGCTCAAAGTTACCATTGCTTGCTCAAAGTAACCATTGCTTGCTCAAAGTAACCATTGCTTGCTCAAAGTTACCATTGCTTGCTCAAAGTAGCCATTGCTTGCTCAAAGTAACCATCCATTGCTTGCTCAAAGTTACCATTGCTTGCTCAAAGTTACCATTGCTTGCTCAAAGTAACCATTGCTTGCTCAAAGTAACCATTGCTTGCTCAAAGTTACCATTGCTTGCTCAAAGTAGCCATTGCTTGCTCAAAGTTACCATTGCTTGCTCAAAGTTACCATTGCTTGCTCAAAGTTACCATTGCTTGCTCAAAGTAACCATTGCTTGCTCAAAGTTACCATTGCTTGCTCAAAGTTACCATTGCTTGCTCAAAGTTACCATTGCTTGCTCAAAGTAACAATTGCTTGCTCAAAGTTACCATTGCTTGCTCAAAGTTACCATTGCTTGCTCAAAGTAGCCATTGCTTGCTCAAAGTAGCCATTGCTTGCTCAAAGTTACCATTGCTTGCTCAAAGTTACCATTGCTTGCTCAAAGTTACCATTGCTTGCTCAAAGTAACCATTGCTTGCTCAAAGTTACCATTGCTTGCTCAAAGTTACCATTGCTTGCTCAAAGTAACCATTGCTTGCTCAAAGTAACCATTGCTTGCTCAAAGTAACCATTGCTTGCTCAAAGTAACCATTGCTTGCTCAAAGTAACCATTGCTTGCTCAAAGTAACCATCCATTGCTTGCTCAAAGTTACCATTGCTTGCTCAAAGTAACCATTGCTTGCTCAAAGTAACCATTGCTTGCTCAAAGTTACCATTGCTTGCTCAAAGTTACCATTGCTTGCTCAAAGTAACCATTGCTTGCTCAAAGTTACCATTGCTTGCTCACTGTAACCATTGCTTGCTCAAAGTAACATGACTAAGCTGCCTCTGTGGGGAGAGACTGGGGCTATACATCCGTCGATAATGATATTTCAGAAATAGCTTTCGAACTCTATCAATAGTATCATCAGATGTACCCAAAACCAAAATATTATTTACCAAGATGTGATGGTGTCTGATGGTGTCCCTATTTGAGCATCACTTCGCCAAAATGCACTTTTGCCAAAAAAGGGTCATTACTCCGTCAAAAATTGTTTTTAAAAAAAAACAATTCTAACTCAGTTAAGGGTATCAACAATAACCAAACCTTAATTCGCCTAGGTGTAATAATGTCTGAGTAGACTTGTCCCCATTTGAGCATCAAACCTACTAATCGCTCTTAGCTCAATTGCACAATAAAGGGTCATAACTCCGTTAAAATCATACTTCAGAAATGGCTTTTGAACTCAATCAGGAGTATCATAAGGTGTACCCATACCAAATGTTCACTCATCTAAATGTAATTGTTTCTGAGAAAATGTGTCCCCATTGCACGCCATATTACTAAGTCCAAAATGCCGGAGCGGGGGCATAAATGCAAAAATCATACATTAGAGTCCATGCTTTGACAAACCGGCTGATGAACCCATAGGTTAATTCTGTTGTGTACAGGTATAGTAGGAGACTGGAGAAACTACTTCACAGAGGAGATGTTGGAGGACTACTACCGTGTGTATGAGGAGAAGATGGCGGGCTCCAGGTTCTACCAGAGATATTCTAGGGACAAGGACTAGAACATATGGAACATGATTTGTAACACATGTTGCACGACTGGCCAGTAAAGCGGACAATGTATTCGACACGACGGGGCAAAAGTGGTCATTAAGACATTCTACCATAAATGTGCAAAATACTCGTTTCTGATTGGGACAGCTTTGGTAAAACTATTTATGTTAGGATAGTCAAATTTGCTGTGAGTCTCCTGGGTTTGAATACCTTGATTGAGTTAGACGGACGGACAGACAGTTATTTACCAAACAAAAACTAATGAGAGGGTGAAAAGCGATGTGTTGTAGAAGTAAGAGTTATCTCCCCTGGACGCCGAACCACACGGGAATAGCCGAGCTTTTGCGAATGATCACTTTTGAAACGGCGTCGCTGATTGCACAACTAACTTCAATTGCCTCCAATCAGATTTCTATCCTTTTTGTCCCATGTATTAGCCGTAATAGAACAGAGGCTAACTCGGGTATGACTGAGCTGCTTCTGTGGGGAAAGAATGTTCAAACAGAGGCCATCAACATGTTCTTTTCCAGTTCGTTTTCTCTTCAGTATTTGAAAATACAGCTCTTTTCAAAATTATACAGGAAAAGAAAAGTGTCAGATATCTTAATCAAGGATGATTTTCTAATAACTTCACTTCTCTATCTCCAAATAAAGTGATGATTACATCTCCCAGGCTTACACCTACACATTTATTTCGCTTCGAACAACTTCTGGTCTGCTTGCTCTTTAAACAGCCCCCTAGTATCAGTAGTTCGGTAGGCAGTAAACAATGAGTCACGTTATAAGGAGAAACTTCATGCACACATTTTAGAAAGAACACTTATAATCATTTGAGTTAGCGAAATCGTTTTATATACGCCTAACCCGTTTCATGTGTCTTAGAAAAACCTATATTGATATAGAACGACTGTCTTGCAAATTGTTATAGTTTCATTTCAATTGCAATTGTAGTTAAAGAAACGACACCATATTCACGCCGTCTAAATCATTTGATTGTGCTATTAATGTAACGCATAATAAATAAAAATAAAACGATTAAATATGAAACATAGTTTATTGCAAAAAGCAAAAGCGAGGGACAAATTCAAAACAGAACAAGCTTGGTCAGTGTAAATCATCACATCTATGATTTTGGGTAAATCTTAAAAATCCTTATCGGTCCAAAAAAGAGATAAATACATAGATATACAATATTTAATAGAGTGCAATCAGAATCGTTTCATTTCGTAAAAGCAAAAACATGTTAACCACATTTTGAAACAAGAAATCATAACATAAGGAAAATATATAATGTTGCATTTCTGTATAATTGAATTAAGACATTTTTCGGAAATAAGATTTCATTTCAGACGTTAGCATGAGTACATCAAATGGAGGGGGTGGGCGTTTTGCAAGCTAAGCATCAAACGTAATTGGGTGTCGGTTTTCGTAGAAATTCTGGTGGCTGCGTTTTCATTTGGCTACATTTCCAGGGTTGCACATGAAGAGTTCAAACTAAAAGATAAATATTCAATGTTTTATGATTTATCATTATTTTCCATCAACGATTATGAGGAGCATCGGTAACGCTAAACACATCTGTTCGTAAATTTACCGTTAGTTATATCTAAAATCAAATATACTTTCGAATACAAAATAAAGAGATCAAACACTCGTCCCTTTAGAGACTTATCATTTAATATTTTTAAAAATCAATATAGAAATCTCAATATTGTAATCTCGATAAGAAACTGTTGATTTCGCTGATGGATATAGTTTCTAGTATTATACACATACACTTAATGGTTCGATTAATAAGTTCCTAATGCCTGCAGATGATGTTTCTAGATGTTAATTTTAAATTCAAAACACTGTGATGTACCGCGCCCCGACCTCTATCAGAAAATGACCCTACACCCCTTATGTACTAAGTTCAAATTGTTACCATTAAAACCAGAAAGATTTAAAATTTAGAATAACCAAAGTAACAAAAGGCACTATTCCACCAATATCTAACCAAAAAACAGGTTTATTAAAATATATTGAATAGTTTTTTAGATTTAACTTAGAAGTTGCCCTTCCCCTAGTATGTTCAAATTTATTCAATGGAAGCCAGCACAAATAAAAAACTTCAAAATAACCAACATAGCAAAATGCCCCACTCCACCACTAGATCTTACCCTATACGGAGTTTAAAATATATAGAAAGATAGAGTTATGGCCTAGGAACAGACCCTACCCATAATATTCAAATTGTTTTCCATGGAAACCAGAAAAACACAAGTTTCGTAAAGAAAATATTGAAAAGTGTCTGTGATATTGTCCGGAAACGGAACCTACTCCCAATATGCACCAGGTTCAAACTACTTCCATGGAAACCAGAAAAATACAAAAGAAGAATAACCAAAATAGCAAAAGGTACCATTCCACGACTGGATCTAACCACATACCAAATTTCGTAAAAAAATGGAACGATTTTTGAGACATGGTCCGGAAATGAAAGCATTTCAAAACCACAGAATAACGGTAACACGGAATAACGGACGGGACTGAAAACATCATGTCTCAACAAAACTTTGCGGGGTACATAATAATCAGTACTGATACTAAAAAGATAAATAAACAATTGATCATGAATATTTACCTATCGCAACGCTGCGATAGAACAATTAAAATCATTATCCTCATCTTGCATTATCGTATTACCAACTATGGTTCAGTGACATACTCACATTTTTAAGGATCCCGGAGAAGTGTTGAAACCCGGAGGCTCGTCCGATCTGCAGAGCGCACTGGCTGCTACCTATTCGCCCTGGGGACAGATTGGTCATCTTATTATTTTGTTACCTACCCTACTGCTCTGATATATCAAATTCATATAATTCAGGATCTCGAAAATAACCCCCGAAACGTGTTCATTATGATCCATTCTTTACCCAATCTCATTAAAATATTATCTATCTACTACACTCTGTAGTAAAGAAAATTATGATATCATTTTAATGAGATTGTTCTTTACCTAGATCCATCTCATATCCTTGACATTTCGTCTCAAACACACAGACAACAACTCTATGAATTTGTCCGACAATGAGGCACTCGAAAGGTCGTAAGGATTGATTGTCGAGATCAAAGGAAAGTCATACGCTCTGAATTTCAGTTAAATGTAGATTTTTATTAATGTATTCCATTCAACACAATTTAGTTGAACGCTAAAACGTATCCAAAGATAGGTGATGAAATGAAATGCCGATTTGTTAAGTAAAGAGCATGAAAGTAATGAAAAATAGAGCCAGTGGCTCTGTAGCTCATCAGGCTTCATATTAATTTTGCTTTCGGGTGTGGCAAATGTGGTTTCCCCCTCACTTTGGACCACAGGGTCACCAAATGTACAATTTAGAATCCTCCTTATCTAACTTAGGAGTTTGCAAACAAGTTTCAGCTTTTTAGGCCTAATGCTACCTGAGAAAAAGATGAAATTAGTTTAAAAAGTGTGGCCCCTGAGGCCCTTACATACATGTCCCTAGCTCTATCACAATGTTCACATATAACAGTTTGTTTACACCCAACCACAGGAAACTTGAATAATCAGTATTAAAAGGTAAAAGATGACAATACCCCCACATCTGTACAATAGACTGAAGTAGGTAAAGATTCTCGTAAATACACGCAATACTAAAACCTTGACGATACATCGAGTCGACATGAAATATGACCAGTTCCATCGCCAGTCAGCTACCGTACGATTGACTCAGAATTTGAATTCGATTGCATTTAAAAGGTAGAAATAGATAAGATTGCGAACTCTCTGTTAAATAGTTGATCAATCAGATTCACTTCCGTCTATGGTTCCTGTCACGATAGATGTTTACATAATGATTGCTCCCTAATCTCGCCGAGTCTCACGTTAACGAGAGCTCGCAACTTCCGTTATGATTTGCCCGCCATTACCAAACCATGGCCAACTCATGTAACCACTCTATCAAGAATAAACCCCTTGGTTATCATGAAACCATCGTTCATCATCATATCACAGTTCCAGTCTGGCGAGAATTATGACAACGTGGTGAGCGTCACTCCTTGACCGTTTGGTTTATGGTAGCGGTATTGTTATATATATATATTGTTTATCCTCTTGAAAAATTATAACTTTCAATTTTCCTGTGCACTCACCATTGAATACACCTTCCCCGTACTCTGCACCTACTCTTGCTGTCATCACGCCGTCAGCGACAGAGAATACCGCTGACACGTACTGGCTGGTTGGAGTCTGGACAAGGAGCAATACAAAAACTTGAACTATTGGCTTCATGAAGGAAGATTGCTTGAGTGAGCGATATGTGAACGTCAAATTTACATAACTAAACAGATATACAGTATTCATAAACTTCACCGGCATGCATCTATATTTTCTACGGTGTCATGTGATGAAAAAGATGATGATGATTAAGAACACGGACATCAACCGAAAAACATAACGTAGCACATTTGAGTACACAAAGCATGCTCTTAGTTCATGGGTGTATTGCCCACCGTAGCTACAACAGGAATCATGAAGTAATATAAGGCGGGTGTTTATGTAATAAAATCTTCAAAGTGTGTAAGTGTGTTGGATAATGAGAAATAAGTTCAAGTTCATGAATTACTCTTGTCTTCCTTACCATCAACTTCTAGAAGGCCACTCAAACAGTCTAAGTAAACCTAGCCTCAAATAATACTCGTTATACTCCCATATTGAGCCTAGCTAGATATAGGTGTAGTCAGGGCTCGCGTCAACCGACTTATCTAATTGACCAATCAGGGCTTGGCTTATCATGCTGCAATAGTCTGCTTTCGCACATATAACGTTGGAGTGTCATATGTCGCCGAAAGGTCGGCTGACGCGACCTTTTGCGGTATCTCGCTAGTCTAAGCATGGGAGTATAGCGAGTATTATTGAGGGTAGGTTTACATAGAATACCACTCGAACAGATCGATTATAGAGAGAACGTACACTGTAAGGCAGAGCCAGTTCATGCTTCACCCCGGCAGTGTTGTATACCCGGAACACGATGGTGGACCCCAACTTGAGGATGTAGAAGCTCCCGGCCTTGTCGCAGTCAGCGTTGCTGACAATAGCCTGGTCGGAGTCCGAGTTGAGGTTGAAGAGAAAGCTGATCGTCAATGTGGTTCCGAAGTCTGCATTTGAGAAGCGAAGGACTCGTAGACCCGCCCCTTCTTTGAAGACCGCATGACCTCCGTTGATGACGACACGTTCATTTTGTACATACAGATAATTTCCTGAGTGATCTCTAACGTCGGTGTCAAGAGGGAGATACAGTTCCGGTCTGCAAACTGTAACACATAAAGCATATATAGATGACCACTTCTTTATTCGTGGTATGCGACGTATGTTGTCTTTCATATTCCTCTTCCTTGTAATTGTATTTCCAACTTCTAAAATTCCTCTCAAAGAAGCTATCCATGACGTTATTTAAGGCATTTCTAAGTTTGCAGGATGAAATATAGACCAAATTTTATGGAGTTAATTTTGCGACAAAAGTAGAAGTCGTTCTCTGTTTCAATTCAGTTGTTAGTTAATAGACTCACTAAGGTTGCCGATTTGTGTCATTTTAATGAATAAATTACTATTTATACCTTGGATCACCGGTCTTGTATTGTCATGTTCACATTTACATGTTGTCGAGTTGAAGCCTGTGCCCGGAGGACAAGGACGAACGATCCACCCGAGACCAAGGACATTCTGTGTGTACACCGTCACATCGCCGTCAACTGCTCGTATGTTGTCTCCACAGGTCTCCGGTCGGGTTGTTGTTGTTGTTGTGGTAGGGGCGTTCGTGCTCGGAGTTGCTGTAAAACGTTTACCAAGCATAAAATGAGTGAACCAGTTGGACTTTAACTCCGCTTCGGCAATATCTCAACAATAACATGAAATAGTAGGTTATCAATTAGATAGACAACAGTACAGCGATTCTTTGCTACCAGTTTCAATTGTTATAATTTAACAAAAAGATTGGTTGTTTTAGTGAGATGTTGTTATGACTTAAATAATCGCACCATTACTGAATGTTTAGTATATCCGTGTGTAGCCCAACTGGTTTGCCCACCATCGGAAAGATCGAGTTTCAATTCTCAGTCCGTTATACCAATGATATAACAAAAGCACATGATACAATTATTTTTATTGCCTCTTTAGACACTTCATGGAGGACAGAACAACAGATGGCCTGACTACACCTGATGAAAACAAAGAAACTGATTTTCAAAGGGTTTTACAGGAAGTATTATTACCTTCAGGGGTGCAGTTTGACTGAAAAGGCCAGACGCATGTGAGGAGTTCCTGACTCCAGAGCAGTCCTGCAGGACATGTCTTAATCTTGTAATTGAGTCCACCGTCGAAGCAGTGGATGAACTGAGAGCAGATTCCCTGCACAGGTAGATACCCCACTCCATTGATCATCCTGCAGCCGTCACAGATCCCAGATGGTCCTGGCAACAAATATTGATTTTCCTTTTAAATCCTTATAAAAAAACACCAACTCGCTTACCACTATCATGATGCTTTTGTAATATACTTTCATTGTAGTATGCCATTTGCAGAAGTTCAAAGCGTACTTGTATTTTTTCAGGTCGAGTTAGACTCGAACCCAGACTCCCAGTATCAGGCAACATTCAACAAAATACAATATTTAAGTAACATCCTTAAATTCAGATGTACGTTGCTGCGATATGTGTTTCTAGAGAGAGAAATGGGTTATGATGTTGATAAGTTTGTATCGCAATGAGCTTGATGACCATCTCATACATAAAACATATAATAACTGAGCGATGACCATAGGGTAAACTTTGTATACTTTTCACACAGTAGTTGCAATAAATCGTTACCATGGTACATTAATGAAATCTTGCTGTATTTTGGATCTGTATTAATACACAATACACCTGGACTTCGGATCAAGTCGAATTCTAACAAAAACTCTCCGGCAAGAGATACAAACAGCTAAGCGACAGTTAGAGGCGACTCAATCGACGTCACAAAAACTTTTAATTAACTGTTGACACCCTTCTGATAGACGTAGGTTTGTTCAATGTGTTTGAACCTTAGACCTAACGATAGGATTTAACATTATGGCGTTTCTTCAGCCTTCTAAACCATTTCATAAATTTTTTGTCAAAACGATTTATTTTGTAGATTTGAAAACATTGGTCACCGGAATTTCTCCAAACATGTAGCAATGTCCAAGACTTCATCAATCAACTCACCTGGACAATCCTCTTTGTTGCATTCCTCAGTGAAGTTGTTGAAGATGCTTCCCTCACATGGTTGGCCGCCATATTGTGGAGGCGGGTTGGTGCAGGATCTTGTCTGGGAACGCTCTCTGGTTCCTCCTCCACAGGTCCTGGAACATTCTCCCTTAGTCACACCCGACCACTCGCTCCACTGGCCGTCAACTGGAGAGAATAGGCAATTGGAACATGTATTTCTACCAATAACAAGGACCCGGTCTCCCTCCCCCTCCATCACTTCAAACAGGAGAACCCCAGAACACCCCATTTCCCCCCCCCCCCCCCCCCCTCTCTCTCTCTCTCATACCCACATTCCACTCTCTTCCTCTATCACCCCGCCCCTCTCTCTCTCTCTCTCTCATACCCACATCCCACTCTCTCCCTCGACCAACCCCGCCCCCGTCACACACCAACATCCACTACCCACGTCCCTCCATCACATTTTCCCCGTGAAATTATTTCTTTAATTTCAAAGAGAGGAGCCCAAGAACACCTTCATCCCTCTCTCCAACACCAACATGTCACTCTCTCCCCCACCCCCCTCACACCAACATGTCACTCTCTCCCCCACCCCCCTCACACCAACATGTCACTCTCTCCCCCACCCCCCCTCACACCAACATGTCACTCTCTCCCCCACCCCCCTCACACCAACATGTCACTCTCTCCCCCACCCCCCTCACACCAACATGTCACTCTCTCCCTCTCCCCCACCCCCCTTCCCACACCAACAGGTCACTCTTTCCCTCTCCCCCACCCCCTTCCAACACCAATATGTCACTCTCTCCCTCTCCCACATCCCCTTCCCACACCAATATGTCACTCTCTCCCTCTCCCCCAACCCCCTTCCCACACCAACATGTCACTCTCTCCCTCTCCCCCACCCCCCTTCCCACACCAACATGTCACTCTCTCCCTCTCCCCCACCCCCCTTCCCACACCAACATGTCACTCTCTCCCTCTCCCCCACCCCCCTTCCCACACCAACATGTCACTCTCTCCCCCACCCCCCTCACACCAACATGTCACTCTCTCCCTCTCCCCCACCCCCCTTCCCACACCAACATGTCACTCTCTCCCTCTCCCCCACCCCCCTTCCCACACCAACATGTCACTCTCTCCCTCTCCCCCACCCCCCTTCCCACACCAACATGTCACTCTCTCCCTCTCCCCCACCCCCCTTCCAACACCAACATGTCACTCTTTCCCTCTCCCCCACCCCCTTCCAACACCAATATGTCACTCTCTCCCTCTCCCCCACCCCCTTCCCACACCAATATGTCACTCTCTCCCTCTTCCCAAACCCCCTTTCCCTCACCAACATGTCACTCTCTCCCATATCATGTTGCTTGCAAGTGTTTTTACAGGCCTTAAGAGAAGTCATCACTAACAACACTTTCGGTGTTGCAGAATGATTCATCCACACTTATTCGATTTTACTAGTTTAATTCCTTGTTGGCGGTGTAGACACACCAAAAACGTAATCAATGTATATCTAATTTAACTTTAAAAAAGGCAGATTCTCTATTCCTACTTCATTCAAGGCACCAGTGTTGTTATTGGGAATATGTTTATTCATTTTAAATAAAAAAAATTTAAAATAATATGTCGTTTCATCAAAACTTTGGGTGAACGGAAAGGATGTAGCTTACAATATTGTATACCTTCTAGACATTCTAAACGATACTGTTATGATAACAGAACATCCAAGGAAATGGCCATTGTGCCAACGAAGCTTTGAAACCTTTTATCACCAACTATTCTCTTCCAAAATACCGGCAGAGTGATGTCAACAACAACAAAATCGAATAATTAGATGAAAACCTGTAATAAAATGTACTTACTCATATACTGGTGTTAAACTATTTGCACTTTGACAAGGCTGCACAAGAGGTTAATATCAACCAACACTATCAAGTGCTATCATATCGAATAAGACCGTGTGTATAAAACCACTTATACGTACCGATGCATATTTTCCTGACAAGAGACTTAATTTCGTTAAGAAGTTGATCAAAGTCGTTCATCTTCAGCACCTGGTCATCAGAGGACGCAATGTCTCGGAGTTCCTGCTCGTCAATCTCTTCATCCGGACCAACCCCCACAGCAAACATGTTGATTCCGAAAACCTTCGCTTTGTCGGCCTCGTCTCTTGTGAGGGTTTGGTTCTTGGACATTCCGTCTGTGATGACGATTCCTACTTGGGGTACACCAGGGCGATGGTTTGCCTCCATTATTGTTCTCATTTTCTGTATACCAAGATGTGTAGCGGTTCCATCCTTCAAGTGGACGAGATTCTCTATCTGAGTTATCAGGCTATCTCTGTCACTGGAGAGAGGGACACCCTCCCCAACCGTGCTACTGTAGAGGACCACACCAAACCTCTGCTCCTCACCTAGTCCAATACTCTCAATGAACAACACCAAAGCTTGTTGGAGTGTTTGGAATTCATCGTCATCTATGCTCTCTGATGCGTCGACAACGGCAATGACGTCCAACTGATGGGAGCATTTACCTTCTGAAAATGTACGCAGTAACAATTGGAAACATGCTTAAAGGGGCAGTAGCACGTGTTTTGATAATTCTATATTTTAAATTTTTCACTGATAATTGTACGTTAACGGTTAATGTAATAGTTTCACTGGGTGGTAACGTACCCCGGAAAAAATGGCAGGGGACCAGGTAAGATTCACGATCGATTTGAAGTCTTTCTAGGGTTTTTAAAGTGCATAATGTAAAACCATAATGAATTTTAATACGCCCTACTTTTGCATCTATAAAATATTTCAAATTACCTTCATATCCAATTTGTCCAGGAAACCCAGTCACAGTTGACTGAAGTCCGCACAGTAGAAAAACTGCAGTCGCGTATTGTATGGTATTCATACTTGAATGAAGCTGTGGATAATAACAAACGAGATAACTTCGAGTAACTTTAAAAATCATATTCACCATTTGGGCCATCCTCGATAATCAAGAGTAAACATTCCAGTAATTCTCCGCTATATTCTCTCGACTCAGATTTGGCTCGAAGAGATAATTTTATCCACCCCCTTTTACTTTTACCCAATCAGCTATTTCCGCTGTCTCGGTTTAGTTCTAGCAAAAGTGAATGGATGTGTAAACTTTGATATCTTATTTTCCTGTGTTGAGAGTTTTACTAAATGATTATTTCATAATTCCAAAGCTATATATATGATTTAATACCAGAGACATCTTAGGATAATGATTAGTACGTTCACAAAGGACATTCACAGTACCAATAAGAAAGACGGCAAGAGTCGCATCCGTGATTGAAATCTAGACATTATTTTTTTCATTTATTACACAACATGACGTCAAAAGACACATACTTTATGAACTGAACAAAATCCCAGCTCGGTGTCATTGCAGTTTTACAGTAGTTATTTGTTAATTCAAAGTTCATCTGAACACGTTATCAATACACAAATCCTGTTAACTGCATTGGTGTTTGGTAAGTTTACATTTTCTACATTGGTGAATTGAGGTATGGCTATTTTCCCCGGGGTCAAAGATATAGTAATGCTTATCTATCTTGTTAACACGTATCAATGTATAAATAGTGTTTGTATTTTTGTGTAAGATAACGGATTGTTTCTGCTGTACTGTAAAGTAAGTTTATATTTTCAACGTTTTCATTTTTTCGTTTAAACTCATACCAGTAAAGCTAGGTTGTTTACCCATGGTTTTCATTAAAGGAAAGTTAAAGGAAAGTTGGTAACATAACTTGCACGGATTTGTTTAATATTTTCTACTCTATGAGTGTGCCTATTTTGTGCTATGGTTCTGAAATTACGGGGACAGATCACTCGAAAATAATAGAGGCTTTAATGAAAAATAGTTCTCTTATTAAAAACAACATTTGGTAGACATTTCTGACTACAGTTGACCTTTGCCGTTTTTGCAAAGAAATGTTAGTAACATATAGTTGGTTCGAGAATTTTAATAGCTTAGAAAGAAAATGTCTTTACGACTACAACCGGAAAGTTCCGAGGCTTAACAAATATTTACCTATCTTTTAATCGAACAACACTGTTTAGCAAACTTATAAGTACATTCCAAAATATGTTCATATTTAGATCTAGGAGTGAAGCACACATGTGTTTGAAACCCTCCCAATTGTATGCCCAGTTCAATCCCTTCGTACGCCTTGCTCCCAGGAGACAAAATGAATTTTTTGGGGCGGTTTCAAATTTTGATTTTGGATCACGGCGTAAAGGACAGAAGAAGTAATACTTACCAATCTCTAGAATCTTCGACCAGCTTGCTCCCAGAAACCTAATGCAAGTATTGGGCGGCTACCCGTATTTATACCCGAGTGATCTCTACTCGCCCACCCTCCCGGATATTCCTCCCAATCACTCCTTAAAGTCCTCTCTAAAAGTAACTAAAGGTTTCTTCTTATTGTGTTATTCTTGTTTCCATTAATCTTGTTAAAGCTTTGTCCAATCGTCACAAACCGGAGCTTATTATTATCAAGATATTGCGCATGCTTGAATGTCGACATGTTAATCTTGTTCATGACATATATATATGGAAGTTTTGCATTTTGTGCGAAAAGTTTGTTCATTTATCTGTGCTTTCCTTAACATTTGTCAATTTGATGATGATGACGATGGTTATGAATATCATAATGACGACGACGACGATGATGATGACGATATGATGACGGTGATGATGACGATGGCAACCATGATGGCGACGACGACGACGATGATGATGATGATGTTGATGTTGATAATAATGATGATGGTGGTGTTGGTGATAATGATGATGACAACGACGACGACGATGATGATAAAGAGATTCACTTGCTATAGGTTAATGTTAATATCATGTTAAGATATACGTAACATGTGTTAAATAAAAAACCCAATGCAATCATGACCTGGAAACAATGTTGTTAAGCTATTTCTAACACATTTCTATTTAATTCATTTATCATTACGAAAGAGATGTTGCTGAACATTTACATTATGATGCGTTGGCTTTGTTTCCAAAAATATAACAGTTCAAGTCTTTTTAAGGAATGACCAAAATGTTGGGAGCTTTCTTAAAGGGGCAGTAGCACGTTTTTAGGGGGAATATAAGGGGATGTCATGAAAATGAAAATAAATAAATACAATTGAAAGACAGTGTATTTAAACTAAATGAAGCAGTAATATTGCAAATACATAACGTAAAGTTAAGCCATGTGATACCTTTTTCTTACACAAAATCAATTAAAGGTGTTCACACACAAAAGCCGCCAATGGATTTTATGTGACTCCTCATACTTTGTCCTCTGACTGTGGGTGATTGGCTTGTGTAATGAGATTGTTCACAGTGTCAATATAATACATTTAGCATAAACTTCCAATTATAAGTGAAACATTTAATATATAAAATTATTTTTAAAATGTGTTAGGGTTAGACTAAAAGTCAACTACGCCGGGTAGATGTGGTCATATCATATCACAAGTGCATGCAATTTGGGTGAAGATTTGAAGAATAATAGAGGTACATTCCCAATTTCTTTAAAAAAAAAAAAAAAAAAAAATAATAACACTTTATTGTCCTCAGTAAATACATACATTGGAAATTTTGTTTGTGCCGAAGCACCCGGCAGCCACAGTGCAGCGCCAGTTAAATCGTTGTTCTGCCTTTACAATGCTGAGTGTCAAGCAAGACAGCAACAACTCCCAACTTTTAACGTCTTCTGGTATGACGCGACCGGGAATCGAACCCCGGTCTTCCGGGTGACGAGCGGACACTCTACCACTGAGCTACGCAGTGCGTAGATGAGTTTAGGTAATTTTGGGTACAACGCCACTTTCAAGGGTGTTTAGCTCTTATCACGGGTGCTGGTATTACTGTAGGGGGAAAGCCCACGATACTTTTGTTATGCATTGCAGTGAAACTTGCAAGCATCGGCTAGAACTATGGGTGGAACTGCGCTGAAATTCAGTGAAGCACTTAATCAAACTAAACTGCGTGTAGAACAGTATTCTACTACAGACAACCGAACCCCGATGGTCTTCATCAAAAGCCGAAAGCGCTATCACTGCACTGTCCCGAGACAAAGGGCACATTTCATATGGGTAGTACATCTATATTTATATTTAAAAAATGAAATAGAAATTAAGAAGTTGGTTATCCAGCTGATTCGCTCGCCTCATTCTCAATTGTCAAAGAAAACACGTAAGTCTTAATGTAAGCGTTAAGACGTGGATATGAGTTGAATGAAATGATTTGGACGTGCATAGGATACGTTTTAACGAAGCAAAACAAGCTGATGTTATGAATGGTTATGTCCCTCTAATTCAAACCTAAAGAAAGTAATTGAATGTATGCATCCCTCTTGTTTACCTTTATTTCAATTCATAAAGTGGAAAATAACATTCTTAAATTGACATCATGTTGTTTATTACATCTTTTGTGCGATTGTAATAGTTAAATTTCATAGTTCCAAATTTTTGTTTAATTTTAAAATAGTGTAAGTCTTAAAATGAAAAAAACAAACTTCAAGCAACCTAAATAAACTTAGCTCAACATTTGTTTTATTTTGTCCTATCCTTTTAACACATATTGAACTGTTAAATCTATTTAGATTGAGCTACACGATTTACTATTAGAAATAATGATAATTCTTTTTATAAATACAAAAGAAAAAGTCGACGATATCGACTTTTTCGGTTAAGACTTGAACAACGCATAAACACTCCCTGTCCTTTAAATATCCTTCATATAGCCAGTCGTAGGAGGTTCTCTAGTTACTGGGAAGAAACCATGATGTCGCCAAACCCTTTTCCGGCTAAGTGGGGGTCAATTTGACCCAAGAACTCTTTTTTTTTTAAACCGTTAATTAAAAGAAATTGAAATTTAATGTATTCCTCAATCATCCATTTTCCTAACCACCTGTGAATCTAAATCAAAAATACAATTTACCGTATTTTTAATAAACAATGTGTAACAAACTACCCGTTTGAAACGGCTGGTTTCACCCTCATCCGGCTAAGTGGGGTCAATCTGACCCCAGAGCTCCCATTATTAAATAAACAAAAACTCTGTTGGTTAAAGATTTTAAAATGTTCATATATTCCTCAATCATCCATTTTCCTAAACTCCTGTGAATCTAACTTAAAATTAAAGTTTACCGTAGGTTTTTTAAAATCAATATGTAATGATCTACTCTTTTGCAAACGTCATTCGGAACGTGGGGTCATATTGACCCCATGAAACCGTTTGTGTAACAATTTGTGTTGCAGAAGCGCTCATAAAAATTACGTTCGTTAATAATGAGTGGAAACTGTTGCATGTGATACATTAAATAGGTGCAAACATCCTACGTGAGCATTAGGGTTTGGGAATTTGAAAACATACTTTTTTTCGTTCTTTTCTGAAATCAGGTGAAAACATAGCATCGATTGTTTGTAACAACCTTCTAAAATTGTTTATAAATATGCAATACCTTCAAGTAATTGTTTTTGTGGCATATAAAACACACATACGAAACAACCAATACAAAAATAAAAGTTTTACTTTCACAAAGAAACGAGGTATTTCATTAATTAACAGTGGGGTCATATTGACCCAATCAAGCCGGAAACGTAAGAGACCCAGCTTAACTGGATGAGGGTTTAAACATATTTTATTCATGATGAAAAGGATGAGGAACCAGTTCTCCAACTACAAATATCTTCTCCTTGCAATGTACATGGATGAGTTACAATGTTTTGCAAGGATGACAGAGCATGAACATCAAGACAGATAAGAAAATGAAAATGAAAATACAAAAAAAGATCAAACTGATGAATGGTCTAGTGGTTTTCTATAATGAGGAGAACCTGCTACAGACAGTGGACCAAGTCACTTTGAATCATCAATAAGAACACCATTATGTAACCATCATTATGTGTTAAGGTAACTAACCATGCCTGATAATTAGATATGCATATATCTGACAAACCGGCTGCAAGGGGGAGAGTTATTCTTGTCGTATTATCCTTATAAGCGTTACTAATGATATATGTAATTTTCAGGGAATTCCGGATCTTATTTTGGTATACAGTACAAAGATGGGCATTCATCGATGTTGCAAACACAAACCGTTTCAAACATCTCTTTGAAAATATTTCAACTGTGACTGACAAATTGCGACAACTATCATTATTATTATAATAAGATCCTGTTTAAAGCTTCGTCGTTAGCAGAAATACACCTCAATGAGTCATGGCGCTTAACTGGACGGATAAAGAAAATATTTTTTTTAAATGAGTGGGTGTATTTAGTACAAAGATGATGCACATTAATTTTACCGATTTCAAAGGGTTTCAAACATATTAGTTATTTGGTTTATGATTTCTATCGAGAAGCCTGGTTGATTTATTCATAATTGTAAGGATTTCGATAAGAATATGTCATGTAATGACGATTGTGCTGCCGGAGTTAAGAAAAGTCTATCGACTGTCAAACGGAGACTAAAGATGATATCTTGATAGTCCTGGTCACTTTGCGATTCACTCTCGATGCACCAAGTTGTCGATTAACAAAGTTGACCGTTACGACTTCGTGCTGCCACCGTGTTGTCTTCATGCGTACTACGCAAAGTCTGAGTCCAAAGCTCTGAATCGCGTTCAGATGTTAAAATTGTTATCTAGCAAGTCAGTTGAAAGTTGTATGATAGGACAAGAACCTGTATAAATGTTCATAGAGGCCACATATGCATACCTTTAGACTCGGTGGCTCAACAATGATACGATAATTCTACCACACACAATCCTTTCACGCATGGGCAGAAATATTAAATGATACCCCTATCTGTGGATTACGGTTCAAACGAACTGGACCTAAGATAGACCTCTATTATGATCATCCAGCCTTTATTGAGGTCGTTTTGTTGCCGCGTTTCAGTCTCTCCACGTCGTATTGTTTTAATCGGAACTCCCTCTGAAGATGGTTGTTTTTAAACCATATTTTGGTCAAATAGTACAAATTTTAAACTTTCTTATTCGTATTTCTGTCGTTGTTCATAAACAGGAGACTGAAAGCCAGCCTAGAGACCTAGCACGATCTTGTCTTAGTCTTTATTCTCAAAGTTAAACAATCATATGCATGCCAATTCCTAGTCCATAAAGTTTCAAACTTCAAAGTATTTCTACCTCGACCCAAAGGTCGAACTCACGTTACTACCCGAAAGTTTCTTTTCTTTTAACATTTGCTGTTACAAATTTAAAAAGGAACTAGATTAGTGTTTGCGGGACACCGCAAAAACAGAGCAGCCCCGAAACTTGGGGTTTCGCCTTACCCTGTTCCGCCTTCTACAAGCCTCAGCATATTGGGCATTTTCTTGTGACCTTGACGTTTGACACACAAGGTCACGCAATCAAAGAATACATTTCATTGAAAATAACATTAATGTATCGAATTAAAGTGTTTAAAGTTAAAATAATCCATTTTCTCAATATTTGTTGACCTTGCTGTGACCTTGACCTTTGACAGTTCGTACCCAAAACTTTTCCAAAATTTTGTACTTCTCAAGAGATAATTTATACAAAAATTTAAACTTCATAGCACAAAAACTTTTCAAGTTATCGCGTTTACAAGGAATTTTTTAGTGATTTTATAGCTTGTGACCTTGACCTTTGACCTTGAAAGTGAACATGTCAAAATCGTTCCCCCGAGGTATAAGCACTAAGTTATGAATACAAGTTCTGGAAAGTTTAGTAGAAAAAAGTTATAGCCATTAGTATGTGCGCGGCGGACGCGGCGGCGGCGGCGGAAACTGCACAAAACCTGATAGCAGCCCCGTCCTTAGACGGGGCTGCTAATAAGGCTTCTGGTATTGACTTGATAGAAAATGATTACCTGATCGATTCCATTGAAAGGATCCGTCCCTTATGTAAGGCCCTGTTCAATCTAGTGCTCAAAACTGGACATATACCAGAAGCTTGGTTAACGGGAATAATCAAACCTATATACAAGAATAAAGGAAATATTGATGATCCTGCATCGTATAGGCCCATTACCATATTGAGCTGTTTAGGAAAACTATTCACTTCCATACTTAACACAAGGTTGACTAAATTTATAGACAATAACAGTATTCTCAGTAATGTTCAGCCGGTTTTCGCAAAAGCTTTTCTACAATCGACAATATCTTTGTATTTAATATTTTGAAGAATTTACTCAAAAAGTGTAACAAAAAACTTTACTGTGCTTTTATTGATTTTTCTAAAGCCTTTGATAATGTCTGGAGAATTGGTTTGTGGCATAAACTTTTGAAGCAAGGTGTACATGGCCGTTTCTTCAACTTAATACAAAACATGTACAAGAATATCAAATCATGCGTGTATGTAAATAATTTTCACTCTGATTATTTCGCGAGTGAGTGTGGTGTTCGGCAAGGTGAAAACCTTTCCCCACTGTTATTTTCACTGTTTTTAAATGATCTTGAGTAGAAATATCAATCTTCCTATTGACTGCCTAGTCCGAGCATTTGATAATATGATTGTTCCTATTCTTTGTTACGGTTGTGAAATCTGGGGTCACGAATTACTAGAACTTATTGAAAAAGTTCATTTGAAGTTTTTAAAGTTGATCTGTAACCTTAAAGTATCCACTCCAAACTACATGGTGTATGGGGAACTGGGAAGATATCCTCTGAGATTTAAAATTATAAAGCGACTGATTAAATTTTGACATTCCCTAGCTGTACCTAAAATCATAAATCTTAAACTTCCCACACCTTGTACAACTTTGTTTCTGTGAAAAAACAACTCTACGATTTTAATGACAAGTGGTTAAATGCTGTAGAACACACGTTGAATCATCTAGGTTTAAGTAATGTTTTCAAGAACCCGGAATCATTTAACACCGAATGGCTAGCCTCAAAGGTAGAATCTGTCTTAAAAGACCATTTTTTTTCAGAGTTGGTGTTCATTAATAAATGATAGTCCAAAAGCACTTTATTATAAAATTATAAAAGATTCCATTACATTTGAACGCTATTTCTTTCTTCCGACAAATGTTTTTATCCCAATACTGAAATTTAGAACAACTAACCACACTCTACCGATTGAGACTGGCCGGTGGGAGGGAATTACAAGAGAAAATAGAATATGTAAGTTGTGCGACTCCCTAGCATTAGGGGATGAACTTCACTATTTACCGAGATGTACTTACTTTAATGAAGCTAGACAGAAATATATTCCTCCTCAATATCTTAATTGGAGGAATCTTACTTCCTTCAAGCATTTAATGTGATCAAAGAAAACATCAGAAATGAAAAAACTTTAAATGTTTATTAAGTATATATTTACACATTTTAAAAGTTAATTTGCCCCATCTTGTGATTGTATATATGTAATTTGATGACTTTGTACTCTTGTACCACCGTTGGGTGGTTGTTGGAGAAATAAAGAAGTTACGTTTAGTTTTCTTCCTTGTCTTATAAAAACATCGTAATGTTGCCCTGCTCTAATCAAATTGTTAATCATATAATAAAATAATATATATATATAAAAGAGTCGGGGAAAATAAGTTGTCTTATCAGTTTCTTATAGGTTGTTCAAGAACAGAATACACATATCACACTATCAAACGAGATTCGCTTTCCAACAGGCCACAGATGCATAGTTATAGACTCAGTGGCACAACAATGATACGTTAGTTGCAGGATTGTCTTCTGTACTTCTCAAATCCCATGGAATGAGCCACTTTTACCCATCCCTTCACCTTGCACTGCAAAAGTAGTACGAACAGTGAACATCTTTCAAACGTACCTGCGACAGATACGACGTATTAGAAGCTAGTGTGAACGTTTCGACCTTCGTAGAGACGTTCTACAAACTTATTCATATAAGATATTACGCTTTTATACATATTTTAACGGAAAAAAGCCTATTGAAGTACTATTGACGTGTTAGATCCGTATCATTGCAATCGATTCCCGACTGGAGTACGTTTCATTACGTCCTTAGAAGGACGAAGTACGGCAATATCGTTCGTATAACGGCAATTCCGGAAACCAATTTCAGTACGGAAAAGAGGTTTGTAAGAACGTAGTTAGAACAAGTTGGATTTGGTTGTGGTATTAGATAAAAATGTAAAATTAACGATCAATGAAAGGCTTTTCAAAACTAGTTTGACTGTTATATTTTTTAAAAACTTTATTTAGCAACACCCCCTGGAAATCTGATAGCTTTGCTCTAACAGGATGTTAACCATTGAAGTAACCCAATAGGAAACATTTTGATAAAAGGTGTCACATAAAAGATCTTTGCTTGACTTGACGAATATAGAAGCATGCAATTACACAACCGCTGTAGATAGAACATAATACATGTATGTTAGTTCGTTATAAACTTCATACACTGCAATTTTCCTTTTCAACCTATATTTAATGTTTATTCGAATATCAAAATACTTGGAAAAATGTGTTATGTTACGTAGGGATTCAACATTTCATATTTTAATTTAAACTACATATTAGTTTTGTTTATCAAATTACCGCATACTCAGCCGGAAAACGTATCAAATATGTCCTTATTATTTATACAATATATAATTTGCTCTTATATATACAAATTTTATGACCTTGGATATGCCAGCATTTCTCAAAATATCATTTCGCCATTGTCGTCAGATTTAAGATTTGCAGCACAAAACAGATGTTATCGAGATAGAAAAAGCTTTACGTTGAAAAGCGCAATGGGAGATATGAGATTCAGTAATCCTTTCTTTATAGTCGTGAAGAAATGTATAAACAAATTTATCATATAATGGGCAGTGTTATCTGTGCAATAAACCCATCTTGTAATCATGTTATCAGATCCCTGATAACAATGCAAATGAGGTCAAAACCCGAACTATTTTCTCAAAACTCCATGCATGTCATGCGAGTCCTAAACCGGTCTCTAAACATTGATAACGTCGTCGGGAGTTTTCAGGTTTTGTGGGTTTTTTATCGAATAAAATATCGTAAACAAAAACTGTCAAAACTTATCACGCATTCGTATTTTAGAAATAGCTTGGTTATCGAAGCATTTCAAGTTGTTTTCATTGTGCGTTTAAAAATAAAACGATATGCAGCTAACAATATCGGCTTTCGAAAAAATAGGTGCTTCAATTTTCGTGCATAACATAGGCCTAGATCGCTTTGGTCGTGTCGGTTACCAACTTATCAGCATAAACAAATCATTATCATATTCTAGTGATAGTACAGATTATCTAGTAGCGTAGTTACAAACGCAACAACCTCACCTTCGCAAATAGTCGACGTTTAGTCTAAGGATACCGTAACTGAACTGCGTAACAACAATGACAATGCAGCTTTTCAAAATGCAGTAAGAGTTACTTCCCCTGTTGTAGCGACGTTGACAACTGGTTCTTACACGTTTTGTGTTATTAAAAAATACAATGTTTACTCGTGCATTGGAAATCAGACTGAAAATGTTCATAGATTGAAGGAGACGTTTCTATCACTGTGAAAAAAATCATTTCATGAAGGAATATTTCTAGACTGTTCACAACTGTACATCGCCGACAATATGACCTTCACCTTGCTTTATTGTGAAAGCAATTACTCCGCGAAATCTAGGTCAAACATATTTTTAGAAGGTATCATATTTTCGTTTAAATCCTTTTATTTCAAAATGACATTATATGATAAAGAAATTATTAACCTCATGTGTTTCCGTATCATTAATATCATATAATAGGAATAAAAATATATGTATTATGCTCGCCAAAGGCTCGCATAATACAAATTTTATTCCTATTATATGATATTAATGATACGGAAACACACTCGGTTAATAATCTCTATATACATAAACAACATACAGAATTGTAACATGACTTCGGTAAATACTCGTTTCTGATTGGTTGATTTGAAGAATTTGCCAGTGTTAAATGGCAATGAACACCCGCAAATTGGCTGAGGCGAATCACCGCGAAAGGATACATTATTTGGTCCACCTCAACATTAAAATGTTCTGATTCTCCCAATATTCGTGACCGATTCACATTTTACTGTTGTTGCTGTCATTTTCTAACTTGCGCATTCCCGTAGATGCCAAAAATCCTTTTCTATTTGCTTTAGTTTTATGTAACCAAACTTTCTTAATTGGCTAAGTTTCTCCTAATTTGCCGCCTTGAGCCATGCGGCCGGTTTCTTTCGAATGCCGTTCCCATGGCACGACGTCACAAAGGCCAACGGTTATGACGTCATAATGATCGCGTCACCGTCACAATGGTCTGGGCGAGTTTAAGATATTTGTTCAGTCGGGTTTGTTCCTGTTGGTTCATGAATTATATAACTGTTTTCTCTATGGTAAATTTCACAGTGAAAACTATATGATCTCACCGTTATGAGTGCAACTGGTTTGCAATATTAGAACACTATTTTAATGTCTATAACACTGGGAATTCCTTCTTCTTTATAGCTGCGAACACCTATAACAATAATGGATCAGTCGTTAGATCCTTTCAACTCAGAGTTCCCTACGCAAAAATAGAGTTCGCTCTTAAAATGCTTATAACTAACGGTCATGTTACAATATCGATTAATAGTTGCGATTGTAAAATTGTGAGTACGCAAATTTGAGCGTTTCAAACCTCCGGCTAACGCCGTCGGTTTTAAACTAAATTTGCGGGTGTTGAATAAAAATGAATCCCGGAAATTTAACAAACGCAACTATTTATCTTCTAAATGGTGCACTAATCCTTTAAGAATTTCCTGAGACTATCAATGTGAACATAAAAGATTAAAATACAAATTATCCCCGAAATATTTACGAACTAATCTTGAATTACAAGAGAGCCTGTCGTTGCTTTCCCTGTAGTGGTGGGAACAAACGTACTCACAATTAAAGGGGCGTTGGTTTACACAAATAGGGTGATCCGAGATAAATTATTCCAATTGCAAGACGATGTGTTATATGAAATGTAGCAGTCCTAAATGAGTCTACAGTCTTCGAGTAAGCTACCTGAATCCATGTCCATACGTCAAGAGAATAATTGGTGTTCACCAAAATGGCCGCCAAGAGTTTTCGCTTGATATTTACGACTGCGGATAATTAGGTAGAGTAATAACATGTTTGACCCTCTCATTTGGCACAATCAATTATCTATTGGAGAAATACAATTTAAGAAAAAAGTGCTTGCAATAGAGGAACAATTATTTCAAACTATTTCAAGATTTTTGTAACTAGAGTAACCTCTATTTAGAGATTATGTTCCAGATTTACTGACTTACATCTGATAATAGAGGGACAACTACTGCAAACAGAGGTTGCATAGGATCTTTTTAAGTTGAGCAACCACTCTGGAGAGAAGAGGTTCAAGACTTTACTGACTAATATTAGATGAAAACCTATTTCACAATATATCTCCCGTCGTGGATATATGTCCCTTGTAATATCACTGTGCGTGGTGAAGAGAAAATGCTAATTATACTCGCATTGAACAGTACGATAAAACCCCCTCGGACTAAATAAATGAGAGATGGATTAGGTCTTCATCGGAAATGTATTATAAATAATAATTAAGGGGTTTGAAAACAATTTTTAAAAAGACAGATTTAGATGTTTCTATGATGTACAACTTGGTTACTTTCTGTTCGTAGGAATGACTAGGGCAGTGTCACCATTGCCAGCTTTTTGGCAACACAGCGTTTATAGTATTGGAATCCTATGACCCTACAAGATCCCAAGATCTCATCGATTTAAATCAATTCTATTATATCCTCGAGAATATCATTGATGGTTAAGTATGTTATATTCCTATCCTCCTAACACCAAGAGATATTTTCCATTCTTAATTTGAAATTTTGTCTTTTATTCTCTGTTGTTACTATTCACTCTCATCTCAAAACATAGTGTCATAATGTCAATTTCAAAGCATAAATTTGGGCGTATATGTTATCAATCAAAATTGTTAAGAATAGGATTGCTTGAAATAATCTTTCAAAATGTGAAACGACTCCAAGCTAACTTGACTAGCTCTATACGTAGATGATCACTAAAACACTTTAAAGGGGCAGTATATTTTCAATTTTGCACTGATAATTGTACGTTTATGCTAAATGTATTCCTTTGGTGGTGTCAAAAATCTCATTACACAAACCAATCATCAATAGTCAGATAACAAATCATAAAGCAGTAATAAGTCAAATATATAACGTAAAGTTTAGCCATGCGATTCCTTATTCTTACACAAAATGAATTAAAGGTGTTCACACAAAATGGCAAAACATACAAAATAGTAACACTAGTCAAACAGGATTTAGTTTGAAGATCAGATTCCTGTCAGAGTTCATCAAGGATACCAAAGATCATGACATAAAACTTAATTGGACTTTCCATCTATTTATTAATTACTAAGGTTACCAGTTTTTCGAACAAAGATACAGATAAACTACCTTTGCCTGAAAATAATTTCCTTTCTATTATTTGTAATCTTCCTGAATGCATCAAGTAAATAAGGTAAAATCAGAAATACTTTTATACATTAAATACTTAAATGAATGTTCATATCTGCTATATTCAATAATGGAAGGTAAATAATATTTTGGATAATGAATAATTTAACATAATTTTTTTCGCCTGAGAATAAATGTTGAAAATAAGATTGACTTAAAATGAGTGACTTTGTGACACACAAATGCTATCTAAAGACAGTGGTATTCAAACAAATCAACACTTATTGGAAGCTTGTAACTTTCATTCAAATCAGTAATTATTTAAATAAATATTATTCATTACATCAAACAAATCAAACAAATTTGAAGCAGTAACATTTCAAACAAATCAAGAATCATTTAAAGCCAATGACATCACAAATCAAGAATCATTTAAAGCCAATGACATCACAAATCAAGAATTATTTAAAGCAGTGACTCTTCTACCAAATCATGAGTGACTTGAAGGCAGTGACTACAAATCATGAGTGACTTGAAGGCAGTGACTACAAATCATGAGTGACTTGAAGGCAGTGACTACAAATCATGAGTGACTTGAAGGCAGTCACCCTCCTACCAAATCATTATTGACTTGAAGGCAGTCACCACAAATCATGAGTGACTTGAAGGCAGTCACCCTCCTACCAAATCATTATTGACTTGAAGGCAGTCACCACAAATCATGAGTGACTTGAAGGCAGTGACTACAAATCATGAGTGACTTGAAGGCAGTGACTACAAATCATGAGTGACTTGAAGGCAGTGACTACAAATCAAGTGTGACTTGAAGGCAGTGACTACAAATCATGAGTGACTTGAAGGCGGTGACTACAAATCATGAGTGACTTGAAGGCAGTGACTACAAATCATGAGTGACTTGAAGGCAGTCACCCTCCTACCAAATCATTATTGACTTGAAGGCAGTCACCACAAATCATGAGTGACTTGAAGGCAGTCACCCTCCTACCAAATCATTATTGACTTGAAGGCAGTCACCACAAATCATGAGTGACTTGAAGGCAGTGACTACAAATCATGAGTGACTTGAAGGCAGTGACTACAAATCATGAGTGACTTGAAGGCAGTGACTACAAATCAAGTGTGACTTGAAGGCAGTGACTACAAATCATGAGTGACTTGAAGGTGGTGACTACAAATCATGAGTGACTTGAAGGCAGTGACTACAAATCATGAGTGACTTGAAGGCAGTGACTACAAATCATGAGTGACTTGAAGGCAGTGACTACAAATCATGAGTGACTTGAAGGCAGTCACCCTCCTACCAAATCATTATTGACTTGAAGGCAGTCACCACAAATCATGAGTGACTTGAAGGCAGTCACCCTCCTACCAAATCATTATTGACTTGAAGGCAGTCACCACAAATCATGAGTGACTTGAAGGCAGTGACTACAAATCATGAGTGACTTGAAGGCAGTGACTACAAATCATGAGTGACTTGAAGGCAGTGACTACAAATCAAGTGTGACTTGAAGGCAGTGACTACAAATCATGAGTGACTTGAAGGCGGTGACTACAAATCATGAGTGACTTGAAGGCAGTGACTACAAATCATGAGTGACTTGAAGGCAGTCACCCTCCTACCAAATCATTATTGACTTGAAGGCAGTCACCACAAATCATGAGTGACTTGAAGGTAGTCACTCTTCTACCAAACCATGAGTGACTTGAAGGCAGTGACTACAAATCATGAGTGACTTGAAGGCAGTGACTACAAATCATGAGTGACTTGACGGCAGTGACTACAAATCATGAGTGACTTAAAGGCAGTCACTCTTCTACCAAATCATGAGTGACTTGTAGGCAGTGACTACAAATCTCTTCTACCAAATCATGAGTGACTTGAAGGCAGTGACTACAAATCACGATTTACTTGAAGGCAGTCACTCGTCTACCAAATCATGAGTGACTTGAAGGCAGTGACTACAAATCACGAGTGACTTGAAGGCAGTCCCAACAAACAGTCCCTCATCTCTCTCAACTCTGTCATGTTCTTATCCTCTGAGTGTTCACCAAACTGAAGAGAGAAGATGTCTAGCGCCCTCTCTATCACCCCGAGAGCTCTGGCCACCTGCATGTCGTTGAAGAGGATCTCCGCTAACTTCTGTAGCTCGTACGCGACCTCGATACTCGACTCTCCGTACCTCGCTGTGACAGCCGGTAGATTCTCCTCAAGGTGGTCAGCTGCTTGTGTAAATTCACCTGTAGGGACAAATTGTACTTCATGTGTTAATTGAGGGAAATGCTAATGTAATGTCAAGATGTAATATAATGTACCATACTCTTTCATTGCATTTACCCTAGTCTTTCTGAAAAACTGATGACATACGATCCTTGACAATTTAATTTCATCCCTGATGTCTATTTTCTCAAGCAAGGCATGTACAGAACCAGCTCTGATCAGGCCCTATTACTTGTACTAGCAAGAAAAGAGCCAAATACATGAACTGTTAAAGTGACATTCTAGGGTTATCTAACCCCAATCTACACAGACCTGCACATAGATTTTTCATCCAGTCACAACAAGAAACCCGTCAGATAATAAACTAAAAAAAAAACATGCTTATTCAAAGTATTGCCCCAAACCTTTACAGAAATGACGGACAATTCACTCCAAATGCCTTTTCTCATGGCCACTTGTTCAATGAACTTGAAAAAGGATAGCAGAACTCACATACCCAAAGAAAAGTTAGCCATTAATAGCAGACATTTTTGCAAAGATATTTAATCTCTTGAGGCATACAGGAATATATATTTTCTTATCTAAAATGAATGATGAAAATGGTAACTCATCATTAACAAGTGTTTGTCACTGAGGTGACATAATCCCCCGCCGCAAATTATCAATCAATTAATGGCTATGACCTCTTATTTGTTGTCAGAGGGTCACGAAATCTATAAACTGTGACCTTGAAAATAATTTGAAGGTCACCAAAATCGACTGGACCTGGCGCCTTCCCAATAAGATGCTTTGTGTAAATTATGAAGAAAATCCAGTGAATGGTTCTTGAGATATCCCGCTGACAAGGGTAAAATGTCAAAGTCTTGTAATGACCTTGAAATGAAGGTCAAGGTCTTCCCCAGGGGAAGGTATATGTAAGATATGAAGAGAATCCAGTCAACAGTTCTTGAGATATCGCGCTAACAGTCTGAGTGATTGGTGGTGTCGGTACATAGTGTTTAATTAAACCTACCTATCATGGCTAAGCACTTGGCGAGACAGTCCCGAGCCTCACTGAGTGATTGGTGGTGTCGGTACATGGTGTTGAATTAAACCTACCTATCATGGCTAAGCACTTGGCGAGACAGTCCCGGGCCTCACTGAGTGATTGGTGGTGTCGGTACATGGTGTTGAATTAAACCTACCTATCATGGCTAAGCACTTGGCGAGACAGTCCCGGGCCTCACTGAGTGATTGGTGGTGTCGGTACATGGTGTTGAATTAAACCTACCTATCATGGCTAAGCACTTGGCGAGACAGTCCCGGGCCTCACTGAGTGATTGGTGGTGTCGGTACATGGTATTGAATTAAACCTACCTATCATGGCTAAGCACTTGGCGAGACAGTCCCGGGCCTCACTGAGTGATTGGTGGTGTCGGTACATGGTGTTGAATTAAACCTACCTATCATGGCTAAGCACTTGGCGAGACAGTCCCGAGCCTCACTGAGTGATTGGTGGTGTCGGTACATGGTGCGTGCTCTCACCTCGACACAGCTTCGGAAACTAGAGATGGCACCTGTTGAATGACAAAATGAACAAGTGATCATGGCTCATATACAACTGCAATCTGTTATAAGCACAAGGTCATGTGAAAGGCCAAACTTCTGAAACTTGAGTTGGCACCGGCACACAAGATGATCATTCTATAAAGCCTCTATATTGCCATGTGAAATGTACATTATGTACATTGGCTGGTGGCCTTCATAAAACTGAAATCTTCTATCTTTCAACCTGTCCAGCTTAACAAGCCCTACCAGCTGGCATTACTCTAAGGGTAACAAGAGCATACAAATCACCACACCACAATAAGGTATTGAGTCAAGTGGTCGGACACCGGTTAAGCCTTGCAGTGGAGAGGAGCATCAATCCAAGAGAACAAACCTTGTATATTCATCTGCTTGAGCTTCTCCAGACCGTCCTTGAAGGACTCATCTGCCTTGTGGAGATCCTTCATCATACGGTCACAGTGACCCTTGACCTGGCACGCTGGACATGTCTGGTCAGTGGTGGACATGACTTTGCCGCAGAGAATACACTCAACAATCTGTGGAAATGACAAACAAAACAAGTGAAGAATTTTCGCTAATACGTGCTAGACTCAATATTGGAGTATTATTAAGGTTTACTTAGACTGCAATAGACTGAAAACCCTGAGAAAATTTCTAAATTCTTGTTTACTAAGGGATGTCCCATGACAAAATATTTATTATTATTACACGCCCGTGTAAGATACCGCAGTGTAATATTTATACGGCAATATTAAACTAGTGTCATATCACAATGCAAGTATGACGTCACAGAAGTGAGCTGTTGCGACGTCACAATGTAAGCACTTTGTCACAATGGGTGCCAAGTCGCGGATCTGTTAGTTTCAGCACATTTTCGGCAAGTTTGCGTGATTTTTAGGGCAAGTAATAAACAGAATACTAAACTTCCTTCCATTTAATACTATTTTTTATTAAACTTGTGAATGATTTGGTATCAAACTCGCTTTTGCTCGTTTTATACAAAATCATTAACTCGTTTAATGAAAATAGTATTAAATGGAAGGTCGTTTAGCATCCTCTATATATATACACAAAATATTAATTTATTCACAAATATGATAATACACACCCCTGTCTGCTGCTGGCATGGTGTACAGAGACAGGTGAAGAAGTACTGGCTACTGAGCACTTGTTGTCTCGCCTCGCGACTCATGCGGCGATAGTGCGGACCTGTGCAAACAGATGAAAATCAATATCAGATTCTTGAAATGATAATAAAAGATGTTTTAGATATATATTTTCAATTCCTGGTTCTTTCGGGGGTTGAAAATGCAATATGTTTAAGAAACTGAAATGTGGATATAGACTTGAAAATGAATGAAGCATTCTTAAAATATCTGCAAATTCTTTCCATGTCATCAGACTCTGCCTCAGCCCTTAAATGATTTTTTAAGCAAACTTAGGTAATTACCTCAACTCCACTTCCATCATTTGTTCAGAATAGTCAGAACATATATCGATGATATATATATTAATTAAACCACAAACAAATTTACTCCAATCAAATCAAGCGCTACTGACCATAACAATTGAAAATTTCCCCTCCAGGAGTCACATCTTTGACTGCTCGCACAACCAACATTGACCCTTGGAAACTGAAACACAATAACATTTACCTGACATTCAATGAGATCAAAATTACAGACATTTTAAAAGACACTTGAAGATCATCATCTATCATTCAGGTTATTGTGAAATTTGTGAGACACAAAAAGTCCTCTAAAAGGGATCAAATAAGAACTGATTCCACAATTTTCCCATCAACATATTCTTTTGTCAGGCTTAATCATGTGCTAATTAAAGACTTCCTACATTGTGCCAACAATTATGGTTTCAGTGAAAAGCCCTTGTTGACAATAAGCTGCTACTTTAGAAAATTTTGGTTTCGTTTAAAGTCTGTCACACTATGCTGAAAAGCTAACACAGAATCATTGACCAAAATCAAGCAAGGCCTTGATAAATCATCAAATGAGTAACCACTAGGGGTGTAACGATAGATCAAACTATCAACTTATCGTGATAGTTGGTGTGCCGATAGTATTTTATCAATAGTAATTTTTAGACACGATAAATTGTATGGATAGTAAGGCTAACAATCGATAGTATCGACATATGAGCCAATTCAGTTGTTTAGTTCAAATTTAAAAGGAAAATTCCCACAAAAACATATTTTTGACATTTGGAAAATATGGGAAATGGATCACTGAGAGCTGAAAGAAGCAAATTTTCATTTGGGATAATAAAGCCATTATCTTATCTTATCTTATCTCAACTGGGAGATTCAACAGATAATCCTCTTGGTATTAAAAATTAAGACTTCCACAAGTTGGGCCTAGTTTGAAATCATCACAAACAAAGCAGCAAACTCTGCCTTTCCTTTATTGATAAGCTATCGCAATAGAACCCCGCAAAAGACTATTGCTATTGCGATAGTTACTCACAATAGACCAGCATTATCCCTTTTGGGTCAATAGTCACCCATACTAACCACCTCCGGTTAGTTTCTGTGACATTAAAAGCTTACACAGAAAAGTTGACAAAATCCTTCAAGGCTTGATTAAGCAAGTGATTGAGATATGGTAAGTAAAATCCTTGAAGAGTAAAATCTTCCATATTACGTACCTGGACAGTATGGTGGGATCACATGAGTGGTTCATCAGACTAGCGGTGGGGTATATCGCCGTGGCAACCCGGACCTGACTCTTGGTGTCTACAAGATGGTTGTCGGACACTTCAGTGACCTGGAGCTCCGTGATGGCGTGAGCGTTACACACAAGCTGCAGGATGTGGCGCAACAACACAGATCCTACACTCAGGTCCGAGTTTGAATCCACGATCCATCCAGACATTTGTAGGACTTGAAGAAGCAGGCTAGCTGTCTGGAATATTGAATCAGAGTCAAATATTCCATGGAGCATGTTTCTTGCAAAGTTGGTCAAAAGTTTGTTTGATTTAAATCTTTTTACAATTATTTTGTAAATCAAGTAAATAAATATTCTACCCGGTACTTAATTTGTGAGTGAATGAGATGGCGTTCAACATGTTTTCAACAATATTTTAGTCTCCTGAACGTTGATGTTGCCATCCAAAGGGAGTAGATAGATCAAAAGACTGAGGGAATAGACAGATAGAAAGATGAGATAGTGAGAGAAAATAGCAGGCTATAGAACAATTGCAATTTGGGTGGCTTCTACCCATCCCTATGGCCAGGTTGGGTGACCCTACCCTGCTTGCATAGCTCTCGAATGGTAATAAAAAAACATCTGATATATTGGATATTTTCAGAAGTGTGTACCGATGTGTATTATATTTTTTCTTTATTACTAGGGGTGCAACCACACAGGAGGGTCGCGATACGATACGTATCTAGATATTTGGGGTACGATACGATAAGTATCTCGATACGTATTACACAGGATAGTGAAACTGTAAACATTTACTTTATTTGTCTATAATAAACACTGTTGACACTGACAGGGTAAAAAATCAAAATTAAGAAATTTAATTCCACTGTAGGTCGTATCGTAGTGTATCGATTCAGAAGCAAAACGTATCGTGTATCTTATCGTCAGCCATATAATCGCGATGCACCGGTGTATCGGTGTATCGTTGCACCCTTATTTATTACAATATACCAATGATTAGTGAGATGACAAGTATTCAGTAATTCTGTCGTGTACTTACGAGTGTATACTGGAAGAGATCCTCCGCCTCCATGTCCTCCTCGTGAGTGAGCAGATCGTAGACCGGAGCGTACCCTGGTCCGTACACTGCATCTACTAGACTCTCCTCTCTCTGCTTGGACAGGAACTCTGGGAAATGAGCGACAGACATCTTTTAACACAGATATAGAAATGGTGTTAATCACGATCAGAGTTGGAAATATTCATCTATTTTAAAAAATTAACATACACTTACACTTGGCAAGAATTATCACCCTAGAAGTTACAAAATGTTACTTCTAGTAAAACAGAGTTACTTCCATTACATTAAACTGTGACTGCAGTTGTTGATAATGACATTCACAGGTTAACTCAATTTATAAGGGTGCAACGATACACCGGTGCATCGCGATTATATGGCCGACGATACGATACGATACACGATACGTTTTGCCTCTGAATCGATACACTACGATACGACCTCGGTGGAATTAAATTTCTTAATTTAAATTTTTTACCCTGTCAGTGTCAACAGTGTTTATTAAATTATTATAGACAAATAAAGTAAATGTTCTTTTAATACTTCACTATCCTGTGTAATACGAATCGAGATACGTATCGTATCGTACCCCAAATATCTAGATACGTATCGTATCGCGACCCTCCTGTGTGGTTGCACCCCTCAATTTACTGTAAATCATGACTAGGATATGATATGAGAATATGGAATTCTCTGAATATTCACTTTCATGAAAAATAATGCTGTAAAATGATGTTTGAAATAAAATCTAAAATCGAATATTACGGCTGTTATCTTGATGAAAATTGACACAGAAACTGAGAATAAATAACCGCCTCTAAATACACCTGAACTTTCTTGCGAAAAAAATCTATTTTTATTTCTATGTCAAAGGTTTTCCATTAACACAAACACCTTACCTGTCAGGTATGTGAAGCCAGCAGTGAGCACAATCCGGATACTCAGGTGTGCAATACCTACCTGTAACAGGTAACAAAATCAAATGGGAAATTTCCTATATGACCCAAAGGCAGTATTTTCAAGGCAACAGGTAAACATGGGGTAGAAGGATTAACAGGATTTAAAAAAAATCATAAATGAAAATTATAAAGACGTAAAATCGCTACTCCTTAAAAAGATATTTTTTCAAAAACGGGCAATATGACCAAAGCTCATGAGCCATGCCTGTAGTTTGACAATTTCCCAATGACATTAATAATGGGATCAAATTTCATTTAATTTTAACATTGAAAAGCACTTGCTTTCAATCAGCGGATTTTTATCTTGATGGGTCAAAATCATACGGTTTGTGCGATATTCTCCAAAATCAAAACAAAGCAAGGAACTTCAGCATCTCATTATTGATGGCAAACTATCATTTGAAATCTAAAGGAACCTAGTTTATAAGAAACTTGAAACTGTTATAACTCAAGAACATGCGACCTGAAAATAAACATTTAAAATGTTTTAAAGTTTGTTGACTAAAACATAAAATTCTAGGTAGATTTTTTAAAGGAAAATTAACATCGCAGTTCTCTCACCGAGAAGAAGAGATCCTGGTAGTTACACTCCACCTTGTGGTAGGTAGACCAGGCTTGGTCTCGACACGCCGCACAGCAGTACCGCACCATACTACACTCACCGCATCTGTGATAGGAGGGAATACGGTTAACCATTTAACCATGAAATGTTTTAGGGTAATTTCTCGCTCATATGGGTGAAGGATTAAATTTTTAGCAAGGGAAGAGAAGCTCTAATCAGGATCATTTTATTTAGTGATACAGTAACGTCAACAAGTCTTGTCTTGGCATAGTAATATTGAAATAGAGCTACCTTTAACTCATGTTGCAGGTACAGATCTCCAATGTTGTTCACATGCCTTAAGTACAAAATATAGAGCCATGGGCTCTGCAGCTCAGAAGGTTTCATATCTTTTCAACAAAATACACAAAATGGTTATTGGAAAAGCACAACAAATTTTTGGCATGAAATTTTCCATCAGACAATGTATAATCTATGAACAGTGTATAATAAAGAAAGGAAACCTAGCCTGTCCTGAAAATTAATTGGTCAATACCTTAGGGGAAAATAAAGAAAATTTTAAAAAGTTACCAGTCCTGACCAAAAAGTAACCATTCCTGGCAAAAAGTAACCAGTTTAAGGACTGGCGGATGGGCTATATTTTAAACACTGCTATGAAAGGATGCTGATATCTCAATTCATTAACAATAATGCTATATGAGCCAAAGAGATACTTAAATGCCAAAATAGAATAAAAGCACATTGACTATCTCGTCTACTCACGGTACAGGAGCTGATGAGAGTTTCTTCACGCAATGGTGGCAGTGAGACTTGTAGTGGTCTGGCAGCAGAACTGACGCAAACGGTTCTTCTACGATCAGCGTATCTCCAGCTTTCAGAGGCTTTGTTGTCTGAAAATTGTTTTACTTGTCAGATACAGTATCACTATTCACGTATACGACATATCGTCACACCTCTAGTTTTCTGTGAACATGTGTATGGTAACTTGACCTTGCCCCCTGTAACCAAACTCCTCGTCACTACTGGCTCTGAATACAACAATATTGTAAAAAATAAGGTACTGAAAAACTTACAATCAAATATCTTCCCTTGACTTCATCTTTCTTCATGACGATGGCGTTTGAAGCTTGGGTAATCTTGTCACTAGCTCCGTACACTGTGTGTGGGATGGTGCTCTTCTTGTCTCTCTCTTCAGTCTTCGGGGAATTGGATCTAAGGAACATCATACGTTAAGAATAAAAAAGAACGAAATGATGCAAACACTGAACATTTGACATAATTAGAATAATTGGACATGGTTCATACAGCAAAAGTGCTGCATGGCGACATCGAAATGTTCTGAATGCAATCGATCGTGAGAAGCGGAAATTACCAATTTTGGTGGAATGATTGGAAGCTCACAGACTGGTTTTGTTTCATTCCGTTCTCTACTCATTTGCGCAGTTAACAGAACAAAGATAATTCAGTATTTTAGATCTTAATCGATGTCACAGTAAATTCTAGTACATTTTGAAAATTTCAAGGACATTTCCGCAAAATTCCAGTACTTTTTCAGGACATTTAGTAAGCATTGTAAATTCAAGTACTTTACCAGTATCAAAACAAAAGGCTTTGCACACTCGTAGCACCTATGACAGGCTTCACCTTTCATTGTTGTTTTTGGCTGGAGGATGCATTCGTCCTGATCAAGCTGACAAAGTTTACTCAACAAAAATGTGACCTGTTTCAACTGTGTTGTGTAGTAATCATGTAATAATTATTTTTTAAGTATAGACTTGAATTTTGCCTTTGAATTTCATTTCCACAGGATGAAGACTGTTGTCTTATAGGAGATGTTGAGGCCTAGAATAGTTTAGCATTTGTTTGATAACTGCTGGTGTTCACTGTTTACCTCGCTATAAATCATGAGCTAATTTAAAAAGTAATTAAATAAACCTACCTTCTCTTAAGATTTCTCTCCAATTGAGTAATATCAGATTTGCAACCATCTGAAAATATTGACAATTCAAAAATTTAATTATCAATAAACCAACTGCACTTGAAAATCTTATCAATATACTTAAACGGTCATATCTCAGTAGAAATCATTCAGTTGATATGAATTAAAGCAAAGTAACTGGTATTAGGTATGAAATATAGAATTTTTAAATATCACATTCACAAACAGCCTACGAGAAAGTTCAATATTTTCAAAGTGATGTGAATGAAACATTTGTTCTATTTAATCCACTTACCCTTAAACTCACTCTCTCTTGTTGTGGTGCCTCTCACATGGGCTTTCAGTTCTCGCAAAGCTAAACACAAAACAATTTATATTTCATCACAACCATTCAAGAGGTTCCCCCTTCCTCTGTTTGATAAAATCAAAAAGTTCCCTCCCTATCATACTCAAAAAAAAAATAAAAAGAAAAATAAGATAAATATAAAAAAGAATTTAAGAAGCCAAAAGTAAAGTGTTATCTTATTTTTACAAATCTAAAACAATTACTATTCCAGACTAAGGTTTCCGGAGTACTCGAGTTTAATTTTTTGGACTCGAAGATTTGAAAAGAGGAGGTCAATGGAACTGATTCAAATTATTTTAGAATGTTTGTTTGTCCAATATTTTAGACCAGTGGAAGCCCTATTCCAGACAAAACATTTCATGTCATTAAAAAATATGTCTTCAGTGTGATGATAACAAGACAAACATGAATCGTCCCCATATTGAATTATTCTCACCATTATCAACTAGCCGAGCCACACACTGATCTCAGCCTCGTCGATATATGTCTTCAGTGTGACTAAAACAAACAAGAATCGTCCCTATATTAAATTATTATCAACTTGTCAAGTCACGTACCGATCTCTGCCTCGTCGATAGCCCCGAGATGCAGCAAGCAGTAGGTTTTCCTCACCAGCAGTTTGTGACAGCTCTCAACAGGATAACCTGACTCCAGGGACTTGGTGATGTCGCCCAAACATTCCTGTGAAGTACAGTCAGATAAATATCTAAAAATAAATTTACAATTTCAATACATACAATGTATATGAACAGAACACTTCCTAAATCTTCAAGACACAGGAAGATACAGGATCTTTTATTGTAGAGATGTGCCCTTATGGTGGTACAAGTACAATATGCAGACAGAATAGTCTTTATCCTCGCCATTTGGAATATTTTGAAACTCAACTGACGAACCTATGTCTCCTTAACACTCCTTTGGATTGCACTTAAATTCAGGGGTGTAACAATACAGGTTGATCTTCTTTATATTCTGATATTGGGGTCACATTAACACAATGTATACCGATATGTATATAGAAATAAACTGTTTAAAATGATTCCATTTCAAGTTACAAGAGGTGTAAAAAATACTTGAAGGTCGTGATACAATTTATATCTCAATATGGAGGCCGCATAACAATACGGGGATACCTATTCTTATACACTCCAACTCTTTTCACAAAGGATCTTTTCATAATCTATTTTGATTAGGTAGTTCATTTTGTGCATAAATTTACAAATCACTGGTTTGATGAATTTGCTATCCAACTTCCTAGTTTTAGGAATGATTCTTTTTTGCTTCATGAAGTTAGTTTCTAATCTATATCAAAGTTCTAAGCAAGTACATTGAGATTTTATTACAAATCTTACGTGTAGCAATACACATTGTTCAAAACTTTAAAATATATCATCGACTGTGTATCCCGATACCATACTGTATCAGCGTAATTTAACACTTCTTCATTTCACACATACTATGATACAATTCATATGATAAGAAAACGAGAGACTTTCATTTTGAAATTCTAGATATCATCCAAATTCAATAACATATCTTCCAGAACAAAGATTATGTGAATTACATCATTATGAATAAAAATTAAAAATTAAGTCTTACTTGGTACTTTTTGAGATGGAAGAATGCTGCTGATCTGTTCCCGAGAGCTTGAGCCAGCAGAATACTCTTGTGTTGGTCAGGCAGCGGAGCGTGCAGTATACTCTGTGGAAGATAAACAAATTTCATCAATTAAATTTGTAAGTCATCTCTATCAAAATAGAGTATTAAATTTGATTGATTTATCATATTACTTTATCTTTATCTTGTTATTAGATGAATATTATAGATATAGATGGATCCATAAAACTATCTTAAATATAGTATTGAAAAAGGAGAGAATAGCATGTCATTTAAAAAAGGAAATAATTTGTTTACTATTTTTAGATTTAAATGTTCTTCATTTATGGCTAAAGATAATAATCAATTGACAAGAAGAGAAAAACATGTAAGTGAAGAGAATGTGAATCCCCTCCAGTGAGCCTCCAATAAGATTCCTAGATAATTAGTATTTTTGTCAAAGTCTGACAAATTAAATTATATAACACAAAATTAAATTATATATCCTCAAAAAAGATCAGATATGACTTGTTTCTGACCTCAGTATACATTTCAAGAGCCTTTTCATAGTTTTCTTTCTTGAAATAGTTGTTTCCTTCTGCTCGAAATAGACTTGCTTTTTCAGGGGACTTGCGCTGCATGCCATGACAGTTCTTGAAATATGTTGGAATCCATTTGACATCGCTGTTAAGATAAAGAGAATAAAATTCATACATGTCTTAGAAAAAATGGGCTCAATTATTGATATATTTTAATTATGAATTCAGTCAATCAGTGTATTTATTCCGGTTTTTTATTTGGTAACTCAAACATTGGAAACAAATTTTTTTTCATACATCAACTTCTGAATGTGATGTATATAAACACGTAAAAATTAATGAATTTTCAATATCTTGGCGTAATCAATATTCGCGTTCCGACACAATTCAATTTCTAAATTTTCTGTACAAAAATCGTCGGAGGAATTTGTCCCTGTAGAAAGAATCACATAAAAGGGTAATTTCTGTAAACATGTGGCATAAATAATGAAAACCAAACTATCATAGGGAATAACAAACAATGTTCTTCCAGATAAGCAGTGTCGGAGCTATCACCGTCTCAGGTTGGTTATAAAAGTGATCGAAAACAGGACAATGACATTGGCACCGTTAATAACAATGAAGTTGTAAAGCAGTAGATACTTTAAAAAGTCTTGTTTCCTGACACAATCGATTCTTTGGAGATTTGTTTTGCATTCACTAAATGTTTTCAGTTGCCCAGTTGAACTAGCACTCTTGGTTATTCTATCAATAGCATCTTGCCAGTTTCCAAAACATTCAGAGGCCATGCTGTCAAAGGGACATAACTCTCAACTATTGTCAAAGTTTGAATGCCTCTAAAATATTTCCCGCAACTTTCATAATATTTGATTGAATCGATAGCTGACCTTTGCATTTGATGAAGGGAACTTTAAGGAAGTCTGATTGTATCTATGTTATGAGATGTGCACATCAAACTTTGTAAATGTATTACCAGGTTTTTCTAGCATGTTAAAATATAGTCTAGTAAACATTTAAACAAATATTAAAAGCCGCTAGAATATATCCTCATGTATATATTCCAAAAATGTCTTCTTGTCTTGTATTGTAAAATCTTCTTGAATTTTATTGTAAAAAAATCATATTGCATTGTATTGTAAAATCCTCTGGAATTCTATTGCAAAATCCTTTTGAATATATCCTTTAAAGGGACAGTCCCATCGGGGTATTTTTTTGTGAAAACGAAATTCAAGAAGGCGCAGTGGTGCATCCTATTCTTTGTCAAATTGTTATGTTAATGTTACCCTTACTTACCTATATGAAAATAAGTGTGAAATATTATGATAATCATATATAAGTATATAAACAAGGAAGTACCCTTGAATTTTCTTTCACAAAAATTACCACGATAGGACTGTCCCTTTAACTCTTCTAAGATTATATTCAAAATCCTCTTGTATTATTTATTGTAAAACTCTCTTGTATAATATTTTGAAATTCGTTTGCTTTATATTGTTAAATCCTTTTGTATAATATTGTGAAATCCTCTTGTATCATATTGTAAAAATTCTCTTGTATTGTCATTTTATCAAGTTGCTCTCACAGATATGGGATGAGTGGCATATCTAATTTGTCTCTATAATAATTTTCGATTTGTACAAAATATTTGTCTTAAGGGTATATATTTCTCCAATAAGGGGGGTTTAATGTAGTGAATGAAACCAAAATTTACTTGATTAAGGTTCTCTTTATAGACGCAAATGTAGACAATATCTCACAGATAAAATAACGCAACAAAAAAAAAACAACCCAAAACTGTCTCTCGGTATTACAAACGACCTCAGCTAATTGATAAAACATTGCCCAAGTAACATTTTAGTTGTTCTTGCCGTAACAATTTGACAGAGAATAGAATGCATCACGGCGTCCTCTAAACTCACTACTAATGATCCGCTTTATCCGAAGTGCAACGAAGAAAAATACATTCGCTTGAAACGCGTTATCGTCAAAACTCAAAATTTCATTCAAACTTGATGACAAAAAATAATAAAAGTAGAACCAATCGGAAACGATACAGATATATATATATATATATATTACATTACATTACATATATGTTAAATTATAAAGGGGCAGTAACACGTTTTTTGAAAAAATTATATTCTAAAATTTTCACTGATAATTGAACGTTAATGCTATTTGTATTATCTCGATAGTGTCGAAAATCTCATTACACAAGCCAATCATCCATAATCAGAGGACAAAGTATGAAGATTCACACAAAAGCCATTGGCGGCCATTTTGTGTGAACACCTTTAATTCATTTTGTGTAAGAAAAATGAATCGCATGGCTAAACTTTACATTATATATTTGAATTATTACTGCTGCATTTAGTTCAAATACATTATATTTCAATTGGAACCATAAATTTTCATTTTTCTGACATCACCTTATATTCCCCCTAAAAACATGCTACTGTCCATTTAAAGAGAATAATACATGCTTTGTTTTTAGTTGTGAAATTAAGAATTAAACATTCAAAGGTTGCATTAATTCTCAGTCTGATTAAAATCGACCGTGCTCGTAGTAGATAACAGAGACAATGTTTTTACTATTCTATGCCTCGGAGCACCGTCGATTTTAATCAGACTGCAATCTTTCTAAGTTAAGCTGTTTCCAGCAATCACAATATTAGCCGTTTTTTGTTAATCATATCTTTGAAACCTCTCGCTTTTGGAGTCCATTTCTGCAAATTAAAGTTGTGTGTGAAAGTTATTCCAGTGATCAATGAAGTTGATTATCTGTGTACCTCTTTTACGAATACGAACCTTCCCAAAAGTTGGTTTTACTCCGTCTGATTAAAATCGACTGTGATTCAATGAAAAAAAGTGTAACAATATTATTCCTAGTGGGGTTCGAACTTCACCCAGCCCGGCTTTCCTCTCCTTCGCAGGATATATTCCGGGTGGTTCGAACCCCGATAGAGACAATATTTTTGATATTTTATTCAATTCAACCTGAGTGTATGCTCATAGCGCTGAAATAAACAAATACGGAGGTGTTGGGTTTCCTTATCTAAACCCATGTGGAGTTTTATTTAAAATTATTTTTTAAAGACACTTTTAAAGACATTTTTCTGGGACTGGGTGTTAGTTTAGTGCTTTGTCAACTGGTATTAACCATTATCTTGTCCTTGCTTATCTTCCGTTGCTAGAAAAGTCTGTTCACCATAGTTCAGGGTATTCACTTCGGCAAGATCGGCTTATTCATCTTTCTTTTTATTTTAAAATATACTTTAAATATAGCATATGTTATTTTCTAAGGTTAACCAATATTAACCTTTGATAGTTTTTACGGACACCGTGTTTGATGAATATTTTATTGCAGAAATGTCAAAATCTGAACCTTCTCTCCTGTACGTACGAGTTCACAGTTCTTGTCACTCACCTGCAAATGCATTGTCTTGTTGAAGGATTTTTGTCGTATCATTGTTGATCGTGGTGTATATCTATTATAAGTCGTTTAAGTTGTTTTTACTCCTAATAATCATCATCAGTCTTCATATTCATTTATAGTGTAGAGTGTGGCCAATTTGGTTCCCCCTTTGTAGCCACAGGGTCACAAATCCTACAATTAATTATAAATGCGATTTTTCAGATAGGGGTAGGCCTAATCAATTAATGTTAATTGTTCAAATATTCAATTGATAATTAAGGATAAAGGATTCAAAGGTTCACCAAGCCCTTTTAAGGGGCCATAGGGTCTCCAAAACTGTGAAGTACAATCCGCATTAGTAGGAATCTCTACCAGGATTTCAGCTTTCTAGGCCTTTTGCTACTAGAGAAAAAAGGTTTTAGGGCCTGTCGGCATGACGTTTACATCCCATATTACGGGTCACAAGGCCACCGAGCCACCAAAATTTAATCCTCACTTCTTAAGAAGTCTGTACACAAGTTTCATCTTTCTAGGGCTTATGGCTCTGGAGAAGAAGTTGAAAATGCACAAAGTTTACGGACGGACACCATGCCATGCCATGCCATGCCATTAAGCCAATAGGGCCTTACAGGCCAGATGAGCTAAAAATCGATCCTGAATGGATATAACTAAGAAGACAATTTGGAGTCAATACCACATTTTATTTAGTGAGTAAATTTGTCACTGGTTATTTCACATGTATATGTATGTAATTTGATATGAAATAGTACGGATACACAGCACTAGATTTGTACAATTTATAAAGAAAACTACCATTGTTTCTTAAATGCTTGAAATATACTTCATGCTAAACAAAATGATTATAACTATCAAAGAAAAAGTAAAAATGATTAATTAGATAAAAATGAAGCAAAAATGATTATTATAAGATAACATTAGAAGCTGATAATAAAATTAAAGTTCATTAAAAAAAATTGTTATTGCCATATTAGTAAAGTAAGTAATGATTATAACCATAAACGTCAAGTACTTATAAATGTATACAAAATGCCTATTTCTATATCATTATTATAAGGGTCCATTATAAATATCATGGTACTGTGATAGTACATGTGTACTTGAATAAAATAGACACCATGAACACAAATAGAAGAACATATATCATTACCCTGTATATTCATAGGGAAACAAATCTAGCGCCAAGTACAGGTAAAGTCCATTCCATGCTGTAGTTGTGTTTTTAAAATCATCAGTCAAACAGAAAGGGATATTCATTTCATCACATACAAACAAAAAACGTGAAACATTCATGATTATCATTTCGCAGTTTGGAAACAAGTCTACCGTCCAAAGATTAGACTCAGTGTATGTTTGCCAAGTCGACTAAAACAGCAAACATCTATTTTCAAAAGCAATTCAAGTGTATTATCATGTTGATTATGAAACTGAGGAAGACGTGACTTTTGAAACTCTACTCCTGTTATACCTCTTTTTACCAACAGTCATAAAATAAACCTGGCTTGTTAAGTACTGTTTTATATTTGACAAACTAGATATAAACTACCAATAATGATAAGCCTCATTAACAAAATAACTGGATTTATTGTAAATTCAGGACATACAATCAAGGAACTAAGAAACGTCTTGAGATGTCGCCGAGTGATTGTTTGCTGTTATGTTCAAAGGAGAAAATAAAAAAAAAACCAATTCAAAATCTGAAAACTTGCGTAAGGTTGCGAAATTATTACATGCCACAAAGAAAACAGTTTTAAAAAAAACATTTAATCGAAGGCCGCTTGTAGTAAAACACATAGGAAAACAGCTGAGAACACAATTTGATCGGCAGTTTGAAGGCAACACCAGGTAAGGCACTTAACGTGAAATGACTACTTTAGTTACGTAAGGTTCTTGAAGAACGCATGGAGCCGGTCAACTAGAGCAGGATCACCGTTCTTCAGTCCATTGTGCTTGAAGTAGCCCGCCGTTATCAGCGATGCTTCTTTGAGTGACAGTTGGAAGTATCCATGGTCGGCGAGAAGGAGTCCGGAGATCACATTGGTCATGATCTCTTTGGTGTACCCAATAGTCTTGCTGTGGATCTTCCGATCTTCCCCGTTTAGAATTCGAAGAGTATAAGGCTCACCTTGCTTCTGGCTGTCATTTGATGGGATACTTAAAGTGTACTGTCCGTCCGAGGAGTCGACAGTACGGAAGTCTGTAGGAGCGAGAGTTTCTATCATTTCAAGAGTAACCAGGTACTTTCTCTCAGTGTCAGTCAGTTCCCCTTTTTGTTTTAGATCCGCGATGATTTGAGTATTTGGAGCTTCTTTTGGCGTGACGTCAACTTTTGGCGTGCCTTGATGCCAGTTAATGTCAAAAGTGGTACCCTTAAATAGATCGGGTGAGAACATTTGTTTGAACATCCTGTCATTGTATACGGGACGCTCCTTCGCTGCATTACCGGATGAGTCGGGAGTTGAAAGCTTGGGTTGTTTCTTAGGCTGAGCTTCCTCTCCCGTGCCGTCAGTGGCCGCGTTGTCAGACCGTGGTCCTTTATCCTTATCCGTCGGTTCACTTTGTGGCCATGTTTGAAAAGTTCTCACTGTTGGAGTTCCGCCCAGGTTTCGTCCAGGTTTAGAAGTGTCAAAAGTTATTGACACAGTGATTCTTTCATTCGAGGAGTCTTGTTCCTTCTTATAATCTCTAACTTCATAACTGAGACAGGACTGCATCATGGAGATAAGACCCTTAGGTAAATTGCTCTCGAGAGAAGCAGTGGCCGCCATATTTGATGAATAGCAAAAAGTGTATTGAGATGCTGAAAAAAGGTCACATTTGTTTTGCATCGTGGACGGTTCGGTAGACTTTCGTTCAGTCTCTGAAATAATAACATTTCTACAAAGCGATTAAACCGATTATATGTTTAAAATAGAAAAATATCCTCTGACAAATGGCTATTTTGAAGTAGTTCACTTCAGGTCTAGAATTGCTCTGCGAGAGACTATGTAGGCTACGTGACAAAATATTATTTACTTCAGTCTTGGATTTAGGCTAACGGGTCGACTGCGATTGACAACTTAAGAAATCGGCCAGATTCAATGGGACATTGTGACGTTTATCGTTATTTATAGCAGAGCTCTGCGCACTGAAGTAATAGGGTTCGCTACACTAGCAATGTAGGGAGCTCGCACAACAAGTCCAAGCCTGAGCCTTTCCGCGAAGTAATCCGAGTGGTATATATACCGGCGAGCTCCTAACACTGCATAACGAAACTGACTAGCAGAGAGTAACAGTGTCTTGCTAGGCCTATAAACTGCTTATTCATCAAATTGTTTGGAACGTTGAACAAACAGGTAAAGACTTTAAATTACATCACATGATATCAGTATGATCTCAAATTTTTAACTTACAATTTGATAGGAAAATATCATAAACAATAGTATCGATTACGTTTCTCAAAGGGAACGCCCACTTCACTTTGCTATGAATTTACATTTCGATTGTTTAATGATACCTAAGTGCTTTGACAGAAATTCATATATTTTGACAAATTGGTAAATGAGCAAGCCATGCAGTTAATATAAAGACATAATCCAGGTAAAATAGTAATATGATATGGTTTGTTGAGCCGATCACTGTTATCTGCTATCTACACCCAATCACCTGTCACTATATCTATATCAGCTAGCAACTGTTGTTTGGCTAGGGAAAAGTATCATACACTATAAACATTGGCAGTCACCCAAACGGAAAAATTGGGAATAGTAACCTATTAGATAACAGGGTTTATATTTGAATTTTGAAAATGTCATATGAGTAGATTGATTCGTTTGAAGATAAGTTTAATTAATTTGAATATTTTTAATTAAATTATTAATCTCAAAACCGTAATTAATATAACTTAACACAAATGACATTGTGATAAGGATTTATTTGTTGACACTAAACAAAGTGACTTTTGAAAATAACAAATGTAAAGACTTTTGATCTATAATTTTATTTGTATTTTTAAACATTTGAAGGCTTTGCACTTTGATATTTTTGAAACCTGTAATTAATATCGTAACACGTATAACAAATTATATTGTGATAAAGATTTATTTGTTAGCATTTAACCATCTGAATTTTGAGTATATGATAAGTGATAACTTTTGATATATAATTTCTTTTTATTTCTTAAATATCGGGAGCCCTCGCACCAAATATTGTTTTGTGATAAGTATTTTGATTTCTTTTATAAATCCACTTTATTTTTCAAATATTATTTATTGATGAGTATTCTAAGTTTTTGAATAATTTGATATTATTATGAAATATTGTTTATGACTACAGAATGGCTTTTCTACCGCCGGGCGGTCCCACAGAGATCGTCTTCTCCCTGGACACCACGGGGTCCATGTCGGCCATCTTGGAGGAGGTCCAGGCCCGGCTCCAGGATATGATCCAGCGGCTCCAGTCGGACATCCCCGGCATCAAGATCAGCATCATCGCTCACGGCGACTACTGCGACGCCGAGCACTTCTACGTCACCAAACACATCGACTTCTGTGACAGCATACCGCAACTCTGCGACTTCGTTAACGACATCGGAGGCACGGGTGGTGGCGATGTGCCCGAATGTTACGAATTCGTTTTGCGCAAGGTGCGTGAAGATTTCTCGTGGCAGCCAATGTCCCAGAAGGTCTTGATAATGATAGGGGACGCCTACCCACATGATGTGGACTACCCAGACAACACTCTCAACCTGGATTGGAAGGAGGAGGTTAAAGACCTTGCGAAAATGGTAGGTTTAAATTGTTTTGTTTTTGTTTATGTATTATTATTATTATTGTTTTCCCTATATCTGATAGTCTTACTATGGATTTATCGTTTGACCAACGATGATTTAACTGATCAATAGCATCACATTATCAATTTCAATTAAAGCAATATGTAAATTGACATATTTGAATTGCATATTGCATGTATTAAAATAAAACTCGAAATGTTTTTAATGTTATATGAATAAAAGGCTATACATTGTCGACATAAATTCCAGGGGGTGCGAATATACGGCGTTCAGGTTGGAGATGACGAGACGTCATATGACTTTTTCACAACAATGGCGGGCGAGAGCGGGGGGCAGTTTCTGAAACTGGCCGACTTCTCGAACATCTGTACCTTCATCATGGCGATATGCTACAGGGAACGCGGGGACGAGTTCCTCTCGGTGACTTAACGTTCTTGCTTAGAGGAGACTGCATTTCCAGTTTGCAATAATGAGAAAAAGGATTATTTGATTTTGATTATATACTAATTTAAATCTTAATTCACCTCCTTAGAAAACATCATTTATAAAAAAAATATATTCTTTACTTATTTTGTCCAGTATATATTAAATCTTAATGTTTATATGACGCTCCGTTCTGTTATCCAAATTGGGTGAGACCTCCTTTATATTTATAAAACATCTCAGATCTTCAGATTCAACACTATTTTGAACTACCATAGTTCTAACAAAATCCTCTTACCATTCCAGGGTTTTGAAGCTGAGATCAGAGCCGGAAAGGGAAAGGCCACATTCGGGAAGGACCTTGAAGGACTGTTTGGAACTCTGCGGAGAGATGAGTCCATGGAAAGTGAGGTTTCTGGACCTTCTGGTTTTGTAGTTCCATCACCTGTCTCACCCATCAATTCATTTACAGACAAAACGTCTACAAAACTAGTGAAAGCCAAACCTACAAAGGCAAAACCCGTAAAAGCCTCCAAGGCTAAAACCCCCAAAACAGTCGCAGCAAAAACTGCAGGCTCAAGAAAGCGTCACGTGGTTGTCAAGAAGACAGCATCAAAGGTCACGGTGACCAGGAAGGTAAAGGGCGGGAAGAAACTTGAACGGGAAAAGGTCACCCGAAACGCCTTTGCATACAACGACTGCAAGTGGTCGAAATGGCATCTTGCTCTTGTGTCATGGAACGATAAAGACCTTGTTGATGAGAGTCGAAGTCAATGGAACAGTCTCTCGAAAGGTTTGCAGTTTAAAAGAAAGAGCATTAATCTTTGTCCAAATGCAGATGCACGAAGGGACACTTTCGTCGAGGTTGCCGTGCAGGCCAGACCTCACACGAAGAGACATGTAGTGATGTTCAAAGTTCTTCACGGGAAGCAGAACCCGTGTACGTGGTACCGATCCTTGTTTGGAAAACGAGTGGTCAAAAGAGAACTGAAAAACGTTGTCAATAAAGGGTGCAAGGTATTCGTGCGCAGTGCAGTGCTAAAAAGATCAAAACAATCCGCTGCCATGGTAACGAAAGACATTTCCGGTGTGTATGACTACGCATGGCAAACTCGCAGAGACATTCAGCTCAATCGGTACGATATGTGTATCTCGCATCATACGTTCTAAAGACGTTGTGTCATTCGGACTTTGTCGTTTTTATTAATCCGGATAAGTAACAGTAAACAAAACATCTGAACTGTGCCATACTAGACTTTAACAGACAAACACTAAAGTGGAAGGCTTGATGAACGTGCATCATTCAAGTATGATATCCTATTAGAGTATTGTCGAACACTTAGTGCTGTGATACACCATTCAGAAGATCGACCTCTTTTTGAACAAACTTGTGATTGTGATGTTGACAATGTTGTATATGTGTGTTATGAATTTATCATTTTTTATTCAACTTAACATATATAGAGCAAAATGACTTTGACTTTGTATATTTTGTGTGTTGTCGAGAGAAGACTGATTGAAGCGAACGTAAAATATGGACTAGTTCATGTGTGTCAATTTGTTATGTGTACATTTGTGTTGTTATGGGGTACATGTGACCTTAATAAAACTCAAAAGCATTTAAAAAAAATTGTTTTGTTTTAATATTTTCTACAAGAAAAATATTCGCAAATACATATCTAATCCAAACCGCCATGGTTATTGCAACACACTTCTACTTCTATTCAACTTCATTTATTTATGCACGAAACGAGATGCATTGGTAAAGGGGGAACATTTCGTCCGTATCTATACTATTGCATTGTTGCAGTATTAAGTACATCATTGTGTAAAAAAACACTTATTCTCTGACTATGGATAATTCGTTATGTGTAATGAGATTATGGCACGTCTTTACGTACAATAATCAGTTCAAAATTAAAAATATAAACATGTGCTACTGTCCCTTTATAGGGCCATTACAAAATGCGCAATCTGAACAAATTTATATTGTAGATCGACAGTATGGGCTTATATAAAATCATGGGAATCATCTTTTCACTCGCGATCGTTTACAAACTATTCAACATTGGATGTAACTCAATCACCCTTGCTACCTAGCTACCTTACAATCTGGCCAACAATCGGCAATAGGGCCATGTATTGCTGCGTATTGCAACACAATTTGAATTGCAATATAATGCAATATACAGCTATATGATATCAATAAAATGGATGAATCATCCACTCAATTTTTAAACTTATTCGTGCAGTTCAATCATTATTTCTCATTTGAAATATGAATTTCAGATCTTATAAAAATCTTAAATAGAAATAAATTTAAAAGAGTAAATTTAAAAATAAATTTTATGGCAAACATAATATTATATTTAGGAAAATATCTACCGTCATTTGTGATACAGCAAAACATATTTTTGCACACCACAAGAATTTGTGTCTGAGAAAAAGATAATTTATATGAGGAAATTTGTGTTGAATTATTTGATGTGAGGTTTTACAATGTGAAGCTTCTTTAGCTGTAACTGTATTGCACATTCTATATTGGGATAACATACAGGAATTCTTTCATATCGAATCATACTGACCTTTTCCTATACTCGTCGCTGATTGGTTAGAGTGAAAAGGTCACGATTTCTATATACCCTACGAGCGTCAGACTTGTTTTATTCTCTTCCCTTTGTTAAAACTTAAAATATATATGTCTATGCTAATTATCAAACATACAACATTCCTTTTCGCAGATTTTATCTGTTAGAATCATCATATATAATTGCCATTAATTGTATATTTCATAATTCTGCTCATTCTACGGTTGAAACTCAATCCTGTTATTGTTATTGTTGTGGACAACTCGGTCTTGAAATTCAAAAGCACGGATTAGTTCAGTAATTCAAGCGTTCATAAAATCCTTTATGATCGTCTTTCAGATTAACGTTGTACCAACTTAATAAAATATCTCCTTTTGGTGAATATGAAAGTTCTTAATCTTTATGAAATAATAATACATGAAGACATTTCTTCTGGATCGTCTAGTATTTCCCGAAAATTTTTTGAGGATTTAAAAATAGATAAGAAATCAAAGAAGAAGCGCTTTAAGACTGATTATTATTTGCGATAGATATTGTGTTGAAAACTTAGAGATTAACCTCGTTTAATATTCATTCACATATAGCATACTACGCGTCTGAAAAAAACCCACCAACAGATCATTACATTTACTTAAATGATTTCATCTGAAGAAATATTTGTTAATGTTTGTCCAATTGTAAAATATGTTTAAAGTTTTAGTTGAAATGCCAGTGGTGCGGTAGTGTAAGGACCATCTAATCATTATACTTGACAACCACTGGAATGCTGTCGGATATTTTGTCAGTGTTAAAGGTTAGTAATGCCAGTTTTAGTTTTCATCCACTTAAATGTAATTGAATTATGAAAAGTGCTGTGTCAAATACATAAGTGTTACTGGTTTGGATATGTAATACATTTTGAGATCATAAATTTATAGCACTTCTCATGTTAAAGACATCTTCAGAATAACTCTTTTGAATTACCGCCGGAGATTTTGGTGCACGTAGAATAAACAATTCTACAGAATTATTTTCCTTGCAAAAACGACATAACTCTGCCATAAATTTCAATGCATGTCTTTGTTGAATGTTTCACAAGTAATACAAGATAAAGATTGTGACAAAGTACATATTACTTTATTTCGAAACATACAAATATATATTGAAAATAAAGAGACTTCCTTATTAGGAAGTGCGTCGAATCACAAGTGTACAAATATATACATACAGTAATACAACACTCACTCACTCGATCACTGATCATTCTTATCTCTTAAACATGATGCATTACAATCAGACATTGAAAAACATTGATAGAACATGAAATCAAATCTAAAAAGATTTGATAAAAAAAACACGTTGAAAAAATAGTTCAAAGGTTATCCATTTCAGAGGTACTGCATTCAACTGAAAGGTTACGTGAAACCCATAGATTCCAGATTGAATTTTCTATAAGTCCATAAAATTACTACATATTCTTTACATTCAATATCGTGGTGATCTGTTTTTGAGTAGGACTGATACTGTAAAGGCATATAACATTTGTTCAACTTTTAAACGACATACATTTTGAACATATCTGTAAAGTTGTCTTGAGATGAATATATCATCGAAAGTGTGCACAATTAAAAAAAACAATTGACAGATATTGTGTACACGTTTGTTAACGTCATATATGAATAATGACTTTGACATTCAGTATAGAAATTTTGCTACAATCGATACAAATGAAAATTATGCAGTTAAAAGTCAGAAAGAGCGTCTGATTAAACCTTTTGAAAATCAATAAAAAGTTGGGTCAACCTATACAATACATTCTGTCATTTGATAAATTAAAACATTTCTCTGTAATCGTTAAAAGTTGTCAATAGCCAAACATGCAGTCAGTCATTATGAAGATCAAAGACAAGAATTGTTCCCTAAAAGCACATGATTATATCATATATAGAGGCACTTGTTGTAATGCTGCCATTCCATTGTATGACGTCATAATGATGCTCTCAGTCGTGCTCTCAAAGCATACACAATAATGGACAGTTGGTCCAGAATGTCTCTCCCTGCAGAAAGCCGTTTGATCTCTGTTCAGTTCAGTGACTAACTGAAATTCGGTGGCTCACATACACAAACTACTAAAATCTACGTCCTTGGTGGCTTCAAGATGAAGTTCACGATTCCATTGTTTAAAATTGAAGATACGAAATATCGTGCGTTCTTCTCTACGGCTTTAAACTTATATGTCCAAGTATTCTGTATATTGGCATAACAATATATGCACTTGGATCCTCCTGAAGAAATGCAGTTTTATTTGTAAATATCAGTTGATGCGGGTCTTCTTGTCGGTTCGTTTATAAGTAAAACGTTCATTGTACATACATCTTCACTCGTCTCATAAAGGCAAAGGCCTCTTTATCATTCATGTAGACAGACTTCAAACTGAGACCGTCTACATTGATGACACTGTATAATGGCCATACTGTCCACTTTTTCCAAATATCTTTAGTCACACATTGTGTGCTCATTTCTGTTGAAGAAGGGTTTATAGAAATATCAACATGCAGGTCACTGTATTATGACAATTTTGTCCTCTTATCTCTAGTCCATCATGGCTTGCCTGTGGGCCTGTAATAGAAGGATTTGTAGAAGTCTTAAAATGCAATACCCATGTGTTCACTTTTTACCAAATGTCCTAAGCCGCACATATTTTCCTTTTTCTGTAGTAGCGAGGTTTGCAGAAACATCAACAGTAAATTCACTGTATGACAGCCGTATCATCTCCAAGTAGAATGTTATGCAAATTCAATAACAATGCATCACAAACGTAACGTCATTTTGTCATCACCATTTTGCTCTCGAATTGTTATATCAACATTAGAGACTTTACTCCGCACCATATACGTATTTTTGGTCTCTAAATCAATATTCAAGCTGTATCAGCAAACTGCCCGTTCTGGTCTACTGAACCCAGTGGTATTGTCGCCCTGCCGTTCAATGGGGCACCATTCTGAGGCCGCCGTCTCTGTAACAGTTATAACGACATCAAAAATATGTTCCTGACACAAAATAATAACGATGATAATCATGATTATGGAAACATTTTATATAGTGCCAATTCTCCACTCTTTCTACTCGAGGCGTTCTATACTAAACTGCCCTGGTCTTACCTGGGCTGACATACAGTGGCTAAAGGGTCACCTCCGAAACAACTTTTACTACTTTTCCAACAGTGTGTGAAAATGTGCATACAGCGTTAGAAGATTAACTGCAAATGGTTGACAACTAGGAACAAATACTTCATCAGTTAACACTATCATCATTAACATCATCTACATACATACATACGAATGATACAAAATCTCATAACGTTCGATAAATTTGAAACGTCAAAATGACGTGATGGAAAGTGAAATATCAATACAATGCTGTCAAATGATGGGACACCTTAAAACTAAATCTCTCAGACTGTCATGTTACCTATCGACAAATTATAAAAAAACACCTTTTAATATCTGCCCTACGAATATATTCAACGTGATTCATCCATACTAAGCTGATTAATACAAATGGACGAACACCTAGTAATTGTAATCTCTGCCCTAAGATATTCAATGTGATTCATCCATACTGATACAAACGAATAGAAACCTAGTTATTTTAATCCCTATCCTAAGAAGATAGTCAATCTGGTGTATCAAAACTAAACTGATTATTCTCATTGAATGGAAAACCTAGTTATTTCAATCTCTGCCAACTAAGAAATTCAACCTGATAAAAGAGTGTAATGTAAACCTACTGGTCCGTGTCCGTCCATGAACTTCACTCTGGGTCCGTAGAACCTGATTTTCTTAAAGTCCGAGTAGAGCGTGAGGACAAAGGTCACGATGAGGGTAGCGGTCAGCCACTCCGTACTCGTCGACAGCAGATACACTGTTCGGAGCTTGTCCTTGAATTATATATATATATATTATATAGCATTTGACATGAGAGAAATATGGTAAAATGGTGCAATTAGATATTTTAAGCAGTGTTGTTCCAAGGTGATCAGCTGAGGGGGTCATGTTTGCAAATTTGAAGCCGATAGGCCCCTTTGCAAAAAGTATCATAATCTAATAATTTGGAGGGATCAGAATGGAAAATAGTACAACCCTTATGTTGCTAAACGAATAACTATTTACGTTAAAGGCTTACACGAAGGTTGAGCAATGATTGCAGCGACTTTTATGATAGCCATTGGTTCTTGGTAACACAGTTGCTGTAGTTAATAGGTATTGTGATGAGTAACTTGTAATATAGACAAAAATAAATATTAACAATATTAATCGATATAAGGAATGTATGAATAATGTAGCATATTTTATATAGACTTTAAAACCTAGGACGTATAGGACGTAAATTATGGGGACTTATGACATAGGATATTTTAATAATTCAATTTTAATCTCGTCAGGTTCTTCGTTGTCTACATAAGATGCTTTGGGGAGAATATGATTATGTACTGCTAAATAATTGATCCAAGTTGTTTGTATTTTTCTTAATCTGAGGAGGACTGAACAAATCAGTCATTATACAGTCTTAAGTAAACCTAGCCTCAATAATACTCGCTTCACTCACGATATTGAGTCTAGCAAGATGTAGTAACAGGTCAGTGAAGCGAGTATTATTGATGCTAGGTTTACTAAGACTGGTTGATTCTATGAAGAAACTTTAGAGAATATAGTTTAAGGAATGCTTACCAATTTTGTTCCCATATTGTTGTTTTCTCTGTATTTGTATATACCTTTTGAAACACCAACTTATTAAGTTAAGGAAACAACTTTTGACTAATGAGCAAAACAAATAACAATGAATATACCAAACGGCAAAGCATTGAACATAGATAACTAGAATCATGTGTATTCTCTAACAAGTTGAAAACTAACATTGCAAAATGTTTTAAGATCGTTCCGTTTCCATGTCGTCTTGGCTATCTTGTATAAGATATCTTTGATTCTGTTAACATAGGGCAAACATGAACAAAATGTTTATCAAATGCTAAGAAAGAAACTTTATAATGCAAAAGAATAATGACAAAGGAATTCTATGACATGTATTCGTTTTCGATAACATTGAGTTACGTTACTATTGCCAACAGAGAATTGTTTTGTCCACTTGATGATAGGTCTTAACGGCAATCGAATCAAAATGATTTTACATCACATGCATAACATCTTGCAGAAACAGCAACCTTGTACTGGCAAAGAAATTAACTTGTTGATATCAAATCTAAAATAAAAACTTTATTAATCTCTCAGTGATTTTCTGATTTCCCTACCATTTTGTACGATAGAAGCAGATTTTGCTGTAAAGATCAGGAACAGGGGTCTTTGGTATAAAATGTTTCCCCTTCGTGTAAAAGGCTTGGATTGGTTTTACAGCAATTGCTTCACCAAATTTATTGTATTTTGTCGCTGTGTTGATCTGAAAAACTGACCAGTGTTTTGGTTCATTGGATTTCGCGAAGATAAAGGTGGAATTTATGCTCCATTGACATGCTCAGTTACCTGTATCAAGACAAACACCACAAAGTGTGATAGGAACTCCAGAAGTCTTAGCGTTTGTGTGGAAAATGTAAAGGCACTGAAGTAACGGGATATAGGGGCTTTATTGGCTTACATGTATTTGATTTATCTCCTGTCATTGATACGTAGATTGAAATTCAAACTAAGGATGTTTGATTAGGCATTTATATAAGGAGGTTGTCACAATAAAGTCATCCAAATCATTGATATGCTTAATATTGAACTTAATCTATCACACTTAGGATGTTTAAAACCATGAAATAAAATATTCCTTTCATCATTTATATTAGAATCATTTATAAAAGAGAAAACACACTTGCCAACCTAAGGCGTTTGACACTTTGCCAATGTTGACCCGTTTAAAAATATTATTGACGTATTTACCAGAAGAAACTCGTGCTTAGCGTCGTCATGAAAAGCAGTATACCAAAATGATACGATACACATAAATCAACCACCATAATAATAATGTGTATTCCATTTTTACAAGAACTACAAAGGAGGGGGGATGAGAATGACAGAAAGATAAGGACAAACAGTAGAACGAGAGAGAGGAGAATAGCATTTAAACATACCGATAATGAGTAAGGCAGAGACCAATGTCACAAGCTGTAATGTTTCATACTCAAGAGTTCTCTTACAAAATATATGCATTTAGAAACACACACATATATTATTCCAACTTGATCGAAAGATACAACATTCTAGCCATATTAAACAGAACCAAAAACAAAACAATGCATTTTGCATTAAGAATAATAACTATTCAATGTACATGGTCTAAAAGGATTACAATTATTGAGGAGACATTTAACAGACTTATGTTTATATAATGCATTGAATGCTTCGCATAGCAGCAATTTTGCAATTATCTTTGATACCGACGACAGCTATATGCTCGAAGCGCACCTAAAATCAGTTACTTTTGTCGTAACAGCAATAAGCATGAGTTCGTAAAGGAGATATGTAACAGCTATAATAAACAGCCCTAGAGGGAACGACGAAAACGGTTGTAAAATGGTTCACCGGCAGTTTTTCAAAGTCATTATTCAATAAATGAAAGTATGAATGTAAATGATAGATGACAGTTCATGTGCTACTATGGGAAGAGGAAGTTAAGATAATATTTTTGTTATTTCCTTACCCTTCAAGGTCCCTTTCAGCTTTCTAGACGTTCTTATTTTTATTTAAAGTCTAAACCATAACCAGTAAAATTGTCAGTATCAACGTTTGAGAGTGGACAAAATTGTCTTAGTCTTTACCCTTCATGCGCATATACAATCCCTTTCTTGGTATAATAATTGTATAACAAACTGCTGATAAATACACTTCAGTGTCACACCAAAAAGCTTTGTTTTAATGGTTAGCCTTCAAGCCAAAAATCCTCGACATGGTTAACACAGGGGGTACTCGACTGTACAGGTAAAGCGGAAGTTGCACCTCTGCAACGTCCAATTCCTCACTGTACAGTGAAAACAAAACAACCCCGACTCCACGTTCACGGCTAGTTCTAGTTAATACGTTGTTTATAACAAATTTAAACTGTCTTGGTGGACCGATGACGCTTTACTGCTTTGTAAACTACTCTATTTATAATGTAACACAACTTCGGTCTCTGTATAATGATGATTTTCAGCTGTCCTTGAGATCGCGTTCGAAAGCCTAACGAAAATATGTCTAAATTTGCCAATCACAGCAATTAAGATGAACGGAGTCATTCAAATTAACCTTTCATTTGTTGATACAATGTGGATATCGTTATATAAATGCCCAATCAAGTATTTCTAACTGTTTCGGCCAAATATTTCGACTAAAATTAAACTGTACGCTGAAGGGACGTTGCGACTGTCTCGGATGCTGACTGTACGGGAAGTTGCGCATTTACAGAGTAACCGAGAACTGTCGTATGTTTATAAACTAAGGATTGCATTTAAATCCACACGCCACTAATGGCTGTAATATTGCTCAAGCGGCACTAAACACCAACGCAATCAATCAACCACTGTTCAGAACTTACATGCATAATAGTTTCGCGCGGATATTGGTGAATGTGTTCATATAAAATTGAAGATACAAACTACTTTTATTTATAAAGTTATGCGACAATAAATGCTATGATGTTAATACATTTTCGGAAGATAAATATTGCTACGTTAAACTGTTATGTACATAGAGGATACTAAACGACCTTCCATTTAATACTATTTTTATTAAACGAGTTAATGATTTTGTATAAAAAGATTACATCTGCTTCACAAAACATCAACGATGAAATTTCTATCTGTAAAAGTTTTCAAACTAAAATTCTGAAAGTAAAATAACCCTCGAAAAATGTTAAAATCGCCGAAAAATATAAAAAAATCTCTTTATGTCAACATATTTCCTTTAATATTAACTTTTATGTTGAACTATCATTGTAGAAACAGAATGCATCAAACAGATTTAATTCTTGACATTTCCTTACCGAGTAGTGTCCCTTTGAACGTGACGGATGAAAATCCTTTATTTCAAAAGATCCTTTTTGAAACTGCTGTAGTTTAAAACCACTACAAAATGAAACTTGATATGACCCATTTATGTGAAGCAATCTCTCAGCTTTAAAATGAGCTATAGCATGCGTCTGTATGTACTACCGTTACTGAGGAGAAGATTTTCAAAGACGCGTACCGTGTGAACCGCGAAATTTCGCCAAAATTTCAGTTTTTCGAAAATAGAAAAACATCTATTTATACGGCCGAAAACTGCTATGGGCTTAGTCGATGGAGAATGATGTTGCCCACATTTTGGTGAAAGTTTTATACAATTATCTCCCATAGTTACCGATAAATTAAGGTTTGAAGTTTTGATTTTAAGGGGAGATAACTCAAAACCATCAGGAACAGTAGGTACACTCCATACATGTAGCCTGAAAAGTAAAATAAATCCACCTTAATGTATTGGGGACATGTATCATAACGTACCAACTCCCCGTACAGTATAACTGTTATTAAACTAAAAGGCAAAAGAAAGTATAGGTCGGGTTTAAATGATAATAATGACAACAAAACAAGTCGTATCAGTACACTGTTTGGTTTATACAAAAGACGGGTTTCATATCATCATTGTGGCACAATATCATAAGCAAACAAAAAATACAAGATACGTGGGATCTCATTGAACAGTGGTGGGGTCAAAATAAGTACTTTTCAGCGATTACTGAATCCACATGCTTAATTGCAAAAGTTCTAAAACCAACACAGCACGGGTTTCAGTAGCGTGTATGTCCACCATGTGCATCAATGCAGGCAGTGATACGTCTCCTCATCGATGACGTCAGACGTCTGATGACGTTAGGTGAAATTCTTTGCCATTCTTCCCTGAGAGCAATTTCCAGTTCATTTATGGTCAAAGGTGGTTGCTGACGGTTCCTTATTTGTCTGTCGAGATGGTCCAAAAGGTGTTCTATTGGGTTCATGTCCGGGGAACAGGCAGGCCATGGCAGTACGTGAACATTGTGCTGATTCAAGAAGTCCCTTGTCAATCGTGCTGAATGAGGCCTGGCATTATTATGCTGGAATACTGTTCCCTGTGGTTGATTTTGCAGGAATGGAAGCATTACTGGCCGTATAATGTCATCTCGGTACGTCGCAGCATTCAAATTCCCATGCACAATCACTAGTGGAGTCTTCTGCTCTCCACAAATGCCTCCCCAGACCATTACACTCCCCCCACCGAATTGATGATGCTCTTGTACGCACACTGGAGCCAACCGTACACCTCTACGTCGGAAAACTCGTTGTCTGCCATCGTTCCTGAACAACCTGAAACGACTTTCATCGGAAAACAACACTCTGCGCCATTCCCGAACTTGCCAGACTCGAACTCGTCTCGCCCATCGTACTCTCTCACGTCGATGTTGGGCGGTCAGGAACATTCCTCTGAAGGGACGGTAAGGTCTGATACCTACAGAACGTAGTCTCCGTAGGACCGTACGTGGACTGATGCGACGTCCCAGAGTCGTTGCCGCCGTTGCCGCCGCAGTTACGAATCTGTTACGAAGGTGAATGGTTCGTATACGGTGATCTTCGTGCGGTGTTGTCACGCGTGGTCTTCCGGTTCTGGGCCTGTCCTGAGTCCTGCCTGTCTGCCGGTGTCGTTGGAGGAGTCTGGCCACCGTTAATGGTGTGCAACTGAACCTTCTTGCAATTTGGATCTGTGTTGCCCCAATCTCGTGCATTCCAATAGCTCGCTCTCGCTCCGCTTCTGTTAATCTTGGCATTTCTTTTTTGTGCTTTCATCAGCTGTGTTTCCAACCTCTTGTATGCGCATATTTATACTCTACTTCAGCACGTGCATTTTGAGCTATTGGCTTAAAACGTGTTTTACCATTTTCACGTGAGGTGTGGTACCATGAATAAGGATCCGTTTCAGCGATGTGTTTCTCTCCGTATTGTACTCGGATAATGACATTGTGAACACATTTGGTTCACCTTTTAACAAAGTTTTAAAATAAAATTGATTTTTCGAACCTATACTTTCTTTTGCCTTTTAGTTTATATGTAACTCCCCGTACAGTGCCGGTGCAACGTCCATCAGGGCGTACAGTCAATATTTTGTCTTGTTTCTCTTTAAATGTAATGAAATAAGCATTGATACACCACATGGGCCTTTGAATACGCATTATTTTACTGTATAAGTTACAACAATCATCAAATGACCTCTACATAGTCCGAAACATGAGTTAAACAGTCAATTTCGCGATCGCTACATTAGCTTCGAACGGGCAGTCACTTGAAATGGGCAAGTATGACAAGAATTGAAACATTATCGTAATTATGCCTTTAGAAATATGTGGAGAAATACTTAAAAGTTTCATATTTTACACGTTTCAACTCTCAGAAGGTGAATATTACTAGAACTAACCATGAACGTGGAGTCGGGGTTGTTTTGTTTTCACTGTACAGTGAGGAATTGGACGTTGCAGAGGTGCAACTTCCGCTTTACCTGTACAGTCGAGTACCCCCTGTGGTTAAACAACCTTACAACGAATTCCATATCAAATCTCGGACCAGGTTTAACCAAATAACTACAAAGCCCTTGTTGATTTGTGTATCACCAAAACTGAACTACTGTTAAGGTAAGACGTCATGTGCACATACAATCCCTTTCTCGGATTTACAATATTAATACGAAGCACTCATAAAATCTCTGATTAAGTCTTACACCATTACGAAGCGCTCATAAAATCCAAGCAGTATAACCCCAATACTCCGTAGCTACAAAGGATACAGATGACGAGGAAGATAGAGAGGACGGCGCTGTTGAGGATCTGGAAGACCGCCACACAGGTGTTGTTCATCACCCGTCTAAGTTTCCAGGTGAGAGCGGACGACATCCAGCAGTAGCACAGTCCGAACACGAAGGCCAGTCCTGCTCCTGTATAGTGCAGGGGGCGCATCACTACTGTCTGTAACACAGGAGTTGTTACCATAAGTTTGCAGTTACCATTTAAGCATTTTTTTGTTCTGTTGAGCAAACACATTTCTTTAAAAAAATTAAAAAACTTAGGACTAAGGATTCCTGAACAATACTAAATTTCAGGTATAGCCGAGGCATCTAGGCGTGTCAACATTTCGAAGACATAAGACGCCTTCTCAAATTTTGTTCCTTAGGGTCAGGATAACAAGGTTTAAAGGGGCAGTAGCACGTTTTTAGGGGGAATATAAGGTGATGACAAGAAAATGAAAATTAATGGTTTCAATTGAAAGACAATGTTTTGAAACTAAATGGTGCAGTAAAAATTCATATATATAACGTAAATTTTAGCCATGCGACACCTTTTTCTTACACAAAATGAATTAAAGGTATTCACACAAAAATGGCCGCCAATGGATTTTATGTGAATCTTTATTCTTTGTCCACTGACTATGGATGATTGGCTTGTGTAATGAGGTTTTTGACGCTGTCACAATAATACATTTAGCACCAACTTACAATTATCGGTGAAAATTTTAAAATATAAAATTATCAAAAAACGTGCTACTGCCCCTTTAAACTAAGGTTTATATATATGACATTTACCGGTAGTTCTTTTGTTATATTACAAAAACAGCATGTATGAAGTTATGATATAGTTCTAACTCTTAATTAAATAATCCAAAGCACCGCGAAACCAAAGCCAAAACTCAGTGAATACACTATGACATTAACGACGTCAGAGAGGAATTAACCCGTTCGACCCTACAAGCAAGAAACCAGACTCTCGAACGTATTTTTAGTGGTAAAACCGAAAAGTTGAGTGACAGAAAGTTAGCACACATGGGTGATATGATTACACGTGGACATACATATGAAATTCATGGAGATATATAATGGGCACTTTGTAGTGCATGTGACTCATCGCTGCATGTACAATGCATATCATATTGTGGATCATTCTTAAGTTTCTGAACAATTCCAATAAAGACAGTTCTTCGTATAAGAGAAAAACAGTCTTTGGGAAACATCTATATTCCTCAGAGATTCAGGTGGTAAAAGATTACAGAATTAAATCAGAGACACATTCATAAATGGCTACAAAGCGTTCATGGTGTAACTGTTTTTTTAGAAACATATTTTGTTGAAATTCCAATGCCTGTTACAATATAAAACATATGTAGACAAAGGTCAGATTCTTAACAGTGATAAAACAGCTCTGAGTAACCAACAACAAACATTCTATGTTACATGAAACGATTTGTAACAACTTGACCTTTCTTCTGTTTCGGTTGGACAATGCTCACTATTGTGTGACTTATAGTGTAAAAACCAAACCGCTTCAAAGTTCAAACATTATACAGAAGAGAAGCGGACGCTCCCAAATACATTGAAAAACCTTTGAAACATGACTTCGACTTGAAAATTCCGACACGATCTTCAAATAACTTCTTTACAGCTTAAACATTATGTCCATTTTGACGTTTTCACAGTGTTTGAGTGAATAAATATATCAAGGTTTCGTACAAAAATATGAGTAAAGTATAACAAATCTATGTTTACCAAGGCTGATGACCATTTTGCTTTGATAGAAATTTTAGATAATAATTCAACTATCAATTTCAATCCTATATTTAAGAAATAGAGTAGCCCTAACCATCATGTGTTGTGCAATAAATTATTGCAAAACACATGATGGTTAGGGCTACTCTATTACTTTTCTAGTATGTCGATTTTTACGTGTTTAAGATATTTCAAATTGAAAATCCTCGATCAGGGACATAGCTAGTGACGTCATAGCTTATTGTTATTGACGTCATGGGTCATTGTTTCATGACGTCACTCAAAAACTATACTTTATTGCGGAATAAAGGGTGGGCGGCGCCTTTGATCTTTACGGGAACAATACTAGAATGTTTGATACAAAATACACATATGCTTTTAACACACATGCTGTCGTTGATAAAAGTGTAGTTTTTTAGATATTTATAGAAATTAGACTGATGTAAGCATCGTGAAAACAAATAATCAGTTCTTGCAAGTCAATTCATCACACCTATGCTTTAAAGATGTTTGATATACAGAAGTATACCCAGGAGAGATAAGTGAGAAAGTGTAACGCTATCAGTTTTCTATCCCTTGAGGAAAGCACCGGGTATCACTTTAAAGGAAGAAAAATAACAGAAGTTCAGTGTGTTGATATCAGAACGAGCACTTCATCTGGAGAGCCTGTCAACAGATTCAAATATTTCAACATTCTCACCTTCTGCTTTGCTAAGATATATTTTTTGGTTTGTGGTAAGGTCTATTTGATTGCACTATCGTGGTTTATCAGTTCTATAAAATTTTCTCAACAGTTTCCATTACGACATTCCATCTGTCGTCAAGACCATTTCACAGAACACCAGGGTTGAAATATATCATGCAATGAACATGTAACAACCTAGAGAAGATTATTTTTATCGTCTAATCGTGATTAATAGGTTTGATCTAATTTTCAGTTTTAATTACACTATCTGTCGTTGAAGACAATTTTTTGAAGACCATTTTCAGAATACCGGAGAAGAGATACAATATAATGTTATGACCATGTTACAACCGAGAGAAAATTCATTTTTTAGTTGCCTCAGACTTTCCCGCATTTCGAAATCCATCCATCGTTACCCACCATTCACAAACTACCGGGGTTAAGATGTGATACAATCATGAAATTACCGTGTTTAATACCAAGCGAATATAGGTAAGATGCGGTAGACATTTCGTAGAAATCGATCATCAATTCTATCAAACTCAATAGTATCCAGAAACAGACAATAAGGTATTGCTTTACCAGTCATAAGATAGTGGCACGATGGGCCTTGTAATATAAAGTATTATTTCGAGTGGAATGGAAATTCATTAGGCCTATCGTTATCACAAAGAATGAGAAAAAGGCCTTTTCTGAAAAACATCTACCGAAAAGACAAGTTAACAATAATAACGCTGGACAGAGGCAAGGTTTTGATTTAGAATATTAGCTTTACGAGAAGATAGCACTTTTACTAAAATTTTCCCTGATAATTTGAATGATAAAATGAGTTTACATAGAAAAAAATGGTTCCCTTTCTCAAATCTTCACACATTACGTAGTTTTTCGAAATGCTTTTATCAACCCCTCTCGGAGACAGAAATAACCTTGCGTTTTATTCAGTGCAGATATATAAACCAAAGTAAAAGAAATTTCGAAAGCAAATGATATGGATAGGCAACAATATCAACGTTACATTATCTGATAAGACTGGGTACATACAGACCTGTGTATACTCCGAGAGCACCACTCTAAGAGGGGGCAGACAGGGTTACCCTCTCAGCTCATGTCTATTCTAAGAGAACGCCCGGGAATGCTTGGCAATGAGAGCATGGCACCATTGACTGATTATATTATATAAATACATGTTCATAGCAACTATGGTGATATATATTTGGTATCATATTGTTTAAATGGCACACACGACTATCAAATAGAATTCAAAGCATTCTTTGATACGTAACCAAGTGATCATCATTTGATATTGCATATTGCAGAAACTCATCTCATTAAACAATATTTTCGTTATAAAATAGTAACAAGGTTTTTTGAATGAACTATAAGACGGATGACTCCATTTTGTGTGTGTGAGAAGGGCCAATTTCAATGCATTAATTCACACATTCACACAATTATCAATAGAGCACGATAAATGAGACTCCTCAGAGGTGATGACATCATATTGCTCTGAAGGTTCCTCATATCGGTGACAGCTGTCATATATCGCATGACTGACAAGAGAAAACAGTCAGCGACTACGTTAAATCAATTAAGACATGATGGAGGTGAAAGCTGATGTGAGTAAATGAGTGATCTGTCCCAATGGTAAGTACAATACATTGTATTGCAACAAGATTTCGCACAGGATAAAATTTTAAAGGTACATGTCGGCCTGGATTGCAGTATCCAGGGATATTTGATTCCGTTTCATTAAGCTTTGGGTAAAACAAAATTATTCGACTCCTGAAAAGGTTCATTGGAAGTAAAGTGGTTTTTTTTGCATTTTATTGGAATATCTTTAATTTTTCTACTACTATAGTTCATCCTTGATGAAACAAAGGGGCCAATGATTTTAGAGACCTTGACGGCCTACTTGACGTTTATAGGCCAGTGGACCGGGGCCCTGTTTTCTGGTGTACGATGATATCAGTTACGATTTAATGGACTCTTAAAGACCTAAATGGCAGGCCTCATTTCCCTGATTTAATTCTGACACTTCGCTGTGACGTCGAGCTCCTAAATCGCGGGTGTTCCGCATCAGGAGAAGCATTAAGTAACTGCTAAGGAAGTGAACCCATTTAAGTTTTCTCAGGAAGATTGTTAGTTGAAGGTTAGGTAAATATGTATAAAAAAATCTTAGCAAAGCTTAAGATATGTCTAATGAGGCGTTTTGTTCATTTCCGTTCTTTATGTGTGTAAAGTATTGCCGTTATATTACATATGATGAGCATTTTACTATTCACATACTTCTTTTGAATGGTTGATTGATTGTGGTGTTAAGTAAAATCCTATTCATTAGCCGCTTGAATTCTTAATGAACTACCAACTTAAAATATGAAGAAAGAACTAAAGGTCGAGTGCAAATTGAAGGAATCACAGGATTTATGGATTGGGTATGTTTCAATTACCATAACTAACGGGATAGTGTAAGTATATGGTAAAAGATATGGGAAAAAATGTTCGGCCCGAAAGAAATATATTTAAATTAAAACGACACAAATGAATCTTGACAACTGACACCAATTGAAATTGTTAATCTCCAGTATTTGTCAACAAAGGACAACTAATCTATCTAGTTTTTTTTATAAGAATGTCAGATCTTTAACTTTGCTGTTGAAAACGATCTTAGAATCTCAGAATCTCAGAACATGTGGAACATTTTATCTAGGAAATAGAAAATGATATCGTTGGACCCTTTTCATGATGATGTCAAACTCTTCTTTTGACAGATAAAGTTATGGAATTAAAAATTGTTTAATTCGAAGTGTTGTTTTCCCCTTATTGTCAACTTCATATTCATATTGCAATATTTGATATTCAATATAAATTTTTGAGTAAAACCAAACTGATATTAAAATATTTTCCACATCACAAATTTCCAAAAAAAGTTTGTGTATCTCTTTAGAGAAGAACGAATTCTAAGCAGAATTTTTTTTATCTACTCTTACATGTATTACATCTTCACAACGTCCACGGGCGAAACGAAAAAGTTCTAAACGAGGAGAGTTGCTCGATATGTTTTCACCTTGCCGTTGGAAGATGCTCTTTTTAGGAAACATTAATATTCATTTGTACCGTTCTTCCTAGCCTGTCAGCCAGACACTAAAAATGATAAAAGCCTAAGCAAGTCTAAGCTCAATGCTAAGAAAGTGAATAAAACTCAGTCTCCTTTTCATTTTGTTTTCACCTTTGAGATGTTTTGACGATTTTATTTTAGAGTGTACGTGCCCTCTACCAGATGGTAGTTTGTTATCAAGACCCTACAGCAAAACAAAATTAAAGAAGCCTTCTTACGTCTAGACACTGTTGGCAAGTCTAGATGCCTCAGGTTGAAATTAAGATTTGTTCAGGACTCCTTTTTCATTTAAGTATCAAATATTCAAAATTAAAATGTTAGTGATAAAATGTTTTTCAAGGACTATGTTTGTCTTAACAAATGGTAGTAAGCAAGTTAGCCAAGAGAAGCATTTAGGTGTGCTGAAGTTTGTACGTTAATTAACTAGCATCTCTGTCACTGTGACGTTATCTACAGATAATCTGCTCTTAAACTGTCGCTATCTTCACCAGTTCCACCACGCTCTCTACATAACTGTGTGTAACGCCAACACTCCCGCTACGTTGGGGGTCGTACTGATCCAGCTGGCGTCCTAATTCCCCCTCCACTCACCCCCGTGAGGGGAGGTCAATCGGTCCAACTGACCAGCTCGGACTAAGGTATTATATCAAGTTACCACACATGTAGACTAAACATAAATATTTGGATTTCGCTTCGTACAGCTGTCACTTTTTGTTGTTTAATTGTTTGTTTTCATATGAAGTGATTAAGCTTTCGTCAAAGTTCCAAAATGAACATGATAACATTGGTTTTCTTAGTATCTGAACCAATGAAATTATAAAAATTGGACTGAATGCAAAGTTTAGTCAAATGTGCAATTATTTGATGATGTCTTTACGTAATGATAATAACAAGGAATAACATGTCATTAAAGAACACGATTCCAATCCCCACATGCACAATTCTTTCAATAAATCAAGTTGAATTTTAAATACCCCATTATCGTTACATGTAACATAAGGTTTGAGGTAAGAAGTACACACTTGTATTGATTCCACATCCTCCCTATAACCATCCCCTACCCATCACCTCCACCTTCTAGCAACACTGCCAGCCCCAATATCATTCGTTGACAATACTATGATACCACATACACGTCACTCATTCATCAATGAATAAGTTTGCAAAACCAAGTAATACATTTAAAGGGGCAGTAGCACGTTTTTAGAGGGAATATAAGGTGGTGTCAGGAAAATGAAAATAAATGGTTCCAATTGAAAGGCAATGTATTCAAACCAAATGGAGCAGTAATAATTCAAATATATAATGTAAAGTTTAGCCATGCGATTCCCTTTCTTACACAAAATGAATTAAAGGTGTTCACAAAAAAATGGCCGCCAATGGATTTTAGGTAAATCTTCATACTTTGTTCTCTGACTATGAATGATTGGCTTGTGTAATGAGATTTTTGACACTATCAAAGTAATACATTTAGCGTTAACATACAATTATCAGTGAACATTTTTAAATATAAAATTCTCAAAAAACGTGCTACTGCCCCTTTAAGCAGCTACTGTGTCGTTTGTTACAGAAAAACATTTCTTAAAACGCTATTCACCTTCGAAAACTTACATTCAATCTCTGAAAAATAGTAATTCTCAGAAAAATTATCAAAGAATCCTCGGAAAATTGGAAATTTCTGATTGTACTTCACTGCAGATCTTGACTTGCTATTATAGAGGTTTTGTTACGTCAAAATTTTCAAGTTAATAAGATTCAGACTCGGCCTAAACGATCTGCAAGTGAATAAAGGTAGATACCTCGGTATTGGGAAATTAGCAAGAAGATGTAAAATTTGAAACAACGGCGTCGAAACTGAGTACCACTTTCTATACGTCTGCCCTATTTATGATCAGCTTAGAGCTAAATATCTACCACCGTCAAGTTTCAATACCATCTATTCTTTCAAGAAGTTGTTATCTTGCAAAGACCCTATCCTCCAATTTACAATTGCACTTTATAATCACCATGCTTTAATATTACGCAAAATTGTAAATAGCCTTATATATTTTATAATGTCTTTAATATGAGAAGTATGTAACTCGACTGTATACGGGCCTATGGCCTCTCGTACATTAGAAACCTATCGGGGATTTCGTCTATTGTTTTGGAGGTCTCTTGTATTCCCGTAATGACCTCTAAGGAGGGTTTACATTGGGAAGTCAGGGCATTATATTCACATGTAACACCTACTCGGAGGTTGAAAGATTTTTATATTTCAAAGTCAAAGGGTTTTATATTCCTATGTGTAACCTTACCCCTAAGTCCACATTATCTTGAAAAAACTTACAATGCTTCCGATGTGCGGGATTCGAACCCTCAACCCTCTGAACCGTAAGCTAGCACTATAACCACTACTCTAACGGGCCAGTTAGAAGTGAAGGTTATGTTAAACAATCTATTGATTGAAGATCAGATTTCGGTACAAAAAATCGGCCCTAAAGCATTAGGAAATCCAGTTGCACTTTAATTCCAATTTTAAATGCATACAAACATTCAAAATGGATATTAACAGTGTTACACCTTTTCATTTGTGATAAATTTAAAGGATCCAAATACGGTTTCAACCACGTGACTTGTCGATTGTCATTTGTAAAACCTTACACCTCGAAGAATGCTTTGCACGTGCATTATGTGCTATGTCAATATCAAAAAGTCGTCTGAACACAATGCTTTTTTTGAAAGAAATTCATTTTAATCTTTTATATTCAGAATTGAAGCGACAGTATAAAGTAAAGTAATCCAATAATAAATGTTAAAATTAACCGACGAACATGAATCCTTGATATTTGTTGTTTTTTTCTAAATTTTTATGATCAGTCTGAAAATATGATTACAAATACTACAATATGGACAAATGATTACGGGTTGTTAATAACGGCATCTAAGTTAGTTAAAACACTCGAACTCGGTTATGCTTGGGTTTTCAAAACCTTCGGAAAGAAAGCCTCGCGGGAAGTAAGACCTCAAGCTTCGCTTTCGGTCTTACTTTCCGCTCAGCTTTCTTTCCTCAGGTTTTTAAATCCCAAGCATAACCTCGTTCTCGTGTTTTAACCCTAACATAAACATTGATTGATTGATTGATTGATTGAGTGTAAACTATGGTGTTGGTAAAATCATCCATCTGATTATTCCCATGCCCCCTCAAAATACCCCCCTTCCTCTATCCCCCAACCCACGAGATCACCACTAGATAACCCCCAGTCACCTGTCAGTGGGGAATGTTTGACCTGAATTCTAACACATTTACATCTCGGAGCCGTATTAGAGGCTTTGTGGCACCGTGGACAGGTGTAGATGGGATCACGTAGGTATATGTAGGTAAACACCTATGTCCAGTTGGAGAGGGTCAAGCTGGGGTGAGGGGCCTGGCAGAATTACAGAGTGACCAGTGGTCAAAGGGAAGATTAACAGAATTCTGTGATACGTGTTACTGTTTATTGAATTTCTATTAAATGTTATTGAACGTGATAACAAATCATATCACTGACCCATTTTGTCAATCTAGGGAAATGGTCAAAGGATAGATAAAAGAAATTCGGTGATACCTTTTAGCGTTTCTTGGTGCATTATTGTTTATTCAATTTCTTTTAAAAATATATTCAATTCAATTCCTTTTTTCCGGTTTGTAGGCCAATGGCCCGTGTGCAATACAAAATAATCATTTCAATTTTTGAGTAGACAATAAAGTATAACAAAGAAAATTGATAACATGCTTTAAAAATATAACTCAACATGATGTCAAAAACCATGTCACTGACCTATGTTATCTTTCTGGAGCACTGGTCAAGGAAAGATTAGTTAAATTCGGTGTACCTCTATAGACTAAGTGATCTGCCTGAAGATCATGAAGGGTAACATATAATTATGATTATGACTACAGGTTAATAAAATAAACTTAGTGACCATACTATCCTTGTCAGTCTGTTAGTGATAATGATGAGAGATGGATATAATGATATTGATCACACGGATTTAATCATGTAGCCTACTCATTTTGGTTCGATTAGGGATGACCATGATTCATAAACGCATGACATGATTATGATAAGATCCGGGGATATTCTTAAGTATCAGATGGTTGATGTAATGAACATCAAATATTAAAAAGAACCACGTCAACAGTGTCTGCATTGTCTGAAAATATGCTGACCCTAGTGGTATCTAACTGAAACGTGATAAGCCTATCGAACATGATGTCATGACTGGATCATTGAAATTAGATTATGCCCCTTAAAAACCTACTAGTTTATTTTTGAAGTTAAAATTTCGTTTTTGAGAACTATCATAAACCTTCAAAAAGTATGTTCCCTTAATTATATTGTTTTCTTTTACTAGGTTGCATGCTTACGTCTTGTATAATGCAACCGAGTCGTATTTATCTTCTTTTAAACAATTATCATTAGAACTTAAACTTTGGTTTCATTAGTCTTAACTTCGCGTAAAATAAAACTCTTGAAATCAACACTAAAGTTTTGAACTGTTCGTGAATAATATTGCATGGATGCAAATGACCAATCTACCATTGTCACTCACCATATATAAAGAACATGCCAATATCTCTGATCAAAGGATCTATCACGGTGTATACAACAAAAACCTACATTCAAATTGTCTACGTGGTCGACAGATTAACCTAGAAACTGTTGTCCTGGGGTTTGGGGACTTATCGGAACCGTCTTTGTTCTGAAATCACTATCACTGACGACAAAATGTACCTGTGACATATCGAACCAAATTACTCTTTGTGGAAATGTTCCGGAGTAACCCAGGACAATTATAAGTCTTCGTAACAAGTTTTGTACTTCAATTTCTGCGGAAATGTAAGCAATTGATGACAAATAATTGATTTTTCCTAAAAGTTATGGTATCTTTACTCTATAAGGGCCCAGTTCTCGCAAGTACTGTTGAACTGACATGACAGTGAGTTGTATTCACTTGTCAATATGACATGAGTAGTTAGCATTCATTAGATTCTATGACGCTGACTGAATGATATGAAAATACAAAATAATCGTTACAACTTGCTGAATGAAATAAGGCGCCACTACAAATAAGTTCAGAACATTTAACTAGAGATGTTTGATCATAACAGTTGACTAACAAATACTGGATAAGGAAAAGGATTTGGTTATTGATATAAAATCCTATTTTCAGAGGACAAAAGGTTTATTTCTAGAGTAAATCGGAAATAAGCAAATCTATGTTTTCCCGACATATCATGCACGTAAAAAGTATGTTAACAAGAACAAACATCAGTCAGCGGAAATGCTGTTTTATCAACAAACACCAATCGGGAAAACAAACAAATATCATTCTGACTAAAGAGATAGTAAAAAATAACCGAGGCTACCAATCTGACTCTAGACTAATCTTCAGTCTCTGTAAAATAATTCTATAAAACAATTTTTATTTATAATAGAAAAGAATCCCTGGCATATCGCTAGTACACAGCAGATATAGACATGCTTTTTGAGAGGATATGTTAAGGACAAGTCATGAACTACAGTCAGGGTGTTAGACTCATCGGACCCCGACATTACATTGTCATCTCTTGTAAACTGAAAGTGGAATTAAGTCCCATTTTAAAAATTTAGTATCATACATGAAGACGGACTTTGGTGCAATATTACCGACTGATTGACAGTAACGTTCCGAAATGTCCTCTTTTAACCCATCCGTTGAAGATGCTGCAGCGTAGTACTTATGCGGCGATATTAAACCATTGAAATACGACAGAACGAATGACGTCACAACAGTGTGTGTATTGTACTAAACTTATGACTGATTTGGTATCAAACTCTTAGCTACGTCGCCACAATGTTACAGAATAGCCACAATTAATAACAAGGAAGGTGCACATTCACGATCGTGATGAATGAACTATTGCAGAGTTTGTGACCAGCCTAATACGTTAACTAAAAGGAAGAACTGGGTTGATTCGAAGTTGTCGACCATATACTTAAGCGGCGAGCGCTGAGAGGAAGGAAGGGAGCCGATGTTGAGACGGAACAAAGTTATATTGATAATCACACATTGATTGATGCATGATAACGAAAGGATTTAAGGATTTGGTTAATGAATGGACTATCTTATCATAAGTCTAAGTGAACCTAGGCTCAATAATACTGGCTACACTCCGATGTTTAGTCTAGCAAGATGTAGTAGCGGGTCGCGTCAGCCAACCTATCGAATTAACCAATCAGGGATTGTCTTTCCAAGCCGCAGTAGTCTGCATTCGCACATATAACGTTGGAGGGTCATTGGTCAGCGAAAGGTCGGCTGACGCGACTAGCCACTACATCTTGCTAGACTCAATAACGTGAAGCGAGTATTATTGAGGCTAGGGTTACTTAGACTGATCGTATCACATTACCTGGAAGTTTGCGACCATGCTGAAGCCGAGGGCTGAGAGGAATCCGATGACGAGGCAGGCGATGTTGAGACGCCGGTGGGCGGGGTCGGGGGGACCGGGGGGCCAGGTGAGAACCTCCCTCATCTGCAGGTAGCGCAGGAACACGTTACCTGCCACTGGGGAGACAATACAGGTAAGTTTGTCATTTTCATCTTCATTGATGTTATTCCACATAGGTAAACAGTTTGAAAGGTAACTGAGAGCGGTTGAGTAAGAGGTTGAGTGAATGAGTTAGTTAATGGTGCTGAACACGTTGGCAATTTAGAAAGGGTGCATCAAATGCGTAATTAAAAACATATCATGTTATACATTTCAATTTCAAAATCAAGAAAGAATTCTAAAACCTTAGTAAAGGTTAAATCTTGCCTCGGGCTCCTGCCTATTCAAAGGATTTGTCAGAACCTATAGTAATAAAGATGCAAAAGTCTGTCGTACTAAAGAAGACTGGTTAATCAATAAATATAGGAACCATCAAAAACCGGCTACGGAACCGTGTATATAGGGTCAATCAAAGTTGAGAACATCAATGAGTGAAAAATTTGTTTGAAAATATTTGCTCTTGATCATTCCAGATTGATGATTGGAGAATGGATGCGAACACTTATCCAATTGTGAACTAACACCCTTTTAACTTTACATGTATTATACGTATTGAAAAAAAAAAACGATTTCCAAATCGTCAATCACAATTTGATTTTTGCGAGCGGGATAGATATAAACATCGACCTGAAAATAACAAACATTCCTTCCCCACTGAGGATCCAGTCATGAAATGCTGATCAAACTTCTGTTCGAATGAGACCAGTATCTTGCTTTCAAGGAGGTTTCACTAACTTGTACCAATAATCTTTTGAGCATTTCAGGCACTGAAATACCTTCTGGCGTGAAAAGAGTGGTTCTTGTCACAAGGTCTTTGCCATGATTCAGTAGCGAAATGAAGACCTTGAACATTTGTCGCTGATTGTATAACTACTATTGATTGCACCCAAAGAAACTCCTCCCATTCTAGTCTGAAAACTGGCCTTATTGTAACAGAGGATGGATCATAATTTAACTTAGCTACCTCTGTGAGAAGAGAATTTAGAACAGACTGCTTTATGGTATCTTAGGATACTGCCCTTGACGATCCGTTATTCAATCCACTCTAATCTCACAAAGGTCATTGAACTGCACAAAGGTCCTCAAGTGGAAGCGTTTTGTTTAAACAACAAGGCTCCCAGTGCATCTCCCCGCCTCACTCCTCTCAGTAGTCAGACACGTGTCCTTTTGTTTATACTCGGAACTCAAACTTAACCTACATGGGCGTTCAGAGAGGCAAAGTCGACCATTTGGACTCTCCCTATGGTAATTACAGTAAGAGTTAGCACATTTGTTTCTTGTCAGTCGGACACTGGTATGTCTGCCTAGCTACAATGCTTAGTGTTCCTGTAACAATGATTCGTTATGGCACCGGCCAGATGGATTCCAGTGGTCCCTCGATGGCTGTTCTAGAAATGTTCCTAGAAAACCTTCCGTCGACTTTTGTTATATGAGAATTCGGTACATTGATATTGTTTGAATTTCCGAGAATTCATGTATATCCCCAGTTTTATTATGTTTCATTCTAACATAAAAACATTATTGTTTTCCATGGTAGTTTCTTCATCGCAATTCGCTTTCCCTATCTTCTACTGTTCCTTTCTGGTGTAAACACGGATTCAGAGCCTTTTGAACTCATGAATTCCAAGGTCCAATATAGATTCTTACTAAAATGGATAAACATAAATGATTAAAACCTGTTCCTTGTGAATTTTCTAGAATTATTTTTGTAACAGGTCTAGATAGGCCATCTCTCATGGAACTCATGGAACATGGTAAAAAGAACATGTCAATATTAGTTTAAAAAGGCAGAAATTAGTATCCTAAAGGGATATAATCAACAACAAAAAGGGAGATAACTCACATAAGCAGGCTCCAAAGTTTACGAGTTGAGCGAAGTAGCATCTTTCCGGAGACTCTATGGCCGTGTAGCTACAACGACAACCACTGTTAGCCTGTACATATTATAGAGGACAACAGCACGGACAACATTCCTCAAGTGATAAAATACAGAAGCTAAAGTGACATCATTAATTTAATTTAAAGTTTTAGAATAATCGCTGATTGTTAATGTCTCACAAAGATACATACATCTTACTCTTTTGTGTAAAGTAGAGTGCTAAGAATTTGACGTCATGAAGTTATATGAAATGTAATACATGTATATGTTCTAATCATATATATATGTACATTGTCTAGTGTTACGTAGACAAAAGTGTTCTGACCAGTAAAAGTAAAAAGACAAAAGTAGCAAATGATACAATGCATCTGTAAAAATTTCATTATTTAACAAAACAAATAACATCAAATGCATCTGCATGTTAAACCTCCAAAAAGGAAAGTTTAAAATAGTTTCAACAACACAAAAACGTAAGCATCAGTTAATGCCTTACAGTCAATGCCTTCACTCTATAAGACAACTATATCACAAAATAATAAGTACCATAATGTCAATATATTCACCATGAACCATGAAATACAAAATCAACAAGGTATTTATCAGGTAACGCCAGGTAAAAGTATAATTTGATATCCTTCAGACTGGTAGTCGACCTGGTGTGAAGAACATTATGACTGCTTATCAGATACTTTGATGGGAGAATAACGATCTCAATGCCCTGAGTGAACCCAGAAGTATTTGATTACCTGATATAAGGAAAGTCAGGTTCCACGTGATGGTGTAGGACCGCTATACCGTAGCTGCAATAGAAGGTTACGAAGTGATACTATCGTACATGTAGTAGCATACAAATTTGCGATGAATTATTGTCTTTATATCTACAGCGGTATGTCAAAACGAACAATTTAACAGCTGTCAAAATATCCAAATTTACATCTGTTTAGTTTGTCATTTTGTATCTAAAAAAAACCCACAGTAGAGAACATGGAAGGTATTTTCAACAATTCTTACATTATGATTTAAACGTAAAGGAACACATTTTAGTTTGTGGATATTCGATCACTAATTTCTCGAAATTCAATTAAGACATTGCCAGTTAATATCTTGGTTTGAATTTATTCCTCCTTTAAGTCTCCATGTTGCTGGGTATAAAATAATTAAGTCAACTGAAAATCAATTATTTCATATGAAAAATGGTATTGCTTCAGGGAGATCCCTGTTATGGTAAAGTTGGTCAACGTATTTGCAAAATGCATCTGATAATCAGATTTCATGTAAGCTACACAAACACCTACCAGATGAAGAAGGTTATTATGATGAAGACCATTATTGTGGTAAATATGGAAACACGTAACTAAGAATCTGATATATCAGACTTAATAATACCAAATTCAAAGCCTACCAGACGAAAAATTAAATGACATCACGATGAAGATTGTTAATGGAACATTTGTAAATATGACACGAGGTTTTACAAACCGAACCTGATAAATCAGATTTTATATGGTGACAGGTCAACTCTAAAGATGAAAAATTCACCATTATAATGGTATATATGGTAAATTTATTGCAAAATGAATCAGATAAAACAGACTTGCAAGAACAAAAACACGACTTACCAGACGAAAAAACCCATCATGATGCCATTTTGATAGATATGGTAAAACAACGTATTATAAATGAATAAATAATCAGACATATCAAACTGAAGATCAGAATCCAAAAACCTACCAGATGAAGAATGACATCATGATGAAGACCCAGGTGAAGACGGGGAAGAAGTGGACCTTCTTCCTCATCAGCATCATACAGAACGCCATCTCCTCCTCCTCCTCTTCCTCCTCGCACACCTCGGCACGGTACGGCGCCTGTGGCGGGGAGAGAGTTAATGTGAAATATGCTATACTTGTATTAGACTAACGATTCGACCCTACAGCTGAGTATCTTAAGTTCGTTTACTTACCTTCGTATTCTAGTGCAAATATCATGTAATTTGTAACGTCTTTGAGACATCATATCATGGTGAAAACGAAACCGATAGTGATGAAATTTCACTGCATAAGTTAGGACTCAGTTTGCGTTGACATATTCGGATGTTATACCTAGCAGATAGCTGTAACAAATTTGGCAGGTCATCGAAGTGACCAGGGGTCAAAATTTCAAAAAACAATGATTTCTATTTTGCTCTACAAAATCCTTCATAAGTGTTCAACAGCTTTATTTATATGTGTTCCTTTGCGTTAAGGCAACGTAACTGTGCTGATTTTTCCCCTACAAAAGTTACATGGATGATTTATATCGAAATTTAAGAAAATCCGAATTTCACAAATAAGACTATTTAACAATGCCAAATATCGACATTCAGCACCAGTGACAAGACGATCCAGAAATATGGTTTGGGAATGTTTTTTTTACATATTTTACATACAAGTGGTCCTGGAGTTAATTTTATGAACGTAAAACGAAACCCAAATTACATGATATTCAGATCACAAGCGGGTGAACAAACTTTTGGTATGCAGCTGTAGAAGGTTATTTCCAAAAGCATTTAAAATTTACAAAAAAACAACCCAACAACAACAAACAAATAAAAAACGAATAAAATGAAAGGAAACTGAGTTTTCTTCACTTGAGAAAAATAAAGCTGTCAATATTTAAGAGTTTTATTTGGCATTTATCTTATATTAGGAACTGGCTTGCAGATTGTACGTTCATTAACAAAGCAAAGTCTATACATAACATACATATCAATTCTGTATTAAGGGTTTACTTACACCTTCTGTAAGATCAGAAGACATAGGATTTATCTTATGATCTTACACGAAATGGTCACAATGTTCATTCCACATTATCTGTTACAGTTACTCGACACTTGGCGGAGAAACGTCTCAAATAAGAATCATCAAAACGATACGAAATATCCCTGACAATATGACCGGATTTTGTCATGCATCTAACATGTGCGCATCGCGGAGGTGAAGGAACTATAATCGTCTTGAGCACTTCGAGAACATACCTGCTATTTATATAGATAATAGCTGATTGCACATCTTCTTCACTAAACTAAATCTTTGTTTCTGAATTGAAAATACATCTTAAATTCAGTTATTTAGTACTAAAACTGAAAGGATCCCACTATCGCTGTTCATTTTCAGAAACTGCAGTGATCTAGACTTGCCACACTTATGTATAATTGTTCCACGGGATGAAAGACAGTCTAAACGAAAAGGAAATTGGAGGAATATACTGTTTACTTGCAAAGGTATCTTAAAGGTTGCAAGAAGAACATAAGTTCCTTATGACTAACATTTAGACACAGAAGTTATTTTTTCAATATTGACAATATTTCAAACAATTCATGTTTTATAACAAAATGGAGCCCAGAAGATGCTTTAACTAAAGCTGAGCGATCTAGACTTGCTATATGTTTCTAGACAGGGTTGGTCATCAACTAAATATTTTTTGCTTTAGGGTCTTGATGACAGACAAAAGTCCCCTATAAATGTCGATCAATGACACTTATTAAGGTCAACAGGCTAGGTATTAACCCTGAATAGTCACATTGCAATTATAAGTACTACAAATACTAGTGGTACATCCGCTTGTCACAAATTGACGTTTGCTGCACACTGAGTGTAATGCAAGATAATCCTATATCATGCTTCATCTTTTTTTAGCCTTAAAAAAGTTTCCCCGTTACAAGTTTAGCTACTCCATATAGATTAAATTTATAGAGCCTAAGAAAACTTGTTTGAAGTCACTTATGAATAAATGCGAAGTCAAACAACTATATTTTAACCCAACAAAATATGATTTTAATAATACTTATCACTTATTTAACGTTGTTTCAGTCCAAACTTTTGGTTTATTGTAAATTAGATGTTCCATTAAAATTGCAGCTGGAACATGTAGATACCGCATATAGGCTAGCTATCCTTAGTCTTCCCAAGTCTGAAAATCATTCCCTCCAATATTTAGATTACAAATATATTTCACAATTTTTCAAAAATAGTTTACAAACATCACATTTTATACATAACCACTATTCGGCAAAATTCCAAATTTCGAGATTGCACCTTAAAGTATTCGAAGAACTTTAAGCTCAATTAAAAAGTGCTTACCCAATAAGAAATAGAACTCGTTTACCCCATATAAAATACTGAAGTCGCTTACCCTGAGAGATACCGGCTTCTACAGAAGCAGTCCAGGCAATAACTTGCCCTCCATCCGAGGTGAGGCTTTCTGCTGTATAAACTACTCTCACCCGCCTTACATCCCAGGCTGGGATACACACTGATTATAAGAGCTAGACTTGTCCCAGTCGTTTGAGTGAATAAAATATCCTGGATGAAAGCCCTTTATGTCATTTAAAATGATAACAAGAAATCCAATATGTGCTGACGATATTAGCAACTGCGCAGTTAAAGATTTGAACCTTCACTTTAATACAGACTAGAGCTAGAATAAAATATGTTTAGGAGCTCTTATAAGAAATGAGTGTGATTGCAGCAGAGCCGTGGACAATTATTCTTCTTTTCTGAAATTGAAAAGCTCCTAAGAAATTTTGACAAGTTTTTTTCACAATTGCTAGAATTGAAATGTGTAGGCATAAACAGACTAAATTTTGCATCTGAAATGAAAATCCATTTTAAATGCAGCAATTACTATCCAAATTGAAAGGAGCCCATTGAAGCTGTTCATTTTTAGAAACTGCGGCGATCTAGACTTGTTACAGTTTCATAGACTGCATGGGATTATATAGATATTTGATTTAAGGGCCGTTGGACAGATTAGCCTACAGACAGACATCAAACGTCATTGCATTTGATTCCTTTTTCGTCTTCACTCTCATTTAATAAAGATGTGACCTTTCATCTGATATTGTCAATATTAATATAACTTTGGTTAACCTAGATATAATAAATTTTTTAGAAGGCACTAACATATTATTAAATAGCACAACATAGTTTGGAAGTTTAATGAATTTGATAATTAGGAAATATAAATAATAAAATAAAATAATGAAATATAATATAATAAAGAAAAAAAGAAAAATATAATACAATAATTTTATATTGGGATATATAAGATAAACATTTAGGTGCATGTACATGTGATACAAAGGCAAGAATGAGTCCTTTTTACTTTTAATTTTGTTTTTGTGTTTTAAAACCTGCAATCAACATGACATGTTTGTATACTCATTCATAAAAGTTGTATAATGACATCGAAAGTAAGAAATGAAAATTGCTCACTTCATAAGACCATTAATTGTATCTCTAACAAGAAGATGTAGTTTGTGGTATTTCAAAAGTGAATTCACCATGGTCCGCAAAATAACTTCTTAAAAAAAGTCTACATGGGTTGCAATCCTTATTTTCTGTTACTACTTTCAAATGTTGAATATCAAAATGTTTTTGATTAATTAATTTATAAGACTCTATTTATGTCGTGACTGTTAAGTCCTTCTTGTCGGAATCTCTGAATTAAGTTTTTTTAAATACATTATCTATATCGAGCCTTTGAAATCTGACCAAAAATCTCAGTTATCGTTTACAAAATCAAAAGTTTTGTTACGGGTTATGCATATATACATTCTGTTGCCACAAGTTATTAAGCACTTAAAGTGCATAGACTGTTCAGGTCAAGGGCAGATAACTCTCGACGCACCTGTTGACGAGACCGGAACAATCCACAACAGTGGTGCGAGCTGTCAAAAACTTCATCTCTTCTAGAAACGCCTCGCTTAATTGTTATAGGATTTGGAATAAACATGATTGATAGGGCAGAAGTGACAAGTAAATCATTTGTAAGTAATAGACTCATAAATCATAAACAACAATTTTAACGAAAACATCCGTTATTACATTTGTGTTGTTGTCATTCAAACTATAACTGTACCAGTATAAGTACGTCTTGCTTTGCCGTGAAGAGCTGTTTCTGTTTACGTTTGATTAGAATTACTTATTACAGTTTTGCTGTTTGTTTTAAAGATTGAAAGTCTACTCACGTGAATGTAATTTTTAAAATGTCAGAAGTTATTTTAATACAATAAGGTGATAATGAATTTAAGTTTTTTATTTCATCATTTCATCCTTCCTCATTTGGGTGTTAAAACGTTAATATTTTCTCACAAATGAAATTGTATGACAAGTTCTGCAAGCATCAACCTATTACGTAATTTGCAAGCAATTTTCAGATAACAAGAGAAAAATCAAAATCTAAGGAGACAAAGGTTATCAGAAAAATGATTGCGTTAACTGCCAGATAAATTCAACTATAATCTTGCGTTTTTCATGACCGAATATCGTCAAATAAATTGTCATCCATAACGAATCATCTACAAACTTACAAAATAATAGATAAAAAAAACAATTTAACATCATTTATGGAAAACTCAAAACTAAAGGAAAGCAATCCAACCCATTCACAAGACCTATACAACAAAGCTATGTGATGAGTGTACGCCACCTCGACGTATGTAGGTTAGCAGTGTACAGCGTACAATCAGTCATTCAGCCCCTGTTTATCAACAGCAAGTATTTACTGAAGAGAAGCCATCTATTTCAAGACTTCCCCAGCTTTAAAAGAAGTGTGTTTAAAAAAACGTAATCGACATTAAGGCTCTCACATAAAAGCCCCACATTGTACAAACAGTTTCTTGTTCTGAGCACTTAAGTCACTCGCATCATGTGTGAAAGGATTGGGATTAGTGGATTGGAACGATTCCAACTGTGAACTCAACCTTTCTAAACAAACTCAATAAAAAGAATTATGATGTTCATTTTATTGGATAAACATTATTTAGATTATTAAATATAGATAAATATATTTCCCAGCTTTAGTAAAAATAACATTATAACAAGTTGAAATAAAGAAATCAGTTACAAGAAGGGCCTAATCAGTGGTGTTATACTGAAATAAGTGCTCATTTTGACAATTTTGTATATTTCTTTGAAGCAGCCTTTTTTTTCATTACTCATATTATTCATAAATGGGGAAAAAGTGCAACTAAGATTTGAAATATCCAAATTTCACTTCACAGTATATTGTATTTTTTCTTAGACCATCTTGAGATTTCATTTGATTTGATAGAAAACATATAGCTTAAATTGACCTGTTATGTTGTAATAAATGTTTCATAAAATGTGTATGAAAAGAGGTATTATCTGCTTCTTGTTGAAAATTTTTTTTGCAATAAAATAAATAATATATTCAACATATTTCTTCATTACTCAGTGTTTTGAAAGACTCCAACAGTGAACCCAATCTCTCAGAGTCTAAGAGCTAAGGTCGCCGTCGCTTTCAAGAAGGTCGCTATCTGTTTAAGAATCTGGTACAAGAAACTCGTTTTCTCAAAGAGACAAAGAGATAATTTGTTATGGACTTCTATGAGCTTTTGTAAAACATGTTGCCTGTCATAAATCTGCCATTGTTAAAAGAGTTCATGTTCTTGAACATTAGAAGTTCTTTTCATGAAAACATTTATTTCTCGTCACTTAAAGAGACTTATTCAAATGGTCAAATGCTTCTTATCTCAGAAATGTAATAAAATAAGAGATATCATGCCATATTTTGTCTCTTTTCAATCAAATGTGAGATAACAGTATTTCTATGCCAAGTCTTAAACCTGACATACTTATCACACCTATCCCCTATTTCAGCATGTTTCAACTTGATTATGTCATAATCATATAGATCAGTAAATTTTTTAACGAATACAAGAACCTCCTTTGGTTTGTTTTGACACAAATGCCAAATAGGACTTTTCCTTTTTGTATTTCCACAGAATATCGACACCAGAACACCACAGCACCGTTGTGAAGAGTCGTTCAGTCATAGTTGTGTAAGAGATCTGCCTGTGAATTTCTCGTCGGGAACTTGACAGAAGCGGTCAACTGTTCTTTAGTGTAACAAATGTTCGTTTATATATACATGTGACATAATTGTCTGTTATACCGTCTGATGTTGAAAGATGTTTCCATCCGTCATAAATTATTTTTGCTTATCTCCTATTATATACTATGCTTCTCTAAATAGGTGCCATTGTTCCTTCGACTATATTTGTTTCTGAAGGAGATATTTGTGTTTTAGATTGTTCACATGTGTGCTTTTCATAATCTTTTCCTTTGGATAAAGATTATATTTTAACAATTTTAATATACGGAGATGCACAGAAAACGCTCCACCGACTTTGATTTAATATGCTGGCGAGACAAAAAACCATTGAAATATATTTTAATGCATGTTTGTTGGTTGATCAATTACCATTTCAAGCACAGCTACATCATCTCACATACATGTATAAAGAAAGTTCTCATAGAGAGGGTACACGTTCTCTAGCTTATACGAGTTATATGTGGACTTCAATTACATGTCAAGAACATTGTTAAAGGGGCAGTAGCACGTTTAAGGAGGAATATAAGGTGATGTCAGGAAAATGAAAATAAATGGATCCAATCTTAAGACAATGTATCTAAAATCAATAAAGCAGTAATAAATCAAAATTATTATGAAAATTTAAGTCATGCGATTCCTTTTCTAACACAAAATGAATTAAAGGTGTTCACACAAAAATGGCTGCCAATGCATTTTAAGTGAATCTTCATACTTTGTCCTCTCACTATGGATGATTGGCTTCTGTAATGAGATTTTTGGCACTATCAAAGTAATACATTTAGCATTGAGGTCCAATTATCAGTGAAAAATTAAAAATATAAAATTGTCAAAAAACGTGCTACTGCCCCTTTAAAGAACCTTTTATTAGTGTTTCACCTAAAGTCAATATCTTCAAAACTCAGAACGAATATGAACTTAAAGCAAATAAAATGTTACGTATATTATTTTATTTTTCTTAGCGTTACATTGCACTACCTTCATCATGAAATCACAATCTGAATTTATATCGATACTTTCTTAGTACTATGACAAGTGTGTCTAATAAGAAAATAGGACATTGTTCAAATATATACCAAAACCACCGTTTAACGCTTGTAGATTAAAATTCGTTGAAAATTGTTTGTTTCTTCATTTTTCTAACCGAATGAAAATAAGCTTTATTGTATCACGTTTGGTTTTCGCCATATACATAGAGCCAACCTTCATTTCTTTATGTTAATAGAATAAATCATAAAGGACATATCTATCTTATTTAGCCAGTATATCCCCTTACTAATAGTCCCTACAACATGAATTTTTCCAACCAGCAACATGTAACACTGCTATTCACAAAACAGGATGTACAAGTATACAGTATTCTTACGTCCTGGTTGGAAATGACGGCTCAAGGCCATGGAAACTTATCCAAAAGACGCTTACTTCATAAACACACCGATAAGTACCCCAGAGTAAGGGGAGAGCGTTCCCCCTAAGTGAGGGTACCATCCCCAGGCGCTGTTCGCTGATAAAGGGGAGATAATTGGAGAGTCATACACGCTAATGTTATTAATACAAATCACTTGGGTGATAGAGGTTATCTCTGTTACATGGGTAGAAATAGAATCTACAGATGTACTATTTATGTTACAAAGGTCTGAGCCAAGGTAGTCTTGCTGATTCATACTTCCAAACAATTTAAAGGCACCGTAGTGTTGTTGCAAGGTGATCACTTGAGGGGGCATTTTGTAATTTAAGGGGGAAAATAAATATAAACAGTTCCATTTGAAAGACAATGTATTCAAACTAAACCAAGCAGTTATAAAAATATGTAATATGTATAATGTAAAATACAGCAATGCGATTCCTTTTTCTTACACAGTTATTCACACAAAAATGGCCGCCAATGGACTTTATGATAATCTTGATAAATTGTTCTCGAACTTGGGATGATTGGTTTGTGTAATCAGATTTTGACACTATGAAAATAATTCAGTTAGCATTTAGCAATTATCAGTGAATAATAAAAAATATAGAATTTCAAAAAGCGTGCTCCTGCCCCTTTAAGGGACACCAAGCCGAAAGGGTTGACAATTTCCCCTGGACTCCGTCTTGGAACAACTTGTTTAGTAACAGTAAGTTTCTCACGAAAGGAAATTGAATGTTACTACTACTAACAGAAGTTTTTCTTATAAGAACGTGCGAATCAATAAATCAAATGATAATAGTGGCCGGATGCAGTTTCCGCTTGATTCTTGACACTTTTCTCTATTGATGAAGAGTAATGAAATTTACCCAACAACTGATAGAGGAAAGGGTAATTATTGTTTTTAGAAAGGGAAGAGTAATGAAAGGAATAACTTTTGCAAAACTTACATTCATTGGGGAAATTCCTATAAAGAAGTACAGCTCATTGATTTAAGTAGCTTTATTTCGTGAATTCAAGGCCGTCAGTTGTACATAATTTCACACAACACCTTTGTTATGAAGAACCTCAGTCCACTGATTTAAGTAGCACAACATATCTATTTTCAGGAGCACAACCCATTCATCTTATTGAGCACAACTCATTTGCATAACAGGATCAACCTGATAAGCAAAAACCATCCATGCTTAAAGAAGCAGAAATATATCAGTCATTTAAAGGGGTACAGCCAAATGATTTCAACAAGCTAAAACATTATCTTTGAAATGACTTAAAAACAACATTTCATCTTTTAACCACATAACATCTAAAAGAACAAACAAATCGACTCACTGAGAACAACTCGTTCATTAAAAAGAACAACCCTTTCATTTAAAGGGAGATAACCCATTCATTTACCAGAGCAAAACGAAGGAACACGAAACATTCTTTTGATGATGACATCTCCTTTACACTTATATAGACACGATATGTCGAATAGTGAGGTAAGCCTGTTATACTGACTTTGTTCTATATATGTACGATGTATGTTTGAGATACATGTACAGTGAGAAGATATACTATTTTTGTAACATAGATCACCTGTGAGATACTCCAGCTGATGGACACACAGGTCTGCTCATTGCACGTTCATTGAAGGATAAGCATTGCAAAGAAGCTTTCAGAACAGCTACAGGAGACTGCTAAGAAATTTTATGTATCATTCGATGATTGTAATGATTTCAAAAATATTTTGGTGATAACTACTAATTGTCGTCATTCATGATCATAAAAGTAAGACTTTCAGCAGCAAAGGACAGCAAGAGGGGTCTGCTTAGAGATTGTTTATATCATTCGATGGATATAATGATTTCAAAAATATTTTGTTGTTATTCGTGGTTATTAAAATAGACTTTCAGAAGTTGACAGATCAACGTGGCTAGGTAGTTACATATTCTACCTCATCGGGCTATGTTTGATATCATCGTAGTACACAACGAAACATAATAGTCTAGGAGTCTGTAGACAAAGTTTTAGCTTTCTAGGCCTTATGCTTCTGGAGAAAAACTTAAAAAAAATCAGCTCTCTTGGGCTTCTGCTTCTGGAGAAGAAGATGAAAATATGTTTTAAGGGCGTGGCCCCTTTGGCCCTAAATTGGGGTCACAGGGTCACCAAAGCTACAAATCAGAATCCCCACATGCCAAGGTACCTGTACACACAATATCAGCTCTCTAGTGTATATGGTTTATGAGGAGAAGTCGAAAGTGTCAAAAGTTTACGGACGACGGACGACGGGGCATGCCATAAGCCCATCTGGCCTTCAGGCCTGATGAGCTAATAATTCAAATATATGCGGTTCCTTTTTACACAAAATGAATTAAAGGTGTTCACACAAAATGGCCGCCAATGGATTTTGTGTGAATCTTCATATTTTGTCCTCTGACTAGGATAATTGGCTTGTTTAATGAGATTTTTGACACTATCAACATAATACAAATAGCATTAACGTACACTTATCAGTGAAAATTTTAGAATATAAAATTATCAAAAAACGTGCTACTGCCCCTTTAAAGGAACATATTGTACCCTACACATACATGTATGTCAAAGAACAACCAAAATTTACGTTCTTGGGAATTATTTTCGTGTGAAAGAAATCGCTGGAATTGCATTGATCTCGTATTTCTCGCCCCTTCTTACAAAGTGTCTGATTCTACCAAGTCCTTCCAACTAATTGGCATCTTTCTCTCTGGAAGCACATTACTTACATACTAATTCAGACGTTTGCTGTCTATTTTTCCCTTTCTCTTTAATTAATCGACATTTTTTTTCAGTTTTTCTCATTTTTTCTTAAGTCAAGGTAAGAAAGTACAGGTAAAAAGAACAGGTAGATCTTTCAGTGAAGTACCTGCAGACGGACCCTTAACAGCTGACATTTCATTATTTGACAGGATGTGTTGAAGTGCTGGCACGGTTCGTGATGGGTTACCAGTACACATTTGTCTTAAAACTCGTTGAAATATATGAATCTGACACGAACAAGTCAAAATATTTACATTTAGAAAATATACAAGATATTATATTTCATTAATTACGGTGATAATGTAAATAATTAATGCTGTCTTGAACCTGAGAAAATACTGGGCATGAACGTGGCATGTACACTCAAAATGTTAAAAAAATTATGCGGGATTATATTTCATTAATTGGGGTTATCAAACAAATATGTTGGTGTTGTCCAAAAGCCGATAAGCCTTTTAAATCCGATATGAGCATGTCAAAATGTTTACATTCAGTAAAATGCATGGCGAAAATGTCCTTAATTAAAATGATTATGAAATGGTATATAATTATGTTTGACATATTAAAAAAAAGAAGTGTTGACGTGTTTATCGTTCACAGCCATGTCATCAAAGAGAAAATATGTCATGATGTGCTTTTGGTCAACACTCTGGTAATTTCGGTCACAGAATAAAGAAAATCTTATCTTGCAGTGTAAACCAACTTTTTACAGCTATTTTCGCTATTTATCACTCTTACAGGTATTTTCATTATTTATTTATAAAGTAACAATTTTGGCTGTATTTTCAAGAGTAGCAAAACAAATTTAGTTAAAATCAAAGTTATAGGTTTTATTCTAAAAATAGAAACTTATGCTGGGAAAAGTTAGAATATTGTGATTTCAAAATATGTAACATAACACATAATGAGTAACAGAGTTTGATATAACAGTTTTCCAGACGTTTGGTAACACGACTGTGTTCCTTTAATACTTTATCACAGACAGGGTTCAAGTGTTACCGCCGCACGGGAACGTTACGTGTCGTGTTACCCTACGTGTTTATATGTTCAACTTTACCACGGTGGCTTCAACAAAGATTTTCATTGAGATATTACCTCCCAAACCAGATACTGAAGTAAAACGAGAAAAGCGAACTACTTGGAGTCCTGCTGTGGGAGATCCTACAGTAGCGTAAACATGTTACAGCCTGGTTACCCAGTGGTGAGATGGGGAGTAACTAGTATTATACATGACGTGTGGATTGTTACCCAGTGGTGAGATGGGGAGTAACTAGTATTATATACATGACGTGTGGAGAGGGAGATGTTTGTTGGAATTTACATGATAAAGAGACAAGAAAAAGGGGAAGTTGCAAAATCTGTATACAATTTTATATGAAATCTACCTCAATAGAAACGCTGCACTCATGTAAGCTCAATAATAAAACGTTGTTCGCAAGGAGGATTGTGACAAGTATCTTTCATATTCTCTAATCAACTGTTGTAATCAAACTCAAACTCACTTATGAACATCCAGACTTATGGTATCTAAGCATTTAAATGCCTTTATTTTTAATACATCATGTTAACTTGGTTTCATTACTGCGCAATGCTACATTGTTAAGATAGTCCTTACATCCACATAACCTTGTTTAGTCGAATCAGCCATAATCGCCATAATCCGACGGTTACTTTGTATAACCTCCACTTTACGGTTCATTGAAATGGTTACCGGCTGCATGGCCATGTTAATTACAGCAAGAAGGAATTTCAAAGTCTTAATCTATCCACAAATATGGCTAGATGTAGGATAAAATTAACAATTTTGGTTTTACACAAGAATATTGAGGATTTATCTGCTGCATAGATCAGAATATAACGAAAATAGCAAGACAGCAATTCTGTAATTAATTCTTTAATTAAGATACTTCCGTGTTAATGGTAAAAACAAAGGGTTCGACCAGAAATTCAATCAGATAAGTCAAACGGTTTCCATAGTAATCGTGATCGTTTTGATTAAGTATTTCTTTAAAGTATGACACTCTTGAGTTATTTTAAATCAGAAAAGAGATTATAGTTATATCTACTATCAGATGAAATATAAACAGTTGTTAACACAAGAAGAGAAGAAGAAGAGATTAGACATATTTGTGTAGATTTAAAGAGTACACGAGAGGAGGTGTTAATGGTGCTTGGTTAGTTTGAAGGAAAGCTCTCGTGCTGCCCACTTCACCTCTAATGAAGAAGAAGATAAGCAGGGGAGATAAGCCATGATAAGATCTCATTTCATCTAAAATTGGGGGGAATGACAAACCACCGATTACTGTTATTTTCAATCCCGAAACAGACAACAACATGAGGGGAGACTACTTTAAAGCCAAATCTGATAAAATCTGCAAAGGGAGACAACTCGCCAGATGCCGGCAAACAAACCGCTGATATTTAGAGTTCGTCATTCAACTTAGACCCTGCTGGAAGCCAAAACACCACGCGAACTGGTACAGGCATCATTCTCTGTTTTATCTTTCATATTCGAGTGCAACAAATAACAATGCGAGTAATCTTGTCCTGTAGTCTGATTATCTTAATTCGCTAAGTTCGTTAATCTTTTTTTAAAGTTTAGTCTATTGAAAATATTGTTCAAAACCTCTGCCGTTTCAGATTAAAAAATTAAACGTTTTTTCGGATTTATAAATTTTGAGTGGTATTTTTCAAATTTGATCAAAAATAACAATAAAAGAAACGAAGACGCAATATTCATTTCGATATTGAAAGCAATGAGATGCAATCTCATTAAAATGATATCTTAATTGCTTCACTACGTTACGCAGATTAGCGTAGTGTAGCAAATAGATCATATTTTAATAAGATTGCAATAAGATGCACGCAATGGTTCACTAGGGTCAATGCCCATCTTTATAATGGTCTCCTGAAAAATATATTAAAATGTTTTATGATTTATCCTTTCCTTTTTAAAAATTAAAAGTTCCTATTTCGCACAATTTTCGTCTTACAAAACCTAAATAAGTAAGTGAAGTCATTCTAACTGCTGTCATATCTCGAAATCAGAGACCGACATAAGCACGTCTGTTCATAAATACGAATGTTGGTTAGATTGAATAAACTTTTAACAAGTTACTATAAAAAATGTGGAGCCTATTTACCATTGCATCCGGCATCAGCATTAAGAATTCCCAAAAATCTATCAAGGTGAATGCCTTCTGAGTTCTTTCGCTATCATGCGGTTTATCATGACTATAAGTGGTATATGTTTGCTTTCCTCCAATGAAATGTCTTTATTCGATGAGCCTGGGGGGAATTATTTTGAGCCCTGCATTGTTTCATCAGGATCAGCTGCTACTACTAAATGCGAGACATTTCATTGGTTGGTTGACCGGTAGATGTCAGGGTACGGGTGTAGGTCAACGGAAACAAATAGGGTGATGGTGTAGGATGGCGCAAGCATTGTCAAATGAAGCCCGTGTGAATCTACTATAACCAGGAAGTCAGAGTTTTTACGCTGTCATGTCAGTCTAAGTAAACCTAGCCTCAATATTATCCGTTTCACTCCTATATTGAGTCTAGAAAAGCCTAGTAGAGGGTCGCGTCAGCCGACCTTTCTGCGACCTATGACCCTCCAACGTTATACGTGCGAAGGCAGAACATTGCGGCTTGCATTGGTAAGATGAGTTCTGATTGGTCAATTCGATACGTGGGCTGACGCGACCCTCAACTAGGCCTGTCTAGACTCAGTATAGGAGAAAAACGGATAATATTGAGGCTAGGTTTACCTAGACTGGCTGTCATGTTAATCTCAGGTAAAGGATGCTCATATTTATTGGTAGGTTCCATCTAACTTCGGCGGCGGCGGTGGGCGGCGTCTTTGGTCTTGAATGCGAAATAAAGGATGATCGGCGCCTTTGATGTTTACGGAAACATACTAGAATTCATGATTATGATTTTAAAAAACAATAAACTAATACTACAAATATCATGTACGTATATATTTAATATTTCGTTTATCATAATCTCGAAAAGACGACCATTTTCATAGATATGCTGGTGACGTCGACTTCACAAACAAGTCAGAGACTTACTCCTAGTCTGTCAGCCAGACACTGAAATAAATAAAAGCCTAAGCAAGTCTATGATAAGACTAAAGAGCTCAATTTTCTGAAAATGAAGAAATCTCCTTTTCATTATATTTATTATTTTCTTTCAAATTTTTTTGTTGTTGAAAAAAGTTCATTTCAGAGTCGAATTGTTACTAATAGACTAACTTACTCAATCAAATCACGATGATTCAGAAACAACCCGGATGTTAATTCACGTTAGAAGAACGCAACTAGATTTTTATATATCTGTTTTTGGTTCAAACCGGATCTATCCTTGTGAAAATATATGATATTTCCGATTTTAAAACTTCTTGTCTTCAACCATCTGAGGTTACGTGAAAACTACTATACGGGAAAGTGCGCATATATTGATTCACAAGAATCCATTATTACACAGACAGGGCATAATCTTCATCAAATTGTGTAAACTTGCAAATGACAGTAAAATATATCATGACAGATATCCAAAGAAGTTTCGTTTATCCTTTGAAAAGGTCTTACACTGAAATGAAATCGTTATTATTCTTCTCCATTGCAAAATAATGCAAATCACTGAAAACCGAAAGTTTAAAAAAAAAAACTGTCGACTCAGGTACGGATGTCTGGTTTTAACACAATGGTGGCTGTATATTATTACTGTTAACGAGGCCGACTTGTCACGGAGAGTAACCTCGCTACTGATACATAACAAACTTGTCTGTATGTTCTCACTACGGGGTGGTTCAAGTCGTCTTCACACAACATCACCTGCTACAATACACTGTTTGTCCGAAGTTTATCATTAAAATAATGCCAATTTTAAGTCTAATATAAGTAATATCCAATGTAAGCACTGTCAATCTGCTGTACATTCTTAACCTGAAGGAATTGTACTTTCACGTAAGTCAGGTACCAAGTTGTAAAGCTAGATAGACTGAGTGCAATGTGGATGAAGTGTCTTGCCCATGGAAACAAGCCAGTGTAAAGCACATATCTCCACCTAGATTCGACCGGGTCTTTGAACTGACAGACCAGCATGCTAACCGCTACACCAGCATGCTAACCACTACACCCGGTCCACAGAAGCATATAAACAAAGAACATGAGCAACAAGGATTATATGTTTCAATAAAATCATCTCAAAAGACGTATCTCGTCTTTTGGGGCTTAAATTGGCTGACTTTTGTCTTGAACGTTTAAGGACCATTTCCAGAGGTAACGCCTGATGAAAGGGTAGGATTGATTGTTGCTTGTTAGTTCTGCATCCTCTGTTGTGTGCAGTCCGACTAGCACATGACAAGGAGACAAGCTGAAACCTAAGCTGTTACACGATGACGTAACACTAACTCTTACAGCACATCACCCTTCCCGTGCCCTCGGGCACCGCTCACATCTGTATCAGTCTGGTGACGGATTAACGGATTAACAACACGGGGCGTCTGTCTATATTACATTCTCTTATCTTCACAAACAGATTTACCTTATCCAAATATATTACCGAACACGGTATAAACACTGTATGTAGGATACACGGCATGAATGTTGTCTCCGACCTGTCAACATGGCGACTCATCCACAGGCGCAGACAGTGTGACGGACTTGACCTGTAAGTCATTACAGAGATGTCGTTACATCGTTATACAGTATCAACATTGTTAGATGGACACACGAACTACACAGTTCTCTCCCTTGTGTCAACACACCTGACCACCAACATGGCGACTCATCGACAGACGGAGACAGTATGGCGGACTTGAGCCATAAGTCATTACAGAGATGTCGTTGCATCGTTACATCATTTCATCGTTTTACAGTATCAACATTGTAAGATGGACACACAGACTACACAGTTGTCTCCCTTGTGTCAACACACCTGACCATCAACATGGCGACGTATCTAAAGACGAAGACAGCATGACGGACTTGAGCAGTACATCATCACAGAGATGTCGTTACATGGTTACATCGTTTCACAGTATCACCATTATAAGATGGACACACAGTTGTCTCCCTTGTGTCAACACACCTGACCATCAACATGGCGATTGCATTACGGACTTCCATAAGTCACCTTTCAAGATGGCGGCAACGATCTAGAGGGTATGCTTTGTATCATTCTTTCGAAGATGACCCACAAATGTCCTCCGCCATTTTCGATAGATTTGTAGCCTGGACAATTACCAAACAGTTCGGCACCTTCATTGTGAAGGCGACGTGATGATTAATTACCTGAATATCGAGATCAAAGGCGCCGACCTTGTTATCACCTTGTCAACTTAATGATAAGGAGAAGGTAACACCTCGTAAACCTGTCCTAAATCAGTTAGCCAGGCAACAAGTGCAATAACTATTATCGCTGTGTACATAAAATTTTGATATGTTTGCCAATTCATAGGGACCATGAAATACCATCGTGTGAACTTAACGACGTACACGGGTCAAATTTAATGTTCTTCGTTATAGTATGAAGTCCGACAGAAGTGCATTATCATTTAAGTAGCAGTGAATTGCAGTATCATATGTGGCATATCTTGTACACACTGAGCTCATATGTATTACATATGATAAAATGAGCAAAATGTTTTATACAAGAGCCTAAAAAGGATTTCTTACCATTTGTTAATTTCCTTCAGCAGAATAGCCTCCGAGAGACGTCTTCTAACACGATTACCGTGTGATGTGATAACTCGTCCTTCAGACACCAACAGTATATTCACTGTGAGGTTCAAATGAGGTTTCCAACAAATTGTATCAAACATATAATTGTCATAAAGATGTTTGGTGATAGAGTTGCCGCTTGAAAACGGTAGAAGGGTTTATACCGAAACGTCGTTACTGTAGATGTCAAATAATGAAGTTGTTCATCCATAGAATTAGTCTTGTCTTCCTTATACCATCAACTTCTAGAACGCCAATCAACGCTCAGATAAAATGCTATTGAATAGGAATATAAGAACTCTGAATAACAAACCGAAAGAAACACAGCTTCTGGTCATCAGAAAGCTAGCCACTGTCCGAAGAGCAATCAACATATTCATATTACCTTAAATCTAGGTAATTGTGGTCATTTGTTCTATTCATAAAGCTCTGGACATCAAACAGATTCTGACTGACCATTATTCCAAGAACAAAACATCAAAGCACCTATGGCGAGCGTATACAACACCAGAAGCATGATAACTACCTGTACAGACAAAGCTATTCCACATGGAGATAGATTAACGTGGGTGAAAAGATGTTATACACATTATCACATTGTTCGTAAATAATCTGGATCTCAAAAGAATAAACGACTACAATAGGCATGTTAATCGTTGGCTACTGGTTTTGTTTCAATACCTTATCTCCAATCTCCTTATCTAGCTATGTAAAAAAATATCGAAGAGTTATTATTCTGTCAATTTCTTTATTTATTGTATGAAGGGACTGTCATAATTGCCAACAACTTTTGCTGCCAATTGGTTTTCTTTTGCCGTGCCTTTTTCGCATATGACGTCATATTATAATGACGCATACGCATGTTGTGGTTTTGTACTTGTTATGACGTATTCTTTAGTAATCCTAAGACTTTATGTACGTCGAATATATATTTTGTTGTCATGGAGAGGCATTGATATAAGCTATTGGCTTTTTGCCAATCCATTTTCTGTACATTTTCAGAAATGAATATATTTAAAACATCAATAAGGATGACTTTTTAACAATGTTTCATTGGTATACGGTATTTTCATGTGTATACATACTTATATAGAGCGACTTTCAGGGGTTTTATGATCAAACCACTTTCGTTTAATATATTCGACGCTAATGAAAAGTCGAAGAAGCGTAAAACTCCAACTTATTAAAAATATTCTGCTGAGCTTGCACAATTTAACAAGTCTGCACTCAAGTCTAAACAAATCTGAAACGCTGAAGGGCGCTACGTACATTTCATGATGTTTTGTTCCAAATAATCCAAACTCATTCAACTTATACAATCAAGTCCATGCTCTTTACATTCGTCTTTGGCTAAGCAGAAACATGATAATAAGTCACCAAACAAGATGAAAAAAATTAGATCTTCAGATTAAGAAAATCAGAATAATATGAGACTTCCCTTCAACCTGGTTTGCAGCCATCATAATCCCCTAAGGAATATCAAAACTGCTTGTTGTGGCAAAACTATGCGACCACGCTTGAATTCCTTCCTCAGATGTGGCTGTAAGCGTTTCCACACAAGAATCTGCTAATTAGACCCTGACATGGTATAAGCTATGATAGGTCTCTAGTCGGTGCAGACTGTTTATCGTGCATATTTATCTGCATGTCAGCTCAAGTGCACGTGTTTATGATCCGTTGGCCTAGAAAGCCTATTGGTTGAGATAATACAGACAAAATATCTCAGGGTGTCATAAAATATCTCGAGATTAATCTGTAGGTGTCTAATTATAAAGATTGCGAATTATTTTAAGCTATTGGTGAACTGAATCTAAAATATTACATGAAACGAGATAAACTTGGAGTTAATTAGCCGCAAGAATACTTTTAAGACTTGGAGTGATGTGAAATTAAGGAACGTGTTTGAGTGTTACTCGATAAAAACGAATCTCAAAAAGTGCATGACATTAAGTAAGTTAAGGTAAGATGTAGGAATGTTTTACGTTGATGTTTGTGGATATATATATTTATTTTTGGTTTACGGAAGCAGCGATAGGTCCTAACTATATCATAAAATAGGATTCCATGGTCATTTCTTGAACTTAAAGGGGCAGTAGCACGTTTTAGGGTTGATTTAAGTTGATGTCACGAAAATGAAAATCAGTGGTTCCCATGGAAAGACAATGTATTAATTTTTGTCTCCATGGTTTGTGTTATATGACAAATTTGTCAGTGTCAAGATTTCTGGTTGCATTGATATATCATAAGGAGATTCATTTATATAGGCTACTTTAGCCTGTTTGCTTATCCTTTAAATTGGTTAATGTTACGATTCATTTTGTAAATATCTGTCTTGTTTTGTAAACAAAATACTGTTTTAATCAAATATCATTTTGAATATATTAAACACTCAACATGCGGTGCATTGTGCTGTCCGTCATGTGATAATATGAACATTTTGTAATTGGTTTCTCTGTGGTTTGTGTTATGTGACACAGTTGTCAGTGTCACGAGCTAATTGTAGTCTTGTTAGATTTGAATGTCAGCCTCATTATCATCCGAGCAATATACAACCACAAACAGAACATAGACACGAGTATGGACACCTTCCATGAAGCACATGACTGTGTGAACCAAAGAAATTACAACATGTTTTTAAAAGGGATCATTAACTCCGGATAGGGTCGTATCGTGAATGTAGAATGCACTTAATTCGTTGTTAAATAGGATATTCATATCGTTTTAACACAAAAGTTTAATGACAATTTCGAAAAAGTGATCTTCAAAATTGATGTATGTATAAACAATACATTCATGATTGTTTTGTTAGAATAGAAACTATTCCTAAGAATGCTTATGTTTTATAAGTAGACATCCATTGTTTGTTTGACAGGATGTTCATGTCGTTTTAAAACAAAAATACTAACTTGAATTGCATTTTAACAAAGTGAAAATTATACACCATACATTCATATTTGTTAAAATGTGGATAATAGAAACAATTCGTAAGAATAATATTTTTTATAAGTAGAAATCCCTTTCAAACGAGAATCCATTGTGAGAACAAGCAGTTCTTTCTATGCCTATCATATTAACCTTATCAACCCCCTTCCATCAAAATTAGTTTCCGAGATTTCAAAGCATTTCTCGGCCTTCGAAGAAGAATATTAATAGCTGTAGTACATGAGGCGTGCAGCCGTGACAATACTAATCGAGTACGACCAATGCACGCGTCATGGCAAATCTGCTCAGACCAAAGCATGCCTGTTCACAAGGTGTGCACATTTGACAACTGTAATTAACCATAGCCTGTGCACGAGTCGAGACCGATTTGTCCGGGCACAGTTCAAGCATGGTGTTCATTGTTTACTTGTAGCTCAAGCACGTTGTTCATTGTTTACACACAACTCAAGCGTGCTTGCTCAAACCGGGAAACAAAGCATTCAAAGCTCAAGGTGTCCGAATCATTCACTGCAGGAGATGGAGGATGATGGGCTAGTGGTCTGCAGGGTCCGAGAGGTCAATTGTAGCGTCTGAGAGGTCATTATCTCGCCTCACTGCACCTCTGAGTGACCACTGCATGCATCTTCATCCTTACCTGATTACCAGGTGGGAACTTCAAACACCTGAGGAAATAACGCTTGAATTCGACCAGATGAGAATAGGGAATAAAAAAATGTCCAGGATTTGACAATTTGTGCTTCTTATACATGTATATCTGAACACCTGATGGTAACTTCAAACACACGAGAAGATAATGAAGTCTGAATTCGACCAGATGAGTATTGGGAATAAAAAAATTCCACGAAAAGCAGATTTGAACATTTGATACAGTATGCATTTGACCAGATGAGTATTGGGAATAAAGTTTATCCTCGTCTTCTAGAAATTGAGGTGCTAACTTCAAACGCTCGAGAGACGTTTTAATAAGTATTGGGAATAAAGGCCTACCTTTTCAGAAAGTGAAAATGCTATCTCTAGTAAGCAATAGCATAGGCTACGTGAAGCATTTTGATATTTGGAATAAAGGTTTACCAAAATTGACAATTGTTCCATCGTCCTTACTGTCAGTTGCTAACTTACTGTACATGATGAGATCCACATGTTGTCAGGTGAAACTGACTATGAGGGAGCGAACAGAAAAAGTTGATAAACGCTGTGCAAAATCATAACGCTTTTAAATATGAATATCTCATGAAAGCCCTGAAATGTTGTATATTAAATGAATATGACATGAAAAAATTCACATATGTTTGAAACGAATTTCCGCATTGCAGATTGCAATGTGAAAGCATTCTTATCAACAAATATAAAGGGTGCATTACCTGTCAACAGAATGTCATCTTTTGAGCGTAAATCTAAAAAATAACTAGAGTTCATTTTTATCAAGTTTGCTCTAATCACTACCACAGGTGATAGAATCAGACTAAAGCCCTCTTGATGGGAGCCATTGGTCGCTGAGATATTTCAATCCTAACCCCAGGAAGACAAATATCCCTCAGGGTCGTTAGGGCTAATTAAATGTAGACCTCTAACTAATGAGATGATACATGGGATTCTGTATAATGAGAGCAGAATAGCTGCACCTGCCTTGTGTCTCTCTACTGAATGACATGCATCGAATTTATTTGTATTAAAGATGCATGTTAAGATTTGAATTCATTTTTCAAATAATTCGTTTACAACACATTTTTGATCAATGGCAATTTTAATTTTGAAGTTTACCACCCTCAAAAACTTATCGTAGCTGAAAACGAACCCATAATACGTCATCGTTTTTTGTGTACTTGGATTTCCCTAATACGTTTGAAGTTTCCACAATGTCAGATGCAAACTACACAGTGTGTAACATTTTGTCAACTCAACACCATCATGGAAATTTTAAAATTAATTATTCGGAATATTGAGTATCTCATCTGGTATAAAAAAAATCAAGTTCTTAATGATTTCCGTTATTTGTTGACAGTCCTTAGCGAGCGTTATGTAGTAAGAAATGCTACCCTTACGAGTTCGTTCACGACTCTAGTTGTCCATTTCATAGTTGCTGTGGCAACGCACGTGTATATACGGCCTTGAAGCTGAGGTTATGTTGTAATATCATTGTTGATCAATTATGTTTTTGTATTTTGTTTAGTTAGCACAAATGATTGTTTAATAAAAAAAATAAGGTACAAATATCTTTACTCGGTTAACACTCTGATCATGCACCTCTAAACCGTATTCTGAATGTTTTTATCAACGTAACAAATGACACTTAATAGTTAATGGTAGGTTAAAAACTCTATAACCTTAAGGCTAGGAGATTTAGTTGAGGGACACTTTCTGTTCAACACACATAACGGGCATGTGCTTATAAGATTACTTGTCTCCTGAATTTCGAAGAGATTTCACTGCCACGTGTCAACTTGCCTTGACCTTTAAATATGCTTGAGTTAACTTCACAGACACCACACGCAATCAACAATTATCTACTCAACCAATTGCAAAATGCAGGTTGAAACTGAAGCTTAGAATATTTTCATTTTCTGCAGAATGAACATTTATAAGACTCCTTACTCATTCTGAGTACAGAAAACGACACAATTGAATCTCATATTTTGATAAGCTGAAAGTGCAGGAGGTATATTCTGGTATATTCGTATATCTGATGCAACCAGACACCCAAATTTGGCCCAATTGACAAATACAGTAGCCCCGCCCAGTCTCCCCACTGCCAGAAACAATACGGCTCCTGTATATGCGGATGTGACACTCAGAAATCATGAATGGGCAGGTTACAGTAGCGAACATGGAAAACATTAAACTTTTACCGCTCTTGTAACAAATGTTGCCAGATGTAACAATCTTGAATTCTTACTTCCGGTCTACTCTTAATCTGAACGCGCAGCTTCCGGTTTAAGGACACCCTCCAGTCCAGACTTCTCCCTTGAAGCATTCCTACATGAAACTAGGTCAGAAACCAAATGTCGAAATAATTCAAGAGATTTTCTCTAAATACACACCGCAACTATAAACAGCTTCAATGGGAACCCTCTCAAATTAAAATTAAATCTCAGACATCTGCACTTTAAAAAATGTACATCTAAAAAAGTGACTCTAATTAATTTTGAAACTAAAAACAGCCTCTCTATTCCTAAATATCCTTGATGTTTTGACGTCTAGAGATCCCAAAGCTTTGATTGCTTCACGAGTTTGTTTCAAGCAAGGCGATAAACAAGTTTTAGATAACCAAGCTTTTTTGTATCTTATTTAAGAGATTGCTTCTGATATTGTTTGTGTTGAGCATGCTATGAAGTAGTTTATCTGTAAGTATTAGGGACGATTTATGGCTATCGCTTCAAAAGAGCGAAAACAATTTTTAGAAAAAATATTAAAGTAGAACAGGCTACAAAGATAATGTCAGATAACAGAATTGGTTTTTTCCACACTGACACACTTGAAAGATATACCACTTAAACAGGTGTGCAAAAAACGTGATTTTATACGGTTATCGTATATATAGTGAAATTTCGGTGAAATAAAACTGAGCTAAAAATGTCTAATGATATGAAAATAAATAGGATTTTTCATTTTTGTACTTTATTCATTCGACGCGTTTTCGGTATCGCACATTTGTAATGTGAAAGTAGAGTTTAAGCATTATGCAGGATTTTAAGGTTGTACTAGACTAACATATGGTCCCTGAGTTTATGAGTTACTTTATTACTTTAATTGGCATGTTATAACTAACCTTATTACTTTAATATATTTGAAATTAGATGAAGAGTCCTGAAGTAAACAAAATTTCTGATATCACTAGACTTCTGAGACTTGCCAACATTCTACAGTCAAGTAGGCTCGTTTATACCCCCTTTACACCAAGCCCGTTCTTAGTACGTATTTTGATTTTTTTCAGAACGGGTTAAACTGTCTGCGGACGAAATGGACGTTGTGCCAACTGTTTACGAATTTTATGAACTGGCTCGGACGAACTAAAAACAGGAAGGTGCTCCAAAACGTTTGACTTGTTGAACGTTCTCCCGTAGTCCTGCTTCATGACTGTGTATTAAATAGGAGCCTTTTATATAGTCTAGATCCTATTTCTGCAAGTCTAGATTGGCTGAATATAAAAGCCCAAAGAAATAAAATAAAATAAATGAAGGTACAGTTATTATTTTAAATATTTCAAAGACTAAATTTTAGTCTAGTGCTCCCGTACAAACGTACTGAAAGCGGGATTGCTGTACCGCGAACGGAACTGTCGTACTTCGATCTGACTAATACTATTATATAACGTGATGGTGACAGACTAAGGTTGTGTCTATGTGTTGTTGATATTTGTTATGCGAGAAAGAGAGATGTAATATCTTATGATAATATTCATAATGATAACAAAGGTTTATACATCACGTATTTAAAAGACAGTGTGGGACAAAAGAGTAATGGAACCCAGACATGGCAGAATAGGTACTAGAATGAGCTTGAATGAAATACACCATGAAACCAAAGTAAACTTGCAAATATTGCCTATATAAAATTCTTTGACTGTGATTTCAGAGATTATACTTCATATTTAAAGGGGAGATCTTGACTGTATAAGGGCGTTTTGAAAGAGTCATGATTGGTGAAGAGAATATTTTGATCAGTTTTAATTTACCATTATACGATGTTCTTTTAAAAATCTCTTAAATTGCGATCTCTGACGCCTGTATAGAATATTCGCCAAAATCTATCATATAATATTATCATTAGATGAAAGAATTTATAGACTGCAAGGGCACTGAATTGAGAGACATCCCGTGTGAAGTAAAATGGTGAAACTCGAAGAGAAAGGGAAGGAAGAACAGGAAGCAGGAAGACATCCCTAGACTAATATTCACTCTCTGAAAACTATTTCTATGAAATGAATACTGTATTAACTGCAGGGCTAGTCTAGATTTTCGAGAGTTTATGTGAAGGACAAAATACCGCTACAGTCTTGATGTTAAAGGGGCAGTAGCACGTTTTTTTAATTAAAATTTAACGTTAAATCAAAAATATTCACGTTAAAATTTTCACTGATAATTGTACGTTAATGCTTAATATATTATTTCGACAGTGTCAAGAATCTCATTACACAAAGATCATCCATAGTCAGAGGATATAGTATGAAGATTCACATAAAATCCATTGGCGGCCTTTAATTCATTGTTTGTAGGAATCGAATGGCTAAACTTTACGTTATATATTTGATTTGTTATTCCTTCAATCAGTTTAAATTCATTGTCATACCATTATTTTTCATTTTCCTGACATCATATTATATTCCCGCTAAAAGGGGCAGTAGCACGTTTTAGGGGGAATATAAGGTGATGTCAGGAAAATAAAAATTAATGATTCCAATGGAAAGACAATGTATTTAAACTAAATGAAACAGTAATAATTCAAATATAGAACGTAAAGTTTAGCCATGCGATTCCTTTTTCTTACACAAAATTAATTAAAGGTGTTCACACAAAAATGGCCGCCAATGGATGTTATGTGAATCTTCATACTTTGTCCTTTGACTATGGATAATTTGCTTGTGTAATGATTTTTTTGACATTGTCAAAGTAATACATTTAGCATTAACTTACAATCATCAGTGAATATTTAAAATATAAAATTATCAAAAAACTAGCTACTGCTCCTTTAAAGACAAGGACATCCCGAGTGGAGGGAGATGGTTCAGTTTGAGGAGAAGGAAAGGAAGAGCAGGAAGTCAGCTCGGGTCGTGGAGAGGTAGTACAATGCTGTTGCTACTATTGTACGTAAATCCCCGATAATGACGTGTTTGTTTAGGGGAAAAGACGCATTTTCTTCCATTAATGGAGTTTTTTTTCAAATATGCGCTGTTTTTCTTCAAATTCGATGCATTCCTTCAATTTCTTAGGAGGGTCTGTATTGACCGTATATCGCTTCACCTCTATACTAGATGGGTTATGTTGCTAATGCATATTTAACCACAAAAGCCTTAAATTTTCGATCAACATCTTAATCTACGTTCAACAGTTGACTACAAACTGCTTTACAATATTACAAGCGACAAAATAGGTTGTTGAGTCAAATATGACAAAATAAGTAAAGTATCCTTTTTTATCGAGAAGTACTGTTTTATGTGATATTTATATAGCATTTTGATGGTTATCGGTCCAGTGACAACAACCAAGTGACATTCGTGATTTGTGATCGAAAACCGGACAATAAGTGTGTGGAAAACTCATACATTTTTGAAAATTTACCAACAACGGACACAAAGCCAAGTACTTGTTGATAGTGTCGAGTTAAATGAAGAATTCTGTGTAATTTGGACGTTTTCGGTTATTGTTGAAAGCCAGTAAAAATCATAAATTATGTTTGGCATCTAAGGGATGAACATGCAATTTTATAGTAGATTTGAACCTAGGGCATAGGTTACTTTGGCTGTTATTTAATCCACTTCAAAGTATACGACATCTTCTATATCGCTTAACTTTAAATGTGAATGCTGAAACTAAGCTATTCACTGACTGATATGAGTAGCGCTACTTGAAAGCTGAAGAGGGATAGGATTAATACCACCCATGTCTACCCCATCTCCAAATCTCCTCTAACTCCTCACTATCTATCTACTGTATTCAAGAGTAACACCATAAGGACATGAAACTGAAATCAAACACCTGCAAGTCAATTACCGTATAAACAAGCACTAAAGATTCATCTTAACGACAAATGCTCGCTTTTACTGATATTCTCCGATTTCTACTCGATCCTTATCGCACGGCAGGTCCACCAAATATAACACTCAGTCAATATTTCTTTAGCAAATATTTATAACCTAAATCAAATACTATAATTACAGAAAGGACGCCACCAAGTTTCAACACAAAGAAAATTTGCCACAGAAGAATCTTGTTGCCAGGCGTGACCTCTCCGTGACCTTTTTTAAGAGGTCAACTCCCCCGCCACGTGCGTCGATGACAATCGTTGACGTCGTAACACCTCACTTGGAGCGTCGCTGAGTAACATAGAGTCTCGTATCTCACGGTATTAGCTCTTAATCGTGGTGTAGTCGGGATGACCAACACGCAGATAAGGCAGGAGATAACGGGTATTGACCGCTGAAGTGACCAGTGGGTTGTTTAAGTGACCAATTGATTGTTAGAGTGGCCAATCTTCAAGTTGACCATAAATCGACAAAGTTCTTGCACGTATAGCTTCAACATGAAGTCAATGAATTTGAATTTTTTTTCCGATGAAATCGGCCTGTCTATTTAACTTTTCATCATCATTTTTGATTATGAAATACCCTTAGAATTAATATCTATTTACTATTATAAGCTGCATAACATGTCATACAAGCTCCTTAGATATAATATAAAGAATAATTAATCGAAGTAATGATATCGAATATTGATTAATAGAATACATTAGAACTACATTTTGTCCAATTCATGAAAGTTTTGAAAAGAAATCACCAGTCTATAACAGAACGAAAACTTTAAAATTAGCATCTGTGTTGTTATCAGAGCTTTGTCAAATGCAAAAAATACATTTATATAAATTGTTGTTTTGTAAAATATTTTGGACAGACTAGCAAATGGAAAATCTACATTATTTGAAGAAGAACACGTTTTTCATTATCTACTTAGCACTCGCCCCCACTCATGAAAATATCACTTTCTCACTCAATGAGAAGGAAATCATATTCGGCAGAAACAATGCAATAGTCCCCACTTATGCGGCGCTAATATATGCATGCAAGCACAGCAAATTTATCATTGCACAGGTAACTACTAAGAATAACACTGAGAATCACCTTCACAGGTTCAAAGGACCTAAGGAAAGCTACCTTTACCCTTTGGACTGCAAAGGTTGCATAAAGTCCCGCGGTGATGTCTTGGCATCAAGGGGGTTAAGTGGCCATACTTCAAGACGACCATAAAGTCACACCTTGTTTGATATATACAAACATTGTGACAGTGGGACCCGTCATCAAAGTCATTGACATGTGTTTAAAGCGCCGTATCAATGAGAATAATACTTGGAAGAATGCAAGCACCATGTTTATGGCAGTAGTAAAAGCTGTTGGACAAACAGTTAAACAATGGCGTGTTGATAAGAGTCTAATGCAATCTGATACAGCTGATGCGTGTTCTGACGGACTGTCCATTTCTTAACCAGACTTCGTGATTGCGAGCCCAGCTGTCAATATACCCAGGGCCGGTCAAGAGAGCCTGTAGGTTCAAGTAAACATCAGAACTATCCCCCCACCTCTTTCACTTCCCCTACCCCTCAGCAACAACCGCAACAACCCTCAACTAGATCCATATGCGTTGGACTAACAACTAGTCTTACCCTCGGACCATTCCATAATATTTTAACCGTTCATTCACCTTATCCGGAAGATTAATGACTTGACAACGAGAAGAGGAAACTCCCTTAACTCTGATGATTCTTTAATATATTTGATAAGATCGTCTCTGCTTTTAATTATTTCCGAATTTACGCAGACATATTGTATAGACAAGTCATATAACTAAGGACGATCCCAAGCAATCATCATGAAGAGTTACTGTTGCGAAAATATTTTAGAACAAAAATATCCTTTAGATAAAAAATGATGCATGTGAAACGTTGAATTAAAATGCAATACATGTACGTGTATATTATAATGTAAATACGAACGGGACAATACAAATGTGAACTATCGTTTAATGCAATTTAAATAAATTTAGATCAACAGGTTTTATATTTGGTCATACAGTATGACAAAATATAAAATCTGTTGATCTAAATTTATTTAGATTGAGTTTTATGTGTATAATCGTCTGCATCGTCTTATTTAAATCCTGTCTAAACAGTCGTCACTGTTTTGTCTGAACTAATGTCTGCAAATTTTTATTTCAGGGAAATGTCACAATTCAAGACGAAATAGTCGACAATCAAACCCAATCATCAAAAACAGTCTATTGCTCTTTCAGCTCTAGACCCTGTTATTTTCATCTATGAAATTTTCCGTAAAGTGATAGGTCTGAGAATATAAAATAAGAACATGCCCTTTTATATCACCATAGGTGGTCTTAAAGAATAAAATGTATTTTTGGTATATCAAATAATTCGTATTTCAATTGTTTACGTTTCTTCTAAATGAAAGCTTAAGCCATTCATAAACGAATAAGACTGAGAGTACGAGATAAGATCGAAAACGTTATCTATATCCCTGATAAACGCGATATAAGATCCCATACTGAATCAACGTTTATACCAATTTAGTTAAAACGTAAACTTACGGGACGTAAACATTACAGCTATTTAACTAGATTGCGTTTATACGCAACTTAAATCATCAAATTGATGAATTGGATCAAATGTTGACCTTATACATGTTATAATAATGAGCATTTTAGTGCACGAATCCATTATTGATCATTACTCTAGGCGATAAAAAGGTTTTTTTTTACGTGAAATGCAATTTTTGTTTTTGCTAAATGTAATATGTTTATCCCATACAGCAGACACAAAGTGAAACAGGAATATACTGACTGTGATAACAAAAAGCCTGTTATCTTTCTTTAACCTTTCAGTATACATCCTTTTTCATTAAGCCACCTCAAACAGAATGCTGTCCAATTCAAACTGTGTTGCAGCTAACGATGACCAAAAAAAAAAGATCTCCCTCTAAACAATTAACGTATAATATGATATATACAATTAACATCATATCTTTATTTTATCTTAGAGGAAACATCTTTTTCCGACTGAAATCTCAAGCGAAACAATGTACAATTCATAATATTACAGCTACCGTTGATTGAAAATAAAAACGAATATCTCTTTATACCAATAAAAGTCTACATCATATCTATATCTAATCTTACAGGATACGTTTGTCTGAGACGGGAGTCAGATTTAAGTAAATGTCATCAGTTTTTGCTGAATCTGAATCCAGCATTGTTCCCACAGATAAAGCCCTCAGTCAGCGGGACAGTAGCAGGACGGTCTGTGAGCTCGGTATTAGATAACACCATCTGTCTAGAACTTCTCCTTGTAAATATACAATCCGCTATTGTTACACCTGTGTATATGTAGAGGCTGGCAATTCAGCAAGAAGTCCTCGGTGCTTTTCCACAAAGCAGATGTCAAGTTACAATCGATTGTAGCCAATTCTTTTAAGATTGATAACAATGGATTTTAGCCGTACAAGTGATTGAAACTGGTGTGTCGAACAGGGACCTTCTTCATGACTGTTTATCAAATATGAGATTTTAATACAGTCTAGGTCGTAATTCAGCAATTCTAGATTGACTGAATATCAAACTGAAATGAAAGCCTAAAATATGAATATAGATGAAGGTAGAGTAATTGATTTAAATATTTCATACACTAAATGCCAGTATATATATCCTGTAACATAACGTTGTATTTCTGAGAAGTCGTTCGACGTGAATAGAGATAAGTTACACTATTATATCTCACCCCATCATTTAACAGTTTACAACATAAAAGCTAGTCTGTCAGCCAGACCCTAAAATAAAATGCAAGCCTTAGCAAGTCTATAATAAAGAGCTTAATTTCAGTCTCCTTTTCATCCTTTTTTTTCCAAATTTCAGATTTATTGAAAAAAATTCATTTCAGAGTCTTATTGTACGACGTTCTGAAGCGAATCGTGCATTGCCTCATATGTCCAACAACTAGAATAAAATCTTTGGATTATCAGTAACGCTGGGTGGGTATTGAAACAATGTTTGTTGTGAAGAAGTTTACCATCAGGTATAACTGTTTTACCATCTTCCCTTTTGATTATATTTTAAAGGTGAAGTAAACCTTTCGGAAATTCACTCAAGGGGAGTATCAACGTCATAAAGATGAGTAAAGGATACGAACCATAAATATAAGAGTTCATTCAGCATAATATATTGAACCACGAGAAAGGGTAAAATTAAATAATATTGTTTTTCATGAGGAATCATTTATCTCTTTTTTGGGTGAGGTAAAGGTCAGTCCTATTAAATCGGACTAATTCTGCGGAATAAAAGTTTCAAAATATATACTATACATTGACAATCGAGCTTGTTCTGTTCGGAGGTTTCCCCTCCACTCGCATCTCAATAGAGTTAATATTTTGATCACATTCCCTCGTAACTAGGTCGATTGTGATAAGGCTTGGTAAAGTTGAAACTGTAAACAGACTGTTATAAAACAGAGTGTAATCAATGCCATACAATCAGGACATCTGACAAACTCAACAACTTCTAATCATGTTTTGCAATCACTTTCTTCTCGAGTAACATCTAAACCATTCAGAAATCCGCTGATGCCTCCAAAACAATGTCATGTGCTCCTCCTATCTCCCAACCTATAAAGCACGGGAATCATACTGTTCTCTAGGTATGGGATGCGCTGATAGAAGCTCTAATGCGCCCGGAGAATGCCGTATAATACAGATAGGACACATAACTTAATAGCAACACTCCGGGGGCAAATGAACTCACGCCTAACTATCATCTAGACTCGCGGCACATCTCGCGAGACTTTAAATTCATTCAATAGTCGATCATTCATCAATCACTTGCGTTATAATTAATCAAATATCCCGAATAAGATATAAATGAGTGATAATGTGACGAGGTTGATGTCACTCACAAGTGCTGCATCATTAATTATTTTATAACATAATCAAATTAATCGTCATATTATAACTTTATCTCACTCTGTGAGCAATCTTATTAAAATATGATCTATCCGCTACACTACGCTACGTAATCTGAAGTAGTGAAGAAATTATGATATCATTTTTAATGAGATTGCTCTGCGAGAAGAGAATGTGTATCTCAATATTTGTGGTTAATTCTTTCATATTCACAAGTTCTTATATCACGATTAACCAATGTTTCGGAGACTGAAGCAAGTCTATGTAGTTCCGTATCTCTGTAATACTGCACGGCACCCACATGGTGTCTGTTCTCTGTTCCTATTCATGATTACCACCGAGTGATACCATTCCCTGTCACTTACATCAAGTGGGCCGGTGTGCCGGGAAGTAGGGTAACCTTGTCTATTTCAACACTGCATGGGGTGAAATTAACATGACACGACTTTATTATCATATTATCGTTAATTATGAGAAATCTATTTAAAACACATAAAGTAATGATATTAACACTGGACACCGAATTAACGAGATCTCGTCTTCACTTTCACATGATAGTTTCCGACAACTTTGAAGTGCAAAGAAAGTGTTCAATTCAAATCAATTCATTGCGGGGGCTTCATTCAATCTAATTTTAAGACATTATTACATTGAATTATACTTTGTAATATGAACCACGGAATTTCCATGACTTGATGTAATTTGCTTTCGTTCTGTAGAAAGTTTTGAATATCTTACTCCTTTGTCTGATTTTACAGTATAACATTCACCCACATAATTATGTACATATCTTATCAAACCACAAAAGCGAGAAATGCAGGACGAGTTTAACCGCACTGAAGATCATTGTTCATAGTGGACCTTCCGTAATCCTTTTTTTGATGAAACTTTCATTGTGTAAGTTTGAAAAAAGACATTGAATCCATAACATGTACAGTCTGATCTTGTAACCAAGATTTGTAGAGTTCTGTACTTTTTAGCTCATGACACAAATTTAGCAAAGTTTAGGCATTCTTGTAGTTAGGATAAGCGAGAGTTGAGTATATTTGTCTCGCGTGAGTTCCTGTAAAGCTCCGCTTGGGCAATATTACTGCCATATCGGCGTGTCCGCGGAAGTAAGTATAGACATCAAAATGATACAGTGAGCATAGATAATTCTTATGAATACAACCATCCATGCATCATAGAAGAGGAATACGAAATCGGGAAGAATAATATATCCAATTAGACAACACAGTAGTAGTAGTAGCAGTAGTAGCAGTAGTAGAAGTAGTAGAAGAAGTAGTAGTAGTAGTAGCAGCAGCAGCAGTAGTAGTAGTAGTAGTAGTAGTTGTTGTAGTAGCAATAGTAGTAGTAGAAGTAGGAGGAGGAGGAGTAGTAGTAGTAGTAGTAGTAGTAGTTGTAGTTGTAGAAGCAATAGTAGTAGTAGTAGGAGTAGTAGTAGTAGTAGTAGTAGTAGTAGTTGTAGTAGCAATAGTAGTAGTAGTAAGAGGAGGAGTAGTAGTAGTAGTAGTAGTTGTAGTTGTAGTAGCAATAGTAGTAGTAGTAGGAGGAGTAGTAGTAGTAGTTGTAGTTGTAGTAGCAATAGTAGTAGTAGTAGGAGGAGTAGTAGTAGTAGTAGTAGTAGTAGTAGTAGTAGTAGTTGTAGTAGCAATAGTAGTAGTAGTAGTGGTAATAGCAGTAGTAGTAGTAGTAGTAGGAGGAGGAGGAGTAGTAGTAGTAGTAGTAGTAGTAGTAGTAGTAGTTGTAGTTGTAGAAGCAATAGTAGTAGTAGTAGGAGGAGGAGTAGTAGTAGTAGTAGTAGTAGTTGTAGTAGCAATAGTAGTAGTAGTAAGAGGAGGAGTAGTAGTAGTTGTAGTTGTAGTAGCAATAGTAGTAGTAGTAGGAGGAGGAGTAGTAGTAGTTGTAGTTGTAGTAGCAATAGTAGTAGTAGTAGGAGGAGTAGTAGTAGTAGTTGTAGTTGTAGTAGCAATAGTAGTAGTAGTAGGAGGAGGAGTAGTAGTAGTAGTAGTAGTCGTAGTAGTAGTAGTAGTTGTAGTAGCAATAGTAGTAGTAGTAGGAGGAGGAGTAGTAGTAATAGTAGTAGTAGTAGTAGTAGTAGTAGTTGTAGTAGCAATAGTAGTAGTAGTAGTAGGAGGAGGAGTAGTAGTAGTAGTAGTAGTAGTTGTAGTAGCAATAGAAGTAGTAGTAGTAGGAGTAGTAGTAGTAGTAGTAGTAGTAGTAGTAGTAGTTGTAGTAGCAATAGTAGTAGTAGTAGGAGGAGGAGTAGTAGTAATAGTAGTAGTAGTAGTAGTAGTAGTAGTTGTAGTAGCAATAGTAGTAGTAGTAGTAGGAGGAGGAGTAGTAGTAGTAGTAGTAGTAGTTGTAGTAGCAATAGAAGTAGTAGTAGTAGGAGTAGTAGTAGGAGGAGGAGTAGTAGTAGTAGTAGTAGTAGTAGAGGTAGTAGAGGTAGTAGTAGTAGTGTATTTGTTTTCAAGTGTCACACGTATCATTACATTTTGTATACAAAACGTGGTACAGAATATAAAACAATGCGTCGAGCCACAACTGGCTTATGAAACACTAAACAAAATGTGTTCTTCATAAATACTTTTTTTGGAATATGAAATATTTAACCTTAACATATCTCAACCAGACTGAAAACAAGTCTAACTCCATACTCAATCCATATGCTGCAATGAATAGACCAGTTACCCACGCCTTGTATCTAACCGGATGTTCAATTCTTTCTATCGTAAACATATATCCGATAGGAGACGGGGTGATATTTTCACTACAACAACTGCGCTGTTTGCTTAAAGTTTGGGGACGTTCTAACTTAACTCCGGTGTTAAATGTCAAATAACTTAAGGAGGTAACTTGGATGTCAGTCGACTTGTACAAAAGGTCGAATATTTGAATAAATAACTACGTCATTAAGGAGAAACCGTCACTGAAAAGGTTTTCTCAAAACGAGTTGTGAATAGTTTGATTCTCTTAAAATTTTAGTCTAAGTCATGAATCATTAAATACAAATTTACATGAATGAGCAAAGTTAAATGGAAAGGTCAACTTTAGTAATCGTGTCAGCGCGACGAAGGATCGTGTAATATAGTACCATCACACAGCGGTTAACCAAATCAACATATATTAGTGGTAATAACATAATATTTCAGAGGACCAATAATAGACTGTGTAACTCTTACTCTTATCAACATTTCTAATCTAATATAGAAATAAGATCAAATCCAAAGGAAGATTGCTTAAGATATCACATTTGTCTAATATATCTATGTGTACTATATCAAGAGCTACAAACTTGCATTATCATAGCCGTGACAATAAAATAAGGTCAATGGATGAATCCATTCAATAGACTAGTTCAATGGATTATTGACAAGTCGACGATGATCCAATACTTGAATATGAATTACATTATCTAGATGTATTGTTATGGTAATGAGGTTGAATCTAACGAAGTCTCACCAAATCATCATATTTTATTGGTTACATTAGCATATCATTGTAGAGATTACTGCGCAGGAGTTCTATCTCTTCCTTAAAGGGGCAGTAGCACGTATTTTGATAGTTTTATATTTTAAATATTTCACTTATAATTGTAAGTTAATGCTAAATGTATTATATTGACAGTGTCAACAATCTCATTACATTAGTCATTGACCTATAGTCAGAGGACAAAGTATGAAGATTCACATAAAACCAATTTTGTGTGAACATCTTTAATTCATTTTATGTAAGAAAAAGGAATCGCATGCTCCATTTAGTTTAAATACCTTGTCTTTCAATTGGAACCATTTATTTTCATTTTCCTGATATCACCTTATATAACCTCTAAAAACGTGCTACTGTCCCTTTAAAGTCTACCATCAAAAGTATACGGTTATATGAGGACTCCCTATCTGTTGCAACAAAAACATTAGTAACGATATTCATGTGGATCAAATAGATGAGTATATATCACAATATAAACACACAGCTACCATGTGAATATAGAGAAGCAATCCTGGATTATTGTCCTCAGCATAATCAATTGGTTACATTAGCATGTCATTACTGCTGGGTAGGGAATATTGCGCCTTTGTGATCAGAATGAATATTCGAATATATTTTTTTTCTGATTGATAACATTATTTTATCGTCGTATTCAAATCTTGTCGAAGCCATGAATTGTTACATTTTACAAAAGGTCGTATCATGACATCTTCAAAGCTAGTCTAGGTTAAAATCTCACTTTTATTGTACGAGTCACATTAAACATAGAACCTACGGTTGTCTGAACAGTCGAGACAAAACAACAGGAAAGAAAACACTTCAATGAATGCATAAAAATCATTTCAACTTAACCTCGTATAAGAGCGTACTCGGTGACAGTTACAATTCATCTGCGGATCATAAACATATACCAGATCACATAAACAGGAAATCGGGTCACGGTAGACTGCCTCATAGGACAGAGCGTCCTTCTTGTATGCTGTAGACTTACTCTTGTAATCTGACACGGACGCTATAAACCGGGGTTTTACGGTAAACTGCAGGATGCGCCCGAAGTGCTTCATCAATTTTCATGTCTAAGATATCCATGTACAGTATATAAACTCGTTCACACTTTTAATCTATTTCCTCCTGCCATTCCCATTCTCTTTCTCTGTCTGTCTGTCTGTCTCTCTCTGTCTTTGTGTCTCTCTCTGTCTTTGTGTCTCTCTCTGTCTCTGTGTCTCTCTCTCTGTGTCTCTCTCTCTCTCTCTCTCTCTCTCTCTCTCTCTCTCTCTCTCTCTCTCTCTCTCTCTCTCTCTCTCTCTCTCTCTCTCTCTCAATTGATGCTTTATCCTTTGCTTTAAATACAATAATGAGATAGGAGAGTAAGTGCATCCATGCCATGGTAAAGACATCATCATGCAGTGAATGAATGTGCAGACTTGGTGATTCAAACTTACTAACCACATTGTTCAAGCATTTTGTTACAACCCCTCTGTTTGAGGAAGGTTTCTGAAGGGGCTATTGTGGTTTGCAAACATTACATGTCACTTGAATCTCACTTGCCTTTTTTGTGTTTGTAGGTCTTTACTGGATAACATTATAACGACATTTTGAAGTGGTGCAAGATACGAACCTTAGTGTTTCTGCAAGGTGTATAACTTACCCCGACAAAGACCTTTATATGCAAAATAAGGTTTGCTACAGCAAATAAAAACCACTCGACCATTTAAAAGATCGATAGTTTTATCAAGTGCAATGATGATTACCGTGATTCTTACCATGCCAACAAGAACATAACGAGATTAATTTCGAAAAAAAACCCATAGATAACCGAGATAACTTAATCGAAAGCAAATGCAAGGGGTTAGCTAAGAGTGTATATATAAAGTTGAAACAGTGCAGCAACTAATCAACTTCGTTAAATGAAGTAATATTGAATCAGCTTTAGGATAACTAAAAATTATGAAATCAAGGGTAAATCTATGTTGATGTTCTATCACTTTGAAAAAATATTCAAATTCACATGATGTTGTTTTTCATAACTAATATTTGCAAAGCAACAACACAAAGAAATGAGAAATATTTCCCGTCTGAGGTGTTTTAACGAAACACTGTGATAACCGTGTGCACATACAGGTATTTAACAAAAACATAATTTTCTCCGCTGCGAAAAGAGAAAACTTTGAAGGAGATGACCCCCTGATTTCATAGTTAGACCAAGGGGCCGTCTCAAAACTATCTGGTTTTGCAGTTAAGATTTTGTCTACGATCATCAGTCATATAGCCTGTCATATAATCAACAATGTATAAAGTGCAAAAGAAAGCACATTTCTTCTAAACAGTCGATGACCTCTGAATTTCAAAACATAGAATTAATAACCTTACAAGTTCTGGCATATAAGTAAAGTGCTTACATCATGCTAACTACATACATCTATGTTCATTGATTTACTTGGCTGTGTAGTATAGTGTAGCCGTCAGTCAATGTGAACGAACGCCTTGGCATTGAAAATATCAAAAGCGGAAGTAACTTTTTAACATTTAATTCTTTATCATAAGATTTGATTTTTCATTTTCGCAATTCAGATACTTTACTCAGTGGAGAATGTAAACAAGTTCCAAGTGCCGTTGTTACAAGTTACACAATGCCTTCCGTCAGCTAGTTATGGTTGTCTACACTTGATATCTTAGTTGTGAAAAACGCTTGTTTTCATTCCAGCAGATGTTAGCATACATTATCACAAGCGAGGTAACTTCTGTCAAATCACTCTTGCAGTTTTCTAGCGAGACGAAATATGTGAGATATTTATACTCTCAATTTCTGTCAGCTAGAAATATATTCCCGTCATCTACAGATTCAGGACAACTACATCGGTGATAGTCGACGAGGTCAAATACTACAATCATTTACAGAGAGGCATTGTTGGATAGCCTACTAGTCATTTACAGAGAGACATTGTTGGATAGCCTACTAGTCATTCACAGAGAGGCATTGTTGGATAGCCTACTAGTCATTCACAGAGAGACATTGTTGGATAGCCTACTAGTCATTTACAGAGAGACATTGTTGGATAGCCTACTAGTCATTCACAGAGAGACATTGTTGGATAGCCTACTAGTCATTCACAGAGAGACATTGTTGGATAGCCTACTAGTCATTCACAGAGAGACATTGTTGGATAGCCTACTAGTCATTTACAGAGAGACATTGTTGGATAGCCTACTAGTCATTTACAGAGAGGCATTGTTGGATAGCCTACTAGTCATTCACAGAGAGACATTGTTGGATAGCCTACTAGTCATTTACAGAGAGACATTGTTGGATAGCCTACTAGTCATTCACAGAGAGACATTGTTGGATAGCCTACTAGTCATTCACAGAGAGACATTGTTGGATAGCCTACTAGTCATTTACAGAGAGACATTGTTGGATAGCCTACTAGTCATTCACAGAGAGACATTGTTGGATACCCTGCTAGTCATTTACAGAGAGACATTGTTGGATAGCCTACTAGTCATTCACAGAGAGACATTGTTGGATAGCCTACTAGTCATTCACAGAGAGACATTGTTGGATAGCCTACTAGTCATTTACAGAGAGACATTGTTGGATAGCCTACTAGTCATTTACAGAGAGACATTGTTGGATAGCCTACTAGTCATTCACAGAGAGACATTGTTGGATAGCCTACTAGTCATTCACAGAGAGACATTGTTGGATAGCCTACTAGTCATTCACAGAGAGACATTGTTGGATAGCCTACTAGTCATTTACAGAGAGACATTGTTGGATAGCCTACTAGTCATTCACAGAGAGACATTGTTGGATACCCTGCTAGTCATTTACAGAGAGACATTGTTGGATAGCCTACTAGTCATTTACAGAGAGACATTGTTGGATAGCCTACTAGTCATTTACAGAGAGACATTGTTGGATAGCCTACTAGTCATTCACAGAGAGACATTGTTGGATAGCCTACTAGTCATTCACAGAGAGACATTGTTGGATAGCCTACTAGTCATTCACAGAGAGACATTGTTGGATAGCCTACTAGTCATTTACAGAGAGACATTGTTGGATAGCCTACTAGTCATTCACAGAGAGACATTGTTGGATACCCTGCTAGTCATTTACAGAGAGACATTGTTGGATAGCCTACTAGTCATTTACAGAGAGACATTGCTAGATACTACAGTGATTGACAGAGAGACATTGTTAAATGCTACAGTTATATACAGAGAGACATCGTTGGATAGCCTAGTCATTTACAGATAGACATTGCTAGATACTACAGTTATTTACAGAGAGACATTGTTTAATACTACAGCCATTCACAGAGAGACATTGTTAAATAGTACAGTCATTTACAGATAGACATTGTTCAATACTACAGTCATTTACAGATAGACATAGTTCAATACTAAAGTCATTTACAGTTAGACGGTTACTAGCAGAGAAAGTTGATGATGTCATTCACAGATAGACGATAATGCCTAAGTTTGAATTCAAGTTAAGTGTCAATCTAACACTTATCAGATTTACAGTAACAAAACATATATTAACTTTATTTCACATAAGTGAGACGAGACCACATGACTCCAGTCTGCTTCTCTCCACACTCTACCAGCTACACATGATACGGTCTACAGCTAGTCGATGACTGCCAGATGACCAAGGTCCGGCCGAATGACCAACTGAACAAATACAATAGCCCTGGCAGGCTGCAGGAATGGTAATGACCGCAAACGCTGAGGTCAGCCTGTTAAACATTACTGTAACGGTGAATGAGACCAAGTAGGAAGAAGTGATAAGCCATTGAGGTCTTACTTCTATACTCGTTGACATAGAATTAAATATATTTCATTTTTAACGTTCCCATCGTCAACCCTAGTCTGTCATCCAGACCCTAAAGCAAAATATTCAATTGACGACAAACATAGTCTAGAAAATTATAGCAAGTCTAGATGCCTTAGCTTCAGAAATCAAGGCATTGCTTGGGCTCCTTGTTGTTTTACTATTTGTAATTTTAGTAAAATGTTGTTGATAATGGAAAAACTTATTTCTGAGACTAAATGTTGGTCTACGTCAACCCTAACAATACAGCTCAATGCTTAATCTATAACGCATGAGTATGAGTATGAACTTGTTGATCTTTCAAATAAATTAATACGACTCTAAAAATTAAGAAGGTAAGTAGTATTTAAAAAACCCATTAAATCTGTTTACTTTTATCACAATTGGATTTACATATACTATACAAGTACTAAGTCATTTTAAACAATCATTTGAGTAAGTGCATACTTAAAGTTCAAATAATAATTGATATAAATGCTCGTGGATATCTCAACATATTGACAGTCTCTAATCTTTAATGATTACACACCATAACTATGTATCATTATCATTTTTATGATAAACATATGCTTTTTACTAAACGTGTTTATTGTCTAGAGGTGAATTCTGGAATTTCACCAACAACACTATTTATCTTTTAATTGATAAAGTATAAATCATACGTTCATAGTTTACACTGTTTACAGTCTTCGGGGGAAGTCAGAACGGTATGTTTACAAGAGTAATTCAATAAGAAACCTTCTCTCCGAATCTTGAAAACAAATATTTAGGAAGAAGAGAAAAGAATGTTAAACGTTTTAGCACAAGAGATAATCAGGGGCAAGTTTCTATACGCTGACCTTGTTGCGTTTCTACACCAACCGTATCTATCACACACACCTATGTAACGCGTCGTCGTCCCTAATAAATCACAATTTGTCAACCACGTGACCAGATGGAAGACGACCAAGCCGTAGTAACACTTTGCGAATAAAGGAAACGTTATCATCAATGCAATAACAGTGATGGTTCTCTTTCATAACACCAGGATGCTCTTAAGTGAAAATGCAAATTTTACTTCCTCATTAAACGATGGTAATGCAAATGCTTTTCCACATAAGCAAATCGACGATACAACAAAGTTGTAAAGAAGAAATGAAAAAATAGTTTCGTTTTCCCTGTACATAAGGTTGGTTGGTTCAACCTAACACTCAGAAATCAAAAGAAAAAAGAATGGTTTGTCATTTAGATGACAGGATGTTTCTTAGATGATAAATGATAAAGTTTTTAATATATTAAAGCGTTATCACATTCATAGAAATGCATGATAAATTGAAGTAGGGCATTATGACACGTTTTAACTCAATGCAAGTCACGTTCTTTGAGCTTGTGAAGAGCAATTGGGGCTATGGACTCATATATAATGTTAAGTCAAACAAAACAATAATACTTGGCTAAAACAAATTAACAAATATCAAATAATCTACCAAGAGACCATTGTTCCTTGTCCTCCAATTATCCTATTATATATCTGGCTATTTGAAGTAAAATAGAAAATGCTAATACGAAAAAATAGTGAATTATCATATAATAGCAATATGCATGGAAAAAAGGAAGAATACTTAGATCCCTATCGACAATGATTGATTAACTCGAAATACTAGAAATCGTAATTCTCCGTACATTTTCATCCCCAGATTGATGCTGAATGAAAGACTTAGTGCATACAATGCACATGTTGCATTCACACACACAGCGTAAATAAACAAGACTGACCTCATTGTGGTTGACACCGTTAGACCTGGTCTGAAGCCGGGGAGACTGTTGTAGAATTTGTTGTTTCTCGTCATGACCGTTCATCGTAATAAAAGTATCTGTCACCATTTTTAGCGGTATTCACAAAACAAGAGCAAGTCACACGCGACCGTATCCGAACAGCGCTTTCATGCGAATGATGACGGAATTCCCTCCGACTTGTCTAGCCTCGGTTTCACATTCAACAGCTGCTGCATGGGGATTTCCCATCAAGGTCACGTGACGTCTGCTGAGCGTGAGTTGGTTCCATATTTCACGCCATGCTGTATCATATTATTGTGACATAATCATATTTCTATTCCGAGAAAATTTCGTAATTTAATTACGCTTGCAGGATATTCCTCTGACGTTATTATGGTTCCAAAATTGCTTCATATCTTAGTTTTGAATCACGCTTTTGAATCAAATTCTTAATATTTGTTTTCATATAGCGTGATGTTTGAGAGGATGCCTTGAGAAACACGATTTTTAAATGCCTCTTTTCCATATTTGGTAATGCTTGTATGTACCTATTTTACTGTTTGTACCATCTCTTAGTATCTCTATATCATTTTCATCTTAAGTTCATGATCAAACTCTGCCAACATGTCGAAGTGGCGTTGCATTATTTATTTCATCCAAATCCAAACAATTTCAAATATGATTTCTAAGAAGTCCCTTTTAGCCCTTTTCCACTTAAAATGCATTAGTTAAACTACGGGAGACATTTAAAGACAGGAAGCACTAATCCAGAGCAATTTTGTTATCCAATTGTCTACACGGATATAACCCTTGGTGTGAATTAAACTCACGTCAAGGTGATTCACGATTCCAGATCCTGTTTCGTGTTCAGTGCCAATCCCATCCATTCTCACACATTTCCTCTTTGATTCTAAGCGATTCAGTCACTTCATTTCCATTCTAATTTGTCGTCACATCATCAAAATGTTCTAATCATTTTTATAACATAATGGTTAATGTTCACAGAAATCGGCATGTTGTATTTTCTTTTACAACTTTTGTCACACTGTCTTTCTTTCTTTTATCATATCTACCTCTTATTATCAGTAATTGTTAATTACAGTAATTATATTTCATCAATAGGTTATCGTCTCCATCTTTAGGTCTCTACAATTTGATACAGTCATTAGGAATGTCACAGGAACATTTAATTATTTGTCAATTTGTATACTCTCGTGTTGATGACGCTGGTAATATTTCAAATGAGCATGACAATTGTACAAACCTTAATAGTGTTATGATTCAATCGACGACATGTTATAATGACATTCCTTTATAACCATCTTATTATTTTGGAAACTGAATATAGTCTTTGAAAAGGTTATCGATTATGTTGAGGACCATACAACGATATATTTGAAATAGTGAGGCTTAGCATAGCAAGCTATATCGATTATGAACCAATAAAAATTAAACGGATTCAAGAAAAAGACAAGGAATAGACTATCACCCTGACTACCACCTTATAAATACAAATCATCTATGGTAAAACAGTAATGAGTCATTCCCTTAAAAACAAAAGTCACGCTATGACGAAACTTTCATTTAACAACCTCTCATATGACTTGGACATTTTTATTGGAATAACGCTAAAACGTTACTCATGGCAACATGACGGAACACCTAGTAATGTTAAACTTATTTACGAAGTTACCCTTTTTGATCATATCTACATAAATATATCCATTAAAGGCAATCAGCATATATATGATTATTGTACGACATTTCTGTTTGACATGAATGCCAGCATTGATATTTTAGTGACGTTTCACGATACGCCACTCGTCTGTTCAGCTGAACGCTAATATTAAAGATATCTCTTAACTCAATACGAGTGAAAAAAGCAAAACTCCGTTCCAAAAAGAAAGTTGTTATATTTTGGATCACACTATCTTCAATGTAACAGATTCTTGTACTTTTACTGTGGATTGCGTAACGGGCGGTTCGAATAGCTGCTTATATGGTCTTCGCTGGCGGTGTGCCTGTCTCTGAGGGTATGGGTTCGAACTCGACCCAAAAAGTACAAGAATCTGTACTATTGAAGATAGTGTGATCCCAAACATAACATTGTTACATTAGCTCACTGGTATCTAAATGACAATTATCCCTTAAAGAAAGGTTAAAAATCGATTAATTTTTCAAATGTTTAATTAGAAATGATGACTTTGTGACTGTATCTTAATGAATTCCACACATATCGTGTACATGTATGTAAGTGTAGTGTGTTAAATGACACTACGCCCTTTCTCTGACAGCTGTCAATTACGACCATGTGTCACGTGACAATATAACTTCACCACGTGATACTGTTTTCCTGAAACATAATGACGTGTATATGTAAGAGAGTCATATGATGATTTATCTACAACCCGTCTACTTTTGAAACCCAGAGGAATTATTTCGCAGGATCAGTTCATGAAACAGTATTTTAAAACAATCACTTATATACTATTATTCTTAAAGTAAAAATACACCAATTAATATAATACCAGTTTATCCCAACAAATGGTGAATATTTTAGGACTTTTTTTGTTAAGTTGTATCTATCCTTTCAAACTAACTAACATGAAACCGGTAGAAATCCAAAACATTTGCTGAGGCATAATTAAGGAAGTTATGTATTTTCCCTTAACTTTAGACTTGTATTTAGGAAACGATTACTTAACAAATTTCTTCAACCAAGAAATGGTAAATAAGTTGAAATGATTTATTTTTATCTAAACTATCAGAAATAGACCACTTATTTTTTCCAGATATTATCTAACTCTACACTTGTGAAAGGAAACAATTTCAGTGACCTAGTAAAATAACCAACCTTGAACTTTTAAAAAGTGTAAATCAATAAACCTGCATGCAGCGACACCGTGATAAAAAAATCTTCGAAGGTCTGTAAAAGAGATAAGCTGATATATGTTTTCAGGTAAATAGCTTTCCAAGAGAGTGCACGGTTCTTAGAAACTGGAACGCGTCGACTGATAACCTGTTATAAAAACTAGACAGTCTGGTTGTTTTGCACAGGATGTGAGAGTTATAGACACTGCGATATCAATTGAAACCTCGTGGAAAACGTGCAGTTATATATTTCTTTCAATGCATCCAGGATGTATGGAAAGCGTGCAGTTGTTTATTGCAGGTTTTGCAATGAACATCCTTTTAGTGAAGTTCGTGACAGAATGACTTGGTCTTGTTCATTGCAACTACATGCAGGCAATATACGTGCTAGGCATTTTAACTAGTTGATTTGGACTTGCAATGAATTTGCTTGTATATTATAGGGCCGGGCCTTTAATGATGTTCGAGATAGATTGACACAGTTATACAAACCACATCGCCTACGCTCACCCTTAGCCTACAGCGGCACTTATGACGGAAATTTTATGCAGTCTACAGATATATGTTTAGCAATTAAAAAGATGAAGATAGTAATATGAAATTTAATACTCAACTGAGGTCTAAGGCTATCTTTAGTATTAAGTCGAATTGTATCCTTCTCGTTAATCTTACACACCATACTCTAGTTTATAACATTTCGACATTTTAAAATCTGTTAAAGAGCAATTCCCTTAATTCCTTTTTAAATTTGATATAACAATAGTTTTAGGGAATTATTATTTTTCAGACACTACATTTATATAAGTCTAATTTAGACAAAAGCAAGTAAAGCATTTCGAAAGATTTTGAAGCAACACCAAGACGTGAATATTTTGGATGCCTTTAAATATTTTTCCTTTCATTAAGTTGACATCCTTGTTTGACTGAGTTAATATTGTAAACATCATATTTGTTTGTCTTCTACATCATTAACATTGATACCCAACCGTGCTATAAATATATATAGATAATGAAACAAGAAACTAATAACTTATTTTTTAATTCCCATGATGATGATAATTTTTTTCAAATTTTATAACCCCCATGATGAGATATAACAGAACGACCAAGTCTTCAACCAGACACACAGCTGTGCGTAGAGAAAAACATATAAACGTATTCCACTTAAATCCTTTTCCCTTCCTTCTTCTCTTGTAGCACGTTACAATCGAGTTTCAAGCAAAGGAACCATCTAAGCTAAAAGCTCTTTCAATTAGCCACCTCCAATCATATTTTCACTTTTTTTCATCCAGATTGGGTTTCGTTGTGGAAATATTCCAATACTCTTGCTATATATATATAGATATAGCTACTACAGAGCGAGGACAGTTAAAGAGCCACTCCGTGAGTAATCGAGGGTTACCCAACAGTGGGAAGTATCGACTGTTGCAGGAAAGTATCATTATAAAGCTAAGGGGCGTCGTATAGTAACAACTGGACGCTTTGATGTCGCGATTATGATCGAATACCGGACAGTGTCGCCAGTTTATCAGTCAAACGTAATTTTGGAAAATTACAGAATGAAAGTTATGAGTTGAGAGTGTTTGATGGATTAAATAACTAGTGCTCATGTAAATTGAGCTTTTCATTAAAAACAAGTATTGATCATATACTGGCCATTTTGGGAATGAAGATATGAATATGAATATAGATATTTAAAATTTATATCATGAAGTATGCATACTTTGCGCTAATCGGTTACAAGAAGCGATTTCCTCTATCACTATCGTTTGAAAAGGTGACTTATTTTAACGTTTTCTTAATTGGGGCCTTTTTTCTGGATCTTAATTAATAATATGTTGATTAATACTGTATTATTTCACATTATGACTGATCATCAATTATCCCTCAAACATTTTACGATGCAATATGTTTTTTAGTTACGCATTATAAGTTTTAATTATGCAATAAGCGACTTCTTTTTGATCGATTGGAAATGAATAGAACACACCCCTCTAAATTTATTAATTGATTATGAACATGATCACGAATAGGTTTATTATTTTTTAAATAAAAATCTCAAGACACTCCTTTGATGCCCTACTATTATGGTATTCATGTTTTTCAAATTCATGCTTTTGATCATTCTTTAGTATACGTAAACTCAACGAATAGTGTATCTGGATCTGCAAAAATAAACTATCAAAGATGAAACAGAAGTTTTTATGCCATGTACACTAACCTTTGAAAAGTTCCTTTTCAGCCGCTCCTTACCCTGTATCCAAGACGCTCTATTGTTTAAAGCCAGACACTTTGCGTAACAGGAAGTTCCGCTTGTACTTTCAGGGTGTCTCTGTATTGTCCCTTGTTCTTATCAAGCGAATTCTGTCATGTGGGAGATGCGTTGCCAGTGGTTACGGGAGTTCCAGAAACCTTTAAATACGTGGTTGATAGCCTAAGTTAACCCCGTGATAGATAGCCCTGGCGTTATAAATATCCCCCTCAATTTTCACTCTCATTTTCTCGTGATTTAGACGTAATAATCTATTTGTGAAAGTTATTACGTATGACCTTACCGTCACAAGTGGCAATAGTGTATTTATACAGTAGCTATAACTTTGGATTTTGTTTAATGAAATGTTAATATGTTATCTCAAGATATTGAGTTTCGGCAGTTTAGAAACAAAAATGAGTTTTCTTTGCTGTAAGAAGTTTAAATGGGCTCGAGATGCGTTTATATTGTCTTTTTTCTAACGGAGGTACAGCCGTCTTTTATCCCTAACGAGATTGGCGGGTTTATATAAGGCAGCTGTGTGTTTTAATCTCAGGAAATGTTTGCTGTTTATCAGAATGTGTTTATTGAGGCACAAGACGGCGATTGTTTTCTGTTTAAATTCAAAAAGGTTTTCACTTAAATCATTTTCCTCACATATTTCGGGATAGAGATAAACTGAAATATGTTTAGTCTTCGTAATCTCTTGTATCTGATTCTTGTTTATAAAATTTCATAAGAAGAAAGAGGATCTTTGTAAAATATGAAAGTAGCTGTAAATGTTCAACGTAACACTTACATATCTTTGTAATGTAAACGGTTTTATACAGACTGCCAAATAGAGAAAATGGTATACATTCAGATTCTTTCTTCTTTTACTCAAGTTGGAGTTTCATATACGTATATATTCATATGGTAGAAAGAGAACATGAAATTATTAAATTTTACATTTACATGGTTTCTTTAAAGGGGCAGTAGCACGTTTTTTGATAATTTTATATTTTAAATTTTTCATTTATAATTGTAAGTTAATGTTCAATGTATTATTTTAACAGTGTCAAAAATCTCATAACACAAGCCAATCATTCATAGTCAGAGGACAAAGTATAAAAATTCACATAAAATCCATTGGCGGCCATTTTTTTGTGAACACCTTTAATTCATTTTATGTAAGAAAATAGATCGCATGGCTAAACTTTACGTTATATTTTTGAATTATTACTGCTCCTTTTAGTTTAAATACATTGCCTTTCGATTGGAACCATGAATTTTCATTTTCCTGACATCACCATATATTCCCCCTAAAAACGTGCTACTGCCCCTTTATACAGTATGGTATTTTATAAACACCTTGATGCAGATATTGCATATCTTATTAGTGCACACTGTAATTCCGAATATATATATTATATATACAAGTTGTCGTTTTCTTCAACTTGCATTGTTGTAGGAAAATACGAAAAGACAAAATGTAATCCTTCGTAAAGTTAATTTTAGAAATAAGTTAATTGAACATTTGATATTTGAATTTCCAAAAACGTTCTACTTCCCCTTTAAACTGAGTCCTATTTCCATGGGACTTATTACCAGCATATGATCCCTACCAATTGATATAGGCGTGTATGTGAGGATAACGTGGTATACGCTGTTAATATCATAAAGTTTATCTTTCAGTGTTCTACATCAGTAAATGAGGCCATCATAAAACCATTTGCTGCATATCCTATCATCAGATAAAGTTGATAACTTTTAAGTATGACCTTTATTAATAACGTACCAAGAGGGGTTTAAAGGGGCAGTAGCACGTTATTTGATAATTTTATATTTTAAAATTTTCACTGATTATTGTACGTTAAAAATTTCATTACCCAAGCCAATCGTCCATAGTCAAAGGACAAAGTATGAAGATTCACACAAAATCCATTGGCGGACATTTTTGTGTGAACACCTTTAATTCATTTTGTGTAAGAAAAGGAATCGCATGGCTAACCTTTACGTTATATATTTGAATTATTGCTGCTCCATTTAGTTTAGATACATTGTCTTTCAATTGGAACGATTAATTTTAATTTTCCTGACATCACCTTATATTCCCCCTAAAAACGTGCTACTGCCCCTTTAAATTCAGTCAGTATTCAAACCAAGAATACATACAAAAATGCGCCCTTTTCCATTTTAATTTCTACCGTAATATTTCAGGGTTTTTTTAAATGGGCATTTCAAAATGTTTGTTTTGAACCACAATTTGTGAAAAATAAAAACATGGATGTTGTGTTGCATATGTGCTATTAAATGAGATGCTGTTTTCTTTACAATCACCACAAAATAATATAAAAAATAGTTTACTATAGCTGAGATGATTTTCAAACTACCTACAAAATATGCCAGAGAAATAATTTTAACAATTTTATGATAATTATTCTGGCGACAGCTTATTATCATTTTAGTCTGTTCGTAATAATACAGCCACTCGCTATACCTTTGTTTCTAAGCTAAATAACAGGTTTGAATGGCCAAAATCTTAATGAAAACAAATATTTTTAAAGCGTTCTAACTAAGATCCAGAAAAAGGAGATGTACGTGTACCAAAACTTGACAGCTCTCTGTATATATCCCTCTGAGGGTTTAAGTCAGCTGCAAATCTCATTTGTTTTGATTATGACTTTTATCGTCCCGCGAGTTGTAGCAAACCGCAGTAATGATTCATCCAAAATTTCATAAATTCGATATTGATACATTTCCCGAAAGTCCATGGTTTACGCTTGCCAGCTCTCGGAAGGTACAGAGAGAATAACACGTTTCTTACAAAATATTTTACACATTTATCCAATTCTTATTTCTATATCATTCTGAACTAGCAGGTGATTTTTTTCTAGCCATAGTCTGTTAACCAGGCCCTAAAGCAAAAAAAGTTAATGGAGCTTTCTTAAGACCAGACAATGTTGGCAAGTCTAGATGCCTCAGCTTTGAATTAAGAATTGTTCTTTTTTATTTTAATATCAAATATTTAAAATTAAAATTTTAGTGAATTTTTTTCAGGGACTATATGTAAGTCTACTCCAGACCATACATGAAAGCTTCATCCTCCAGGCTTATTCCTTCATCAATCTCTCCAGAGGTTTGGGTCCACTGCTAAACTCATTTGTTAACACACTCTTCCGCTGAGGGCGAGATAAGCTAACCTTAGCATCGTGTTAATTAGCCCAGACATCTAGAAGGTGAAATGTGCCTTATTAGTCAAACACAGAGCACGAGTGTAGGTCGTCACACATGTAGGTGGTTTCATGCTTGATACGTTGATGCTTCAAACGATTTTTCATGCGAGGTCTTCATTTGGTTGATATTGGGGTTATCAATGACAAACTAAATTGTTAAAATAGAAAGAATTTAAAGAGCAGTAGCACGTATTTTGATAATTTTATATTTTATAATTTTCACTGATAATTGTAAGTTAATGCTAAATCTATTATTTTGACAGTGTCAAAAATCTCATTACACAAGTCGATAATCCAAAGTCAGGATCAAAGTATGAATATTCAGATAAAATCCATCGGCGGCCATTTTGTGTGAACACCTTTAATTCATTTTGTGTAACAAAACGGAATCGCATGGCTAACCTTTACAATATATATTGGAATTATTACTGCTCCATTTAGTTTAAATACATTGTCTTTTAATTGGAACCATGAATTTTCATTTTCCTGACATCACCTTATATTCCCCCTTAAAACGTGCTTCTGCCTCTTTAATTAAAAATTTGGGAATTGTGCTATTTTTGTCCCTCTGTAATAAATTATTTCTCCGAGAGTAGAACTGTAAAGATTGTAATCTCCGTCCTTGTGACATGTCATGCAAAGAATACACAATGATAAAGAAAACAAGTATTGACAGTTAACGATGATGACCATGAGGGAATAGGCGTGTTTGAATATATTAGTGATATAGAGATTATTACACGAGGAAGTTTGTCATATGACTTTTACGAAACGAGTGTGAATTTTTGTATTACCCGAGCGAGAGCGAGGGTTTTTACACAAATTTGCACGAGTTTCGTAAAAGTCATATGACACACTTCCGAGTGTAATAATTTATTTATTACCGATTCTATCCATTTTACCATCTAAGTAAAATCCAAGAAACGGGCCGCTTCCCTTGCGACGGCCGGCTACAGTGACGTCACGAACAACAGGCGAAACAATACGGGAACTCGCGCTACAACAATTGTTGCTAGGCAAAAGTGATATGTGCACTAGTGCTCATATTGAAAATATGTCAGCACTTATTTTCAACCATATGGGTAATAAAGTTAGATAATTAATGATCAAATATCATACCTTGACAGTACTCGCTATTCTAAAACGGTGATGCTACATTAATTGGTGCCATATGTTTAATGGATGAAAGTGGAAAAGACATCAGGTAAATATGATAATTGACCTTTTGCAAAAGGTTTCGTAAATTATCTGTGTATTGTGTTAACGCTAAACGCTGAAGATGTATTGAGCCAGCTATCTGTATGAGGGAAAGCTGTTTCGCACGAAGCGCCTCTAAAATATACCAATATGCTTCTACTTTCAAGAATACATGTACACGATCGGTGGGTGAATATGTAGTTGATATCAAAATGGTTTTATTCTCACATTACCGAGGAAATATGCAAAAATCGTGGACAACATTTCTTTATCGTTAAATATTAAATATAGTCGCAAGCGACAACAAAAGGATTCAGCGCTTTACAGTGATTGCATGTATGTAGTAGGGTAAGTGAGGTAAATGCTTAAAGGGGCAGTAGCACGTTTTTTGATAATTTTATATTTTAAATATTTCCGTGATAATTGTAATTTGATGCAAAATGTATTATTTTGACAGTGTCAAAAATCTCACTACACAAGCCAATCATCCATAGTCAGAGAACAAAGTATGAGGATTCACATAAAATCCATTCGCAGCCATTTTTGTGTGAACACCTTTAATTCATTTTGTGTAAGAAAAGGAATCGCATGGCTTAACCTTACATTATATATTTGATTTATTACTTCTTCATTTAGTTTAAATACATTGTCTTTAGATTGGAACCATTTATTTTTATTTTCATGACATCACCTTATATTCCCCCTAAAAACGTGCTACTGCCCCTTTAAAGCAATGGATAAGGAAAGGTTAAGAAGTTTGCAACTCATTTAGAAAGCCTGACCAAGCTAAAGGGAGTATAGTGTAACTACAACGTAACGTCAACTTCAATAATTCATTTATTCGTCATGATTAACATACATTTTAAGAACAAATTAAGAAAAAAATCAATTTCATTGTATCAAAATTCATGTTTCACATTTGGAAACCAACATTGATTTACATCTATTTGTTAGTTTCCCTATTACTGCATGCCATTAAAGTTGAATAATTTATCAAAAATATGTTTTATAACACTAATCAGTGGTCCGGGGCCGTTGTCACAATGTAATCAATAGTGCAACTATAGGGTAATAATTCTAACTGAAACATTTATCATATACATTTAAATCGAAAGTAGAATTGACCAAATTAAAAGGTTTGTATTACAATGTAGATGGACATATCTGAATGTATTATCAATTTTTCAAATCTATATTATCTTTTCTGTTTGATCACGCATTAAATATTGCTTTAGTATCTGTTGTTGGCGAATTGCGAATTTGCAAACATATTCAGAAAAATCCACAGGATACAGTTTGTTCGCGAGCGATTTATCTTGAAGACCTTGGTCATGTCCAACTCTCATACGAAAATCATGAAATTTGTCGGTCGGGTTTTTGAGAAATCTGCCTTTGAAAATTGAACTTTTGGAACATTCCTAAATTTTGAAAGGGTGCTGCACAAAGGATAATTTTGAATTTTCATTTTTTTCACAACAACCTTTTTTTCGACCAGTTTCTCAGCTACATAATGTGTATGAAGCTCACTAATATGACTAAAAACAATTACTATTTGTATTCAGCCCTACGGGTACATCCTTAATTTAAAATAGAGTTAAATTACACGTACATGGTATTGGTATCCTTATTTGGAATGTGATTTAATTTCAAACACATTTATATCCGTATCTTAACAGCAATAAAAGAAGGAGTTCTTGAAGAAATAAATATAGAAGTCAAACATATCTGAATATGGTCGATTTTTATAAATATTGTTTTTCGGAACCTCAAGTTACTTACCATTGTCGTTCTCAGGAACGAAAGTTTACCATCCTTGTAGCTTTTGAAGATAGTCTCTAAGCATTGTGTTTATCATTCAGAAAGTTATTTCTTGTTTAGTTACTTGCTTATACCTGAGAACTTTAATTTAGTTGTAAAAACGTTTTTCAGAAACCGTGATCTGCCAATAAGGGGAGGTAATTCATGTAGTCTTAGCCTAACGCTTTGCTGATGGGCACATGTTTGTGTGGGTTATTTACATGGATAGAAAGTGGATCTCAAAACGGTTTGGCTATACGTTGCATTTTGAGAATATCAAACGCATTACCATCGTTAAACAAAAAATATAATTAACCTTTTCGTTTTCATGAAAACTACCAATGTATCCAAATATAGCCACAATGAATCAACATCAACACATATGTTTACAAAGATGAACATTTCGATATATATATTTATCTCTTTATGTGAGATATCAATATATATTAGATATTATATATATTATATAACAGCCTAGTACAGTGAAAATATTTAGATAGTGATCGGTAACCGGACAGAGACGCACGTCAATACGTTTTGACCTTATCCATGGAAGTCGGAAGGACAGTATGTTTATTCAGGTTGATAGGTTTTATAACTTGCATGCATTTAAATTCAGGCTTCTGTGCTACTTAAGATATTATGGGAAACCAGTAATAAAACGAACTTGTCATTCGGGGATTAATTATTGAAATGATTTTAATTCATATGCAAGACAATGCAGTTTACATGACCCAGTAATTTAGCATATAGATTCGTATGAAAGCCAAACAAATATATCTTTAAATCACGGAGTTGCACTAAATGGCTAGCTAACATAGCTGATATTGGCATACCTAACAACCTAGAGTGGCTATATTTTACAAACATTGTTAGGTTGACAGGTAGGTTGTGTATAATCTACAACACGTCACGTAACAATCCAAACACTAAATAAATGAATATGCACTCGCTGTTCACAGGCCAAATGTTTTCGAGAATAGACATGGGAGGATATGTTTCACATGTAGCTGATTGTAATTTCAAAACTGTCTTTCAAACGAAAATAATGTTTGCGTTATTGAATTAGCTTAATAACTACTCTTTACTGTTTATACGTTTAATGTTTTTACGAAAGCCGTTGCTATAGTGACGTTATATACATTATGAATGGAACTGATTATACTTAGAAAATGTTTTTGAAACGAACATATGTATATATTTTTGAATTAATGTAAGTGTACTATTTAATGCCTACCCGTTAAATGGACAAACATTGTTTTGTACTGGACTCTTCTGACTCTATGTCCATTTCTTCGTTGGATTTGTTAAAGGGGCAGTAGCAAGTTATTTCTAAATTCTATATTTCCAATTTTACACGGATAATTGTACGTTATTGCTAAATAAATTATTTTGATAGTGTAAAAAATCTCATTACACAAATCAATTATCCGTATCAGAGAACAAATTATGAAGATTCACATTGGCAGCCATTTTTGTGTGAACACCTTTAATTCATTTTGTGTAAGAATAAGGAATCGCATGGTTGAACTTATTACATTATATATTTGATTTTTTACTGCTTCATTTAGTTTAACTACTTTGTCTTTCAATTGGAACCATTTATTTTCATGTCACTCACATCACCTTATATTCCACCTAAAACGTGTTACTGCCCCTTTAAGCCTTTTAATGAACGAATAACTCTGCATGATGTCTTTTCTGGTTTATCCTACTTCTCACGCTGACAAACCAACGTTATTGTTACTCACTCCAAATAATTTTTTAATCAATCAAGTAATTAATGAATTGTTCTGTTATACCCGAACTTATAAGGAATCAACAATCAGCAATCATTACCTTTTGATCTTGATGATCTCATAATGATTGCGTTAGTACTAATCGTCTTATTATTTCTCCATCCAATGCAATACACGTTATGGTAATTTTGTTTTGAGGGAACAATATACATTATGCTTCATAAATGTAATGTTAATTCCGACAACAAAGTTTAAACAAAACGTAATTGCAATGTATATCTTTACTCTAAGTTATGTTTATCTCCTTCAAATCTCGATGGATAATATATTCCCCCCTAATACCTATACATGCACATGATATGTCAGACTGGGTAATCGTGCCATGAGAAGAATATGCTCTTCCTTTGTCAGAGAAACTCCGCATGCACATACATGTAGAAACATATAACCGCCGAGATGGCAAGTTACAGATTAACATTATATACTTTCGCAATAAGATGGTAAAACAGTAACAAGCTAGAATAATAAACAACTTGAAACCTAGACTGAGATAACGTAATCAAAATAATAAAAGCACTTGAATAAACATGATTAACTTGATATATATGACAGTAAAAACAACGAAGGAAAAAATCAAGAACAAATACAAGCCATTATAATATATAGGGTATATGCGAGATGCGAGACTAGGGTGAACAATGATCTGTCTCAAAGTGATAGCTGAAATACAAAGATGGCATAACATTGATAACAAATCAGCTATTTGTACTATATACAACGGAATGGATGCTAGAAATAATTTAATTCATTTATTTCGGGGAATATGCGCCTTTTGCCTCATGTACAAATTTTGAAATAGAAAACCATGCCACATTCAAAATTTGCTACAAATTATTACTTGGACTTGTCTACTTCTATTTGATACTTTTTACAGTATATGATGTAACATAACATTAAACATAAACTGCTGATCAAACCTCGGTTTGAATAAGACTAGATTCCGGATTCCAGCAGTTTCTCCTAACGGCAAAAATGTGCAGTACAAACCATTTGAAAATATCCTCCAACGAAAACACTTATTGTATGGGAAGGGTGGTTTTGTCATATAGTAGCCAAAATTATGGACAATCAATATTTATGGCTTGATCTACGTCAGTTGTGAGAGAATAAACATTTACAAGAAAACTGGCTTGTACACCTTACCTGTCATTAAAAGTGTTATGAGTACACATGTATATATTTGTGTTTAGTCTTTCACCATGAGACTGACTGTCTGAACCGTTTGTCTATATTAGTTGGTTAGGCACAGCATAGATTGTATTCTTAATTTCGAACTCATATTTCATCAATTCTCGTGTACTGTTTTTCGCTAGGTGTTTAAGAGCCAAAATGGGCTTCTACAGACCAAAATTATGCCTTCACCTTTTAAGGTTCTCAGTCGAGCTGTAAGCCTAAGTCACCATCATGAGAAAACATTATTTCCCAAAAAGTTCTATATGTGTTTTCAATTGCATTTCCAATATTTCAGTCATCATCGAATTCTGCACTTTTCGTCTGTGCTTGTATATGACCTTCTCTTTCAGTTGAAGGAGTCTCACACTGTTCCTCTAGATATTGAATTCTAGAACCTGACCTTACATCTTGTACTTGTACATCCATTGCAGGGTATTCGGGAAACATATTAAATGGTAGTAACCTGAATGATGCTGCGTTTCTGTGTCGTACAGGGATATCCTCTTTGATTGGAATGTCTACAAATCCGATATTCACAGACATAACAATATCTTCATTATCTATTCTCTCTGGGGGGTCTATCAGCTTATCGATGTTTATTCGAGTGTTGTAATCGTTGTTGTCATAGGGCGATGTAAGATACCTCTCCCGTGGGTGATGACGAAGAACTGCGATGTTGTATCCAGTGAACGCTGAAAGAGACGATGCTGGATGTTCAAAATGGAGGACGTCGAGGACAGACGTGTCCATGGCAACCTGATAGCCTCGTCCACCACCATCAGACACCACCCACAGTTTCTCCTTGACTGATTGTCTCACACCGCCTTCTTCTTCAAGGAAACGTGACTCTGGGTAATTTGTTACTCTTGAGACGAAATATTCCGGAAGTTCTTTTACATAGCTTGTGGACCTAAGAGCAGTTACAACACTTCCCTTCCTCCATGTTATCTCTTCAAAGCTATTGGCTCTTTTGGTGACATCTACATCAACTTTGAAGTTGAAGGAATGTGTTCCCGATACCCCACCAACTATATCTCTCCAATGGTACCCAAAAGCATTCCTGTTCTCATGCCGATCGATAGACTTGAGAGGATGCCAATAAGCCCCTTGCAATTGACCAAAGCTGTACACATTGGCCTCAAACGATCCGTCCAATTTGAATCTGTATTCTATGATATATTCAAAATTTAATAGTTTTATGTTTGCCCTCACAGCAAGATATGTGTCCCTCAAACCATAATCATATGTTTGGTAAGTTTGTTTCCATAGGGGCATCTCGTTATCGCCTTCAAATATACATATTGATTTTCTGGTAATTGCAAGTCTCTGGTATTTGTCCCAATAGGTCGTATCAAGTACTGTAGATCTTTCTGGGCAATCTAACCCAACGGCAATATCTCCATATGCCCCGATGTCAAATGCTGACAACATATGAACTATGTTGCTCTCTCCATGGGTGTTTGAGACATAGTTCACGAGAATATCCTGCAGAGAGACCTCGAAGAAGACACTTGTGTCCTTGAAAGAAGCGTTGTATATAGCAAGACCTCTGTTCTGGTTGTTACTGATCGTGAATGTCCATCCATCCCAGCGGACAGTGTAACCATCAACTACATAACTTGCACCTTTTGGAATGCCGGGTGAGGAAGGTTTTGAGAACTTGAACTGTTTGTCTTTTGGAATGCGAAGCTTTCTTTGTATTCGTTGTTTAAAGCCTGCTGGAAGTTTTATTAGGTTTAGACTTCTCTGGGTAAAATTGGCTAGCAATTCTCTTGCACTGTCATAAGGACCTTGATTACCGTAGAATAGTTCTTTTAGCGTCCACCCAGATAGAGTGTCTCCCCGCATGAGAATAATGCCAGAAAAAGGCAACATGTATAAGAAATTTGCCTCTGGATTATCTGGGAATCGGAGGTGAAGAGCAAACCGAATAAGACGACCTTCTGAGGTGTGCTTGTTGAAACCTGTGTTGAAGTTAACTCCAATATCTCTAGGATAAGATGCCTCGTCGAAACTTTCATCCAACAATGGCTTCAATTCTGTCATTGTTGGTTTCAGGAAATCTTCAAGTGCGTTTTGTACAAACTTGTCAATATGACGAGAATCGAGTGGAAATCTTTCGACTTCCCTCATCCGCAACTGGCCTTCATCTAAAGGTCCTATGTGCAAGATCAGGATCTCGCTCCTGCCCACAACATGGACCTCGGCTCTTCTAGCACTGTCCTGGTGGTCAAGAACTTCAATCTTGTCAGGAACCAAGATTGTCATACTAGTGATGTAAGCTGAAGTAAAATCCAGCATCATAGTCTTTCCATCAATAATATTTTTCTGGATCAGGACACGTTCAATATGTTCCATTTCTGTTACTGATAACGGATCAAATTCTTTAGGAGAATAAACACTTTGTGGTAGAGTTTTAATGCATTTCTTCGGTCGTTGTATTGAACAATGCATTCGGGAGATGACATATCCGACTAATGAACCGATCAGAAGTGCAGCCAGGATCGGAATCACGTACATGACAAGAATGGTTGAGCATCTCCTTCTTCTTGGTTTCAGATCCAGTCGCCGTTCAGCTTTTATAACTGAAACAGTTGTTGTCTCGCGACGAAAAGACACTCCTGTGCAAGAAAAAATATTTTCAGTTGAAATATCTTATCTAATGTTATTCAAGAAGAACTACAAGGCAAAAGGATATTCTCTTACTAACAAATTGTGCCCTTTTATACAAGACCTGATTCATTTTAACGTATTTCACAACTAGGTTATAATTGATGATGATAGCCATAAACATTAAATATTCATAATTCATATTCATTGCATATTTTTGAAGCAGCTACAAGTACATATATACATTTTATACATGATTTTAATAATGTACCGGTTTACTGTTTATCCTATCATTCCAATTGTGAAAGTAATAAAAATTCATCGTTAAAATAATGAGTATAATATATATTTATTTTGCAATATTATATATATATGAGGCTCCTTCACAACAAACCAGTCAAAATTAATTAACGTTTTAAAAAATTAGGAATGCAACATAGCGCTTAGCTTAGTTTAGTTAATTTGTGAAAATAAACCATGATTATCTTTTGACTTACCTTCTATATACATATTTATCGCCATTTTCGTTTTCACCCACTGTCAATCTGTTTTGTATTCATCAGGCATGTTTTATTGAAAGTAACAGGGGCAGATGTTAAAGATAAGCCCTCTTGATTTATGACTTCACCATAACACAACATCGACAACGAAATTATTTGGTTCAATGCACAGTGATCATGAAGCAGCGAATGATATATCGTGAGTTAGTTTATATGCTTCTCCTTTCATACTTGAAATGCATATTCATAAATTCCTTGATGAATTTATCTTTGTCATCTTCATGATGAACTGAAAATAGAAGTTGTTTATCCTGTCATTGAATATTTAGCTATTTATCTAATAAATTGTTATTATTAAATATGAATATCTTAACAGCATTTAAAAGGTATTATAAAGATGAAACGAGAACGAGAAACGAGAAAAATAGTTTTGGTTTTATATGTGTTTATGACAAAAATTATTTAAAAAAACACTTTTCTTATTCTGTGTTTGGTATTTGGCATATCATTAAGATAAACCTGAGTTTACAGCAAAGCCAGAATTTATTATAAAGTTATCTGAAAGTGAAGAATACTGTGTCGTAATGAAGATGTTATGTTTGTTCAGAAATAAAAATGCAAAGACGTCAGCAATGCTATCATTTCTCATTGCTCAACAACGATATTTATTTGCTTAACGTAATAGAAAATCTATATCGTGGACTTTTACTTTCAATTTTTCAAACGAAAATAATTTTTGGTACAACTCAAATTTAACATTTTATGGATGTATTCTGTTTTGTAAGATTTTTTATGCTATCCAGATGATCGATCAATAACACCAAGTTGTTCTAGTTGTACATCGTTCTGTCATTAAAGTGTGGACAGTTACTTTATCTTCTGTATCATATGGCATGACTGTAAACTTAAAAACCTGCAGCAAAGGATTTTGGTCTTGAAGAAAAACAAGTTCCATGAATTGAAAGAAAGAGGTTTTACGCATTAAAGGAGTTGACTATCCACAAGAACTTGTTATCCTTCATTGTACCTGTTTAGAGAACATTTCGGTTTTGCGATAAAATGTTTCGCGTTGGATAAATTATATATCAGTATTTGTTCATTTTGCTCACGAATATCGGAACTAGTACGGAATAGTGGTGAAGATGATGCTTAACTTGGTACGATTGTAAAAAGGTGATTATAATGTTTTTGTTGAAAATGTTGACGATGACGATAATATTTTACATGATTGTATTGATTACCACTGTTTCATGATTGTAAATGGGAATAATAGGAATGATGCGACAGTAATTATGTTCATTGAGGTAGTTATTGTTTAACTCCGCTTGGGCAATATTTCAGCCATTAGCTGCGTTAAATTATGTTGAAGACAAATGATAATCTATGTTGTGATGTTTGTGATTGTTATGGTAATGATAATTAACGGTGTTATATGACATTAATCATATCTTACATAAAGTTCATAAAGATAACGTTTTAGCTTACACTCGGCATTGTTTTAAAAATACAATCTCTTCTTGAATCAGCTGAAATATTAGATTTCATTTTTGTAGACCATTTTGAACATTGATTTGTTTATACAACGCATATCTTGAAATGATATTGTTATGATCAATACAGAAATATAATCACAGAATGTACCACCAGTGTCAGTCATGATATATAGATAAAAAGTTACTTTTCTTGATTGAGATAAGATAACAAGTGCAAACGTAACAATACTTCAGAGAGTTGTGTGATTGACGGCTATTCAAGGAAGGGTTTTCTTTCACATTATCCATATCAAATGATTTCGATTTAATTCTTAATGATTTGTAAATCGTAACTTACGTAGGTTATATCGGTAAGGGTTAATAATGCCTACAAGGAAGAACGCCTACAGGGAACAATGCCTACACTGAATGTTGTGACAGCGACACGCCTACCTGCACATAAGTGAACTATTCCAATTAGTTTGGAGTAATGCCTACAATAGAGAATAAATGAGCAGATAGATATATAGGTGTATGGAATGACCACGAAAGATGTTTTGATAAACTGTAGGCATTCTTCCATGTAGGCATTAGTGAACGCCACCGTTATATCTCATGAAATTTTTATACTCTTAATAAAAACTATATTTCGATATTCACAACATGGTTTTGTTCTACTTCTAATGTGGACATCATGAAATACTTCCATGTATTACCACGTTCAATACATTTTTAGATGGATATTCAACTCCTGACAAATGATGCATCAAAATCATCCATCAAGAGAAATCGATTCTAGCTGAAAGCTAAGTAATGAAATATTCCAGAAATAAATTTGATGGATCGATATGTATGAATTAGGGGGTCCTACAGCTCCGTACCTAAAGTTCATTTACTTTATTGCGTAGTCTAGTGTAAATATCATGTAATTTGAAATGACTTTGAGGCATTCTAGCATTGCCAAAACGAAATGGATCATTTTGAAATTTCACCACTATTTTTTCTCTCGCCAAAATCCTTCCAGAGTGATCAATAGCTAAGACCTACTTGTTCCTGTGCACTGAGTCAATCTAATGGTGCTGAAGTTTTTCCAAGAAAGTCTATATTCAATATTTCAATCGAAAATATGATCCCATCTGTCTATTTTTCTGTGCCACATTTTAAAATTTTGAACCAGTGATCATATTATCCGAAAACATGGTTTTAGAATGGTTATTTTAGACAATGTGAATTGGTGATACTTTGTAAGAGCTGCTTGAGTTTTGAGTTAATTGACGTCCTAACGAAACCAAAATTAGATTATATTTACACTAACATACACTAGCAAGTGAACAAACTAAAGGTACGCAGCTCTATTAACTGATACTTGTGAATAATCAAAGCAGTTTAAATGATGATGTGTTAATAACATGTTTGGTTGAAGGATTTTGAAACTATGATGAGAGGTGAACTATAATATACAACATTGCATACAATCAGTAGTGCAGTTGACATACATCTAGATTGTTACACCAACTTAGATTTATTGATATAAAGTAAACTGCAGGGAAGTCAGTAAACAGCTGTTAAATGAGGAAAGATCTTGTTGTATAAAAAGTGATCTAGTATTATGTTATGTAATCTCTGTAACCGTAATAAGTCCTTTAAAAGGCGTTTCACTGTACATAATTGCACAAACCTTAATTGTAAAACCTGTGTTAATATATGAAAAATTGTAAATCTTTATAACATATGTATATTAATCAATTTTGTATTGGAAAGGGCCCAGTAAGTGTTTTCACTTTTGCCCGGTCCATTTGACTTTTTGTCAATAAAATATGTTTAAACCAAAAGGCGTTGCTGGTGTAGGCAGTGTAGAAAGAAGATAAAACGACATTTTAATTCGCCATGCAGATACCTTACATTTAACTGTGGGCTCCCTGTCTTGGCCCCCCCCTATGATTTAATGTAGGCGTATCTGTGGTTTCACACCTGCATCTTGAAGAACTTGAAATGTACATGATATATTTATTTGTACTGTAGTATATGTGATTTTATAAAAAAAAATTAACATGGGATGGGTATTCCCATCTTTTTTATCACTTATTTCTTTTTGTAGGCAACACAAATATGCTATACAACTGTAATATTCATTTTCTTCATTATAAACATAGCTATCAAATCGATCAGACATGGTATACAAAATTTACAATGGTGGATATAAATAATGTGAAAAGACTGTGGCATGATGACCAGAAGGAGATAAATGTCTCGTACCTACAATCAGTGTAGAGACGCTCCTTACTGACGTTGTAGGTATCTTTTAAAATTGATTTAAGGCCGTTAATATGTGGTTTCTGTTCTGACATTTACAAATATAAATATAATGTTTAATTACAACAAGAATCAAATTTAATACATCATGCCCATCTTTACTTAAGTTAACATGTTCATAATTGCATCCAAATGAACTGGACGAATGTTCTATTGCAATAGTCCTTAAATGTTCTGACACTTTTTTATTATTTCTTATTTTACCAGAAAGTAAATAAACTCCTTGAAACTTTTATAACTAAGATTAACCTTACTGTCACCAATGTTGATTTTGCCTGATACCATCTGGATTAAGTAATTGATCTATCAGAAAGTGTTTCAACAACCTCGATGTTCAAACATTTATATATAATTATGAACGACGCTGTAAAATGATGATAATAGCCACAGCAACCCTGTATAGATTAAAGGACATGTAAATCAAATTTTAACTATATCTCTCTATTTGCCCAATTTTATTCTACTATTACTTTACCACATGAATATTGTTTTATTTCTGCTTACACAATGTTAGGCGAACTGTTTGAAAGTCATGTGATGTGTTGCACAAAAAGCCACATCTAATCGTGGTGTATCTGCTTGCGATCACTAGAAGAAAAACTCGACACATTTGCTGATACAATGATTTTTTATAAATACCGATGTTTTTTATTTCAGAAAGTAAGTAGGTCTTTGTTTGATGTCATTCATTTACTGTTGATTAACACTTCGAAGTTTTAAGAGACACAGAGTATGTGTCGGGATTTTGATCGAAAATCGGACAATGTGGCTTTAGTGGCGCGCGTAAATTCCCGCAAACGTGATTTTGAAACCTTGTCATAAGCTGACAGGAAGATATATTCGATTCGATAGTGTTTATTAGGTATTGTAACTAATAGATAGTTTAATTGGATGCATAATTTCGAATATTAAACGTATTTGAGATGTTTTCTTGATTTTTTCATAAAATCAAGCATTGTAGAGATAGTATGCATAAATGGATATATATTTGCAAGACTAGTGATGAGATATGAACTTCAATCAGCATATTATATATTTGGTAGCTTATCAAAATCAAATGAAATTTTAAGAAAGATACTCTGTGTCACTTTAAGAGTATTCCTTGTTTTATATCTGTCTGTTGCTCTGATTAATGCTTCGACATTGGCAAACGAGCGTGACGGAGTTTACAACGTTGTGTGGCCTTTACGATGTCTTATCGGTTTGAAAGCTAGTACAACTGATGAGGTAAAACACTACAAAAACATCTTATCAAGGTGTATCTCAGTGTTATCGTTAAGCTGATGACAGTACTGTTGAATGTGATTACTTAAATCGTAAAACTCAATGCAGAAACATTAACAAACAAGGTTTATATGAAGGGATTTGACTCGGTAATGGCGATTGATAAGTTAGTCATTTTGACAGGATCATTCATGACAACAATTCCTACAGCATTTTGGATCGTTGATTGCGAAATGACAAATATTGATGGGTCAATCATTTTGGAAATTCTATCTAAATATTATCATTACTACATTTTGATTGTCTCCTTTTGACTACCTTTTAATTTTTAATTTTAATTAATTTAATGTGTAATGGTAAGAGGGAGTTGATGGAATTTTGTTACTTTAAGAAACATGTTTATCACGTTCTTTAGCTAACTTGAGTCAAACATGCACGAGACACATATCATATATCTTCTATTTTAATGATAATATTTATAATCATAACCATCACTTCTTATTGCTATTAAATATATGAAACAAGCATATGTTCATTCTATGAAAATATTATTCTTTAATAATAAATATTTCAAACTACGATCAAAATTACATTACAGTTCACATAAGCTTTCACCATAACAGACATTGACATCATTTAATCGAATTTCCAGCGACATTGTTTTTGTACACTGTTCCATCTGACAGGCAAGCTGAGTTGCAGGCTATAACACGTCACGTAACAATCAAAACACGGAAACATTCATATGCACTTGGTGTTCATTTTAAAATACCATGGCTCTTTGGTGAACAAGACAAATTAACACGTCGAGATTGCAAGATACAGATAAAACTTTAATTATGCAAACAGATAAAAAAACAACAGTGACTTAAACTAATAAACAGCATCAGCTCCTGACAGAAATGGTGTAATTGAAAATGATAAAACAGTAGAATAAACTACATTGAGTTGACAGATGTGACATGATATAAAAAGGTACAGGAAGAAAAAAAAAATAACACAAATATATCTGATAAGACAAAAACTAGATGACATACAGGTAGTGCAGATTGACAGGTTTTATAGCAGATATAGTAAAACTGTTAATAGATACGAAGCATAAAAGAATCAGAAACCAATTACAATGTTTATCTTTAGGTTATTCTAAGAAAAGCCACTGTCTGTCTTAAGAAATATATGATGCATGACATGTTAGCTAGCATGCTGCAGGAACTTGTTGATATATTTGATATCAGAAGGCCCTTGGGTGAGATTCTCTGTATGCACTGGAAGTTCATTTTAATACTCAATGACTCTTCGGTGAACAAGACATCGAGATTACAAGATACAGATAGACAGATAATTATGCACACAAAACTAATCAGCAGGATAACAGTCTCTGCTCCTGACAGAAGTGGCGTAATTGAAAATGATAAAACACTAGAATAAACTACATTGAGTTGACAGATGTGACATTAGATAAAAAGATACATAATGAAGAAAGTAAAATAACACAGATATGTATGAGAGGAAAAAACTAGTTGACATACAGGAAGTGCAGATTGACAGGTTACATAACAGATATTGCAAAACTATTTATAGATACGATTGTGAAAAGAACCAGAAACCAATTACAACGTTTATCTTAAGGTTATTCTAGGGAAATGCCATTGTCTGTCTTTAGAGATCCGTGACATGTTAACATTCTGTGATGAATGTCTTTTTTCTAAAATAACGATAAACTATCCTCTATTACTTTTAAATCTGCATAAATATTGTTCGGGTCTCAAAATGTACAGATAAAGGCAGAGAGTTATGGGTTTCAAGTTAGTTCTTGTAAACATTCATAATTTACTAAAGTTTACAAATCAAAAACGTTTAACGTGTTACTTACTTGATAGGTTTTGAAAGTTATAATAATCTAGTTTCAACAATAAAACCAAATTCATGACGATTATTTCATCCTTTCAAGTCTACCATATGAAAGATCAAATTATTTTTGCGGATTAACATTTACTCAGACACCTCTATCACTTCGTTGTGTTACTAGTGACCTTCTGACGGAATGAGGCTTCTCGTCCACCAAGAAACAAGATCGCAACCAAGAGTTAAAAAGTGATATTTGTACAGGAAACATCAAGGAGTTTTGAGTTAAGAGTGTTGATTTATAATGCATATGTAACTATAAACCTTGAGTGTACGTTTTGGGAAAAGAATGATATAGGTAAATTATTTGAACTAAAGAAATGTTGCAGTACAATTATATACGGACGATGTCAATTGAATTAATTAGCGTAAAACTGTAAAATGTGATAGATTTATACAATTTAGATATTTAGCACATCCAAGAACCGAATCTTTTTAGGTTCACCAGATGTCTTCTAGTTTCCTTTAATTATATTGTATAAAACTCAGACATTTCAAAAGGCAAGATAAAATGACTTTTAACTTTTATCATGTAACGCTTGTATTCATATTTTTTTCAATGCTGCTTTCGAGTATCTCCAAACTTGATCACTTTTGAAACGCTGATGTAACAAAACCCTTTGGAAATAAACATTCATGATGAGAAAAATGGAACATGTTTGTCAGTTTCGTGAACTAATAACAAGTTTTACATTTCTCTTGAAACATGCCTGTCACTTAATACAAATTAAAATCAGATGATTATCATCGCTTTGTTTCGACTTATGTTTGGTGCATTTTTTCACATTTTGCAACTGGTTCATATCCTTTTACTCAATTCGTGAGAAAATATATAGAAACTATATGCATAGTGGATATATGATAGCTATCTGAGTTTATCAAACCTTTTACTGTTTTCACTCAGTGTTACGACCATACAAGTTTGCCATCTTTTAACCTTTAAACGTTTTGACAAACCCATGCCATTCTTTTTAGACATTTTTGCTATAAATGTAATGATTGTAACGCTTACTACAAACCCCACTATAACTATATTGCTTCTCTCAATTCTTTCAGCTTGCCTACAAAAATTATCAAAGTTTATATTTATATTTTATCATTTCTACATGTGCAAACGAGCATTCTTGATTTTCACAACCTTGTGTGGCCTTTATTATATCTTGTCTGTATGATAAGCGTGACTACCAACTACCAAGAACGTCATCGTAACGCTCACCACATTCTCAGATCTAGATGGATGTCAACGTTATCACACTTGTGTTGAAGGATATGCTGTATGTGATAATATATTCGTATAACTAAATGGAGGAATTTGGTTTTTGAAGAAATTATTGTTTACATTTATCCAAAACCTACTTAAACAGTCATAAGAAATATGACTGAATTTGTAAGATCATAATAACTGTATCGCCTTTACATATGATATTTTCCTGATATATATTTTCAAATCACTGAATCAATTATCAAAACTCAAAATTTACAAACAATGGGTCATTTGACAGTTTGACAGCTAGTTCATTAGTTTAAACACGTCACTTAAGAATTCGAACACAAAGAAAGGAATGTTCACCTACTGTCAACAGGTCAGTACCTATAATAATTGTCTCACTGAATAAAAATACCATACCATATAATGTTTATTTCATAGGATCAAACCATGGTTTTATAAATGTCTGGAGGAACAAATTAATATATGCATACACTCTACGACAGAACGATATAGATAGGAAGATATTTTGCAGACGAATAGATAAACAAATGTTGGTAAAAGCAATATACCGCGACCTACTTGTATGTGGTGTAATTGGAAATGATTCAACCACTTGAATAAACATGATTGTTTGACGTATATGACAATAAGAATAATAAAGCAGCACGAATGGAAAAAAAGACGATAATGCATACAAAACCTTACCGTCAATCGAACAAAACAAAAAACACAAATTGTTAACACAAAAGTTCCTAAAAAGTAATAAGAAAAGGTCAATAAGCAAGAAGAAAAATATAACTTTTTTTCAGATCTAATTATCGGATAGGGAAGTTACAATCAACCACTGGAAATAACTTGATTAAACAATATAATGCCATTTTACTGAACCTGATACAGTCACTATTTGGTTCCAAATGTTGTCATACAGTAGAAAAAGAAAACAATCAAAGTAAGACAAAAACCTTCAAGAATTTCGAACAGTGATGTTTGGGACATGTTTATTGTTCTAAGAATATAATGATAATTTGAAGTTTGATATTTGCAAAATTGTGTAAATAGATCTAACTTTAAGGAATTCTCAAGAGTACCGTTGGCGGGTTATCTGTTTGCTAATGCTGTTGAATTGTAGCTACTGGAAATATAGTCATACACATTAAAGGTTAAAAAAATCGTTCTGAAGATATATCAAACCCCTGCCAATTGCATAGCTTTCTTGTAGTAGAATATTTTGGAAACTTGGGAATATCGCTATTTGATGTGAAACCTGTAAATTATCAATGACATTATATATTTGATTTATTACTGCTTCATTTAGTTTATTACATTGTCTTTCAATTGGAACCATTTATTTTAATTTTCCTAACATCAACTTATATTCCCCCCTAAAAACTAATCATAATGCCCCTTTTAAGGTTAAAACAACATCCAAGTTGTGCTGAAGATATATAAATCCTGCCAGTTGCCTAGTCTTCTTGCGATTGAAACTTAAAATTTTTGGGAACATCTCTGTTTGAAACCTGTTATATATTTGATTTATAACTGGTATATTAAGTTTAAATACATTGGAACCATTTATTTTAATTTTCCTAACATCAACTTATATTCCCCCCTAAAAACTAATCCTAATGCCCCTTTTAAGGTTAAAACAACATCCAAGTTGTTTTGAAGATATATAAATCCTGCCAGTTGCCTAGTCTTCTTGCGATTGAAACTTATAATATTTGGGAACATCCCTGTTTGAAACCTGTTGATTACCAATGACCTGACAGGAACAGGAAGAGGAGGATCAAAACAATCCACACCCGCACCTGGAGCAATGGGAATGTAAGTGATATATCAACTTGCACTTTTGTACGAGGAGATTTATCTACACTTCCGCAATGTGGGTGTCTGTATATTTACAGTGAAGTTGTTATCCTTAGAAGAATATATCTCTTTTAAGCTTCCTTCCTATTCATAAACAGAAGCCACACCAGTAAGCAGGTAGACTTTCCTTGTGTTTCAACTTCCTGATGCATTAGCGGCAATAGGAAACGTTTTAAAAATAAATGAGACTATTGATAATTTCCTGTTTTCCTGGATAATATTTGAGTTTGGTAGAATTTGCAATATGAATCATATCAGTTTTGAATACTGCATCTTCATCCTGAGCTTTTCTCATATGGCATCTGTAATTTTTCTGTTCCATTTCCTAAACTTTACCTATCAGATCGCGCCAAGTTAAAGGACATTGGGACTCCAATATACAATATTTGAAGATTCAGTTTGAGAGTAAACACAAAAAGCATCACAGTATATTTGATTACATTAAATTAATATGTGATTGTCAAATAACATTAAACAGAATGACGTTTCTATGAGAAAAACAATTCACCTGAGTTTATGCATTTGGACCTCAGAAATGAAAAAAAAACCTCCAAATGTGTTAAATTTAAACATTATTGGTCAGTCTATAAATTTGGTAGGCTAAACAATGTGTCTTATCTCTTCATCTATTAAAACTATAGACTGGTAGAATGATGAATAAATGGATGAAATGAATATACTTAAGTAAACTAATGTCCAAAAGAAACGATACCATACAAATCGCACAATAACTCAATCCATTGCAGATTGATAAGACTAAAACATAGTTTTATCATTTATTCAGTAGTCAACTAACGTCTATGCACAATTTTGAAACATTATCTTTTCATATTTGCGAGAAACATGTTTTTAAAAAAATCATCGATCTGGGATCTCCTTAACAAGGCGAGATAGCAGGGAGAGATTGGACACTTTGGCTTGTTTTAAAACGTTCTAGTGCAATGACGCGTCAACGAATTTATGTCAAATAAAGTGCATTGTATCAACAAGATTGTATTCTTACCTAAATTCAATACTTTATCAATTTTATAGTGAAATGACAAAAGTTCTGTGCATAAAACAACTTGAAATTTCGATTTATGCACCCCATGTGTGTTTGAAGAGACACACAATCAAAAGTATCTTTTCCTTAAGAATGAAAATGTGCATACTTCTTTACAAGACATATGCTTGTTAGGCACACTTAAATTCGACTCTGTCAGGTAATAGAGTTTTATTTCGGAGGACGTTGAAAACTTGGTATCGTTTCTTTTGGACATTAGTTTAGAATAGAAGAGAAGAACGTACATTGCTGAACATTTGCACAGAGACCAGAAGCAATGAAACTTACTGTTGTTAAACAATATAACTGCTACAACATAGTGTTAATGTAAGATATAAACTGTTTGCCATATCATAGTTGCTCCCATTGCCATAGATATAAGAAAATTATCATAAAAATGGTCAAAGTCTTGACATGACATGTAATTTTCTTTAAATGTTAATGAGTCACATGCCATTTGAACGATTTACAGGAACTTATATTCATCATCAAGTAATTAAAATCTCGTTAACAAGACGTAATGAACATTTTCAACAACCCAAACAAATTGAAGAGTTAAGATAATTTCGTACATGACTAAATCTTCAATAACATTAGTTCCAGTAAATATCCACCATGAGATCACAGGGTCAAATTGTCAAGCATATCAGACGTTAAGCAGATAACAACTGGCTGTGTGTCATCTTTCCACCTGAAGATTGTAAACAAACCATGAAGATGTTCAGAGTTCATGTTGGCCTGGACTGACCTCAACTTGGTCTCTTCAAAGACTGGTTATCTCCCTTGATCGGCAAATCTTCAGGACCTTGAACACCAGTCATTAGGAAAGCATCACCAAAGACAGTGTAAAGATACTGATTTCTGCACCACAGAGTCTGTACACTGTCAGTCCAGAATTTTTTTTATTTCCTTATCACATTCACGAGATGACACTGCTGATTGGCCCTATACCACACAACATTTCTCTTTTAGCTGTGTGGGATTGCAAAGGCGTAAAATGATGCCAACGATTTACAAACAGGTCATACACCACCATGATATATACAAGTTGAAAGAAATGGAGAGATATCTTAATTTTTTAGAATAATGATTTGTTGAATTTTATGAAATGATGAATGTCTTCTTTGTGTGTAGAAACTGGTTGCAAGTCGACACGTAAGGCGGGCGTAATTACGAGCATTTGTAGATTTCATTGATGAATTCAAGAGCATGATATGCCTCTTTTAAATAGATTAGGGGGAAAACTTTAAGTTTTGTCAAACACATTATGACATTCAACAAAATGCACAAAAGGCCAGATTAAATCATAAAAGCTATAGTACCCTTTGTCAGCTTAAGTACAAGCTTATTATGAAGCTTTTGTAAAAGCTTTCAAGTAAAAGACTTTTTATTTTAAAGCTTAATATCATCAGTACAAGAAGTAATTTCAAAACTAAAGGGCAAAACTTTTATAGTGACAATGTTTAAAACAACATTGTGAATAACAATAAAGTTGAGATTATGTAATTGAAAAGGTCACCATTTTAAACCGTCTAGAACAGCTAATCTTTTGTAAGATGCTGCATTAGGCAACATGATTCGTGTCAGATTTGTAGATTACAAATGTTATTCGTGTTGACCTTTCATGGTTTGTATTCGAATAACACAGACAGTTTTAAGTACATGTACTTAGTACAGCTGAATACAGGGTAATAACAAAGCAACAAAATTAAGATGACATTGGAAAAGAGTTTGAAAGAATGCCATAAGATAACAAAATAGAATCAATTTGTTTGAGAGACTACAACAAAATGAAAATAATACGGCAATTGATGATAACAGACTTAGTGGACTAAAGGTTTTGGATTGTGAAAAAAGGATTTGGAATAATCAGGTTAGTGATGGAAACATCTGCAATTTCCCCATAAATGGAAAACATTGATGTTTGATATATACAAGATAAACAGACAATGTGTTGCTGATCTGATACACTCTTCCGATAGTGTGTTGGTATAAATATATTGAATCGTTTACCTAGCATTGTTACTCTGGTTTTGATAATGTGTTTCCATAAATATTTATTTTTAGGCATATGAATACCTTCTCCATTCAATGATTTCTGATAAATCCAAAAATGTTTTCCATAATAAAATATATCATAAAAACAATTCAGCATAGTCCTTTTGTGGTTCAGGTAATGTTGTTTTGTGCCCATGCTTAGCACATAAGTCTGCGATGAACATTCATGGTGTTGTTTTCAAATATGTAAAGGAAACATCTGCAATTTCCCCATGACTGGAACATATTGATGTTTGATATAGTCACTACAAGATAAACAGACAATGTGTTGCTGATCTGATACACTAATACATCCTGTCTCTGTTATGGTTCCCAGAGTGTGTTGGTATATCTTGAATCGTTTACCTAGCATTGTTATTCTGGTTTTGATATCCATATTAAAGTTTGGTCATAGGAATAATCTCCTTTCACGAGCTTAAACATAGAGCTTAACTTTATTTACAAATATGTTTTCTGATGAATCCAAAAAGGTGTACCATAAACAAATTCAGAATGGTTTGTTTGTAGTGCAGGTAATGTTTTGTGTCCATGCTTAGCAAATAAGGTTGCAATGAGCATTTCATTGTGAAGCACAAGCATTCCATAGGATCAATGCATCTAAGCAGCATCAAATAGGCTCTATCTGTTTGAAAGTATTTGGCTCATTTTTATGAACGATATCCGCTTGTTTACATATGTACATCTAATCAGTTATATAAACATATGGTACTATAAAGGGTTTACGTAATTTGGGATTGCTTAATATAACATCAGATATTATTACATGCACATTCCATTTTGATATCTAAATATATTTTCAAATACTTTGTACTCAAACAAAAATGGCTGCCAATGGACTTTATGCAAATCTTTATTTTTTGTTTTCTGACTATGGATGATTGATTTGTGTAATGATATTTTTGACACTATCAAATCAAAACATTTAGCATTAACGTTCACTTATCTGTGAACAATTTAGAATATAATATTTTCAAAAACATGGTACTGCCCCTTTAATGTAACTAAATGTCTTTTATCAAGAACCATCTGGGTCAAGTACCATATGATGACCGTTGATACTTTAATTACCAACTCTTTCTTAATAAAAAAACACATCAATTGATAAAGAGAGAACAATGTCTTTTTGAATGCCCATAAAAGACAAAAGCGAAACGTATTGCTCAAAATTTATGTTGAAACTTTTCAGACAATAATGTTACGACAAGAAACATTTCGGAGAGGCTAATTGAGAATGAGAATGAGCTAAGGTGATGGACCTAGAAATTAAGGTCATTCAAATCGACTTTGGACTGGACACTCTTGTGGTGAAGTATGATAGTAAAACTGAGGACCTTGTGTGCAACACCCATCGGACATCACTCTATTACAACCTCTCAAGAAGTCGTCAAGGTCTCGTAAAAATCCTCCATCCCCTTTGAAACCAAATTGAAGACCCTGGAGGCTAGACGCATAAGATACTGCACTTCCTGTAATCTGTTCTGAAAATACATCGATTTTGTTAAGTAGATGTAGATGATAATAGCTCTGTTTGGAAGCCTGAACTTTCTCCCCCCCCCCCCCTGAACTTTCTTTTCTCACCTGACCTTGTACGACATACATACGCAAAAGATTTTTTTATGTATGATGTCAGCTTCACTGCTCAAACTTTTCTGAATATCAACTTACTTTTAACTTGATAAATGCTTTATGAAGTAAATGTGTTTTCAAAGATAACAGCAAAATTAAAGGTGAAGGAAATATATGTTGATGTATTTTTATTGTTACGTATATAAATCACTACAAGCACCGGGCACTGTTTCTAACATAAATTTTATATCTTTTCTTAAAGGGTTTTATGAGACATAAATGTCATTCAGATATTTACCAGAACTAAGATGTTTAAGTTTGCAAATCTGTTGTAGCAAGAGGGCTCAAATTGATATATCTTTCTGCAATGATAAGTCAGATACAAGCCCCCAAAGGCAAACAGTCAATATATGTGGACATTCAGGACGGATGGCAGGAGTTTTTAAAATAATTACAATTCGATTATTATGAATCTTGTTATTGCTTATTATACCGGAAATCTAAATATATAATAAACTCTTTAAAGACACATGTGTATTCTGGACCAAGATGAAAAAATGAAAACTATCCTAGCGTGAAGACGAATTATAATTAGCAAAAAACAAAATCAAAATCTTAAAACTAAATTTACTTCAAATCAAGAAAATGTTACACAACCGATTGTGAGAAGGTGCAATAGAGGTTACTGTTGTACATGTCCGAACTCCAAAGGAAAATGATTATTCACAATAAAACATGATTTTGATCATTCATCTACAAATATTTTCTATGAAATCACTTGCATTGGCTGCAGGGAGCAATACATTGGACAGACCTACGAGCCCGTGTTCGAGTACACAAACAACAAATAAGTGTAATGAGGTATGCTGTATCCATTTAAGTGAACACTTGGAACTTTGTGCCGAGGGGAAAGAAATAAAAATTCAATTTCCCCTGTTTTACCACATGAATAACTCTGATAAAGTTACAAGAGAGAGAGAGAGAGAGAGACAGAGAGAGAGACAGAGAGAGTCAGACAGAGAGAGAGAGACAGAGAGACAGAGAGAGACAGAGAGAGGGAGAGAGAGAGGGAGAGAGAAAAACAATTCCTTCCCAAACTCTATATTGTTCAATACTAAGATTTGCTCATATTGTTGATGCTAAATGTAGATTGTGTCTTACTGTGACGTCATAATATAAACAGTGACGTCATAGAATTTTGTAACCTTTCATGCTCTCTGAAGATTAACAATGAAACCGGTAGGACATGTTTTTATTTGACTTTCCTTAGACAAAGTTGGTGTTGTCCACCAATTACAGACTACCGGTAATGTACATTTATCTGTTTATAAATAAGTAAATACATACAAAATCTTTCATGAGAAATGCTTAATGTATTTCTTTTTTTGCCAGTCCTGTAAATGTTTGGGAGGACATGCTAATTGATTGATGATAAACTCATTTTCAATACCGCGGCTCATTAGCTACCAGTGAGGCTTGAATTGAACTTGTTGCATTTGGCAAGTGATCTTGCAGACATTTGTGCCAAGATTGATATTTCGAACGTTAAAAAAACGGCTTCCGTTCGATTTGCCAAAAAAAAAATATTGATAGGCTCCTTGATTGGTAACGAAAGCATGCATGTAAGCATATCATTTGACAAAAAAACAATCATGCGATACAAGTTTCCAGCCTGTCTGTCAAAGGGCATTATAAATATTTAATGTGAAATTGAAATTAATAACTTCCTTCCTCTAGATTATTGACGGAATCATCCAAAACCAAAGTGAAAAATTTCTTAGATAAAAGAGCCTTGTGTAGTCAGATTAGTTAACGATAGAGATACATTACACACAAGCGATGGATTACAGTATTTCTGGAGACTTGGATCTACATATCCTGTATTGTTGATCTTATACACTGTTTATCATGGATCTGTTATGGTTTCCGCGTTGTGTTTGTGGAGATGTCTTGAACCTTTTATCTAGGATCGTTGTTCTTTGTTTGATAAGGCGTTTGCCTAAATGCTTAGTAAAACACCAATATAGTCAATGAATTCATCCAGGATTTAGAAGTTGTCTTTTAACATGCAGTTAGAAAACATGAGTGCTCTTAAGTGAGTATGGCTCGTGGTGACGCATGTGATTATCACTGCCTTTAATGCAATGCAGTACATGGAGGATATTATATGAGTGTCCATGACATACTATGACACGACACGACACGAGTGCCTAAATATTAGTTTCCCGAGCGAGAGCGAGAGATATACTGATATTTAGGCAGGAGTTCCGTAAACATTGTATGTCATGAGCACGAATATAATATTCTGTATATTACCGAAGTCCCAACATTAACGAAAATACTCAAAAACTACATCTCAGCATGGGCAGACAAGCCGCCGTCGACCCGTCTAGATTGTGACGTCATAGGTGAACTCTGATTTCAGAGCATTGTTTATATCGTGACGTCACAATGAAAAAGTAATATTTTGCCCAAGGGCAACATATGAAAAATATTAACCTCTATATGACTGCCCTCGAAGGTAATAATAATTTTTTTTATCTCTAACCGCTTCCGTTCAGTCATGTTAGTGTTCAGAGCTATTATTTGGGTAATAGTGTTTCATCTATTTCAGGAGTAGAAATGGTGATTAAAATCAAAGGAACTAATGTGATGTAAAATTAACAGACGGTGTAGTTATTAAGGACCCAAAGATGAAATGTCTTAAAGCAATTAACTCACTTTATCCACTGACTCTGATCTTGTCATGAAACCTTTGAAATCTAACGTACGTTAGGTACAATGCATTTCAGCAGCATTAAAGCCTAAAGCGCAAAAGGTTTTGGTGTAATCTTTTATGAAAGATATTTGCTTGTTTCCCTTATCTGTTTTATAAACAGATGGTTCCATCCATAGTTTGCGTGATTTTGAATTGCTTAATATAACACCACACATGTAAATTCCATATATCCTTTACGAGATAAGTCAGAAACGAACCCTTAGAGGTAGGTAGCTAATATTGTCAACTGAACATGGCATAATGGTTACGATGTCGGGATATTCACTTCTGAAAATTGGTGTTGGGTTTTCGAATGACTATCACAAATGTTATATTTATACATTTTGAATAGTGTGAACCTAAATTGAGCATTGTCAATGTTCACCATTCACTCAGATTTATTAATTTACCACAGACAAGCTTAAGAAGCCTTCTTAGGAAAAACTAGGCATGTTTCTGTGAGCCCTGGATGTATTTCCGTGTCAGAACATGCTGATGATTGATGATTACTCCATTTTTCATATCACAGCTCATTTACTATCAGTGAGGCAGGAACTTGAGGCAGTTGTCTAGTGATAAGTGTTACCTTGAACCTTTGTGATAGAAAACAGTGAAAGAAAACAACAACATCCTATCATAAATAGGATACCTTTCGATTAGGTTTCTCTATCCCTTTATTGCAGTTGTGGTAGTCTGATTTCTAACTAGGATGTGTAGTTGTGAATTTGTGTACTACAACCCAAAGTAACTATAATATAAAGGCATATTTCTTAACTGATGTGTATGTTAATGTGTGAGTACTTTCTACACAAGTATCCAAACTCTGCCAAGCTATCAACATGGTCAAAAACAAAGTTCTCTTCCTGGATGGAGTCGTTTTAAATGTATTTGATAAGCACATGTCTTGTGAAGAATACACAATTTCAAGACCTGTCAATAAGTCAAAACAAAACTTTATGATGTTGGTACAAACTTAAATTAATTAAACAAATAAATTTCTTTGACGTCAAATAATTGTCAATAATGATTGTTTCTTTCTGATACCCTTACTCTATTCTACTCTTGTTCACTGTCTGCTGTCTGTATTCACTATGTTTTATGTAAATCAATTTTGTACATACTAGAAGAGGACATTTTAAGTTGGATAACTTGTCCCCAATCCTTTTCTTGTGAATACAATATGTTTAAACTAAAACACAATTTCAGTCTTTGGCAACAGTTACATTTAATTGTGTGGCTATTCAAACACACAGGGGTGCTAAAATGTTTTATGGACAGAATAATCGTCATTTAAGAAAGCAAAATAGAAATCAAGTAAAAGAAAGATTTTGTTGATATAAAACATTTTATGTGACAATAATTTGTTGAGTCATTGCTTTAGGACGTTTTTGAAAAAGCAAAAGTGTTAAATCCATTTCTGTTATCCTCTTGCCTAGTTAAGGTGATTTCAAATTTACATTGTTTAGAAACAAGCATTTTGAATAGATAAAGTTTCAAAATGATTATGCAAAGTCAGTTGACTGCAGGGGACTTTAGGATACTATGTTATTTCAAGCACCTGTGTATTGTATCAGTCTAAGAAAAACCTAGCCTTAATAATAGTTGCTTCCCTCCCGATCGAGAGGGAAGCGACTATTATTGAGGTTAGGTTTACGTAGACTGTGAAGAAAATAATTAAATGTTTTGAAAAATAATAAGCTTTGAAAAAAATCCATCTTCAGACATTCTTTTCAAGAATAAGATCATTTGACTTTCCAAGTACAAATATAAATCCTTCTCGAAATAAACCTCGACAAAAACCTTTATCGTATATTTGATTACATCTGAACCAATTGTAACTGTATAAAATTATTATCATTCTAAAATGTTAGTAGAAATAAATAGGACATATCTTCAATAAAAACAATATATATTATCTAAGTGTTATCTACATTACGAGAAACACCTGCCTGTAGATAAGTACATGCAGTGAATCAGTTCTAGATGAAAGATAATGTTTTGATGTGCAGCCAACTGATAATCTACACAATGCTGTAACTACAAGTGATGCTTGGGAGACAATGATGATAGCATATTTTCTTCTGCTTATCTGGAGCTTATTTTTCATGGTGCAGTAGCCAATAACATGAGTATGGCTAGATATAAAAGAGGATCAAGATTCATGATTTGTTTTGCTACTGACATTGATAAGAGCCTATTGATATTAGTATTAGTCTTAGTATTACTGCAAACCCGAAACACTGAAAAACATAAGTATCCTCGTCTGGCCTTTTATACAGTTACTTGAACATGCTCCAACATTGTTGTAACCAATCAACAGGGTCATCAATGTAGTCTAAACAACTGGTGGGAAACCATTCATTAATGTTGTTTATGTACAAGAAAATGTTTCGTCACATGGGTGTAATTGTTAAAAAATTCCTGACTAATAAGATAATTTCTGTGTACACATGCACAAGTCTTGAAAACAGTTGAGATACCAATTTTATAAATCAAGGCATCAAAAGCGACATCTAAATGAATTACAGCTGCATTTAACCTCGTTTATATGCATCAGGTAATATGTGTACAAACTGCAAGAGAACAAACAAGAAGTTACAAGAGAACATCAAGGAGCTTCACCTGAAAATTGAAGACCGAAATGATATGTGCATGTGAAAATATCTGATGTTATATTTAGCAACAGTCGCTCACGTAAAACCATTTAAGCAACCATTTGTTTGTATAACAGATACGGCAAACATATGTAAACAAGACACAGTCTTTCAAAAAGAATGAGGTACTTCAAAGTAGAGAGGCAATTAAATGTTGTTAAGATGAATTGAACCGATGTTGTGCAGGGGATTGTACGGAAATGTTGTGTAATGGAAGGAAAGTGTTTTCCTAAATGAAAGCAACATTCTTCTACAACTCAATGTAGTTGTTTTGTTTATCCTTTACATAAAAATTTCAAAACATTGTATTTGGCGCACTTAATGGTGTAAATAGAAGAATGTGTGTACCATTCACTTAAAGTTTAGCCTCAGTGCTAAATGTAATGTCACATTTTCTAGCCCTAATTACGTAAATTCTAATCTACATGTTTTAACATGAAAGCATTTAGGAAGCTTAAACATTTCATTCCACTCATTAAAAACACTGTCCCCTACATAAGGAGGAATATGCCGTAATGGAGTGTATAAAGTTTTGTTGAGTAATAACTTTAGAGAGGGCGGAGAGGATAGATTACATATCAGCATCCAGAGCTATTTATGAGCTGTTGTTGAAGAACTGCCACACTTAGAGAAAGAGGATTCACCTGAACGTCAATACATATCGTAACCTTCATATTGCCATTCCAGCTCTATGTGTGGTAATTTTATGAAACATTGTTGCAATCATGAAATATATTTTTAATCTAAATTACATGTATATTATGAGAACCACCTGGCTGTAGACAACTGGTTTGATGTTGAATGTCATAAAGCACGTGCTTTAGCAAGACGATCTCTCAATACCCTTCAACGATGCAGTAGTGAAGTGAATAGACTCAATTATAAGCTTGTTGTTAATTATTATAAAAACATGTGTAAGACAAAATCTAATAACTCATTCTATTTGCTTATTAACAAGTTACAAAATGCATTGCACTCTAAAGACAGTAAATTGTTTTGGACCTGCATAAAGAGGCAGAATTCTATAAACAACAATATTTCTCCTGTGGAGTGGACACAACATTTTTTTGATTTGTTCAAGGGTACAAATTTTGCTGAAAAGGAAATCGATTTTTATGACTCTATATGCAAATTCGTTGATTCCATATCAGATGATTTGATTGATAATACCGTAGATAACCAGTTTCTAGATAGAGATATTTCCTACGCAGAGATTTGTGAAGTAATCAGTGATATGCAGTGTGGCAAAGCACCAGGATATAATGGTATGCCTATTGAATTCTTTAAGCATGCTCCACGGAGATGTTATGATATGCTACAACAACTCTTTAATTTGATATTGTCATCAGGCGTCTATCCTACGGAATGGACATTAGGAGTTATCATTCCTATTCATAAAAAAGGTAATGTTGAACAACCTACAAACTATAGGCCAGTTACACTTTTAGATGTATGCGGAAAGATCTTTTCCAAAATTTTATGTACCAGACTTACAGAATGGGCAACTCACGAAAACAAGATTTCAGTTGAGCAGGCTGGGTTCAGAAAGGGTTTTCAGACTGTAGACAACATTTTCATTATATCTGCCGTAATAAGAAAATATTTAGCACTACACAAAGGAAGATTGTATTGTGCGTTTATTGATTTCAAAGCTGCATTTGATTCTGTCTCACGTACTGGGTTGCTGTACAAACTCTGGGTTGGTAATGTCAAAGGTCGCACTTATAATGTTATCAAAAATATGTATAAAAATGTCAAAGCATGCGTCTCTCTCCAGCAGGGCAATACTGATTTTTTCGATTGTGCTTTCGGTGTTCGTCAGGGCTGCCAGCTTTCACCATTCCTGTTTTCATTTTTCTTAAATGATATTGTAAACTTCTTAGGGGAAGATAACCAGTGGTCAATATCCATTGGGCTGATACAAATATTCATTTTATTATTTGCAGATGATATCTCTATACTTGACAGTACAGTAAAGGGTCTTCAAAAGCGATTAGACAAGCTGAGTTTATATTGTGACAAGTGGCAGTTTTTGGTTAACAGTAAAAAGAGTGCAGTTATTGTCTTTAGAAAAGGGGGACGACTTAGGAAATATGAAACATTTTATTTTAAAGAAGAAAAACTTGAAATAGTATCTTCCTACAAATACCTTGGTGTCCAGCTATCAAGTTCTGGATCATGGTACAAGACCCAAAAAACACTAACATATCAAGCTAACAAAGCCCTGCAGTGTATTAAATCTAATATGACTTATTTTTACAAACTACCTCTTCATGTTCAACTCAACATTTTTTATGTAAAAATTATGCCGATACTGACGTATGCTAGTGAAGTCTGGGGTTTCTATGCTGCTCCTGATACTGAAACCTTCTGTGATAGATTTTATAAAAATATCTTGCATTTGAACAGGGCAAGTCCAAATCTAGTCGGGCGGGGAGAACTTGGACGTTATTCTATAAAAGTTAATCACTATATGAAAATAATCAAGTATTGGGTCAGACTTTTGTGTCAGGAAAATAACATTATTTTGAAACATGTATATATGTATGAAAAGGGTCTTGCAGATAAAAACATTGCCTGTTGGGTTTTGAATGTAAAAAGTTGCTTTTCTCATATGGCTTTGGCGCAGCTTGGGCAAATCAGGACACTATAAATATTCAATCTTTCGTCAAATCTTTTAAACAAAGATGTATTGATATTCATAAGCAGACATGGTTTGATCATCTTAACAGGTTTTCCAAATTAACACTCTATAGATCGATTAAAACTTCTGTTGCATTTGAACGATATCTCACTAGTATTCCTGTACAGGTATACAGAAATTCGTTGTGTTATCTTCGGTGCTCTAGTCACCGTCTTATGATTGAACATGGTCGCCAATTAGGACTGCCAAGAGACCAGCGACTTTGTCCTCTTTGTGTCATTCCTGTGATAGAAACTGAATTCCACTTTATATTACAGTGTCCATTTTAAAATAATCTCAGAAATAATCTTATTCCTAAATGTTTTTGGGAATTTCCATCTCTTGATAAGTTCATCCAGTTACTCGTTTCTGATGACAATATGATAATGAACAATCTTGGAAAATACACATTTCTTGCATTTAAACTGCGGAATAAGTTTCTATCACCATAATAATTGTATTTGACTAGGATTATTTCCTTCAGCAACTTATATTACTTACTGCCTCATGTCTTCCAGGCGCTCCATGATGTGCTTTACTTCTGTTGTACTCATTGCATTGTATAATGGGCCTGTGGCCCCTTTACCGAATAAACCAAACCAAACCTGGCTGTAGATATATACACGTAGTGCATGCAGCTCTTACATAGATAACACTTGATATGCAGCCGACTGGTTATATGTACAATATTGTATACCTTGTGCTTGAAGGAAAATGACGAGAATGATTTTTCCTTGGTTTTTCTTCAGATGAAAATTAAATGCTTTATGGTACAGTGAGTATTTAACAGGTTTGAAAAGGGAAATTAAGTGTCATATTTTCCCCGATTTCATCGATTTTAACTGTAAGTTACTCTAAACATAATACAAATACTTAAAGCAAGGTTGGCTTGGTGACAGAATACAATCAATATATTGGTCATAGTGTGCCACAAGTTTCTCGCTACAAAAAACAATGTTTCATATAACAATATACATGTAAGGTCAAGAATCTCCAAACACTAAACTGTCAACAACAAATACATTAAAACATTCATTTCAGAGTGAGTCCTTCATGCTAACTGCCATCAATCATAAAAGCACCTTTAGGCAGTTGATGAAGCAGGGTCCAAAATTCTTTCGTTAATAAGCGAGATGGACCCATCTTTCATCACTAGATTCTTCCCAACAGACCAACTGGAGGGAAACTCTTCATCAATGTAGCTAAGGTATTGGTAAGTCTCTTTACACTATGTGGATAATGTATCCGCAAGTGTATCCACACTGTTTAGAGTTTTCTAACAATGCAGGAAGAGACAGTAATGATGTAGACAGCCACAGTTTACAATCATTCATCATTTACATACATTTAGTTCCCTGTAATATGTATCCATGAATCCAAAAACACCATTTGCCATTCTTGGTCAAGGCATGCATAAGGAAACCAATTATACAAGTAATAAGATACATTGTTTGAAGTTAAACAGAACTCAATAACATGCAAAAAATAACAAATGAAATTGGTAATCTCTTCAAATTCCTTTAAGGTAGGATGTTTAATGAGAACAATGGAAGCAATATAAAAGAGGTGAGCGAAGTTACATGGCGTGTATTTTGTCAATTTTTTTCTGTTTATTTTGTTTATGGTTCCACTAGATGATTCTTGTGGTCTAGTTTAACAATCTTTTGTAAAATTTTATTTTAAAGGAGTTATTGCCCTTGATTGTGCAATAGGTATTTGCGCCATTAACATGTCTGATGCTCCAATGAAGACATGCTTTGTCAGACACAATTACACCATGTTACAGTATGTCTGTCATTGATTTAGATCTATGATTGATAAAAGATTGTTGGGGTATGGGAACATCTTAACATCTTTACATTTTCATAGCCACTTGCTAATATGTCACACTTAGACTTATATTCAGTCTCTGATAAATGATAATTCTAAAAAAACAACCATTTTGTTCAATATAAGAAAGGAGCCTCGGGGAATTCGAAATTTCAGATTCACTGCAGATCTAGACTTGCTTTAAAAGAGGTTTTGATAGGTCAAAATAATATAAACTACAGTCTGAGTGAAAGACTTTGTAACACCTAGAACCATAAAACAATATATACATGAATAATGTGACAGCATGACTCAATATAATCCTATTCGTTATTACTATCTACATCTGTTGCTGTGAATAAAACTTCGCGCCTTGAAAAAGAGCAGAACTGACATTAACAGCGTTGTGTGACATTTATGACGTCTTATCTGTTCTAATAACAGCATCGAAACAACATCAGAGATGCCAGTTCTAGAGGAATGTCAGTATTATCACATTATGATCAAGGAAAGTTAAAGTGATAAACTGTTGTTTCCAAAATGCTCTTCTTAAATTCAAGATTTAACGTTAAAAAAAGGTAAAGGCAAAGTTTTCATTTAACTTTTGAAGAACTCAATGTGTTAACATTAAGAAAACATAGTTGCCTTGCTGAAGTTACCTGAACAGCAAAAAGAGAGAATGATTTTCTGCTCTCTGGTTTGTTTCTATCTGACATGTTTATGTCAACATAACCTGACTTGCATTTTAGTTGTCTCTTTTCATTTACATTGGCCGTTGTAATACGGTTTAGTTAAGGAATCATTTTGATACCAATGGTTCTTGAAGAAAGCCAGATGCAGATCGTTGATAGCTGTGTATTTAAACAAATTATAATGCAAGCATGTCCATTTCTCGAACACATGATAACAAAACTTCTCTTGAAGGTTTAAACGCAAATTAAATAAAAAGACAGTTGCCTCATGTGCATTGTAATTTTAGATGTCATATGCATGTTCGTCCAACTTATTAAAGTTGACTCCCAAATATTTCCCAATGCATCCTTTATATTTCGAATGATTAGCTTTTCTAGAAAGGTGACCTTATAAATATTTTTTCTTAATAATTATGTTTAAACCATAAATAGTCTTGAAGGGTGAATAGAGAATTGAATAGTCCTAAGTCTATAATAGTTAAAACAATGAAACTACAAAGTTTTCTATTAAGTTTTGAGAAACTACATTTCAGTTGTAGACATTGTGTGTAAAGCTTTTATCTAATTCAGCTGCAAACCTTTAAAAATACCTCATAATAATATACTCTAGTCGAATACTAAATAACACTTTAATAGTTTCAACTTGACATAGCCATCATTATAATCCTCCTCCTACTGGCATTTTGCATTCACCTAAATGCCATCACTTTTACTCAAAATCCTTTATTCTTGTCGTCTCTTTCAAATATACATGAACGATCTTATGCTTCTTGAATTCTGGAAAGCAATCTAATATTTTGATTTTGTCATGGTTCTCTTTACACCCAAAATCCTGTAATCCATTACAAATCTACATTAAAGAGACTTTCCCTTGATTCTGTTACTTATCAGACTAAATTTACCTTCATGTCGAGAAGCATAACCAGCATGTACTTATTCATCATTTATGACAATATTTCATACAAAGAAATAACATATTTCTCAAACAGACAACTCTAGATTCTTTCTATTTATAGATATCATGGGGTGTATCAACAAATTAGTCAAAATTTGTCAAAATCAATGTTCCGCCCATGCAATCCCACAAAGTCATAAAGTCATAAAGACGATTTTGTGAGGTATGGGTAATAGGGTATACACAACACTTTAATCTTGAAAACGTGATAGGGAAATAGCATCTGTGTTGGGGACGGACAGTGTACAGACTGTTTCAAATGTAGTACGGAAATTAGTATCTAAACACTGTCATAGATAATGCTTTCCTAATGACTTGTGCTGAAGTCTTGTAATATTTGCCAATCAATGGAGACAACATATATCCGTATCTCGTGTAAGCGCCAAGTAGGTGTCAGGTCAACACGAACCCTTTACAGTGTTCAGATGGGCAGATGACAGAAAATTATCAGATTTACGGTTGATATAATTAATAACAAACTTAACAAATATATCACCCTGTGATACACTAAAGGATAGGCCTTATTCTTGATTACCATTTAGATTACTAAATCTTCATATGGTCATTATCCAACTGAGTTCATATACACACCACTTGTGGGTGTATTGCAATACGGTACAAGTTCTTCCTCTTTTCAAAGTTACTGTAAACGACATGGCTAAACAAGGATTAAAAGGATAACCTTGATTCTTGATTACTGTTAAAAGCAAATAAAACGTAGATAATGTGAGTATGTTCAACAAAGATAAAAAAAATCGCTACTTACATGAGATGGCTATTAACTTATTCAACATGCTTTCAAATTTGTTTAAAGTATATTGGCCGTATGTATCGGACAGTTTTCAAGCCATTGTAGATTTCCGGTTGAGGCTTTACAGCGATTTGTGCATGCTTACACCTCTTTCTCACAATACTAACATAATCTTAAGTATGCATTTTGTATTTTTTGGAAGGAATGAAATGACTTTTCTCCATGCCAAGAACCAACAGGAAGTTGAAGAAACATTTCACTGCTTGTTAAGTGGATGACATGGAATTCAAACAGCGATACCTTCTGCGTTAGTATGCATTTTCATTTATTGTGGGCGTTTTGTACTCTTTGCTTCCAGCAATAGATAACTATTTGCCTGTTTAACGCAGTCCTCGTGTATGTAAGACGACTTTTTTAAGAAGGAATGAAAAGACTTTTCTCCATGCTTTGAACAACCAGGAAGTTGCTTGTTCAGTGGATGACATGGAATTCAAACAGTGATACCTGCTGCGTAAAGCTATTGACACCCACGTTTCGGAAGTAAATCTAAAACTCCTACGTACAATAGTAAAAGTAGATATACCGTACTTACATTTCCTTTGCTTCAGGCGCAAGTGTGTAGGTTGTATTGATCCTTCTGATCCTGCTTGCCTGATATACTGCAGTTTTTGTTTCAAACAGAGATGTATTCACAGAAGATAAGCTTAAAGTTTTTATAAACCAATAAATATTTATGTTTACTATTACATATGTGAATATATAGCATTTGGTATAATTAAGATAGGCACGTCGCTGGTAATAAAACAATTATATAATGTGTTATTTTAGGTAAACAATGAAGTGTCAATTTGCAAGTCTAGTTAAAATGTCACACCCGAGAAATTTATGTTTATTGGACAAATTAACTACACAAGCCTAGTTTTAATTTTGTTAAATATCTTTGAAGGAAAATCAAAAAAAGAGTAAAGTCAAGATTAGATGCTTCTATCAAAAGTAAACTGGCAAACATAGATACTACTATAACAGCAATATTAGAGTTTGCAAATAATGCCAAGGCCTTTTAGCATTTACTGAAAGTGATATTTGGTAACAAGCTGTCATATCATCAGTCGAGTCTGCCTAGCATACCCTTCATCAATGTTAGTAATGTTTGAGAAATTATGTCCACACCACCTAATGTGTTTCAACATAACAGGGGTTGACTGGGATAGTGTACTATAAACGTAACATGTACACATGTATTTTCTTTTCATTCTGTATAAACACAGTTCACCCCTCCCTCGGTTATTGCATGTAAGAATAAGCCTAACCATCCCTCAACTTACATGTTAGTCATTCCATGCAGAAAATGATGTGATGAAATTAGTGCCCCTTCACGAAACAATAGACATGCGGTTAGGAAGGGTCATAAGTCATAAGGGTCAAAAAGGGAAATATGTTTAGAACTTACAATAACTCATTGATATAAGTTTTACAGATTTATAGAAGTACATAAGTAGCTAAGGGTTTACAATTGTCTTGAATATGACTATCAAGCACTTCGATTTCCATACCATAATCGAGAAGTGAAGTAATTTGAATTTATTTGCAAAAACTATGACGGTAAAAAATCGTTCTATTACAGTAACATTTTTTTTAAAATATACTGAACATGTTTGAAAACGTACCACCTTTAATAGTTTGGTTTTCCAAGAGCATAAGCGAGCAATCTGTGTATATTGGCCATACGTTTGTAGACCAATGTTTGGTAAAGAGAAGAAACAAGAACAAATCAAACAAAACGGTGAAGTTTCATTTCAGTTGACCATGAAAGAAAGGTGGTGTCCAAATGGAAAGTCAGTAACGTGTATGACCACCGTTAACAGCAACACAGGCTGTGCACTGTCTCCTCATTGAGCGGATAAGCCTCTGAATAATGTTCTGAGGAATTCCATTCCACTCTTGTTGCAAAGCATTGTCACATTGATTAGCCAACCTGCAACTTGCCCAAGGCGCGTTCTCGTTCCTCTGCTGACAATCTTGACATTGCAAAATAAACTTTCTTTGACAGGTACAGCTGAAATGAGGATGATTTAATGCTGACGGTTATTCATACCCTGACACAGCATGTTTTCCCGCATGCAATTTGTGTTGTTCTTGTGTGTTGTGCATGCATTTTGTTGTTTTCATGTAATTTGTTCGATGATGTGTTCGGGCAATCCGTTCTCAGCTATATGTCGTTTTTTTATGGTCTTTTTTGTTAGTAGCAACATTTCCAACCTTCATTTATACTCTAAAAATAATAATATTACCATAATTCAAAATTTACAGATGGTGCGTTTTCAAAGATGTTCAGTATATAAGATGTAGATCGCGAAAAATGCCTGACTGAAAACATAACCTCAGATGACTTTTTCCATATGTACTTCTATTAAAGACTAGCATTTTTTCCCTGAATATGAGAAGAAAATTTCAATAACGCTACTTCTTCATTGATCATAGATATCACAAAATTGCTTACCATCAACAAATTGAAAACCCAAAAACAAACTCTTCTTCACATTTATGTGAGCAAGTAATTGCTCAGAGTGATGTTTAAAAAATCAATTATTTGCCGAATCTTACTAAAACATTTCCCTGAAGGAACAATACTTTCGATGTAGCTACTTAGGTCCACACTTTCCTTTCTTCAGATACCAATTTGTACATGCTTAAGGACACAAAAAAGTAAAAGACCAAAGTCACAAATGTTTGGTGCCATTGACGTGAGAGACTTGCATAGCAACGACTAGCCAACTATGCTTCAACATTGAAAAATTAACTCGTATTTTACCTACAGCTATGGTCGTTGACGTTAAAACATTCTTTGGCTTGGGAGCACCAGCAGCGACATCAGATCTAGATGACGATCAGTGATTTTCTGATCTTGGAACTTCGGAGGTAAATTTATTTAATCAATCATAGTTTATCAAAAAGAATATATGCGACCTTTTGTCTTTTCATTGCCTCTTATTAAATTGTTTTGTTACATTGTTTTGTTCGATATTCTCAAATATGGTACGGAATTAGGAAGTTTTATCCAAATATTAGCAAATAAAAACAGAAAACGTTCCCTTCACTTTGTCAAGACTGATAAGGAATCTCTTGTTATGCGTGGATAAACCATCTCCACATTTTGCTTACCACTAAAGATCTTAACACGATTCAACTTGATGTCAGTTTTATTTGAAAGGAAAAACACATCCAATAGTAATTGTCCATACTTAGCTAACATTTCCTGCTGGTTATCATCAACGTATTTCACCAACACTGGTCTTTTTCACTCATCTTTATGAATTCTTAACACAATTACTACTTGCATCCCAATGGAAAATGATTATTATAAAATGATAAAGAGGTGGACTGCTCTATTGAGCGTTTAGCATATATCTCTTTTTAACTTCCCTTCCTATTCATAAACAGAAGACACACCAGTAAACAGGTATACATTCCTTTTTATTTGAAAACGTCTTCGTTATTTAAAAAAAAAATAAGATAAGGGACTCCTTGTTATATTGTTGACGTACAGCTGCGTACCTTAATTTTGTCCACTTGCTTGTGTACCTTAGTACAAATATCATTTAAATTGGGTTACATTTTGACGTCCATAAAAAACTCCAGGAGCAACTTCAAACGACAACCAATTATCTATTAGTAAAATAATCATTTCCAAACCATATTTCGAGATGGTCTTGTCACCGTTGCTGAATTTAGATCTTTGGCATGATTAAATAGACAGATGGGGTCATGTTTGTAAAATTCAGATTTTCTTAAATTTCGATTTAAATATTCCATATTAACTTTGTAAGAAAGAAATCAGTACAATTACATTGCATTAATGAAAAGGAACAAATATGACCCTAGGTTTAAAGCTATTGATCACTAATGGAGGATTTTGTAGAGAAAAATATAAAAAAGTGTTTTCGAAATTTTGACCCTGGTCATTTCAATGCCCTTCCATATTAGTTACGTTTATCTTTAAGGTATGTCATACGAATATGTTAACGCAAGCTGAATGCTACCTTATGTACTTAAATTTCACCATTATCCGTTTCGTTTTCGCAATCCAAATTACATGATATTTGCACTAAAAACACAGGTAGGTGAACAAACTTAAGATATGCAGCTGTAGGTTATAAACTGTCTGCCATGAGTTATCATAGTTGCTGTCACTGTCATAGATATGGTCATAAAAATGGTCAAACGTCTTTTGACATGATCATAAGTGTAATATTCTTTAAATGTTAATGAGTCACAACCTGTTTGAAGAATGTACATGAACTTATATCCGAAAGCAAATTATTAAAAGCTCTTTAACAAGACGTAATGAACATTATCAAGAAACACAAAAATTGAAGAATAAACATGACTATATCTACGATAACATTAGTTCCAGTAGATATCTGCTGTGAACCCACGGGGTGAAATTGTCAGAAGTTTCCTAACAAGCATCTCAGATGTGATGCAGATAGCAACTGGCTGTGTATCATCTATTGAACTTAAGACTGTTAATAAACCATGAAGATGTTCAGAGTTCGTGTTGACCTGGCCTGACCTAAACTTGGCTTCATCAAAGGCCGGTTATCTCCCTTGATCGATAAATCTTCAGGATGTGAACACGAGTCATAAGGAAAGCATTACCAAGGACAGTGTTTAGATACTGATTTCTGTTACCACTTTGTAGAGTCTGTACACTGTCAGTAAAAAAACATGTAATTTTCTAATCACATTCTCATGACACTGCTGATTGCACCTATACCACACAGTATTTCCTTTATAACTGTTCTGGAGGTGTTGTGTTATGTTGTTTACAAAATTATGCGTTACATTATGCCAGTGATTTACATGTCATACACCACCATGATACATACACTTTAAAGTAAAAAGGGAATTAAATTTTTGGGATATCCCTTTTTAGATATATATTTGTTTAATTTTATCAAATGATGAATGTTATCTTTGTGCGTACAAGTTGGTTGCAAACACGTAATTACCAGCCTATGTAGATTTGATTGATGAATTCCAGAAGCATGACATGCCTCTTTTAGGTATAATAGGCGGAAAGCTTTGGGTTTTGTGAAACACTTTATGGCATTCAGGATAATGCAAAATGCCAATTTTGAATCATTATATAAAATCATAAAATAGTTACCTTTTGACATTTTACATGTAAGCGTTAGCTTATTGTGAAGTCTTTGTAAAGGTTTTCAAGTAAAGAAACTTTATTTCTTAAAGTTTAATATTGTCAGTACAACTCGGAAGTAATTTCAACCTTAAGAGCAAAATCTTCATAGTGACATTGTTTTAAAACAATAACTGGAATTACAATAAAGTTGAGATTATGGAATTGATAAGGTCACCGGGTTTAACTTTCTAGAAAAGCTAATCTTTTGTAAGATGCTGCATTAGGCAACATGATTCGTGTCGGATTTATAGATTGCAAATGTTATTCGTGTTGACCTTTCATGGTTTGTATTCGAATAACACAGACAGTTTTAAGTACATGTACTAAGTACATCTGAATACAGGTTAATAACAAAGCAAACAAATGAAGATGACATTGAAAAAGAGTTGAATCAAAAATGCAATAAGATAACAAATTGGAATTAATTTGTTTGAGAGACTGTAACAAAATGAAAATAATACGGCAACTGATGGTAACAGACTTAGTGGACTAAGGGTTTTGGATTGTGGAAGAGGTGTTGGTATAATCAGATAAGTAAAGGAAACATCCGCAATATCCCAATGACTGGAACACATTGATGTTTGATGTAGTCAATACAAGATAAACAGACAATGTGTTGCTGATCTGATACACCCTATTATTGGTCCCAGAGTGTGTTGGTATAGATTTCTTGAATCGTTTACCTAGCGTGGTTGTCCTGATTTTATAAGGTCTTTCCATCATAGGTTAGTTACAGGAATTATCTCCATTCACGAGATTAAACACAGCAATCATCTTTATTCACGAATGTGTTTTCTTATGAATACAAAACGGTGTACCATAATTTTTTAAAATATCAACGGTATCATAAACATATTCAGAATGGTCTCTTTGTGATACAGGTAATGTTTTGTGTCCATGCTTAGCAAAGAAGGCTATGATGGGCATTTCATAGTGATGTTGCTGCATGCTAACAAACCTCATTTTGTCTTTTCTTACAGACACTTCCTACTAGAATTGTCTGCATGTTTAGACAAAGTTGTCAGAAATATAGAGTATAAAAATCGTCAATGTAAGCATCCTTAAGAGTACATTCCACCCTTCTTTCACACTATTTTAAAAATAGTTTAATAAACTCTTGTGTGCCCATTTTTCCATCTTAAAAACGCTCAAGCAAAACAATCACAATCTTATGTTTCAAAAAAGTTAACACACCATTAACATTGAGCTGTAAAGCTAACTCTTGCAAATACAGATGATACTTTCGGTAGGAAAACACATAGCTTTGGTTACAAAGCAATTCACCAGCATTCCTTTGGATTAATGCTTCTAAGCAGCACCAAATGGTCTATCTGTTTGAAAGTCTTTGGCTTATTTTTATGAACGACATCTGCTTGTTTACATATGTACGTGACTAAATCTACAATATCATTAGTTCAAATAAATATCCGTTGGGAAATCACAGGGTCACATTGTCAGAAGTTTGCTAAAAAGCATCTCAGACGTTTAGCAGATAACAACTGGCTGTGTATCATCTATTCACCTTAAGACTTAAACAAACCATGAAGATGTTCAGAGTTCGTGTTGGCCTCATCAAAGGCCGGTTATCTCCCCTGATCGGTAAATCTTCAGGATTTTGAGCAGTATTCATTAGGAAAGCATCACCAAGGACAATGTTTAGATACTGATTTCTGTACCACTTTGTAGAGTCTGTACACTGTCAGTAAAAAAACATGTTATTTTCGTATCACATTCTCGAAATGACACTGCTGATTGCACCTATACCACACAGCAATCCCTTTATAACTGTTATGGAGGTGTTATGTTGTGTTGTTTGCAAAATGCGTAAAATTATGCCAGTGATTTACATGTCATACACCACCAATATACATACACTTTAAAGGGGCAGTAGCACGTTTTTCGGGGGAATATAAGGTGATGTCAGGAAAATGAAAATAAATGGTTCCAATTGAAAGACAATGTATTTAATCTAAATGGAACAGTAATAATTCAAATATATAACGTTGAGTTTAGCCATGCAATTTCTTTTTCTTACACAAATTGAATTAAAGGTGTTCAAAAAAATGGCCGCCAATGGATCTTATGTGAAAATTCATACTTTGTCCTCTGACTATGGATGATTGACTTGTGTTATGAGATTTTTGACACTGTCAAAATAATCCATTTAACATTAACTTACAATTATCAGTGGAAAATTTAAAATATAAAATTATCAAAAAACGTGCTACTGCCCCTTTAAAGTAAATAGGGAATTACATTTTTTAGATATCCTTTTTTTAAATGTATATTTGTTTAATTTTATAAAATGATGAATGCTACCTTTATGTTCAGGTAATAATGGCGTAATTTCCAGCATTTTAAGATTTGATTGATGAATTTCAGAAGCATGATTGGCCTTTTCAAGTAGGGGGAGGGAAGCTTTGAGTTTTGTGAACAACAGTATGAAATTTAGGATAATGCAAAATGCCAGGTTAAAATCATAAAGCTATCATTAGTCTTTGCCAGGTTAAGCGTTAGCTTATTATGAAGCTTTCGTCAAGGCTTTAAAGTAAAGAAATTTTAATTCTTAAAGTTTAATACTTCAGTACAACTCAGAAGTAATTTAAAACTTAAGGGCAAAAACTTTATGTGACATCGTTTAAAAGCAACATTGGGAATAACAATAAAGTTGAGATTATGTAATTGAAAAGGTCACCATTTTTAACCATCTAGAACAGCTAATCTTTTGTAAGATGCTGCATTAGGCAACATGATTCGTGTCAGATTTGTAGATTGCAAATGTTATTCGTGTTGACCTTTCATGGTTTGTATTCGAATAACACAGACAGTTTTAAGTACATGTACTTATTACAGCTGAATACAGGTCAATAACAAAGCCAAAAATTAAGATGACATTGAAAAAGAGTTTGAAAGAATGCCATAAGATGACATAATGGAATTAATTTGTTTGAGAGACTGTAACAAAATGAAAATAATATGGCAATTGATGATAACAGACTTCGTGGACTAAGGGTTTTGGATTGTAAAAAAAGGATTTGGAATAATCAGATTAGTAATGGAAACATCTGCAATTTCCCCATGACTGGAAAACATTAATGTTTGATATAAACAAGATAAACAGACAATGTGTTGCTGATCTGATACACTCTTCCGATAGTGTGTTGGTATAAATATATTGAATCGTTTACCTAGCATTGGTACTCTGGTTGTGTTTCAATAAATATTCTATTTTTAGGCATATGAATACCTTCTCCATTCAATGATTTCTGATAAATCCAAAAATGTTTTCCATAATAAAATATATCATAAAAACAATTCAGCATAGTCCTTTTGTGGTTCAGGTAATGTTGTTTTGTGTTCATACTTAGCACATAAGGCTGCGATGAACATTCATGGTGTTGTTTTCAGATATGTAAAGGAAACATCTGCAATTTCCCCATGACTGGAACATATTGATGTTTGATATAGTCACTACAAGATAAACAGACAATGTGTTGCTGATCTGATACACTAATACATCCTGTCTCTGTTATGGTTCCCAGAGTGTGTTGGTATATCTTGAATCGTTTACCTAGCATTGTTATTCTGGTTTTGATATCCATATTAAAGTTTGGTCATAGGAATAATCTCCATTCACGAGCTTAAACATAGAGCTTAACTTTATTTACAAATATGTTTTCTGATGAATCCAAAAAGGTGTACCACAATTTTTTAAATGTCAACAGTATCATAAACAAATTCAGAATGGTCTCTTTGTAGTACAAGTAATGTTTAGTGTCCATGCTAAGGTTGCGATGAGCATTTCATAGTGATGTAGCTAAAGGTTAACAAACCTTGTGTATTTCTTACAGACACTTCCTACTAGAATTGTCTGCAAGTTTAGACAAAGTTGTAAGAAATATAGAGTATAAAAATCATCAATGTAAGCATCCTTAAGAATACATTCCACGCTTCTCTCACACTATATTCAAAATTGTTTTTCCGTTTTCCATATTAAAAACGCTTACGCAAAAAAATTAATCCTATGTTTCAAATTACGTACAAAAGTGTTTACACACCATCAACATTTAGCTGTAAAGCTAACTCTTGCAAATAGATGATGCTTTTAGTTAGGAAAACACATAGCTTTGGTTACAAAACAATTCACAAGCATTCCATAGGATCAATGCATCTAAGCAGCATCACCTGGGCTATATCTGTTTGAAAGTGTTATTTTTATGAACGACACCCGCTTGTTTACATATGTACATCTAATCAGTTATACTAACAGATGGTTCTATAAAGGGTTTATGTAATTTGGGATTGCTCAATATAACATCAGATATAATTACACATGTACATTCCATTTTGATATTTAAATATATTTTCAAATACTTTGTACTCAAACAAAAATGGCTGCCAATGGACTTTATGCAAATCTTTATCATTTGTTTTCTGACTATGGATGATTGATTTGTGTAATGATATTTTTGACATTATCAAATCAAAACATTAAGCATTAACGTTCAATTATCTGTGAAAAATTTAGAAAATAATATTTTCAAAAACATGGTACTGCCCCTTTAATGTAACTAAATGTCTTTTATCAAGAACCATCTGGGTCAAGTACCATATGATGACCGTTGATACTTTAATTACCAACTCTTTCTTAATGATTTAAAACACATCAATTGATAAAGAGAGAACAATGTCTTTTTGAATGCCCATAAAAGACAAAAGCGAAACGTATTGCTCAAAATTTATGTTGAAACTTTTCAGACAATAATGTTACGACAAGAAACATTTCGGAGAGGCTTATTGATAATGAGAATGAGCTAAGGTGATGGACCTAGAAATTAAGGTCATCAAATCGACTTTGGACTGGACACTCATGTGGTGAAGTATGATAGTAAAACTGAGGACCTTATGTGCAACACCAATCGGACATCACTCTATTACAACCTCTCAAGAAGTCGTCAAGGTCTCGTAAAAATCCTCCATCCCATCTGAAACAAAATTGAAGACCCTGATATTTACCAGAACTAAGATGTTTAAGTTTGCAAACCTGTTGTAGCAAGAGGGCTCAAATTGATATATCTTTCTGCAATGATAAGTCAGATACAAGCCCCCAAAGGCAAACAGTCAATATATGTTGACATTCAGGACGGATGACAGGAGTTATTAAAATAATTACAATTCGATTATTATGAATCTTGTTATTGCTTATTATACCGGAAATCTAAATATATAATAAACTCTTAAAAAGACACATGTGTATTCTGGACCAAGATGAACAAATGAAAACTATCCTAGCGTGAAGACGAATTATAATTAGCAAAAAACAAAGTCAAAATCTTAAAACTTAATTTACTTCAAAGCAAGAAATTGTTACACAACCTATTGTGAGAAGGTGCAATAGAGATTACTGTGGTACATGTCCGAACTCCAAAGGAAAATGATTATTCACAATAAAACATGATTTTGATCATTCATCTACAAATATTTTCTATGAAATCACTTGCATTGGCTGCAGGGAGCAATACATTGGACAGACCTACGAGCCCGTGTTCGAGTACACAAACAACAAATAAGTGTAATGAGGTATGCTGTATCCATTTAAGTGAACACTTTGACCTTTGTGCCGAGGGGAAAGAAATAACAATTCAATTTCCCCTGTTTTACCACATGAATAACTCTGATAAAGTTACATGAGAGAGAGAGAGAGAGAGAGAGAGAGAGAGAGAGAGAGAGAGAGAGAGAGAGAGAGACAGCGAGAGAGTTACTGTGACGTCATAATATAAACAGCGACGTCATAGGATATTGTTACCTTTCATGCTCTCTGAAGATTAACAATGAAACCAGTAGGATATGTTTTTATTTGATTTTCCTTAGACAAAGTTGGTATTGTCCACCACTTACAGACTACCGGTAATATACATTTAACTGTTTATAAATAAGTCCAAAAAAGTATTTCATGAGAAATGCGTAATGTACATGTATGTTTTTTGTCAGTCCTGTAAATGTTTTGGAGGACATGCTAATTGACTGATGATAACTTCGGGAATTCATTTTTCATACCACGGCTCATTAACTACCAGTGAGGCTTAAACTTGTTGCTTTTGACAAGTGATTAATGTTACTTGAACCTAACAATTTGACCAAAAAAAATCAGGCGATACAAGATTCCAGCTTTGGCATTATAATGATTTAATGTGAAATTGAAATTAATAACTTCCTTCCTCTAGATTATTGACGGAATTATCCAAAACCAAAGTGAGAAATTGCTAACATAAAAGAGTCTGGTCTAGTCAGATTACTTAACGATAGAGGTACATTACACACATGCGATGTATAACAGTATTTCTGGAGACTTGGATCTACATATCCTGTATTGTTGATCTTACACACTGTTTTCCTGGATCTGTTATGGTTTCCGCGTTGTGTTGGTGGAGATGTCTTTTATCTTTCATCTAGGAACGTTGTTCTTTGTTTGATAAAGCGTTTCCATATTTCAGGGAAGCCTTCTGTTGGAAACAACCTTCATAATTATTTGATGTTTCTTCTCCAAATTGTTGAAAAGACAAAGAAATGCAAAATGTTTGATGTTATGAACGTAATGCAACATGCAGCACATAGAGAATGAGGATTTGTGGTTATTGTTACAAACGCAAACATATCTTCAACAAAACGTATTTGTTCATGTTGAGTCTTCTGGAAAATTGAAGAAGACGCTTGCTTTAATATTCTACATGGTACACAGATGCAAGAGATTAGTAAAGTCACAATATAAACACACTAAGGATACAAGGATACAGTCTACTTCTTTGTGACCATATCTCCCTTATTGCATACTGGTATGTATCTATTTCAACCTTTATTCCTTAACACTCTTACTTAAAAGAGACAAAAGCTCAGTTAAATCATGTGCTTCATATTATGTGGGGAAGGTTTTTTTATGAAGGTTTACCTTACATGTACTATCTACATTTAAGCAATTGGAAACTCATTCACAAAAGTGTAATTAGTTAGGAATAACATACATAACAAAACACTTCACAACTAATATAAATCCCTGCTGTTTACTCGGTTCAGTGCATCTTAGAAGCGTTGAATTTCCTATCTGCCTTACAGCATTTTAGCTTTTTAAACTTTTTCCTTTTTTTTACTTTTTCAGAGATACATTTGCTTGCTTCCAAGTGTAAACTGAATCTGATACACAAACAGTTGAGTGAGTAAATAGGGATACGTAATGAGGTTGCTTAATTTAAGGTAGATTTATTTCCATGTACATTCTACAGTGTATATTTGCCTTCATTATGTGAGACTCCCTGGTATCGCGGAGCATATAAGATGATGCAAATATATAGATTGAATAAGCAGGGAACGTCGCAAAAACAAACAAAATCTAGGTCACAGAGATGTCTTTGATTCTCAATTTATTGATTTCTGTGCAAAGGTTTTAAGGCTTATTTTTCCAACTCCTACAGAATAGAATAACGCAACACCTTCAGTTAAAATGTTGAATTAAAACCAAACCTGAAGTAAGTCTGATCCATGGTCATTTTCAACTCAAGAGTACTCATTAACTCGTTTCCGTTTTATTACCGATATCATAGTTAGCCTTTAGTAGTTGTGAGCTAATGCATTTTCAAAGTATTTGGTATGCCTAAATGTTTAGCAAAATACAAATATTGTCAATTAATTCATCCAGGATAACAAATGACATGCAGTTAGTATGGCTTATGACAACACATGTGATTAGCACTGCCTTGTATTCAATGCAGTACTCATAAAAATTACTTACCGATTCAGTTTAGTCATGTCAGTTTTCACAGCTATTATTAAGGTGATCGAGTTTCATCTATTTCAGGAGTAAAAATGTTGATTGAAATAAAAGGAACTAATGTGATGTGTATACAGATGGTGTCAATAATCTTGACCCAAAATTTGAAATATCTTGAAAGCAATTAATTCACTTTAGCTTGTTCTGGACTGCCACACCGAGACAGACAATGTCATCAAAGCTTTAAAATCTAACACCCATTATATAGGTACAATGCATTTCAGCAGCATGAAATTGCCTATAGCGCAAAAGGGTTTTGTGTAATCTTTCATGAAATATATTTGCTTGTTTACCCTATCTGTTTTATAAACAGATGGTTCCATCAATAGTTTGCGTAATTTTGAATTGCTTAATATAACACCACACATGTAAATTCCATATATTCTTTACGAGATAAGTCAGAAACGAACCCTTAGAGGTAGGTAGGTAATATTGTCAACTGAACATGGCAAAATGGCTACGATGTCGGGATATTCACTTCTGAAAATGGGTGTTCGGTTTTCGAATGACTATCACAAATGTTATTTTTATACATTTTAAATAGTGTGAACCTAAATTGAGCATTGTCAATGTTCACCATGTGTTCTTAGGAAATACTAGGCATGTTTCTGTGAGCCCTGGATGTATTTCCTTGTCAGAACATGCTGATGATTGATGATTGCTCCATTTTTCATATCACAGCTCATTTACTATCATTGAGGCAGGAACTTGAAGCAGTTGTCTTGTTATTAGTGTTACCTTGAACCTATGTGATACAAGATAAGGAAAGAAAACAACCACATCCTATCATAAATAGGACACCTTTATCATACGGGTATCTATTACTGTATTTGCGGTTTTGGGAGTCTGGTTTCTATCAAGGATGTGTAGTTGTGTATTTGTGTACTACAACCCAAAGTAACTATACTGTTAAGGCATATTTCCTAACTGATGTGTATGTTAATGTCCGAGTACTTTCTGCACGAGTGTCCAAAACTAACTCTGCCAAGCTTTCAACATGGTCTAAAACAAAATTCTCTTCCTTGATGGAGTCGTTTTAAATGTATTTAATACGCATATGTCTTGTGAAGAAGAATACACAATTTCAGTCTTTGGCAACAGTTAGATTTGATTATGTGGCTATTCAAACACACAGGGGTGCTAAAATGTTTTATGGACAGAATAATCGGCATGTAAGAGAAGAAAAATGGAAATCAAATCAAAAGACGATTTTGTTCATATAAAACACTTTATGTGCAATGTTGATGCATCATTGCTCAAGGATATTTTCGAAAAAGCAAAAGTGTTAAATTCATTTCTGTTATCCTGCCTTGTTAAGGGGGATTTCAAATTGACAGTGTTTGGAAACGAGCATTTTGAATAGATAAAGTTTTAAAATGATTATGCAAAGTAAGTTGACAGCAGGGGACTTTAGGATACTATGTTATTTCAAGCACCTGTGTATTGTATCAGTCTAAGAAAAACCTAGCCTTAATAATAGTTGCTTCCCTCCCGATCGAGAGGGAAGCGACTATTATTGAGGTTAGGTTTACGTAGACTGTGATGAAAGGAATTAAATGTTTTGAAAAGTAATAAGCTTTGAAAAAAATCCATCTTCAGACATTCTTTTCAAGAATAAGATCATTTGACTTTCCAAGTACAAATATAAATCCTTCTCGAAATAAACCTCGACAAAAACCTTTATCGTATGTTTGATTTCATCTGAACCAATTGTAACTGTATAAAATTATTATCATTCTAAAATGTTAGTAGAAATAAATAAGACATATCTTCAATAGAAACAATATATATTATCTAAGTGTTATCTACATTACGAGAAACACCTGCCTGTAGATAAGTACATGCAGTGAATCAGTTCTAGATGAAAGATAATGTTTTGATGTGCAGCCAACTGATAATCTACACAATGCTGTAACTACAAGTGATTCTTGGGAGACAATGATGAGAGCATATTTTCTTCTGCTTATCTGGAGCTTATTTTTCATGGTGCAGTCGCCAATAACATGAGTATGGCTAAAAATAAAAAAGGATCAATATTCATGATTTGTTTTGCTACTGACATTGATAAGAGCCTATTGATATAAGTATTAGTCTACTGCAAACCCGAAACACTGAAAAACATAAGTATCCTCGTCTGGCCTTTTATACAGTTACTTGAACATGCTCCAACATTGTTGTAACCAATCAACAGGGTCATCAATGTAGTCTAAACAACTGGTGGGAAACCATTCATTAATGTTGTTTATGTACAAGAAAATGTTTCGTCACATGGGTGTAATTGTTAAAAACTGACAAATAAGATAATTTCTGTGTACACATGCACATGTCTTGAAAACAGTTGAGATACCAATTTTATAAATCAAGGCATCAAAAGTGACATCTAAATGAATTACAGCTGCATTTAACCTTGTTTATATGCATCAGTTAATTTGTGTACAAACTGCAAGAGAACAAACAAGAAGTTACAAGAGAACATCAAGGAGCTTCACCTGAAAATTGAAGACCGAAATGGTATGTGCTTGTAAATATATCTAATGTTATATCTAGCAGTCCTCATTTGCGTAAACCTTTTTAGAAACCATCTGTTTGTGTAAATAGGGTAATCATATGTAAACAAGACACAGTCTTTCAAAAAGAATGAGCTACTTCAAAGTAAGGAGGCAATTAAATGTTGTTAAGATGAATTGAACCGATGTTGTGAAGGGGATTGTCTAATGTACGGAAATGTTGTGTAATGGAAGGAATGTGTTTTCCTAAATGAAAGCAACATTCTTCTACAACTCAATGGATGCTTTGTTTATCCTTTACATAAAAATTTCAAAACATTGTATTCGGCGCACTTAATGGTGTAAATAGAAGAATTTGTGTACCATTCACATCAGTGCTAAATGTAATGTCACATTTTCTAGCCCTAATTACGTAAATTCTAATCTACATGTTTGAACATGAAAGCATTTAGGAAGCTTAAACATTTCATTCGACTCATTAAAAAAACACTGTCCCCTACATAAGGAGGAATATGCCGTAATGGAGTGTATAAAGTTTTGTTGAGTAATAACTATAGAGAGGGCGGAGAGGATAGATTACATATCAGCATCCAAAGAGAGGATTCACCTGAACGTCAATACATATGGTAACCTTCATATTGCCATTCCAGCTCTATGTGTGGTAATTTTATGAAACATTGTTGCAATCATGAAATATATTTTTAATCTAAATTACATGTATATTATGAGAACCACCTGGCTGTAGATATATACACGTAGTGCATGCAGCTCTAACATAGATAACACTTGAGATGCAGCCAACTGGTTATCTGTACAATATTGCATACCTTGTGCTTGAAGGAAAATGACGAGAATGATTTTTCTTTGGTTTTTCTTCAGATAAAAATGAAATGCTTTATGGTACAGTGTGTATTTAACAGGTTGGAAAAGGGGAATTAAGTGTCATATTTCCCCCGATTTCATCGATGATAACTTGTAAGTCACTCTAAACATAATAGAAAGACTTTAAGCAAGATTGGCTGGGTGACAGAATTCAATTAATACATTGATCATAGTGTGCCACATGTTTCTCTCTACAAAACAAATTGTTTCATATAACAATATAAGGTCAAGAATCTCTCAACACTAAACTGCCAACAACAAAAACATCCATTTCAGAATGAGTCCTACATGCTAACTGACCTCAATCATAAAAGCACCTTTGGGCAGTTTGTGAAGTATGCTCCAACATTCTTTCGTTAATAACCTAGATGGACCCTTCCTTACAGTCCGACTGGAGGGAAACTCATCATCAATGTGGCCAATGTATTGGTTAGTTTCTTTGCACTATGTGGATAATGTATCAGCAAGTGTATCCAAACTGTTTAGAGTTTTCTTACTTGCACGAAAATGATGTAGACAGCCGCAGTTTACAATCATTTGTTATATCTTAAGCACTTTACATATTTCACTGTAATATGCATCCACGGATTTTAAAGTCAAAAACACCTTTTGGCATTATTTGTCAAAGGATGCAGGTGGCAACTTTACAAGTAATACAATACATTGTTTGAAGATAAACAGAACTCAATTCCATACAAAAAATAACAAATAAAAATTGGTTATCTCTTCAAATTCCTTTAAGGCATGATGTTTTATCTGAACAATGGAAGCAATATAAAAGAAGTGAGCGAAGTAACATGGCGTTTATTTCGTCCATCTTTTTTCTGTTTATTTTGTTTATGGTTTCAAAAAATGATTCTTGTGGTCTAGTTATTGCCCTTGATTGTGCAATAGGTCTTTGAGTCATTAACATGTCTGATGCTCCAATGAATACATGCATTGTCAGACACAGTTACACCAAATGCTTGCAATTTTGCTTTCAGGAAGTATGTCTGTTATTGGCTTAGATCTATGATTGATAAAATATTGTTGGAGTATGGGAACATCTTAACACCATTACATTTTCATAGCCACTTGTTTAATATGTCACAAAGGTGGGTAACACCTAAACTTATATTCAGTCTCTGATAAATGATAATTCTAAAAAAACAACCATTTTGTTCAATGTAAGAAAGGAGCCTCGGGGAATTGGAAATTTCAGATTCACTGCAGATCTGGACTTGCTTTAATTAGGGGATAAATCCATTCTGTTTTTTATTTTGGGGTTGTATGTCGTGCATTCTTTACCCCTAAATATAATTTCAAACCGAGCTTGCGAGGTTTGAAATGTTTATTTAGGGGTAAAGAATGCACGACATACACCCCAAAATAAAAAACAGAATGGATTTATCACCATTCTAACATGACTTATTAGTAAAAAAAGGTGGAACTATTTTGACTTGCGCAAAAGCAATGAGATTAGGTCAAACCGGTGCAGAACGGTTCCACACACTTGCAAAACAACGGTACAGTCCACTTTAAAAAAAACCACATAACAATTAAAATGTCATTACATACAGAAAAAACATGTTTAAATAGACTCATCTATAATCTATTGAGCATATTATCAATAGAAAACAGATTTCAATGTCGTCAAAGTTACGATTTTTTACCTAAATACATGGGTCGACCCATCACCCCTAAAAGAGCGACAAGGACTGACCAAATCAAGGGACGTTACTCTGAAAATAGTTGTTCACTACGTGTCGGTGAACTGTTTCAAACTTAGTGGAAGCTGTCAAGAAAGTTATATTTTGTGTCATGGTTGGGGACATTGTGACAGGAAAAGGTGTCACTTGTGAATTAGAGGTAGGGGCAGTGACAGCATTCTGCGAAATTAAAGAATTAAGTCGCTTCCGTTCATTTGACGAATCGCTGTATGAGAGGTGTGCGATCGTTCATTTTATTTATAGATCTGTGGACTGTGATTAATTTACATCGCTAAGCAGTAAGAAGCACTTCAAACAGGAACCAAAAACCTCGTTATTAGATTAAAATTTGTTGATGTTTCACAATGTCGACAAGTTTCTGATATTGAAATTTAAAGTGTCGTCGCCAACATGTCTATTGTAAACAGAAAGTCGCTGAGTGCAGATTGTCTACGCGTGCGCGGAGTAATGTGAAGCGGTCGTAAATATTTAGAGGTGATTATCGGCGAAATAATTACTCCAAAATGTTTATTAGCAACCAATCAGAACGCAGTATTTTCAAACTAGTTTTCGTGTCATGTTAGAATAGAGGTTTTAATAGGTCAAAATAATATTAACTACAGTCTGAGTGTAAGACTTTGTAACACCTAGAACCATAAAACAATATATACATGAATAATGTGACAGCATGAATCAATATAATCCTATTCGTTATTACTATCTACATCAGTTGCTGTGAATATAACTTCGTGCCTTGAAAAAGAGCAGAACTGACATTAACAGCGGTGTGTGACATTTATGACGTCTTATCTGTTCTAATAACAGCATCGAAACAACATCAGAGATGCCAGTTCTAGAGGAGTGTCAGTATTATCACATTATGATCAAGGAAAGTTAAAGTGATAAACTGTTGTTTCCAAAATGCTCTTCTTAAATTCAAGATTTAACGTTAAAAAAGGATAAAGGCAAAGTTTTCATTTAACTTTTGAAGAACTCAATGTGTTTACATTAAGAAAACATAATTGCTTGCTGAAGTTACTGTCTGTCACAACCTGAACAGCAAAAAGAGAGAATGATTTTCTGCTCTCTGGTTCGTTTCTATCTGACATGTTTATTTCAACATAACCTGACTTGCATTTTAGTTGTCTCTTTTCATTCACATTGGTCGTTGTAAAACGGTTTAGTTAAGGAATCATTTTGATACCATTGGTTGTTGAAGAAAGCCAGATGCAGATACATCGATAGCTGTATATTCAAACAAATAATAATGCAAGCATGTCTATTTCTCGAACACATGAGAACAAACTTCTCTTGAAGGTTTAAACGCAAATTAAATAAAAAGACAGTTGCCTCATGTACATTGTAATTTTAGATGTCATATGCATGTTCGTCCAACTTAATAAAGTTGACTCCCAAATATTTCCCAATGCATCCTTTATATTTCGAATGATTAGCTTTTCTAGAAAGGTGACCTTATAAACATTTTTTCTGAATAATTATGTTTAAACCATAAATAGTCTTGCAGAGTGAATAGAGTATTGAATTGTCCTAAATCTGTAATGAGTCCCAATACAGTTTTGCATTTACAGATTTGAAACAATGTAACTACAAAGTTTTTCTATTAAGTTTTGAGAAACTACATTTCAGTTGTAGACATTGTGTGTAACTTAAAGCTTTTATCTAATTCAGTTGTAAACCTTGAAAAAAAACCTCATAATAATGCTTTACTCTAGTCGAATACTAAATAACACTTTAATAGTTTCAACTTGACATAGCCATCATTATAATCCTCCTCCTACTGGCATTTTGCATTAACCTAAATGCCATCACTATTACTCAAAATCCGTTATTCTTGTCGTCTCTTTCCAAACTACATGAACGATCTTATGCTTCTTGAATTCTGGAAAGCAATCTAATATGTTGATGTTGTCATGATTCTCTTTACATCCATTTCTCAAATAGACAACACTCGATTCTCTCCATTTATTCATATCATGTGGGTGTATGACACATTTGTAAAAAGTTTTCATCAACGTTACACCTATGCAATCCCACAAAGTCAAAAAGACGATGTTGTGAAGTATGGGTACACCTATCACGGTAATCTTAAAACGTGATAGGGAAATAGCATCTGTTTTCTGGATGGATAGTGTACAGAATGTTTCCAATGGAGTGCGGAAATAGGTATCTAAACAATGTCCTAGATAATGCTTTCCTAATAGCTTGTGCTGAAGTCTTGTGATATTTGCCAATTAATGGAGATATCAATGTATCCGTATCTCTTGTTACTGCCAAGTAGATGTCGGGTCAACACGAACCCTTCATTTTGTCAGTGTTCAGATGAGCAGACCATACCTAGAAGCAAGAATTATCAGATTTAAGGGGGATATCATTAAAACAAATTTCACTTATAAGCTAAAGGATTCTTGATTACCATTTAGCAAATTAAATGCTCATTTGGTGATGATGAGTTTGTATACATATGTTACTTGTATCCTATTGCAATACAATTTCTTCCTCTTCTTTAAATACTCCTTTCAAAGTTAGTTTAAAGGATATGGCTAAACAAGGATTAAAAGGATAACCTTGATTCTTGATTACTGATTAGCAAATAAAACGTAGATATGGTGAGTATTTTTAACAAACATAAAAAAGGTAGCTATTTAAGTAGGTAACTATTATCTTATTCAACATTCTTTCAACTTTGTTTAAAGTATATTGGCCGTATGTATCATGAGCGGACAGGTTTCAAGCCATTTGTAGATTTCTGTTTGAGGCTTTAAAGCAATTTGTGCTTGCTTACTCCTCTTTCTCACAAATGTGATCATATTCTTATACTGTCATAATCTTCTTAAGTGTCCATTTTTATTTATTGTGGGCGTTTTGACCTTTTGCCTTCCAGCAATAGATAACTATTTGCTTGTGTAATGCAGTCTTCGTGTATGTAAGACGATATGTTTAAGAAGGAATGAAAAGAGTTTTCTCCATACTCAGAACCAACAGGAAGTTGTAAAACATCTCCCTGCTTGTTTAAGAAACACAGAGTATGTTGATAGGATTACATATGTCAAATTTTGAAATCGATGTTATTACATCGGGAACCACTAACTGTTTCTGAAAATAACAAGTTAAAGGTCAATCAGTACATCAGAGCGAAAATACGGCCATTCAAAGTCGGGATTTTGATCGAAAACCGGACAATGTGGCTCGAGTGGCACGAAAATTCGCCAAACGTAATTTTGAAACCTTGTTATAAGCTGACAGGAAGAGATATTCGATTCGATAGTGTTTATTAGGTATTGTAACTAATATGTAGATACATTGGATGCATAATTTTGAATATTAAATGTATTTGAGATGTTTTCTTGATTTTTCCATAAAATCAAGCATTTTAGAGATATTATGCATAAATGGATATATTTGCAAATCCAGTGATGAGTTATGAACTTCAATCAGCATATTAGATATTTTGTAGCTTATCAAAACCAAATAAAATTTTAAGAAAGATACTCTGTGTCACTTTAAGGCGATTACATGGAATTACAACAGCGATACCTGCTGCGTAAGTATGCATTTTCATTTATTGTGGGCGTTTTGTACTCTTTGCTTCCAGCAATAGATAACTATTTGCATGTTTAATGCAGTCCTCGTGTATGTAAGACGACTTTTTTAAGAAGGAACGAAAAGTCTTTTCACCATGCTTTGAACAAGCAGGAAGTTGCTTGTTAAGTGGATGTCATGGAATTCAAACAGTGGTACCTGCTGCGTAAAGCTATTGACACCCACGTTTCGGAAGTAAAGCTAAAACTCCTACCTACAATAGTAAAAGAAGATATACATTACTTACGTTTCCTTTGCTTCAGGCGCAGGTGTGTAGGTTGTATTGATCCTTCTGATCCTGCTTGCCTGATATACTGCAATTATTGTTTCAAACAAAGATGTAATCATAGATGATAAGCTTAAAGTTTTTATAAACCAAAATATATTTGTGTTTATTATTACATTTATAATGTCTGATTATGATTTCATTTAGTGCGCCAAATGTCACTACTCAAATATGTTGAGTTTGGTAAGTATGGCTGTTTTTAATGCCACTTTTGAGGGGCAGGTGACACGCACCATTTATTAAGTCCGTTTTGAAGCATATATTTAGGAACCGGAAATTGTGAAATGGCCACACTTGATTCACCTTCATGTCGACAAGCCGGATTTATCTTTCGGTCCATTTCGTAAACTGTTTCCTATTTAATGAATTTTGACCTGATCAATTCATGGTTGGTCGCAAAATATTCCTAAAAATACCACAAATACATTCAAACTAGTTTACAGTTTGATAATTGGGCGATAATGCCACTTTTGATAAGCAGCTTAGATCTATCTGGCAACCAGTGCACTAGCTTTTATGATAATTAGTTGGTCACTTGATACAATATAACAGTAATGAACAAATAATAACGATTTTCAGGTTATGTTGACAACATATTTAGATATGTCATTTGACAATGTAACAATATTTAGCATTTGGTGTAATTAAGATACGCACATCGCTGGTAATAAAGCAATTATATAATGTGTTATTTTAGTTGAACAATGAAGTGTCAATTTGCAAGTCTAGTTAACATGTCACACCCGAGAGCTTTATTTATTGGACAAATTAACAAACACAAGCCTAGTTTTAATTTTGTTAAATATCTTTGAAGGAAAATAAAAAAAGGAGTAAAGTCAAGATTAGATGCTTCTATCAAAAGTAAACTTGCAAATATAGATACTATAACAGCAATATAAGAGTTTACAAATAATGCCAAGGCCTTTAAGCATTTACTTGAAAATGCTTCAACAGATATTTGGTAACAAGCTGTCATATCATCAGTCGAGTCTGCCTAGCATACCCTTCATCAATGTTAGTAATGTTTGAGAAATTATGTCCACACCACCTAATGTGTTTCAACATAACAGGGGTTGACTGGGATATTGTATTTTAAACGTAACATGTACACATGTATTTTTTTTTCATTCTGTATAACAACAGTTCACCACCTCCCTCGGTTATTGCAAGATAAGAATACGCCTACCCATCCGTCAACTTACATGTTAGTCATTCCATGCAGAAAATGATGTGATGAAATTAGTGCCCCTTCACAAAAGACATGCGGTTAGGAAGGGTCCGAGGAAATGCAGCTATTGATGTATTGCTTTATTAGAATAAGAGTTAAATCCAATTTCAAAGAAGGAGTTGAGTCAAATATGTTTTTAATTAACAAGGCTGAGTTCTGAAAGAGGCTTGATGTTGTAACCTGTTTGAACAAATGAAAAAGATTTTTTCTTAAAGGGAAATTTGTTTAGAACTAACAATAACTTATTGAGCTATGAGTTTACAATTGTCTTGAATATGACTATCAAGCATTTCCATACCATAATCGAGACGTGAAGTAATTTGAATTCATTTGCAAAAGCCTTGACGGTAAAAAATCGTTCTTTTACAGTAACATTTTTTTAAATATAAGATGTAGATTGCGAAAAATTCCTGAATGATACATAACCTCAGATGACTTTGTCCAAATGTTCATCTTTTAAAGACTAGCATTTATTCCCTGAATATTAGAAGAAAATTTCAATATCCCTGCGTCTTCATTGATCATAGATATGCCTATCACAAAAATTGCTTACCATAAACAAATTGAAAACCCAAAGACAAACTCTTCTTCACATTTATGCAAGCAAGAAATTTTTCAGAGTGATGTTAAAAAAATCCATTATATGCCCAATTTTACTAAAACATTACCCTGAAGGAACAATACTTTCGATGTAGCTCCTTAGGTCCACACTTTCGTTTCTTCAGATACCAATTTGTACATGCCAAAGGTCGCAACACAGTCTATTTGTGTTTTTTTTCATATCGCATATTTTTCATATTGTACCCCTGTTGTACAAATGGTGAGATTTAATAAACTATATTGTATTGCATTGTATTGTATAAATAGATAATGGACAACTGGATAAATTAATGAATTAACTACATGAAGGTAAATCATATCTATGTTTCATAAATCACTTACTGAATGATATGTTAAAAATACCTTTTGACAGCAAGACCTGTTCTTTGGGGATTAACCTTTTTCAAACTCTTGGTTAATTCAATAGTGAAAGGATAACGCAACTGTTGGTTCCAAATTGAATGACAATGTCTATAAAATTCTCTATAAATTTACACTCTTGTGTACATGTATTACATACCTTAATTCAAAACCCTGTTCGATCTTTCAAATACATGAAATTGGCTTAGCTTTAAAACAAAACAAGTTTTAATATAGACAACAGTAGCTTGACATCCAACAAATCGATTGGCGCCAGACTGAAGTTATGCTCATAACCAATAATTATCATAACCATTCAGAAAAAACATATGATCAAATTAGAAGTCTGAACCACAATGAGTGCTAATAAATGTGATGACATTAGCTAATTTGATACCAAATCTTCACATACATGTATGAGATTAAATGTAAAATAAACTTACTGCCTTAACACTGTAATTCAGAACACGTTAACAAGTATGTTCGTCTCAATGAAAATGACGATCCATTATCCTTTTAAAGAGCATTGTTACAATTGGTCAGCCAATGACTTTTCTGCAGGTGCTACATCAGAAAGACAATTTAATAGAACGCATTCAACTTTAAGATACAATTGAGTAATATGTATAAATAGTATAAAATCTGTATTTCTCCATGTTTCATTTTGTCACACATGGAAATTTGACCACTTTTTCAAATATTGGTATTGTTTCACTGTTTTTGATTATGGTAATTGAAATCATCAATTCTAAATGATGCAGTCCAACTATTGTTGATGTTCACTGATTTGTCAAAAAATCTACTCAATATTTGTATTTTTTAAAAGGTGGTCCTAGCGCCGTTGAACAGCTGGAAGTTGGAAATCAGGCGCATTATAAATGCATTATTATTATTATTATCCTATTACATTTGCAAACAAAAAAATTCTACTTCAAATGATCTAAAATCTAGCATGCTATGAATGCATTTAAAGCTTCAGGCAAGATGCAATGACACACCAAAAATCAAAACATCAAAGGCGATATATAATTGAAATGTTCTGTGAAGTATTAATTTGTTATAAATATCATGTAATTTGTGTACAAACTACATGAGAAGATCAAGAAGCCTCACCTGGAAATTGAAGACCGAAATGGTAAATGCATGTAAATGTATCTGATTTTGAAATCCTCATTCGCGTAAACCATTTAAGCAACCATCTGTTTGTATACCAGATAGGGTAAAAATTTCTAAACAAGAAAGTGTCTTTTAAAAAGAATGAGCTACTTCAAAGTAGAGAGGCAATTACATGTTGTTAAGATGCGTTGAACCGATGTTGTGCAGGGGATTGTCTTTTGTAATGTTATGTTATCAAAGGAATGTTTTCCCTAACTGAAAGCAACATTTTGCTCCAACTCAATATAGTTGCTTTGTTTTACCTTTACATAAAAAAATCTTAATTCAAAACATATTCAATGAAACTATTTGCGTAAACAGTAAAACTTTTATTTCACTCAATAACAGTTTAGACTGCATGTTATGTAATATTATCCAGCCCAAATACGTAACTACTACTGCCCGTACTGACTCTAATCTACATGTTTAACTATAAACCCAGTCACCATGATGTAAGGAAAGACTTAAATTTCACTTGAGCACCAGAAAACACTCTCCTTTAATACAAGGGGGTCCTAATGAAGTAGAAAATGCGCCTTTTCCAATTCTCCTGAGAATTTGACAATTACGTCTTATGATGCACATGTTCATCAAGGTCTTTTTATGTCATTGCTACAATGTCTTAACTTTTATGGAGTAGTAAATACAGGGAGGAAACATATCAGTAACCAGAGTAATCTATGAGCTGTTTGGAAGAATCGTATAAGCTATATCTTTTCAGTTTAAATTGTTGACCTCAATGTTTATCTCATAGAAATGTTTGACAAGCAGCAGAATATTCAAGGATATACGAGTTAGATAAAAAAAGATCCAAAAGAAAACAAACTTGTGAAGAGAGTGAAATTATGTAAATGATAATTTTCTTGAAGCAAATGATTCGATACTTCCTTTTTCATAGCCTAAAAACCATTTTGCAAATGATGAGTAAAAACTTAATGTCAGTTTTGAATTATTCAAACATGACACTTTACATGACCCTTTATGTTAGTGTTTCTCCTGACACCCGCGATTCATTCAGTTACTACTGTTTTACATAATAGCGGTATTGCTTATCCGGGATTTATCAACCTGATCCACAAATGCTGTTAATTACGCCTACATGTCGAGCCTCCTGGCTTTCTGACTGTGTGAGAAATCAAAATATTAATCTTATACAATGGTAATGTTCATGAATGGACGGCTAGCATACTTTACCACAGTGGTGCAGAAATCTTTTCGTTTGATGCTTTCCTGATGTTCCTGAAATCTAGCAATCAAGGGAGATAACCGTCTGTTGAGGTTAGGCCAACACAAACACTGAATATCATCATGTGTTTGGCAGATTCCAAATACAAAAAGATATTTATATCAACTAAATGTCCGACTCCCTCGTTGACCTTTGTTATATTTCCGTGTTTGTTCTCAATCTTAGCCAGCATCCCATTAAAACATGGCGAACCGTGCAACACTACTTAGCTTTAAAGGGGCAGTAGCACGTTTTTTGACAATTTTATATTTTCAATTTTTCACTGATAATTGTAAGTTAATGCTAAATGTTTAACTTTGATAGTGTCACAAATCTCATTACACAAACCAATCATCCACAGTCAGAGAACAAATTATAAAGATTCACATAAAATCCATTGGCAGCTATTTTTGTGTGGACACCTTTAATTCATTTTGTGTAAGAAAAGGAATCGCATGGCTTAACTTTACATTATATATTTGATTTATTACTGCTTCATTCAGTTTAAATACATTGTCTTTAGATAAGAACCATTAATTTTAATTTTTCTGACATCACCTTATGTTCCCCCTAAAAACGTGCTACTGCCCCTTTAGAAGAATCGTATAAGCTATATCTTTTCAGTTTAAATTGTTGACCTCAATGTTTATCTCATAGAAATGTTTGACAAGCAGCAGAATATTCAAGGATATACGAGTTAGATAAAAAAAGATCCAAAAGAAAACAAACTTGTGAAGAGAGTGAAATTATGTAAATGATAATTTTCTTGAAGCAAATGATTCGATACTTCCTTTTTCATAGCCTAAAAACCATTTTGCAAATGATGAGTAAAAACTTAATGTCAGTTTTGAATTATTCAAACATGACACTTTACATGACCCTTTATGTTAGTGTTTCTCCTGACACCCGCGATTCATTCAGTTACTACTGTTTTACATAATAGCGGTATTGCTTATCCGGGATTTATCAACCTGATCCACAAATGCTGTTAATTACGCCTACATGTCGAGCCTCCTGGCTTTCTGACTGTGTGAGAAATCAAAATATTAATCTTATACAATGGTAATGTTCATGAATGGACGGCTAGCATACTTTACCACAGTGGTGCAGAAATCTTTTCGTTTGATGCTTTCCTGATGTTCCTGAAATCTAGCAATCAAGGGAGATAACCGTCTGTTGAGGTTAGGCCAACACAAACACTGAATATCATCATGTGTTTGGCAGATTCCAAATACAAAAAGATATTTATATCAACTAAATGTCCGACTCCCTCGTTGACCTTTGTTATATTTCCGTGTTTGTTCTCAATCTTAGCCAGCATCCCATTAAAACATGGCGAACCGTGCAACACTACTTAGCTTTAAAGGGGCAGTAGCACGTTTTTTGACAATTTTATATTTTCAATTTTTCACTGATAATTGTAAGTTAATGCTAAATGTTTAACTTTGATAGTGTCACAAATCTCATTACACAAACCAATCATCCACAGTCAGAGAACAAATTATAAAGATTCACATAAAATCCATTGGCAGCTATTTTTGTGTGGACACCTTTAATTCATTTTGTGTAAGAAAAGGAATCGCATGGCTTAACTTTACATTATATATTTGATTTATTACTGCTTCATTCAGTTTAAATACATTGTCTTTAGATAAGAACCATTAATTTTAATTTTTCTGACATCACCTTATGTTCCCCCTAAAAACGTGCTACTGCCCCTTTAATCATATTCCAACGCCGTACTTCAGGAGTTTTCTTACATGCGTTGATCTGCATATTATCATTCAAGCTATATGTGTGGTAATTGAATGAAAAAGTATTGCAATTATGAAATATTTTTAATCTCAATAACATATATATAATGAGAACCACCTGGCTATAGATATATACACGTAGTGCATGCAGCTCTTACATAGATAACAATTGAGCTGCAGCCGACTGGTTATCTGTACAATATCGATGCCATGTGCTTAGGGGCAAATGAAGAAAATGATTTCGCTTTGTTTTTCTTCAGATAAATTTTAATGCTTTTTGGTACAATGTGCATTGTGCAGATTGATAAAGGGGTGTCGTTTTTTCCTCGATTTTAATGATATTAACCTGTTAATGATTCTGAAAATAATATAAATAATTTAAGGAAAGTTGGCTGGGTGACAGAATACAATCGATATATTGGCCAAAGTGTTTCACAAGTTTCTCGTTACAGTAACAATTGTATTATATAACGATATAAGGTCTCAAAACTCCCAACACTAATCTGCCAACAAAAGATACACTACAACAGCTATTTCAGAACGAGTCCTACATGCTAACTGCCATCAATCATTAAAGCATCTTTGGGCAGTTGGTGAAGCATGCCCAAACATTCTATCGTTAATAACCGAGATAGACCAGCCATACTTTACAAGATTCTTTCCAACTGGAGGGAAACACTTCATCAATGTGGCAAATGCATCAGAAAGTGTTTTCACGCCATCAAGAGTGTTCAAACATTGTAAAAAACAGTATATCAGCATTCATTGTATATATCAACATTTGACATATTTTTATTTTCAAATGCCTTTAATGGATGTAAAATTATCAAATCAAATTATATCAAATAAATGTATCATGCTCGTTCAACCCCAACCTTCTCTGAAGGAAGTTTTCTTGATTTTTTTAAACAAGGAAATGTCACTTTTTACTTTGTTGTAATGTATGGTATACAATTGGGAATCGGAAACTATGAAACGTAGCTGAGTGTAGCTTGGAGCGATAAACACGTCTGATGCTCCAATGAGGTCAAGTTTTGCCAGACACAAATCACTACGTGCATGAAATTTTGGTTTTTGAAAGTATGTCTGTCATAGGCTAAGATCTATGACGTATAAAGATTGCGGGGGTATGTGAGCCATTTACATCTTAACACCTTACATTTCAGTAGCCACTTGCTTTGCATGTACTCAGGGATCCATAAAACATTTTATACGTAAAAAATGTAAAAATTAAAAAAATATAAAACAATTTTTTCTACATATGTTGCTATAAATGAACGCTTGTGAATTGGAAAACGACTGATATAACTGGATATAACAAGGTTGTGTGGCATTTATGATGTCTTATCTTTTCTAATAATGGACAAGTAACAACATCAACGACGCCAGCTCTAGATGACTGTAATTATTAGCACGTCTGAACGTTTTACAAAAAGAAAATTCAAATTCATTCTATTCTATTCAAATCGGTCTTACAGCCCCTGAAACACAATTTCTCAATAGACTCGTGAAAACGAACAGCTGCAGTGGGCTCCTTTCAATTTTGATACTAAATAGCTTCAGTTAAGAGATTAAATTCTCGTCTAGATTTCACATTAAAAGAGGATTAGGGCGACGTTTAACCGTTTCCTTTGTGGAATTCGGATTATTTACAAATTGTGCAGAACCGGTACAGAAACAAGCGATTTGCGTTTTTGGTTCGTTTCCAATGGACATGTTATTTCATTTTTTGTTATTGAGTTCATTTCAAAGGATTGTCATTCCAAATATATAATGATAATCAAACAAATAAAATTATTGGCGTTCATATCAAACATTTCATATGAAATCTAGCAAATGACCAAATGTTTGCTTGTATTTCTTAGTAATGTAGTTGAAAATAACAATGATGGAAGGATGACATTTTATTATCGTTCCCTATTGTGAAGGCATTCTATGTTCATGGTTACATTTATCACTGGATCAAGGTCATCCTTACTGAAACAAAACTGAAATCAAAACCAGAAAAACAACGATAGATAAACGATTCAAGCAATCTATACAAACACGGTGAAAAACACAACAGAGCCCGGATGTACACTATTGTAAATCAACAAGACAAGTTAATGTTCATGTTTGACTACATAAAACATCACGGTTTTCTTGGATCCCCTTTCATCATAGTTTGCAACTGTATAATCAACTTATCTGATTATATCGACCCCTTTCTCCCATTCCAAACACATCATGGTCTCGTCTAGTTTGTACTTATGCTATCTTCAGTTAGGATTTCTTTCAAATATGTTGAATCATATACATATTTCGTTGTCATTCCTTTGCAAATATGTAATAGAATGGCCCAGAAATAAACTTGTCCTAGCATTACACATTTGGAATGCTACGGTTGAAGAGTATCAACCTTTAACTGATTGTCATGTGAAGACGTCAGCAGATGTATATTTTAAGCTGTATTGGCAAAGAGTATTTGTTTATTCGAGCACAAATCAGTAAAGGTCAAAACCAATCAAATTTGCTGTCAACAAATCTCAAAGGATTTCAGAAAGCAGCCTTTACATTTCGAATGATTTTCTATCCTTTCTGGGAAGGAGTGACCTTTTCAATTGAATAGTCTTAAATCTATAATCACAACCAAAACAGTTTGACACTTACAATTCTAAAAAAATATGTAACTACAATGTTTTGCTCTTCAGTTTTGAGAAACTACCTTTCACCTGTAGACATGGTCACCAGCTAACCTTAAAAAATACCTCATTAAAGGGGCAGTAGCACGTTTTTTGATAATTTTATATTTCAAAATTTCCACTGATAATTGTAAGTTAATGCTAAATGTATAACTTTGAGAGTGTCAGAAATCTCATTACACAAGCCAATCATCCATGGTCAGAGAACAACTTTTAAGGATTCACAAAAAAATCCATTGGCAGCCATTTTTGTGTGAACACCTTTAATTCATTTTGTGTAAGAAAAGGAATCGCATGGCCTAACCTTACATGATATATTTGATTTATTACTGCTTCATTTAGTTTAAATACATTATCTTTAGATTGGACCCATTAATTTTCAATTTCCTGACATCACCTTATATTCCCCCTAAAAACGTGCTACTGCCCCTTTAAACTAATGATTTAGTCAAGTCGAATTAATTACTCTAAAACAGCTTCAACCTTGCTAATCCATTCATAAATTCCTCTATATTACTGGCATTTTCCATTAACCTAAATACAAACTCAGATATATTTTTTTTTCGAAGTCCATTATTCTTGTCGCTTAGTTGAAAGTACGTGAATTACCTTATCCCTGCTACTTGAATTATAGAAATCAATCTACTATTTTGATGTCATCATGGGTCTCTTAACATCCATAATTCCTGTTAATCATTACAAATCTACATTAAAGAGGCTTTATTTGGCGTATTAAAATGCTGTAAATCGCTTCTAACATGACGAAACAGCTTACTACAAGCCTATACTCTTGCACCATTTTATCACAACAGTATCTTTATAAATGCATGAAATATTCCTCAGATGATACATTAATCCTCCGTTTCCCTCAATTTGTATAAATCATGTGGGTGTATGACAATTTAAAAAAAATCTGGCATCAATGTTACGCCCGTGCAATTTAACAACGTCATAAAGACGGTGTTGTGAGGTATGGGTACACCCAACACTGTTATCTTGAAAACGTGATAGGGAAATAGCATCTGCTTTTGGGACGGACAGTGTACAAACTGTTTCAAAGTGGTACGGAAGTCAGTATCTAAACACTGTCCTAGATGATGCTTTCCTAATGACTTGTGTTGGCGTCTAGGCATATTGCCAATAAAGTGAGATATCCATATTTCGATGAGATCAAGGAGATATCAGGCCAGGTCAACACAGCTTTCGGATGAGCAGATTAAACTTCAGATTAGCGGGCGATTCAGACATTTGACCCTGTGAGACCCTTAAGGATAAGCTTGATTCTTAACTACTGATTAAAAAAATAACTGTACATATGATAAAACATGATAAATCACACAACTGAATTTTCAGTCTATGAAAATCTAGCCTCAATGTTACGTGGTATTTTGTCGAAGTTTTTTCGTGTATTTTCAGATTAAAAAGATAAAAAGATGGCTTATTTAGTAAAGTGCCTATTAACCTTGTCTACATTATTCCATTATATTCGAAAAGGTATAAAGCCGTGTATAATTTTTAAGGCAATTTGTAGATTTGGTTAATACGGTGTTCTATGTATTTATCAATGCATTCTAACCTACCGAACATTCAAAGCATACGTTTAGTCTATGCATATCCATTCATATACAATGTTAATGCTTTCTGATATGTTATGTTAGTGGGGCTTCTTCACTCATACAAAATATGGTCATACAGTATTCTGATACCAACACTGTGGGCGTTTTTGTACTGTTTACCTCCCCGGAGCATTGACTATTACTTGTTTAATGCAGTCCAAGGGTCTGATTCCGTGTTTGTGAATGATTGAAAAGACGTTTCCTCATTCCTAGAGCAACAGGAAGTTGGAAGAAAAGGAATTTCTACCTGAGGACATGAAAGTTATACCTGATTTGTAAGGTTATTGACACCCACATTCGGAATTATAGCTGAATCTCCTACGTACAAATGTGCAAGTCGATATGTTACTTCCGTTTCCTTTGCTTCAGGTGCAGGTGCGTGGTTGATTGGTTCCTTCTTCCCCTGCTAGCCTGATGTGCAGGTTTTGTTTCAAACAGAGATGTCAAGAACAAGAACCATGTTTTTTTGTATCTAACATTGTGCGGATTTATAAGTAAAAAAAACCATTTTGTTCTCAATAAACAATATTCTGAAACCTGTCTCAATGAATTCCAAGTGATATACAGAAAAAATGCTTTTAAACAAAATATTTTCTGTAACGGTTCGTTAAAACAATGTTTAAACTTACACTTTTCATGGTCAGACAATTAAAAAAATAAAATGAATATATATGATATGTTTTGCATCCTTGCTAATGTTTAACCTCTATAAACCTGCTTGGTTAAAACGACTGTATAACCACAGCTGATAAATGTGCACAAGTATTTCTTAATAGAGTCAAAATAATACCTCTCTCAATTTGTTTCATTCACATTTCCGAGAAACAATCAAGAAATTCAAGCACCTTCAGATGATTGTACGAATGAATAATCACACTCAGCATTTACCTCAACACAAGAGTGATAATCCTGACAGTCATCTAGATCTGAAGATGTGGTGGTGTAACGATGACGTCGTTGGTAGTCATGCTTATCATTCAGATTAGATGTGAATGCCACACAACGTTGTTAAGTTGTAACAACTGTTACACTCGCTTTCCCATGTACATCTTATCGATCATCAAAAACATGAGAACGCCGAATTCATGTTGGAAATATTAATATCGGTAACAGGTGCATGTATGTATGCTTTGTTATTGATGAGCAGCTTAATGTTTTAGGGATCGAATACCGTTACAGTAAGATTTGAAGAAATGGTTGCAATTTTGTCTTGACAGTAGTGATATAAGAAGAGAGAACAAGGGTTGTGAGTGTGGTCAAACTTTTAGCATTGATGTACACTACCGTATGGCATTTTCAGCTTGCATTACTTATGTATCTAAAAGCGGAAGGCAAGGAGTTTCATCGATGAACAACTTCTTTACTGTAGATACACTGTAATAGCGACGTTTTGATTTGAATAAAGAAGTTTATCACCAGTAAAATAAAGCTCCTTGTCTTCTTTCAGCTCAATAAATTTCCCCTCACTGAAAAATCTGAAGCTCTAAAATGGAAAACAACTAAAGCTGATGTCTGATGCTACATAAATATATCCAAATCTATATCAACCATTTTCAGAAGAAACAATATATTGTCTTTCATCAGAAATGTAGATAGCCATTGTATGCTTTGTGGACTGGACAATGATATTCTTTGCCAGAGATTTTCTTACAAATTGATTAATTTGAGTTATGTAAGTGACATATTTTACATCATTTGGATTATTTGCGTAATGGTAAACTATTAAGTGTTTTTTACAAAAAATTATAAATAACAAGATAAACATATGTTTATATATGTACTGTACATATGTTGTATATGAAATGATTGTGACTAGGGAGACCTTAAAGAGTTATGTGATAATGGACATTTAAATAACTTGCTTGTATGTTTATTGTTTTTAAACAAATTAATTATTTTTCTTCAAAATCTCTTTTAGTCCGTGACACCTACAACGCAAACATTTGACTTTTTTGTAATGCACCCAGTGTTAAACTGTACAGGCTGTACAGTGTTGATAACGAGTCACAAGGTGGTGCATTTCTCCTTATTATTCCTGATTGCCGATTCTTATCGTATTCTTTAAACTGCCCAAATAGTTTTATTTGAAGTGTAACAGTTGAGCGTGGCACATTTCGGTTAACGATTCAAATTCATGGCATATTTTGTGATGAAGATGATGGTCAGCGGTTAAAGAGGCATAATAATTTAAAGTTTTAGTTTCGAGGGGCATGGAGCGTTCACATCCACCTCACCTTTCCATTCAAGTTGTGAGCTTCTCGAAAGAGTAATACAGTCTGATGTACATAGACGGTATATCAGATCATAATCAGACCATATAACTTGAAAGGTTTTAACTCAAAAGGCCAATGTAGCGTTCAACCCGTTGGAAGATAATAAAGTTGTTTACTTCTTATGAGGGCAATATGATCATCTCGACTGCCAAGATTTTAGTTATGTAACTCCACCTTAAAGATGCTGTATCATACTTGCAAGCATTCTCTCCCCACAGAGGCAACTCAGTCATACCTGAATTAGCCTCTGTTCTATTACGCCGAGATCCTGGGGTTCCGGCAGATTGCCCTAGCGGCAAAAAGTTGTAACTTGAGATATCTCCCTTATCTGCAGCCAATGAAAACACCTTTTGGACATCAACGACTTTGGGAATTCTCAACGGTCGTACAGTGACTTTCGAAAGTATCATGCCTTCAGGTTTATTTTTCATTAACAGTGTGAGGGAGAAATATTTGAAAATCAGATATGGATAGGGTTTTTCATTAAAAACATACTGTTTTATAAATGTGTAAATTGTTCTTTATTTTATGATAAATTTTATTTTAATAATCTACCAAATAAAACCTAATGAGAAGGTAAAAAATCGATGTTTTGTAGAAGGAAGAGTTATCTCCCCTGAATGCCGAATCACCGGGAATAGCCGGGAGTAGCCGAGCTTTTGCGAATGACCCCTTTTAAAACGGCGTCGCTGATTGCACAACTAACTTCGATTGCCTCCAATCAGATTTCTACCTTTCTATCCCGTGAAGTAGCCGTAATAGAACAGAGGCTTATTCAGGTATGACTGAGTTGCCTCTGTGGGGAGAGAATGACTTGCAAGCGGTTCAGGATGAAACTTAGCTATTGAGAAATGAAATACATCACTTTGTAGAACAATCTTTCGTCTTTCATATTAAGATTGTTTAATCAACAATAACATACTTATTTCGACGCTTCAAGTACAGTACCCCTCGTAGAAAGGGCATGTCATTTTACGAACCCGCTTTCTGTGACGTAATCATTATGCTTGTAGGATTTACACCGTGTCTCAACTACCGTAATTGCGTTCGATGGGTATCAACTTTGACAGCAATGAATACCTTATTCGGAGAAAAAGAATATAAAATCTAATTGAGCGCGTCAAAGACGGTTTTCAAGCGTACATTTAGAAACCGGAAGTTGTGAAATGGCCACACTTGATTCACCCTTATGTCGACTGCCGTTTCGGCATTTTTTGGTAAATTATCTCCTATTTGATGAATTTTGATCCGATTTTCTCAAGGTTGGTCGCAAACGTTTTCTAAAAATACAACGTATACATTAAAAATACTTTTTAAAATATTGCAAGTATGATATAGCATCTTTAAGACGAAACATGCGAGTATGACACTTGATGTACATAGACTTTATATCAGACCATATAACTTGACTCAAAGGTTAACCCGTTGAAAGATAATTAACTTGTTTGCTTCCTAAAGGGGAAATAGGAGCATATTTTAGTCATGTAACGTACTACCTTAAGACGAAACATGCGAGGGATGACACTGGAGGTCAAGGGCATATTTTATTCCAGACCGTTTGAATCTATAGGTGCTCATATGTAGTTGAAGGAGAATATATCTCAAACATTCCTCACATGGTAATTTTAAAAGGGGGAAACTTAAAGCTATCACCTCTGGTACCAGAACCTGTATTTACCCTCTGAATGTGAGTTTATCTTTTATCCTAACATGCCTCGGAAACTAGTTTGAACATTTCTGTGTTCCTTATAACACTTTTGGAGTAGTAATCCTGCTCAGTATGAAATTAAATTCAAGGGTAGATATACACTAAATAAAAGCCAAAATGAAAAAGAGAATGGATATATATCCTTATTTATATCTATGGAAAGGCCTGAAATGATACATATCAACAACAGTTAGTCTTTGAAACACACCTTCAACCAATGCAAGATGATCTACACATGCTGCAAACATGTAGCTGATCTGTCAGCCTCGCCACATCTGTGTTGTAGACTTGCATCAGGCGTCTATTAAGTTAACCTATAAATTTGAAATAAGTAGTCGAATTTCTGTTCAAAATTACATCATTACTGTCAGCTGGACACTACTTTTCAAAACAACCCCAAATTGCACAAAACGTGAATTTGCTTTCCAACAACATTGTTTTTTAAATTTTAGGAGTTAAATTGTGAAATATTCAAAAACGTTCAAACATATGAATAATTACAAGTGTACTAAGCAAAAGTTATCGAGCAGTGGTATCATCTATGCTTGGTAGATACGAATGTAACACAAGATCATAATTCAAAAGACTGAGTGAGTGAGAAAATATGTTTAAAGGCGTTTTCAAAAGATTTTGCTTTATCATAGTGTCTTGAAAGGTTCCTTTTCCAGTCTAGAATGGCACCTGCATATGGGCATCTTAACCACCTTGCTTCGTCCAACCGGATCTGGTTTGAAGTAAATGTTAAAAGGAAACTAAATATGCACATGCGCTGTACACAAGCTGTGAAATTCTACACATCGTTCAGCATTCATTAACAAACTGTTCGACCTTTGCTGCGAATTCCACAGGTTCTTACGAAAATTAGCATAAGTACCTGTAACTCATTATTTCTTAGTTATTTGCACATGCTTTTTTTTAAAACTGAAACAAATATTTAACATTTAAGTGCCGTTTTGGATGACTATATACATTTCGTTGAATATGCCATTTACGTTCGTACTTAAGCAAAACAATACTTGATAAAATTAACGGCTTCATAAGCCTTTGAATATGTTCTAAAGTGATAAATATACATAACATCTTTATTGATGTTAAGGTAATTTAGGAGTTGCCTTTGACGTTTTGTCAATTTCATTGTTGGTATTTCATTGTTGGTACCATATGTACGAAGATGATGTCAAGAACGACAACATGAAAGGCATGTTGACTAGTTAATAAGGTTCGGACAAAACGTTATACTCACCTGCCATCCAAATAATTTACCATCGTTAAATTTCTTATTTCTTAGATCTAAATTTTAGATGTTTAGTTAGCACATCAAGCCTTGCCTAAAACTCAAACACAAAGAAAAGGGAAGCGAAAATTCCGACACTTGTTACCTTTAAGGTGCCATTGCCAAATTATTAAACTTGTATTTCAAGTTGTAAGTACCTTTTAGTAATATTCTAAAAAGTGCAAGCAAAGATACAGTGTCAAAATTGGCAATTCTTTGAAACACATTCTCTACAAATGCAAGGTATTCTACACGTGCTGCAAACATGAAGCGCATCAGTTTAGCTCATAACATCTGTTGTAGACTTGCCATGTCTTCTATTCCATAAACCTGTTATCCTACACGAGTAGTCAATGGTCATGTTTCCGGACAATAGTATATTCCACACTGATATAGACTAACATTTAGTCCCTGAAAAAGAAGTTATTTACTGATTTTATTGGGGTTTGTTTATGTGCAAAAAAAATAAAAGGCGCCATGAACTGTACTTAATCTCAGCGTAAAGCTGAGACATCTAAATTTGCTAATATTTACTAGACTTAAGAAGACTCATTTAATTTTTTTGTTTTAGGGTCTGGATAACAGACTAACTCTAAAAGATTCCAAGCCAGTAACTTTTTAAAAATATCCCAGAATGCACAGGAAGCTTTAACTTTTACTTTTTCAATCACAGCTGGGAATGTATATAACAATTAATGAAACGTTCATGAAACATATTAACTACAAGTATACAAAACCATGGTTATCTTTATGATTTGTCGAGCAATGATCTAACATAAACATGATTACAGCCTTACATGGTGTTCCACATATGCAGACAAATATTCTTAATCTTTTACACAATATGCATGATTTCTAAAATCTTACATTGATTTTATATCTGGTTCCAACTATATGTAATTACTGCCGCAAGCAAATGTCATGATAGATTAAAATGTAAAATCTTTTGATTTCTTTCTTCACAGTTTGCAAGATTAACTCTTTCATAGAAGCTAACAGTGTAACCCAACGTTCTCAATGAACATCCAATGCCAGTCCTTATCCAGTCTGACAAAGCCCAAATGGATCTGGTATGAATATATAAACGTTAAAATGAATAAGTTAACTAAATATACGTGAATGAATTGTTTACAAGCGGGTTTTATACACATTGTTAAGAATTTAAACAATTTATCTGTAATTTGCTGAGACTTTTACAATTTTCCCTAATGAAAATAAGCACGTAAATTAAACCTTTAAAAATTAATTATTCTTTTGTCATTTTCTCTGTCTTTCCTTAAATCTAAAAATGTTCTTATCACCAGCATTCCTATGTGAACATTAACAAACTGTAACCATTTATAACTGACATTTCAATTACCACACTATATTTAAACCAATTTCAACAAGAATCCATTTAACAAAGATGAACATCAACATTGTGAACACTCAAATTGGACATTAACATTAACAAATTATTTCCTAAACGATTCATCAAAAAATATCTGAAATTTCTCAATCTTACTATTGGGCTGTAAACGAAGAAGAAATGTACAGCGTTACAAAGGGATCACACAGACAGTGAACTATCAAACATGGCGGCAACGTCAGTCCGTTAAACAGAATACCAATAAAGTCTGTATTTATTGGGAAGTGTAGCTCTTATCAATCTAGAAAATCGATTTGCTGGTATTAAATGTCCATCGTTCCAATTTCCATTACACACCCTGTAATCAAAATGAGAATTGTAGACCTAAGGTTCAGGACTTGACAGCTTAACTTGACAGATAGAATTTATTTGCACCGTTTGACCTGAACAAATTAGGCTTATTTTAATTTTCAGATCACATTGTAAGAATGGAGAATGTAAGATATATCGTTGCATATTCCAATGTTTGTTTTATCATAAAATTGATAGAATTGACGCAAACCTATTGATTTAATGGTCAATAAAACTATTCATTACAAAATATGAATATGTTAAATTTACGGGGGATATCAAAAGTTTTAAAACAAAAAAAAGGGTAGAAGAGCACATAGAAAATAAGAGAATATCAACATTTTTAGTAAATGCACTTAAAGCCCTTTCTGTTCGAAAATAAATCTTTACCATAAAAAATATTTCTTTGTGATATCAGGTCCGTGTTTCAGTTGACCATTTTCTAAATATAGATGTTGTCCATATAACATTTCCATGAAACTTTCCATCTCAACAAGGCTTTTAAAAGGTGATATCTTGGTATATAGCCAAAGTCCCCGTATCTAAACGTATATATATCAATCTTATTTTAAAAATAAATGAAAGTAAAGGTAATGCAATGTTTAATTACTGACAATAAAATGACACCAACTCGAGTTAACCCTGAATCCTCCATTTCAAATTTTGTCAATAATAAATCTTTGTCAAAGTACATTCTTCTGGAGTTACAAAGAAACATAAGTTCAATCTCTATGAAGTTTGAATAACATATCCCTAGAAAAAAGACAATTACTTCAAGTTTTCTGGATTGCCCACTAGAAATGTCCTCCAAGTGACACTATCAAAGAACAGAACTCTCTGTTCGTCTCCGTCAAGTCGTGTTAAATGTATCAGGTAATGTGTCCCAGAGAGTTATAATATTGCAGCAGGACACCATAATGAAGTAGACAGCATTGAATAAATCAAGAACAGGATATTGTCAGATAGATACTCAGAATAGATACTCCAAATTTAGTTGGAGGTTTTTTAGGGCAAGACACCTAAGAGTTTAAATAATGGGAAAACCTTTTCTTACACCTGATGTCGAAGTTTGAGCATTATTAATTTTCTAAATGGGAAATACCTTTAAAAGGCATATTATTTGCTTGACCCCAGTGAGACCTAATCTCAGTCCATGCCAGCAGTTTATTCAAGCCTTATGGTTCTCCAAACTGGCTTCAGTTTATACTTTACATTTTATAGGGATTTATGATCGTTCTGGGATTCATCAATCTAATCTACAAATGCAAACTACGTAATGAGACTTACCGTCATTTTGCAACAGACACGAATACCATCCTCATTTTAGATAATATATATACTGTAATACCAGCTCATAACAAAGTGACAACTAAGACATTAAAAATAACATTGGCACATCCGTTTCTCTCACTTTGTATATGAAATGTGGGCGTATGAAAAAGTGGAAAGTCTTGCATTATGTTACGTCTATGCCAACCAAACGAGTTATAAAGACCACGTTGTATGGTGTGACTGCTATCAGTGTATCATCTCCTGAATGTGATAGGGAAATAGCATCCCTTTCTAGATGGACAATGTACAGTCTGTGCCAAAGTAGTGCGGAAATCAGTATCTAAACACTGTCCTTGGTGATGGTTTCCTAATGATTGGTGCTTAAGTTCCTGACGAGTTGCCAATCAAGGGAGATAACCGTATTCTAATGAGGCCAAGTGGAGGTCAGGCAAGGCCAAGGAGAAACTCTGAACATCTTCATGGTTTGTTTACAGTCTTCAGGTGAGCAGACGACACATAGCAGAAGGTGTTATCTGTTTAATGTCTGAGATCCTTGTTAGCATACTCCTGCCATGTTGACCTCGTGACCTCCCAGCTGATAAGATAGATTCCAGTTGGAAGCCCTCGGGATGTTGATTTTGTCATCTTGATAAAACGTTTTGGACGAGATTGTCTAATATGCCTCCATGTTTCTCGCTCCTCGACGATAGCCAGGCACTGTTGACCAGTTTAATTAGTGACATGAGGAAAGGTTTGCTCTGCTGTTCCTGACAACTGCTGTGTTGATGTGTGATTTGTTGCGATCTAAGGAGCATGTTTATCACACACTAGGTGGCGCAGCTGATGGACATGCTTCCTGTCAAAACAAACACCTTGTAGGTTCTGTAATACCATATCTTCTGGGTAACCTTTATAATTATGTAGGCATTGCCTGTTCTATCCTTTGCAAACTTATACAACGTCTGTTTAAGCGACACAGAGGAAATACCGTTTCATAGGTACATAGTTGCATCATGTAGAAGAAAATGTTAGATTCCTAGAAAGAATGTTTGAAAGTTACAAAGTTTTTTTTGGCATGTGAAGTAATTTCCAATTTCCAATGTCAGACGACAGGTTAGTGACGTAATTTGTAAATTTTATTTAAACGAGAGGTTACACAACAGCAAAAAAATGTCTCAAAGAATTGGATTGTGTGTCTTCAATTGATTTTCTCTCTGAAATGTTTTCTCCAGGCGAAGATTTGAATTGTCCTTAAGTCATTGCACATACCTAAATTGAACCTAGCCATTATCATTTCAGAACTATCTGCCATCTACAATAATTGCATAATCCTCATGTTTACAGCGCTTAAAACAACCAAGCGTACAAACAACAATGAAGCACGTCACTCCATGAACCCAGAACACATTCCAAGAAGGTACAGTTAGTATTCCGTACTATATGATCCCTAATCCTGAACAATGTTACACAATTAGTCTTCAGGGTTACTAGGTGTTATGTTCTAATCTCTCTGCATACTAGCTCCGTGACATTTGCATTGGGTTAAAGCTGCACATAGTTCGCTGTAAATTGAAAACATTCTTAACAGAGAAATGTTACCCTGATAAGTAAAATTGCTAATTGTTATATTTCAAAAACATTGTCTTTATAAATTCATATTCTTCTTCGATTCTTTATGATAAAATTTATTTATACCAAATTAGGCTCTTGGCTTTTCCTATTATGATATGTGTATATTTCTGTAATACATTGTAAGTGGTTAAAGTTCCTGATAGTTTAAATCTCTGCCAGATTAAATTTGATCTGTAAAATCTTTTCACCGATATTGACAGAAACATTTAGGGTTTTGACTCCTTATTCAAATTGTTATACTATGAAAACATTCACTTATATGCTACATGTACATGAACACCAAAAATCCAAAAGCTCTTTCAAACAAATACCTGTAATTTGAATGACGAAACAAAACAACAGTTACAATGAAATTTAACCAAAGCCATAAAATATGTACATAAAACTTTATAAACAAACAAAGAACATTTAAAATACTCATTCAAGAATGACTTCTCAAACAGTTTTAAAGAAGATCAAAATTGGAAGAAAAACAACAGAAAAAAATCAAACACTTAAAGGGTTAAGTCAAATATTTCTATAAGTATTCATCTTGAAATGCTTCCAATTCTGACCACAATGTTATATACAGAAGTAAGAAGTTATAAGGTGACTAATGTGATAACCCAGATACTTAGAAGATGTAGCTCTGATCAATCTAGAAAATCGCCGGTTTGCTGGTATAAAATGTCTATCTTTCCTCTTTCAATTAAACACCCTGTAATCAAATTAAGAAATGGAGACCTTAGTTTCAGGAACTGACAGCTCGCCTTGATAGAGAGAAGATATTGACACCGTTTCACATAGATTAAAATATGGGCGTCTTTAATCTGTGCTCCATTGAAAACACTACGAGAAAAATATTCTGATTTCACCAAGATATCTAATTTTATTTCTAATAAAATTCGAGACAATAATATTTCAAAGTGCTTTACATTTATTGTTTTCTTAGGTACCTTTTTTGTCTCAAACCCGCCGTTATGAAGGAGCATATATATAAATGGTTTATGATTGTTTAAAAGGGTTTAAGTGTACAGAAACCAGGTTATTTCTTTTTCAGGTCTAGTTCTTTGCAGGATTCGAACTCGTTCCCTCACAGTCGGCCAGCAACCACCAGCACTTACCACTAATACAGTTCACCATTTTAGGTCGGTACATGCATAGAGGGGCTGAAATGTATGAGGATAAGCATAATCAGAAACCATGGGATATTAGCTTATTACCCTGAAAACGTGTAATATTATGTTGATGTATGGAAAAAACCTCAGGAGGAAAGATGCGACATTATTGATAACATAAATGACTGGGAAATGTCTGTCAACTAATAAAAATGTATATACCCTTTGACGTGTGAATGTGTCATAAAATTGAATAAAATATTGACAACCAATGTAACTGTCTTTATATTTTCATTTTTGTATATACACCATATCGACGATACCTTCTAATAAACAACAAAACAGGTAATATAAGCTTCTTTGCATTTTGATACAATTAGATAAAAATACCAACAAACATTTAGATTTTGTATGCCAACCCTACCCTTCCATTTTCTATGTAATTTAACACTTGAACTGTTTAGTTTGATTGTCCAGTTATCAAAATCAGAATATTGTCCCATTTGCCCATTACAGAATATTTTTGAAATCGACATCAAACTGTAAAAACAAGACAAGCAGTTCCAATTAACCCTTATCGACAGAAAAAAGATGATAAAATACATAACACATCTAGACCTATTCGGACTCAAATTGGAAGAGGTGAACTCAGGTAAACTGTCTGAACCATTTCACTTTGACAGAAAATCATAGAGGTTACATATTCGTTGTCCCTGGTAAGGAGAAAATGTATATGCATTATATTACTTAAAACGTCTTTCATTAAATCCCTAAGTTATCAGAAATAAATAGCAAACCACAAAACGTTTGAGGGCATCACTTACACCAGGGCTGATTGAAAATGACAAACTATCGGAAGAGTGTGTCGACTGAACAGCTCGATATCGATCACCACTTGGCACCTACACTTTCAAACAACAATTCCCCTCAGGGTAATAAAGTATTGACATTGTCATTGTCATTCATCTGAATTTGCAATTTGATGTTTTGCAAGTGAAATAAGACATGAAGACCAACATAAAATCCCAGTAAAAAGAGTTCATGACTATTTTATTTAATAAAACTAAACAAAACTTAATTTCCTAACCTGAGGTATCTAGACTTGCCAACATTTTATGGACTTAAGAAGGATGCTTTAATTGTTTTGCTTTTGTGTCTGAATAACATACTTTAAGACATGTACCAATGTGAAATTATTTTATTATTAGACCAACGTGGGTTACATTAGAGATATGGTAAAAGAATGATAATCCTACTTTTTCAAAGCAACAACGGAATAACATAAGAAAACTTGATGAATAGTAACATTTTCTCAATTCACTTTCATATTAAGTTTATAGGAAACACCTTGCCCATTACTAAGACTGGTCCTGATTAGAGATGACAGCTTATGGGAAATGTGTTAGACTCAAAAGATCCATATTGCTATCTTGGTTGATAAATCCCACTTGCTACAATCTCCTTGACATAATCATATTAGTGGGGATGAATATATATCTAGTCCTAAATGTGTCAGACTCTACTACTCCATATCGCTCTCTTGGTTACCACTAATCATCTTAATTTTCCCTTATCTCCTTGAAACATTAATGTTAGTGAATGATGTGGGTTAGATTGAGTTTATACCTTTACTCTAATTGTGTCAGACTCAAAAGCTCCATCTTGCTATCTTGGTCACCATTAATCATCTCAAATTGCACTAACGTCCTTGAAATGATTTTATTAGTGGAAATATGATAGTCCTTCTTTTTAAAAAGAATTATTAAAACTAGAATGGAAACATTTTCTCTAATCACTTTGTATTACCTACATACTGCAGGTAACACCTTGCCGATTTCTTGTAGACATGTATCACATTCATACATTGAACACGTGGACGCCATGGGAACCAATCTCTGACATCTAAATAATTAACCAACATATTTGAGAGCTGTTTTCCCGTAGTATTGATGATTGCAAAGCCATACAACTTAATTCCCTTGTGATGAGTACTCTATGGTTTCTTCATCAATAAGAAATTTAGGTTACCGACTCAATCTCCTTTTGAGAAGATTTATTCATCACCGTTGGTTCACTGAACGAAACATTTAGTTCCCCATGTGTTGATGCCGTACGCGTCTTTCTTATTGCAAAAACAAATAGATACGGAAGTTGAATGGATAATTACAAATTACAATGACCTATGTAGGGATTTGGGACTCTGTTTGCACACAATTAATCGTCTAAAATAATGTTCTTAGCACTTTCTTCAAATGCAAACGAACATTAGAATGCGAAAATATGCAAGGATAGTTTTGAGATTATTTCGTATAACCAAAGCTACTGATTAATGCATTATTCTGTTTTACCTCCTTCCGTGTCCCAATGCAAAAATGAATGGAGATATTTTTAAATAATGAACAACATTCCATAGTATTTTTAAGATATTCACGTGCCTTGCTTCCTCCCTTAGTCTGTGTTGTGTCTGATTCCCTTCTTGATTAAGGAGCGAGATCCTGGAGTCGAGCATGCACTATATTCTAAACAACGTTTAACCTCCTTAATGCCACGAGCTAATGTTTGGTCCAATTACGAGAGCTTACGTTATAGACATGAATGCTTAGGTATGCATCTATCAGGACAATTAACAGAGGAGTTAGTTCTCTTTATGAACAAGAGTGATGTTGACAGTTTTTTCGTTTCTTGCTTATGTCTGCAGTTAGAAAGAAAGAAAATAATCAACTCTATAAGACGGCTGTTAAAAACCATGACCTTTTAAAATTTTACTTAAGGAATGCAATGTGAAAATTTTTACCTGTTCTGTAAAAGGTATCTTAATCCCTAAGATATTATTATACACCATAACTGACGTTGAAAAAAACAGCGAAAACATAAAGTACCACAAAATAATTCACGAATCACATTGTAAAATGTGTGTTATGTCTCATTACTACAGACTTTTCTTACTTTATTGGGCGAAATTGACGAAAGTATTTTACAATTTATCCCTTAGGTCTGTTTGTATCAGAAGTTCTCTCATAAGAGAAGACCAAGAACCATGAATTACCAGATAACCATCCGATAATTGTCATTTCTTCATCCCTATGAAGATATATGGTGGAAGTCAATTTCAATAATTCCTTTTAGAAAAGCAACTTTTCCCTTTATGTCTCATAAACTTTTGCTAACCATTATATATTCTCTCATAACCTTGAGGGAAGCTGAACAAGAAGGTTATTATCTAACTTATGACCCAAATGTAATGTTGTTAAATAGTTTTTCTTACATCTGTAGATGTAAAGTATATATATCTTAATCAAAATGGAGCTAAGAATCACATTTCCAAGCAATACGTCCTACTTAAGTTCAAGTCAAATCAGACTTGATGCTTACCAGGTGTTATTCCTAAGTGGTAGATGTGCAGTTGTAAAACACTTATCATTCAGAATCTGTTTCAATCTGAATTTTGTAGAATGGCCTTGTAAACATGAAGGTTTTGTGTCTTCTACTCCGAGTAAAAAGCAATCTCATTAAAATGATATCTTAATTGCTTCACTGCGTTACGCAGATTAAAGTGCATGCGTAGCGTACTGTAGCAAATAGATCATATTTTAAAAAGATTGAGTTAAAAGGGGCATTTTGATCGTCATTTCAATAAAAAAAATGTACGATTGTCTAACTTTGGGTTTTGGTAGAAACTATACCTTTTTTCATTGTTTCAATTGTGTTACATCATCATTTGCATCATCAGCTGATTCCACTTACTTTGATGGCAACTGAAGATATATATTATGAGATGATATGAGTTGAGAACGAATATTAAAAGAGAGGTTTGTTATACGATTTGAGGTATGGAGAAGAGTTTGGAGACATATAGTAGTTTCACCGACTGACAATAAAAGGACAACAAGTCAAGTAAGCACTGATTCCTCCACTTGAGATTGTGTTTTTCTTGTTAATTAACAGCTCTTCATGGAACAACAAAGGAACATGTTAACAATTATTAATGTTGCACATTGCAGAGAGACACTGTAATGATGTAGACAGCTAGAGTTTCCTAGTGTTCATTGTACTTTCAACACTCAATATATTTGCCTTTAAATCTGCATGAAAACAAAGACCATCTGTATTTATGGATGTAGGGAGAAGGCCTAAACTATTTAGTGCTTCCTCCCCTTATATTCCATATATATTAGGGAAGAGGTAGAGAATAAACATGCATCAATTGATGCACAAAAAGAACCATATTTATTTAGAATAATATCTATCATACATATCTTATTCATTTTAATGTTATTCTATATATTGCTTTTGTAGAATCATCTTTTTATTTGTGACCAATGCCAGAAACCTTTATTATACCTTTTAGTTAACAACACTATTTTATCATTCACTTTTATTCAAATCACTATTTCTATTCCTGAAAAACAATAACTATCAGCACAGCATATATGCCAGAAAATTTAACAAGCAATTCACCTGATGCATACCCATTTTTCTCTCTTCAATTCATTAAAGTAAACCTGTAAACCGTCATTGTTTTTTTCACCAAGCTTTAAAAAAACCACGTTATTAGCAGTGTCATTTCTTGGATGTGATAGAGAATAGCATTTGTTAGCTGGATGGACATTGTTAAGACTTTGCCAAAATGGTAAGGAAATCAGAATCTAAACACTGTCACTGATGCTTTCCTTATGACTTGTGTAGAAGTTCCGACGATTTTCTATAATGAAGGCTGCTACATCAAGAAACTATGAACATATGTATGTTTATATATGTTTATATATGTTTATATATGTACGTATGTTGTATATGAAATGATTGTTAGTAGTGAGACCTTAAAGACTTGTGCAATAATGGACATTGAAATAACTTGCTTGTGTGTTAAATGTTTTGAAACAAATTAATCCTTTTCATTAACACAATATTGCCTGAGAGATTCATCACAAAATAGCTAAAACTTACAAAGGATCATACAGACATTTGACTATCATACATGGCGGCGACGTCAGTGCGTTAAATAGAATACCAATAAAGTCTGTACTTATTGGGAAGTGTAGCTCTGATCAATCTTGAAAATCGCCGATTTGCTGGTATTAAATGTACAGAGTCCCTATTTCCATTATACAACCTGTAATCAAAATGAGGATTGGAGACCTCAGGTTTAAGACTTGACAGCTTATAATAACTTGACAGATAGAAATTATTTGAACCGTTTGACCTGAACAGATTAGGCATATTTTTAGTGTGCGTTTTTCAAGTCATATTATTAGAATGGAGAATGTTAGATCTAGCATTGAATATTTATTTTTTTATGAAATAAATTAACACTATTGATTGTAAAGTTCAATAATACTATTAATTAAAAAATATGAATTATCCTCAAATGTTAGGGCTATACAAATTTGAAAAACCAAAACAAGAGTATATAAGCACATACCCACATGCACTGAAAGACTTTCCTTTCAAAAATAAATCTTGACCTAGATAATTACTACTTTGTAATCTCATGATCAACTCCGTCTTTCAGTTTGTCATTTTCTCAATACAGAAGCTTTCAGTTGGTCACTTTCTCAATACAGAAGCTTTCGATATAACTTCTGTTACAAGCGGGGCACATTTTTATTTTCTTAAAACATTTTCGTCATGGATTGATACCAGTAGATACCATCATTTTTATCAAATGAGCTGTAGATTGCTGACTGATATCTGTTTTGCTCATTGCTTGGATTTGGAAACTGATCTTGCTTTCAACAAATCAAGTTACTGTGTATATAGCCTGAATCCCCGTAAATACACGAGGGGTCCCAAAACAGCTTTCAATGGGTTTTTTTTGTCATAATTTTTGCAATTTGAATAAAAAAGATTATGAATTTATGAATTTGATAAATCGAAAAACTTAAATTAAGATTAGTTGTTCTTGCAGTTTGTCTGTAAATTGATTTTCAAACAAGCATAAGGGACATTTTAACTATGCTTTCTCGCGTAGTTAAGGTGATTTTCAAATGGCGTTTTTTTTAAAGGCGTGTTTTTCAAAAGCATTAGCAAATATGGCTTTGAAATTACTATTACTCGAAGCTTAACCTTTCGTGCATATTATATGATATCGTTTCTTTTACCCCTGGGTGCATATTCATATATGAGAAAGACTTTTTAAGGTAAGGTAATTCAATGTATGGTGACTGACAATAAAAGGACACCAAATCAAGTTAGAAACTAACTCCTCCACTTTGATTTATTCGAAACCTTGTCAATATCAATTGTTTTTTTAAAGTACATTCTTCTGGAGTTACAAAGAAACATTAGTCCCGAGAAAAAAGACAATTATTTCAAGTTTTCTTGATTGCCTACTAGAATTGTCATCAAAGTGACATTATCAAAGAACAGACCTCTCTGTTCCTCTACGTCAAGTCGGGTGAAATGTATCAGTAAATGCATCCATGACGCCCAGAGTGCTATAACATTGCAGGAAGAACCTGTAATTAAGTACACAGTTTGCTGGTATTCATTGTACTTCAAACGCTCAATAAACTTTTGTTTCATTCTGCATTAAAACAAAGACCTCTGTCTACATCGATATAAGAACAAGGCCAAATATCCCAACAACCTATCTCATTCATCCAGGAATAAATGTGATAGATTTAATAGTTTGTTGTCAAGTATTACACGTGTATAAGGGAAGGAGTTGAGGATAAACCTGTATCTTTGGAAAAGCAGTTTCATTAAAACATGATCGCATGGCTAAAATTGCGATGTAGGTAATGAATAAGATTTGTTTCTTACAAATTGCTTACTAAAATGTTAGAGAAAATGGTTCAAGCCGAACACGTTTTTGTCAATTAACTTCCATTGTCTGTGAAATCAATTAAAATGCAATGTAACCATTGTGTGGAAATAAACGTTTTATCTTTACAAAAGCAAACAATAGGAACAACAATCGAAACTTCACAACAGACCAATGGTTAAAGTGAATTAGGCCTTAAAGAAACCATGTATACCTTTAACCGAAAAAAACATAACAATCAACATGCTAGTATAACTTATGCCTCAGAAACACCTTAACTCTTCTATTATCTACACCTGATACTGAGGGTTATGTTATGTTGGTAACCGAGCATGCGCAAAACCGACGGTAACAACATTGTGTGGCATTTATAACGTCTCATTTTAACGATAAGCGTGACTACTGATGATGGCAATAATATTGGCGACATTACAACCAGATGTTTTTTTGTTGGCATCTGCATTTGATGAAGGAGATGTTAAACGATGACTGTTTTGTTTCAAGAATTATTTTTTATTCAGTCAAGGTCATAAAGGTAGATAACATTGACGTTGTACTAACTTTGTTTTTAAACAGCTCAACAAGAAAATATAAGAGTTTATTAATATTTTTATTTTGTTAAATTTACATTACTTACATTTACTCTCCGTTTTCAAATATTTGAAAAGACCATTTAGTTAATGGGATTTTAAAACTGTTTAAGTCTGTATGTTTCATGACTTTTCGCCCCATCATAAAAATAAAATTGGACATTGGAATTTGGGTACCTTAGAGATATATGAATAATAAGTTTGTATATACATACATAGATCTACCCGAAAAAACAAAATTTCTCACATTCGATACATTTCAGAAAACGTCTTCATGAATGGAGAAAATAAGTGTTGGATAAAAGGTTGTAGCTATTCCATCTTACCTCAAAACAGAAAATATCAAACTAGATCAAAAGATCAGGCGAACGACTCAAGCAAACCAAACAACACAATGTGGAATCCATACCAGAGCCTGATGAACTTTATATCATATCAAACAAGACACTATGAATAGATCATTTATTGACTTTATCAAACATGACTGATTTTGAGTCTCCAAAAACACGCTCTAAAAAGAACTCTACAATTAAGCTATAGTCTATAATTTATCTAATTGGGAAAAGCTCATTTATAATATATTCTTGTGGGTCCATCAAGAAGCTTTCTATCCTAAGCGAAGGTTGCATTCTATCAAACGGAGATATAAAATTCATCAACCTTTTTTGTATAAATGTTTGCCAGCAATTGTACTGACATTGCACTAAAGCTCCTGGGTTCATCATAACCTATATATGTTTTGACTGTACAATATTAAACTATTTAACAAAGGTTTATACATGGTCTTATTTTCACAAGATACCTTCTAGGAAGCATTAATATTTCCATGGATAACAACAAACCCTTTTCACTTTTTCAATCACGCTTCTGACATTAGGAATGTTAAGCATTGAATAAATCAAGAACAGGATATTGTCAGGTAGATACTCTAAATTTAGTTGGAGATATTTTAGAGCAAGACACCAAAGATTATAAATAATGGGAAAACCTTTTCTTATGTCTGATGTCGAAGTTTGAGCATTTCTAAATGGGAAATAGCTTTTTAAGGCGTATTATCTGCTTGACCCCTGTCCGACTTAATGCCAGTCCATGCTAGCAGTTTATTCAAGCCTTATAATTCTCGCAAAGCTTACATTTCCTATAAAGACTCGGTTTCTACATTACAGGTTATGGGATTTATCATCGTTCTGGGATTCCTCAATCTAATCTACAAATAGTGTGAAATCAACCTTATCAGACTTAAACAAACACGATTTTAGATAATATATATTGCAATATGAGCTCATAACAAAATTAAAACTAAGACATTAAATATAAAATTGTCACATCCGTTTCACTCCTTCTGTATATGTAATGTGGGCGTAGGAAAAAGTGGAAAATCTTGCATCATGTTACACCTATACCAGCGAGTTATAAAGACCATGTTGTATGGTGTGACTACTATCAGTGTATATCTCCTGAATGTGATAGGGAAATAGCATCTGTTTTCTAGATGGACAGTGTACAGTCTGTGCCAAAGTAGTGCGGAAATCAGTATCTAAACACTGTCCCTGGTGATGCTTTCCTAACGACTGGTGCTTAAGTTCCTGAAGAGTTGCCAGTCAAGGGAGATAACCGTATTCTAATGAGGCCAAGTGGGGGTCAGGCAAGGCCAAGGAGAAACTCTGAACATCTTCATGGTTTGTTTACAGCCATCAGGTGAGCAGACGACACATAGCAGAAGATGTTATCTGTTTAATGTCTGAGATCCTTGTTAACATACTCCTGACATGTTGACCTCGTGACCTCCCAGCTGATAAGATGGATTCCAGTTGGAAGCCCTCAGGATGTTGATTTTGTCATCTTGATAAAACGTTTTAGACGAGATTGTCTAATATGCCTCCACATTTCTAGTTCCTCGACGATAGCCAGGCACTGTTGACCAGTTTAATTAGTGACATGAGGAAAGGTTTGCTCTGCTGTTCCTGACAACTGCTGTGTTGATGTGTGATTAGTTGCGATCTAAGGAGCATGTTTATCACACACTAGGTGGCGCAGCTGATGGACATGCTTCCTGTCAAAACAAACACCTTGTAGGTTCTGTAATACTATATCTTCTGGGTAACCTTTATAATTCTGTAGGCATTGCCTGTTCTATCCTTTGCAAACTTATACAACGTCTGTTTAAGCGACATAGAGGAAATACCGTTTTATAGATACATAGTTGCATCGTGTAGAAGAAAATGTTAGATTCCTAGAAAGAATGTTTGAAAGTTACAAAGTTTTTTTTGGCATGTGAATTAATTTCCAATTTCCAATGCCAGACGACAGGTAAGTGACGTAATTTGAAGATTTTGTTTAAAAGAGAGGTTACACAAGAGCAAAAATATGTCTCTAAGAATTGGAATGTGTGTCTTCAAATTATTTTCTCTCTGAAATGATTTCTCCAGGCGAAGAGTAGAAATGTCCTTAAGTCATTGCAAATTGAACCTAGCTATTATCGTTTCAAAAGTATCTACTATCTACAATAATTTTAAAATCCTCTTGTTTACAGCGTTTAAAACAACCAAACGTACAAACAACAATAGAGCACGGTTACTTCATGAACCCAGAACACATTCCAAGAAGGTACAGTTAGTAATCCGTACTATATTATCGCTAATCCTGAACAATGTTACACAATTAGTCTTCGATCAGGGTTACTAGGTGTTATGCTCTAATCGCTGCATACTAGCTCCGTGACATTTGCATTGCGTTTAAGATGCACATAATTCAGAGTACATTTCAAGCATTCTTAACGTAGAAATTTTATGCTAAATTTAATCAAATTGCTTAGTGTAATATTTCAAAACATTGCCTTTTTAAATTCATATTCTTCTTCGAATCTTTATGATAAAATGTATTTATACCAAATAAGGCTCTTGACTTTTCCCAGTATATGTTTATATTATTGTAATAAGTGGTTAAAGTTCCTGATAGTTTAAATCTCTGCCAGATTAAGTTTCATCTGTAAAATCTTTTCATCGATATTGACAGAAACATTTAGTGTTTTGACTCCTTATTCAAATTGTTATACTATGAAAGCATTCACGTATATGTTACATGTACTTTAACACCAAAAATCCAAAAGCTCTTTCAAACAAATATCTGTAATTTGAAAGACGAAACAAAACAACAGTTACAATGAAATTTAACCACAGCCAAGAATTATGTACATAAAACTTTACAAACAATCAAAGAACATTTAAAATACTCATTCAAGAATGACGTCTTAAAAATTTTCAAAGAAGATCAAAATTTTGAAGAAAAAACAACAGAAAACAAGTCAAACATGAAATGGGTAAAGTCAACAAAGCTAGCATTCAAATCGTAAAAGTATAAACAAAACATTTCAATAAGTATTCATCTTAAAAAGCTTCCAATTCTGATATTACCACAAGGTTTTACACAGAAGTAAGAAGTTATAAGGTGAGTAATGTCATCACGCAGATACGTAGAGGACTATTAAACATGGCGGCGACGTCAGTGCCTTAATTACAGCCTCGATAAAGTTTGTATTTATTGGAAGATGTAGCTCTGATCAATCTAGAAGATCACCGGTTAGCTTGTATTAAATGTCTAGCGTCTCTCTTTCCATTACACGCCCTGTCATCAATTTGAGAATTGGAGACCTTAGTTCCAGGAACTGACAGCTCGCCCTGATAGAGAGAAGGTATTTACACTGTTTCACCTAGATCAAAATATGGGCGTCTTTAATTTGTGGACCAATGAAAACATTGAAAAGGAGGAAATGTCTATGCGTAGTATTACTCACAACATCTTTAATTAAATCCCTGAGTTATCAGAAATGAATAGCAAAACCTAAAACATTTGAGGGCAATACCTACATGTGGGCTGATTAAAGATAACAAACTAGCGGGTGTCAAGTGTGTCAACTGAATTGATATCACGATCTTGGTCACCACTAGTGTTCTCAAGTTGCAATTTGATGTGTTGCAATTGAAAAAGGACATGCAGATTAACATGAAGTCCCTGAAAAAAAAGAATTCATGACTAAGTTAGGATTTAAACCTGAACAAAACTTAACTTCTAAAGCTGAGGAATCTACTCTTCTCAACATTTTCTCAACTTAAAAAGGCTTGTTTAATTGTATTCCTTTAGGGTCTGGATAACAGACTATAAGACATTTACCAATTTGAAATGAATTTATTAGTGGAACAACGTGGATAAGATTGGAGATAAAGCAAATACGCATTAATATAAGAAAACAACATGAATGGTAACATTCTCCTAATTCACTTTCATACTATATCTATAGGAAACACCTTGCCCATTACTAAGACTAGTTCTGATTAGAGATGACAGCCTATGGGAAGTGTGTTACACTCAACAGATCCATATTGCTATCTTGGTCAGAATTGATAAATCCCATTTGCTATGATCTCCTTGACATAATCATATCAGTGGTGATATGTCGGTCAGATTGAGAATGTACATGTATTCCTAAATATGTCAGACTCTACAACTCCATATCGTTCTCTTGTCATCTTAATTTGTGCTTATTTCCTTGAAACAATTATGAAAGTGAATGATGTGGGTAAGATTGAGTTTTTACATTTACTCTATTTGTGTCAGACTCAAAAGCTCCATCTTGCTGTTTTGGTCACCATTAATCATCTCAAATTGCACTAACGTCCTTGAAATGATTTTATTAGTGGACATATGATAATCCTTCTGGGGTTTTTTTTAAGTATAAAAACTAGTATGGTAACATTTGCTCTAATCACTTTTATTACCTATATATTGCAGGTAACACCTTGCCGATTTCTCGGAAACATCACATTCATACATTGAACACGTGGACGCCATGAGAACCAAACTCTGACATCTAAATAATTAACCAACATGTTAATTGAGAGCTGTTTTCCCGTAGTATTGCAGATTGCAAAGCCATACAACTTACTTCCCTTGTGAAGCCTACTTTATGGTTTCTTCATCAAAAACAAATTTAGGTTACCGACTCAATCTCCTTTTGAGAAGATTCATTCATCGCCGTTGGTTAACTTAACAAACCATTTAGTCTCCCATGTTATGATGTCGTCTTTCTTTTACAAACAAACTTCCAGTACCAAAGGGTTGTCTAAATACGGAAGGTGAATGGATAATTACAAATTACCATGACACATGTAGGGATTTTGAACTTTTTTGGCACAATTTTTTTTGCCTAAAATATGTTCTTTGTACTCTCTTCAAATGCAAACGAACATTAGAATGCAAAAAATATGGAAGAATAGTTTTGAGACTTATATACTATACTACTATAGTCAAAAACTTTTATTTCACCGTTTTGTTCTTGTCTCTTTGCAAAAATGAATGGAGAAATCAACAAAATAAACAACATTCTATAGTATTTTTAAGATATGCACATGTCCTGTTTCCTCCCTAAGTCTGTGTTGTGTCTGATTCCCTACTTGATTAAGAAGCAAGATCCTGGAGTCGAGCATGCACTATATTTTAAACAAGGTTTAACCTCCTTAATGCCACGAGCTAATGTTTGGTCCAATTACATCAGCTTACGTAATAGACATGAATGCTCAGGTATACATCTATCAGGACAATTAACAGAAGAGTTAGTTCTCTTTATGTACAAGAGTGATGTTGACAGGTTTTTCGTTTCTTGTTTATGTCTGTATATTAACTTTATAAGACGGCCTGTATACCTATGACCTTTTCAAATTTTACTTAAGAAATACAATGTGAATTTTTTTACATGTTTTGTAAAAGGTATCTTAATTTCTTAGATATTATATATACACCATAACTGACGTTGAAAAAACATAGCGAAAACATAATGCTACAAACAAATGTACAAATCACATTGTAAAATGTGTGTTATGTCTCGTACTTTTCTTACTTTATTGGGCGAAATTGACGAAATTATTTTACAATCTATCCCTTAAGTCTGTTTGTATCAGAACATCTCTCATAAAAGTAGACCAAGAACCATGAATTCCCTCTCATTCACGAGATATCCATTAGATATAGTCTTTTTCAATAATTCCATTTATGATAAGCAACTTTTTTCTCATAAACTTTTGCTAACCATCTTTAATTCCGTCATAACCTTGAGCGAAGCTGAACAAGAAGGTTATTATCTAACTTATGACTCAAATGTAATGTTGATAAATAGTTTTTCTTACATCTGTAGATGTAAAGTATATATCTTAATCAAAATGTACCTAAGAATCACAATTCCAAGCAACTCGTCCTACTTAAGTTTAAGTCAAATCAGACTTGATGCTTACCAGGTGTTATTCCTAAGTGGTAGATGTGCAGTAGTAAAACACTTATAATTCAGAATCTGTTTCAATCTGAATTCTGCGGAATGGGCTTGTAAACATGAAGGTGTTTTCTCTTATACCCTGAGGGCATTGAAATATATGTACTATTGTCTAACTTTTGGTTTTGATAAAAACGATCCCTTTTTTTCATTGTTTGGAACATGTTCATAAAATAAAGTCACCAACTGAAATTTTTTACATCATTTGGTTTATTTTGCGTAATTGTGAACTATTAAGTGTGTTGTTTTTACATACAGTGTACCTATATGTAATATGATTAAGAAATGTTTATATATGTACTGTACATACCGTATTTCCTCTAATAAACACCAGGTCTCCAATAAGCGCCGGGCCTCTAATAAGCGCCGGGGGTCAAGGGCAGTTGAGAAAATAAGCGCCAGGCCTCTTATAAGCGCCGATCTCTAATAAGCGCCAGGTCCTAACCATTAGATAAATGCCCATTCAGTAAACATTTTACATTCATTGTAAAAGAATGCTTAAAACAAACTTCAATGTGCTATGAAAGAAATAAGTGCCGGGCCTCGAATGAGCACCGGGGGATAAAGGGTTGCTGACAAATTAAGTGCCCGGGCACTTATTAGAGGAAATATGGTATGTTGTATATGAAATGATTGTTACTAGTGAGACTTCAGTCATAGACCTATGTGATAATTAAAATTCAAATTCCTTGCTTGTGTGTTTATTGTTTTTAAACAAATTAGTTATTTTTCTTCAAAATCTTTTTTAGTCTGTGACACTTACCCCGCATATATTTGACAATTGTGTTTTGCACCCAGTGTTAAACTGCACAGGCTATACAGTGTTGAAAACGAGTCGCAAGGTAGTGCATTTCTCCTTATCATTCCTGATTGCGGATTCTTATCGTATGCTTAAAACTGTCCAAAGAGTTGTATTTGAAGTGTAACAGGAGAGCGTGGCACATTTCTTTTAACGATTCAAATTCTTGACATATTTTGTGATGAAGATAATGATAAGCGGTGAAAGAAGCATGATCATTCAAAGTTTCAGTTTAGAGGGGCATGAAGCATTCACTTCTTCTCCACTTCATTCAAGGTTTAAGGTTTTTGAAAGAGTAATACGGACTGATGTGCATAGACGGTATATCAGACCAAATACATTGATAGGTTTTAACTCTATAGGTCAATGAAGCGTTCAACCCGTTGGAAGATAATAAACTTGTTTGCTTCTTAATAGGGAAATACGAGCATATTTTAGTCGTGTAACGTACTACCTTAAGACGAAACATGCGATGGATGACACTGGAGGGCACATTTTAGTCCAGATCCTATGAATCTATAGGTGCTCAAATGTAGTTCAAGGAGAATTTAGCTATTCCTCACAACATTTTTTTTTTAAATTTTAGGAGTAAAATTATGAAACATTCGAACTTTCAATCCTATGAATAACTACAAGTGTATAGAGTCAAAATTATCGAACAGTTGCATCATCTATGCTTAGTAGATACGCATGTAAGACAAGATTATAATTCAAAAGATTGAGTGAGTGAGGAAATTTTGTTAAAACCTGTTTTCAAAAGATTTTACTTTATTTGTCCTGAAATTATGCTTGTCCAGTCTAGAATTGCACCTGCATATGGGCATCCCAAAAACCTTGATTCGTCCAACTGCATCTGGTTTGAAGTAAATGTTAAAAGAAAACTAAATATGCACATGCGATGTGCACAAGCTGTGAAATTCTACACATCGTTCAGCATTCATTAACAAACTGTTCTACCTTTGCTGGGAATTCCACAGGTTCTAATGAAATTTAGCATAAGTGCCTGTAGCTCAATATTTCTTAGTCATTTGCACATGCTTTTTATAAAATCTTAAACAAATATTTAACATTTAACTGCTGTTTTGGATGACTATATGAATTTCGTTGAATATGCCATTGACGTTCGTACCAAAGCAAAACAATACATTATAAAATTAATTCCTAAGCCTTTGAATACTTTCTAAAGTGATAAATATACATAACATCTTGATGTTGAGGTGATTTAGAAGGTGCCTTTGGCGTTTTGTCAATTTCATTGTTGGTATTTCATTGTTGGTACCATATGCACGAACAAGATGTCAAGAACGACAACATGAAAGGCATGTTGACTATTTAATAAGGTTCGGACAAAACGTTATACTCAACTGCCATCCAAATAATTTACCATCGTTAAATTTCTAATTTTAGATGTTTAGTTAGCACATCAAGCCATGCCTATAACTCAAACAAAAAGGAAAAGGGAAGCGAAAATTCCGGCACATCTTGTTATCTCTAAGGTGCCATTGCCAAATTATTAAACTTTTATTTCAAGATATAAGTACCTTTTAGTAATACAATATAAAAAGTGCAAGCAAAGATACATTGTCAAAATTGGCTAGAAACACATACTCTACAAACGCAAGGTGTTCTACACATGCTACAAACATGAAGCGGGTCTGTTTAACTCATAACATCTGTTGTAGACTTGCCATGTCTTCTATTCCATAAACCTGCTATCCTACACAAGTAGTCAACGGTCATGTTTCTGGACAATAGTATATTCCACACTGAAATAGACTAACATTTAGTCCCTGAAAAAGAAGTTATTTACTGATTTTATTGGGGTTTGTTTATGTGCAAAAGAAATAATAAAAGGCGCCATGAACTGTACTTAATTTCAGCGTAAAGCTGAGACATCTAGATTTGCCAATATTTTCTAGACTTAAGAAGGCTCATTTAATTTTTTTGCTTTAGGATCTGGATAACAGACTAACTGACTAACAGATTCCGAGACAGTAACCTTTTAAAAAAATCCCAGAATGCACAGGAAGCTTTAACTTTTACTTGTTCAATCACAGCTGGGAATGTATATAACAATTAATGAAACGTTCATGAAACATATTAACTACAAGTATACAAAACCATGGTTATCTTTATAATGTGTCGAGCAATGATCCAACATACACATAATTACAGCCGAACACGGTGTTCCACATATGCAGACAAAATTTAAAGTTCTTACTATTTTACACAATATGATTTTTAAAATCTTACATTGATTTTATATCTGGTTCCGACTATAAGTAATTACTGCCGCAAGCAAATATGATAGATTAACTTGTAAAATCATTTGATTTGTCTATCCATAGTTTGCGAGATTAACTCTTTAACATAAAAATATGTAAATGTTAAATAAATAAGTTTACTAAATATACGTGAATGAATTGTTTACAAGCGGGTTTTTATACACATTGTTAAGAATTTAAACAATTTATCTATAATTTGCTGAGACTTTTACAATTTTCCCTAATGAAAATAAGCACGTAAATTAAACCTTTAAAATTAATGATTTTTTTGTCATTTTCTCCGTCTTTCCTTAAATCTAAAAATGTTCTTATCACCAGCATTCCTATGTGAACATTAACAAACTGTAACCATTTATAACCGACATTTCAATTACCACACTATATTTAAACCAATTTCAACAAGAATCCATTTAACAAAGATGAACATCAACATTGTGAACACTCAAATTGGACATTAACATTAACAAATTATTTCCTGAGCGATTTATTAAAAAAAAGTTGAAATTTCTCAATCTTACTAGTGGGCTGTAAGCGAAGAAGAAATGTACAGACGCTACAATGGGATCGCACAGACAGTGAACTATCAAACATGGCGGCGACGTCAGTCCGTTAAACAGAATACCAATAAAGTCTGTATTTATTGGAAGATGTAGCTCTGATCAATCTAGAAAATCGCCGATTTGCTGGTATTAAATGTCCATCGTTCCAATTTCCATTACACACCCTGTAATCAAAATGAGAATTGCAGAACTAAGGTTCAGGACTTGACAGCTTAACTTGACAGATAGAATTTATTTGCACCGTTTGACCTGAACAAATTAGGCTTATTTTTAGTATGCGTTGGAATAATTTTCAGATCACATTGTAAGAATGGAGAATGTAAGATATATCGTTGCATATTCCAATGTTTGTTTTATCATAAAATTCATAGAATTGACGCAAACCTATTGATTTATTGGTCAATAAAACTATTCATTACAAAATATGAATATGTTAAATTTACGGGGGATATCAAAGTTTTAAAACAAAAAAAAGGGTAGAAGAGCACAAAGAAACTAAGAGAATATCTGTAAAATCTTTTCACCGATATTGAAAGAAACATTTAGCGTTTTGACTCCTTATTCAAATTGTTATACTATGAAAACATTCACTTATATGCTACATGTACATGAACACCAAAAATCCAAAAGCTCTTACAAACAAATACCTGTAATTTGAATGACGAAACAAAACAACAGTTACAATGAAATTTAACCAAAGCCATAAAATATGTACATAAAACTTTATAAACAAACAAAGAACATTTAAAATATTCATTCAAGAATGACCTCTCAAACAGTTTCAAAGAAGATCAACATTGGAAGAAAAAACAACAGAAAAAATTCAAACACTTAAAGGGTTGAAATGCTTCCAATTCTGACCACAATGTTATATACAGAAGTAAGAAGTTATAAGGTGACTAATGTGATAACCCAGATACGTAGAAGATGTAGCTCTGATCAATCTAGAAAATCGCCGGTTTGCTGGTATAAAATGTCTATCTTTCCTCTTTCAATTACACACCCTGTAATCAAATTGAGAATTGGAGACCTTAGTTTCAGGAACTGGCAGCTCGCCCTGATAGAGAGAAGATATTGACACCGTTTCACATAGATTAAAATATGGGCGTCTTTAATCTGGGAACCATTGAAAACACTACGAGAAAAATATTCTGATTTCACCAAGATATCTAAATTTATTTCTAATAAAATTCAAGACAATAATATTTCAAAGTGCTTTACATTTATTGTTTTCTTAGGGACCTTTTTTGTCTCAAACCCGCCGTTATGAAGGAGCATAGATATAAATGGTTTATGATTGTTAAATGGGTTTGAGTGTACAGAAACCAGGTTATTTCTTTTTCAGGTCTAGTTCTTTTGCAGGATTCGAACTCGTTCCCTCACAGTCGGCCAGCAACCACCAGGACTTACCACTCATACAGTTCACCATTTTAGGTCGGTGCATGCATAGAGGGGCTGAAATGTATGAGGATAAGCATAATCAGAAACCATGGGATATTAGCTTATTACCCTGATACTGTAATATTATGTTGATGTATGGAAAAAAACTCAGGAGGAAAGGAGCGACATTATTGATAACATAAATGACTGGGAAATGTCTGTCACCTAATAGAAATGTATAAACCCTTTGACGTGTGAATGTGTCATAAAATTGAATAAAATATTGACAACCAATGTAACAGTCTTTAAAATTTTATACACCATATCGACAATACCTTCTAATAAACAACAAAACAGGTAATATAAGCTTCTTTGCAATTTGATACAATTAGATAAAAATACCAACAAACATTTAGATTTGGTATGCCAACCCTACCCTTCCGTGTTCTATGTAATTTAACACTTGAACTGTTTAGTTTGATTGTCCAGTTATCAAAATCAGAATATTGTCCCATTTGCACATTACAGAATATGTTTTGAAATCGACATCCAACTGTAAAAACAAGACAAGCAGTTCCAATTAACCCTTATCGACAGAAAAAATATGATAAAATACATAACACATCTAGACCTATTCGGACTCAAATTGGAAGAGGTGAACTCAGGTAAACTGTCTGAACCATTTCACTTTGACAGAAAATCATAGAGGTTACATATTCGTTGTCCCTGGTAAGGAGAAAATGTCTATGCATTGTATTACTTAAAACGTCTTTCATCAAATCCCTAAGTTATCAGAAATAAATAGCAAACCACAAAACGCTTGAGGGCATCACTTACACCAGGGCTGATTGAAAATGACAAACTATCGGAGAAGTGTGTCGACTGAACAACTCGATATCTTTCACCACTTGGCACCTTCACTTTCAAACAACAATTCCCCTCAGGGCAATAAAGTACTGACATTGTCATTGTCATTCATCCTAATTTGCAATTTGATGTTTTGCAAGTGAAATATGATAGGAAGACTAAAATAAGAGTCCCTGAAAAAACGAGTTCGTGACTAATTTATGATATAACTTGAACGAAACTTAATTTCCAAAGCTGAGGCATCTAGACTTGCCAATATTTTCTAGACTCGAGAAGGGTCCTTTAATTGTTTTCCTTTAGGGTATGGATAACAAACTATAAGACATGTACCGATCTGAAATGATTTTATTAGTGGAACTTTGTGGGTCAGTTAAGAGATATGGCAAAAGAATGATAATCCTACTGTTTCAAAACAAAGATGCATTAATATAAGAAAACTAGATGAATGGTAACATTCTCCTAATTCACTTTCATACTACGTTTATAGTTACACCTTGCCAATTACTAAGACTAGTTCTGATTAGAGATGACAGCCTATGGGAAGTGTGTTACACTCAACAGATTCACATTGCTATCTTGGTCAGAATTGATAAATCCCATTTGCTATAATCTCCTTGACATAATCATATCAGTGGGGATATGTCGGTCAGATTGAGAATATACATGTATTCCTGAATGTGTCAGACTCAACAACTCAATATCGTTCTCTTGTCATCTTAATTTGTGCTTATTTCCTTGAAACAATTATGAAAGTGAATGATGTGGGTAAGATTGAGTTTTTACATTTACTCTATTTGTGTCAGACTCAAAAGCTCCATCTTGCTGTTTTGGTCACTATTAATCATCTCAAATTGCACTAACGTCCTTGAAATGATTTTATTAGTGGACATATGATAATCCTTCTTTTTTTTAAAGTATAAAAACTAGAATGGTAACATTTTCTCTAATCACTTTAATTACCTATATACTGCAGGTAATACCTTGCCGATTTCTTGTAGACATGTATGTCATTCGCACATTGAACACGTGGACGCCATGAGAACCAATCTCTGACATCTCAATAATTAACCAACATGTTTGAGAGCTGTTTTCCCGTAGTATTGCAGATTGCAAAGCCATACAACTTACTTCCCTTGTGATGAGTACTCTATGGTTTCTTCATCAATAACAAATTTAGATTACCGACTCAATCTCCTTTTGAGAAGATTCATTCATCGCCGTTGGTTCACTGAACAAAACATTTAGTTTCCCATGTGTTGATGCCGTACGCGTCTTTCTTATTGTAAACACAACTATACGGAAGTTGAATGGATAATTACAAATTACAATGACCTATGTAGGGATTTGGGACTCTGTTTGCACACAATTAATCGTCTAAAATAATGTTCTTCGCACTTTCTTCAAATGCAAACGAACATTAGAATGCGAAAAATATGCAAGGATAGTTTTGAGATTATTTCGTATAATCAAAGCTACTGATTAATGCATTATTCTGTTTTACCACCTTCCGTGTCCCTATGCAAAAATGAATGGAGATATTTTAAAAAAATGAACAACATTCCATAGTATTTTTAGATATTCACATGCTTTGCTTCCTCCCTAAGTCTGTGTTGTGTCTGATTCCCTTCTTGATTAAGTAGCGAGATCCTAAAGTCGAGCATGCACTATATTCTAAACAACGTTTAACCTCCTTAATGCCACGAGCTAATGTTTGGTCCAATTACGTGAGCTTACGTTATAGATATGTTTGCCCAGGTATACATCTGTCAGGACAATTAACAGAGGAGTTAGTTCTATTTATGAACAAGAGTGATGTTGATAGTTTTTTCGTATCTTGCTTATGTCTGCAGTTAGAAAGAAAGAAAATAATCCACTTTATAAGACGGCTGTTAAAAACCATGACCTTTTAAAATTTTACTTAAGGAATGCAATGTGAAAAGTTTTACCTGTTCTGTAAAAGGTATCTTAATCCCTTAGATATTATATATACACCATAACTGACGTTGAAAAAAACAGCGAAAACATAAAGTTCCACAAAATAATTCACGAATCACATTGTAAAATGTGTGTTATGTCTCATTTCTACACACTTTTCTTACTTTATTGGGCGAAATTGACGAAAGTGTTTTACAATTTATCCCTTAGGTCTGTTTGTATCAGAAGTTCTCTCATAAGAGAAGACCAAGAACCATGAATAACCAGTTAACCATCCGATAATTGTAATTTCTTCATCCCTATGAAGATATATGGTGGAAGTCAATTTCAATAATTCCTTTTAAAAAAGCAACTTTTCCCTTTATGTCTCATAAACTTTTGCTAACCATTATATATTCTCTCATAACCTTTAGGGAAGCTGAACAAGAAGGTTATTATCTAACTTATGACCCAAATGTAATGTTGTTAAATAGTTTTTCTTACATCTGTAGATGTAAAGTATATATATCTTAATCAAAATGGAGCTAAGAATCACATTTCCAAGCAACTCGTCCTACTTAAGTTCAAGTCAAATCAGACTTGATGCTTACCAGGTGTTATTCCTAAGTAGTAGATGTGCAGTTGTAAAACACTTATCATTCAGAATCTGTTTCAATCTGAATTTTGTAGAATGGCCTTGTAAACATGAAGGTTTTGTGTCGTATACTTCGAGTTAAAAGGGGCATTTTGATCGTCATTTCAATAAAATAAATGTACTATTGTCTAACTTTTGGTTTTGGTAGAAACTATACCTTTTTTCATTGTTTCAATTGTGTTACATCATCATTTGCATCATCAGCTGATTCCACTTACTTTGATGGCAACTGAAGATATATATTATGAGATGATATGAGTTGAGAACGAATATTAAAAGAGAGGTTTGTTATACGATTTGAGGTATGGAGAAGAGTTTGGAGACATATAGTAGTTTCACCGACTGGCAATAAAAGGACAACAAGTCAAGTAAGCACTGATTCCTCCACTTGAGATTGTGTTTTTCTTGTTATTTAACAGCTCTTCATGGAACAACAAAGGAACATGTAAACAATTATTATTATTATATGATGGACGAGTGATCTGTCTTCTGATTGGTCGAGGAAGGTGGTCACCGACAATGTTCAAACCTTATGTTGACCGCGGGAAACGTCACGCGAGGTCAACATAACAATCCAATGACCTGGAGCTAAAAATAGATCGCCACTACGAGGAGCGACGTAAAAAATTGTTTCCAAAAAACCTTAAAATAATTGAATAGTTTTCAAAATAACTGAAACTTTCATAAATCATATAATAAAACAGTTGTTGACTTCAGTTATCGGTGAATCCAATAAGGTCAATAAACCATTGGATTCACCTAAACTGAAGTCAATAATTGTATAATGTTGCACATTGCAGAGAGACACTGTGATGATGTAGACAGCTAGAGTTTCCTAGTGTTCATTGTACTTTCAACACTCAATATATTTGCCTTTAAATCTGCATGAAAACAAAGACCATCTGTATTTATGGATGTAGGGAGAAGGCCTAATCTCCCGACAACCTATCTCCAGAAATATTAACTATTTAGTGCTTCCTCCCCTTATAGTCCATATATATTAGGGAAGAGGTCGAGAATAAACATGCATCAATTGATGCATAAAAAGAACCATATTTATTTAGAATAATATCTATCATACATCATATCTTATTCATTTTAATGTTATTCTATATATAATTTATGTAGAATCATCTATATTTGTGACCAATGCCAGAAACTTTTAACTCACATAAAAAAGCTTTTTTTATGCACAATTTATGAGGCAGAAGCTTATCTTATTAAGTATTCACGGATATTTCCCACCACTAATGACTTTGTCTAAAAAACATGTTGTCATATGTTTTCCACTTCAAAAAGATTCTTACTATCCCTGCTCACTACCGGCTGCTGTATCTAGTATTTCCATGACCACTGGTTCTTCGTCTACCATTGTTAGGTGTTTGTAGGTGCATTCTGAAACATTATTACATTCATATACAAATATACTTATTCCTTTTCGAGGACAATTGAAACAAGAAGACATATTCATCAGCATCTCCCGCCAAATTGGTTGTCATTATAATTCCCAACATTTTCAAACAAGGGCAAGAACTCTTAAAATATAATTGAATAATTCTTGGAGAAAACCTGTTGTATGGTGACATTCAAAGAGCCCTTTTAGATTATGTATGCAATACGGGCAAATATGACTGCATATGAATCTTTTTTAACCTCTTGTATAATTATTTTCTAATCTTTTAATCCTTTTTTAATGCCGGGCGCATATAGGTCATTTGTTGGCCCAACGTCGCCCTTAAATTCCACCTACCTACCTACCTACCTTGAATAATTCTCAAAGAACAAGCCAATGTGCCCTACATCTTCATCCAACTTACAAATCGTTTAAATACAATCTGGAACCTGAAATGTCTACATCTAAGGTTGATATGGAGATATAATATTGAGCCCATATGTTAATATCAAATCCAACACAAGAAGCACGTGCCACGTGTGCAGAGCGTGTAATACCATGCACACAGTATGCAAAGTTAGTGTCAGACTTCAAAGGTTTGATAACAAGAATAAACTGTTTTCAAGATAACTAACTTTTGGTTCCAATCTTAATTACACGGTCTGTAAACAGTGATTCGTGAACACATAAATAAGATTACATCCGTCTAATTAACAACACTATTTTATCATTCACTTTAATTCAAACCACAAGTTCTATTCATGAAAAACTATAAATCTCATCACGGCATATATGACAGAGAATTAATCAATCAATTCACCTGATACATACATATATTTTTCAATTCAATTCACTATTCAAAAGGGAATGTATTCTGAATTAAAGTGATGGACAACTAAAACCTGGAAACCGCCATTGTTTTTTTAATAACTCACCAAGCTATAAAAACCACGTTATTAACAGTGTCATTTCTTGGATGTGATAGGGAGTAGCATTTGGATGGACAGTGTAAAGACTTTGCCAAAATAGTGCGGAAATCAGAATCTAAACACTGTCACTGATGCTTTCCTTATGACTTGTGTCCAACTCCTGAAGATTATCTGTAATGAGGCCAAGTGAAGGTCCTTGGTGATGCTTTCCTAATGACTAGTGTTTAAGTTCCTGAAGAGTTGCCAATCAAGGGAGATAACCGTATTCTAATGAGGCCAAGTGGAAACTCTGAACATCTTCATGGTTTGTTTACATTCATCAGGTGAGCAGACGACACATAGCAGAAGGTGTTATCTGTTAAATGTCTGAGATACTTGTTAGCAAACTTCTGACTTGTTGACCATGTGACCTCACAATGGATTACCTTGATTACCTATGTGATCGATCGTTTTGACTGTACATGTAGTCATATAGATATTTTGAAGGAACATTACAATTCACATTCAGCGGAAATACCTTTAAAATATTGGTGAATGGTTAAAATGATTTTTTATTTCTATGTTCCATGTAATACCTAATAAATAACGATACTTGAATAGATGTAACTTTCATTTATTTGAAATTGTGGTTTACACATTTTTTCATCATTTTGAACTTTGCAAACCTCAATAATTCAAAGATTGCAGCTTTGTAAAAACAAGTTTCTTTGATGTCTATTCATTTTAACAGACAATCACTGTTGACAAGTTGTTTAGTAACATGAAGATATTGTGTTGCCTGACAACTGTTGTGTTAATATGTTGTCGAGTTGTTGTCGATCCAAGGAGAATGTTCATCAGGTTCACAGTTGATGGACATGCCCCCGTCTAAACAAACACCTTGTAGGTTCCCATAATACAAACTCTTCTGGATAACATATATACTTCTATAGGTATAATGAACAAGAATTGTGGCATCCTCGGCAGAGTGATATCTTTTACTGAGAAGGAGTAAACATTATACAAACCTACATTGTGTAGAAGACAATATGCAGTGTCTTCATATTTATTCATACATATTCATCAGTTATTATATCATATTTCGCAGAAAGTAAGAGCTGGAAAGAAAAACGGCAGCGTAAAATCGAGGATGTTTGTTATGTCAAACATTTAAACTAATTTGTAAGATTTATTGTAATAAGAAGTCACACTAACCCAAAAATATAAAAAAATCAAGCAACATGAATAAGAATGTGTGTCCTAATATTTTCTAAAACTTTTTCATTTCTAAGATGATTCTAAAAAAATATCAATCAACAAACCTTATTTAAACTTTGAGAACAATCCAACGTCCATGTAATTGAAGTGGACCAGTATGGTTTTCATTGCGAATGCTGTTTACCAGAACTGATAATAGCTGAAATATTAAATTGTATCATTCTTCTCATATTAATTTTGAACTAATTACTATTGATTGATGAATCGTATGGTAAATTATCATTTTTTCTAAATAACATTTAGCCAAAATAGTGCTCATAATTTGTTTATAACAATTCAAATTTCGGGCTTATATAATATCTGTAAATGATTGAAAGTGTTTTAAATATCATAGTTTATAGTAGAACTAGATAAGTTATTAACACAAAAGGGGAGCGTTCTCACAGCTTTCGCATATTTCAATACCATTAATCCAAATCTCATAATACAAGAAATCCAAAATCTTGTTTACAAAAATCCGTATTTTGAAATATGAAAACCACAACATTTACTGTGAGATACAACTAACACAGTCCACAAATGTACTTATCAACATCATTTATATACATAAACATTAAAACTGTTATTTCGAGAACTTAGACGAAAAAAGCTGCAACGATTTCTTAAACATGAATTCATCAAAACTTTACAAAGCCAACATTGATTTCGGACAAAACATTAACATAACACTTCCAACAGTTTTAACTAAGAATGTTTGAAATTTTACAAGAACAGGAAAGAAGGAAGATATTAGTGACAAAGTGTTTGTGCAGAAACTGGACTATCAAACTTGAGTGTCATACCTCAGAGCCTAATTACAGCCTCGATAAAGTCTGTATTTATTGGAAGATGTAGCTCTGATCAATCTAGAAAATCGCCGGTTTGCTGGTATTAAATGTCTATCGTCCCTCTTTCCATTACACACCCTGTAATCAAATTGAGAATTGGAGACCTTAGTTTCAGAACCTGACAGCTCGCCCTGATAGAGAAAAGATATTTGATAGATTGAACTCCCTTACACAGATTGACCTAGAGAAAAATATCAGCGTCTTTAACTGTTGTTTGTGAGCCATTCATGCTTAACATCAACGTTAATTTCTTCTACCATGAAACTTAACAACAGTTAAATAACTTAGCTATGTCATCTTCTATTTCTCTTATCGAAGAGAATGTTTCTGTATAAATACTGTTTTCTACAATGTGACTAAATGACACATTACCAAAAGGGACCTAAGACGATATCGTCATATAAATTTGCAATTATGAAAATGTTAAATTTGATTGTCAAATGGTGACAGGGAACACAAACTGGTGATCTCCAAGCTTTCTATGAATACTCCTATCTGAAACCAAAGAAGTAAGATTGCCGATAAAACTATCAGCGCCATTAAATCGAAGCAGTTTATCAGCGCAATTAAACGTCAAAAGGGAAATCGAAGAGTCTGAATCGTACTCTGACGTGGCAAAGAGGAATGTCAATGCATAATATTACTTAAAAGGTATTCCATCAAGTCCATGAGATTTGGAATAATTTGATGGATGAAGATATGGCAATAAAAAGCAAAGAGATGGAACGGGAAATACTGAAGGTCTGGTAAGACTTCAAATCAATCATATTTAGCAAATGGTAAAAATCAAACATCCATGCATTGAACATGTGGACGCCATGAGACCTAACACTGATACTTGAATAATTACCAACACGTTGACAGCTGTTTTCCAGTAGTATTGCTGATTGAGAAGCCATAAAACTTCCTCTTCCTGTGGGAACTACTCTATGTTTCTTCGTCAAAAACAAATTGAAGTCCCTTGTGCATTCTCTTTTGATTAGATCTAACTTAACAAACCATTAAGGTCTCTAACATGTTATGAAGCGTTCTTGTGCAAAACAACACATGGTTGTCTATATACATAGGTTGAATGGCGATTTCGTTTCGTTTCTTAAAATTACAACGACTTATGTAGGGATTTGGGGAGGCTTTTTGTATACAATTATTTGCCCCTAAAACCTATCACTTGCACTTTCTCCAGTGCACACGATTATAATGCGATATATATGCATGGATAGTTTGAGGCGATAATCAAAAGATACTTATAAATGAGTATTTCCTTTGAAACTTCTTCCATGTCCCTATGAATACATGATGGAAGTATGAAATTAATGAACACGAAAAAACATTCCATGGTTTTTGGCTGCACAGGATGGTAACTCTATACATATACATTTGCCATGTTTCCGCCTTATGTCTGTCTTTATCTGGTTCCCTACACGATAAAGGAGCGAGATTCTTCTTCTGAACAAGGGTGATGTTGTCTGGGTTTTTCGCTTTATACAATGACTTTTCCATTGTAGCCGTGAGCTTTTTTTATTTTTTTATTTACCTTAGGAATGGAACGCGAAAAAGCCAATTTGTGAGTTGTGAAGAGTCACTATTGACAAATTTAATCAATAATGTCACTTGATCGGGAAGTATCAACAGTTTATAATATAGATATAATTTTAAGGTTACTCGACCTTGTTTAGTTGTAAAGTGACAATGGAAGATTTGAAGTCGCAATTGTGATAAAAAAAACAGTGACATGCGGCAAAAAGTCAAACGTAAATTTGGAGACTTATCAAAAGCATCTAGAATTTTAAGTTTATACTGTAGAATATTATTATATTACTAGTATACATGTAATTGAACGTGTGAAATTTCCTTCCACATACATAAATGGCTGTTTTTAGATTTTCAGCAAAAAACAAGTATTTATTGTATTTTTGCCGTATATTTGTTTTTATCACCAAACAATATTCTGTTCTTTGCGATTGTTTAGAAAATAACAAAACAATTATTCAAACACTGAGAACACAAAATCAACTCTGACAGGGTGATTGTCATCAAACAAATAAGCTCCTTGTGGGCAGTTGGTGAAGAATAATCCAACATTATTTCGTTAATAACCGAGATGGCCCAATCTTTCATCACTAGATTCTTCCTAGCAGACCAACTGGAGGGAAACTATTCATTATTGTGGCTAATTGTATTGGGTAGCCATCTTACACTTCATCTGTGTTGAAAATGTATCAGCAAGTCTGCCAATCTTCTTGTCCAGTGGGCAGTTGGTGAAGAATGCCCCAACATTCTTTCGTTAATAACCGAGATGGACCCACCTTTCATCACTAGACTCTTCCTAACAGTCCAACTGGAGGGAAACTCTTCATCAATGTAGCTAATGTATTGGTTAGTCTTCTACACTGCCCAGAGTAATACAACATTGCTGGGAGACACCTTAATGATGTAGACAGCCGCGGTTTGCTATTGTTCGTTACACTACAAAGGCACAATATATGTTCCTATCATTCTCTTTAAAAACAAAGACCATCTGTCTTCATGTATGTAGGGACAAGGCCTAATCTCCCAACACCCTATCTCATCCATGCAGAAAAACTACTGTATTAGGTGTAGACAGGTCAATGTGTCTAACGTCCTCAAGTGACTGACGAATAAACGAAGTGCAATCTGGAGCCATCTGAAATGAACATTATTGGCAAAAGAAACGATACCATTTTTTTAAAAATAAAAATAAGGAAATATATAAATTTAATGAATTAAAGATTTTATCAATATAACAAATTTTGATAGAAATTAATCTGTTCATGCATTTGTAAGTAAGTTGGTTTAAAAACAAGCAAAAGGACCCTTTTCGCTATCCTATCTTGTTTTTAAAGGCCTTTTTTGGAAAGGTGTGTTTTTCAAACGCGTTACCAGATATAGCTTTGAAATAAAAAATTTAGTTCCGTTGTCTTTTGAAGACATGAAATAACGCTTTTTCAGCCATAACTATCACTCGTAGCTTAACCTTTCAAGCATTATATATGGTATCGTTTCTTTTGCCCCTGAGTTTAAGTTGAAATGTGGAGATGAAATATGAGATCTCACTGATATCATCACATTGAGCACGAGATGCACGTACAGAGCGTGTCAGATCACTCACAAACCTCCAAACGTGCAAGGTTGGTGTCAGATTTCAAAGGGTTGATAACAAGACCTGTTTTAGGGGATAAAGATATTTGTAGGGGGTCAGAACGCCTTTGCGTGAATTAACTGTTTTCAAGATAATTTAACTTTTGGTTCCAGACTTAATTTAATGGTCTACAATCTGCCGTTCGTGAATCCATACGTCAGTTTAACTCGCTCTAATTTAAAACAATATTTATTTGTCGCTATGATTCACTATTATGTAAAGCAATATTTTATTTTTTGAATTAACATAAACACGTCCTTTACTATCAGATTGACTTATATATCAGATATATATATTGTTTTATTATATACTCATGTAATCTTATGATAGTAATACAAGGGTGCAATACGGAATACGTCTTCAAATTCCGTATTGCACTCCAGAATCCGTATTGCACGGCTGCCGGTTCTACTTTTTTTAAGCTTCGGCAATTCTCGGAATTTTCCGTACGTAACAATCATTTTCCTAATTAGAACACCAGATTTGACGTATCTCAATGCATTGGTAACAAACCTACTTTTTAATATGATATTGAAGAATAATTGATGAGAAACTAGTGTTATCGTTAGTAAAGAAACTGCAAAACAATAGAAACAAGGAAATCCTAGACAAAACTCCGAAAACATCGCAAGCGACACTTGGCCCTATGACGTCATAGCCTACAACGATTATGACGTCATTTCCATGGTGACGTCGTTTGAAAGGATCCCGTCGCTCGGAATCCTGAACTTACGTTTATCATATTCAGACTTTATAAATAATAACTAAGGATTAACTTTTATCGCTGTATTTAGTTTTCACACTTGAGAAAACTGCCTCTTACGTTTAACTACGCAAAGTAATGAGAAAATAAACAGATAATTGAGGTATCAAATCATCAGTCGAGCGTGTCATAGGTAATCGCCTTCTTTGCATTATGTATCAATGCGCAGTGCGACGTCTCGGATTATTTAAGCAATTCAAAATTACTTTTAAAAAGGTTAAAAAGAGAGTATATAATAAATACAGAACGTCATACGTGTGCATTTGGGTAGTTTGTATTGAACTCGAAGATGTCATGGACGCGGAGAAACAACTCGTTCTTCGAACTCGTTGTTCCTCCGCGTCCATGACATCTACTCGTTCAATACAAACGACCCAAATGCACACGTATGACGTTCTGTATATATATTAACAATCAACATACCTTCTGCATGTGTGTCACTTCAGTTCACTATTCACATAACAATGTATTGTAAATTGAAAGTATAGTGTTTTATCAATATGCGAAGTAAAAGTTGGAAATAAATACATGATGACACAAGAAGTGTATACATAATATCAGCGAGCTAATCTCATTTAGAAATATGCAAAGTAAAACCTGGAAACCACCAATGGCATCAAGGACTTTATTTGGGCTGCACAAAGGCATCTAAAGTATGTTGGTCATTTAAAGGGGCAGTAGCACGTTTTTTGATAATTTTATATTTCAGATATTTCACTGATAATTGTAAGTTAATGCTAAATGTTTTAATTTGACAGTGTCAAAAATCACATTTCACAAGCCAATCATCCATAGTCAGAGAACAAAGTATGGAGATTCACATAAAATCCATTGGCGGCCATTTTGTGTGAACACCTTTAATTCATTTTGTGTAAGAAAAAGGAATCGCGTGGCTCAACTTTACGTTATATATTTGAATTAGTACTGCCTCATTTAGTTTAGATACATTGTCTTTCAATTAAAACCGTTAATTTTCATTTTCCTGACATCACCTTATATTATCCATAAAAACGTGCTACTGCCCCTTTAAAGTGGAAGTAAAGCAGTATCTTGAAAATTCTATTTTACGAATATGGTTTATATAATCAGACCATGACTGGTATTGTTCATGGTATATATAAGATAATTCTGTTGTATTTTCGCAACAAATTAAAACGCATCTGGCATCGCTTTAATGCATAAAACATCTTGCAAATTATGAAGATCACCTTGTGTAGTATCACTGCTATTAACACTGTACCCTCTTGGATAGGGAAGTAGCATCTGTTTTCAGGATGAACAGTGTACAGTTTGTGCCTAATGAATTGTGATGAAGCCCCAGAAGATAATCTATAATGAGGTAAAGTGGAGGTCAGGCAAGGCCAACAAGGAACTCTGGACATCTTCTTGGTTTGTTTACATTCTTCAGGTGAGCGGACGACACATAGCAGAAGGTGTTATCTATTTAATGTCTGAGATCCTTGTTAGCAAACTTCTGACATGTTGACCTCGTGACCTGCCAACCGATAGCCTTGATTCCTTGTGGCATATTTGTTACTGTACATTAAGTCCTGTAGAATTTTTAAGGAGATAAATTCTTTCTTTTGATGGTAAAATATTACTAAATATTGGTGATTGGGTGAACTCATTTCCAAATAATACCTGGTAATGCTTCTTGAGGATATGATCATTTCATGAATTGTGAATTGGGGTTAACAAACGTATTTGTTATCAATTTGATATTGGACTACAGCAATGTTGAACATGCCATTGTGTCTCCGATTTCCATTGGCTAGCTGTATGAGTGACATGAAGAAAGATATGCTCTTGATCTACCGACTACTGCTGTGTTAAAATGTTAATGTTGAAGGTCTAATGAGCATGTTCATCTTATCACTTCCCAGCTGATTGACAAGCCCCCTGTCTAAACAAACACTTTCTATGTTCTGCAATACAATCTCTTCTGGATAACCTATACACTTCTGTTGGTATTGTGAACAAGACAATGGTATACTTGGTAAAATGGTATCTGTTAGTGATATCGAGGAAACAGTGTTTTATAGATACCAAACTACATTGTGTCGAAGAAAATGCGATTTTCATTTTCAATTCTGAGATTGGAAAGCTCTCAATAATGGCAGTGTTCAACAAATATCTCTTTAAAGTGACATTGAGGCTGTTTGTTATGTCTTTGTTATATACAGCTAGGTAATGTGTGAACCTTATTGTGATGAGGTGTTAACTTGAGAAGAAATATACAACATCAAACTTTCATGATTGGGATATGTGTCTCTTCTAAAGTTTCTTAATTTTTTACATATCAAAGATGATTCTTCAGACGAAAAATATCAATTTAGAAACCTTATATTACCTTTGATAAAGTTTTGAAATGTTCATAATGGTTTCAATTGTGAATGCTGTCTACTGATTGTTATGTCAAATTTTCAGCTAGGATATTTGTGAACCTTGTGATGAGTTGTGGACTAGAAAAGACATATACAATGTCAAACCTTAATAATTAGGATGTGTCTCTTCTTTTATTTCAGATCCAAACGAACAATATCAACCTAATATAATCTCTAATAACGTTTTTTAAAATGCCAGAATGGTTTCAATTTGAGAATGCCTTCTTCTAGTACTGATAATTCCCTAGTAAGATAATTCACAAACAACCATGCAAACAAACAACAATGGAGCAGGGTTACTTCTTGAACTCGAAACACATTCCTTGTAGGTAGAGTAAGTAACCTGTACTGTGTAATCCCTAATCCTGAACAATGTTACACAATTAGTCGTCAGGGTTACTAAGTGTTATGCTTTAATCTCTCTGCATACCTACTAAGCAACCATGTGACATCTATAATGTTTTGAAAGGCGTCTTACCTGTTTTACATTCTCATCCTTATAATTTCACTTAATCACTCTTGATTGCTGAATGTTCTGGTTAAATGGTTTTTGCAAAGAAAACCTAAAAACTGCTTAGAGCTTTCTAGAAGCATGGTTTGGTAATATGTCTGGAATAATCGGTTTTGAATGTTAAACATGTCAAAATTGTTTTTGAAAGCAAAAATTGAATAACATTCGCACATCATTTTCATAAGTATTATCCTAGAATATTTGAAATTCTCATCTTATAAAAACACGAAAGAATGAAGATACAAACATACAAAGTGATCACGCAGATATCGGATCAAATATGGCGGCAACATCAGAGCCTAAATACAGCCTCTATAAAGTTTGCATTTATTGGAAGATGTAGCTATGATCAATCTAGAGAATCGCCGGTTTGCTGGTATTAAATGTCTATCGTCCCTCTTTCCATTACTCACCCTGTAATCAAATTGAGAATTGGAGACCTTAGTTTCAGGTCCGGACAGCTCGCCCTGATAGAGAGAAGATATTTGGTAGATTGACCTGGAGAAAAGTATCAGCGTTTTTAACTGTTATCTGTTATCTGTGAGCAATAAGGAAACGTAAATTTCACGAAGATATGTTTTGCTTCCATCACACTTTACAGCTTTGATCTTTAAAGGGATAAACGTGCGTTTAAACAATTCTTAGCTTTGCAATCTTCCATTTTGCCTGTCCTGCGTTTATATTGGACTACATGACTGTTAACTGCAAAAAAAATCTTCAAAAAATGATTTTTCTCTTCTGAGGTTTTGATATCCAAATACCATCAACATCCCATGTTACACAATATTTTACATTGGCTTTCAAAAAAATCGAATAATAATTTAAAAGCAATAGGATTAAAATATATTTTACCCTTACAAGTGACAAAAGGATTGAAAAAAAAATTGACATGGATCTCGGATCCAATGTTGCTAAGACTTTGAAAACTTTCAAAATGGTCCAAAATTATTCCTTGTTTTCAAAAAGTGCAAAATGTTAAATTCCTATACAGATTTTTTAAAGTTCTTATATAAAATTGTATTTTTTAAAGTGTCAAATAAGATTGCCAAATGCTTGAAGGGAAACCATCACTGGAATTGCAAACGATTTAATCCTTAAGGGTTAAAACAATGTCATATAGATTTGCATTTTTGAAAGTGACAAATTAAGATGTCAAATGATTGCAGATAAATCAAGTTGATGACTGGTATAAGCCTTTCTATAAATACCCATCACCAAACCAAATCTGAAGAGGTAAGCTTGTCGTGCCCTCGATAAAACTATTGGCGCCATTTAATGTCAACAGAAAATCGAAGAGGCATCATTCTCTTCAGTGGTAAGGGGGAAATGTCTATGCATTAAGTTACCTAAAGTGTTTTCCATCAAATCCCTGGGAAATTAGAAATAAGTGGCAAAGACCAAAATGTTTGAGGGCATTTACTCAGATTTATTCAGGGCTCGTTTATGATGACAGCATCTCTGGAAGTGTGTCAGACATCTCGATATTGGTATCATGGTCAGAACTAAACCCAATTTGCAATAGTCTCCTTATAATAATTGAATAAGTAGAATATAATGGTCAGATTGAAGACATAGCCTTACTTCCAACAATGGAACATCAATTATAATTTCATAACATGACATGTATTCGTATTGGTTTGATATAGAAACGTATATCAACTCTGTTAGTTTACATTAATTTAGTTTGTCAGGAAAATACAGGTTCATATTTTAAGAAAGGGTTGGTTGATAAAAGGCTAATAAAATTAATTTGTTTTCTCATGTCATTCAGTTTCTTCTTCTAGGCAGGGTAAATGTCAACTACACATTTAAATATGATTCTTCTTTCGCAGATACCTGAAGTTTCCAAAGTTGATTTAATCATGGAAATCCTCCTTTATCAAACAAATGCATGAATAAGAAAGCAAAGTTGCTAACATCTTACTTCTTCCTGTTATGGTTACGGGTTACAACCAGTCTTTTTGTGGATGAAGTTATGATATCTAAAAGCATAAAAAGGAAATTTGAAATTATTTTCATTGTCTAAAAAGACTTTAAATCAATCACACATTTAGCAAATGGCATGAATGCATTGAACCTTACTGCATTGAACACGTGGACACCATAAGAATCAACTTTGTTATCTAAATAATTAACCAACACGTTGGAGCGAGGTCTCAAAGTAATATTGCTGATTGCAAAACCTTAAAACTTCCTTCCTTGTGAAGAACATCGTGTCAATATGAAAGTTTATATTATGTCTATTCAATTTATACAAGAATTCCTGTTTTTAAAAATAGGTAACTGTTTATTTCCTTTTCATTTTTATGCAAACGCCTTTACAATATATACAAAAACATAATGAACTGTTTGAGTGGCATTCTAGAAGTTAGTTGTATAAGGAAGTCTATGTATGAACAATTTCTTTATTTATCAGTAGCGACGTTTCGGTATAGATCCTCATACTGTTTTAAAACATTAAATATACACTTGATCCCTATGTGTGTGTTGTATCTGGTTCCCTGCTTGATAAAGGAGCTAGATTCTGAAGTCGAGTATGTACTATATTCTAAACAACGTTTAACCTCCTAAATGCCATGAGGTTATGTTTGGTCCAATTACGAGAGCTTATGTTATGTTTCCACAGGTATGCATCTATCAGGATAATTAACAGGAGAGTCAGTTATTCTTAAGGACAAGAGTGATGTTTGCTGTGTTTGTTCTTGTAAAATGAAGGTTAAAAAATGAAAGGCCTTGACATAATTCAACCAAACCTTTTGAAAAATTATTTCTTCCGGTATCTAAATGAAGATTGTATACTTGTTCCTCTGTTCTGTAACTGTATTGTTTATTTTTTTATTCTTCGCTAACCTGATGGTGCCTTTTTAGCTCATCTGGCCTGTAAGGCCCGATGGGCTTATGGCATGGCATGGTGTCCGGCGTCCGTCCGTCCGTCCGTAAACTTTGTGGAATTTCGACTTCTTTTCCAGAACAATAAGGCCTAGAAAGCTGAAACTTTGTGTACAGACTCCTTGACTAGTGAGGATTATAAATTGTAGCTTTGGTGGCCCTGTGACCCCTAATAAGGGCCACAGGGGCCACGCCCTAAAAACCTATTTTCATCTTCTTCTCTAGAAGCATTAGGCCTAGAAACCTTAGACTAAGTGTACAGACTCCTTGACTAGTGAGGATTATTAATTGTAGCTTTGGTGGCCCTGTGACCCCTAATAACGGCCACAGGGGCCAAGCCCTTAAAACCTATTTTCATCTTCTTCTCCAGAACCATAAGGCCTAGAAAGCTTAAACTTGGTGTACAGACTCCTTGACTAGTGAGGATTAGAAATTGTAGCTTTGGTGGCCCTGTGACCCCTAATAAGGGCCACAGGGGCCACGCCCTAAAAACCTATTTTCATCTTCTTCTCTAGAAGCATTAGGCCTAGAAACCTTAGACTAAGTGTACAGACTCCTTGACTAGTGAGGATTATTAATTGTAGCTTTGGTGGTCCTGTGACCCCTAATAACGGCCACAGGGGCCAAGCCCTTAAAACCTATTTTCATCTTCTTCTCCAGAACCATAAGGCCTAGAAAGCTTAAACTTGGTGTACAGACTCCTTGACTAGTGAGGATTAGAAATTGTAGCTTTGGTGGCCCTGTGGCCCCTAATAAGGGCCACAGGGGCCACGCCCTAAAAAGCTTTTTCATCTTCTTCTCCAGAACAATAAGGCCTAGAAATCTGAAACTTGGTGTACAGACTCCTTGACTAGTGAGGATTATAAATTGTAGCTTTGGTGGCCCTGTGGCCCCTAATAAGGGCCACAGGGGCCACGCCCTAAAAAGCTTTTTTCATCTTCTTCTCCAGAACAATAAGGCCTAGAAATCTGAAACTTGGTGTACAGACTCCTTGACTAGTGAGGATTATAAATTGTAGCTTTGGTGGCCCTGTGACCCCTAATAAGGGCCACAGGGGCCACGCCCTAAAAACCTATTTTCACCTTCTTCTCTAGAAGCATTAGGCCTAGAAACCTTAGACTTAGTGTACAGACTCCTTGACTAGTGAGGATTATTAATTGTAGCTTTGGTGGCCCTGTGACCCCTAATAAGGGCCACAGGGGCCACACCCTAAAAACCTACTTTCATCTTCTTCTCCAGAACAATAAGGCCTAGAAAGCTTAAACATAGTGTACAGACTCCTTGACTAGTGACGATTAATAATTGTAGATTTTGTGACCCTGTAGCCCCTACTAAGGGGGGAAACACATTGGCCACTCCCTAAAGCAAAATCAAATATACAGCCTGATGAGCTACAGAGCCAATGGCTCTATTTTTAAATAATAAAGTGCAGGTTGCATTTATAACATGTCTCTATAAAAACTTCTAGTCCAGCTGTAATACGTAATGACCAATAAGGAAAGTCAAAATAAGACAGCTACTTGCCATTTATATTGCCTCAAATCCTTGACGAAGCTGCACTGGAGGTTATTATCTAACTTATGGCCCGGATTTAATGTTGATAAATAGTTGTTCTTACATCTGTAGATGTGAAGTATATATATATATATATATAAATTAAAGTGGAACTAAGCAGCATATTGTTGAACCTTTCGTCCTGCTTGAGTTAACTTCAAATGTGTACCTGGTGTTTGCACTTAGTGGTAAATTTGCAGTTGTAAAACACACAAAAATCCAGAAACATTTTCAATCTTGAATCGATTTGTAAACATTATAAGGATATAGTCAAAAAAGGGCATTTAGATCACCAATATGTAGCATGGTCTTACTTTGTGATTTGATAAAGTTTTTCAATTTTGTTTCATAAATTGTTTTGTACATATTCATATATAATCTTCACAAAGAAAAAGAATATCTGTTCTAGGTACCGATACATTTCAAAATAATGTAGGCAGAGAATAACTTCAAGATACATAACCATAAATGTGTTCATTGATCAGATTGCTTGAACGCCACACCTAGCAATAAACATGAAAACTATACAAGATGTTCCAATTATACATGTTGCTAATTTTTTGTGAGGAATTAATACACTGATCCACTCGTGGATTTTGCAGGCAATGGCCCTTAAAGTTCACCAAAAGCTTATGAGGGTATCTGAACCAGAGCAATGTGTCAGTATAAACAGCTACACTTTGTTTTCTTGATCAGATCTGAATAATTAATTAAAGAATAATAATATAAGTGGAAATATGTAAATTTAAGACTCGGTAAAATATTTATTTTTCATTATCACTAAAACTTTATCATGAATGTACAGATAAACTTTTCGTCATTTGATACAATTTGGATAAAAATATAAATATTTTTTCTACATTTTTAAGAAAGCCAAGTTAGTTTGTATAGGACAGGATAGATGATTAAATAAAATGTACATTTACAAGTTCACGTGTAACAACATGTAGTCTTCGGAAATTGCTATTTGACTTTCTTTACCACAGAAGCTAGTGAATTTTCTGTTCATGTAATCTTTAATGTAACTGGGATGTTTGCAAAAGATACAATATTATCTTATCAAAGGTTATGGCAACAGACTGAGCGTTTATTTTACATCATCATCTGATTCCTCTTACTCTTATAACTTAAGAAAAATAATAAGCTGATATGAGTTTGTGCTGGACACATGTATAGAAAAGAGGATTGTTATGTAGATAAAAGATATTGGAGAAGAGTTGTCAGTCAAAGTAGTTTTTCTGACTGACAATTAAAAGGACACCAAGTCAAGTTAGCACTGATTCCACCACTTGAGATTGCGTTTATTGAAAATCTTGTCAACAAATCTTTGTAACTTTACAATTCTTCATGGAACAACAAAGGAACATGTCAACAATCGTTATAATATGTTGATCCTGGAAATGCTTAGATTCGAGTATATACATAAAAACATACTTTCAATTTTCTTGGTTTAAATAGAATGTATATCTCCCTTTCAACACTTTTGTTGGATTTCTTGACCTATATATCTTAAAAATATCTAAACGTTATGCTTATTTCCAATACCTTGCTTTCAAAGATTTTGCTATGGTTGTTACTGTCACTCATTTTCCATTCATGTTAAATATATCTCTTTTATTCAGCGAAGTTTTCTTCACTTATACTCCTTGTAGAAACGCTTGGGACAGCAAAAAAAATATCTTTGCTTTACAATTGTTCTTTTATCCACTGCCCATCAAATAGATGAAAATGATATATCACATATTGTGGCCACTGCCCACCAAGAACTGTCCTCCCAGTAACGTTATCACAGAACATCATGTACCTCCCTCTGTGTCAAGTTGTGTTCCCAATCTTATTCAGCATCCTATTGAACACATGGCGGACCTGTTGGGCACTACTTCTCCGTCGACCTTTGCCCTCAATCATTTTCCTCCGCCGCACCTCACGATGTAGTTCGTGGAACAGTTGTGATATATCTGGTCCCCCGTCACTGGCGGAAGTCTCAAAGAATGCGCACGCCAAATCCTGTGCTAGAGTTTGACCTTCAGTGACCTCGACCTTTCGCTCGGTCAAGAGGTCAACCTTGTTCCCAACCAACACACACTGCACATAAGTTTTCTTGATATCGTCCAGGTAATCCTTTAGACGACTGATTTCCTCGAAACTCTGTCTATCATTCATAGAATACACAAGAACAAAGCCATCAGCCCATCTAACTGATCCTTCACGGTGAATTGTGTCTTCTTGCTGGAAAAGCAAAGAACAACGTTGAAATGGAATGTTATAACAGAGAAAATTTAAACAGAGAGGCTAAATTATACACAACTTGCTGTTAGTAACGTTCATGTAAATTGAATATCTTCCAATTGATTTCAATTCAAATTGTTTTAATTCTGACAAAAAAACTTTTTTCTATAGAGAACAAAACGTGAGCTAGTTTCCGAGTTTGTTTATTACCACACATTAATACCGTGTGTACATGTGCTAAGTGAACCATCAAGATACTCAAAAGCTGATAGGCAAAAAAGAATAAACTACAAGATCAACATAACAGCAAGTCTGCCAGGGTACTTGTCATCAAACAGATAGACACATTGTGGGCAGTTGGCGAAGAATGCTCCAACATTTTTTCGTTAATAAGCGAGATGGACCAATCTTTCATCAGTAGATTCCTCCTAACAGACCAACTGGAGGGAAACTCTTCATCAATGTGGCTTATGTATCAGTAAGTCTTTCTACACTGCCCAGAGTGTTATAACATTGCAGGGAGACAGTTTGCTAGTGTACTTCAAACGCTCAATATATTTTCCTTTCATTCTCTATATAAACAAAGTCCATCTGTCTTCATTGATGTCGGAACAAGGCCTAATCTCCCGACAACCTATCTCAGTCATCCAGAAAAACTACTATGATGAATTTAGTGCTCCCTTGCCTAATTCAATATATAAAGGGGAAAGGTTTAAGAAAAACATGCATACATTGAAACTTCAAACATCAAAGTATGATACTTATAATTGTATCACCCAACAACCTATCTCAACCATCCAGAAAAACTACTAAGGTTGATTGAGTGCTACTTAGCCTCACATTCCATATATATAGGGGAAGGGGTTTAGGCAAAACATGCATACATTAAACTAAATGCATTTCAACTTAATGACTCAACAGAGAAATATTACGTTCAAAGTATATGTCAATGATTTTACATTCTACATGAAAAATAATTAAAACAGAAGTGATGAATTCATTCATTCATGATATTAATCCTTTATGAAGAGAGCAATAACAATTTCATTGCAAACAATTCCAAGGTTATCCCTTTTACTTCTACTCTGTTATTATCTACACCTTGGGCTATGGATCGATTAACAGAAATAAATAATCATTAGAAGATAACGTTGCCATTTGCATGATTCATTAATTGAAACGATGATGAAAACCCCTTTTATGTGTTTGTCTATCAACTCGTCAAGAAATATGACATAAAGAATTAAATTTATACGAATACGTTTATATATCTAATGGATTACTAAAGCAAGTGCTATTTAGTTAATTAGTCAATTCATTCACACAAAGTTTTTATGTTAAGAAAGAATGTACTACAATTTAATTTAAATGTAAAAATATATATTCCTGTGGCCTGTCAGTAATGAATAAACTATTGCCGGCTAAACATTTGTATGTTCTTATATGATATAAATACAAGTTAAATAACCCTATTTTGTAATGATCGGTAGACAAATGCCAGAAACGTATACATTTTTAGTAAATAGAGTTTGATTTTGTCATGAACATAAAGCAACTGAAGTTTTGACATTCTGCCATTTCAAAATAAATAAGGGTATTTTTCAATAAGGAAGATTATCATCACAGTAACTTCTATAATGTTATTAAAGAAAGACATAAGGATTTTCTCTAACAAATTCTTTTTACACTTTTTATTTGATTGTTTGATATACATAATACTTACTATCCCTGCTGTATCCAGTATTTCCATCAACACCGGTTCTTCATCAACCGTGGCTTGGTGTTTGTAGGTGCATTCTGGAAATGTCATTAAATTCATAATCAAATATTCTTATTCAGTTTTGTAAACTATAATAAGATGAATTCATTGCTAAAGATTAACAATTTTAAATATTTAGCTTCATATACTTCATAATTTCATTTTTTAACTTTCATCTAACTCATAAACTATACTTCAATAACTTGTGAATGCAGGTTTTATGACACTCGAAGCTGAATTTTTAGGTTCATTACAAAGAGTTTCGCTTCAAATTAAACAACTTACCAAGAGTGGGGTCGTATTCCCAAATAAACCTCTTAGTTAGGAACCGGACTACCAGAGCTGCAAAGCAGAGAAAATATAATTAGCACATATGCCATAAACAATGAACTTACTCTTCGTGATGTAGGAGTGTTCTTTTGAGTTAAATTAACATGTTGACAAATGGCAACACGCGCTATCCTTATATATTAACCACTCAGCTTACATGACTCGTCACCAAAAGAACACTTCAATGAACATTACATCTAAAACTGACTGAAAAACCATTATAATGCAGCCTGGAACTGATCTAAAATGTAAATATAGGATAGATATGGAGATTAAATATGGGGCGTCATTGCCATCAGTGCGCATGCAGGGCGTGTAAGATCACGTGCAAAGCGTGCAGAACTTGTGTCAGATTTTAAAGGTTTGATTACAAGACCTGTCTCAAGGTAAAAATGTTTTGTAGAGTATTAGAACGCCCATCCTTGAATTAAGTGATTTCATGATAATGAAACTTTGGCTCCAAACTTAATTACACGGTCTATAAACTGTCATACGTTAATACATATATCCGATTAAATCTCTCTAATTGAAATCATAATTTTTATTTCCGAAATATATCAGTTCAGCATATCAGAGAGTTCATTCAACAATCATATTTTGAATTCCAGTTTACTATAAACGAGACATATTGTTAATTGAAAGTTAATCTTTGAGGAATATACAAAGGACAAGTAAAATCTGGAAACCATCATTGCTTATGTAATGACTTAACTTGAGCTTCACGAAAGTATTTCATCGTTAGACCATATAAAGAGGAAGAAAAGCAGTATCTGTATTCATTCCTCGAATATCGTTGGCATTGTCAGACCATGACTCGGATATTCTTTATGCTATAGTTCTGGATTTCAGATTATTCCGCCGAATGTTTCTCGGCAGTGCGAAAAGCATCTGGCATCACTTTTACGTCTACCAATCCAATCAAGTTGTAAAGACCACGTTGTTTAGTATTACTGCTTTCAGTCGTGTCATTTCGTTGATATGTGAGGGATAGGATCTAAATACTGTCCTAGATGATACTTTCCTAAACTTATGTTGATGTTCCTTACGATTTTTATAATGAAGCCAAGCGGAAGGCAGGACAACAAGGCACTCTGGACATCTTCATGGTTTGTTTACAGTCTCCAGTTGAGCAGACGACACACAGCAGAAGGTGTTATCTGTTTAATGTCTGAAACCATTGTTAACACACTCCTGACATTTGACCTTCGACCTCGACAGCCTCGATTCCTTGTTGATTCTAACTGTATTTATTTAGCCCTGTAGATATTTTGAAGGAGAATGACAATTCCTTACTTTTGGTGAAACTATTTTTAGTATTGGTTATTGGTTGTCATTGGTAAGTCATTTCTGGATGTCCATGTTTCAAGTAAAAGTATGAAAAAGTATGGTTGAGGAGATAATCATTTTGAATTACTGTTTACATATTTCTTTTTGGCAAATTGATCCTGGGAAACAACGGTAATACAGTGGCCATTGACATGTGGTTTTTGACTCCGTCTTTGTCAAATAGATAGACACATTGTGGGCAGTTGGTGAAGAATGCTCCAACATATTTATGTTAATAACCGAGATGAACTCATCTTTCATCACTAGATTCATAACAGACCAACTGAAAGAGAAACTCTTCACCAATGTGGCTAATGTATCAGTTAGTCTTTCTACCCTACCCAGAGTGTTATAACATAACTGTAACAATATAGACAGTTTGCTAGTGTACTTCAAACGCTCAATATATTTTCCTTTCATTCTCTTTAAAAACAAAGACCATCTGCCTCCATGGATGTAGGGACAAGACCTAATCTCCCGACAACCTATCTCATCCAACTACTGTATTAGGTGTACAAGTGAGTGACAGACAAGCTATTAATAGCGCTTAGTAACCACCCGTCAGCGATACGACAGAAGACTATAAGAGGATATCAGGGGATAGGTTGTAGCATTAGCGGAGACATATACGCTGATGTAGAAGGATGTTATTGCTTATGTCATGACATTATTTGGGCTGCACAAAAGCATTTAAAGTCTATTGGCAGACCATTTAAAGTGGAAGTAAAGCAGTATCTTGAAAATGTGATCTCGAATATGGTTTGTATAATCAGACCATGATTGGTATTGTTCATACTTTCTGTTGGACCTTAAGATTATCATGTTGTGTTTTATAAAGGAATTGAAAAGCATTAAGCAGTATTTTGAAAATTTTATATTTCTAATATGGTTTGTTTTGTATCCCTGCTATTAACACTGTACTCTCTTTGATACTGTCTAGGATAGGGCGGTAGCATCTGTTTTCAGGATGGACAGTGTACAGTTTGTGCCTTATGTGTTGAAGTTCCTGAAGATTTTCTATAATGAGGCCAAGTGGAGGTCAGGCCAGGCCAACAAGGAACTCTGGACATCTTCTTGGTTTGTTTACATTCTTCAGGTCAGCGGACGACACATAGCAGAAGGTGTTATCCGTTTAATGTCTGAGAGCCTTGATAGCAAACTTCTGACATGTTGACCTTGTTACCTGCGAGCCGATAGCCTTGATTCCTTGTGGCATATTTGTTACTGTACATTAAGTCCTGTAGAATTTTTAAGGAGAATGATAAATTCTTTCTTTTGATGGTAAAATATTACTAAATATTGGTGATATGGTGAACTCATTCCCAAATAATACCTGGTAATGCTTTTTGAGGATATGATCATTTCATGAATTGTGAATTGTGGTTAACAAACGTATTTGTTATCAATTTGATATTAGACTACAGCAATGTTAAACATGCCATTGTGTCTCCGATTTCCATTGGCTAGCTGTATGAGTGACATGAAGAAAGATATGCTCTTGATTCTACTGACTACTGCTGTGTTAAAATGTAAATGTTGAAGGTCTAATGAGCAAGTTCATCTTATCACACTCCAGCTGATTGACATGCCCCCTGTTTAAATAAACACTTTCTATGTTCTGCAATACAATCTCTTCTGGATAACCTATACACTTCTGTTGGTATTGTGAACAAGACAATGGTATACTTGGTAAAATGGTATCTGTTAGTGATATCGAGGAAACAGTGTATTATAGATACCAAACTACATTATGTAGAAGACAATGCGAAGTTTTTTCAATTCTGAGAAAGAAATAACTAGATTGGAAAGGTTGCAATAATGGCAGTGTTCAACAAATATCTCTTTTAAGTGACATAGAGGCTGTTTGTTATGTCTTTGTTATATACAGCTAGGTAATTTATGAACCTTATTGTGATGAGGTGTTAACTTGAGAAGAAATATACAAAATCAAACTTTCATGATTGAGATATGTGTCTCTTCTAAAGTTTCTTAATTTTTTTCATATCAAAGATGATTCTTCAGACGAAAAATATCAATTTAGAAACCTTATATTACCTTTGATAACGTTTTGAAATGTTCATAATGGTTTCAATTGTGAATGCTGTCTACTGATTGTTATGTCAAACTTTTCAGCTAGGATATTTGTGAACCTTGTGATGAGTTGTGGACTAGAAAAGACATATACAATATCAAACTTTAATAATTAGGATGTGTCTCTTCTTTTATTTCAGATCCAAACGAACAATATCAACCTAATATAATCTCTAATAACGTTTTTGAAAATGCCAGAATGGTTTCAATTTGAGAATGCCTTCTTCTAGAGCTGATAATTCCCTAATAAGATGTTTCAACAAAACAACTAAGCAAACAAATAACAATGGAGCAGGGTTACTTCTTGAACCCGAAACACATTCCTTGTAGGTTGAGTAAGTATCATGTACTGTGTAATCCCTAATCCTGAACAATTTTACACAATTAGTCGTCAGGGTTACTAGGTGTTATGCTTTAATCTCTCTGTATACGTACTACACAATCACTCTTGATTGCTGAATGTTATGGTTAAGTGACATTTGTTTAAATAACTTTTGCGAAGTAACCCCACACAATGATATAACAAAAAGAGTTTTAAAATTGTTTTTGAAAGCCAACATTTAATTCGGACATACCATTAAAACACCAATTTCATAAGTTTTATCCTCGAATATTGTAAATTCGCATTTTACACGAAATAAGGAAGCTTACAAAGTCTTCAAGCAGATATTGGATCAAATATGTCGGCAACATCAGAGGCTAAATACAGCCTCGATAAAGTTTTATTTATTGGAAGACGTAGCTCTGATCAAACTAGAAAATCGCCAGGATGCGGGTATTAAATGTCTATCGTCCCTCTTTCCATTACACACCCTGTAATCAAATTGAGAATTGGAGAGCTTAGTTTCAGAACCTGACAGCTCGCCCTGATAGAGAGAAGATATTTAATAGATTGACGTACACCAAAGTATCAGCGTCTGTTACTGTTATCTGTGAGCCATAAGAAAACGAAAATTCGGATTTTACGAAGATATTTGTTGCTTCCATGATATATACGATACAAATATACACGATTCTTAGCTTTGCAATCTTCTATTTTGTCTATCCCGCGTCTATATTGGACTAAATGACTGTTAACTGCAAATAATTTCTTCAAAAAATGATTGTTTTCTCTTCTGAGTTTTTGATATCCAAATGCCTTCACCATTCCATGTTACACAATATGTTACATTGGCTTTCAAAGAAAATAGAATAGAAATTTAAAAGCAATAGGATTAGAATATTTTACCCATAAAAATGACAAAAATATTGAAAACATAAAATATTTGACATGGATCTGGGATCCAATGTTGCTAAGACTTATCCAATTATCCAATTACCCAAAATTATTCCTTGTTTTCAAGACACTACTTAAACTTCCACTGGAATTGCAAAATATTCAAATCCTATAAAGATTTTTTAAAGTTCTTTTATAAAATTGCATTCTTTAAAGTGTCAAATCAGATTGCCAATTTTGGAATTTCAAACGATTTTATCCTTAAGGGTTAAAACAATGTCATATAGATTTGAATTTTTTAAAGTGACAAATTAAGATGTTAAATGATTGCAGATAATCAAGTTGATGACTGTTATTAAATATCAAGCCTTTCTATTAATGCCTATCATCTCTGAAACCCAATCTGAAGAGGTAAGCTTGTCCTGCACTTGATAAAACCATGTAACGTCAACAGAAAATCGAAGAGGCTGCATCATTCTCTTCAGTAATAAGGGGGAAATGTCTTTGCATTAAGTTACCTAAAGTATTTTTTATCCAACCCTGGAAAAATAGAAATAAGTGGCAAAGACCAAAATGTTTGAGGGCATTATTTAGATTCATTCAGGGCTCGTTTATGATGACAGCATCTCTAGAAGTGTGTCAGACATCTCGATTTTGCTATCTTGGTCAGAACTAATGAACCCCATTTTCAATAATCTTCTTATGATAATCAAATTTGTGGAATTATTTTGGTCAGATTAAAGACATAGCCTTAATTCAAAAAATGGAACATCAATTATAATTTCAAAAATGACATGTATTCGTATTGGTTTGATATAAAAACGTATATCAACTCTGTTAGTTTACTTTGTCAGGGAAATACAGGATTATGTTTCAAGAAAGGGTTGGTTGATAAAAGTAATATGTTGTCTCTTGATATTCAGTCTCTTCTACTAGGCAGGATAAACATTTCAACTACAAAGACGGTTTGAAAATTATAATTTTTTTACAGATACCTGCATAGTTTCAACTTGATTTAAGTATGGAAACCCTCCTTTACCATACAACGAATACATGAATAAGAAAAACACAATTGGAAACATCTAACTTACTTTACTTTTATGGTTATATGTAACATTCAAGTCTTTTTGTGGATAATGATATGGCAATAATAAGCATGAAAGAAGTTGAAAACTTATTTTAAGGTCTAAATAGAATTTAAATCAATCACACATTTAGCAATGGTATAAATTAAGAATTGTTGCACTGAACACGTGGACACCATAAGAATCAACTCTGTTATCTGAAAAATTAACCAATATGTTGAAGCACTATTTCCCAGTACAATTGCTGATTGCAAAGCCATAAAACTCCCTTCCCTTGAGAAAACTACCTTGTGGTTTGTTCATCAAAAACATGTTTAGGTTTTGACTAAATTTCCCATTGAAAACATCCCTTAAACAACTTTACAAACCATAAAGGTCTGCCCCACGTTATAAAGCAGTCTCTCTTAGACTTAGGACAAGGAAGTATACGGAATACGGAAGTTAATTTAATATTGAATACTTTTGTTTATTTATTTTAAACATGATTTTTTTAAGAATTCCTGTTTTGATACAATAGGTAATTGTAAGTACTTCTTTTCGGGGTATAAGGAAGACAACTTCTTTATTCATCAGTAGCGACGTTTAGGTAAACATCCTTCTACTGTTTTAAAACATTCAATGGCCACCCTCATCCCTATGCCTGTGTTGTGTCTGATTCCCTACTTGATTAAGGAGCTAGATTCTGAAGTCGAGCATGTACTATATTCTAAACAACGTGTAACCTCCTTAATGCCACGAGCTAATGTTTGGTCCAATTACGAGAGCTTACGTTATGTTTGCACAGGTATGCATCTATCAGGATAATTAACAGGAGAGTCAGTTATCCTTAGGGACAAGAGTGATGTTTGCTCTATTTGTTCTTGTAAAAGGAAGGTTAAAAAATGTAACGCCTTGACATTATTCAACCCAACCTTTTGAAAAATGATTTCTTCCGGTATCTAAGTGAAGATTGTATAATTGTTCCTCTGTTCTGTGACTGTAGCTTTTACTTTTTTATTCTTCACTTACCTGATGGTACCTTTTTAAATGATAAAGTGCAGGTTGCATCCATAACATGTCTCTATAAGAACTTCCATCCAGGCTGGAAAACGTAATGATCAATAAGGATAGTCAAAATAAGACAACTACATGTCATTTATATTCCCTCAAAACCTTGACGAAGCTGCACTGGAGGTTATTATCTAACTTATGGCCCGGATTTAATGTTGATAAATAGTTGTTCTTACATCTGTAGATGTGAGGTATATATATCTTAATTAAAGTGGAACTAAGCAGCACACTGTTGAACAATTCGTCCTGCTTGAGTTAACTTCAAATCAGACCTGATGTTTACCAGGTGTTGGCACTTAGTGGTAAATTTGCAGTTGTAAAGTACAAAAATTAAGAATCAGTTTCAATCCATATTCGGCAGAATGGGTTTGTAAACATTATAAGGAAATATCTTAAGTACTTTAGTCAAAAAAGGGTATTTAGATCATCAATATCTAACATGGTCTTACTTTGTGTTTTGAATAACTTTTTCTTTTTTTTCATAAATTGTTATGTACAAATTCCTATGTAGTCCTCACAAAGAACCAAGAATATCTGTTCTAGGTACCGATACATTTCAAAATAGGCAGAATAACTTCAAGAATACATAATTATAGATCTGTTCATTGATCGATTCAGATTGAAAGTTCACCCAAAGCTTATGAGGTATCTGAACAGCAACCTGGCAATGGTCCTTAAAGTTCATCCAAAGCTTATGAGGGTATCTGAACAGCAAACAAGCAATGGTCCTTAAGGTTCACCCAAAGCTTATGAGTGTATCTGAACAGCAACCAGGCAATGGTCCTTAAAGTTCACCCAAAGCTTATGAGGGTATCTGAAGAGCAACCAGACAATGGTCCTTAAGGTTCACCCAAAGCTTATGAGGGTATCTGAAGAGCAACCAGACAATGGTCCTTAAGGTTCACCCAAAGCTTATGAGGGTATCTGAACAGCAACCAGGCAATGGTCCTTCAAATTCACCCAAAGCTTATGAAGGTATCTGAAGAGCAACCAGGCAATGGTCCTTAAAGTTCACCCAAAGCTTATGAGGTATCTGAACAGCAACCAGGCAATGGTCCTTAAAGTTCCCCAAAAGCTTATGAAGGTATCTGAAGAGCAACCAGGCAATGGTCCTTAAAGTTCACCCAAAGCTTATGAGGTATCTGGACAGCAACCAGGCAATGGTCCTTAAAGTTCACCAAAAGCTGATGAGGGTATCTGAACAGCAACCAGGCAATGGTCCTTAAAGTTCACCCAAAGCTTATGAGGGTGTCTGAACAACAACCAGGCAATGGTCCTTAAAGTTCCCCAAAAGCTTATGAGGGTATCTGAACAGCAACCAGGCAATGGTCCTTAAAGTTCACCCAAAGCTGATGAGGGTACCTGAACAGCAACCAGGCAATGGTCCTTAAAGTTCCCCAAAAGCTTATGAGGGTACCTGAACAGCAACCAGGCAATGGTCCTTAAAGTTCCCAAAAAGCTTATGAGGGTACCTGAACAGCAACCAGGCAATGGTCCTTAAAGTTCACCCAAAGCTTATGAGGGTATCTGAACAGCAACCAGGCAATGGTCCTTAAAGTTCACCCAAAGCTTTTGAGGGTATCTGAACAGCAAACAAGCAATGGTCCTTAAGGTTCACCCAAAGCTTATGAGGGTATCTGAACAGCAACCAGGCAATGGTCCTTAAAGTTCACCCAAAGCTTATGAGGGTATCTGAACAGCAACCAGGCAATGGTCCTTAAAGTTCACCCAAAGCTGATGAGGGTATCTGAACAACAACCAGGCAATGGTCCTTAAAGTTCACCCAAAGCTGATGAGGGTATCTGAAGAGCAACCAGGCAATGGTCCTTAAAGTTCACCCAAAGCTTATGAGGGTATCTGAAGAGCAACCAGGCAATGGTCCTTAAAGTTCATCCAAAGCTGATGAGGGTATCTGAAGAGCAACCAGGCAATGGTCCTTAAAGTTCACCCAAAGCTTATGAGGGTATCTGAACAGCAACCAGGCAATGGTCCTTAAAGTTCACCCAAAGCTTATGAGGGTATCTGAACAGCAACCAGGCAATGGTCCTTAAAGTTCATCCAAAGCTTATGAGGGTATCTGAAGAGCAACCAAGCAATGGTCCTTAAAGTTCACCCAAAGCTTATGAGGGTATCTGAACCAGAGCAATTTGTCAGCATGATTAGCTACACTTTGTTTTCTTGATCAGAATAATTAACTAAAGAATAAAAATATAAGTGGAAATATGTAAATTTAAGACTTTGTTAAATGTTCATTTTTCTATCAGAAACTAAAACTTTATCATAACTCAAGAAATGTACAGATTTACTTTTCGTCATTTGATACAATTTGGATAAACAATTCTTTTTCTACATTTTTAGGAAAGCCAAGTTAGTTTGTATAGGACGGAATAGATAATTCAATTAAATGTTCATTGACACGTTCAACTAATTGCACTCTTTGGAAATTTCTATTGGAAATTCTTTACCACAGAAGCTAGTTGATTTTTTCGTTCATGAAATCTTTGGTGTAAGTTGGATGTTTGCAAACGATACAATGTTATCTTATCATAGGTTATGGTAATAGTCGAGTGTTGTTATGTCATCATATGATTACACTTACTCGTATGGCAACTGCGAATAAAATAGGAGATGATATGAGTTTTTGCTGGACACATGTATAGAAAAGAGGATTGTTACATAGATGAGAGATATTTGAGAAGAGTTGTCAGTCACAATAGTTTTCCTGGCTGACAGTAAAAAGGACACCAAGTCAAGTTAGCACTGATTCCACCACTTGAGATTGCGTTTATTGAAAATCTTTTTCAACAAATCTTTGTAAATTTACAATTCTTCATTTAACAACAAAGGAACATGTCAACAATCATTATATTATTTTAATCCTGGAAATGCTTTGATTCGAATATATACATAAAAAACCATACTTTCAATTTTCTTGGTTTAAATAGAATGTATAGATCCCCTTTCAACACTTTTCTTGGATTTCTTGATCTGCAAAATATTTAAACGTTATGCTTATTTCCAATACCTTGTTTTCAAAGATTTTGATATCATTGTACTGTCACTCATTCATGTTAAATATATCTCTTTTATTCAGCGAAGATTTCTTCATTTATATTCCTTGTAGAAACTCTTGGGACAGCAAGACCTCATCTTTGCTTTACAATTGTTCTTTTGTCCACTGCCCATCAAATAGATGAAAATAATATATCACAGATTGTGGACACTGCCCACCAGGAACTGTCCTCCCAGTAACATTATCACAGAACACCGTCTACATCCCTCTGTGTCAAGTTGTGTTCCCAATCTTATTCAGCATCCTATTGAACACATGGCGGACCTGTTGAGCACTACTTCTCCGTCGACCTTTGCCCTCAATCATTTTCCTCCGCCGTACCTCACGATGTAGTTCGTGGAACAGTTCTGATATGTCTGGTCCCCCGTCACTGGCGGAAGTCTAAAAAAATGTGCACGCCATATCCTGTGCAAGAGTTTGACCTTCAGTGACCTCGACCTTTCGCTCGTGCAAGAGGTCAACCTTGTTCCCAACCAACACGCACTGCACATTAGTTTTCTTGATATCGTCCAGGTAATCCTTTAGACGACTGATTTCCTCAAAACTTTGTCTATCATTGGTGGAATGCACCAGAACAAAGCCATCAGCCCATCTAACTGATCCTTCACGGTGAATTGTGTCTTCTTGCTGGAAAATCAAAGAACAACGTTGAAAGGGAGGGTTATCACAGAGAATATTTTAACAGAGAGGCTAAACTATGCACAACTTGCTGTTAGGAACGTCCAAGTAAATTGTATATCTTACATTTGATTTCAATTCAAATTGTTTTAATTCTGACAAAAAACTTGTTTCTATAGAGAACAAAACGTGAGCTAGTTTCCGAGTTTGTTTATTACCACACATTAATACCTTGTGTACATGTGCTAAGTGGACCATCAATAGTTTTATTAGAGAATATTTTGACAGAAAGCCTAAACTATGCACAACTTGCTTTATTAACGTCCATGTATAATGTTTATTTTCCATTCGCTTTCAATTTAAATTGTTTTAATTCTGACAAAACCTTTCGTCTATAGAGAACAAAACGTTAGCTAGTTTCCGAGTTTGTTTATTTCCACACATTAATACCTTGTGTATATTTACTCAGTGGACCATCAAGACAATATTCAAAGGATGACTGAAAACATGTATACTACAAGAGTTAGGGTACTTGTCATCAAACAGATAGACACATTGTGGGCAGTTGGTGAAGAATGCTCCAACATAGTTTCGTTAATAACCGAGATCGACTCATCTTTCATCACTAGATTCATAACAGACCAACTGGAAAGAAACTCTTCACCAATGTGGCTAATGTATCAGTTAGTCTTTCTACCCTACCCAGAGTGTTATAACATAACTGTAGTGTACTTCAAACGCTAAATATATTTTCCTTTCATTCTCTTTAAAAACAAAGACCATCTGCCTCCATGGATGTAGGGACAAGACCTAATCTCCCGACAACCTATCTCATCCATGCAGAACAACTTCTGTAATAGGTGTACATGTGAGTGACAGATAAGCTATTAATAGCGCTGAGTAACCACCCGTCAGCGATACGACAGAAGACTATAAGAGGATATCAGGGGATAGGTTGTAGCATTAGCGGAGACATATACGCTGATGTAGCAGGATGTTATTGCTTATGTCATGACATTATTTGGGCTGCACAAAAGCATTTAAAGTCTATTGGCAGACCATTTGAAGTGGAAGCAAAGCAGTATCTTGATAATGTTATATCTCGAATATGGTTTGTACTTTCTGTTGGACCTTAAGATTATCTTGTTGTGTTTTATAAAGGAATTGAAAAGCATTAAGCAGTATTTTGAAAATTTTATATTTCGAATATGGTTTATATTATCAGTTTTCTCAAGGAAACGCATCTGGCATCGTTTTAACGCCAACAACACCTTACACATGATGAAGATCACGATGTGTAGAATCCCTGCTATTAACACTGTACTCTCTTGTATACTGTCTAGGATAGGGAGTTAGCATCTCTTTTCAGGATGGACACTGTACAGTTTGTGCCTTATGTGTTGAAGTTCCTGAAGATTTTCTATAATGAGGCCAAGTGGAGGTCAGGCCAGGCCAACAAGGAACTCTGGACATCTTCTTGGTTTATTTACATTCTTCAGGTGAGCAGACGACACATAGCAGAAGGTGTTATCTATTTAATGTCTGAGATCCTTGTTAGCAAACTTCTGACATGTTGACCTCGTGACCTGCCAACCGATAGCCTTGATTCCTTGTGGCATATTTGTTACTGTACATTAAGTCCTGTAGATTTTTTTAGGAGAATGATAAATTCTTTCTTTTGATGGTAAAATATTACTAAATATTGGTGATTGGGTGAACTCATTTCCAAATAACACCTGGTAATGCTTCTTGAGGATATGATCATTTCATGAATTGTGAATTGTGGTTAACAAACGAATTTGTTATCAATTTGATATTGGACTACAGCAATGTTAAACATGCCATTGTGTCTCCGATTTCCATTGGCTAGCTGTATGAGTGACATGAAGAAAGATATACTCTTGATTCTACTGACTACTGCTGTGTTAAAATGTAAATGTTGAAGGTCTAATGAGCATGTTCATCTTATCACACCCCAGCTGATTGACAAGCCCCCTGTCTAAACAAACACTTTCTATGTTCTGCAATACAATCTCTTCTGGATAACCTATACACTTCTGTTGGTATTGTGAACAAGACAATGGTATCCTTGGTAAAATGGTATCTGTAAGTGATATCGAGGAAACAGTGTTTTATAGATACCAAACTACATTGTGTCGAAGAAAATGCGATTTTCATTTTCAATTCTGAGAAAGAAATAGCTAGATTGGAAAGCTTGCAATAATGGCAGTGTTCAACAAATGTCTCTTTAAAGTGACATTGAGGCTGTTTGTTATGTCTTTGTTATATACAGCTAGGTAATTTGTGAACCTTATTGTGATGAGGTGTTAACTTGAGAAGAAATATACAAAATCAAACTTTCATGATTGGGATATGTGTCTCTTCTAAAGTTTCTTAATTTTTTCATATCAAAGATGATTCTTCAGACGAAAAATATCAATTAAGAAACCTTATATTACCTTTGATAAAGTTCTGAAATTTTCATAATGGTTTCAATTGTGAATGCTGTCTACTGATTGTTTTGTCAAACTTTTCAGCTAGGATATTTGTGAATCTTGTGATGAGTTGTGGACTAGAAAAGACATATACAATATCAAACCTTAATAATTAGGATGTGTCTCTTCTTTTATTTCAGATCCAAACGAACAATATCAACCTAATATAATTTCTAATAACGTTTTTGAAAATGCCAGAATGGTTTCAGTTTGAGAATGCCTTCTCCTAGAGCTGATAATTCCCTAGTATGATGTTTCAACAAAACAATCATGCAAACAAACAACAATGGAGCACGGTTACTTCTTGAACTCGAAATACATTCCTTGTAGGTAGAGTAAGTATCATGTACTGTGTAATCCCTAGTCCTGAACAATGTTACACAATAAGTCGTCAGGGTTACTAAGTGTTATGCTCTAATCTCTCTGCATACCTACTACGCAACATTTATAATGTTTTGAAAGGCGTCTTACTTGTTTCACATAATAGCTCTTGATTGCTGAATGTTATGGTTAAGTTACATTTGTTTAAATAACATTTGCGATGTAACCCACACAATGATATAACAAAAAGAGTTTTAAAATTGTTTTTGAAAGCCAACATTTAATTCGGACACACCATTAAAACACCAATTTCATAAGTTTTATCCTCGAATATTGTAAATTTGCATTTTACACGAAATAAGGAAGCTTACAAAGTGTTCAAGCAGATATTGGATCAAATATGTCGGCAACATCAGAGCCTAAATACAGCCTCGATAAAGTTTTATTTATTGGAAGACGTAGCTCTGATCAAACTAGAAAATCGCCAGTTTGCGGGTATTAAATGTCTATCGTCCCTCTTTCCATTACACACCCTGTAATCAAATTGAGAATTGGAGAGCTTAGTTTCAGAACCTGACAGCTCGCCCTGATAGAGAGAAGATATTTGATAGATTGACGTACACAAAAGTATCAGCGTCTGTTACTGTTATCTGTGAGCCATAAGAAAACGAAAATTCGGAATTTACGAAGATATTTGTTGCTTCCATGATATATACGATACAAATATACACGATTCTTAGCTTTGCAATATTCTATTTTGTCTATCCCGCGTCTATATTGGACTAAATGACTGTTAACTGCAAATAATTTCTTCAAAAAATTATTTTTTTCTCTTCTGTGTTTTTGATATCCAAATGCCATCACCATTCCATGTTACACAATATGTTACATTGGCTTTCAAAGAAAATAGAATAAAAATTTAAAAGCAATAGGATTAGAATATTTTACCCATACAAATGACAAAAATATTGAAAACAAAAAATATTTGACATGGATCTAGGATCCAATGTTGCTAAGACTTATCCAATTATCCAATTACCCAAAATTATTTCTTGTTTTCAAGACACAACTTAAACTTCCACTGGAATTGCAAAATATTCAAATCCTATAAAGATTTTTTTAAAGTTCTTTTATAATATTGCATTCTTTAAAGTGTCAAATCAGATTACCAATTGTGGAATTTCAAACGATTTAATCCTTAAGGATTAAAACAATGTCATATAGATTTGCATTTTTGAAAGTGACAAATTAAGATGTCAAATGATTGCAGATAATCAAGTTGATGACTGTTATAAGATATCAAGCCTTTCTATAAATACCCATCATCTCTGAAACCAAATCTGAAGAGGCAAGCTTGGCCTGCCCTTGATAAAAGTACTGGCGCCATGTAACGTCAACAGAAAATCGAAGAGGCTGCATCATTCTCTTCAGTAATAAGGGGGAAATGTCTTTGCATTAAGTTACCTAAGTTTTTTATCCAATCCCTGGGAAATTAGAAATAAGTGGCAAAGACCAAAATGTTTGAGGACATTACTTAGATTTATTCAGGGCTCGTTTATGATGACAGCATATCTAGAAGTGTGTCCGCTCGATATTGCTATTTTGGTAAGAACTAATAAACCCCATTTGCAATAATCTCCTTATGATGATTGAATAAGTGGAAATATTTTTGTCAGATTGAAGACATAGCCTAAATTCCAAAAATGAAACATAAATTATAATCTCAAACCATGACATGTATTCGTATTGGTTTGATATAGACACGTATATCCACTCTGTTAGTTTATATAAATTTAGTTTGTCAGGAAAATACAGGCTCATGTTTCAATAAAGGGTTGGTTGATAAAAGTAATATGTTGTCTCTTGACATTCAGTCTCTTCTACTAGGAAGGATAAAACATTTCATCTACAAAGACGGGTTGAAAAATATTATTTTTTACAGATACCTGCATACTTTAAAGTTGATTTAAGTATGGAAACCCTCCTTTATCATAGAACGAATACATGAATAAGAAAAACATAATTGGAAACATCTTACTTTTTTACTTTTATTGTAATAGGTAACATTCAAGTGGATAAAGATATGGCAATAAAAAAACATGAAAGAAGTTGAAAACTTATTTGAAGGTCTAAATAGACTTTAAATCAATCTCACATTTAGCAATGGTTTAAATTAAGAATTATTGCACTGAACACGTGGACACCATAAGAATCAACTCTTTTATCTGAATAATATACCAACATGTTGAAGCGCTATTTCCCAGTACAATTGCTGATTGCAAAGCCATAAAACTCCCTCCCCTTGAGAAAACTGCCTTGTGGTTTGTTCATCAAAAACATGTTTAGGTTTTGACTCAATTTCCCAGTGAGAACATCCATTCATCGCCAATGATCAACTTAACAAACCAATAAGGTCTGCCCCACGTTATAAAGCAGTCTCCATAGACTTAGGACAAGGAACTTGTGAAAGAGAGCCTTGTCTGAATACGGAAGTTAATTTAATATTGAATACTTTTGTCTATTTATTTTTAACATGACTTTTTTAAGAATTTCTGTTTTTATACAATAGGTAATTGTTAGTACTTCTTTTCGTGGTATAAGGAAGAAAACGTCTTTATTTATCAGTAGCGACGGTTAGGTATACATCCTTCTACTGTTTTAAAACATTCAATGGCCATCCTTATCACTATGCTTGTGTTGTGTCTGATTCCCTACTTGATTAAGGAGCCAGATTCTGAAGTCGAGCATGTACTATATTCCAAACAACGTTTAACCTCCTTAATGTTAGAGCTAATGTTTGGTCCAATTACGAGAGCTTACGTTATGTTTGCACAGGTATGCATCTATCAGGATAATTAACAGGAGAGTCAGTTATCCTTATGGACAAGAGTGATGTTTGCTGTATTTGTTCTTGTCAAATGAAGCTTAAAAAATGAAACGCCTTGACATTATTCAACCCAACCTTTTAGAAAATGATTTCTTCCTGTATCTAAATGAAGATTGTATAATTGTTCCTCTGTTCTGTAACTGTATCTTTTACTTTTTTATTCTTCGCTAATCTGATGGTACCTTTTTAAATAATAAAGTGCAGGTTGCATTTATAACATGTCTCTTTAAGAACTTCCAATCCAGCTGGAATACGTAATAATCAATAAGGAAAGTCAAAATAAGACAGCTACTCGCCATTTATATTCCCTCAAAGCCTTGACGAAGCTGCACTGGAGGTTATTATCTAACTTATGGCCCGGATTTAATGTTGATAAATAGTTGTTCTTACATCTGTAGGTGTGAGGTATATATATCTTAATTAAAGTGGAACTAAGCAGCACATTGTTGAGCAATTCGTCCTGCTTGAGTTAACTTCAAATCAGACCTGATGTTTACCAGGTGTTGGCACTTAGTGGTAAATTTGCAGTTGTAAAGTAAAAAAAATCAGAATCAGTTTCAATCCTGATTCGGCAGAATGGGTTTGTAAACATTATAAGGAAATATCTGAAGTACTTTAGTCAAAAAAGGGTATTTAGATCATCAATATGTAGCATGGTCTTACTTTGTGTTCTGAATAAGTTTTTCTTTTTTTTCATAAATTGTTATGTACAAATTCCTATGTAGTCCTCACAAAGAACCATGAATATCTGTTCTAGGTACCGATACATTTCAAAATAGGCAGAAAAACTTCAAGAATACATAACCATAGATCTGTTCATTGATCGGATCAGATTGAAAGTTCACCCAAAGCTTATGAGGTTTCTGAACAGCAACCAGGCAATGGTCCTTCAAATTCACACAAAGCTGATGAGGGTATCTGAACAGCAACCAGACAATGGTCCTTAAAGTTCACCCAAAGCTGATGAGGGTATCTGAACTGCAACCAGGCAATGGTCCTTAAAGTTCACCCAAAGCTTATGAGGGTATCTGAACAGCAACCAGACAATGGTCCTTAAAGTTCACCCAAAGCTGATGAGGGTATCTGAACTGCAACCAGGCAATGGTCCTTAAAGTTCACCCAAAGCTTATGAGGGTATCTGAACAGCAACCAAGCAATGGTCCTTAAAGTTCAACCAAAGCTTATGAGGGTATCTGAACAGCAAACAGGCAATGGTCCTTAAAGTTCAACCAAAGCTTATGAGGGTATCTGAACAGCAAACAGGCAATGGTCCTTAAAGTTCACCCATAGCTTATGAGGGTATCTTAACAGCAACCAGGCAATGGTCCTTAAAGTTCACTCAAAGCTTATGAGGGTATCTGAACAGCAACAAGGCAATGGTCCTTAAAGTTAACCCAAAGCTGATGAGGGTATCTGAACTGCAACCAGGCAATGGTCCTTAAAGTTCACCAAAAGCTTATGAGGGTCTCTGAACAGCAACCAGGCAATGGTCCTTCAAATTCACCCAAAGCTGATGAGGGTATCTGAACAGCAACCAGGCAATGGTCCTTCAAATTCACTCAAAGCTGATGAGGGTATCTGAACTGCAACCAAGCAATGGTCCTTAAAGTTCAACCAAAGCTTATGAGGGTATCTGAACAGCAACCAGACAATGGTCCTTCAAATTCACTCAAAGCTGATGAGGGTATCTGAACAGCAACCAGACAATGGTCCTTAAAGTTCACTCAAAGCTGATGAGGGTATCTGAACAGCAACCAGGCAATGGTCCTTCAAATTCACTCAAAGCTGATGAGGGTATCTGAACAGCAACCAGACAATGGTCCTTAAAGTTCACTCATAGCTTATGAGGTATCTGAACAGCAACCAGGCAATGGTCCTTAAAGTTCACTCAAAGCTTATGAGGGTATCTGAACAGCAACCAGGCAATGGTCCTTCAAATTCACTCAAAGCTTATGAGGGTATCTGAACAGCAACCAGGCAATGGTCCTTAAAGTTCACTCAAAGCTGATGAGGGTATCTTAACAGCAACCAGGCAATGGTCCTTAAAGTTCACTCAAAGCTTATGAGGGTATCTGAACAGCAACCAGGCAATGGTCCTTAAAGTTCAACCAAAGCTTATGAGGGTATCTGAACAGCAAACAAGCAATGGTCCTTAAAGTTCAACCAAAGCTTATGAGGGTATCTGAACAGCAACCAGGCAATGGTCCTTAAAGTTCACTCAAAGCTTATGAGGGTCTCTGAACAGCAACCAGGCAATGGTCCTTCAAATTCACCCAAAGCTGATGAGGGTATCTGAACAGCAACAAGGCAATGGTCCTTCAAATTCACTCAAAGCTGATGAGGGTATCTGAACTGCAACCAAGCAATAGTCCTTAAAGTTCACCCAAAGCTTATGAGGGTCTCTGAACAGCAACCAGGCAATGGTCCTTCAAATTCAACCAAAGCTTATGAGGGTATCTGAACAGCAACAAGGCAATGGTCCTTCAAATTCACTCAAAGCTGATGAGGGTATCTGAACAGCAACCAGGCAATGGTCCTTAAAGTTCACCCAAAGCTTATGAGGGTCTCCGAACAGCAACCAGGCAATGGTCCTTCAAATTCACCCAAAGCTGATGAGGGTATCTGAACAGCAACAAGGCAATGGTCCTTCAAATTCACCCAAAGCTGATGAGGGTATCTGAACTGCAACCAAGCAATGGTCCTTAAAGTTCAACCTAAGCTTATGAGGGTATCTGAACAGCAACAAGGCAATGGTCCTTAAAGTTCACCCAAAGCTGATGAGGGTATCTGAACTGCAACCAGGCAATGGTCCTTAAAGTTCACCAAAAGCTTATGAGGGTCTCTGAACAGCAACCAGGCAATGGTCCTTCAAATTCACCCAAAGCTGATGAGGGTATCTGAACAGCAACAAGGCAATGGTCCTTCAAATTCACTCAAAGCTGATGAGGGTATCTGAACTGCAACCAAGCAATGGTCCTTAAAGTTCAACCAAAGCTTATGAGGGTATCTGAACAGCAACCAGACAATGGTCCTTCAAATTCACTCAAAGCTGATGAGGGTATCTGAACAGCAACCAGACAATGGTCCTTAAAGTTCACTCAAAGCTGATGAGGGTATCTGAACAGCAACCAGGCAATGGTCCTTCAAATTCACTCAAAGCTGATGAGGGTATCTGAACAGCAACCAGACAATGGTCCTTAAAGTTCACTCATAGCTTATGAGGTATCTGAACAGCAACCAGGCAATGGTCCTTAAAGTTCACTCAAAGCTTATGAGGGTATCTGAACAGCAACCAGGCAATGGTCCTTCAAATTCACTCAAAGCTTATGAGGGTATCTGAACAGCAACCAGGCAATGGTCCTTAAAGTTCACTCAAAGCTGATGAGGGTATCTGAACAGCAACCAGGCAATGGTCCTTAAAGTTCACTCAAAGCTTATGAGGGTATCTGAACAGCAACCAGGCAATGGTCCTTAAAGTTCAACCAAAGCTTATGAGGGTATCTGAACAGCAAACAAGCAATGGTCCTTAAAGTTCAACCAAAACTTATAAGGGTATCTGAACAGCAACCAGGCAATGGTCCTTAAAGTTCACCCAAAGCTTATGAGGGTCTCTGAACAGCAACCAGGCAATGGTCCTTCAAATTCACCCAAAGCTGATGAGGGTATCTGAACAGCAACAAGGCAATGGTCCTTCAAATTCACTCAAAGCTGATGAGGGTATCTGAACTGCAACCAAGCAATGGTCCTTAAAGTTCACCCAAAGCTTATGAGGGTCTCTGAACAGCAACCAGGCAATGGTCCTTCAAATTCACCCAAAGCTGATGAGGGTATCTGAACAGCAACAAGGCAATGGTCCTTCATATTCACTCAAAGCTGATGAGGGTATCTGAACTGCAACCAAGCAATGGTCCTTAAAGTTCAACCAAAGCTTATGAGGGTATCTGAACAGCAACAAGGCAATGGTCCTTCAAATTCACTCAAAGCTGATGAGGGTATCTGAACAGCAACCAGGCAATGGTCCTTAAAGTTCACCCAAAGCTTATGAGGGTCTCCGAACAGCAACCAGGCAATGGTCCTTCAAATTCACCCAAAGCTGATGAGGGTATCTGAACAGCAACAAGGCAATGGTCCTTCAAATTCACTCAAAGCTGATGAGGGTATCTGAACTGCAACCAAGCAATGGTCCTTAAAGTTCAACCTAAGCTTATGAGGGTATCTGAACAGCAACAAGGCAATGGTCCTTAAAGTTCACTCAAAGCTTATGAGAGTATCTGAACAGCAACCAGGCAATGGTCATTAAAGTTCACCCAAAGCTTATGAGGGTATCTGAAGAGCAACCAGGCAATGATCCTTAAAGTTCAACCAAAGCTGATGAGGGTATCTGAACATCAACCAGGCAATGGTCCTTAAAGTTCACCCAAAGCTTATGAGGGTATCTGAACAGCAACCAGGCAATGGTCCTTAAAGTTCATCCAAAGCTTATGAGGGTATCTGAAGAGCAACCAGGCAATGGTCCTTAAAGTTCATCCAAAGCTTTTGAGGGTATCTGAACAGCAACCAGGCAATGGTCCTTAAAGTTCATCCAAAGCTGATGAGGGTATCTGAACAGCAAACAAGCAATGATCCTTAAAGTTCATCCAAAGCTTATGAGGTATCTGAACAGCAACCAGGTAATGGTCCTTAAAGTTCACCCATAGCTTATGAGGGTATCTGAACAGCAACAAGGCAATGGTCCTTCAAATTCACCCAAAGCTGACGAGGGTATCTGAACAGCAACCAGGCAATGGTCCTTAAAGTTCACTCAAAGCTGATGAGGGTATCTGAACAGCAACCAGGCAATGGTCATTAAAGTTCATCCAAAGCTTATGGGGGTATCTGAACAGCAACCAGGCAATGGTCCTTAAAGTTCACCAAAAGCTTATGAGGGTATCTGAACAGCAAACAAGCAATGATCCTTAAAGTTCACCAAAAGCTTATGAGGGTTCAGAACAGCAACCAGGCAATGGTCCTTAAAGTTCATCCAAAGCTTATGGGGGTATCTGAACAGCAACCAGGCAATGGTCCTTAAATTTCACCAAAAGCTGATGAGGTATCTGAACAGCAACAAGGCAATGGTCCTTAAAGTTCACCCAAAGCTTATGGGGGTATCTGAACAGCAACCAGGCAATGGTCCTTAAAGTTCATCCAAAGCTTATGAGGGTATCTAAACAGCAACCAGACAATGGTCCTTAAAGTTCACCCATAGCTTATGAGGGTATCTGAAAAGCAACCAGGCAATGGTCCTTAAAGTTCACCAAAAGCTTATGAGGGTATCTGAACAGCAAACAAGCAATGATCCTTAAAGTTCACCCAAAGCTTATGAGGGTATCTGAACAGCAACCAGACAATGGTCCTTAAAGTTCACCCATAGCTTATGAGGGTATCTGAACAGCAATCAGACAATGGTCCTTAAAGTTCATCCAAAGCTTTTGAGGGTATCTGAACAGCAACCAGGCAATGGTCCTTAAAGTTCATCCAAAGCTGATGAGGGTATCTGAACAGCAAGCAAGCAATGATCCTTAAAGTTCATCCAAAGCTTATGAGGTATCTGAACAGCAACCAGGTAATGGTCCTTAAAGTTCACCCATAGCTTATGAGGGTATCTGAACAGCAACAAGGCAATGGTCCTTCAAATTCACCCAAAGCTGATGAGGGTATCTGAACAGCAACCAGGCAATGGTCCTTAAAGTTCACCAAAAGCTTATGAGGGTATCTGAACAGCAAACAAGCAATGATCCTTAAAGTTCACCCAACGCTTATGAGGGTATCTGAACAGCAACCAGGCAATGGTCCTTAAAGTTCCCTCAAAGCTTATGAGGGTATCTGAACAGCAACCAGGCAATGGTCCTTAAAGTTCACCCAAAGCTTATGAGGGTATCTGAACAGCAACCAGACAATGGTCCTTAAAGTTCACTCAAAGCTTATGAGGGTATCTGAACAGCAACAAGGCAATGGTCCTTAAAGTTCACCCATAGCTTATGAGGGTATCTGAACAGCAACCAGGCAATGGTCCTTAAAGTTCACCCATAGCTTATGAGGGTATCTGAACAGCAACCAGGCAATGGTCCTTAACGTTCATCCAAAGCTTATGAGGGTATCTGAACAGCAACCAGGCAATGGTCCTTAAAGTTCACCCATAGATTATGAGGGTATCTGAACAGCAACCAGGCAATGGTCCTTAACGTTCATCCAAAGCTTATGAGGGTATCTGAAGAGCAACCAGGCAATGGTCCTTAAAGTTCACCCAAAGCTGATGAGGGTATCTGAACAGCAACCAGGCAATGGTCCTTAAAGTTCACCCATAGCTTATGAGGGTATCTTAACAGCAACCAGGCAATGGTCCTTAAAGTTCACCCAAAGCTTATGAGGGTATCTGAACAGCAACCAGGCAATGGTCCTTAAAGTTCATCCAAAGCTTATGAGGGTATCTGAACAGCAACAAGGCAATGGTCCTTAAAGTTCACTCAAAGCTTATGAGGGTATCTGAACAGCAACAAGGCAATGGTCCTTAAAGTTCACTCCAAGCTTATGAGGTATCTGAACAGCAACCAGGCAATGGTCCTTAACGTTCATCCAAAGATTATGAGGGTATCTGAACAGCAACCAGGCAATGGTCCTTAAAGTTCACTCAAAGCTTATGAGGGTATCTGAACAGCAACCAGACAATGGTCCTTAAAGTTCACCCATAGCTTATGAGGGTATCTGAACAGCAACCAGGCAATGGTCCTTAACGTTCATCCAAAGCTTATGAGGGTATCTGAACAGCAACCAGGCAATGGTCCTTAAAGTTCACTCAAAGCTTATGAGGGTATCTGAACAGCAACCAGGCAATGGTCCTTTACGTTCATCCAAAGCTTATGAGGGTATCTGAACAGCAACCAGGCAATGGTCCTTAAAGTTCACTCAAAGCTTATGAGGGTATCTGAAGAGCAACAAGGCAATGGTCCTTAAAGTTCACTCAAAGCTTATGAGGTATCTGAACAGCAACGAGGCAATGGTCCTTAAAGTTCACCCATAGCTTATGAGGGTATCTGAACAGCAACCAGACAATGGTCCTTAAAGTTCCCTCAAAGCTTATGAGGGTATCTGAACAGCAACCAGACAATGGTCCTTAAAGTTCACCCAAAGCTTATGAGGGTATCTGAACAGCAACCAGACAATGGTCCTTAAAGTTCACCCATAGCTTATGAGGGTATCTGAACAGCAACCAGACAATGGTCCTTAAAGTTCACCCAAAGCTTATGAGGGTATCTGAACAGCAACCAGGCAATGGTCCTTAAAGTTCACTCAAAGCTTATGAGGGTATCTGAACAGCAACAAGGCAATGGTCCTTAAAGTTCACTCAAAGCTTATGAGGTATCTGAACAGCAACCAGGCAATGGTCCTTAAAGTTCATCCAAAGCTTATGAGGGTATCTGAACAGCAACCAGGCAATGGTCCTTAAAGTTCACCCATAGCTTATGAGGGTATCTGAACAGCAACCAGACAATGGTCCTTAAAGTTCACCCATAGCTTATGAGGGTATCTGAAAAGCAACCAGACAATGGTCCTTAAAGTTCACCCATAGCTTATGAGGGTATCTGAACAGCAACCAGACAATGGTCCTTAAAGTTCACCCAAAGCTTATGAGGGTATCTGAACAGCAAACAAGCAATGGTCCTTAAAGTTCACCAAAGCCACATGTGTCAGCATGATTAGCTATACTTTGTTTTCTTGATCAGAATAATTAACTAAAGAATAAAATATAATTGGAAATATGTAAATTTAAGACTTTGTTGAATGTTCATTTTTCTATCAGAAACTAAAACTTTATCATAACTCAAGAAATTTACAGATTAACTTTTTGTCAATTGATTCAATTTGGATTAGAAAAATTCTGTTTCTACATTTTTAGGAAAGCCAAGTTAGTTTGTATAGGACAGGATAGGCGATTCAATAAAAATGTACATTTACAAGTTCACGTGTAACTACATGTAGTCTTTGGAAATGGCTATTGGACTTTCTTTACCACAGAAGCTAGTATTTTTGTTCGTTCATGTTATCATTTATGTTAGTGGGAAGTTTTCAAAAGATAAGATATTATCTTATCAAAGGTTATGTAACAGACTGAGTGTTTATGTTACATCATCATCTGATTCTACGTACTCTATTTACTGTGAAGATAAATTATAAGCTGATATGAGTTTTTGCTGGACGAAAGAGGATTGTTATATGGAAAAAAGTTAAGCACCCCCACGTTTTTTCAGCAGCAAAATGTGCTTGATACGAAAGAAGAAAGCCTGTTGATAAACGTAGTCGTATGGCGTGATAGAATCACAATTTAGCATTTTGGGGGAAGAAATTTAATTCATATAACGTTTCAAATCTTTTGGATATTCACATTTACTAAATTGTCATATTTTATGTCTTAAAACAAGTTACATGAGAAGTAGAAGTTCATATTGACAGTTGTAATGTGAAAATGTTTGTTCTTGAAAACCAACTGGTCAAACTTTAGTAACTGTCTTTTCCTTAAAGTCACAAGTTCTACCACTGTGAACCTTAAACAAATCTTAAATTCTGGAAAAACACAAACTCAATTATTAAGGTCTTCAAACAAAATAAGATATCAAGAAGAAGTGTTTGATTAACGGATTGGACTAAAAATATTCCAATTTTTACAAAACATCGTATGATTATATATAACCTTATTGTCAATTATTGACAATAATTATTGAAAAAAGGGTTTCATTTTCAACAACAATTGACATCCTTATTTTGTTGGTTAAATGTTGATTTGACATTTGAAAGTCAAGTTGATATCAGAAATGTTGTGTTTGATATCTGAAACCCAAAGTTTCGGCACTAAAACCATACTTCAAAGAATCGTCACTTTCTCATAGCATCACTTCTTAGTTTTGAATTTTGGGGGTGCTTAATTTGTTTCCATATGTATAGATAAGAGATATTGGAGATGAGTTGTGAGTCACAGTATAGTAGTTTTTCTGACTGAAAATAAGATCACCAAGTCAAGTTAGCACTGATTCCACCACTTGAGATTGCGTTTATTGAAAATATTGTCAACAAATCTTTGTTAATTTACAATTCTTCATTTAACAACAAAGGAACATGTCAACAATCATTATATTATTTTAATCCTGGAAATGCTTTGATTCGACTTTATTCATAAAAAAACATACTTTAAATTTTCTTGGTTTAAATAGAATGTATATATCCCCTTTCAACACGTTTCTTGGATTTCTTGATCTGCAAAATATTTAAACGTTATGCTTATTTCCAATACCTTGCTTTCAAAGATTTTGCTATCGTTGTGACTGTCACTCATTTCCCATTCAGGTTAAATATATCTCTTTTATTCAGTGAAGCTTTCTTCACTTATATTCCTTGTAAAAACTCTTGGGACAGCAAGAAATCATCTTTGCTTTACAATTGTTCTTTTATCAACTGCCCATTAAATAGATGAAAATAATATATCACAGATTGTGGCAACTGCCCACCAAGAACTGTCCTCCCAGTAACTTTATCACAGAACATCGTCTACCTCCCTCTGTGTCAAGTTGTGTTCCCAATCTTATTCAGCATTCTATTGAACACATGGCGGACCTGTTGAGCACTACTTCTCCGTCGACCTTTGCCCTCGATCATTTTCCTCCGCCGCACCTCACGATGTAGTTCGTGGAACAGTTCTGATATGTCTGGTCCCCCGTCACTGGCGGAAGTTTCAAAGAATGCGCACGCCATATCCTGTGCAAGAGTTTGACCTTCGGTGACCTCGACCTTTCGCTCGTGCAAGAGGTCAACCTTGTTCCCAACCAACACACACTGCACATTAGTTTTCTTGATATCGTCCAGGTAATCCTTTAGACGACTGATTTCCTCGAAACTTTGTCTATCATTGATGGAATACACCAGAACAAAGCCATCAGCCCACCTGACTGATCCTTCACGGTGGATTGTGTCTTCTTGCTGGAATAGCAAAGAACAACGTTGAAATGGAGGGTTGTAACAGGGAATATTTTAACAGAGAGACTAAACTATGCACAACTTGTTTTAGTAACGTCAATGTAAATGTTGTATCTTCCATTTGATTTCAATTCAAATTGTTTTAATTCTGACAAAAAAACTTTCGTCTATCGAGAACTATCGTGAGCTAGTTTCCGAGTTTGTTTATCACCAGACATTAATACCTTGTGTACATATGCTAAGTGGACCATCAAAATACTCAAAAGCTGATTGGCAAATAGAATAAACTACAAGATCAACATAACAGCAAGTCTGCCAGGGTACTTGTCATCAAACAGATAGACACATTGTGGGCAGTTGGCGAAGAATGCTCCAACATTTTTTCGTTAATAAGCGAGATGAACCAATCTTTCATCAGTAGATTCCTCCTAACAGACCAACTTAAGGGAAACTCTTCATCAATGTGGCTTATGTATCAGTAAGTCTTTCTACACTGCCCAGAGTGTTATAACATTGCAGGGAGACAGTTTGCTAGTGTACTTCAAACGCTCAATATATTTTCCTTTCATTCTCTATAGAAACAAAGTCCATCTGTCTTCATTGATGTAGGAACAAGGCCTAATCTCCCGACAACCTATCTCAGTCATCCAGAAAAAACTACTATGATGAATTTAGTGCTCCCTTGCCTAATTCCATATATAAAGGGGAAAGGTTTAAGAAAAACATGCATACATTGAAACTTCAAACATCAAAGTATGATACTTATAATTGTATCACCCGACAACCTATCTCAACCATCCAGAAAAACTACTAAGGTTGATTTAGTGCTACTTAGCATCACATTCCATTTATATAGGGGACGGGGTTTAGGCAAAACATGCATACATTAATCTAAATGCATTTCAACTTAATGACTCAACAGAGAAATATTACGTTCAAAGTATATCTCAATGATTTTACATTCTACATGAAAAATAATTAAAACAGAAGTGATGAATTCATTCATTCATGATATTAATCCTTTATGAAGAGAGCAATAACAATTTCATTGCAAACAATTCCAAGGTTATCCCTTTTACTTCTACTCTGTTATTATCTACACCTTGGGCTATGGATCGATTAACAGAAATAAATAATCATTAGAAGAAAACGTTGCCATTTGCATGATTCATAAATTGAAACGATGATGAAAACCCTTTTTATGTGTTTGTCTATCAACTCGTCAAGAAATATGACATAAAGACTTAAATTTATACGAATACGTTTATATATCTAATGGATTACTAAAGCAAGTGCTATTTAGTTAATTAGTCAATTCATTCACACAAAGTTTTTATGTTAAGAAAGAATGTACTACAATTTAATTTAAATGTAAAAATATATATACCTGGCCTGTGGCCTCTCAGTAATGAATGAACTATTGCCGGCTAAACATTTGTATGTTCTTATATAATATAAATACAAGTTAAATAACCCTATTTTGTAATGATCGGTAGACAAATGCCAGAAACGTATAAATTTTTAGTAAATAGAGTTTGATTTTGTCATGAACATGAAGCAACTGAAGTTTTGACATTCTGCCATTTCAAAATAAATAAGGGTATTTTTCAATAAGGAAGATTATCATCACCGTAACTTCTATAATGTTATTAAAGAAAGACATAAGGATTTTCTCTAACAAATTCGTTTTACACTTTTTATTTGATTGTTTGATATACATAATACTTACTATCCCTGCTGTATCCAGTATTTCCATCAACACCGGTTCTTCATCAACCGTGGCTTGGTGTTTGTAGGTGCATTCTGGAAATGTCATTAAATTCATAATCAAGTATTCTTATTCAGTTGTGTAAACTATAATAAGATGAATTCATTGCGAAAGATCAACAATTTTAAATATTTAGCTTCATATATTTCATAATTTCATTTTTAACTTTCATCTAACTCATAAACTACACTTCAATAACTTGTGAATGCAGGTTTTATAACACTCAAAGCTGAATTTTTAGGTTCATTACAAAGACTTTCGCTTCAAATTAAACAACTTACCAAGAGTGGGGTCGTATTCCCAGATAAACCTCTTAGTTAGGAACCGGACTACCAGAGCTGCAAAGCAGAGAAAAATATAATTAATACATATGCCATAAATAATGAACTTACTCTCTTTGATGTAGGAGTGTTCTTTTGAGTTAAATTAACATGTTGACAAACGGCAACACGCGCTATCCTTATATATTAACCACTCAGCTTACATGACTCGTCACCAAAAGAACACTTCAATGAACATAACGTCTAAAACTGACTGAAAAACCATTATAATGCAGCCTCGAACTGATCTAAAATGTAAATATAGGATAGATATGGAGATTAAATATGGGGCGTCATTGCCATCAGTGCGCGTGCAGGGCGTGTAAGATCACATGCAAAGCGTGCAGAACTTGTGTCAGATTTCAAAGGTTTGATAACAAGACCTGTCTCAAGGTTAAAATGTTTTGTAGAGTATTAGAACGCCCATCCTTGAATTAAGTGTTTTCATGATAATCAAACTTTGGCTCCAAACTTAATTACACGGTCTATAAACTGTCATACGTGATTACATATATCCGATTAAATCTCTCTAATTGAAACCATAATTTTTATTTCCGAAATATATCAGCTCAGCATATCAGAGAGTTCATTCTACAATCATATTTTGAATTCCAGTTTACTATAAACGAGACATATTGTAAATTGAAAGTTAATCTTTGAGGAATATACAAAGGACAAGTAAAATCTGAAATACATCATTGCTTATGTTATGAATTAAATTAGAGCTTCACGAAAGAATTTCATCGTCAGACCATATAAAGAGGAAGAAAAGCAGTATCTTGTATTCATTCCTCGAATATCGTTGGCATTATCAGACCATGACTCGGATATTCTTTATGCTATAAATCTGGATATCAGATTATTCCGCCGAATGTTTCTCGGCAGTGCGAAAAGCATCTGGCATCACTTTTACGTCTACCAATACAAGTTGTAAAGACCATGTTGTATTACTGCTTTCAGTCGTGTCATTTCGTTGATATGTTAGGGATAGGATCTAAATACTGTCCTAGATGATACTTTCCTAAACTTATGTTGATGTTCCTTACGATTTTTATAATGAAGCCAAGCGGAAGGCAGGACAACAAGGCACTCTGGACATCTTCATGGTTTGTTTACAGTCTCCAGTTGAGCAGACGACACATAGCAGAAGGTGTTATCTGTTTAATGTCTGAAACCATTGTTTACACACTCCTGACATTTGACCTTCGACCTCGACAGCCTCGATTCCTTGTTGATTCTAACTGTATGTATTTAGCCCTGTAGATATTTTGAAGGAGAATGACAATTCCTTACTTTTGGTGAAACTATTTTTAGTATTGGTTATAGGTTGTCATTGGTAAGTCATTTCTGGATGTCCATGTGTCAAGTAAAAGTATGAAAAAGTATGGTTGAGGAGATAATCATTTTGAATTACTGTTTACATATTTCTTTTTGGCAAATTGATCCTGGGAAACAACGGTAATACAGTGGCCATTGCAATGTGGTTTTTGTCTCCGTCTTTGTCAAATAGATAGACACATTGTGGGCAGTTGGTGAAGAATGCTCCAACATATTTATGTGAATAACCGAGATGGACTCATCTTTCATCACTAGATTCATAACAGACCAACTGGAGAGAAACTCTTCACCAATGTGGCTAATGTATCAGTTAGTCTTTCTACCCTACCCAGAGTGTTATAACATAACTGTAACAATATAGACAGTTTGCTATTGTACTTCAAACGCTCAATATATTTTCCTTTCATTCTAAAAACAAAGACCATCTGTCTCCATGGATGTAGGGACAAGACCTAATCTCCCGACAACCTACCTCATCCAACTACTGTATTAGGTGTACAAGTGAGTGACAGACAAGCTATTAATAGCGCTGAGTAACCACCCGTCAGCGATGCGACAGAAGACTATAAGAGGATATCAGGGGATAGGTTGTAGCATTAGCGGAGACATATACGCTGATGTAGCAGGATGTTATTGCTTATGTCATGACATTATTTGGGCTGCACAAAAACATTTAAAGTCTATTGGCAGACCATTTAAAGTGGAAGTAAAGCAGTATCTTGAAAATGTTATCTCAAATATGGTTTGTATAATCAGACCATGATTTGTATTGTTCATACTTTCTGTTGGACCTTAAGATTATCTTGTGTTTTATAAAGGAATTGAAAAGCATTAAGCAGTATTTTGAAAATTTTATATTTCTAATATGGTTTGTATTATCAGTTTTCTCAAGGAAACGCATCTGGCATCGTTTTAACGCCTATAACACCTTACAAATCATGAAGATCATGATGTGTAGTATCCCTGCTATTAACACTGTACTCTCTTTGATACTGTCTAGGATAGGGCGGTAGCATCTGTTTTCAGGATGGACACTGTACAGTTTGTGCATAATGAATTGTGTTGAAGTTCCTGAAGATTCTCTATAATGAGGCCAAGTGGAGGCCAGGCCAACAAGGAACTCTGGACATCTTCTTGGTTTATTTACATTCTTCAGGTGAGCAGACGACACATAGCAGAAGGTGTTATCTATTTAATGTTTGAGATCCTTGTTAGCAAACTTCTGACATGTTGACCTCGTGACCTGCCAACCAATAGCCTTGATTCCTTATGGCATATTTGTTACTGTACATTATGTCCTGTAGATTTTTTAAGGAGAATGATAAATTCTTTCTTTTGATGGTAAAATATTACTAAATATTGGTGATTGGGTGAACTCATTTCCAAATAACACCTGGTAATGCTTCTTGAGGATATGATCATTTCATGAATTGTGAATTGTGGTTAACAAACGTATTTGTTATCAATTTGATATTGGACTACAGCAATGTTAAACATGCCATTGTGTCTCCGATTTCCATTGGCTAGCTGTATGAGTGACATGAAGAAAGATATGCTCTTGATTCTACTGACTACTGCTGTGTTAAAATGTAAATGTTGAAGCTCTAATGAGCATGTTCATCTTATCACACCCCAGCTGATTGACAAGCCCCCTGTCTAAACAAACACTTTCTATGTTCTGCAATACAATCTCTTCTGGATAACCTATACACTTCTGTTGGTATTGTGAACAAGACAATGGTATACTTGGTAAAATGGTATCTATAAGTGATATCGAAGAAACAGTGTTTTATAGATACCAAACTACATTGTGTCGAAGAAAATGCGATTTTCATTTTCAATTCTGAGAAAGAAATAGCTAGATTGGAAAGCTTGCAATAATGGCAGTGTTCAACAAATGTCTCTTTAAAGTGACATTGAGGCTGTTTGTTATGTCTTTGTTATATACAGCTAGGTAATTTGTGAACCTTATTGTGATGAGGTGTTAACTTGAGAAGAAATATACAAAATCAAACTTTCATGATTGGGATATGTGTCTCTTCTAAAGTTGCTTAATTTTTTTCATATCAAAGATGATTCTTCAGACGAAAAATATCAATTTAGAAACCTTATATTACCTTTGATAAAGTTTTGAAATGTTCATAATGGTTTCAATTGTGAATTCTTTCTACTGATTGTTATGTCAAACTTTTCAGCTAGGATATTTGTGAACCTTGTGATGAGTTGTGGACTAGAAAAGACATATACAATATCAAACCTTAATAATTAGAATGTGTCTCTTATTTTATTTCAGATCCAAACGAACAATATCAACATAATATAATCTCAAATAACGTTTTTGAAAATGCCAGAATGGTTTCAATAGTGAATGCCTTCCACTAGAGCTGATAATTCCCAAATAAGATGTTTCAACAAAACAACCATGCAAACAAACAACAATGGAGCACGGTTACTTCTTGAATCAAATCACATTCCTTGTAGGTAGAGTACAGTAGTGTGCATAAGTAAGTGGTCGAAAAACGCGTAACTCACGCGTTGCTCACGCGTTAGTTACGAGTGAGCAACGGCTAGCCACGCGTCAGCCACCCGTTGCTCACGCGTGGCTGACGGGTGGCCAACGCGTGTCATACATGGCTGGATAATCGAGGTTTCAAAAGTGACAAAAGCGTTCATAAAATCATGTTTACCGATCTTTTACTTTATGTCATATGACAACAGTTGAAAATGAATTTGAAACTTATATTTTTCTTTATGAATTATACTTATTCAGGATTACATATTTCACATTGTTGCAACTTAATCCCGATTCTATTCATATTCTCAAGACAATCTAAAATTAAAAGGCTAGCATAAATTTGTTTGAAGTTAAGAATAACATGATTAAATGAATTTAATTCAAACCCAACACTTTAATCTCTTTCATTGGCCAACTATGTGTTCATTGATGAGTCACCGCAATATAACTTGCATGAGTAGATATACAAAAGAGTGTTTGCAACAAATATCTGCTTCTTAAGCATTAGAGGTTTTACTTTCTGGTCTATTTGACAGTCATTTATATAACTATTGATGAAATGTAAAATCCATTATATTTGATGATGTTGTTATGAAATGACAAAATTTCTTTTGATTTACAAGTCAGATTGTTTATGAAAACAACCTCATATTTTCTTTCAGTGGTATATAAAAACAAAACCTCTGTGTTAGAGCAAGTTAGTTTTAATGGAATCACATCACTGCAGCAATTTCATTCATTCATCTTTTATGCATAACATTTGTTATGCATGACATGTACATTAAAGGCACACTCTGTGAATTGTTTGGGGTCACATACACCAAAACATTATCAATAGTGTTACTCTATCGGGAGGTATCCACTAATGTATGAAATAATAATTTAGAGCTAAAGTATAGTAACAGTTAGAAGGTTCAAAGTTGTGACTTTGATCGAAAACCGGACAATGGTGCGCTTCAATCAGACAAACGTTATTTAGGTGACTTATCTAAAGCAGTCAGAATGACAGATATGAGTTTAAAATGTTGCTAGCCTAAAGTAATATTATCCGTGTCAATTTCACGTGTGTTACAAGAGTTTAATGACAACGAGATCATCATATATTCAGCATTTAAGTATGAGTAGGTGAGTTGTTTTGAATTCCTATAATTATTTATGCAATCATTTTCTTTTCAAATCAAGACAACATTTGCTGAAAATTATAAGGCTTTGTAAAGAGCCAATGTTTTTAAGATTAAGAATATAACATTATTGACACTTTGAATTGAAGAGGAAACTTATGGTCAATCATTTTATTTCCTACGTTTCAAGTGACCAAGTGAGAAGGTTATTGAGTAGTGCATAATATGCACCATGTTTTCTTGTTCAACGTTTTAACCCTTGAGAAGAAACATAAAGTTCTTATTGCTTTAGAGTTTCATGGAGATAAAAAAAGTTATTCCTTTTTGCTATATAAAGAGGTAATATGTGCCGAGATTTATATGCGTTGCTTGAAAGCACCTCTTATTCAACAAAAGTCACATATATGCGTTGCGTCTATTTGTATTGCAATAAAGTCATTTGTAGACATAATTTGGCAACTATCAACAAGAATGTATATACTCTATGCAAGATATGTCATTTAGTGTTCATAACTGACAGTAATTAAAATGCTTTGATAGAAATGAATGGTCGAATTTTGAGTATGATAGTCCGTTTGGAGAATAAACAAATCTTTAGATAATGGGTTGTTAGAAGTTTACACATGTATATTATAACATACACCTCGCTCATATTTAACAAGGTACTCATGTCACTTAACAGTAATGTCCTTGTAGTTTGGTGTAATTATCTCATCATCATTAAATGCATTCTGTGTCTTTTGACCAATCATAAGCCGAATCTAGATTTTACATTTTGGTTCTCCACGTAAATAAACATTCAATCAGACTCTAGAAATCACCATCAAATAGACTGGCCTTGAAATAACACTCTCTCGGGATGCACATGTACATACGCATTCGATTGAAGCATAGCAATTGTAGAACAGACGTGTGCATTTGCTTCCATTGGACAATATTCTTCATGTACAGAACAGAATTATATTCTCGTGAATCTTACAAAATGATAGAGAGAACATACAACATGAAGCCACATCCTTCATCGTCACCTATTGAAACACCGGCTATTCCAAGCCCCTCGCTTGCGTTTTTAATCATATTTGCATTTTTTGCACAATATCTCTGCATGTGTTCTTCATGTTATGTGAAGTTTAAATGCTAATAAAACTTTTGCACTCTAAAACTATTATTCAAAGTAGAGATTACGTAAGTACGTAAAACATTATAATAATGGTTAATGTTAAAGTTGCGTATGTAATAATGTTTACATAAATGACATATTCACTGTTTAGTTTTAAATAGGGTTGATTTACTTGTTAAAACAATGTTTGTATGTTCAGTCCCATAACTGGTCAAAGAGAATTACATTTTGTTTTCATGTTTTGTTTTATGCTTCATACCGTTTGGGAACTTACAGTAATAATACAAAATACATATTTTACATCATAATCAGAATTAATACAGATATAGATTTAACTACAATAAGTCAATCTGATTAAGTTGTGAAGTTACGGGACTTGCTCATCAGAAATGTAGACCACGCCCAAGACTGACTGATCTCCAAGAAACAATAAAACAATCAGAACTTATGGCATAGATTAGACAGCTTCCTTTCATCCAATCTCGGGAGATGAGGGGTACTGTGAGCTAATTAGCCTCGCGACAGCGGGCAGTATTTTGACAAGGCGTTGAGCCGCGAAGCATGTCGAAGGGGTAATGAGTTGGCTACGTATGTGCACAATGCTAATAAGTTCAGAAGTCGCCTCTTGATTACTGTATGATCAATTGTATCATAGGCCGGTGGCCTAGAATACACCTGAATAAAGTTAATGAGACTGAGATTGTACCAAAAATTGCTTTTTTAAGTTCGACCGTTTCTTGACATACCCTGATTAAATGTGTCCGCAAATTCATGATAAACGTAAATGATAACTTATACTGCCTTTATCCTACATTGATCCTGAGACATTTCGTCGATAAGACAACTGACAATGGATAGGGTGGGTATTACAACATGTGAAAAAAATCAACATTTATTGTTTATTTCATTCTTTAAAGAGCGACCTCACAATGCACTTAAGATAACCATAATAATTTTTACCTATAGTAATTAATCATAATACGACGTAAATTAATTTTAAAGTTGCTTTGATTTTTTCAACGTAACAACAACCATACCACCTTGCATATCAACGTCCAAGTTTATTGGGCGTTTATAAACTAGTGTTCAAAAGAAACGATACCAAGTTTTCAACGTCCTCCCAAACAAAATTCTATTACCTGACAGAGTCGAATTTAAGCGTGCCTAACAGGCATATGTCTTGTAAAGAAGTATGCACATTTTCATTCTTCAGAAAAGGTACTTTTGATTGTGTGTCTCTTCAAACGCACATGGGGTGCACAAATCGAAATTTCAAGTTGTTTTATGCACCGAACTTTTGTCATTTCACACATTTTCACATTTGACTTTAGGTAAGAATACAATCTTGTTGATACAAGGTTGACATAAATTCGTTGACGCGCCACTGCTCTAGAACGTTTTAAAACAAGCAAAAGTGTCCAATTTCTCTCTGCTATCTCGCCTAGTTAAGGAGATTTCGAATCGATGTTTATTTTAAATGGGTGGTTCTCGCAAACATGAAAAGATAATGTTTTGAAATTTTGCATAGAAGTGAGTTGACTACTGAAGAAATGATAAAACTATGTTTTAGTCGTATCAATCTGCAGTGGGTTGAGTTATCTTGCCATTTGTATGGTAACGTTTCTTTTGGACATTAGTTTATTATTATTGTTACTAGGAACCCCTTTAAAATGAGATAGTCTGAAAAAAGGAAATGATCAATTCAGTTATAGGTTATACTTTAAAACTTCCATGTACCACGGTAAGAGGTTGTAATGAAATAAGGTAGATTGATTGATTGGATAACTGTCTTGCTATCTTCTTCCCCGATGTTATGTATACTGTTATGAAAATCCAATAATTAAAATAATCACTATAAACTTTGTAAGCAAACAATCAGCACAAATACATTGTGTTAGTGCAAAGGATTAAAAAGCTGTTGATGAGGTATGAAGGATTTTGTAGAGAAAAAAATTGTTTTCGAAATTTTGACCCCTTGTCACTTCAATGCCCTACTTAATTTGATACGGTTATCTGTTAGGTATTACATTCCTACCGGTATATGTTAACGCAACCTGCATATTTACTTATTTGCAACAATATCCGTTTCGTTTTTGCACTGCTAGGAGGCATCAAAGACTTTCAAAATTACAAGCCAGTCAATAGTATATTTCCGTGTCATTTATGCACATACTTATATCTATATTCAGAACTGTATAAACAATATAAATCACGTGAAATGTACACAATTAATCGCCAAGCGATTTATGAGAGATACAGGATACTTGCACTACAATACGAAGGTAAGTGGACAAAAGTAAGGAACGCAGCTGTATATATATCATATTTATATTCTTCTTCTTCTTCTTCTTCTTCTTCTTCTTCTATAATCATCTACAAATCATGTCTTGAAGTAGGCTTAATGAGCGTCTACAATGTCGCATTCCCTACAAAAATCCAATCTTCCTAATCTATCTAGACAATTTCTGAATGCATCTTAAACAACAAGAAACCTCATTATTTTTTCCATGTTAATTGGTTTATTTGTACAAAAAATACTGTCAGCTTTCAAAAACACCAAAAACCGTTTTCATCGGTCCTCTAATAACAAAGATGTCGCCCTTGAGAGTGCGCGAATTTCAGGCTGCTCAATATGACAGTCGCAAAACGGCTTCAACCGGAATAACAATGTTACCTTTACTGCGCATGCCCGGAGTGTTTTATGACTTCATATACAGAACGGAAGTGGGCATATTCAATGTAAATACAACAGACAATGGTGGTAAATAGACAGATTAAACAGGTTTTAGCAGCTCAGCTGTCCGGCAATAAAACATGAGAGTAGTAATTAACAGTTATGACACATCGTTACGGATTGTGTAATTACGGGGAGTCGCGCTTGGGTTATTACACGCTCTTTGACAATGTTGTTACAAGAATTAGAGAGAGGATGTAGTTTGTCTGCCCATCCCTGTGACGCCCAGGTGTCAAAGCACTAGTCATTCATTGGTCAACAATAGGTCAAACTAGATGCAATCAAAAATTGAATTTTCAGAATTTATCAATTACAATGTATGAGCCTTGAAATTAACACATTGAGCACTGACATAGTAGATGGAGTAGTTGGCATTGACTACAGTTATTTCGACAAGGTAGGTTTTGTTTACATGATATCTAATAGAAGATTTTTAAACTAAACTTGTTCATTAACATTTATAAGTAAACATTTTATCATGTCAGATAGTTGTTTTGCGTTAGAAGTTAAGAATTGAAAAAAGAACCATCTCAAAAGTACATGATGTATCGCCTGAATTGTATTAGGTTGCGAACAGGATAATCGGCTACAATTTCATGACATGATGCCTCAACGACACTCATTGTTTTTCAATTATTCGTAGTGTGAGAAAGCAAACCTCATTCGCATAATTTAAAATCACTTAATTTCTTTAAAATATTCATTTGAAGATTTAACGTGCCTTCAATTTTATATGGCCACATAAAAAATGTAAACGTAGGGCTACTAAAGCCAGTACACCATTATATCGTAATATCTAAGAGATTTTCAGATTTGACATGATTCGACATATTGAGATTTTGCCGTGCTGAAATATCCTTACGTTTATACCATCTTACTAAAACATGAGCAGGAGTCTAAGTTTCTATGTCTTATATTTTCCCAAAACATGTGTACGTTACGTCACTATTATAATTATTATAATAACGTTTTTTTTGCTAGGGAGCGGCATTTATATAAGCATTATTTGCTTGTTTGTCAATCCTGTTTCTTTGTTTTAGATGAATATGTTTAAACCAAATCTTCTTTTATAATGATAAGTTTTCTTTAGAGTAGAATGGGCCATCTAATCATTTGCGAAACAAAGAACCAAGACATACCATGCAGTTTGATGATGAGTTGACTTCAGATCTCTTAGTAAAAACCATGATTAAGCTATCACCAGATTTAACAAATCAACAAAAGTTAGTAAATATCTTTATTATACGTCTCACTATCTAACTGTCATACAATTGTGACGTCATGATGGAGATCGGACGTGTTTTGAGTTCTCTCTCACAATGTTGATACACTTTCTATCTCTCATGGATAAATAGACGCCATCCACATCTAAAACATCCAAAATCGTCTTCAACGTTATTTAATGCATCCATGACATAAGTTTGGAGAAAGGATGAACTTGCATTTATTCGATATTTGACAGATTGCTTGAATGTGAGTTGTGTCGTGAATTCCGTGGCTCACGTTGCGTTGTGCATGGTGTGATCATCCTGTGTTTTGTGCTCAGTTGTGATTCACTTTTCATGGGATTTCTTTGGATTCTTTATGGATTATATCATCTGAAAAGTGAGTACTAGTTGAACGTGTTTTTCTTTCTTTCAAACGTGTAACTTTGACTCTAAGCACATGGATGAAAGTTGTTTGAGTACTCCGTCAGTTAAACGTAATCGTGACCAAGTGTTCACAACACCAGATTCTGACTCAGACTTCGATCTTAAGCGTCCTTGTAAGAATAACTCTGACTTAGATTCACCCAACACCTCGGTTACAATGAGTGAGGGTACTGAAAATCCGACTGTCATGTTAGCCACAGATAGCTTGGCCGGTGAACTTCTTAAAGCTTTACAGAACATAGAAGTCATTACTGCTGTCGCTGAGGTAATTCGGCCAATGTTTAGAGAGGAATTGGAGCAGTTGAATAAAAAGAATAAAATCTTAGAAGAAAAAGTCTCTCAAATATCTGTCCAAATCCTAGAAAGGGATAAAACTATTGAGACCTTAACTGAAAAACTAGACAGAAGTGAACAATATTCCCGCAGGAATAATATCAGAATCTCTGGCTTGCCAGAATCAGATTCCGAGGACACTGATGATTTAGTAGTCCAGGTGGCTAAGTCAGTAGGAGTGGATCTCTCTGTAAATGACATTGATATCTCTCACCGCGTCCCACGACGTCCAGTTACACCCCAAGATCCCCCTCGTCCTGTGCTGGTCAGATTCGTCAGCAATGCCTCTAAACGTGCCCTCCTCAAATCTCGTGCTAAACTTAAGTTTACTCATAAACCAGGTGTAAACAAAATCTTCATTAACGAAGATCTGACCAGTGCAAGAGCTGCGATTGCTCGTCAGGCACGTCAACTTGTCAAGGAGAAGAGAGTCGATGCAACGTGGGTGACCAGTGGTGTCATCCTAATAAAGTTGTTAGACGGCACTGTGAAAAAGGTTGCAAACATTAGACATTTTGAAGAGGTATGCGAGGCAACCAGACTGAGAATGGTTATCAACCTGAGCCAAACTTAAAGCCTTTTCACTGAACATATGATGTTGCCTTTTATATTAACTTTTGTATATATGACTTCCTTTAGCCAATAGTTAATGTCTCATTGGCGCTTCGAAACGTATACTGTTTAACATGCCTCAGTCACAAAGACATTATATGCATATTATTAACCTGTAAAATGTAAATTACAAATCAAATTTTCCAAAACGTAAATCTACCTGAATTGTCCTTCATGTATATCCTGTTGTTTTCAGCTCTGTCTCCACACGTCTGTCTCCTTACTGTTGGCTATGCTATATCACAACAACCACATATCTTATCACTGTTGCACAAGCATAACACACACAACTTGTATGGCCTTATTCAATCTCTCATTCATGTTCTCCTCCTCACTTGAAACTGTGTCTAACAATAGAAATCCTGCAAGATACCCGCTTCAAACATGCGCACTAAGCTAGAAGCAGCATGACATTTGTGTCTGTCTCGTGCAAAGCACACTCGCCACGAAAATCACACGAGGAACTTGGTTTTAAGTGTCACGTGACTCCCATTTCTACACACCTGGGCCACTGAGAACTTACTATTCTGTATAGTGAGGTTGTATTTATTGTAAATGCTCATGAAATGTTCACTTAGTACCAGATCAATAATGGAAACTTGTATCTTAAATATCTGCAGTTTGAAACATGATCTTTTTTATATGAACTTACATATATGAATGTGTCCCTGGATGCACCAGAGAGTATCAACAAAACGTTATTGCTTACGTGTGGCAACTTGATATTTGATATTTTTGTATGGGAATTTTCATATGTTCTATTACAACTGACCGTGCTTTTCTTTGATAGATTATTTGGCATATCATCCTATTGACATAAGCTGCGTATCGTAGGTGTTTTATGATATCCATGAGAGATATTGTTTTTGTTCATTTTCTCTACAGATGAGAACCTCATTCTGTAGAATCCTTTTCCTTTTTCTTTCTATTCTTGTTTTATATTTTGTTGAAAACATTTGTCAATGTCTGTCTATAAACTCAAAAACCTACATTATTGATTGTCTGAAAAAAGTTTCAATGCTGTGTCTTTCGCCAGGTAACTGGTTACATGTGTGCCTTGTATATATTTCATGCTTTGTTTCCTGTCATTGTAACATTTTGCGCGAACCCACCCAACAAAAATTAAACATCCCTTTTCTAGAAAATGATTGATATAATGCAATATAGACAAGCGGTGGGTTCATTTGTATGTCATATCCATAGCAAATCTGCCTTTAAGTTTAGAAAACAGTGTTACCCGCTCTCAGTATTATGTCTTTATAGCAAACAGATTTCCCTGATTATTGTTCTTTTACTTTTGATTTGTGGCGATGTTCATCCAAATCCTGGACCATTTCAAAACATTAACTTGAAAGTAGTTCATATAAATGTACGGAGCATAAGAGATAAATTAGACCTACTCCAGGCCGAATTGGAATCATATGATATTATTTGTGTAACAGAAACATGGTTACATAACGGTATTAACAACACAGATGTAAACATTCCCGGATTCCACTTACCATTAAGAAAGGACAGACAAAGCAGAGGTGGAGGTGTAGCAATATATATTAAAAAACATTTATCATTTGAATGTATGCCTAACCTAGACATGCATGGGCTTGAAGCAATTTGGGTTAAAATAAGATGTAAAAAACGAAGTTATCTCATTGGAACTTTTTATCGGGCAGACAAAAGCAACGATTATTGGGATTTAATAGAAGAATCTATAAGTAACGCTATTGATTTAGGAATGATTACGATTATAACTGGATACTTTAATGAAGATCTTCTTGTTACAAATTCAAGCAGAGTTGACCAACTAAAGTTGATAAATGGATTATCTCAAATCATTACCGATCCTACAAGGATTACTCCCCATTCTAGTACTTTGATTGATCTAATATTTGTGTCACATGTTGCCTCTGTACTAGAATCCGGTGTACTTGATCCTATATGTAGTGATCACTGTCCTGTGTTTGTTACTTTAAAAGAAAACGTTACAAAAATACATTCTTTTAAACGGAAAATTTATGACTATAACTTAACTGATATTGAATCTCTTTCCGATGAACTTAGTTCTTTTGATTGGAACACAATCCTTTCCTTAAGTGATATTAATCAAGTAGCAGATCAGTTAACCAAATCGATTTTAGACCTTTGCAACAAATATGTACCAAATAAAATTGTTACTATCAGACCAAATGATGCTCCATGGATGAATAATGAAACTCGGAGTTTGATTCGAAAACGTAATCGCTTACATAAAATTGCTAAAAAGCGGAATTTACCCACCGATTGGAACAAATTTAGACAATTTAGAAATATAACTATTAAATCTGTAAGATCTGCAAAACAGTCATATATTGATAAAATTGATACAATCATTAACGAAAAGCATGGAACAAAAATCTGGTGGCGCCTTACTAAGAACTACAAAAAAGGTAAGACTTCTTTGAACTCTTTCCCCCCTATTATTCATAACAATCAACTTTATGATGATAGTACTGAAATTGCACATATAATGAATGAATATTTCATCGACCAAACAAAAGTTGATTATCCAGATAGAAATATTGATGAAGATGTTTCGTACACTGACAAATCTTTATGTGATGTGTATTTATACCCTAATGAAGTGTATGATATTCTTTATTCTTTAGACACTACAAAAGCATTAGGTCCTGACGGAATTAGCAACAAATTTCTTAAAATGAATGCTCAATTTCTGGCTTCTCCCCTAACAGATGTCTTTAATCAGTCTCTTTCAGGAAACACTTTCCCTCAAGTTTGGAAAGAGGCCTCAGTGGTCCCTATTCACAAAAAAGGTAACACCGATGACTGTTCGAATTATAGACCTGTTGCCCTTACAAGCTGCTTAGCAAAGGTTTTTGAGAAGTGCGTTTTTAAACATGTTTTCAATTACTTTAGAGTTAACGATATACTCACCAACCTCCAATCCGGTTTTACACCAGGGGATTCAACTGTTAATCAATTAACTTATCTTTATGATTTCATTGCCGGTGCAGTAGATAAAGGTAAGGAAATAAGAGCTATATTTTGCGACGTTAGCAAGGCTTTCGACAAGGTGTGGCACAAAGGTATTATATTTAAATTAAAAAGATATGGTATAAATGGTAATCTTCTAAAGTGGTTTGAGAGTTATCTTGACAAAAGAGAACAACGTGTTGTTATTAATGGATGTAGATCAGATAATAGTACTATTTTTGCTGGCGTACCCCAGGGCTCAGTCTTAGGACCACTTTTATTCATTATTTATATGAATGATATAGTTGAAGGAATAAGTTGTAACATACGCCTCTTTGCGGATGATACTTCTTTGTATGCAATCATTGGTGATCCCGAGGAAACAGCTATCAATATGAACGAGGATCTACAGCGTATTGCTGAATGGGCAGAAAAGTGGCAAGTATCGTTTAACCCAACTAAGACAGAATCTGTTCACTTTACACGTAAATCACAACCAACTCCAATGCCGAATCTAAACATGAATGGTAAGGACATTACTTCTGTTCAGGATCATAAACATTTAGGCCTCATTTTACAGCATGATTGCTCATGGAATGAGCACATAAACGATATTGCAAAAAAGGTTGCGCCAATGGTAAATTGCCTCAGGAGCCTTAAATATCGCTTAAATCGGAAAACATTAGAAACCATGTACAAACAATTTATACTTCCTATTTTTGATTATTGCAGTCATATTTGGGACAACTGTACCAACCAACAAGCAGATACCCTCGAAAAGCTTAATATTGATGCCTTAAGAACTATTTGTGGTGCTGTTCGTGGTACTAGTCATAATAAGATCTATAAAGAAACTAATTGTCAGCCACTTTTCGAAAGAAGATATGTTCAGAAAATGACTATGTTTTATAAAATGGTTAATAGTATAACGCCAACTTATCTAAGTGATCTAGTACCGCCTAGGTTATCTGAGGTAAGTGATTACAATCTACGTAATGATTCGAATCTTCAGACCTTACAATGTAAAACTGTGAATTATGCAAGATCTTTTCTACCAAGCTCTGTCAAGTTATGGAATTCATTGCCAACTGAATTAAGAGAAATACAGTCACTGACAGCATTTAAAAGTGTGATTAAAAAAGATACTAATACATACAGTCATTTTGATTTGAACAGTGGTAGTAGATTTTGTCAAATTACACATACTCGACTACGGCTGGAATGTAGTGACCTTCATGCACACAAATATGAACGATTTATATTCCCTTCTGCATTTTGCCCTTGTGGCCATTATTATGAAGATTCATTGCATTATTTCTTTCTTTGTCCTCTATATAGCAGCATACGTCAAACCATGTACTATTATACGAAAGGATTCGACCTAAAATCAGTTCTTTTCGGAAGTCAATTATCATCCCCAAATGTAAACAAAGAACTTTTAATATCCGTTCACTCGTTTATAAATTTAACAGGCAGATTTGACTCTAAGTAGTTTTACAATGAATAATGATATTTAGCAATGATTGGAGTTTCTCTCAGAGATATTATTCATGTTGTGTATTCATTATTTTACAATGATTTGTGTTCTTTTCTTTCAAATATTTTTTTGAAATTGTATATCCATCATGTCATGTTTATAACTCTGTGTATCCCGGAGCGGTATTCATATAAGCTTTGGCTTGTTTACCAATCCGGTTCCGTTCTTGGAAATAAATATGTTTAAACCAACTGTCATACTGTCAAGTTCTGTTCCTTGTTTGTGTATTAATTATACGCCAAGTAAGTAAGTGTGCGCTTGACTTATTACTGTAAACAAAAGCAATAGCCTGACCAGTAAGGGCGATGTGATGTGGCAGGTTGTGATTGGCTGAAAGAAGTTTTCACGACTTAAAATATGAGGTTTGTTATCAAAGCCATTAAATGACTGTTTTTCGCATGTTTTTGAACAAGCAAAGTATCGATGTTGTCTAATCATATCCCTTTGAATTCATTTCTGCATTGTGTACCCCCTCGGGGTTATCTGTTGTTTAAAGAAGTCAATCCAATCGGTTACGGATGTACATTCAGACTACACACCACATCTCTGTATGAGCGTAACCTTAAGTTAGACCTTTGATGTTTGGAGACAAAGGCGGCGGCTTTGATCAACTCGCCGCCACACTCGGGTGGATAATTGTCACTGAGCGGCCATGCAACCAATATACTCCCTTGTTCACTAATTTGGAAACATAATGATGTAAGTAACTATAATAGATAGATGCACAGACAAATCTTTATTCAAGTCTCGACTAAGCACGTTACATCACGTGACGTCACTCTAAAACTATACTTTGTTGAAGAATAAAGGGTTGGCGGCGCCTTTAATATTTACGGAAACAATATTAGTAATATAAATAATTGTGATCGTTTGTACCCGAATAACATACGAATTGATGTACACCTTCCTCTCCGCAAAAAAATGCAACATCACATATGATTATCGGTACACGTTCATTTGTATATTTGTTTCCACACTTGTTGATTCAATCACCAAATATAGGCAATGTGGAGATATGGCTTATGATGTATTCACGAAGCTTTATGAGTCAACAGTGCAGCCAATCTTACTCTACTGTGCACCAATCTGGGGACTTTATGGACATCGCGAAATCAAGAATATTCAAAACAGAGCAAGTCGATTCTTCTTAGGTGTACCTCGTAATACGTCTAACTGTGCTGTACAGGGAGAACTCGGATGGAAGACATGCCTCACTAAACAGCGGATTGAAAGTTTTCGTGCTTTTATCAAGTTGAATAATATGACTGATAATAGGCTTCCTAATAAGGTCTTTCAGTGGTCAATCAGGCGAAAGGGTTCGTTTGCTTTTAATGTGATAAAGTTGAGTAAACAGCTAAAGTTATATGACATTCTGGTGGCGCCAAACTCCCCCATTAACAGAAAACTATCAGACATCAAACAACGCCTGTGCAGATTGGATGAGGAAAGCTGGTTCTCGGAACTTTGGAATGATGAAGGCAAGGCTAACGGAAACAAGTTAAGAACTTACAGGCTGTTTAAAAAAGATTGCAGACCAGAACTTTACGTTAGAAATATTATGTCCAGAAATAGGCGTAGCAACCTCACTAAGTTACGTTGTGGTGTTTTACCCCTTCACATAGAAACAGGGCGCTATTGCAAACCCCCCACACCCCTTACTCATAGATTTTGCCCCTTCTGTGATGCCGTCGAATCTGAAGCGCATTTTCTTTTTAATTGTGATTTTTACCATGATCTTACATGTATTTTTATGGATAGTTTTAACATCAGTTTTAATGAAAGTGATTATACCAAATTTAATGTAATTATGAATTCAACTGATATTAAGGCTTTTAAACTTTTAGCTGATTCTATTAATGATATGTTTCGCAGAAGGCAATTATATTCTTAATTTTATTTATTTATGCAGTATTTTACTATGGATATTAATTTACTTATTATATATGTTGTATAATATTATATTTTATAGTTTAAATTGTAATAGTGTCTCATAAGCCAATGATATGGCTGGGTGATATGTTATATTTTATGTTTTTACAAATGTCATTTTACTTGTAACATATCATGTGACACTTTAATAAAATATTTCTGTCTGTCTGTCTGTCTTCAATAGATACCAGTAACTGAGATCTAAGTCTTACCGTGATCTGGATTTATTGGGACCTTGATTGCTTAAAATGAAGACAGTTATATGCCATTAAAAGGGTTCTTATCGATGATTATGAAAGATATTTTACGTATATATACGTTAAGTTGCTCGGAGAAAGGGTCAATAAAACGCAATAGTTATCAGAGGTTTTTTTACCTATCGGCATTAATAATCCAATGTAAACACAACACGACGTATTCAGGGTCATATGGTTATTTGAGCGTTATTTATTTGCTCTAAAAAAGCGATAATTGCGCAAAACATAATTTGCATGGATGCACTCATGTATGCATGTAGTTTGCCTTAAAAAAACTTCACCATTTAGATTAACCTCATCCGATAGCCAGAAAAAAGAAAAGTGTATATGTGAACAATCTTAACGATTGACCGAAGATGACATCCAGATACACGCATACTGTTTAATCATTGAATCAATCTTCATTTCGTAATAAACACTCAGCATCATCCGTGAAATATTACACATTACATTCTTGACGTAACGATGCAACGTGTACATTTGACAGTTCAGGTTTTGAAAGTATTACAAATGAATGATATATTCTCAGTTTCAACTTATATGGAAAAATTACATATAGAGAATATGTTATCATAGAATATTATATCATATAACAGACATTCATTTGGTTTATATTGGTGTGAAGGTTAGATCTGTATTTAATCATTGGAATTTTGATATTATTTGTAGAAATGTATGAAATCCCATGGAGAATGAAGGAAGGTGTGCCTTTGGGTAGTTTCAGAACTAATTTCATAAAAATCTTTGAATATTTTCTAACAAATTAATCAATATTAGCAACACCCAACACCTCATGTCTATCGATGGGAATGATATACTGTAGGAGTGTGGACATTTCCGGCACACGTTTGTCTTTGCCTGAATGAATGAATGAATGAATGAATGAGTGAATGAGGTCACATTTATCGCCATTATAGATATTCCGTGGTGTTTGTCAACTTGTGTATGACTCAACGACAGCCCTTATTTGTTCTAACATACACGTAACGAATACACACATAGACAAGTAGCTTACTCCATCAGCAGTGTTTCTGTCACTCAATGATTCAACTGATAATCACTCAAGCGTGGCGTTTGGATATTTCATCGGATTAGGCCGTATCCTGAACAATCAACATAATCTTGTGATCAGTTAATCAGCTACCTCATTAGTGTATTCTTAGCAATTAACAGACAGTCCGGTTGCCGTGCGATGATATCTTTATTGCGTTTGAATCCCCGGTCTCTTCGTTTTAACTGTATGAGATGATTTAGTTACAGTAGCAAAAATACAGAACCTTAAAATATAAGACTTATATTTAATATCTAAACGCATAGTTAGTGGTTAAATGGACATGTCACAGTTTCCAAGCAGAATAGCCAGTTTTCGATTTATGACATTTACTTGTCGATTACTTTATGAATGAAATATATCGAATTCAATTTTGCCTTGTATTTTACATTAGTTGTTAACGATTGCAGTATGTACATGTCTTTTGAAGTTGTGCTTTGGTTTCGATTTCACATATTTCAATAATAACTGATTTGTTTAAAACACACATGGTTTACATGAATAGCTATTATATATAATATTTTAACAACGTTTTCCGAGATGAAATACATGAAATTGTAAGTTATTAAACAAATAAAAGCCTTTAACGAACTATGGTAAACATAAAACACTGATCTAAGATATGATACTTATAATGTAGAGGGAGAATGCATATAATTAAAATGTAAACAACGTCCTACGTGTCGTGTTATTTGGAAAAGGGACAAAACGTATTTGGTAGGTTAGCTAAGCATGAACAATGGTTTCTAAATGATCAGAAGATTACCGTAGTAAACAGTTATAAATACCTAGGTATATTATTGTCTTCAACTCATAAAATGGGATGCTGTATTACTGATTTAGCCGCGAGAGGCAAACGTGCACTAATGGAGGTTATTGTTAATTTAAGCAAAGTCGGAATGGTAAATTGTAATGTTTTCTTTAGATTTTTGACACTCAAATACAACCAATATTATTGTATGGTGCAGAGATATGGGATATGCACACATTTGAGCTAGAGAGAATTCATTTAATAGCATGTAAACGATTTTTAAATGTGAGTCCTCAAACCCCAAACGCCATAGTATATGGAGAATGTGGTCGATATCCTCTTTATATATATGCAATGTGTAAAATATTAAGATACTGGCTAAGAGTAATGATAATGCATGAAAACCGAATCCCACTTAAAGTATACTAAATGCAATTATAGTATTCAAACTGTGGTTATACTACTTTTGCATCATATGTTCGTAATATTCTGTCATCACACGGCTTTGGTTATGTATGACTGTATCAATCTGTGGGAGATGTAACCTCTTTTATTCAAGCTTTTAAATATGTTGCTATAAATATGTTCTTCCAATCTTGGACCTGTACTCTATCAAATAGTTCCAGATATTGCATATATCGTGAATACAAAAGTATTTTAGCTCCAGAAAAGTATTTAAATTGCAAAACTGATCGGAGATCAAGAAAATATTTGTTAAGTTTAGATGTGGATTCACTTCCGGTGGCGCTCATGGCGAGAGGACGTGTGTAAGCAGTCTCCTTCCCTAATCCATCTCGATCCTTATTAAATGGCCACAAAACTTAATCCTAGGAATAAAAAAGGGGTGAATAAAGTTGAACAAAAGCGACAGGGTGAAAATTTGGACAATTATATTTTCACAAGAAGTAAAACAGCTACTTTGAATGCGGCCATGTCAGAAAAAAGTGAAGAGCAGATGAGATCTTTCATTCGAGAACAAACTCTCGAGATTACAAACAAAATTGAATGCGTCAACATTGAAATAAATAAACTGCACGAGAAGAATGAGGAAATTTTACATCTTACAGAATTTAACGCGACCAAAATTCAAGAAAATAAGTCCGAAATTGACCAACTCAAAACTGAAATACAGCAACTCCGGGTAGACACAGAAACCAAACTTCTGACACAGGAGCTTTACCACCGCAAAAACAACCTGTTGATATACGGAATACCCGACTCCCGCGACGCGGAGCCCGCCTGTCGCGAGTTGTTGAGGACGCTAGACGTGCCCGGCTGTGATGATATGCGGTTTATGAACATTCATCGACTTCCCCGGCAAAGTACAAACCCCAGGACGGCAAGTTCACCTAAACCTATCGTCATAAAGTTTATCGAGATGAACGACAGACAACAAATACTCAACGCAACATTTCGCAAAGGAGCTACACTTCGAGAGAAGAAGATCTCAATCCGGACGGATTTACCGGTCCCACTCAAGAAACACCGAGGTAAGCTTGCTGCGAAGGCCTTCACGATGAGACAGTCCCTAAAGGTTCAGACGAGAATCCTGGAACGTGGTTTAGACATCACACTTCAGTACAGAAAGGACGCAAGTAAACCGTGGAGGAGTATCGATCTTCTTGATGACATCGACAAAATCGTCGTCTAAAACATGTGAACTATGCCCAGTGCGATAACGATAATATCGAATATACGTGAATTACCATCAACATAAAAACATTCTGTTTTTACTTCATAATTCTTTTTATATCCAGAATGACATTAAGCAAAGGATAATTCAGTTATTTTTTCGCCAAATATTGGCTATGTAATTATTTTTATGTGATGAACTTTAGATCTACAGACAGCGCTCACATGTTGAGGGATGCCCATGTTGACACGAATAGCCGCCTTGTGCAGCGAGAGGGTTAATATTCACGACTCTGGGGCTAACTAACGTACGTGTTGTATGAGCCTGTGTGACAGTGTTTATATCTATTTACTGGACTTAAGGACATCACATACATTTCAAACCTGGATTCTAAACGAGGTAATTATTTTTTGGTTGAAATGGACAATAATCATACATGACAACAATGTCAACATATTGAATTTTTGTATCAGGTTGTTTTACCCTGTATTGTAACAAGAGTTATCTCCCTTTGTTAAAATGTTTACATTATCAGATAGCAGGCATGGGACTTTTATTATCGTCAGAAAACGAATATTACGGTACTTTTGCCTCACACATGCCTTGGTTATAAGTATAGCTATGTTTAGTGTGTTGATTAGAAGAATATTTCTAATGTCGTAAAGGCCAAACCCACAATTATTTTTCTTATTCTAGGATGGAGGTCTTCAACAAGAATGCCACTACTTTTTCTGTTCATGTTTTTATGCTGTTTTTTTCAATTTTTTATACCCCAAAAAAACTTTCATTTCAGTAGGCTTATTTCTTCTTACAATCATGTTCCTTATTCTAGTTTACTCTCCAAATTCACCTGCATTTCAATATGTCTAGTAAAGTCAAAGTAATTTCTGCTAATTGTAGGGGGCTAGCCCAAAAATCAAAACGAAAAGAAGTAATGAATTTATGGCGCAAGAAACATTTTTCAATTATCTGCCTCCAAGATATACATATAAATAAGGACGATGAAAATATGATGAGAAATGAATGGGGGGTTAAGAGTATTATTGCCCCTTATTCTTCAAATTCTAGAGGGGTTGCTGTTTTATTCAATAATAATATAGAATTAGATATACATAAGTGCAAAACAGATCCAAACGGTAACTATATTGTTGCTGATATCACCGTTGAAGGTATAAGGCTAACCCTTACCACTGTTTATGGACCAAACCAAGATGATCCAGGCTTTTATGTCTCACTTTTTGAAACTATATATGAGTTTAATAATGAATCCATGATTATATGTGGTGATTGGAACCTAGTCCTTAATCCTGATATCGATTTAGAGAATTATAAGCACATAAATAATCCTAAAGCCAGGAAAATTGTATTAGATAATATAGAGTCGAATAATCTGACAGATGTATGGAGAACCAGAAACTCAAATATTAGAAAATTCACTTGGTGGAAAAAAAACCCTAGGCAACAAGCCAGGTTAGATTTCTTTCTTGTTTCTGATGATATATCCAATTTAACCATAGAAACTTCAATTCTAGCAGGTTATAAATCGGACCATTCGGCAATTACATTAACTTTTTCAAATGCACACAGTAAGGAGAAAGGGAAAGGATACTGGAAACTAAACACTTCTCTTCTTTACAATAAGGACTATAATAAACTTGTGAAGGAAATATTAATGGAAACAAAAGATGAATACTCAGCTGAAAATGATGACACAAGAGAAATAGATGATCTTAACTTAAATCTAACTATCTCTGCTGAGCTCTTTATGGAAACTTTTCTCATGAAAGTCAGAGGGAAATCAATCTCATTTGCATCATATCTAAAAAAAATGAAAACAGAAAAAACAAATTATCTGGAAAGTGAAATAAAAAAGTTAGAAGATGAAATAAGAGAAAATTTTCAAAATGTTGATGAAGCTATGTTTGCAAAACTTTCTAAAAATATGTCAGAACTTGAACAAATTAAAGAGGAGGAAGAAAAGGGTAGACAGATAAGAAATAGAATCCAATGGTATGAAGAAGGAGAAAAACCAACAAAATATTTTTGCCACTTAGAAAATAGAAATTATACCAGCAAACTTATAACTTCTTTGATAAATGAAAAGGATGAACTTTTGACTGATGGTAGAGCCATTTTACAGGAACAAGAACACTTTTTTCATAGTCTCTATGCTGCAGATGACATTGAATATAATACAGATGAAATTTTAAATACCATTAATACTCCTTCACTTAATAGCTCTTTTGCAATGAAGCTAGATGAACCCATTGAAATGAAAGAACTATCTGAAACTGTAAAAGCCATGAAAAATAATAAGAGCCCAGGTTTGGATGGCTTTCCAGTTGAATTTTTTAAATGGTTTTGGAAAGACCTAAAGTTTTGGGTTTATAGATATATTCATGAAATTTTTGACAAAGATCAGCTATCTTATACCATAAACAGAGGCATAATTACTTGTATCCCCAAACAAAACAAAGATAAAAGATATATGAAAAATTGGCGCCCTATATCACTTTTAAATACCTTGTATAAGATACTTAGTTCTTGTATTACTAACAGACTGAAAATGACGCTAGATACTCTCGTACATCCAGATCAAACAGGTTTCATACCTGGTAGATGCATAAGTGATAATGTCAGATTAATGTACGATATCATGTTTGAACTGAAAAAAGAAAATAAACCAGGCCTCCTGATACTTATTGATTTTGAGAAAGCTTTTGACACTGTCTCAAAGGACTTCATAATTAAAGTTTTGAAAAAATTTGGCTTCGGTCCTAACATGTTAAAATGGGTAAACATATTAATGAAAAATGCATCTTCCTGTGTTATTCAAAATGGCCATCTCTCTTCTTTTTTTCCTAATGAGCGCGGCTGTAGACAAGGTGACCCAGTTTCTCCATATTTATTCATTTTTGTGGCCGAAATTCTCGGAACTATGATAAGAGACAACAAAGATATTAAGGGTATTATACTCAATAACGAAGAGTACAAAATGGGACAATATGCAGATGATACTCAATTATATTTAGACGGATCTGAAAGTAGCCTGAGAGCAGCTCTAGATACATTACATTTATTTTTTAAGATGTCAGGACTTAAGATAAACATTGAAAAAACTAAAGCTATTTGGATTGGTTCAATGGTTGGAAGCAGTGTGAAAGTGTGCTCAGGCAGTGGTTTAGATTGGCATGATGGTGACTTCAACATCCTTGGTATTCATCTCAATCCCACTTTGGAGGACCTATGGGTAATCAATACTAGAAAAAGATTAGAAACAATAAGCAGACTTCTCGCTGGATGGAAAAAGAGAAAACTTACTATACAAGGAAAAATTACTGTTCTAAAAACTCTTGCAATATCAACTTTAGTTCATATTTTTTCTGTATTACCATCCCCTCCTAAGGAATTTCTTGACCAATTGAATAAAATTATGTATAACTTCATATGGGATGGCAAGAAGGATAAAATCAAAAGGACAACTATATGTAGAAAACATGAAGAGGGTGGATTAAGAATGATTGATATCAGTTCCTTTATAAATGCACTTAAACTATCTTGCCTTAGAAGGTATATAAAAAAACAAACAACTCACAATCCAAGCTCATTTCCATTTATTAAAATATTTCTTCTAGGGGCACACATAGATAAGCATGTATCTATTGATAACCCTTTTTGGAATGAAATTTTAGCAATCTGGGGTAAATATTATAAACAATATCATGACGTAGACACATCCCAGGTTGAAGATATATTAGCTGAACCTTTATGGTTAAATCATCATCTAAGACATAGCAATTTTCTAATTGAGAGTTGGTTTAACAGAGGTATTCACACAGTAAGAGATATTTGGGGTAATAATGAATTTTTGACTTTTAATGAAGTTAAAAACCTATATCGTGTCAAGGGAACAATTCTTGAGTACAATAAGATAATATTGAACATCCCCAAAATATGGAAAAACACTCTTTTATCTAATCAACAGCAGAAACAAAACCTCTCGTTGAGCCAAACTCTTCAAGACTTACTTTCTCAACAAAAAGGATGTAGAAATTTCTATGATAAATTGATTGCTAATGACACTCCACTAAAAGTGTGTCAAAAATGGCAAAATGAACTTGATTTAAATATTGAATGGAATGTAGTGTTTACAAGATATAGAAATTGTACTAAAGATGTAAAACTCTTGGATTTTCAGTATAGATTTATTAACAGAGCAATTTACACTAGAAAAGAGTTGTTGAAAATGAATTTAATTCAAACTAATATTTGCTCTTTTTGTGAATCTGAACCTGAAAGTTTACAGCATGTTTTCATTAAATGCAATAAAGTGCATGACTTCTGGAGAAAAGTTGAAAACTTTATGAACCAACATATAACACATGCTAATATTGCCATCTCAGAGTTAGATATTTTATTTTGCAACAGTTCTGTCAGCCTTCTGGCATCACATATCATCCTCATGGCGAAAAAATATATACATGTCTCAAGTATCAAGAAAACCAAGTTATCAATTGACAGTTTTGTAAGCATTGTCAAGGATGTTTTCAATGTGGAAAAAATTATAGCTAGTAAAAATAATACTTTGTCTTCCTTCCATGCTAAATGGAAAGCTCTCATGTATATTTTACAATAGTGACTAAATGCCTACATTTTATGAATGCCTCACTGAATCATGTATTCTGTATTACCATGTTGTACACCTACTGAAATGAAATGAATAAAAAAGATTTAAAAAAAAAAAAAAAAGTTTAGATGTGGATTATTAAGACTATAGTACAATGAAGGGAGATGGCTAAGAATAGATAAAAAACAACGTTTATGTCCATTTTGAAATTCAGGAATTGAAGACGAATATCACTTCCTGTTTGTATGCCATTTGTATACCGATTTACGGGTTAATTATTTACCAATTGTTTTTCACTATAATCCAAACATGTTCAAATTTAAATCCATAATGACAACGGACAATGAATTTGTTTTGCAAGGAATAAGTAATTTTTTATGGCATGTATATTAATTGAGAGAGAGAAAAATAAGTCTCAATAAGTCTACACCTATTCCTTAAAATATATGATACTTGTACAGCTTACAATTTATGGCACACCATTTGTGTAAATAATATTGTAGAAATAATGCATCAAATTATCATGAATGTACTGCACTGTATATGGGCCTGAAAAGACTTGACTTGACTATTTAGGGATTTACTATCTTGATTTAATCTTCAAAGATCACAAATTGCACTTCCGAAATTCCGATGCGGAGTGACCCCAATGAGAGTGAAGACGGGAAGATATGAGAACCTGCTATGTAAGGAAAGATATTGTGTTAACTGTAAGTGTTAGACGAAATCCATGTTCTATCTTATGGTCCCATAAACACCACCTTAACTAATCGCTTTTAAAGATATGTCAAAGCTTTCTGCCAAATTTTAAAGAATCTATCTTCTAAAGATAAGTCTTCTTATATTTTAGTACATATGATCCATTTTTTCGACGCCGCTAATGGCTAAAATATGGCGTGAAACAGTAACTCACCCACTCACTCTAGATGTTAGCGCCTCCACACCTGCCATGATATTCTTACAATACGATGTGATATTTTTTGTGGTTAACTTTTGCTATCGAACTAGGTTTCAGTGATATATGTTTTGCTGACTTTATATTCTGTGAATACACTTTTAGCATATAGTATGTACATTTTAAAAGTAATAGTCTCTCATAAGTCGCTGAGCGACTGGTCGTAGATTTACCTAATCTGTATTTATTTCATATATTTACATTTGTATCTACGAGTGAGACATGAATACAATCTTCTGTTTGCTGTGTGTCTACACATGACTTATTTCACTAACGACGAGAGATGCACATATGACATGCACATATGCGAAAAATATAGGTAAACATCCTCACGAGAGCTGCATATAAGCGTAAGACAATTTGCAGCTTCATACAGTTAGCCTCGCGCATGTTCGTCATTTGAAAAAAACTGAAAACGGATTGCTAGCAATTCACACAGAAATTAGCCCATGTAGGAACATACCCCTCGCTCTCATTAGCAATACTCATGTCTCTTAAAAGTAATATACTGTTAATTGGATGCAGTGATGTATTTCGATGTTAACTATCGTATTAACTCCAAATGAATTCAGTCTCTCTTGACACCACATCATTAAAAGCAGAATCTAGAATTAACTTAGGTATACAAATACAAATAAACATTCAATCCGACGCTATAAATGTCATCAATAAGCAATTGACCATGAAATACCATTCTCGCCATTATTCTCATATTCTTACCAATTGAAGCGTAGCATTTGTAGAACACACATGGAGCCGCGCCCCCTGTTTGTATTTTGTGTAGTTTGTGTTCGTAGCCGTGCTGGTATAAGTGCATGGGTGTATGTATGTAAGTAAGTATGTACATCATAACCACAATAAACAAATCCAGAATTGACAAAGGGAGAAGACATCATATCAATTGAATTTCAATAAATAAATCTACACCAGTAGTAATTGATATTTGATGTATGTAAAATTGAAAACGCATGTATTAATTATCGATACGATTATCAACAACCTATGCATTTCTTCAGTAGTTTTTTCAGAAAGGAAATATTACTATCTAGCATTGTCAATGAAATATTTTAAATTGCTATTATTATACTCTTCATTCTATTTAATATTTAAAATTGTGGAAACTCAAACAAATTTATAAATGCATCTCAGTAAATGATGCTTATGATTATGTCAATAAACAAGTGACATGCATGAAATCAAAACCAAACATTTTTATAATATGTACTACGGTATGGCTCCGGACTACCTAAACGAACTTGTACCAGATACAGTATTGGAACTAAATACTATAACCCAATTCAAAACGATGATCAGCCGAGCTGTATCTCCAAGTAACTGTGTTTTAAATTTAGGAACTCGCTTTTGTCAAATAATTCATTGCCGCCTCAAGCTCGGATGTAGTGATCTAAATGCAGATAAATATAACCGACACATATCTGAAATATCCAGATGTTCTTGCGGCCATTTTAATGAAGACGCCCTTCACTACCTGTTTGTTTGTCGCAACTACCATAACCTTAGATCAAATATGTATTTCTATACACAAGGACATAATTTGAAAACAGTATTGTACGGAAACAAATCTTTAGATAACAGAACAAACAACAATATCCTCAGATCCTTACATCAATTCATTTATCTGTTCACTAGTTATATCTGTAACATATAAAATATCATCTTTACTGCAGCACATCATATCATAGGCATCTCTAACAACATTTTTCTTTAACATAAACTGATTCGACTATAAAGATGGTTATATCAATTATATTTTTCTAATTGTATTGTATATTATGTCCAGCTTACTCTGTAGTATTTAGAAGCGGTGTTCAAATAAGCTTTGTGGCTTGTTCACCAATCAATATTTCATTTTGCGAAATAATTCAATTCTTTATTAACCGTTAGCATTACAGCTAATCGGCGGTTACAAAGATCCATTATGAGTTGGTGCATGTGATCATTTTCAGAAAACATACTCACTTACAATTGATTAGCAACTGATTTCTTAATGTACATGCTTTGTAAAGATATTTCCCAAGATTACGTAACTGTTACATTATTGATACTTAATAACTCGACAAGTTTAAAAACAGATGGGTTATTAAAATAATATGGCTTTATTAATTTATTCCGAAGATCATTATAGATTGGACATTTCAAAATAAAATGAAATTCATCTTCAATTTCATTTTTACATAAAACACATTTTCTATCATTTCCTAAATAAAAATATGTATAAACCAAATCAAAAGCTCAATGATGCCTATTACCAGGCCGGTACATTATCCTCTGCACGCCTGCCTTCATGGAATAATTAAACGATCAGAACTTTATGTTAATCCTCAAGACTAGATAGCCCCCCTCCCCCACTCCGCTCACCCTCCCTCCAACACACACCTTGGGGAGGTGAGCGGTGCATAGTTGTTATTAGTGCCGCCAGAGAGGCCGTTAAGCTGAGAAGTGGTCAAGGCGTCGAGCCGTTAAGCATGTCCAAGTTAATGAGATAACATTACACAATCGCCAGGCGCGCGATTCACTCACTTAGTCACAACATACATTTCACAGTCGATTTGATTAGTAAGTTGTTTTCACTGGGCGATTTATTACGAAGTCATTATCCTTTGGATACATCTATTCCAAATTCCAACTTATTTGTTTACCACTTTAGAACTTTTGTTAACTTTACTTGGGTGTGTATGACCTATTCTAAATTTCGCGCCTCCATTTCTTTTTGAAATAACTAAGGCATAGACCCCTCGTCTGGGACATCACCCAATGGTGAAAGAAGACGTTAAACTCGAACCCAACAACATTTGAATAATGTAAAGTAATAACATTGTCGTTTCTTAAGACGACCAAAAGATAGCAATTTTAATGGTTTTCAGAAAAGATTTAAATCCCGCCATATCTGTGTGTAAAGATTGTCCAACTGTGGAGCTATGGTCTTATCGATCTCTTCAAATCAAAATTCATATACCTTTCAAAGTCAACATTTAGGAAACTGATAACGTTAATATATCACAAAGTATCTGTCGAAGTAATCTTTTTAAAAAAAATATAACCTTCAAAGTGAATATTTCTCAAAAACTTATCCTACAAACTCAAGATTTCACCTAAAAATAAATCCTTTAAGATCAAAATAACCATTTAAGTCAATATTTTACCAAATAAAAAAAAACCTTCAATGTCAATATTTCTAAAAAAATAAATATCTTTTGAAGTCAATATTTCACAGAATAAACATATTGTACGAAGTTTAAATCCTTTAATGAATTTTTTTCAAAGTCAATATATCACAAAATAAAGTTTTTTTTCTAAAAGTACATTTCTTAAATCTGAATATCTTTCAACGTTAATTTGTCCTAAAATAAAAAAATCTTTGAAAGCCAATATGTCACAAAACCAAATTTCCAATATCAAAATACGTTTTCAAAATCAATATTTTACTAAATAAAAATATATTTCAAAGTCAATGTATTTAAAAAGATCTAATAAATTAAATATTTCACATAATTAAAATACTTTTTAAAACTATAATTTCTGAAATAAGTTATCTTTCAAATTCAATATGACACAAAATCAAAATACCTTTCAAAGTCAATATTTCTACAACATTCATAACCTATTTTTTCATAAGCATCTGAGTCCTTCTACTTGCAGACAAAAAATATTTTTCACTTAATTATGTTCACAATAATTTATTTTCCTCATTAAACATTCTCATGTTTAAACTACCGTAAACGCATTCGTTTCAGTAATTTTATAGCCAAGGGAGATAATCTTGATCTACTCGAAGATAGACTCGTTTATCCGTTAAGCTTGTACACGCGTTAACCACCCGTGAGCAACCGGTGAGCAACGCGTGCGTCACTAGTGGGCCACGGCTAGCCACGAGTGACCAACGCGTTGCTCACGCGTTAGCCACCCGTGAGGCAACGCGTTGCCCGACCACTTTCTTTTGCACACTACTGTAAGTATCATGTACTGTGTAATCCCTAATCCGAACAATGTTACACAATTAGTTGTCGGGGTTACTAAGTGTTATGCCCTAATCTCTCTGCATACCTACCACGCAACCATGTGACATCTATAATGTTTTGAAAGGCGTCTTACTTGTTTCACTTAATCACTCTTGATTGCTGAATGTTATGGTTAAGTTACATTTGTTTAAATAACATTTGCGAAGTTACCCCACACAATGATATAACAAAAAAGAGTTTTAAACTTATTTTTGAAAGCCAACATTTAATTCGGACATACCATTAAAACACCAATTTCATATGTTTTATCCTCGAATATTGTAAATTCGAATTTTACACGAAATAAGGAAGCTTACAAAGCGTTCAAGCAGATATTTGATCAAATATGTCGGCAACATCAGAGCCTAAATACAGCCTCGATAAAGTTTTATTTATTGGAAGACGTAGCTCTGATCAAACTAGGAAATCGCAAGTTTGCGGGTATTAAATGTCTATCGTCCCTCTTTCCATTACACACCCTGTAATCAAATTGAGAATTGGAGAGCTTAGTTTCAGAACCTGACAGCTCGCCCTGATAGAGAGAAGATATTTGATAGATTGACGTACACAAAAGTATCAGAGTCTGTTACTGTTATCTGTGAGCCATAAGAAAACGAAAATTCGGATTTTACGAAGATATTTGTTGCTTCCGTGATATATACGATACAAATATACACGATTCTTAGCTTTGCAATCTTCTATTTTTTCTCTTCTGAGTTTTTGATTTTCAAATGCCATCAACATTCCATGTTACACAATATGTTACATTGGCTTTCAAAGAAAAGAAAATAAAAATTTAAAAGCAATAGGATTAGAATATTTTACCCATACAAATGACAAAAATATTGAAAACAAAACATATTTGACATGGATCTGGGATCCAATGTTGCTAAGACTTATCCAATTATCCAATTACCCAAAATTATTCCTTGTTTTCAAGACACTACTTAAACTTCCACTGGAGTTGCAAAATATTCAAATCCTATAAAGATTTTTTTAAAGTTCTTTTATAAAATTGCATTCTTTAAAGTGTCAAATCAGATTGCCAATTGTGGAATTTCAAACGATTTAATCCTTAAGGGTTAAAACAATGTCATATAGATTTGCAATTTTGAAAGTGACAAATTAAGATGTTAAATGATTGCAGATAATCAAGTTGATGACTGTTATAAGATATCAAGCCTTTCTATAAATGCCCATCATCTCTGAAACCAAATCTGAAGAGGTAAGCTTGTCCTGCCCTTGATAAAACTATTGGCGCCATGTAACGTCAACAGAAAATCGAAGATGCTGCATCATTCTCTTCAGTAATAAAGGGGAAATGTCTTTGCATTAAGTTACCTAAAGTGCTCGTTTATGATGACAGCATATCTAGAAGTGTGTCCGCTCGATATTGCTATTTTGGTAAGAACTAATAAACCCCATTTGCAATAATCTCCTTATGATGATTGAATAAGTGGAAATATTTTGGTCAGATTGAAGATATAGCCTAAATTCCAAAAATGGAACATCAATTATAATCTCATAACATGACATGTATTCGTATTGGTTTGATATAGACACGTATATCCACTCTGTTAGTTTACATTAATTTAGTTTGTCAGGAAAATACAGGCTCATGTTTCAAGAAAGGGTTGGTTGATAAAAGTAATATGTTGTCTCTTGACATTCAGTCTCTTCTACTAGGGAGGATAAAACATTTCAACTACAAATTATCATGTTTTACAGATACCTGCATAGTTTAAAGATGATTTAAGTATGGAAACCCTCCATTATCAGTCTACGAGTACATGAATAAGAAAAGATAAATGGAAACATCTTACTTCTTTACTTTTATGGTTATAGGTAACATTCAAGTCTTTTTGTGGATGAAGATATGGCAATAAAAAGCATGAAAGAAGTTAAAACCATAAGAATCAACTCTGAATATATTAACCAACATGTTGATAATTAACCAACATGTTGAAGCGCTATTTCCCAGTACAATTGCTGATTGCAAAGCCATAAAACTCCCTTCCCTTGAGAAAACTACCTTGTGGTTTGTTCATCAAAAACATGTTTAGGTTTTGACTCAATTTCCCAGTGAGAACATCCATTCATCGCCCTTATACACCTTAACAAACCATTAAGGTCTGCCCCACGTTATAAAGCAGTCTCTCTTAGACTTAGGACAAGGAAGTATACTGAATACAGAAGTTAATTTAATATTGAATACTTTTGTCTATTTATTTTAAACATGACTTTTTTAAGAATTCCTGTTTTTATGCAGTAGGTAACTGTTAGTTCTTCTTTTCGGGGTATAATGAAGACAACTTCTTTATTCATCAGTAGCGACGTTTAGGTATACATCCTTCTACTGTTTTAAAACATTCAATGCCTGTGTTGTGTCTGATTCCCTACTTGATTAAGGAGCCAGATTCTGAAGTCGAGCATGTACTATATTCTAAACAACGTTTAACCTCCTTAATGCCACGAGCTAATGTTTGGTCCAATTACGAGAGCTTACGTTATGTTTGCACAGGTATGCATCTATCAGGATAATTAACAGGAGAGTCAGTTATCCTTATGGACAAGAGTGATGTTTGCTGTATTTGTTCTTGTCAAATGAAGGTTAAAAAATGAAACGCCTTGACATTATTCGACCCAACCTTTTAAAAAATTATTTCTGCCTGTATCTAAATGAAGATTGTATAATTGTTCCTCTGTTCTGTTACTGTATTTTTTACTTTTTTATTTTTCGCTAATCTGATGGTACCTTTTAAATAATTAAGTGCAGGTTGCATTTATAACATGTCTCTATAAGACCTTCCAATCCAGCTGGAATACGTGATAATCAATAAGGAAAGTCAAAATAAGACAGCTACTTGCCATTTATATTCCCTCAAAGCCTTGACGAAGCTGCACTGGAGGTTATTATCTAACTTATGGCCCGGATTTAATGTTGATATAAAGTTGTTCTTACATCTGTAGATGTGAGGTATATATATCTTAATTAAAGTGGAACTAAGCAGCACACTGTGGTAAGGGGGAAATGTTTATGCATTAAGTTACCTAAAATGTTTTTCATCAAACCTCTAGGAAATAAGAAATAAATGCCAAAAACCAAAATGTTTGAGGACATTACTTAGATTTATTCAGGGCTCGTTTATGATGACAGCATCTCTGGAAGTGTGTCAGGCATCTCGATATTGCTATCTTGGTCAGAACTAATAAATCCCATCTGCAATCATCTCCTGATAGTAATTGAATTAGTAGAATATTTTGGTCAGATTGAAGACATAGCCTAATTTCTTAAAAATGGAACATTATTTAATTTCATAACATGGTATATATTTTTTCATATTCGTTTGAGTTAGAAACGTATATCACAAATACATAGACGGTTTTAATATGATTCTTCTTTTACAGATACCTGAATTTCGCAAAGTGGATTTAATTAGGGTTAAGTCTCCTTTATCAAACAACGAATGCATGAATATGAAAACAATTATTGATAACAACTTACTTCTTTCCTTATGGGTAACATTCAAGTATTTTTGTGGATGAAGATATGGCAATAAAAAGCATAAAAGAAGTTGAAAATTGATCTTAAGGTCTAAATAGACTTTAAATCAATGATATAAATTAAAAATGAATGCATTGAACACATGGACACCAAAAGAATCAACTCTGTTATCTGAATAACTAACCACCATGTTGAAGCACTGTTTCCCAGTACAATTGCTGATTGCAAAGCCATAAAACTCCCTTCCCTTGAGAAAACTACCTTGTGGTTTGTTAATCAAAAACATTGACTCAATTTACCAGTGAGAACATCCATTCATCGCCCTTGAACAACTTAACAAACCATTAAGGTCTGCCCCACGTTATAAAGCAGTCTCTCGTAGACTTAGGACAAGGAACTTGTGAAAGAGAGCCTTGTCTGAATACGGAAGTTAATTTAATATTGAATACTTTTGTTTATTTATTTTAAACATCACTTTTTTAAGAATTCCTGTTTTTATACAATAGGTAATTGTTAGTACTTCTTTTCGGGGTATAAGGAAGACAACTTCTATATTCATCAGTAGCGACGTTTAGGTACATCTGTCTGATTCCCTACTTCATTAAGGAGCCAGATCCTGAAGTCGAGCATGCACTATATTCTAAACAACGTTTAACCTCCTTAATGCCACGAGCTAATGTTTGGTTCAATTACGAGAGCTTACGTTATGTTTGCACAGCTATGCATCTATCAGGATAATTAACAGGAGAGTCAGTTATCCTTATGGACAAGAGTGATGTTTGCTGTTTTTGTTCTTGTCAAATGAAGGTTAAAAAATGAAACGCCTTGACATTATTCAACCCAACCTTTTAAAAAATTATTTATTTCTGTATCTAAATGAAGATTGTATAATTGTTCCTCTGTTCTGTAACTGTATCTTTTACTTTTTTATTCTTCGCTAATCTGATTGTACCTTTTTAAATAATAAAGTGCAGGTTGCATTTATAACATGTCTCTATAAGACCTTCCAATCCAGCTGGAATACGTGATAATCAATAAGGAAAGTCAAAATAAGACAGCTACTTGCCATTTATATTCCCTCAAAGCTGCACTGGAGGTTATTATCTAACTTATGGCCCGGATTTAATGTTGATAAATAGTTTTTCTTACATCTGTAGATGTGAGGTATATATATCTAAATTAAAGTGGAACTAAGCAGCACACTGTTGAACAATTCGTCCTGCTTGAGTTAACTTCAAATCAGACCTGATGTTTACCAGGTGTTGGCACTTAGTGGTAAATTTGCAGTTGTAAAGTACAAAAATTCAGAATCAGTTTCAATCCTGATTCGGCAGAATGGGTTTGTTAACATTATAAGGAAATATCTTCAGTACTTTAGTCAGAGAGGGCATTTAGATCATCAATATGTAGCATGGTCTTACTTTGTGTTTTGAATAAGTTTTTCTTTTTTTTTTCATAAATTGTTACATGTGTATGTACAAATTCCTATGTAGTCCTCAAAAAGAACCAAGAATATCTGTTCTAGGTACCGATACATTTCAAAATAGGCAGAAAAACTTTAAGAATACATAACCATAGATCTGTTCATTGGTCGGATCAGATTGAAAGTTCACCCAAAGCTTATGAGGTATCTGAACAGCAACCGGGCAATGGTCCTTAAAGTTCACCCAAAGCTTATGAGGGTATCTGAACAGCAACAAGGCAATGGTCCTTCAAATTCCCCCAAAGCTGATGAGGGCATCTGTACAGCAACAAGGCAATGGTCCTTCAAATTCACCCAAAGCTGATGAGGGTATCTGAACAGCAACCAGGCAATGGTCCTTAAAGTTCATCCAAAGCTTATGAGGTATCTGAACAGCAACAAGGCAATGGTCCTTCAAATTCACCCAAAGCTGATGAGGGTATCTGAACAGCAACAAGGCAATGGTCCTTAAAGTTCACCCAAAGCTTATGAGGGTATCTGAACAGCAACCAGGCAATGGTCCTTAAAGTTCACCCAAAGCTTCTGAGGTTATCTGAACAGGAACCAGGCAATGGTCCTTAAAGTTCACCCAAAGCTTATTAGGGTATCTGAACAGCAACCAGGCAATGGTCCTTAAAGTTCATCCAAAGCTTATGAGGGTATGAACAGCAACCAGGCAATGATCCTTAAAGTTCATCCAAAGCTGATGAGGGTGTCTGAACAGCAACCGGGCAATGATCCTTAAAGTTCACCCAAAGCTTATGAGGGTATTTGAACAGCATCCAGGCAATGGTCCTTAAAGTTCACCAAAAGCTTATGGGGGTATCTGAACAGCAACCAGGCAATGGTACTTAAAGTTCACCCAAAGCTTATGAGGGTATCTGAAGAGCAACCAGGCAATGGTTCTTAAGTTCACCCAACGTTTATGAGGGTATCTTGACAGCAACCAGGCAATGGTCCTTAAAGTTCATCCAAAGCTGATGAGGGTGTCTGAACAGCAACCAGGCAATGGTCCTTAAAGTTCACCCAAAGCTGATGAGGGTATCTGAACAGCAACCAGGCAATGGTCCTTCAAATTCACCCAAAGCTGATGAGGGTATCTGAACAGCAACAAGGCAATGGTCCTTCAAATTCCCCCAAAGCTGATGAGGGTATCTGAACAGCAACAAGGCAATGGTCCTTAAAGTTCACCCAAAGCTTATGAGGGTATCTGAAGAGCAACAAGGCAATGGTCCTTCAAATTCCCCCAAAGCTGATGAGGGTATCTGAACAGCAACAAGGCAATGGTCCTTAAAATTCACCCAAAGCTTATGAGGGTATCTGAAGAGCAACCAGGCAATGGTCCTTAAAGTTCACCCAAAGCTTCTGAGGTTATCTGAACAGGAACCAGGCAATGGTCCTTAAAGTTCACCCAAAGCTGATGAGGGTATCTGAACAGCAACCAGGCAATGGTCCTTAAAGTTCATCCAAAACTGATGCGGGTTTCTGAACAGCAACCAGGCAATGGTCCTTAAAGTTCATCCAAAGCTTATGAGGGTATCTGAACAGCAACCAGGCAATGGTCCTTAAAGTTCACCCAAAGCTGATGAGGGTATCTGGACAGCAACCAGGCAATGGTCCTTAAAGTTCACCCAAAGCTTATGAGGGTATCTGAACAGCAACCAGGCAATGGTCCTTAAAGTTCACCCAAAGCTTATGAGGGTATCTGAACAGCAACCAGGCAATGGTCCTTAAGGCTCATCCAAAACTGATGAAGGTATCTGTACAGCAAACAAGCAATGGTCCTTAAAGTTCACCCAAAGCTTATGAGGGTATCTGAACCAGAGCAATTTGTCAGCATGATTAGCTACACTTTGTTTTCTTGATCAGAATAATTAACTTAAGAATAAAAATATAAGTGGAAATATGTAAATTTAAGACTTTGTTAAATGTTAATTTTTCTATCAGAAACTAAAACTTTATCATAACTCAAGAAATGTACAGATTAACTTTTTGTCATTTGATTCACTTTGGATTAGAAAAATTCTGTTTCTACATTTTCAGGAAAGCCAAGTTAGTTTGTATAGGACAGGATAGGCGATTAAATAAAATGTACATTTACAAGTTCACGTGTAACTACATGTAGTCTTTGGAAATTGCTATTGGACTATCTTTACCACAGAAGCTAGTAAAATGTTTCGTTCATGTAATCTTTTATGTATCGGGATGTTTGCAAAAGATACAATATGATCTTATCAAAGGTTATGTAACAGACTGAGTGATTATTTCACATCATCATCTGATTACACTTTCTCTAATAACCGAAGATTAATTATAAGCTGATATGAGTTTTGCTTGACACATGTATAGAAAAGAGGATTGTTATGTAGATAAAAGATATTGGAGAAGAGTTGTCAGTCACGGTAGTTTTTCTGACTGACAATAAAAACGACACAAAGTCAAGTTAGCACTGATTCCACCACTTGAGATTGCGTTTATTGAAAATCTTGTCAACAAATCTTTGTAAATTTACAATTCTTCATTTAACAACAAAGGAACATGTCAACAATCATTATATTATTTTAATCCTGGAAATGCTTTGATTCGACTATATACTTAAAAAACCATACTTTCAATTTCTTGGTTTAAATAGAATGTATATTTCCCCTTTCAACACTTGTGATGGATTTCTTGATCTGCAAAATATTTAAACGTTATGCTTATTTCCAATACCTTGTTTTCAAAGATTTTGATATCATTGTACTGTACTGTACTGTACTAAAGCCATCAGCCCATCTAACTGATCCTTCACGGTTAATTGTGTCTTCTTGCTGGAATAGCAAAAAACAACGTTGAAATGGAGGGTTATCACAGAGAATATTTTAACAGAGAGGCTAAATTATACACAACTTGCTGTTAGTAACGTCCATGTAAATTGTATATCTTCCAATTGATTTCAATTCAAATTGTTTTAATTCTGACAAAAAAAACTTGTTTCTATAACAAAACGTGAGCTAGTTTCCGAGTTTGTTTATTACCACACATTAATACCTTGTGTATATTCACTCAGTGGTCCATCAAGACAATATTCAAAGGATGACTGAAAACATGTATACTATAAGAGTTAGGGTACTTGTCATCAAACAGATAGACACATTGTGGGCAGTTAGTGAAGAATGCTCCAACATATTTTCGTTAGTAACCGAGATCGACTCATCTTTCATCACTAGATTCATAACAGACCAACTGGAGAGAAACTCTTCACCAATGTGGCTAATGTATCAGTTAGTCTTTCTACCCTACCCAGAGTGTTATAACATAACTTTATAAACCTCCAGTGATGTCACTCTAGTGTTCTATTAGGTTCTTCTTTTAACGGATAAACCTCTTTGCCGGGCATTCTCCAAGAATGCCCAGGTCTTTCTCTAGGAAAGCCCGGGGCTTACTCTAGAATTCATCGGAAATTTATTTTGATTGGGATAATACACGTTTTGAAATACTTTGTTTCAAAGTCCTTCTTCGAATAAATACCATCACAAAATATCACATTTTTGACAAATCACAAATATAATGTTCGCATGCCTGGTTTCGAACTCTGCACCACTTGCTTACTAAACTGGCGCCTTTGACAACTCGGCTATAAAGGCCCACGAGAACAATGATGTATTTTCCACAGTGTCAATCATGTGAACTTCACGAGGCAGATAGTGCATGCATTTCACGTTCACGGCTTGGGTAGCAAGCGCAAAGCATGTGCAGGGCGCGGATGTGCTCTCCGTTTGCTCATGATGATTCCCTACCAATAAAAATCAATGAATCCATTTTTATACTTATTATTGAAATAATTTTGTTACTACGGTTTATCTCGGTTCATAAGTTAGATCAAAACCTCGCCCTCGGTGTTGTTTGATAATGAAAGCCCTCAGCCTCGGGAAATTGGGGCGGGCCTGTCGGCCCTTTCCAATTTCCCTCTGCCGCGGGCTTACATTATCAACAACACCTCTGGCTTGGTTTTGATCCTACACGTAGTGTACTTCAAACGCTAAATATATTTTCCTTTCATTCTCTTTAAAAACAAAGACCATCTGCCTCCATGGATGTAGGGACAAGACCTAATCTCCCGACAACCTATCTCATCCATGCAGAACAACTACTGTATTAGGTGTACAAGTGAGTGACAGACAAGCTATTAATAGCGCTGAGTAACCACCCGTCAGCGATACGACAGAAGACTATAGGAGGATATCAGGGGATAGGTTGTAGCATTAGCGGAGACATAGACGCTGATGTAGCAGGATGTTATTGCTTATGTCATGACATTATTTGGGCTGCACAAAAGCATTTAAAGTCTATTGGCAGACCATTTAAAGTGGAAGTAAAGCAGTATCTTGAAAATGTTATCTCGAATATGGTTTGTATAATCAGACCATGATTGGTATTGTTCATACTTTCTGTTGGACCTTAAGATTATCTTGTTGTGTTATATAAAGGAATTGAAAAGCATTAAGCAGTATTTTGAAAATTTTATATTTCGAATATGGTTTGTATTATCAGTTTTCTCAAGGAAACGCATCTGGCATCGTTTTAACGCCTACAACACCTTACAAATTATGAAGATCACGATGTGTAGTATCCCTGCTATTAACACTGTACTCTCTTTGATACTGTCTAGGATAGAGAAGCATCTGTTTTCAGGATGGACACTGTACAGTTTGTGCCTTATTTGTTGAAGTTCCTGAAGATTTTCTATAATGAGGCCAATTAGAGGTCAGGCCAGGCCAACAAGGAACTCTGAACATCTTCATGGTTTGTTTACATTCTTCAGGTGAGCAGACGACACATAGCAGAAGGTGTTAACTGTTTAATGTCTGAGATCCTTGTTAGCAAACTCCTGACATGTTGACCTTGTTACCTGCGAACCGATAGCCTTGATTCCTTGTGGAACTTTTGTTTCTGTACATTTCGTCAATTATGGTTTTTGAGGAGAATGATTATTTCGTACTTTTGATGCCAATCAGCACAAATAAGATATTTATCAATTTTGGTGATTGGTTCTAAATGATACCTGGTAATATATCTGTAGGATAGGACCATTCCATGGATTGTGAATTACCTTATACAAACTTATTTGTTATCAATTATCAATTTGATATTGAACTTAACATCCCTCTATATCTCCTATTTCAATTAGCTAGCTATCCTCTTGATTCTACTGACTACTGCTGTGTTACAATGTGAGTCGTTGATGGTCGAATGAGCAAGTTCATCTTATCACACCCCAGCTGATTGACAAGCCCCCTGTTTAAACAAACACTTCGTATGTTCTGCAATACAATCTCTTCTGGATAACCTATACACGTCTGTTGGTATTATGAACAAGACAATAGTATCCTTGGCAAAATGGTATCTGTTAGTGATATCGAAAACACAGTGTATTATAGATATCAAAATACATTGTGTAGAACACGATGTGCAGTTTCTTGATATTTTCTCAGAAAATAAGAACTAGAATGTTAAGATCTCAAAAACGGCAGTGTTCAACAAATTTCTCTTTAAAGTGACATAGAGCCTGTTTGTTATGTCAGACTTTTCAGCTAGGTTATTTGTGAACCTTATTGTGATGAGGTGTTAACTTGAGAAGAAATATGCAAAATCAAACATTAATAATTAGGACTTATGCCACTTTTCAATATTTTCATATTAAATATGATTCTTCAGACGAAATATATCAATTTAAAAACATAATATCAATATAAACTTAAATAACGCCTTGAAATGTTTGTTTCATAATTTTTTTAATTGTGAATGCTGTCTACTAGAATTGATAATTCCCTTGTATGATGTTTCAATAAAAACCACTATGCAAAACAAAACAACGATGGTCCAGGGTTACTCCTTGAACCCAAAACACATTCCTAGTAGGTAGTGTAAGTAAAATGCACTGTGTAATCCCTAATCCTGAACAATGTTACACAATTAGTCGTCAGGGTTACCAAGTGTTATGCTTTAATCTCTCTGCATACTTACTACGCAATTGTGACAGGGTGAGGTCTACTACTTCCTACTGGCTTCGGCTGGAGGGATATCTCTTTGGCCGAACAGGTAGAGTGTAGGACTCTCAACCCGGAGGTCCCGGGTTCGAATCCCGCATGGGAAATATTGGATTTTCTTTCCTGCTACAATTGGCGCCCAACGTGGGGCCGGGACTATTCCTTAATGTCACATCACCTTTAGTCCTTCATAAATCATTCATCCTTCATAGGCATCTCCCGAATGTTTGACTCGAGGACGAGTCACTTCGTGGAGGGGGTGAATGTGACAGGGTGAGGTCTACTACTTCCTACTGGCTTCGGCTGGAGGGATATCTCTTTGGCCGAACAGGTAGAGCGTAGGACTCTTAACCCGGAGGTCCCGGGTTCGAATCCCGCATGGGAAATATTGGATATTCAATCCTGTTACAATTGGCGCCCAACGTCGGCCGGGACTATTCCTTAATGTCACATCACCTTTAAGTCCTTTATAGGTTTGTAAATCCATATTGGTATGTAAATCCTTCATAGGCATATCTCCCGAATGTTTGACTCGAGGACGAGTCACTTCGTGGAGGGGGTGAATGTGACAGGGTGAGGTCTACTACTTCCTACTGGCTTCGGCTGGAGGGATATCTCTTTGGCCGAACAGGTAGAGTGTAGGACTCTCAACCCGGAGGTCCCGGGTTCGAATCCCGCATGGGAAATATTGGATTTTCTTTCCTGCTACACAATCATAGGACATTTATAATGTTTTGAAAGGTGTCTTACTTGTTTGACATTATAATCATTTTAATATTCACTTAATAACACTTGATTGCTGAATGTCATGGTTAAGTCACATTTATTTAAATAACATTTGCAAAGTAACCCTACAGAATGATTAGTGATTTCTATAACAATTCTATCATTCATATCATTTGGTAATGTGTCTTGAATAAATAGTTTTAAATGTAAAACATACTAAAACGTCAAAAGAGTTTCAAAATTATTTTTAAAGCCAACATTGAAATTCAGACATAACATAAACATTTTCATAATTGTCATCTTAGAAAACTAATAAATATCATTTTATAAAAACACGAAAAAATGAAGATACCATCTTACAAAGTGATCACTCCGATATTGGATCAAATATGGCAGCAACATCAGAGATTAAATACAGCCTTGATAAAGTTTGTATTTATTGCTCTGATTAATCTAGAAGGTCACCAGCTTGCTGGTATTAAATGTTTATCATCCCTCTTTCCATTACACACCCTGTAATCAAATTGAGAATTGGAGACCTTAGTTTCAGGACCTGACAGCTCGCCCTGATAGAGAGAAGATATTTGACAGATTGCCCTTGACAAAAGTATCAGCGTCTTCAACTGTTATCTGTGAGCCATAAGAAAACGAGAATGCTGATTTAACAGAGATATGTGTTGCTTCCATGATACTTTACAGCTTTGATCTTTAAAAGGATAAAAAGTGAGTTAAAACGATTCTTAGCTTTGCAATCTTCTATTTTGTCTGTCCAGCGTCTATATCGGACTAAAAGATTGTTAACTACAAAATTCACAATTTCTTCAAACAGTGAGTTTATCTTTACAAGCGATGTTTATTTCTCACTTCTGAGTATTGATATGCAAATATCATCACCATCATCAGCTCCGCCCTGGTAGAGAGAAGATATGTGATAGAGTGACCTGGACAAAAGTTTCAGTGTCTTTAACTGTTATCTGTGAGCCATAAGAAAACGAGAAGTGTTGCTTCCATGAAACTTTACAGCTTTTATCTTTAAAAGGATAACAAATGCATTTAAACGATTCTTAGGTTTGCAATCTTCTATTTTGTCTAACCCGTGTCTATATTGTTTTCTTCAAACAATGATTTTATCTTCGCAAGGGATGTTTATTTTGTCTTTCTGAATATTTGATATCAATCATATGTGACACTATATGTTTCATTTGCTTTCAAATAAAATCAAACAAACTATAAAAGGATTTAATTGGATTAGAGAAATATATCCTTACCAAGGACAAAAAGATTTAAAACAGAAAATATTTGACATGGATATGACATCCAATGTTGCTAAAACTTTCAAAATGATCCAAAATTATTCCTTGTCTTCAAGACACTACTTAAACAACCTTTTTCTGTAATTGCAAAATATCAAAATCCTTAAGGTTTAAAAAAACGTGTAAATTTGTAATCTTTAAAGTGTCAAAATAGATTTCTAAATGGTTGAAGGGAAACCTTTACTGACATTGCAAACGATTTTTTTCCTAAAGGGTTGTAACAATGTCATATACATTTGCATTTTTTGAAAGAAACAAATTAAAATGTCAAATGAATGCAGAATTAAGAAATCAAGTTGATGACTGGTATAAGCCTTTCTTTAAATAAACGAAGAGGTAAGCTTGACGTACCCTTGATAAAACTATTGGCGCCATTTAACGTCAACAGGAAATCAAAAAGGCTGCATCTTTCTTTTCAGTGGTAAGGGGGAAATGTCTATGCATTAAGTTACCTAAAGTGTTTTTCATCAAATCCCTGGGAAATTAGAAATAAGTAGCAAAGACCAAAATGTTTGAGGGCATTACTTGGATTTATTCAGGGCTCATTTATAATGACAGCATATCTGGAAGTGTGACAGCTCGATATTGCTATCTTGGTCAGAACTAATGAACCCCATTTGCAATAATGTTCTTATGATTATTAAATTGGTGGAAATATGTTGGTCAGATTACAGACATAGCCTTAATTCCAAAAATGGAACATCAATTATAGTATTCGTATTGGTTTGCTATAGAAACGTATATCAACTCTGTTAGTTTACATTTATTTATTTTGTCAGGGAAATACAGGATTATGTTTCAAGAGAGGGTTGGTTGATAAAAGTAATTTGTTGTCTCTTGACATTCAGTCTCTTCTACTAGGCAGGATAAAACATTTCAACTACATATTATCCTTTTTTACAGATACCTGCATCGTTTGAAGTTTATTTAAGTATGGAAACCCTCCGTTATCATTCTACGAGTACATGAATGAGAAAAGATAAATGGAAACATTTTACTTCTTTACTGTTATGGTTATAGGTACCATTCAAGTCTTTTTGTGGATGAAGATATGGCAATAAAAAACATGAAAGAATTTGAAACCATAAAAATCAACTCTGAATATATTAACCAACATGTTGATAATTAACCAACATGTTGAAGCGCTATTTCCCAGTACAATTGCTGATTGCAAAGCCATAAAACGCCCTTCTCTTGAGAAAACTACCTTGTGGTTTGTTCATCAAAAACATGTTTAGGTTTTGACTCAATTTCCCAGTGAGAACATCCATTCATCGCCCTTGAACAACTTAACAAACAATAAAGGTCTGCCCCACGTTATAAATAATTATAATTAGGACAAGGAAGTATACGGAATACGGAAGTTAATTTAATATTGAATACTTTTGTTTATTTATTTTAAACATGACTTTTTTAAGAATTCCGGTTTTTATACAGTAGGTAATTGTTAGTACTTCTTTTCGGGGTATAAGGAAGACAACTTCTTTATTCATCAGTAGCGACGTTTAGGTATACATCCTTCTACTGTTTTAAAACAATCAATGCCTGTGTTGTGTCGGATTCCCTACTTGATTAAGAAGCGAGATTCTGAAGTCGAGCATGTACTATATTCCAAACAACGTTTAACCTCCTTAATGCCACGAGCTAATGTTTGGTCCAATTACGAGAGCTTACGTTATGTTTGCACAGGTATGCATCTATCAGGATAATTAACAGGAGAGTCAGTTATCCTTATGGACAAGAGTGATGTTTGCTGTATTTGTTCTTGTCAAATGAAGGTTAAAAAATGAAACGCCTTGACATTATTCAACCCAACCTTTTGAAAAATGATTTCTTCCTATATCTAAATGAAGATTGTATAATTGTTCCTCTGTTCTGCAACTGATGGTACCTTTTTAAATAATAAAGTGCAGGTTGCATTTATAACATGTCCCTATAAGAACTTTCATTCCAGCTGGAAAACGTAATGATCATAAGGAAAGTCGAAATAAGACAGCTACTTGCCATTTATATTTCTCACAACCTTGACGAAGCTGTACTGGGGGTTATTATCTTACTTATGGCCCGGATTTAATGTTGATAAATAGTTTTTCTTATATCTGTAGATGTGAAGTATATATATCTAAATTAAAGTGGAACTAAGCAGCACATTGTTGAGCAATTCGTCCTGCTTGAGTTAACTGCAAATCAGACCCGATGCTTACCAGGTGTTGGCACTTAGTGGTAAATCTGCAGTTGTAAAACACAAAAATCCAGAATCAGTTTTAATCTTGATTCGGCAGAATGGGTTTTGTAAACATTATAAGGATTTATCTTATGTACTTTAGTCACAAAAGGGCATTTAGATCACAAATATGTAGCATGGTCTTATTTTGTGTTTTTCAACATAATGTACGCAATAACTTCAAGGACGAAAAACCATAAATCTGTTTCTTTTATCAGAATGCTTGAACGCTACACCTAACAATAAACATGAATACTATACAAGATGTTCCAATTTTACAAGTTGCTATTTTTTTGTTAGGAATTAATACACTGATACACTCTCATGGATTTCGCAGGCAATGGTCCTTAAGGTCCATCCACAGCTGATGGGGGTATCTGGACAGCAACAAAGCAATGGTCCTTAAAGTTCACCCAAAGCTTATGAGGGTATCTGGACAGCAACCAGACAATGGTCCTTAAAATTCACCCAAAGCTTATGAGGGTATCTGAACAACAACCAGGCAATGGTCCTTAAAGTTCACCCAAAGCTGATGAGGGTATCTGAAGAGCAACCAGGCAATGGTCCTTCAAATTCACTCAAAGCTGATGAGGGTATCTGAACAGCAACCAGACAATGGTCCTTAAAGTTCACCCAAAGCTGATGAGGGTATCTGAACAGCAACCAGACAATGGTCCTTAAAGTTCACCCAAAGCTTATGAGGGTATCTGAACAGCAACCAGACAATGGTCCTTAAAGTTCACCCAAAGCTGATGAGGGTATCTGAACTGCAACCAAGCAATGGTCCTTAAAGTTCACCCAAAGCTTATGAGGGTATCTGAACAGCAACCAGGCAATGGTCCTTAAAGTTCACCCAAAGCTGATGAGGGTATCTCAACAACAACCAGGCAATGGTCCTTAAAGTTCACCCAAAGCTTATAAGGGTATCTGAACAGCAACCAGACAATGGTCCTTAAAGTTCACCCAAAGCTGATGAGGGTATCTGAACAACAACCAGGCAATGGTCCTTAAAGTTCACCCAAAGCTTATGAGGGCATCTGAACAGCAACCAGGCAATGTTCCTTAAAGTTCACCCAAAGCTGACGAGGGTATCTGAACAACAACCAGGCAATGGTCCTTAAAGTTCATCCAAAGCTTATGAGGGTATCTGAACAGCAACCAGGCAATGGTCCTTAAAGTTCACCAAAAGCTTATGAGGGTATCTGAACAACAACCAGGCAATGGTCCTTAAAGTTCACCCAAATCTTATGAGGGTATCTGAACAGCAATTAGGCAATGGTCCTTCAAGTTCACCCAAAGCTTATGAGGGTATCTGAACAGCAACCAGGCAATGGTCCTTAAAGTTCACCCAAAGCTTATGAGGGTATCTGAACAGCAATTAGGCAATGGTCCTTAAAGTTCACCCAAAACTTATGAGGGTATCTGAACCAGAACAATGTGTCAGTATAAATTAAACTGCTACACTTTGTTTTTTTTATCAGATTTGAATAATTAATTAAAGGATAAAAATATAAGTGGAAATATTTAAATTTAAGACTAGGTTGAATTTTAATTTTTCCATCAGAAGCTAAAAATTGATCATAACTCAAGAAATGTACAGATTAACTTTTCGTCATTTGATACAATTTGGATAAAAAAAATCTTTTCTACATTTTTAGTTAAGCCAAGTTAGCTTGTATAGGACGGGATAGATAATTCAATTAAATGTTCATTGACACGTTCAACTAATTGCACTCTTTGGAAATTTCTATTCGAAATTCTTTACCGCAGAAGCTAGATATTTTTCGTTCATTAAATCTTGGGTAAAAGTTGGATGTTTGCAAACGATACAATGTTATCTTATCATAGGTTATGGTAATATTCGAGTGTTGTTATGTCATCATATGATTACACTTACTCGTATGGCAACTGCGGATAAAATAGGAGATGATATGCGTTTTTGCTGGACACATGTATAGAAAAGAGGATTGTTATATAGATGAGAGATATTTGAGAAGAGTTGTCAGTCACAATAGTTTTCCTGGCTGACAGTAAAAAGGACACCAAGTCAAGTTAGCACTGATTCCACCACTTGAGATTGCGTTTATTGAAAATCTTGTCAACAAATCTTTGTAAATTTACAATTCTTCATAGAACAACAAAGGAACATGTCAACAATCATTATATTATTTTAATCCTGGAAATGCTTAGATTCGACTATATACATAAAAAACATACTTTCAATTTTCTTGGTTTAAATAGAATGTATATATCCCCTTTCAACACTTTTGTTGGAGTTCTTGACCTGCAACATTTTTTAAACGTTATACTTATTTCCAACACCTTGTTTTCAAAGATTTTGCTTTCGTTGTAACTGTCACTTATTTCCCATTCAGGTCAAATATATCTCTTTTATTCAGCGAAGTTATCTTCACCTATATTCCTTGTGGGACAGCAAAAAATCATCTTTTCTTTACAATTGTTATTTTATCCACTGCCCAAAAAATAGATGAAAATAATATATCACAGATTGTGGCCACTGCCAACCAGGAACTGTCCTCCCAGTAACGTTATCACAGAACATCTTCTACATCCCTCTGTGTCAAGTTGTGTTCCCAATCTTATTCAGCATCCTATTGAACACATGGCGGACCTGTTGAGCACTACTTCTCCGTCGTCCCTTGCCCTCAATCATTTTCCTCCGCCGTACCTCACGATGTAGTTCATGGAACAGTTCTGATATGTCTGGTCCCCCGTCACTGGCGGAAGTCTCAAAGAATGCGCACGCCATATCCTGTGCAAGAGTTTGACCTTCAGTGACCTCGACCTTTCGTTCGTGCAAAAGGTCAACCTTGTTCCCAACCAACACACACTGCACATTAGTTTTCTTGATATCGTCCAGGTAATCCTTTAGACGACTGATTTCCTCGAAACTTTGTCTATCATTAATGGAATACACCAGAACAAAGCCATCAGCCCACCTGACTGATCCTTCACGGTGAATTGTGTCTTCCTGCTGGAATAGCAAAAAACAACGTTGAAATGGAGGGTTATCACAGAGAATATTTTAACAGAGAGGCTAAATTATACACAACTTGCTGTTAGTAACGTCCATGTTAATTGTATATCTTCCAATTGATTTCAATTCAAATTGTTTTAATTCTGACAAAAAAACTTTTTTCTATAGAGAACAAAACGTGAGCTAGTTTCCGAGTTTGTTTATTACCACACATCAATACCGTGTGTACATGTGCTAAGTGAACCATCAAGATACTCAAAAGCTGATAGGCAAAAAAGAATAAACTACAAGATCAACATAACAGCAAGTCTGCCAGGGTACTTGTCATCAAACAGATAGACACATTGTGGGCAGTTGGCGAAGAATGCTCCAACATTTTTTCGTTAATAAGCGAGATGGACCAATCTTTCATCAGTAGATTCCTCCTAACAGACCAACTGGAGGGAAACTCTTCACCAATGTGGCTAATGTATCAGTAAGTCTTTCTACACTGCCCAGAGTGTTATAACATTGCAGGGAGACAGTTTGCTAGTGTACTTCAAACACTCAATATATTTTCCTTTCATTATCTATAGAAACAAAGACCATCTGTCTTCATTGATGTCGGAACAAGGCCTAATCTCCCGACAACATATCTCAACCATCCAGAAAAACTACTATGATAAATTTAGTGCTCCCTTGCCTAATTCCATATATAAAGGGGAAAGGTTTAAGAAAAACATGCATACATTGAAACTTCAAACATCAAAGTATGATACTTATAATTGTATCACCCGACAACCTATCTCAACCATCCAGAAAAACTACTAAGCTTAATTTAGTGCTACTTAGCCTCACATTCCATTTATATAGGGGAAGGGGTTTAGGCAAAACATGCATACATTAAACTAAATGCATTTCAACTTAATGACTCAACAGAGAAATATTACGTTCAAAGTATATGTCAATGATTTTACATTCTACATGAAAAATCATTAAAACAGAAGTGATGAATTCATTCATTCATGATACATGTATTAACCCTTTATGAATAGAGCAATAACAATTTCATTGCAAACAATTCCAAGGTTATCCCTTTTACTTCTACTCTGTTATTATCTACACCTTGGGCTATGGATCGATTAACAGAAATAAATAATCATTAGAAGATAACGTTGCCATTTGCATGATTCATTAATTGAAACGATGATGAAAACCATTTTTATGTGTTTGTCTATCAACTCGTCAAGAAATATGACATAAAGAATTAAATTTATACGAATACGTTTATATATCTAATGGATTACTAAAGCAAGTGCTATTTAGTTAATTAGTCAATTCATTCACACAAAGTTTTTATGTTAAGAAAGAATGTACTACAATTTAATTTAAATGTAAAAATATATATTCCTGGCCTGTGGCCTCTCAGTAATGAATAAACTATTGCCGGCTAAACATTTGTATGTTCTAATATAATATAAATACAAGTTAAATAACCCTATTTTGTAATGATCGGTAGACAAATGCCAGAAACGTATACATTTTTAGTAAATAGAGTTTGATTTTGTCATGAACATGAAGCAACTGAAGTTTTGACATTCTGCCATTTCAAAATAAATAAGGGTATTTTTCAATAAGGAAGATTATCATCACAGTAACTTCTATAATGTTATTAGAGAAAGACATAAGGATTTTCTCTAACAAATTCGTTTTACACTTTTTATTTGATTGTTTGATAAACATAATACTTACTATCCCTGCTGAATCCAGTATTTCCATCAACACCGGTTCTTCATCAACCGTGGCTTGGTGTTTGTAGGTGCATTCTGGAAATGTCATTAAATTCATAATCAAGTATTCTTATTCAGTTTTGTAAACTATAATAAGATGAATTCATTGCGAAAGATTAACAATTTTAAATATTTAGCTTCATATACTTCATAATTTCAATTTTAACTTTCATCTAACTCATAAACCACAGTTCAATAACTTGTGAATCCAGGTTTTATAACACTCAAAGCGGAATTTTTAGGTTCATTACAAAGAGTTTCGCTTCAAATTAAACAACTTACCAAGAGTGGGGTCGTATTCCCAGATAAACCTCTTAGTTAGGAACCGGACTACCAGAGCTGCAAAGCAGAGAAAAATATAATTAATACATATGCCATAAATAATGAACTAACTCTCCTTGATGTAGGAGTGTTCTTTTGAGTTAAATTAACATGTTGACAAACGGCAACACACGCTATCCTTATATATTAACCACTCAGCTTACATGACTCGTCACCAAAAGAACACTTCAATGAACTTTACGTCTAAAACTGACTGAAAAAACATTATAATGCAGCCTGGAACGGATCTAAAATGTAAATAAAGGATAGATATGGAGATTAAATATGGGGCGTCATTGCCATCAGTGCGCGTGCAGGGCGTGTAAGATCACATGCAAAGCGTGCAGAACTTGTGTCAGATTTCAAAGGTTTGATAACAAGACCTGTCTCAAGGTTAAAATGTTTTGTAGAGTATTAGAACGCCCATCCTTGAATCAAGTGTTTTCATGATAATCAAACTTTGGCTCCAAACTTAATTACACGGTCTATAAACTATCATACGTGAATACATATATCCGATTAAATCTCTCTAATTGAAATCATAATTTTTATTTCCGAAATATATCAGCTCAGCATATCAGAGAGTTCATTCTACAATCATATTTTGAATTCCAGTTTACTATTAACGAGACATATTGTAAATTGAAAGTTAATCTTTGAGGAATAAACAAAGGACAAGCAAAATCTGGAAACCATCATTGCTTATGTAATGACTTAACTTGAACTTCACGAAAGTATTTCATCGTTAGACCATATAAAGAGGAAGAAAAGCAGTATCTGTATTCATTCCTCGAATATTGTTGGCATTATCAGACCATGACTCGGATATTCTTTATGCTATAAATCTGGATTTCAGATTATTCCGCCGAATGTTTCTCGGCAGTGCGAAAAGCATCTGGCATCACTTTTACGTCTACCAAACCAATCAAGTTGTGAAGACCATGTTGTTTCGTATTACTGCTTTCAGTCGTGTCATCTCATTGATATGTTAGGGATAGGATCTAAATACTGTCCTAGATGATACTTTCCTAAACTTATGTTGATGTTCCTTACGATTTTTATAATGAAGCCAAGCGGAAGGCAGGACAACAAGGTGTTATCTGTTTAATGTCTGAAACCATTGTTTACACACTCCTGACATTTGACCTTCGACCTCGACAGCCTCGATTCCTTGTTGATTCTAACTGTATGTATTTAGCCCTGTAGATATTTTGAAGTAGAATGACAATTCCTTACTTTTGGTGAAAATGTTTTAGTATTGGTTATTGGTTGTCATTGGTAAGTCATTTCTGGATTTCCATGTTCCAAGTAAAAGTATGAAAAAGAATGGTTGAGGAGATAATCATTTTGAATTACTGTTTACAAATATTTTTTTGGCAAATTGATCCTGGGAAACAACGGTAATACAGTGGCCATAGCAATGTGGTTTTTGTCTCCGTCTTTGTCAAATAGATAGACACATTGTGGGCAGTTGGTGAAGAATGCTCCAACATATTTATGTTAATAACCGAGATGGACTCATCTTTCATCACTAGATTCATAACAGAGCAACTGGAGAGAAACTCTACACCAATGTGGCTAATGTATCAGTTAGTCTTTCTACCCTACCCAGAGTGTTATAACATAACTGTAACAATATAGACAGTTTGCTAGAGTACTTCAAACGCTCAATATATTTTCCTTTCATTCTCTTTAAAAACAAAGACCATCTGTCTCCATGGATGTAGGGACAAGAGCTAATCTCCCGACAACCTATCTCATCCATGCATAACAACTACTGTATTAGGTGTACAAGTGAGTGACAGACAAGCTATTAATAGCGCTGAGTAACCACCCGTCAGCGATACGACAGAAGACTTTAGGAAGATATCAGGGGATAGGTTGTAGCATTAGAGGAGACATATACGCTGATGTAGCAGGATGTTATTGCTTATGTCATGACATTATTTGGGCTGCACAAAAGCATTTAAAGTCTATTGACAGACCATTTAAAGTGGAAGTAGAGCAGTATCTTGAAAATGTTATATCTCGATTATCGTTTGTATAATCAGACCATGATTGGTATTGTTCATACTTTCTGTTGGCCCTAAAGATTATCTTGTGTTTTATAAAGGAATTGAAAAGCATTAAGCAGTATTTTGAAAATTTTGTATTTCGAATATGGTTTGTATTATCAGTTTTCTCAAGGAAACGCATCTCGCATCGTTTCAACGCCTACAACACCTTACAAATTATGAAGATCACGTTGTGTAGTATCCCTGCTATTAACACTGTGCTCTCGTTGATACTGTCTAGGATAGAGAAGCATCTGTTTTCAGGATGGACACTGTACAGTTTGTGCCTTATGTGTTGAAGTTCCTGAAGATTTTCTATAATGAGGCCAATTGGAGGTCAGGCCAGGCCAACAAGGAACTCTGGACATCTTCTTGGTTTATTTACATTCTTCAGGTGAGCAGACGAAGCAGAACATTTGTTTCTGTACATTTCGTCAATTATGGTTTTTTAGGAGAATGATAATTTCGTACTTTTAATGCCAATCAGCACAAATAAGATATTTATCAATTTTGGTGATTGGTTCTAAATGATTCCATGGATTGTGAATTACCTTATACAAACTTATTTGATATCAATTATCAATTTGATATTGAACTTAACATGCCTCTGTGTCTCCTATTTCAATTAGCTAGCTATCCTCTTGTTTCTACTGACTACTGCTGTGTTAAAATGTGAGTCGTTGATGGTCGAATGGGCATGTTCATCTTATCACACCCCAGCTGATTGACAAACCCCCTGTTTAAACAAACACTTCGTATGTTCTGCAATACAATCTCTTCTGGATAACCTATACACTTCTGTTGGTATTATGAACAAGACAATAGTATCCTTGGCAAAATGGTATCTGTTAGTGATATCGAAAAAACAGTGTATTATAGATACCAAAATACATTGTGTAGAACACGATGTGCAGTTTCTTGATATTTTCTCAGAACATAAGAACTAGAATGTTAAGATCTCAAAAACGGAACTGTGCAACAAATTTCTCTTTAAAGTGACATAGAGCCTGTTTGTTATGTCAGACTTTTCAGCTAGGTTATTTGTGAACCTTATTGTGATGAGGTGTTAACTTGAGAAGAAATATGCAAAATCAAACGTTAATAATTAGGATGTGTGCCACTTTTCAATATTTTCATATTAAATGTGATTCTTCAGACGAAATATATCAATTCAAAAACATAATATCAATATAAACTTTAATAACGCCTTGAAATGTTCCATAATTGGTTTTAATTGTGAATGCTGTCTACTAGAATTGATAATTCCCTTGTATGATGTTTCAATAAAAACCACTATGCAAAAGAAAACAAGGATGGAGCAGGGTTACTCCTTGAACCCCAAACACATTCCTAGTAGGTAGTGTAAGTAAAATGTACTGTGTAATCCCTAATCCTGAACAATGTTACACAATTAGTCGTCAGGGTTACTAAGTGTTATGCTTTAATCTCTCTGCATACCTACTAAGCAACCATGTGACATCTATAATGTTTTGAAAGGCGTCTTACTTGTTTCACTTAATCACTCTTGATTGCTGAATGTTATGGTTAAGTTACATTTGTTTAAATAACATTTGCGAAATAACCCTCACAAATGCTCATTGCTTTTTTATAAAATTTCTTTAACATAGCATTTGGCAAGGTGTCTTGAATAAACAGTTTTAAATGAAATCATAGAAAACGTCAAAAAGGTTTCAAAATTGTTATTGAAAGCCAACATTAAATTCTGACATAACATTAGCACAACATTTTCATAAGTTTTATCCAAGAATATTTGCAAATGTCATTTTATAAAAACAGAATGAACATATGAAAGAATGAACATACCATCTTACAAAGTGATTACGCGGATATTGGATCAAATATGTCGGCAACATCAGAGCCTAAATACAGCCTCGATAAAGTCTATAATTCATTGGAAGATGTAGCTCTGATCAATCTAGAAAATCGCCGGTTTGCTGGTATTAAATCTCCATCGTCCCTCTTTCCATTACACACCCTGTAATCAAATTGAGAATTGGAGACCTTAGTTTCAGGACCTGACAGCTCGCCCTGATAGATAGAAGATATTTGACAGATTGACCTGGACATAAGTATCAGCGTCTTCAACTGTTATCTGTGAGCCATAAGAAAACGAGAATGCTGATTTAACAGAGATATGTGTTGCTTCCATGATACTTTACAGCTTTGATCTTTAAAAGGATAAAAAGTGAGTTAAAACGATTCTTAGCTTTGCAATCTTCTATTTTGTCTGTCCAGCTTCTATATCGGACTAAAAGATTGATAACTACAAAATTCACAATTTCTTCAAACAGTGAGTTTGTCTTTACAAGCGAGATTTATTTCTCACTTCTGAGTATTGATATGCAAATATCATCACCATCCCAGTTACACAATATGTAACGTTGGCTTTAAAATAAAATACGATTAGACGAAACTTACCCTTACCAAGGAACAAATTTTTAAAGGGAAACCTTCATTGAAATTGCAAACGATTTAATCCTTAAGGGTTAAAACAATGTCATATAGATTTGCATTTGAAAGTGACAAATTAAGATGGCAAATGATTGCAGAATCAAGAAATCAAGTTGATGACTTTCTATAAATAAACCAAGAGGTAAGTTTGTCGTGCCCTCGATAAAACTATTGGCGCCATTTAACGTCAACAGAAAATCGAAGAGGCTGCATCATTCTCTTCAGTGGTAAGGGGGAAATGTCTTTGCATTAAGTTACCTAAAGTGTTTTTCATCAAATCCCTGGGAAATTTACTGTTATGGTTATAGGTAACATTCAAGTCTTTTTGTGGATGAAGATATGGCAATAAAAAGCATGAAAGAAGTTGAAACCATAAAAATAAATTCTGAATATATTAACCAACATGTTGATAATTAACCAACATGTTGAAGCGCTATTTCCCAGTACAATTGCTGATTGCAAAGCCATAAAACTCCCTTCTCTTGAGAAAACTACCTTGTTGTTTGTTCATCAAAAACATGTTTAGGTTTTGACTCAATTTCCCAGTGAGAACATCCATTCATCGCCCTTATACAACTTTACAAACAATAAAGATGGCCCCACGTTATAAAGCAGTCTCTCTTGGACTTAGGACAAGGAAGTATACGGAATACGGAAGTTAATTTAATATTGAATACTTTTGTTTATTTATTTTAAACATGACTTTTTAAAGAATTCCTGTTTTTATACAGTAGGTAATTGTTAGTACTTCTTTTCGGGGTATAAGGAAGACAACTTCTTTATTCATCAGTTGCGACGTTTAGGTATACATCCTTCTACTGTTTTAAAACATTCAATGCCTGTGTTGTGTCTGATTCCCTACTTGATTAAGAAGTCGAGCATGTACTATATTCCAAACAACGTTTAACCTCCTTAATGCCACGAGCTAATGTTTGGTACAATTACGAGAGCTTACGTTATGTTTGCACAGGTATGCATCTATCAGGATAATTAACAGGAGAGTCAGTTATCCTTATGGACAAGAGTGATGTTTGCTGTATTTGTTCTTGTCAAATGAAGGTTAAAAAATGAAACGCCTTGACATTATTCAACCCAACCTTTTAAAAAATGATTTCTTCCTGTATCTAAATGAAGATTGTATAATTGTTCCTCTGTTCTGTAACTGTATCTTTTACTTTTTTATTCTTCGCTACCCTGATGGTACCTTTTTAAATAATAAAGTGCAGGTTGCATTTATAACATGTTCTCTATTAGAACTTCCAATCCAGCTGGAATACGTTATAATCAATAAGGAAAGTCAAAATAAGACAGCTACTTGCCATTTATATTCCCTCAAAACCTTGACGAAGCTGCACTTGAGGTCATTATCTAACTTATGGCCCGGATTTAATGTTGATGTTTGATGTTTAATGTCAAATCCAGGTATTGGCACTTCGTGGTAAATGTGCAGTTGTAAAACACAATAATCCAGAATCAGTTTCAATCTTGAATCGGTTTGTAAACATTATAAGGATTTATCTTATGTACTTAAGTCAAACAAAAGTACTTAGATCATCAATATGTAGCATGGTCTTACTTTGTGTTTTGATAAAGTTTTTCAAATTTTTTTTCATAAATTGTTATGTACCTTTTCATATATAATCTTCACAAAGAGTCAAGAATATTTGTTCTAGGTACCGATGCATTTCAGAATAACTTCAAGGATACATGATTATAAATCTGTTCATTGATCAGATTGCCTGAACGCCACACCAAACAATAAACATGAAAACTATACAAGATGTTCCAATTTTACATGCTGCTATGGATTTTGCAGGCAATGGTCCTTAAAGTTCACCCAAAGCTTATGAGGTTATCTGAACCAGAGCAATGTGTCAGTATAAACAGCTACACTTTGTTTTCTTGGTCAGATCTGACTAATTAGTTAAAGAATAATAATATATGTGGAAATATGTAAATTTAAAACTCGGTTGAATGTTAATATTTCCATCAGAAACTAAAACTTTATCATAACTCAAGAAATGTACAGATTAACTTTTTGTCATTTGATTCAATTTGGATTAGAAAAATTCTGTTTATACATTTTAGGAAAGCCAAATTAGTTTGTGTAGGACAGGAAAGGTGATTAAATAAAATATGCATTGACACATTCAACTAATTGCACTCTTCGGAAATTGCTATTGGACTTTCTTTACCACAGAAGCTAGTAATGTTTTTCGATCATGTAATCTTTTATGTAAGTTGGATGTTTGCAAACGATACAATATTATCTTATCAAAGGTTATGGTAACAGACTGAGTGTTTATTTTACATCATCAACTTATTCCACTTTCTCTTATTACCGAAGATAAATTATAAGGTGATATGAGTTTTTTGCTGGACATTATTGACAATAATTATTGAAAAAAGGGTGCATTTTCAACAACAAGTGACATCCTTATTTTGTTGGTTAAATGATGATTTGACATTTGTAAGTCAAGTTGATATCACAAATGTTGTGTTTGATATCTGAAACCCAAAGTTTCGGAACTAAAACCATACTTCAAAGAATGTTCACTTTCTCATAGCATCACTTCTTAGTTTTGAATTTTTGGGGTGCTTAATTTGTTTCCATATGTATAGATAAGAGTCTGAGTCTGAGTCACAGTATAGTAGTTTTTCTGACTGAAAATAAGAACACAAAGTCAAGTTAGCACTGATTCCACCACTTGAGATTGCGTTTATTGAAAATCTTGTCAACAAATCTTTGTAAATTTACAATTCTTCATGGAACAACAAAGGAACATGTCAACAATCATTATATTATTTTAATCCTGGAAATGCTTGGATTCGACTATATACATTAAAAACCTTCCTTTTCAATTTTCTTGGTTTAAATAGAATGTATATTTCCCCTTTCAACACTTTTCTTGGATTTCTTGATCTGCAAAATATTTAAACGGTATGCTTATTTCCAATACCTTGTTTTCAAAGTTTTGATACCATTGTACTGTCACTCATTCATGTTAAATATATCTCTTTTATTCAGCGAAGATTTCTTCACTTATATTCCTTGTAGAAACTCGAGGGACAGCAAGAACTCATCTTTGCTTTACAATTGTTCTTTTGTCCACTGCCCATAAAATAGATGAAAATAATATATCACAGATTGTGGCCACTGCCCACCAGGAACTGTCCTCCCAGTAACATTATCACAGAACACCGTCTACATCCCTCTGTGTCAAGTTGTGTTCCCAATCTTATTCAGCATCCTATTGAACACATGGCGGACCTGTTGAGCACTACTTCTCCGTCGACCTTTGCCCTCAATCATTTTCCTCCGCCGTACCTCACGATGTAGTTCGTGGAACAGTTCTGATATATCTGGTCCCCCGTCACTGGCGGAAGTCTCAAAAAATGCGCACGCCATATCCTGTGCAAGAGTTTGACCTTCAGTGACCTCGACCTTTCGCTCGTGCAAGAGGTCAACCTTGTTCCCAACCAACACACACTGCACATTAGTTTTCTTGATATCGTCCAGGTAATCCTTAAGACGACTAATTTCCTCGAAACTTTGTCTATCATTGATGGAATACACCAGAACAAAGCCATCAGCCCATCTAACTGATCCTTCACGGTGAATTGTGTCTTCTTGCTGGAATAGCAAAGAACAACGTTGAAATGGAATGTTATAACAGAGAATATTTAAACAGAGAGACTAAATTATACACAACTTGCTGTTAGTAACGTCCATGTAAATTGTATATCTTCCATTTCTCTTTAGAGAACAAAACGTGAGCTAGTTTCCGAGTTTGTTTATTACCACACAGTAATACCTTGTGTACATGTGCTAAGTGGACCATCAATAGTTTTAATAGAGAATATTTTAACAGAAAGCCTAAACTATGCACAACTTGCTTTAGTAATATTGTATATTTTCCATTCGCTTTCAATTTAAATTGTTTTAATGTGAACCTGTGCTAAGTGGACCATCAAGATACTCAAAAGCTGATTGGCAAAATAAAATATACTACAAGATCAACATAACAGCAAGTCGGCCAGGGTACTTGTCATCAAACAAATAGACAATGTGGGCTGTTAGTGAAGAATTCCAGCATTCTTTCGTTAATAGGCGAGATGGACCAATCTTTCATCACTAGATTCTTCCTTACAGACCAACTGGAGGAAGACTCTTCATCAATGAGGCTAATGTATCAGTAACTCTTTCTACACTGCCCAGAGCGTTACATTGCAGGGAGACAGTTTGCTTGTGTTCATTCTACTTCAAACGCAGAATATATTTTCCTTTCATTTCTCTATAGAAACAAAGACCATCTGTCTTCATTGATGTAGGAACAAGGCCTAATCTTCCGACAAAATATCTCAACCATCCAGACAAACTACTAAGGTTAATTCAGTGCTCCCTTGCCTTACATTCTACACATATAGGGGAAGGCATTTAGGAAATACATGCATACACTAATATGCACTAATGCAAAAGGGGTTTCTCTAACAAACTCGTTTTACACTTGTTATCACATTGTTTGATATACATAATACTTACTATCCCTGCTGTATCCAGTATTTCCATCAACACTGGTTCTTCATCCACCGTGGCTTGGTGTTTGTAGGTGCATTCTGGAAATGTTATTAAATTCATCATCAAGTATTCATATTCACTGTCATTAATTATAGTGAGATGAATTTATTGAGAGAGTTTAACAATTTTAAATATTTAGCTTCATATACTTCATAATTTCATTTTTAACTTTCATCTAACTCATAAACCACAATTCAATAACTTGTGAATGCAGGTTTTAGAACACTCAAAGCTGAATTTTTAGGTTCATTACAAAGAGTTTCGCTTCAAAACTAGCAACTTACCAAGAGTGGGGTCGTATTCCCAAATAAACCTCTTAGTTAGGAACCGGACTACCAGAGCTGCAAAGCAGAGAAAATATAATTAATACATATGCCATAAATAATGAACTTACTCTCCTTGATGTAGGAGTGTTCTTTTGAGTTAAATTAACATGTTGACAAACGGCAACACGCGCTATCCTTATATATTAACCACTCAGCTTACATGACTCGTCATCAAAAGAACACTTCAATGAACATTACGTCTAAAACTGACTGAAAAGCCATTAAAATGCAGCCTGGAACTGATCTAACATGTAAATATAGGATAGATATGGAGATTAAATATGGGGCATCATTGATGCCATCAGTGCGCGTGCAGGGCGTGTATGATCATGTGCAAAGCGTGCAAAACTCGTGTCAGATTTCAAAGGTTTGATAACAAGATCTTTCTCAAGGTTAAAATGTTTTGCAGAGTATCCATCCATGAATTAATTGTTTTCATGATAATCAAACTTTGGCTCCAAACTTAATTACACGGTCTATAAACTGTCATACGTGAATACATATATCCGATTAAATCTCTCTAATTGAAATCATAATTTTTATTTCCGAAATACAGCAGCTCAGCATATCAGAGAGTTCATTCTACAATCATATATTTAATTCCAGTTTACTATTAACAAGACATATTGTAAATTGAAAGGTACTATTTGAGGAATAAAGGATAAGTAAAATCTGAAAACCATCATTGCTTATGTAATGACTTAATTTGAGCTTCACGAAAGAATTTCATCGTCAGACCATATAAAGAGGAAGAAAAGCAGTATCTTGTATTCATTCCTCGAATATCGTTGGCATTATCAGACCATGACTCGGATATTCTTTATGCTATAGTTCTAGATTTCAGATTATTCCGCTGAATGTTTCTCGGCAGTGCGAAAAGCATCTGGCATCACTTTTACGTCTACCAAACCAATCAAGTTGTAAAGACCACGGTGTTTAGTATTACTGCTTTCAGTCGTGTCATCTCGTTGATATGATAGGAACATGATCTAAATACTGTCCTAGATGATACTTCCTAAACTTATGTTGATGTTCCTTGCGATTTTTATAATGAAGCCAATCGGAAGGCAGGACAACAAGGCACTCTGAACATCTTCATGGTTTGTTTACAGTCTCCAGTTGAGCAGACGACACATAGCAGAAGGTGTTATCTGTATAAAGTGACACAGAGTATATTTCTTAAATTTTTATTTGGTTTTGATAAGCTACAAAATATCTAATATGCTATTCGAAGTTCATATCTCATCACTGGACTTGCAAATATATCCATTTATGCTAAATATCTCTAAAATGCTTGATTTTATGGACAAATCAAGAAAACATCTCAAATACGTTTAATATTCGAAATTATGCATCCACTTAAACTACCTATTAGTTACAATACCTAACAAACACTATCGAATCGAATATATCTTCCTGTCAGCTTATGTCAAGGTTACAAAATTACGTTTGACGAATTTGCGCGAGCCACTCGAGCCATATTGTCCGGTTTTCGATCAAAATCCCGACTTTGAATGGCCGTATTTCCGCTCTAATGTACTGATTGACCTTTAACTTTTTATTTTCAGTAACAGTTAGTGGTTCCGGATGTAATAACATCTATTTCAAAATTTGTCTAAAATCCTTGTTAACATACTCCTGACAAGTTGACCTTTGACCTCGACAGCCTCGTATGTATTTAGCCGTGTAGATATTCTGAAGGAGAATGACACTTCCTTAGTTTTGGTGAAAAAATATTTTTAGTATTGGTGATTGCAATTGGTTGTCGTTGGTAAGTCATTTCTGGATTTCCATGTTCCAAATAAAAGTATGAAAAATGATGGTTGAGGAGATAATCATTTTGAATTACTGTTTACGTATTTCTAATCGATCCTGAAAAACAGTAATTCAGTGGCTACAGCAATGTTAGAACTTGGGTCTCTGTCTCTTTCCAGTGCCAGTTTTGTGACATGAAGAAAGGCATGTTCTTGTTCCTAACAACTGCTGCGAGTCAATCTAAGGAGCATGTATATCTTATCACACACTAGGTGGCGCAGTTGATGGACATCTCCCCTGTCTAAACAAACACCTTGTAGATGATGTAAAACTATCTCTTCTGAATAACCTAAATACTTTTGTAGGCTCTGTGAATAAGACGTATCTTTGGCAGTCAGGGATATCAAGCATACTATGTTTTATTGCTAAAAACTGTATTGTGTTGTGTGAATACAATGTACAGTTTCCTTGACTATTCTCAGACGTGAGAGCTAGAAAAAAGCAACAGCATCAGTGTTCAACAAATTTAGCTTTTCACTGATATAGAGCATTAAAGCAATATCAAAATGTTCTTATCAATCTAGAATATTTGAAATTGTCATTTACAAGAACAAGAAATGAGGAAGATTACAAATGACCATCAGATACTGGACTATCAAACATGGCGGCGAGGTCAGTCCCTTAATTACAGCCTCGATAAAATTTGTATTTATTGGAAGATGTAGCTCTGATCAATCTAGAAAATCGCCAGTTTGCTGGTATTAAATGTCTATCGACCCTCTTTCCATTACACACCCTGTAATCAAATTGAGAATTGGAGACATTAGTTTCAGGACCTGTCAGTCTGCCCTGATAGAGAGAAGATATTTGATAGATTGAACTCCCCTACACAGATTGACCTAGAGACAAATATTAGCGTCTTCAACTGTCATTCATGCTTAACAAGGAAAGGGAAATTCTTATTTCATCAACGTATATTCCCTTTACTGCGAAACATTACAACATAAATCTTTTAAAAGGACATGAGTGCGTTTTAACGCTTCTTAGTTTTGCCATCCTACATTTCGCTGTCTCTTAATAGCATGTTCATATATGTGGATTACATAGACGATATCGTTGTTTTCCTAAAGCTTTAGATTAATTATGATCAGTGACATGAGCATTTTACATTTTATAGAGAGAGGGAATAATATCAAAATCAGTACATGTAGGTATGTCAATCATTCATCATTTAAAAATTAACTGCCAATCAAATGTCGGAAATACGTCTAACATATGTTACAAATTAAGATTTCAATGTTTGAGCCTTAAAGGGGCAGTAGCACGTTTTTAGGGGGAATATAAGGTGATGTCAGGAATATGAAAATAAATAGTTCCAATTGAAAGCCAATGTATTCAAACTAAATGAAGCAGTAATAATTCAAATATATAACGTAAAGTTCAGCCATGAGATTAATTTTTCTTACAAAAATGAATTAAAGGTGTTCACACAAAAATGGCCGCCAATGGATTTTATGTGAAGCCTCATACTTTTTCCTCTGACTATGGGTGATTGGCTTGAATAATGAGATTGTTGACACTGTCAATATGATACATTTAGCATTTACTTACAATTATAAGTGAAATATTTAAAATGTAAAATTATCAAAAAACGTGCTACTGCCCCTTTAAACACTTCAATTGATTGAATGTCGATGAAATTTCCAATACCTACGAACAAGAGTTTTATTTACAACGGATGTATATCATTATCTTCCGAGGAAGATATAAGCTTTAATTAAAAATGAAATAAACCTTACCTTACTGCAGTGTAATATTTATACGGCAATATTGAATTAGTGTAATATCACAATGCATATATGACGTTACATATGTGTGACTGTGACGTCAGAGTATTTGCGCACCCACAATGGTTGTCGAGTCGCGAAAATGTTCTTTCAGGAAATTATCGGTAATTTTTCTTAATTTGTAGGGCAAGTATTAAACAGAATAATAAACTTTCTTCCATTTAAAACCACATTTTTATCAAATTCGTGAATATTCGTTAGATAGAAAGAAGTATTTAGAATCAGAAAGTATAAGATTCGAATGCATTTTTTAAAGTATGAAATTAGATTGTCAAATGGTTGCAGAGAAATCATACTGACTTACGATAACAAGCCTTCTGTAAATATTCATCCTCTCTTAAACCAAATCTGAAGACGTAAGACGATAAAACTATCGGCCCCATTTAACGGAAACACAAGCTCTAAAACAATCGTTCCTTTCAGTGGTGCATCGCACTCTTAGGCGGTAAGGGGTAAATGGCTATGCATAACATTACCTAAATGTCTTTCATCAAATCCCTGAAAAATTAGATATTAGTGGCAAAGCCAAAAATGTTTGAGGCAATTACTAGAACTTATTCAGGACTCTTTTTTTATGACAGCATCTCTGGAAGTGTGTCAGTCTCACCAGGTCCATACTGTTATCTTGTTCAGCACTTATAGAGCCCATTTGCAATCATCTCCTTGAAACAATTGAATTAGTGGAAATATGTGGACCAGATTGAAGACATAACCTTATTTGAAATTCTTCAAGGGCATTTAGAAGTTTGGTAGTAATACAAGAAAATGATACGACGTTTCTTGGCTAGTTCTTGCCCCCACACACTTGAAGAAGGGGCAAGAACTAGCCAAGAAACGTCGTGTGAAATAAATAAAGAAGTTGACATACATATCATTTTCTTGTATAACCTTATTTCAATACATGGAACATCAACTCATTATCTCATAACAGGTATACATAGGATACTAAAGGACCTTCCATTTAATACAATTTTTATTAAACAAGATAATGATTTTGTATATAACGAGGTTCATAACATTTAAAGTTAAAGTCTCATGGCATTCAGTTTCTCCTACGACGCATGATAAAACATGCCCACAACATGCAAAACTGATTTGAATTGTGGCAAGGAGATACAATGTAGAACTTCTTTCATGCCAGGAGAGCTTACGTTATTATGTATATACTTAGACCGTTACCAAGCTAGCAAATAGGAAGTTGTAAATCAATTGAACATGCATTTCCACATCCTTCCCATTACAAAACAGTCTTACAAAAAACTTTCGTTGATCCTATGGTAGAATGTTTGAACCTCCTTTTTACATATACCTGCATTTTCCAACGTGGATCTAACAAACGTATGCAAAATAATCCTTGATTAAATGCATGAATAGTTAATTTTTAATTGGTAAAATCTTTCTGTTTACGTAATACGTTATGGGTAACATCAAACACCTTTGTTTGATTGATATATGACAAGAAGAAACAAAAAAATGCAAAGAAGCAAATATTGAAAGGTTTTATAAGACTTTGAATCCATCGCACATTTAACAAAAGCCAAAATTCAAACAGCCATGCATTAAACACATGGATGCCATCACAACTCAACTCTGATCTTAATAATTAACCAACATGTTGGAGAGCTGTTCCCCGTAGTATTGCTGATTGCAAATCCATAAAACTTCCTTCCCTTGTGAAGACTACTCTATGGTTTCTTCAGCAAAACAACTTTAGGTTCCGACTCATTATCCTAGTGAGAACATCCATTCATCGCCGTGGAGAAACTTAACAAACCATTAAGGTCTCTACAATGTTAAAAAGCGTTCTGTCTTAGAACAAAGAGCACGCTTTTCTGAATACGGAGGTTGATTGAATATTTAAGATTTTCGTCTATAAAATTTACAAATTCTATTTTTTCAACTCAAAGTATTTGCTAATATTTTGGGGTTTTTTTGCTCTCCACTTAAATGCACATTTATAATTTATAAAATGTGCTAATATAATGTTTGCAGGGAATTTCTTACACCTGATCAATCTATGCTAATATAAAGGTATTTCGTTTGACATTCTGTTGAAATCAATCATCTTCAAAAAACGATTTTTGCACTCCCTGTTTTTTTTTAACAGGAATTATTTGATGAGTAAACTTGTTTGTTAATATTTACAAATCATATGAATATATATAATATCTGACAGCAGTATAGTACTCTTTTCTCTGAAGAAAATTAGGTGACGTTTCTTTTGCTTTTGAATGTATATTGGTTTAACCTCCTTGATGCCAAGATTTAATGATTCAATTACGAGAGCTTACATTATAGACATTTTATAGATATACAACTATCAGGACAATTAACAGGGGAGTTAGTTCTCCTGAACAAGAGTAAAATTTACGTGTATTTGTTCTTGTACAAGTTTGCGGTAGGCTAAAAATGGAAAACCAGATTTATACAACTTTTTTTTTTATGAAACAATGACCTCTTCATCTATGTTAATGAAATTTGTAAAAGTGTTACTCTGTTCTGTGAAACAATCTTCTACTTTTGATTTTCGCGATACATGATGGTAACTTTCTTCCTAAAGTTATATGGTGCAGATTGCATTTAGAAAATGTCTTTGGACGAACTTTCATTTCCCCAAATTCAGAGCTGGAATTAGAAAGGTCAAAATAACATTAAACAACAACTATTTTACTAATTCCATAAAAAATAAAAAATAAACTTTTTCTCCATTTTGTCTCAAGATAACTGCTAACCTTGATATATTCCCTCTTAACTTAAGCGAAGCAGCCCGAGAGGTTATTATCTAACTTATGGTCCAGGTTTAATGCTGATGAATAGGTTTTCTTACATCTGTAGATGTAAATTATATACATTTCAATGAAAACGGAACGAAGAAGCACATTACCAAGCAATTTATCCTGCTTGAGTTCACGTAAAATCAGACTTGATGGTTCCCATGTGTTTGCCCTTAATGGTAGATGTGCAGTTGTAAACCTTACGTCAATCAGAATTTGTTTCAAACTAGTTTTCAGAATGGGTTTGTAAACATTATACTTATTTTGCGAAGCACTTTACTCTGAAAATGTGTTTTATCGTCCTCACTTATTATAAACGTGTTGTGGTCTTACTCTTCGTCATTATAGCAGATTTTCCATTTCCATAAATCCATAATTTACAATAACTACAGACGTGTGGCATTCTCGTTGGTCTCACAGGATAGAACCTTTTTTCCAAATTCTCAACTTATGAAATTCTTGATGATTTACTTAAAACTAAGTAACATGGGTTGTTTGACAACCCAACCGTAGTGCTAAACTACCTTTAGATGAGGCACGTATAGATCGGTTCGTGAGTCTTTACGTTTGGCATTCCAGGTTAAGGACAGTGTCGCTTTAAGTTTATATCTTGATGACTGTAAACTAAATAACAAGCTGTTTGACAAAGCCATCTAAACCTACCACTACATGAGGTCACCCAGAGATCAAACCGTCTGTTTACTCCAGGATAACGCTGAAGCTGTTAAAATCGAAAAGACGAAATAGTTATTCAACCTTCCGTGTGATCATCATTCCCTCAACATTCCTCCATCCCCCACTCGTTTCTTCTTTTCATCCCGGTCTATCGACCACACACTGAAGTATGCTCCAGTTACATCACTACGATTTAGAGCCCCCTCTCCATTTATGATTCATAGTTGGTTCAGCCCACATAGCGTCATCTTGAGGCTTTTCACAACAACCTTCCAAGTCTCAAGGTCAACTGGGAACGAGAGGAACCTGCGACTATGTGCCTTCTTCAGGTGCTCAACACAGCCTGTTGGGAACTAACGGACCGGAACCAAGTCGACAATATGACAAAACATTGTGCTGAGTTTGGCAGAATCACTGGAGCGTGAAGCAGATGGTGTAGCTGCTCATGCAGAAGGGTTCAACTGGGACCAGGTGTAGGTGTGTTGATAGGTAAGATGGGGGAGGGAGTGGAGGGTACATAATTTTGTTTCGGTGTGGAATAGGTTATTCAATGGTTATGGTGTTACATCCATTCTATGAAAGGTAGTCTGTCAGCCAGACCCTAAAATAAATAAAAGCCTACGCAAGTCTATGATAAGACTAAAGAATTCAATTTTAAGAAAATGAAGAAATCTCAGCCTCCTTTTCATTATATTTATCATTTTCTTTCAAATTTTAATTTTTTTGAGACAAGTTCATTTCAGAGTCGAATTGTTAGACTATATGAAAGGGTATGAATTGCTAGATGAGGGAGGGCAGATGTTGCTGCATGTAATATACTGAACAAAATAAGTTAGGGGTGTACAATTTAACATGATATATATCTGAATATTAACAGATAAATATATCATTACTCATAATTTCAAAATTTCAAAATATCACTAACTAATTTTGTCCAGTATAGTTTAATCATTTGAGAACGAAGTATGACATATTATTAGGAAGGAAAAGAATCATTCAACGTTTAGTTTTACAACAATATTAATTTAACAAAAATGGTACTCATGAATAGATTACAAGAAAGCAAGGAGATGTAGCTATTGCTGAAGGGTTCACTAAGGAACAGGTGTGGTTGTGTATAAAGGTAAGCTAGGATAAGGGGTGAGGGTAGTGTATGGGTGCATAATATTGTTACAATGTGTTCAAAGGTTATACAAGGAGTGTGCTGTAACATCCAATCTAGGCAATGGGTTAAACGGCTTGATGTGAAAGAAGTGGTTTTGTTGCATAAAATGGTATCAAGTTGGTGAAAAGAGAACTGTTACATAAAAAGTGGAAACAATTCTCGGTTTTGTTTAGTTAAAATATTGAAGCAGGGGGTTAGGGCTTATCGGGTATAACAAGGAGTTTTAATAAGCTGTACATTATGCATATTCGAAGGTGAAGCGATCGAGGCAGGTACATGTGAAAATGGTGACGAAGGCTTGACCGTGGGGAATTTTAACTTTATTAGTTATATACAAGTATATAATAGAGAGAAAAGGGGATACACGTTGTCATGTTAATGACGGATTTGAGTGAGAATAGGATAAATTCTATCCTGCATGATTTGTCCAATACCCGATAGTGAAGGTGGATATTTCAAGGGTGGACAATACAGGGTTCTGGGGGGAGAGGGGGAGAACACATAAACGTGTACAGCAAGGACACGTAGGGACGCTGAAAGGGTATTGACTGATATGACCGGGGTAAGCGTGGTATATGGGTGCACCGCTTAAGCAAATATACCACACAAAGGGACATGTTTTGACCCAGCATGAATGGAATACAGGGGCATTGTACATTGTCGGGGTACTTTATGAGCTTTTACCTCTCCCCGGACTGTTTGAAGGGACCGCGGGTGATGAATGAAAGAATAGGCCATGATGCTTTAATGCATGTACTTTATGATAAGCTGTCAGTCCGGGGTTCCTAGAGTGAGGCGCATAAAGAGGGTCTGTACTGTGTAAGAGATATATCCAAGTGTTGGCCTCTTTTTATCATCTCTCCCTCTATTTCGTTTATGCCTCTCTATAAATCGGCCTTTGTGTCCTCTTTTCTTATAAATCTTTGCCTCTACCTCTTGTATGCTTTCGAACTTTGCGTTCTCCTTGTTTATCTTTTCACTACAGGACGGATGTTGGGTGTTTCTCTGTCTCTTGAATTTGAAGCATTGTTCTCTGATATTTCATCCCCATCACTTTCTACAGCAATATGCTTTTCTATCTACTTGAATGAACATAAACTTATACATTATCCAGATATCCTTCAAGGTCTACGATACCTCTGAGGATATTGTCTACCTCGACGTTTTGTTTGTATGATGTCCTTAATATCAGAGAGGCAGATTTACTCATATTATAAATCTTTTCCTATTCTAACTTCTTCTGTGTTAACAGTTTTGTCTCTCTACCAAATTCTTTGAAATTATGTCTAAATGTGACCGTGCGGGATAAAAAGCAACTACGAGAGAACTTGCAAGCTGAAGCTACCAAAATGCGAAAATTATTTTGCAACCTAAAGTATTGTTGATGTCAAACTCCCTCTTCAAACAAATCGACTAAGTAAAAGTCAAATACTGACCGACAAACTTATAGGACAAATGGTAACGTTATCTGTCCATCAATCAAGGCATCCACAAGCCCCCTATGAAAGGTAAATCACTGCCTACAAGAGGCTGATTCTACTCTCCCTGATCAGTAGATAGGGGAGTAGATCATGTTTCTATCAACAATGAATAGCTATATCATACACAGCGTGGTGGCCAACCTGCCTAGATAGATAAGATTTAGTTTACAGACAACCCGGCTGTTTGGGTTGCTTAGTTCGCTCGATATTAACGTTGTCTGTGCCGCGGGCCACTTGGGTCTAAACCCCATATCTACACACAAAACAACAATCAACTCGAACTCACCAAGTGAGTGCATTCAATGGGTAGCTGGATGGAATTTTTACCTGGATTTACCCCTTACAGTTTATGTATGGACGAGATAATGTGATGGAATGTGTAAATTGAGAATACTTCTTGAATACCTATGAAAGAATACAAAGATATTTATAGCATGGTATAAACTATGAGATATTTGATTTAAATGTTTGCCGAGAAAGGTAGACTTTAAACGAAATACAATAACACAGTCAACCAAGAGTGATAAACTGATATGCCTAAATGTAAATATAAGGTTTTCAGAGCTTGTTTGCCAATCCATTCATAGATATATATGATGTGTCTAAATCAAATCGAAATGTTGATGTGTTGAGAATGATGGCTGCCTTCCTGTGGAATGTAAGCATAGAAAATACACTGTAAATCAAACTGGAATATATTGAATAGTTCATCAAAACAAGATATATAACATTATACATGATACACATTATAAGACTCGTAATTTAATTCCGTCTCTTTTACTTGCAAGTGTTTGCCCAGAAATCTACAGACCTGATAATGGAAAATAATTGAATCTTTTAAAAGCCCTAAGTTAAAAGACAAGTTTTAAGTCCAATATTGAAGTACATGAAGATTGTGGGAATTGACCCTTAAACCAGTCCTTAACAACATGTAAGTGTCAAACTAAAGAACAGTGTTCAATGTAGGCGACCGATGATTAATGAGATACTTAACAATTGTATACTATCAAACAATCAATCACAAACAGTAAGGGATATATGGCTGTTGCTTAACTTAATGCAACGTCAATTATTATTCGATAAACCACAGCTATATTAATTGACAACTACAATGAGGAAGTTGATGGACTCCGCGCCAATACAACCACCCTATTGTGTCTCACAGCTACAACATGTGGAGCAGACATTAAAGGAAAGTCATTATGTACAGCGAACAGCACATTGTATAAGGGCTCATTCATCTCAACAGCAGGTTATTGTGATGAATGAATACATGGGAGGATAAGTGGAGATCAGTGAAGATGAGGGATGTTCTAAGAGACAAGAAAATTGGCATTGCAAATGACTTGACCCTTTTCCAAAAACAGGAACTTGACCGACACAGAAAGAATGACCCGGAGAATAGATACTATTATAAAGGAAATAAGCTTCTCAGTCAGCCAAGAGGTGAGAGTGGTGCAGGGGGTGCACGATCTGAGAGGGGGACGGAAGTGACGTCAGGATTGTCAGGGGGTGTTAGAACTCTCAGATCGCACTCCAGACGAGGTCGGGTACAATAGGGGGGAGGCCAGGGTCTAGTTTCTGATACCTTTTCGCCAAACAGCGTTACGACCAAATATTCATCCTCTAGTCAGTCACGATCGTCAAAAGATGATTATTACCAGTCTTTTCTTTTCTGGAATGTTTCTGGTTTGACAGCTAAGCTAACTGACAACGATTTTATCATTTATGTTAAAAAGTTCGATATCATAGGACTTACTGAAACTTGGTTAAGTGAATATGATGTAGATGATCTGTTTGATGATTATGTAGCTTTCAAAAAATCGGCAGAGAAGTTATCGAATTTCGGGAGATTATCAGGTGGTATTTTAGTTTTAGTAAGAAAGTGTCTTAAACAATACATAAAGTGGTGCAAAATTACTGAAAACGCAGTTAGCATTATGTTTAAAAGGAGTGTTTTTAAAGCTGATGAATTGTTGTATTCTTGTGTTTATGTACACCCTGAGGGGTCTTCATGGTATGACCAGCCACATGTTATTTGTAGAAATGGAATTGAAATGTTACAAGAAAACTTGATAGACATGTTATCAGATCATCCAAATGCAACTGTTTTATGTGGCGGAGACTTGAACGCGAGAACCGGTAATGATCCTGACTTTATTGAAGATGATCTGCTTGAACATGTAGAGGGGAGAGATTCAAATTGGGATTTTCTGGTAGATCGGTTTAATCTCGAAAGATTCTCCGTTGATAAAACTGTTAATACATTTGGTAGATCTCTGTTAGAATTATGCACTATTTTGAATATTCATATCGTGAATGGCAGAAGCGGAGATGATAATAAGATCGGAGATTTCACATTCATTGGTCCAATGGGGGCCAGCGTAATTGACTACGTAATAACGTCATCATGCGTGTTTAGTGATTGTGTTGATTTTAATATACAGTCACGTACAGAGTCTATGCATCTCCCACTCGCGATGAAAGTGCTTACAATAAATAAACGGGAAGAGGTTGTAAATAGAAATGTTGCTAAACATAGCTTTAAGTTTGTATGGAACGCAGAAAAATCTGATGAATTAAGAGAAAACCTGTTGTCAGATAATGTACAAGAATTACTTGATAGATGTCTAGATATTGTATTTACTGATATTGATAAAAGTGTACAATGTATTGTGGATGCGATGTGTACTGCTGCAGCAGGTATGAAAAGAAAGTTTACGGCTAGAAATATGGTTGATAATAACCCGTGGTATGACGGTGAGTGTAAGAGATTGAAAGAAGAACGTTGTCATAAACTTAATCAATTTCGAATCCATAAAGACAGTCAACACTTACACGATTATCATGCGACAAGAAATGTTTATAACGCTATGTGTAAGCAGAAACGAATGGAATATTATAGGAATAACAAAAAAGACTTGAAAACAGTTGCAATTCTAAAGAATTTTGGTCAATCCTCAAAGAATTAAATGGGAAAAAAACAAAAGAACATAATATCGGTACTAATGAATGGTATGAACATTTTAAAGATTTGTTTTCGTCTATCGGCAAGGAAGCAGGTAATGCAGGCGATGTAAAGTCGACTATTGATGACCAACTACTTACTGACTTTGACAATTTGTCTACTGACATTTTAGACACGCCAATAAGTAGGCAAGAAATTTTGGACAGTATACAACATTTAAAGGCTGGTAAAGCAGCGGGCGTAGATGATATCCTACCAGAATTTATAAAACATTCGGGAGATATTTTGTTACCGTATCTGGAGTTCATATTTAATGTCATTTTAGACAGTGGTAACTTCCCATCGTCCTGGACTACTGGAATCATTATACCGATCCACAAGAGCGGCAATATTAACAATGTAGATAATTATAGAGGGATAAATTTGCTTAGTACCTTTGGAAAAGTATTTGTATATATTATTAACAAAAGATTAACTTTTTGGGCGGATACATTTGATAAAATAGATGAATCTCAAGCTGGTTTTAGGGCGGGATATAGCACAGTAGATAATATTTTCATTTTACATTCGATAATTCAGAAGTGCCTTGGTATAAAAGGAAATAAATTATATGCATTGTTCGTCGATTTTAAAAAGGCGTTTGATTCGATACAGAGAGCAAAACTTTGGGAGGTAATGGAGAGACATGGCATAAGTCCAAAGATGAATTCTTTGTTACGAAGTATTTATAACAATGTGAAAGTATGTATCAGAAATAACCATGAAATATCAGATTCTTTTACCTGCAATGTTGGCCTTAGGCAAGGTTGTATTCTGAGTCCTTTCCTGTTTTCGATGTTTATCAATGAATTTGCTTTGATTATTCAAGGTAATGATTATCATGGCATTCAGTTACACCCCTATATAACGGAATTGTTCTTATTACTGTTTGCCGATGATATGATCTTATTTTCGACGAGTATTGTTGGGCTACAGCGCCTCATTATTGAATTAGAACACTATTGTGATGCTGCAGGATTAACTATCAATATGGAAAAAACTAAAATTATAGTTTTTAAGAACGGAGGTAAGCTGTCTAAAATGGAAAAATGGTATTATAAGGGTAGACCACTATTTGTGACTAAGTCATATAAATATCTTGGCGTATACTTCACTAATCGTCTTTGTTTTTCAGAGCACGCAAAATATTGTTCAACACAGGCCAAAAAGATATTAATTGGTGTTTTGAAAAGTCTTTGCAAACTCGTGGATATTGATGTTAAATCCTTTTTTAAAATATTCGACTCTAGAATTCTTCCGATTCTATTATATGGGTCGGAGGTATGGGGATTTCAACACTTTGAAACTATTGAGAGAATTCACTTATATGCTTGTAAGAAATTTCTAGGAGTGAAGTCTAATACTCCTAGCAATATTGTATATGGGGAATGCGGCAGATTCCCAATTAACATTTGTGCTAAAACTAGAATTATAAAATTTTGGATTCGTCTCCTAAATATGCCTTCTTCAAGATACCCACGACAATGTTACGACATGATGATGCTGTATGATAAGAGAGGCAAGACTAATTGGGTATCAAACATTCGTATTTTATTAAATACCATTGGTTTTGGTGATATATGGCAGAGTCAGAATGTTCAGTTAGATACAAATTTTGTTAACGTTGTATCACAGAGACTGAAAGATATATTTACACAGGAATGGTCTATGTCTCTTTCAGTTTCAAATAAATCTTTTTTCTACAGAATGTTTAAATCACATATATACAGAGAATACTATTTGAGTTCATTGAATATTAGAAAATTTCGAATTACACTTGCACGCTTTAGGTGCTCATCTCACGATTTGGCCATAGAGACAGGACGATATTTTAATATACCAAAGGAAATGAGAATTTGTAAATTCTGTAATCTTAATCTCGTTGAAGACGAATATCATTTCCTTTTGATTTGCCCGTTTTATGCTGACCTCAGAACAAACTATATTCCCCAATACTATCATTTTCATCCAAATTGGTTAAAATTTTCTTTACTGTTAAGTACTGACAATACTGTTCTTGTGCGTAAGTTGTCAACATTTATTTATCATGCCATGTTACTAAGAAAGAACAATGTATGAACTAGTATGAATTGATTGTATATTCTATTGTTTGATTTTTGGGGGGTTCGATTTTCTGATTTTCTGTGATATGATGTCTATTTTGAGAAATTGTATATGCTATAGTATAATATTTCACTATATATGATATGTTTAAAAATTATAATTATCACCATAATATGATCCCTGCGAAGGAGGTAAATGTATCTTTTGTACTATAGGCCTGTGGCCTTTAAGTATTGAAATAAATTGAATTGAATGAATACAAATGCGTCTTTAAAAGCGCTGAGCTGTGTTGATCAGCAGTAAATACAATATGCCTTTACCTGACACACCTGAATGACCAAAACTTGACCTATACCCAATGACCAGGCATCACATGATGAACAACTAAAGGTGTAGTGATCACTGAAGTAGATGTAGATTCTTATATTGTTATATATGGGTAACTTTCTGTTATACTACAAATTCTTGTTTAGTTTGGTTCCGAGTAAATGTTGTCATTTTATACCTTTCCTGTCAATCCAAACCGAAAAGCTTTCATCATCAGTGCAACACTTAGACCTACCTCTGCCTGCAATCATCTATGAGTTACAAAAGCAATGACGAGCAATTATTTATTGAATTTGACGTTAAATCTCTTTGATAGCATGAGTATACAAAAGCATACATATCCTTCTCCTATACATACTTCAATTGTGTTAACAAATAAACAAGAATATTGTTACATTGCTATATTTTAGGGGTCATACTTTCTGTAATAGTATAAATTCTTGTACTGTTTTGTTCGAGTCCATTGCAATATTCGAACCTCATCATCCTGAGATTCAGACCAGACTGCAAGCAATGACCGTACCAGCAGCTTAACAACTCGCCCATCTGTACTCTTGCAGATATTGTTCTCCTGATATTATTACAATGTTACACTTGTTGTCTATCTTAATGACACGTATATTTAGATGCACAATGGTCGTTCATTGCGTATAAGACCATGTTCAATAGAAGAGCGGTTATATTGTAAGGATACATCTGAAGTATATAGACCTGAGCTGACAAGCCATTAATGACAAGAGTGGATCAAAAATACCTCCACATACCTGAGAAAATTATGCTACCATTGAGGTACATAGTTTATTGTATAACGTATCATTATAACAGAAATTGCTGTAACGATTAACACCTGTACCGTGACGAACGTTCCCCTGTCCTGACCAGGTACGTTAATTGAATTCCTGTCCACATCTGAACTACACAAATACCTGTCTAAAAGCAATCTTTTTCTTGATATAGTTGAAAAAACTCATCCAAAACTGATTTATTTGTATGAACGTTCTATTGGCAATGGGAATTTGCAAATCAGATTCGAACTGAATAAATATCAGGCTTAAAGAAATTTATGTTTAATATCACATTAATGTGAACACGTAACACATTTGAGACTATAAAATTCATATTTCTCTGACTTTCACAAATACCATCCTAAAACATTCGTTGTAATTGTTACAGATGAGTTATACATGATCTTAACACTTACTTAACTATGAGTGCACGACTGTAATGGAACACGATCATCGAAACACGAACTGGTTAAAGAATTAGTACACTTACACATGGATATATCAAAATCAGATTTATCAGAACTTCTCGAATACCTGTCCAAGATATTCATTGCAGTATTCTGTAAAGCACACATTCATTCTAACTATTCAATGATTTAAAGGAATTACTGCAGAAGAAGCATGAACACTATCAAAATCAGATATATCAGAACTACCCAAATACCTCTCCAAGATATCAATTGCAGGTTCTGCAAAGCACCCATTCATTCTAACTACAAAGCAATGGCTGCAGCAGAAGCATCGGTACTATCAAAATCAGATTTATCTCAACTACACAGATACCTGTCGTTGCATTCGATACAGTAAGCACACATTCATTGTAACAATGATATAAGGTATGACTGTAGTAGAAACATGAATGCTATGCAGCTGTGCTGACAAGCGCAAATTGCAATCTAGATGATACACCACTGCCTGGTAAAACAAGGTAGATGTAGATAGATAAACAAGGTAGATGTAGATAGGTACAGAGCGGAATGGCTTTGTAGATAATGTCGGGCGGTATCCCCCTGGGAGAGGCATGTGAGTTATGTTACAGAACAATAGATACAGGCAACACCCCACTGTCTACAATACATCACTGACTTGAAACAATTAGAAACAACATACACTTGTTTACAATATCTCTATTTGTGTATACCGTTCTTCTCAACACCTGTCTCCCGGCAGGTAGAAACAAAGTTGCTCAAGGTTAATGGCTTAATGATCACAGAATGTTCCGCTAACGACAGGCGTCATGTGTTGTTTTGACGTCAGTTTGACTGGCATATATTGTTTTCTAATGCAAGTGGGTTAATTCAAGGAAAACGTAAACAAAGAATTCTTACCAGATTTCCCCACTCCAGTAGCTCCCATCACGACAATTTTACTGTCCGATGTTTTAGTTTTTGTCGCTGAGTTCATTTTGGTCGTTGATCATCAAGTATCCAAATTACATGTTAAGGTTTGACGTCCACGTCTGCTAATTAAAGAGAACACACGATCACCGTCCACTGCCTCCTCACTGCAGGAGAAGCTCTGAATTAAAACATGTCCAGTTCACTGGTGAAGCTTTTGCAAATAGTTGAACTGTTTAAATACACATTGCATGTCGACACTGGACGAATACGTTGTTTACTGCTGCCTATAAGACAAGCAGACGACCTGAAGCGTTGACTGCAGTTGCCCTGTCTATACTCCGCACAGGGCTGGGACGATAAGGTTGGATAACTATGAATGCCGAGACGATCTAGGGTCTAGTGATCCCTGCAGAGATTTCCATGACATAAACTAAGGCGTGCTCGTGTAATAGCTACGCAACAATGTAAAGCACACTTCTCCACTCTGAGGCGTGTTCAGGGGTTGTCTGAGCTCGAGTGATATCCAGTCTTTCACAATACACACTTTCTTCTGTCAACTTCCCTGAACTTCTCTGATAGCGGGGTTATCCACCGGGGATCTACTATATCGTCGCCTGAAGGAATGCACCACGCGCAGACCAAGTCGTCTGCCTCAAACTGTTATCCCTCGCTCTAACAGCCTCCTGTAATCCACTGGTGTAGATAACTGGTGTTTATATAGCATGGCAAGCCCGTCCTGTGTCAATGTTGCTCGGCGTATCATGTGCTTCCACTCAGCCAAGCCCTCGTGGTACCTTTGACCGACAACACTTCCTATTCGTCCAATGCACGTTTCTTTGAGCCGTAAATCGGAATGAAATCCATGTCTCCCATTAGTAATCACAGCTCAAGTCCGGAGTACACAAACAAGAAACTGGGAAGCAAATGGTAAACATGTGCGCATGTTAAGTGACAACAACTGACGCGCAGTGGGTAGGAGGTGAACTGAGAGAGGCGAGCACAGGCACTAGCCTGGGGAGACCGAGTAGTTGCACTCTCCGAGCTGGGGTGTGAGAGACGAGTCAAACACAGGCTCCGGGGAGAGACCGCTAGCTACACAGTGAGTCCAGAGATGGCTCAAGTGAAAGACACATGGTACACTGGTCAGACCTAGCACTCAGCACATGACAAGACTCATCGAAAGAGGAGATGCGAGAAATATCCAAGTTTCAGACAGACCTGGTCTTTTGAAGTGAATTGAAATATGAAAGACGAATATTCAGTAGAAGACAAACAATAATGACATACCTCAGCACACGACAGACACTGTACTGATGGGAGACAATGAGTTCCTCAGTAAAATGACAGATCTGAACAGGGGTGTGAGAGACGACAGTTCCCCAGTGGAAGACCGAGCTGGTCTGATCTGAGGAGTGAGAGACGAGTCCTGTGGGGGAGATGAGAGGGTTTTTCTCGATAACCAATCAATGTTCATGTGCATCCTCCTTTGTTTTGAGTCTTGCTGTGCGTCCGTCTCGTCGACCGAGATTCCGATGATTTTAGCCAGCTGTTCACGCTAGTTGCAAAACATTAAACCGACATACACTGCCATACTGGAACCTTGTCCTTATCGCTACAGACATAATCTTTACTCTTACCTAACCAGTGTTCATGGCCGTTCTTCTTTTTCCTGGTATCGAATGAAATTAAATGATAGTGTTATATCGAGTGTCAAAGTTTAGTATCAAATACTACAAGAATTATTTCCTGGTATCAAATGGAATAAAATTATAGCGTTATATCGAGTTTCCAATTTTAGTATGAAATATTACAAGCATTAAACTGACAGTTAGCTTATGTGTTGATTTAATTAGTACTTTATTTTTCATGAAACATGTAATTGTGTTGATTTAATTAGTACTTTATTTTTCATGAAACATGTAATTGTATTGATTTAATGAGTACTTTATTTTTCATGAAACATGTAATACACAAAAGTCAGAATATACAATAGAAAATGTATTTGCAAATAGGCAGCAAGCACTATTAATGCTTTTTCAGAAACAAACATAAGACGATTAAGATAATAATAAATACATTTGTGGACACATGAATTTCATAACTCTTACACTACTTAACTCAAATTCATATTTCGCTTTGTGTAAGTTTGCTTTGATGCTGATTTCAATTTTCGATTGTATTGAAATTTAGACTCAAGAACTCCATTTGCATTTGTATATCCGCATTTACATGTTTTTTTTTCAAAAAGTAAGGTTTAAATGTTTTGTAAGAGATATGTAACATGTAAAGTGTCGCGTTAATGATACACCACTTAAAGCACATTAAATACAATTTGTAGCGTTTACCACTATGAGTAGTTCACCTTCCAAAGAAAGTGTCCATATCATTTTCAATTACCAATATTGCCACTTTTGACACACTAAAATAGAAAATATATTCAAATATAGCAAGCCATTATCAAAGTCTCCAGAAAAAGTTATATAACTACTTTAGTATATGATTGGATATAAAGTATAGCTAATTCAAAGAGCATAGTAATACAAGCCATTATTAAAGTCTCCAGAACTTGCTGTATAAGTAGTATATGAGTGAATACATAGTATAGCTAATTCAAGACAATAAGCAAGTCTAGACCTGGTGAACTGAAATATGAAAAGCATGATATCATGCCATCATCCATTATTAATAAATCTCCACACTGTAGCATGTTTATAATGTCTGCAAATTTGATTTTCGCTAGACGGGAACTGAATCAACTCACAACATGTCAAAACACTTCTAGTTTATACATGGCACACTTTCAACACACAGGTCTTTTCTATCTCCTAAATCATAGACTGTACTTGAGTCTCTGATATAAATAGTTTATCTAAATTAAGAAGTACAACATTCTTTTATGGATAACCAACTTCATTTTTCACAGAATACCGAAGTTTCGGTATGTGAATGGAGAAGTTTGGTATCAATTTTTAAAATGGTGTTAGTCATTATCCACACAACTATTAGAATGCTACCAAAACAACTTAAATTTAACACAAATATCAACCTTTTTAAAACCTGTTCTGGTGTGTGTGTTTTTTTGCATTTTCATATCGTAGACTATTTACCAAATGAAACAAGCAACATCAAATGTTGTACAAAAGCACAATCACTAGAAAGTTGTGAAACCTTTTGAATCATTATGCAACTACATGTATATACTGACCAAATTTTGGGATATTGGATTTCAGTGTTGCAGTTCAGCATTCTGTAAATTTTATGATAATTCCTTATTTCAAAATTTACAACTATTCTCGTCCTGTTAACGTATACAAAATCAACACAGATATCCTTCAGACATCCATCAGTTTTACGTAAGCTCACCTCTATCTACAGGAACCTGTAATCCCGTTATGTACAATGAGGTTCTCTGATTATAGATAAGTAATTAGCTTAATTACCGCATATTTGCTTGGTACTTCTGACTGTCTGGTTAATCGGGGTCAAGGCTGCTCACAACTGTATTACATAATTGGTGCTTCTTGGGGATAAATGCTATTGATTTCATGTTGTTTGCATTTCGTAAGCATTTTTAGCATTTTCTTACTTTTATTTTGGTAATACTGAAATGTTTTCAAAAGATGTGTTGGTGAAACAATGTAACGACATTTTTTATCTTGTTTACAGTTAACGCTGCGTTTAGATGAAGCGATCTCGACTGTACCCTTCAACTCTCTTTGTTTGTTTGGTTTGTTTTTTTTCATTTAAGATGGACTGAAATGCTATATGGCAGCTTTCGGGATTTCTGAAAAGGGGATAGCAATTTGACATTGACTCGACTTTAAATTTCTTAAATCGACCTAGTAACGGCTCAATTACGACTTTATAAATACACCGCCAAATGATATATTTTTTTCAAAATTGATTTTTTTTAATGTTCAAGAAGATTTCAGTTTAAACGGTTTAAAATATATATTGATTCTATTCGGCCACATCAATATATTTTATGTTCCTAATCATCATCGTGCTCGTTGCGATTCGAAAATTGAGTTGAAAACAAATTCACCATTATTACAAAAATCATTAAAGGGGCAGTAGCACGTTTTAGGCGAAATATAAGGTGATGTCAGGAAAATGAAAATAAATGGTTCCAATTGAAAGACAATGCATTTAAACTAAATGGAGCATTAATAATTCAAATATATAATGTACAATTTAGCCATGCGATTCCTTTTTCTTACACAAAATGAATTAAAGGTGTTGTCAAAAAATGGCCGCCAAGGGATTTTAGGTGAATCTTCATACTTTGTTCTCTGACTATGGGAGATTGGCTTGTGTAATGAGATTTTTGACACTATCAAAAAGATACATTTAGCATTAACGTACAATTATCAGTGAAAATTTTAAAATATAAAATTATCAAAAATGTGCTACTGCCCCTTTAAGATTAGCATATCTCCAAATCCGTCTTTGATTATTTCTATTTTACTGTAATGACGTTATTCGACACGATACCTCTTGTGATATAAGTGTAACGTCTGTCTACAGTTTCACACTTAGTAAGGCCCATTTCCGATGTTTTATAGCTTTTAATAAATATAAGTTTTTGGAACTTCTAGAACCGATAAATACAAGCAGCTGCTGGTGGGATTGTTTCGGCCTTAACGTCGTCAGCGATGTTATCAGACCTTTAATCAACCTGGTTCCCGGGCCCTCTTCCGCGTGCGCTGAGCACGCGGAAGAGGGCCCGAGAACCAGGTTGACCTGTAATCTATGTCATCTTTATCAATATCGTCTCCATCATAATCCATTTTATTGTCACCGTCATCTACCTTAGCTAATTATTACCATACCTCTTCATGACACGGCGACCCTGATAACGACCTTTCACCTTTGACCTGTCAACACTGGCTGACCTGTTGACCCCGAGTATCAATACACGACGGTAACGTAACCAGCGCATCTGTAGCCGTGTCGATATTTCCACATTCTCTATGTGATGTCATGTTTCACGCTCAAATAGAACATGTTTGGGATTTAACATTAACGCGAAATTTTCCATTTGAAAATATTTACTAACCATTGGGGCTCTTTGCAGAGAGACGTCAGGTCCGTTGATGTGGGACTTGGACTCGAACAGTGAACTACTGTTAAAGGGGCAGTAGCACGTTTTTTGATAATTTTATATTTTCCATTTTTCACTGATAATTGTAAGTTAATGCTAAATTTATTATATTGACAGTGTCAACAGTGTCATTACACAAGCCAATCACCAATAGTCAGAGGACAAAGTATGAGGATTCACATAAAATCCATTGGTGGCCATTTTTGTGTGAACACCTTTAATTCATTTTGTGTTAGAAAAAAGAATCGCATGGCTAAACTTTACATTATATATTTGAATTATTACTGCTCCATCTAGTTTAAATACATTGTCTTTCAATTGGAACCATTAATTTTCATTTTCCGGACATCACCTTATATTCCCCCTAAAAACGTGCTACTGCCCCTTTAAGTAACAAGTTTGTAAAGAACATAAAATATTCTGGTTTACATTAAAGGATAGTATTTGATAGTAAACCTTCTTTTCCGCTGCCAGAGAACGACACAAGAACGGCTCATAATAAAGAAGTTGTTATCCTATATTCCTCTTCATTACTTGATGGTTAACCAATTACACATATCCGTTTTGTTAAGTTGCATTTTGTACGCTCTTTAGGCCTAAACTTCTGTTGTATATCATATATAATGTATGATGTATTGTATATATGCTCCATTTACCTTTTGTTTCTCTCGAAGAATGTTTTTCGGGTTCGTATACATTCCATTTTATAAACAATAAAGTTTTCATGCGACTGTCAAATGGCACATATTCCGTTTGACGCATGGCTTTGTGGCACGTTATGGGAAGTTGATATACGCTGTTAATATCACCGTCTTAACGGCTTATAAGTAATCTCTAATAAACATGTATACGTATATTTGTATTTATTGGGACCCATGCATAGAAATTGTCTTATCATGTCCAATATCTACGATGATTTAGTCTGTAATTGTGTGTTTCAGTTCAGAAAGATGAAATAGACAACGCTCAAGATAAACATAGGAACAACGCTAAAACGTTTTTAAATCCATACGTCGATCTATTCTGTAACAAATAACCATAACCATATAAGTCATTTGTCCAACATACACCGTTGAACACACCATTTCAGATCACGTTTTTTATGTCTATGACACAACTGAAATACACATAGTCGAGAAAAATAGACGAGATTCGATTGTAGAAAGAAACTACATGTAGCAATCTTAAAATACGATCTATTTGCTACACTACGCTACGCATGCGTAACGTAGTGAAGCAATTTAGATATAATTTTAATGAGATTGCTACATGTAGTTGGTGTGCTTAAGGACGTTTCACCATATGATGCGTCAATAGTTTGAAGTCCAAGAATGTGAATTATGACGACAACACATTTATTTACTTTATATTCATAGTGAAAATATTTTTTAAACTAAAATCCAAAAGGTTCCGTTGAAAAGCATCCTTTAATTATTTCCGCACCCTTTGTTTGTATTTGAACAGTTAAACATATTTTAAGTTATTATCCTGATGGGTAAACTGCTATATTCCATTTAATAAAGGTTTATCAATAAAATTCAAAATCAATTTTAGCTGTCAGCAGTATTTTGTTTTTAGCTCTCGCGGTTATATGATGTTTGATTAAGCTGATGAAGTTTATCATATAATAAAAATGAACTTTGGTATTTGACGACACCTCCAAAATTGAGCCACATGACCCAACGGCACATCCTGTAGGTCCATCCATCGTGGTCTTTGAGTGTAACTCGTAATGGTGTATGGCCGGCAATACAAAAAATACTCGTTTTATAATATTCAGATGACATTGTTCTACTGCCATGGGTAATACTAGTAACCTTTATATCAGCACAAGCTCATCAAGTAAGAAGAAGAATGTTATAAGAGTCTACATTTTCACTTAAAGGGGCAGTAGCACGTTTTAGGGGGTATATAAGGTGATGTCAGGAAAATGAAACTTAATGGTTCCATTTGAGAGACAATGTATTTAAACCTAATGGAGCAGTAATAATTCAAATATATAACGTAAATTTTAGCCATGCGATTCCTTTTTCGTACACAAAATGAATTTAAGGTGTTCACACAAAATGGCCGCCAATGTATTTCATGTGAATCTTCATACTTTGTCCTCTGACTATGGATGATTGGCTTGTGTAATGAGATTTTTGGTACTATCAAAATAATACATTTAGAATTAACTTACAATTATCAGTGATAATTTTAAATATAAAATTACCAAAAAAAGTGCTCCTGCCCCTTTAAACTGTTCCAATACTTCACTTATATACCGCTGTGAGAACAGGCCTGTCACTTAAAGTAATGGACAGTTATGTACTCTCTCAGCGTGGTACTAATCATATTGTCATCGGGCTTCAATAGCCATTAACACTTGGCGGGAGGTGCGATGTACGTTGGTATCAAAGTTTAAAATGTAGGTCAGAATTTAGATGGTCTTAACTAAGGACAACGTCGAGGGTTGCTAGAACATATATTCAGTGAGTCGTGCTACTTTTTGGATTTTTAAATCCATTTTAAAGAACATGGTACGCGTCAATACATGATTTTCAACAGATTTTATAACAACAACATTTTTAAGCTTCAACTTTTTTACTTTCAAATTTCTTATAAAAATACAGAGATATTCATACATTATCATGGCTACTAAACTATTGTCAACACAAAATGCATGTGGGCAGCTGTAATTAATTCATTGTTTCTTTCCATAAATGTGCAACTATTCCTTTCATCTACTAATCAAATTTAACATCAATGTTCTTCCAATTATGAATCAATTCGATATTCTTTCTTCACTGACAAGCAAGTGGCAGTCGACTGGCCGCCCTAATTACAATTAAGCCCAATTCATGGGTTACTTCACACTCGATCGTGTATAATGATGTTACAAGGCTGTCTCGAGCCAATATTGCCTCCAGAAACGAGCCAGTGAAGTTAGATTAATTAGGTCATGTGCTCAGCACGTGCAGATCCTGGTCTGATCGTCACGTGACCAACGTTCACTTGAGGTTGGTGAAACAACCACACGGTACCATGTAAATAAATAAAATTTGGTCTCAGAAATAATTTTAAAATTGTGACAATTTTTAAAAACAATCCATATATTATAACATGGAGCCAAGAAGATGCTTAAACTTCAGCTGAGTGATCTAGACTTGCTATATTGCAGTAGACTTGGTTGGTCGTTAAGTGAATATTTTTGCTTTAGGGTCTGGATGACAGTCTAATAGAGTCTTTACACTAAAAAAAATATCTCCTGTGTTTTAAAAAGGGTTTTAAAATCAAATGAAATAACTTTGTTGAATATGTAAATCAATATATACACTGACTTCCAAAAGAAACTTTGCACCATTTTGTAACGATTCTGAATGAAGAAGGAAAAACGATAGAAATTTAAAACAAAGTACCTCTTATTAATCAATCATTTGCTTAAACAACCAGCGAATCCAAATTAAAGGTGGGAAACCCAGTTTTGCACTTATTTGATCTGAAGTGGACAGGGGTCAACATTTTGGTTGTTCAGACGTTCGTTGAAATGATGTTTTCGCAATAATTTCGTTAAAATTCTAAAATGTGCTCCTTTAGTACCAGGTTTGAGCAGCTGGAGTGTTCTAACTTCCAAATCTGCCAGAAGTAACAAAAAAGGTCAAACGTTAAATTACGTCTTCTGTCAGCAGGTTCAACTTCACATTTCGTCTGCATCGAAGCTTTTCCATTAATGGGAATGTGTGGATACAAGGCTTACTTGTCATATTGACACAACTTTGAGTCGTACAAATGGTAACCAGCCTTAAGAGCTCAACAATCGCAATTATTTCTTGGTATTGCATGCCAATGCTGACGTTATAACTTCGAATGAAATTACCATGTGTCGATGTTTAGGGACCAATAGCTATCAAGTTAGCAGTCGATGAGCTCTGATTAGATCTGTCCAAGTTCATAAAGTGCACGACAACATAACAACATGCCGACCTTTGATGTTTGCTATCTCTGACGTCACTAAGAGACAACGTTGGCGGTGGTCTAACGTCACAGATATCGGCTCTCATGCAGTGCAAAAACAACTGTTTTTTGTGTTTCAGGGTTGTCAGCAATCCTCACAACCTCTCTGTATAGCCGGATCAAGTAACCATTAGAAATAAAGAAACACAAACGGTTCTTGGAAAAAAGGCTGTTTTTGATCAATTTTGTCAATTTTCAGTGGGGATTCGCGATATTTTTGCTATACCGTTTACTGGTTTTAAGGTGTTTTTTTCACTATTCGAGTGACAAAAATTCATTATGTTATTTAACTTTTTCGTCACGTGACTAAGTTCCAGCGGAAACGTCACGTGATTATGACATATCTGCCATTTCTGCAAAAATGCATGAATTTTGCTCAATTAAAAGTTTTAAACTAGAAAGTGCGGGATTCAACTATGTCATTGCCAACTTAAATTAAAATGTGAATATAAGATCGTTTTCGAAATTTCCGTTTTAAAATTGCAAAGTTTCTTTTGGAATTCAGTGTAAATAAAATTGCAAATTTAAGATCTTTGTTATGAAATAATTAAAGTAAAAATTCTTCTCTGAATTTCTCTGTCTGTCACCCCCTCCAAAAAAGTTATTACAGAATGTTATTTTTAGCTCATGATATATGACAATTGTATTATTTCACAAAGCTGTGTCTCTGTAAATATTCTAGAATATATACCTCACGCGAGTAAAAAACAGAGAAATTGAGAATTTCTGTAAAAAAAATTAAACATTTGTTTTTTTCCAGTGAAGTACACCCTCGCGCCGACTTATGCGAGGAAAAACACTTTATAATTCCTCAGGCTTTTACGAAATGCCAAACTAATTGATCAATTTTCCCAAAATAATTCTAATCGATATTGCCTCCCTTCTGAAGAAGAAATCTCTCAAGATATCACAGCCCCATACTTGAATCAATTAGTTCCGGGTTCAGCAAGCATGTAACGCTTAGCTTAACGGTACAGAGCAAAGCCAACATGACGCAAGACTTTCTTACCAAAAACCATCACTTTAATCCTTTAATCACTTAATCTATAAAATCTCTGGTAGACGCTGAAGTTATTTGTCCGCAGGCGTCCTTGAACAAGGAGTTAATCATATAATGATGATCGTACATACTGTTTAGATCTTAAACAGTGTTCTGGCGTTATGACGTAACGTTCAACGCTTGATTAAACTAGCGGCCTATCCTATTAGATGGAGATTTTCGCGATGTGCCCCGATCAGATAATGGCTTTATACTTACATAGTAAGTTTGGTACATTTTGTAATGTTTCGATGTCTTAATTAACCGTTCATAGGTCAACGTTTCGTTGAACTCGCCTCGGATACGTATGTACCGGCGTTATGTAAAGAAATTCAACCACCTGCGACTGTAATATGGACATGTTACATAAAGAAATGCAATTGCCGGCGTCGGGAATATTTCACATTTTATATGAAAAAAAACATTTGTCAATGTAAGACACGTTAGGAATATCTATCTCCGCGAAAAGGAACTGTTTTAAGAAGAATTTCCAATCATTTCACGTTAACATGGCGTTTGCGAAATGAATCTGTCATATACAAATAATCAATGGTCTTTGCATGTCAAATTACGAAATAAGAAAATCTATCTCAGTTATGAATCGAAAATGAAAGAAGTTTATAAACGAAAGTAGCAAGTTGCAGGCAGAATGATGTATGACTTTCGTTGTTTAACTTGTATATTAAGATGGTTTGACTCATTCTGAAAAATGAGTAGATTTTACTTTCAAACGTTTAGTGTATTTTCAGCTGTAAGTAATTTCAGTCTTGTAATCACTAGTCACATAAGTTTTAGTACACATTTATCGTTTAATTTTTTTAGATTAATTAATTTTTGCTAAGACATAACAGATTAAAATGTAACCAATTTGCCGAAAAGATTTAATTGATACGAAATATTGTGCTCATTTATTTTCATGGTATAATTCATCAATTTGAAATCCCTGAGTCAAAGACCAATAAAGCAAAAGTACGGAGACGCTACCATTTGACAGGAATGGCTGGAACAACTAGTTTTCAGACCCTTTCCTGGAATTCTAATTGAAATTCTTTCAGAGCATAATGTCAGGCCCTTTATTAGATTATTTGGTCCAAGTCCATTTGGCAGGCAATTTAAAAACAGGAATCGATATTTTCATAAATTAATCATGATAAAATCCACCCTGCTGTGTAACATCCAGATTAACGCCCCCTGTTGGAGAAATGTCTCCACAACGTAAATACCGACGTCCTCTTGGCAGAAATATCACCATGGAGACAAAGGAATAAAATTCACAATCAGGCCGGAATGGGGACACTAGGATTCTTTGACAATGGGATGAGTCATTTGAACATCAAGCGATCAACCCCCTAAAATTCTGACACAAATTCTTAATTAGTTGAGACATGCCCGGAACTGCGCTTCAAGCAGAAATCGATTTAACTCTTCCCCTGCCAGAAGCGTCTGTGTAGTCCCAAATGCAATAGATATCTGTCGGACAGTACCCTACAGTCCTCTGATATAAATGGGTATAAGATATAGGTAAATACAGTTTATGTCATTACTGTGTATATCTAGTTCTTAAAAAAAGTTTAAAGTCTCGCTCGAACCCGGCGGCAGACTCCGGCGTTCGAACGCGACCATGTTTTGCTAAAATTTAAGATCTTTGTTATGAAATAATTAAAGTAAAAATTCTTCTCTGAATTTCTCTGTCTGTCACCCCCTCCAAAAAAGTTATTACAGAATGTTATTTTTAGCTCATGATATATGACAATTGTATTATTTCACAAAGCTGTGTCTCTGTAAATATTCTAGAATATATACCTCACGCGAGTAAAAAACAGAGAAATTGAGAATTTCTGTAAAAAAAATTAAACATTTGTTTTTTTCCAGTGAAGTACACCCTCGCGCCGACTTATGCGAGGAAAAACACTTTATAATTCCTCAGGCTTTTACGAAATGCCAAACTAATTGATCAATTTTCCCAAAATAATTCTAATCGATATTGCCTCCCTTCTGAAGAAGAAATCTCTCAAGATATCACAGCCCCATACTTGAATCAATTAGTTCCGGGTTCAGCAAGCATGTAACGCTTAGCTTAACGGTACAGAGCAAAGCCAACATGACGCAAGACTTTCTTACCAAAAACCATCACTTTAATCCTTTAATCACTTAATCTATAAAATCTCTGGTAGACGCTGAAGTTATTTGTCCGCAGGCGTCCTTGAACAAGGAGTTAATCATATAATGATGATCGTACATACTGTTTAGATCTTAAACAGTGTTCTGGCGTTATGACGTAACGTTCAACGCTTGATTAAACTAGCGGCCTATCCTATTAGATGGAGATTTTCGCGATGTGCCCCGATCAGATAATGGCTTTATACTTACATAGTAAGTTTGGTACATTTTGTAATGTTTCGATGTCTTAATTAACCGTTCATAGGTCAACGTTTCGTTGAACTCGCCTCGGATACGTATGTACCGGCGTTATGTAAAGAAATTCAACCACCTGCGACTGTAATATGGACATGTTACATAAAGAAATGCAATTGCCGGCGTCGGGAATATTTCACATTTTATATGAAAAAAAACATTTGTCAATGTAAGACACGTTAGGAATATCTATCTCCGCGAAAAGGAACTGTTTTAAGAAGAATTTCCAATCATTTCACGTTAACATGGCGTTTGCGAAATGAATCTGTCATATACAAATAATCAATGGTCTTTGCATGTCAAATTACGAAATAAGAAAATCTATCTCAGTTATGAATCGAAAATGAAAGAAGTTTATAAACGAAAGTAGCAAGTTGCAGGCAGAATGATGTATGACTTTCGTTGTTTAACTTGTATATTAAGATGGTTTGACTCATTCTGAAAAATGAGTAGATTTTACTTTCAAACGTTTAGTGTATTTTCAGCTGTAAGTAATTTCAGTCTTGTAATCACTAGTCACATAAGTTTTAGTACACATTTATCGTTTAATTTTTTTAGATTAATTAATTTTTGCTAAGACATAACAGATTAAAATGTAACCAATTTGCCGAAAAGATTTAATTGATACGAAATACTGTGCTCATTTATTTTCATGGTATAATTCATCAATTTGAAATCCCTGAGTCAAAGACCAATAAAGCAAAAGTACGGAGACGCTACCATTTGACAGGAATGGCTGGAACAACTAGTTTTCAGACCCTTTCCTGGAATTCTAATTGAAATTCTTTCAGAGCATAATGTCAGGCCCTTTATTAGATTATTTGGTCCAAGTCCATTTGGCAGGCAATTTAAAAACAGGAATCGATATTTTCATAAATTAATCATGATAAAATCCACCCTGCTGTGTAACATCCAGATTAACGCCCCCTGTTGGAGAAATGTCTCCACAACGTAAATACCGACGTCCTCTTGGCAGAAATATCACCATGGAGACAAAGGAATAAAATTCACAATCAGGCCGGAATGGGGACACTAGGATTCTTTGACAATGGGATGAGTCATTTGAACATCAAGCGATCAACCCCCTAAAATTCTGACACAAATTCTTAATTAGTTGAGACATGCCCGGAACTGCGCTTCAAGCAGAAATCGATTTAACTCTTCCCCTGCCAGAAGCGTCTGTGTAGTCCCAAATGCAATAGATATCTGTCGGACAGTACCCTACAGTCCTCTGATATAAATGGGTATAAGATATAGGTAAATACAGTTTATGTCATTACTGTGTATATCTAGACACGGACAATCCACAAATGAAACAAGACCAAGATCAATCGTTTGTTGTTTTTCTTCTTTCGTCCACCTAAAACAGAAATTCAAGTCAAACAAATGCATTACTTATCTTATTATTATTTTAAAGTGACCTGAGAGACAGTTTTGACATTCACAGGCCAATGTAGTCCTAAAAGACGCCATTATCATGCGATATAACTATGTATGTACATGTTAAAAGCATGATATGTACTCAGAATTTATATTGTACCGTTTTGAAAAAACAACTAAGTCAATATATTTAAATTCTATAAATCATTTTATTTTATAAAAATAGGTTCTTAGAGAAACTTTATCAAAAGTTTATTAAAAGTTTTTATTTTAAGAAATATTTCCAAAACAAATTTAAGTTTTTAAAAAACTCTTAAACATTTTTACATCAAACACTCGTACAACTAACACACGCAAATGGTTCTTTCGCATTTTGCTTTTAAAGTGTTAAACGGACTCAACAAGGAACATTTCTGCCTATCTTGCTTCGTTAGATATTCTCTGACAGATGTCTTTGTTCTCTAAGTGCGCATGTCCGCTTTAATTAGAGTTACGTCAACAGTTCTGGAGGGGGTCGATGGAATTCCAGATTATGGGGCTCTGCACTGGTGATTAGGCAAACAAATTCGAGATTATTTCATGGAATTATTCATTTAAGATTAATTGATATGGTCGTTCAATCATATTCTACTTTTTTTCTTGATATTCACATAAATATATGTTCGATTGTCATTGAAATCTGTTTTCCTTACTCACAGACACTTACAAATTAAATTCATAACGACGATTAATTATTTCCACGGAAAATTGGAATTGGAATTGCATAAATGTTTGATTCATACAGTTTCTTTGTAGAGAGAATGTCAGTACGTCACAGAAGCAATGACGTCATTATTTGCTGGACATTTTGGAAACTTATGATATCAGCATCTGATTTAGAAGTTTCTAACATTCTTTGGATCAAATATTCCAAGTTAACGATACTTTTTCATCAAGCGAATTGAACATCAAACATCAAAATCAAGGTTTCAAATAGTCAACATCAACATCTTTTATAAAATATCTTTTATAAAGAACTTGCAAGGGTTGCTTGCTTCACTGTCAAGGGTGTTCATCACAGCGTCTTCAAACCCTTCATTTCAAGAAAAACCAAACCTTTGTCTCTCAAGCAAAAAAAACTGTTTCATGTCTCTTATTATTCTGTTACAAAACAATTCTAATATCAAAAGTTAAATGGCCTTCCTAAACACAAAACAACAGCATAATCATGTTTCATGTGTTTTATAATTCTGTAAAAAGAAAACAATATATTAAAAGTAAAAGGCCTTCCAAACACGGTTTCATGTCTTTTAATATTCTGTTGAAAAAATGTATACCTTCAAAGTTCAATCGCCTCTTTAACACAATTCAGTAACGTTGCAACATCACGGCCCTTGTTTAAGCCCTCTCCTAACGTTACCAAACGTTACGATCCCCCGAGGCAATGTTGAGGAGGCTCTTTCAGGCGCGTTCCTGAGTGTTTGCAACAATCCCCGTCTGTCATCGCCCCTGTATTTGCCTCCTCTTATTCCTTCTTCAGTTGTTAACAATGTTTGTGTTTTATCTATTGTCGATCTAACCTCCGAGTACAAGCGCACTAGAACCTCTTCTAAAACGATTTCAATAGTCAAGTGGAACGTTTTTTACAAAAACAACTGTTAACTGTTTTCGTCTGGTTTATGTACAATCTTTGATCAAGTTTCACACCTCCGTTAAAAGGTATTCATACAACTTTTTCTTGGTATGGTTGTTTGTGTTTGTCGCTATTGCGATGTTTTTGTTGTTGCGTTTGTGCTCTGAAGGTAGTTTATCATTTGTATCAAATATGTAAAGCTGTTTTTTATTAGAACATCTTTAGTCAGTGATGATGAGAGGTTCTGTCGTCGTCGTCGTCGTTATCGTCACTGACAGAGTCTTTTATTAACTGTAACATCTCTGTACTTATTTAAATAAAGAGATGTTAGAGACCAACATATTTGTATTGTTTATTGATATTCATATCAAAGAATGCATGTTAGAGAAAGACATATGGTGTGACGTCATAGATTTCAGTGAAACGAAATGTGATGCTTCAAATAAAAAATATTATCATGATGTTGATGTTGAAGACGATGACGTTAATGATGATTATGAAGATGATTGTTATGACATTAATGATGGTGAAGATGACGACGACGACGATGATTAACACAACGTCACTGGATTTCCAACTCTCCCCGCTTAGAGTTTTATCTCGAACAGTTTTACCTTGTTATGAGAAGATGCATTGTAGCAGAATTAGCAATTTAAACCAATAAACGAAAAAATAACGAATAATGAATATGTTACACATTGATCTTTGATAGCATATTATAATTATGTTTTACACAACACTCGTCTCGTTTACTGTATATTGTGGTAAATCGAGCCTGTATTTAATACGTACTTATCTCGCGGAATCATTTACGTATGGAGTAACAGAAGTTTTTAAAAAGATATACAAAGTAACTTCCTCTACTGCAGTTTTCTTCCCTGCGGGGTAATGTGCAATGTATAGATGATGTGCAACATTTACTAACGTATCTCATGTTATTAAGTAAATGTACGATATTCGATTTTAAAAGAGATAAAGATAACTTGTAGGTTATCAAAAAGTAATTTTCTCTCATGTTAGCCACGATGAAGAAGAAGATCTTTATTGATATTCTTTCATGTGATGTTTATTGCACAATCTTTCATCTACAATTACGTTGATTGATAATTCATTCTTTAAAGTAGGGTCTATCTCAAACGAAAGATGCATAAAACTTGATAAGTAGGTCATCTTTCATAAGCATTTAGTACTCCATATTTCCCTCATCCAATTAAAGTTGAAAGACGTTACGGTACCCCAGTAGTTGCACTAGCAGAGCAGGGGGAAATAAGCCAGCCGTTAACTTGGTTATTTAGATTAAATCTAATTCTATACAGGTTACAGGGTTTGCTGCAGTAAATCCATATCATATTGAGATTGTACCTGCGCAAAACACATGCGCAGATTAGATCCTCTGATCTCAAGCACATCTTTGATCTTCTTGCATTACACGTGAAATCATATTTTGGATTGCAACCTTTCTTTTGTGATGTTGTACGCATCGATCAGATGACACCCGGAATTATTGGCACTTCTCATGTAACCCATACTTCAAAGACGTTTTTAATCCACGTCATTTCATTTCTGATACAGCAATTGGTTATGAATGTACTTCTCCTGTGGAATGATCGATCGCATGTGATTAATTGCAGAGCGACTCTGTTTATCTTTCATATAAGTGCCCTTCTGCACCAGCATAATTTTGTCATTTAGGCTAAAAGTTAAATAGAAGATAGTATATGAGTCTCCATGAGATAGTGTGTTTACGACACGAGTGCCTAAATATTAGATTTTCCAAGTGAGCGACTGATATACTGATATTTAGGCATATGTGTCGTAAAAAATAGTATGTAATTGGCATCACAGTTATGTTAATTACAGAAGTCGTAAATACAAAACTTCAAAATTACATTTCTTCCAAGTATATGAGGCATACCCAATGCATGAGAAAATGTGAATCGAGATATGTTTGGTTGTAGGTTATAGATATGAATATGACTGAGTATAAAAGTACATTCAAAACGAGGCTCCAACTAACCTTTGCTTCAAGATTGTTAATTTAATGTTCATACACTCATGGCAAAAATTGTTGTCACCCCCTAATATTTAATTAAATTGGAGTTTATATCACATTGTATGCATGGCAATGTTGGTTTTCCATGGAAATGTCATTACAGGCATGAAGTTACATTAACTCACACTTTACAATGAACAGTGTCAGCGGTTTCATGTAGACCACGTGCATTTCATTGAAATGATGGAAATTTGTCTCCTTAGGTTTGTCATTTCCATCGATTACTATAGACCTCTTTCATAAGATACAGCTTCACGACTATAGTTTCTGAAAAGCATAGACCATGCCTGGTCCCACTCCACCAGGAATCAGACATGAAATCATTGGCATGAGTCGTGGTGGCGCTTCGAATCGTGTCATTGCTGCAGCATGTAACGTCAGTGTTAGAACTGTTCAAAGGATTAAAAGACTGCACGCCATACAGGGAAATGTTGTTCCGAATAAGTCTTCAGGCCGTCCCAAGAAAACTACGGTTCGTCAGGATAGAATTCTTCTTCGTTTGACCCGACGTCATAGACGTCTTTCGTCTTTGACTCTTGCACAGAGATGGGGGGCTCATATTAATACGCCCATTTGCCGGAGAACTGTAGTGAACAGGTTGCTCCAGCATGGATATAAGGCAAGAAGACCTGCCATCAAACCATTCTGGACACTGGCCAACCGCAGGGCACGGCTTGCTTGGGCGCAGCAGCACCGCAGAATCCAACTTGGACATTGGCGTCACGTCATATTTACTGACGAGTCTCGTTTCCTACTGCATAAGGTGGACAGGAGAATGAGAGTGCGACGTTTACGTGGGGAAAGGCTCAATGACGACTGTCTGCAGCATCAGGTTGCCCACGGTGGCGGTTCTGTACACGTATGGGCAGGAATACACCATAACGGTAAAACGGATCTTGTCGTCCTTCAAGGAAACGTCAACCAGAGGTCGTACAGACGTCTTCTTGAAACCGTTTGCCTCCCACATGCAAGAAGAGTGTATGGCAACAACTTCCTGTTGCAGGACGATAATGCACCAGCCCATCGTGCACGTACAGTGAACGCTTTCATTCAGGCACAAGGAGTAACAAGATTGCCCTGGCCTTCAAAAAGTCCGGATATGAATCCGATAGAACATGCTTGGGATCAGCTTGACCGTGCACTTAGAAGACTGGACCCTGCTCCTGCAAATTTACAGCAATTGCGGGCTGCTCTTGTGAATGAATGGAACAATTTGGCTGTTGCAAACATCAACACACTGATAGACAGTATGCCTGCCCGAATTATCGCCCTTGAAAATTCCAGAGGCGGTGCTACCCGATATTAGGCTTGTAAATATACTCTTACATGACTGCAGAATGAAATAAAACCGACAATTGAACTTGAAAATGTAATTTGTTTTATTGATACCCATCCAATTGATACTATATGGATACTGTAAAAAATTGCCCTTTTTCACAGGGACCATACATATCCTAGTAGAATTTCTTAAAATGGCCAGCACAAGACCAAAATACAAGCTGGTATGTTTTACGAATGTTTTTCCCAATCACACAAATCATTCTGACAGTTATTGCATGTTTGATTATTTGTCAACACTCAGTTAAACTTGACGTAGCGTTCTCAGTCTGGGGGTGACAACCATTTTTGCCATGAGTGTATATCTCTAACTGATTTAACCTAAAACTCATTGACTCAAAATATAAGATCTTGAGGAATGTTTGTCAATGGTAGAACCACATTACTTCAGTCGAGCCTTCTGACAAAACAGAAACTTCAAAACTCTCACGGTGAACGATAATTATCATAAAGCAATGGAATAAAAAAGTTCGTCTTCATATTCTTACTGTAAAAAGGGTGGCCAAAGATTCGAATCAATACACCAAACTTTCTACCAAAAAAACAACATTTGTTAAAATATGGCTCTGAATGAAAATTTGATTGGCCTTCTAAGAATGTTATTGTATAATCGACGGAGTATTCTTCTTAACAAAGTTCTGTTGTCAACACCCATAACCGTCAGTATAAAATTGAATATGGGTTTTACATATATCTCGGACTTTCAGACCAGCTATATATCAAACACAAAATTGTAATTCATTGCTGAATACATAGGCCTACATATGTCTAGACAAAACGTGTGAGTGAGGTAAAGTTTACAGAGTAACCCCCTGGAGGATGGTTGCTTCTGGTTATCAAAGAGTGAAGGGTACATCTATCAGTCTCATTACAACGTCTCAATACTGGATTTTCCGCTCTGAGGACAAGCTTGCGCTCAAAAAGAAATAAAGAAAACTTGACGTGACCTAATACGGGTTGCTAAGGCGTCTCGCGAGATCTCGCTGCTGTCGGAAAATGGTTGGTAAAACGCGAATATAATTAATATATTTCATACATACTGAGATAAAGGTTCACAATGTATCTCCCCAGAGCGCTAGCCTACCGGCCTCAGATGAAAGTGAAGTTTACAACTATATGAATCATATCTATACATTTTATATTATATTCTCAAGAAAGTGCATTTCTCTACTGAATAGTATATAAAGAATAGTTAGAATTTCATCCTTCTTATTGTAACACGTTTTACTTGAAGGTTCAAAAGATTCAAGTTGGTATTTTTTACTATCTTGTTTTTTATGTTCAAATATATAATTTATTTTTTTATATTTTCACAGCTGTGATCTGGTAGATAACAACTTTTATTTTATTCCATCTTGTATTTTTTAATTTTTCCGTAACATTTTTTATTTTCATTAATCATAATTCTTTAGTCTGTCAGTCGGGCTCTTCTCCTTGAAATTTACAGAATATTTAAACAAAACGTTTCCATTCATGTTAAGAATACAAACATTGTTTGAGAAAATTGACACAGTTCTTAGTGGCTTTTTTAATACTATCATATTTCTAGTTTATTAGCAGAAAGGAAACATTTTAAATTTATATCGAAAAAAAACTTTTCTCCGTTACAGCTTTTCCCTTTATCGCTTTTATCTAATTCTATTTCTTCATTTTTTCATTTTTCTCGTTTCTAGGTCACTAGAAACTATTATTTCACCTACTAAGGTTAGAAGCATCCATTTACCTTGAATAATGACAACAGCTCTGAAAAATAATCCCAGTGAAATACCTGTCTGAAGTGGGAGCCTCTCAGCTGGTTGAACTGCCTTTTCAAAGAAATAACTCACGGTATTTAGCGATATTTTACCTAGAGATTTGTAACAGTAACGGATATCAAAGATAGCGGATTCTTCTTTTAAAAATAGGTTGGAAACTACGTACAAAATATCCGTTACAGAAGTGTAACCTTATAAGGAGAAGAAACACGGCTATTTTCTTAAATTTTATTTTTTCAAGTTTTAGCTCATGTAAAATGTATTGTCTTTAAAACGTTAAACATCTTATATTTCAACCCGATTATCCGTAGTCGTATACGGATATATCAAGAAAACTGTTGGCGGCCATTTTTGTGTGAACGCCTTTAATTCATTTCATGTTGGCAAACAAAATCAGTCAGCTCGATTAAAAATTTCTACATTTGATTTATACTGACTATCTCAATTGGAAACATTTATTTTAGTTTTTCTGCGATATCACTTTATTTAACCTTTAAAATGTCCGAGTTTTAACGCTCCTATATATGCCAGCTTGATGCTACTATAAACACCGTCATACGATAAGAATTAACTACCCTGGAATGTTGTTTTAAAAACTAAATCTCAAGTCATTTTGTGTCATAATTATCACATTTTGAATTGTCTTGCATTAATCATATCCTTGTGAAATATTGCTTTCGTCGAAAATGCGACTTTTAAGCAAGGTAGCACTCTTTAAGGTTAAAACAAAACTTAAAAAACTTAACAGACATGTAAAGACTGGTATTTTTGGCAGTGAAGATATCTCAATAACATTAAAGGGACTTTCCTTTCACAGGGTGCATATTCTCAAAGTGCTAGTTTCTTTTCCTGTTTTATGTCTAACTCATGTAAAATGTATTTCCTATACACTGAATGCAAGATATTATATTTGATAACAGTTATAAAGCATCGTTTTACCATGGTTGTTCGCTAGTAAGTCTCGACAGCACCGGCTGGAACTACAATAATGTCTCTTTTAGTGAAGACCTAAACATTCAATTGACGAACAAGCCCAGTCTATATAACTCAGCTCTAGGGTGTCAGAAGTTTAAACATCTTCTGGACTCTGTTTGTGTTATAATTGTTTGAAAATATTTCAATATTGAAAAAAAGAGACTTCTGAGACTGAATATTGGTCTATGTATCTCTGAATATCCATTTAAAAGGCCATTTTTGTCTCTTTAACTGTGTCCCAAAAGATGTGTATATCCCTGATGAGTCAATACTATTGACGAAATACTAGTATCGGATTAAAATGATTCTACACGACTATGTGAAGTATGTTCTATTTAATCTATATATATCATCTTCAGAGGTCAAACATCACATTACTCAAACAAATTAAATGTAGTGCATAAGAAAAAATCTAAAAAATCTTTTAAAAACTGCTAGCGTCCATTTAAGTGTGAACACAATTTAATAATTAAACAAAGGGGGAAAATTCTAGAGGCTTAACCGAATATTGCACCTCCCCTTTACTCAAACACATCGTTTTGTTATTGGTAACATTAAGTTTCGTTTTTGTGAGATCCCTTTTTTACCTTTAATGTGTTCACCTCTTTAATTCCTTCGGTGAAAGTCTGCATGTATCTTCCCTGCAGTGATGCCCCTGAAGCTGTAATAGGTTCCCGCTACATGCTGCAGTGTGTGGAAATGATAAGAGGAATTAATTATAGGAGTCCCGCCAGCTCTAGTTAATGTTTCAGGAGCTTGTCTCTATATCCTCCCCACTCCCCCATTAGGGTGATATATAACCCCCTTGTCTGCGCGATAAATCACCTCTAACTAGGAGGATATATAGGTGTATCTACATCCCGGCCTTATCGCTAATTTCTGTCAGGAATCGTTCCTTCAGTTGTCTACCATAGTTTCCATCCAATCTGGCCATTTGTCATGATATATTAGCCATAAATCATTTTTGAACAGTTTTATGACAATACAAGGCGTATATTTAGATATGTAAATAATTTCTTGGTTTTTGGAATTGCACTGAAAGGCCTTGTTCGCCATGCTGCATGATTCTTTTGGAATCTTTTAAGAAATACATGGTCTACAACTATATATTACCGACAGAAAATTAGGGAACTGTGAACTTGAATGCAGCTAAACCCATTGGTCAATCACGGCGATTTTTACATTCACTGTGATTCATAAGTTCCCTTATTTCTACTGAGTTATTTCTGATAAGTTGCGTTACATGTATATACTTACTCTCTAGACTTGCTCCGTACAAACAGTTTTAAACAATTTCATGTGATTGTCATATGTCAACCCCTGTTATTCATTAAGGATTCTCCAAAACTATCATTTTTATAGGAATTCTATTTATTGTTGCCTGTGTATGTGACTGTATTATTCACTGTAAGCTTTACATGTCAACGTATTTTAATATGTTTTAATGTGTAAATATTTTGAATTGAATAACCCACTTAAACATTTGCTTTAAAAATATTGAGGTCATTTCTTAACCAAGACCAGTTACTATGCACACTCCTTATATTTGATTTGTTTCACCTGTGTGTTTGCATTTCCTACAACATCGAATCATCTTTGTATGATAAGTTTTTCTCAAGCTTCAGACATTGTCCTTAAATTTATGTTGGAAATCATTTATTCGTTTTGCTTTTAAATTCATCATCTCACAGTCCTTATAACCTTATTATGTAAGTTATTTCAGTAAAGCAAAATTCTTTGTGTTGAAATTTCAATCACATTTATCATTATCATTTATAAGTATATCTAAGTATAAAAGAAAAAACTTCAAATTATAGAGAACTTCGGATACCATTTACATTGTTCAAATTACATCATGTATTTTATATGTTCATTTTACTGCACTAAGGTGTTATCTTTGTTATATCGTTATTCAGTAAGGTTTTGTCAATGAATATTTTCTCCAATTTTGGTAATACGAAATCGTTCTCACATAAAGGGTAAGTTATTGAGTGCAAATTTCTACATACTCAGTTCAATGTGAATAACTTCTCTAAAATCAAATTCATATGTTTGGTATTTCATCTTTTCTAACGAGCATAGTTCACATATGAACATATGTTAAGGATTCTTCGTATGGGTAATCATCACTTTTCTTTGATATTTTGACAAACTCTTTCAACTATTTTCCTCATTCCAAAGCCGCGGGATGGTCAGTCACATCGCCTGTATATCATAACACTCTCACATACTTACACCAGTAAGAAAACACTCACACCACATAAGTGTGTACAGTATATTAGTATCCCTTTAACATTTCTTATTTACATGGCGCTCCCTCAGCCGTAAGTACTTATTAAATTTCTGAAATTTCAAAGCATTTGTAAACCAAACACCTGTATTTAATAACATCCGGGCAAGGAGTGGAACAGAAAGAGAACAGAATGGCGAAAACAGCTCCTCGCAGGGTCTTAAAGAGCTCACAGTAAAGGTGTTCTCGTTATGCAAGCTGTTAACGTGTTGTTTGGAGTTTGCATCATTAGCAACAAATGTCAGCGATTTGCACCTGGGATAGACAGGTATGGTAATGTAGCTTAAAGTGATTCCAGTTTATTGAACACAGGTAGGTAATCAAGTGTGGAATTTGGAGTTGAAAACAAGTTTTCAGGGGAATATTTTGTTGATGAAAGTGCTTGTTTCGATGGTGTTCCTAATGACATTGTTTTTATGGTCAAACTGGTGCTTTCTGACTCTGTGACTTGTTCAGATGAATATTTTGTTGATGAAAGTGGTTTCCTTTGATGTTCCTCATGACACTGTTTTTATTGTCAAATTCGTGCTAAATCGGTGAAGTTGTTTCTCAGAGACATATTTGGTCATGGTATGCTGTTTGACTTAAAGATGGTTACTTAAAATGGCAAATCGGTTATCCTTGAATACCTTTACTTTATTTTGGGTAGAAGATTGGTGGTAGTTTCAGAGATTTTACAGTCACATTTGTGATACACTGATGTGCAATAATGACATTTATAATCATGTGTTTATTTCAAGATCAGTTGTATTTCAATAGCATCACCACTCCCTCGCCAGCCCCCTGTTTTTTTTAATATAATCGTACAGTAAATCGTAAATCGTAAATCGTAAATCGTAAATCGTAAATCAAAATGTCGACCTTTCCATCAAAAATCATTTTTCATGTAATTCCCTTTCGAAGTATGCTTTCTAAGAAGGACAATTCAGTTCTACTCGATTTAAGTTCGTTATTTTTTTTCAATCTCAACAAATTGAACGAGAAATATAAAGATTCCTAAGACAATACACGTTTCCTCTATTTGCGAGATCTAATTAATTGCAACGGTAAATAACGCAGCTGTCTATTCACTTATCATTTTGCAAGCTTTCGTCTCAAATCGTGACTACATTTACAATTTAACAAATGAAACAATCACGCTGTAAACGAATGAAGTCAATAAAATACCCCATTCTGTTAGCTGAGTTACTATTTCGATAATTACTGTTTATTTACTATTCACTTATGTTTCGCATATTCAACGTGGACCAAAATATATTTATCATTTCCGCTTAACCACGCACGTGTAAAACATGCGAAACCTTTGCTATGTGAGGCCAGCACGTGAAACTCGTGCTTCTAACTTATGTTTATGATTGCACGTGAAGATCGTGCTACTTAGAAATATTTACGATTTCTCATACTTACTTGTGACAATTAGCTTTTCTTTAGGAGAAATGGCAACGTTCGCGAACTAATGAAGAAAGGTCTTTGGGTGCATCGTCTTAATAAAGTCGTGAATTGGATTTGAAGGAGGCATATATGTTACTTGTTAGTGTTTTGATTTGTAGAGGGGAAACGCTAAGAATGATTACTGTGTTCGCTTAGTAATAGGTTCTGACAGTAACGAATTTGTGCTGGTATGGTTTATTGCATCGCCCCTTCAAATGTGATAAACGCGAATATTCAGACAATTTACAGTTACAGGGTAAAACAAGTTTACCCTTTTCATTTGTGTCGACTTAAAATATGAATGGCAAACTGTATTTAAGTATATAAATCAAATTGTAGAGAGGTCTAAAACTGGTATGTTTAGATTTAAGATATACCTCGCAGTAGAGCTCCAAGACCTAATTATACAGGGGCAGAACCACTCTTTGGAAATAAATACTATTTCTTCATTAAATTTTACTCAAATCAGTGCCAAATGCCTTATCTTCATAATGCCAAGCATTCCATTTCTTGAACAAATAATCCATGGTTGTACATTTCGAGAGATCCTTCTTCTTACCTAAAAGATGCCAATCATCTACAGTCAGAGGACAAAGTATGAAGATTCACATAAAATCCATTGGCGGCCATTTTATGTGAACACCTTTAGTTCATTTTGTGTCAGAAAAAGGAATCGCTTGGCTAAATTTTACGTTCTTTAATTGAATTATTACTGCTCCGTTTAGTTTAAATACATTGTCTTTCAATTGGAACCATTAATTTTCATTTTCCTGACAATGTCCTTTTTTTTCCCCTAAAACGTGCTACTGCCCCTTTAAACCTTTTCATCAATATGCGAATTGAAGAATTGAACACCTTTGGACTAAGAGATATGTATATGGTGGGAGGGAACTGATGATATCAAATTGTATTACATGCATGTAACGTTGTTAGCTGCCACTGTTTTTGGTTTGCAGAAAAATCGTGATTTACTAAAAAGCTTTTGTCACAAATGGAGTCTACACGTAAACTTGCATAGCGCAAATACCATTATATAATTCGGAAATACGGGGTATTTTGTGAGCGATAAAATTGATTAAGTATGCAGATTTTCACCATGGAATATCTAGGAGTCAGTAAATTTGTACACTCATGAAGTTGGAAGGTCAAGACTATGTGCTTCAGTATTATTGGTTGATGCCCAAAGGCATCAACCTTATATTACTGTTGATATTTTCAAAGGGAAGCCGCGCCAATCACATGTGCTGTATCCAAATCAAATGACCAATGAACAGAGTTGTAGCAAAAAAATGCGTTACGTCACCCTGTGGATAATACAAAATATTTGGCACATTAAACTGTGGAATATGATTTCACTTTAAATTGTATATTAAAAGAGTAATAATATTTCATATTCAAGACGCTGATAAATGTTAACAGAGTCAATCAAAAACAACTTCATATGAAGAAGAGTCTACATTTGTTCTAGATAAGAGCATTATTTTGCATTCAATAATCGCAAAATCCACTTTTTTATAACCCACGCGATTTAGTTTCGCTAATTTGGCTCGCCTGGCGAATTAAAAAGAATGTTTCTGTAAGTACGCTGGTGACATTTAAATAAGACTATTGTTTACTAATAGGTGGAGCATTTATTACCACGGTACAAGTTATAATTAACGATGTCACTGAATGGTTACGTCGAAAACATGTATTTATCACCAGAGCTACTGAAAATGACGATTGCTTTATTTAGAATATGACATATCGTTGGTTCCAAACTTTAGCTATCAGGCCTGCTTACCCAGTGGATAACGCTTTCGACTTCGGATCATAAGGATCCGGGATCGAATCTCGTCAGATGATCGGAGAGTATTTTGTTTTTTAAAATCTGTAATACTCCTGTTATTAATTAACCATCATGGCTTCTGAGATCAAGCGATGGCGCCTAATTTTTTTCTCTTGGATGTGAAAAACAGTGACTTTGGATGATAAATAGAATATCACCCTCGTGTCTTTGATTGATTGATTGATCAATACTCGTGCTAATACTAGTGCTGGTACCCAGTGTTGTTACTGTTCACTTATCACCCAAATTGGTCGACTAATCACAACCTTCATCTGTTGCATCAACCATGCCTTTTTAAAAGGCTTTTCTAGGACCAGGTTATTGAACAAGGAAACGAGTCGACATCCAGAACCTTTCTATCTTAACAGGACAACCGTGGTAGTACCAGATGGATGTCGCTTGTTCGTACCTTGTTAATGGAAATTAATATTCAATATTATGGACCTCCAAGTTTATTGTGACACTCTATGCAATGTTTTGAACAACGTTGTCAATCACTCTCGAATACGGAATAACAGAGAAGATGCACTGTAAGATATGCGTTTAGGCAAATATTATAGGTCGGATCATTAAGGCAATATAACACAATGTTTTGAACAACGTTGTCAATCACTCTCGAATACTGAATAGTAAATTATGCTAATCATCATACCTAGAAAATTATTGCTTTTACAAGAGTATTCTTGAACCAGAGATCTACATTTTGAGATTTATTTCAAAAAGAGACTTGCTACGTACTCTAATATAAGTTTAGATGCATCAGTCACAAACTTAATATACAACAATATCGATACCATACAAATGTAAGTATGAATGTACTAAAATGTGCAAAATGTTAGTACAATTTGACTTTATTTAAGATGAATTCCATGGCCACAAGCCATCCTTTTTCCTAACGGACAAGGGATGTTTTTTTCGTAATTACTTCACAAAATGCAATTTTCCTGAAATGCAATCTACTACTTTCATTCATTCACTCACTCATTCATTCATTCATTCATTCATTCATTCATTCATTCATTTATTCATTCATTCATTCATTCATTCATTCATTCATTCATTTCTCTAAAACGTTTGAGCTTATAGATATGTAAATACAGATCTGATGCACTTTGCCTTTTTTACTTTAAGAACTGCTGGAAGTATGCTAAAAAAATTGGTAACAGTATTAAAAGTACAACAGTACATGTAATGATGGATAAGTAATGAATGTCAATCATTTGCAGAGAGACGCTTAACGATGAACCATTCTATAAGCCTATTTGGCCTAATGGGTAACAAATATTAATAAATATACTAACTGAACGTGCAAACAAGTATGTTGATCGACTAAAGATGTATCCCATAAAAATAATTGTATATGTGTACCAAATCTACTTAATTTACTAACTATCGACATTTTGCCAATGTTAGAAAAAAATCCATGATTCCTAGGGACATTCATAACTAATTTGGAAATTGTCTAAACAAACATATAAGAAGTAAAATAAACAAAAATCAAATAGACTGTCAATTTAAAAAGGTTAACAAAACTAAGGATATTACGTCAAGATGATAACCGTTTCATTGCAATATTGTATGGCCTTATAATCAAACATCTTATTCGCTGTTTTTTGCTCATGTGGTTACACAATACTGATTGTCTTTGCGCCGTCAATGTCCCCGTGGTCATAATGACGTCATCCTATATGAACTAGTTTCTGTACAAGGAAGGTATTTGTTTTCCATAGTCAGGTTTTAATGCCGATAGCGTTTTTTACAATTTGGCCTTTAAATGACATTTTAAGAAAACATTTTGCGTTGAACCCGACTAGCTGACAAGGAAGTCATAGACTTTTTAATTACCATTTTTCAAAAAAATGTTTCATTTTCATTTTAAATGACACACTCAGTTAATCTAATGCACTGAACAACCCGATTAGCAAAAGAACGTCATTTAAATTTTCAAAAACGAAACCTAAAACATTACAATTTCTGACAGCTTATTTAAAATAAATCAGTTTCATGCTAATTGGCGAAAGGAACATGTTTCCAGTCTTTAAAAAAATATATCTGCTAAGAGAGGAATGCATAAAATTTACAGTTTCTGCATAATCGCTAACGAAGGCGATAGATATATTTATACACTTGTGATAATTACGTGTTTGGCAGATGACGCCAGTTGTTAGTTGTCTGCAGGGTTTCAGACGCTGAGATAATTAAATTAATTACCTCAATAAAGTGTTAACATCAGACAAGTATCCACAAGTGGTTTAAACTCAATCACATAAGGTTTTAAACCGACATTCCGCGATACATACTTATAGAAAATACAATCAAACAATGATTGCAGAAGCTGGATGTGTGAGGGATTTTATGAACGCTTCTCTACACCTAATCAAAAGATTCTTGAAAAGAAAATCTATGAACAAACTTTTCAGAACAGTTTGCTTTTAACCGACATTTAAAAGGTGATTTGATGAAAAGATTAATATCATCAGACATATATAAGAATGTTGCATTCGCAACAACAATTTTTTTATTTTAGTTACTTACATATGGACGAAAATGTTTAATGAATGATATTTTGTACATCAATAACTCATAGCTCCTAATGGCAAACAACTATGAAAATCATTATCGACTTTATGGTAGACGTAATTTTAAAAACCCGGTTCATGTTTGACTTGTTTTAATGAAGGCCTAATAATGTTGTACCATCAATGACTTATATCAATTGATAGGTTAAATTTTGTACGCCAATCGATTCAACTATTTTATTCAATGTAAAATTAATAAATTTAATAACACCATTGGCTGAATTAAATTCGGAAGAAATTGCTTCCACTTGACACAGTCATTTTTGAATTTGCAGATAATTTGATCTTGAATTAAAGCCAGCAGCCTTTCGAGTGAGGATTTTATATACCGTATTTCCTTATTTTTTCAGCACCCCTTTACCCCCCGGCGCTTATTAGAGGCCCGGCGCTTATTGGAGACCCGGCGTTTATTTTTTTAAAGAGAATTGAACTTTGTTTTAAGTCTTCTTTTACCATGAATACCTGTAAAATGTTTACTGAGGGAGCATTTATCTAATGATTTGGACCCGGCGGTTATTAGAGACCCGGCGCTTATAAGAGGCCCGGCGCTTATTTTCTATACTACCTATGACCCCCGGCGCTTATTAGAGGAAATACGGTATATATGATCGAACAAGGCCAACGCTATCAACAGAACCTGGATGAAATCATGTTGATATTACGTACGCTTCTTTCATTCCTCACATGAGCTTTGCTGTTACTTCTTGTTGATCGATCATCACAAATGATAAATTCATAGAAACTAATTGATATTTTACCAAAGCAAGTTTCAAAAGGGTGATGTCTTCAGAAAATCTAGTTTTCGTTTCGTCAGTGTAAGATAAGTAAGTTAAAATAATATTCTTTTTTCCAATTTCGTAAACAAGTATTTGAGACATCGCTTGCTCATATATACCATTTAACAACTGAATGCTGCTACAGAAAACGTCTTTTGAAAAGGTCAAGTGTAATGAAGATGGCCAAAGAGCTGCTGTTCTTTTGTGGAAAATGTAACAAATGACAATGATTGTGAAAACCAGCTTGGCCCTCTTTCACAAAGAAAACGTAACTAAGGTTAACTCCCATTCTTTAACTTTACACTTAGGCTGCTTTGTGAGGGAAGCAGTGATTTCGTAGAATTGATACTTTATATTTGTTATTGAATATTTTTTTGAGTATCCTATTTTGATATCCTATTGGGACTACGAACTGTTGATTTCGTACATTGCTGTATGATTGATATTTTATGTTTGTTACAGAAATTCTTGAATAGTTTTTTAGTATCTTATTCTGATGTTTTTGGGACTACAAACCGTTGATTGCGTATGATTGATATTTTTATATTTGTCATATGAGTTCTTGAATAGGTTTGATGTATTGGAGAATGCGTGACAGTTCAGTGGAGATGCAGTCTGTGACATGTGACTGAATATGTTATTAAGTGTGCCCACAATCTTGAGAAGTTAGAAGTTCTGACAGAAACTGACCAAATATCAGGAGTGAACTCCTATTGTCAGGATTAATCGGAAAATTTACATTTGAGGTGCAAATGAGAAACAGTCTTTTGTGTTCAGAAAACAGAAAGGTCTATTTCAACATTCAAGCCCTTTGGAGTCAAGACAAAAACGGTGAATTATCATATTAAAATCTCAGCTGTAAAAGAACATAGTTTCCAATGTCTAATGTATAATGTTTTGACTATGACACACGTTTTTATCTGGAAATTTGTTCTTAGTTAATACTTACGATGTTATTAGATCATTTGTCCCTTGTTTGGTGTTTTTAAGGTATATTTGTGAATCATCATCTAAATGTATATTTTTGGATTTAGAGGTATTTTCAAAGAATTTGATTTTATTCACCAGGGTATGTTTCACCCAAGGGCAAGCGTGCCAGAAATACAGTATCAAGATGTGAGATACAAATATCCAAGGTCAGACATTGTTATTGCTAATTTCAAGATATGTTGACATGTATTTGATAAGTTAAAGTATAGATGTCAAAAGTTTGAGAATGAAAGTTTCCTCCTTTTTGTTCATATTAAGCTTATCAGGCCTGGACTTATTGCTTGGCATTGTGTCCGTCCGTCCATCTGTCCGTCCGTTCGTAATTATTTTTAATTTTCGACTTCTTCTCCAGAAGAATAAGGCTTACAAACCAGAAACTTTGTGTACAGACTCCATGACAAGTGAGTGTTATAATTCATAGCTAGGGCTAGGTGAACCGTTGGATCCTATACTGTAAATTATCAATGCATATTTGGTAGCCATTTTACTAAATGTAGGGTTGGTCCCTTACAACTTTTTACATTATCTTTGAATGTTTGAGAAATTTCCATTTTTGAATTGATAACTGGTATCTGTTGCCCTGTGGACTTTACTAAAACCTTTTTTCTTTTCATGGTCTTCTCAAAAACCTTCTTGCCCTTTCATCGTCTTCTCCAGAAGCACAAGGCATAGAATCCTGCATACGTTTTGTAGAGACTCATGTTGTTATTCTCTAATTGTTGCAATGCTACATGTTAATCCCTATGTTGAAACTTGTGCCAAAGCCACAACATATAGCATCAGTGCTCTCAAAACTTGAGATTTGAACTTGAACTTGATGGCTGAACCTATGGTACTGGTGGATAATCCCTAGGACAGAAGAGTTCGAAGATTTTGGAAAGTGGTTGATTTATCAGGAAGATAATGAGGTGTTTCTTGTCTAGTTGATATTAGAATATGATTGACAAAGATTCGCATTTACAAGATATGACTTAGCTCTGAGTCATTTCAGGGAAAGGAGTATTTACTTTTTAAATTTATAAGTTGGAGAGATCATTCATGTTTATTCATCATTACTGAAGTAATTGTGTATGGTGGGTTGCTGATGTATTGTAAGCTCCATTTGTACCATCTTATATTAAAACCATTAAGGATAAGTAACCATCATTTCCAATCAAAATGCCATCATTTCAGACCAGGGAGGCTAGTGCCAACGTCCTGTTTCAAGAAAGTCTCATTACATTTTCAGAATATCTATAGCAAGAACTATCAATAAAGTATTTATGAAGATGAGGAAGAGAGATAATTATTCATTGAGAAGAAACTTTCAAGAAACAGTTGCAATCCTCACAACTTCACGGACTAAGAACAGCAAGGTTTTCTGGATAACAACTTCTTTATGTTGTGAAAATCATAATGCCGAAGGGTTAATGCTTACACAATCATCAGATTTCGGGGATAGCAAGGTAGAATATCCCAAAACATAATAATTTTCTTAATAAAGAAATTGTCATCCACAAAATCTTGCAGTTTGAATGTTAACCACTTATAAATTCCCTGGAAAGACTTCACTGAACAGGCTGACGATGGACTTCTTGAAAAAATGAAAGAAGAAGTATTCCAAAAGGGAAGAGTTTATTTATTTATTCATTGAGTACCTCTGGCAGACTAGAGTCAGAACATGGCTAGGACAATGGAAGCAGAGGAAATGAGTATCATATACACAAGATGTTTAGTTAGTCCGGTACGAAACACAATCGCAGGCCACAGTACCATCTAGATGTGCAGTAGATAAACCTGTACACGAATAACATGGCTACACTTGCAATTGAATAAATAAGAGAAAATAAATAATAATTACAAAGTAAATCACCATTAACATCATCACAAGCCTTTATTAACTCAGACAGCTTACACAGATCTGCATTAACTTAGTACATCTCAAGGGAGGTGTGGAAGTCGTCTATGAGACAACTCGGATCCAAAACCTCAGAAATACGAAAGAACTAACAGAACACAAACTGCCTCCATCGAGTGCCAGGATTTAAATCCAAATAAGTCACACAGAAGCGTATAGTTTTAAATTTGAAAATATGCATACTAATGCCTAGACTGGGAGCTGCCTATTGCCAAGCTAAACAGTAATCTGCAAATTCAACAAATCTAAGAAAAATATCCCTGCACAAAAATTCTTTCAAATGTCCACAAAAATAAACCAGTAATATTTTCAACAAGTCAGGACACAAACCTAAAGCTAGGGTTATATTGAAATGCGTTGAATTCTTGAGAAGCAAAGTTAAGTGAGTACTGTCTGAATGATTTTCACACCATCAAATGATAATCGGCTCTGTACAAGCAAGAGTCTGAATGGTATTATTCCCAGATAGGAACTGCAAGAGAAGGCTATGTATAAAGAAGGACTCTAGCAGCCCGAGTGCCATAGAGGACACTCAGTGATCAATCACGCGGAGGGAGACAGGTCAGGTTGAAGGTTAGTACGGATTGTTCTGAGTTCAGCTCTCGGCCGGTGCCTCTTCACCCTCCGCTGCCTCACCCTCGCCCTTGCCCTTCAGACCCTGGCGCCAGTCCGGTGTCTTCACCTGGGGGAAGGAGGAGATCACAGTGTCAATATGAGGAGGAGAAGAATATTCAATGGGTCATATCTGTTTAAATGGTGTGAAGTTTTAGGTAAAAAAGGAAAATGAAATTTCTAGTACCAATTGCAAGACAAATGCTTTCAAATCAAAGTAGCATTTCAAAAAGGAACATTTCATGTTTGCTTTAGCTATGAAACCCATTCCCTATCTCAATAATCAAACACCGTTCACACTAAAATCGCTGTCAGCACTTCTAGTTTGCCCTTACCTTCTTCTACAACTACAAATAATCGGGAATAGGAAATCTTGTTTCTAATTTTAAAGTTACCCTTGCTAGTTAAGCTTGGACATTTACAGCTTTTACAACTTGTCATACTGACATTAACCTCATGAATACCGGTATAACATTGTATACTTAACTTTCTAGCTAATATTTAAAAAGAGATCAAGATATATTCAATAAGTGATAACCCATATCAGAACCTGTCGATTTCAGATTAAAGAAAAGAGACATTTCCAGTCATACACTCACCTCTTCCTTTTCATCAAGTGCAAATTTGTTCTGGCCGGTGGATTTGAGATTGCTGCGGAAATCTCTGGACTCTTTCTTGTCTAGTTTGGCGAGTTTGCTTTCTGTCTTGTTAACCTTTCTGAGGACGGGTTTGATACTGAAACACAGAGGACATAAAGTCAGACAAGAGAATCAGACTTGGACAAGAGTCAGACAAAAATTGGGAAAAAGTGGAAGACAAAAGTTTGAAAACAGAGTTATACAAGAGTCGGACAAAAGTTTGATAAATGTGTAAGAATAAAGTTTGAAAAGAAGTTATACAAGAGAGTCAGACAATTAAAGACATCTTAAGGAAAGAATGAAGTAAATTATTCTGTGACACTGCCTCTTAATGCAGTTTGATTGTCAGTTTCCCTTCTGTTAAAGGCTTGAGAGTATTCAAAATGTACCTGAGATATATTGAGAGATATTCTCATAGGGTATATACTGTACAGATTTTTCATTTCTCACTTTCATAATTCACTCATATCATCACATTCATTCATTAAAGTGACACAGAGTATCTTTCTTAAAATTTTATATCGTTTTGATAAGCTACAAAATATCTTATATGCTGATTGAAGTTTATATCTCATCACTGGACTTGCAAATATATCCATTTATGCATAATATCTCTAAAATGCTTGATTTTATGGAAAAATCAAGAAAACATCTCAAATACGTTTAATATTCGAAATTATGCATCCAATTAATCTACCTATTAGTTACAATACCTAATAAACACTATCGAAGCGAATAAATCTTCCTGTTAGCTTTTGACAAGGTTTCAAAATTACGTTTGGCAAATTTGCGCGCGCCACTCGAGCCACATTGTCCGGTTTTCGATCAAAATCCCGACATTGAATGGCCGTATTTTCGCTCTAATGTACTGATTGACCTTTAACTTGTTATTTTCAGTAACAGTTAGTGGTTCCCGATGTAATAACATCGATTTCAAAATTTGACATATGTGATCCTATCAACATACTCTGTGTCTCTTTAAGACAAATGATACTTACAATTTGCCCTTGGTGTCATTGACCTTCAGTGTCAGCTCGTTGATCTGTTGGGAAAAAATGTCACAATTCTTGTTTTAACAATGCATCTCTTATATGAAAGTAAGCTTTTGAGAGGCAAATCAAAAGTTCAGCCAAGGTATAAGTGACCAAAAAGCCTGCCTCAATATGACATTATTTCACGTCATTTGACATCAAACTGAAGATGTTTAAAAGAACTGGTTATCTAATAACAAATATTTATGGATAACAACTTCTTTATTCTGAGAGCATGACGTTTCGATACAACGTTTCTGTAACATATCATTTTCAAGCATGTTCTCTTAAAGAAATAATATGGAATTGGAGAATATTCAAATTATGAACAAGGATGAATTCTGTGGATAATTCACCTCGAATTCCTGCTTTCTGATCTTGATCTCCCAGTCGTAGACGTCTTCCTCAAGAGCGCACACCTTCGCGTGAAGGTCCTTGCAAAGGCCGGACAGGTCAGCTGTAATACAGGTAATTAATCGTTAACTTAATTATTATTACACTGTTCCATATTATTTTGATAGTGAAATCTTAAACAAAGACATCTTAAAAATTGGGAAACTAGGTCATTCATAAACAAGTTGAGTTGAATTTCAATAGAATGTTATTATTTGTGATTCTGTTTGCTTTGTTTCTTTTAATTGCAGCCATTATTCAAATCATATGTGAACAGAAGTATTTACCTTTTTACAATATAAGACACATTGAATTTAGCATTGTATCTTTTTATAGAGTTATTGAAAATCCTACTCATGTTATTTCACTGCAGAATCCATATCATTCAATTACCTTCTGAAACTGCAAATTACACACCTCAAAGTTTTATCAACTATTTCTAATTATGTTTTAAAAATCTCCCTCTTTTCACTAAGTGCTAACTAACTATTATCAGTTATTTCCATGTTAAAATAAAACCAATGGAGTGATGAGATTTTACAGCTTAAATAAATCAACAACTGAAATAACTACAACTTAAAGATCTAGACAATGATTAAAATCTACAATTTGTGAAAGTACTCAGAATTTTCTAATATTAAAGAACATCCGAATGTTTTACATCTATCACAGACAGAATGATATATAAAGCAAATATAGACACTGTCTGTGTACAACATACTTAATCACATAAGCAACTTCACGTGGATATATGAATACTAAGCCTGCAGTTGAGCACGTAAAGAAAAGCAAATATTGCTGAATAAAAAAATATAAGCCTTTTTCATAGCATCTTCATAAAACCCTGGTTTAAATAGCAATCCATCTCAAACAACCCCTTAAAGATCAAGTTGTTTACAGACCTTTTGATTTACCAAATAAAACTGTCAATCATTTTTTTTTAAATCAAAACTTTCCTTTCTAAATTCAATTAGAATTGCTAAAATCATAATTGCTATGAAAGCTATGATCATTACAATCTGAAGTAGCTCTTATATATATCCCAAAAAGAAAATGATTTCTAAACTCTCAGCAAATATTCCAGGTTGTGAAATGAACCTTGGATCGTTGAGGGTCTGTTTTGCTATTTATCAAATAAAGAATTGGTAAGTGTTTCTCATAGAATGTATTGCATTTTACTTATTGCTACAAAGCTAAAAAAAACAGCATATTGTTTGCCATTGTTGCTAAAGCTCAAATAATATAGCATATTGCTTGCCATTGTTGCTAAAGCTCAAATAATATAGCATATTGCTTGCCATTGTGCCAAAAACTTGAAGAATATAGCCTATTTGCGTTGTGCAAAAAAATACTCAAAGAATATAGCACATTTGCATTGTGATGAAAGAATAAAGCATATTGTTTACCTTTGTTGAAAAGCTCAAAGAAAGTAAAGCCGTGAGCGCAAAGAATGGTAGAAAGTATAAAAGAGCGGAGTGTCGCAATGTTGGCTAGTAGCAACAGTTTTATAAATATAGAACCAAACTGAAGATGAATAAGTGGGTGGCAAATGAAAGCAGCGCATATGAATCCAGCGATGGTCTGAGAAATAACTACAGAGATCATCAAAACTGCCATTATATAATAAAATAATATCTCTATCTCATCCCTATAGATGTTGCATAGCCTTGTACCTAAAGCTAGGAAAATACGAACAGTGGCTCTATATGAATTTATTTGTGGTCACCGTGATCATAGGATTAAGTTAAGGAGGATAAATGGTTAATCAGTTATTTCAAAGGATGCTTGAGCATGATGACCACATTTGCCCTTTACAGTTTTTTTAAATATAGAAAATTTAAAAGCTATTTGTACATCTAAATGTAGAAACATTTAGCACATTGTTCAAATGATAGCTATTCATTTGTCTAATATAACTCATGAATTCACATGAATTTGAAACTATATAAATAATTTTGACACCAAGTTCCACACTTATTAACTCTGTGTTACAATGTTGCACAGACCAGAAGAATGAGGTGTTCTGTGCAACTATGTAAAACATTTTGTCACTAAGTTCCACATTTAAAATCTCTGTGTTACAATGTTCAACAGACCAGCACTGCCTCAATGCTAAAGCAAGATGATTGAGCGCTACAGTACAGTACATGTTTGTGAACTACCACTCATAGAAGCTGTGATTTGATACAAGATTGATTATACCACAGAAAATACTACATTATTAATATGTGTCTCTACCACACATGTGATTACAAAGAAAAGCAGTGTAATTGGTAAGACTGTAACCAAAATATTTCATTTTTGATACAAGCATTCATAATTTCAGAAAAGCATTATCATCAAATTCTATTTTTTTTTTTTTTTAAAGACATAATTCTCTTTTTAAATTCTGTTTTCTTGAATATATTTTTTTCAGATATCTTTATCTTCAGATATTACAATTTTAGTAATAGCCTAAAATGAAAACATAAATAAAAACCCTATATGAAATTGAAATCATCATTTTGCCCCTCATAAAAAATTCTCGAAGTCTCTTTCTTACGTAACGCGTCCTGCGAAAGCGGCTGCTGTGGTGGTGATGAAATCACATGTATGGAAGGCAGTAACACAAACATACTTACACTCTGAGGGTCCGGCAAGCAACAAGAGAGTACATTGTCAGACATTTCATCCAATAAGCTTGCCCTCTACTCAACCAACCATCCCCGTAACAATTAGTCAGTTAGTATCGTCTACTGCTTTGCTTAAATTAGCATCCCTTACACGACTTTCAATTGTGATGAATATGCATCTTTATTTTCTTTACATGCGGGAAGGGACATCCAAACTGAGGGTCAAGAGACGGTGAACGCATGAACTATTGATGCTCGGGTGTCCGTTCATAAGTTGAAATTAATGACATTGATGTGAGGAAGTGTAAATATCATACATGACAAATATCATTTAGTTCATTTCATGGTCCAGCAACTCTATCTAGTCATAACATGCTGTTTCCCAAAGTAAAAATAGAAAAAATGCAAATGAGGATAAAATGACTACAACCTTGATTGTTCTCAACTTGCTTAATAAATGCAGATATTACCTCATGCTTTAAAGAGACAGTAAGACCAAGGTAGATTGTAAATAAAGATCTGAAAGACAACTATTGTTCCTCCATTTATGATTATTATACATGTTGAAACATGCTAAGGATAATATTTTGATGAGCAGCAAAAAGAGCAAAGAGAAATAAAGTAAGAAATTTATTTCGGCCCCACTACCCTGGTCTTACTGTGCCTTGAAGTAAAAGCATTCCCTATGCTGGTGAACGCATCTTTGCTTTAGTTTGACCTTCGAATAAGAATATAACTATGTTTTTATGAAAATGGAATGAATTCTCATTCTTAGGTCAATATACTATATCCTGTATCAATCTTAACCATAAGGAGTCTTTGCTTTGCTCTCTCTGTGAGCTCTGAGTCTCCCTTTCTCCACAGCTAGTGCATCTAACCTTGATCTTGAGGACGGGTAACCTCTGACCCAGTACCTGAATACAACCCTAGCTCTGAATACCATAAGATATTGATAAACCTCCTTTCCCCAGCTCCCCAACTCTGAACTAAACACACCTTGGCCTTTAAGGCCCTCAGTCTTGAGGATGGGCACCCACCCAAATCCTCTTCACATTTGTGAATACTAAATTAATATATATCTCCTCCAACTCCTAATCTCTGAACTCAACACACTTTGGTTGTTCCCTTCTACAAAAACTTTCCCCAAATTTCTCCATCTTTTAACCCAACACACCTTGGTTCATGCCCTCGGTCTTGAAGAAGGGCACTCTCTAAGATTAATATTAAACTCCAGATCTCTAAGACATTGATAAGACTTCCAATCCCCAAATGCCAAAGTCATAACCCATAACTATCCCTGAATCTCCCAAGCTTGGAACCCAACACACCTTGGTTCATGCCCACGGTCTTGAAGAAGGGCACTCTCTAAGATTAATATTAAACTCCAGGTCTCTCTAAGACATTGATAAGACTTCCAATCCCCAAATGCCAAAGTCGAAACCCATAACTAACTTGAGGACGGGCACTCTCTATCAGATAAATATAAAACTCTGAGTCTCTCAAAGACATTGAAAAATCTCCTTATCCGTGAATCTCTCTATCCGATCCCAAACTGCCCATCTCTGAAGCCCATCCCTAACTCCAGGTCTCTCTAAGACATTGATAAGACTTCCAATCCCCAAATACCAAAGTCGAAACCCATAACTATCCCTGAATCTCCCAAGCTTGGAACCCAACGCACCTTGGTTCATGCCCTCGGTCTTGAGGACGGGCACCCTCTCGTTGATGTACTGTATCTTCTCCTGTGCCTTCTTCATGGCCTCATTCCTCAGATCCTCAGCAGCCTTCTGCATGATAAGCCTCTGCAACAGACACACGTCGCCGTCAGACTCCGCTACACACGACTCATGCTACACGACTACACAACACAGTCACATGGCCAGGGAACATCAACAAGACCGTTTAAACTTTAAAGACTCGAGGAAACTTCAGTTATTTACATGTTAGTTGAAATGTAGATAAAAGTTGAGGTTCCCGTAGCGTTAGAAGTTAAGAAAGAATGACAGACAGAGAATTACGAAATAAATTTGAAGTGACAATTAAGACATGCCAACAAAAATGAATAAAAGCATTTTAATGCAAGAGCATGTTATATTTGCAAACAAAATTATAGACAATAGAAATATTAATCATGTTAAGGACATTTACAAGCTTATTATTGTAGTATTATTTTTCAAACAGCGTAATTAAGAATTAGTAAAGCAACTTAAATACCTGTCATATTGTAACAGTATATTATAACAGTAATACAATTAATACTAAAACACTCACATTTCAATTAACAAAGGCTGATTTTATAGGTTATGTATGGACCCTTCCAAACTGGTATTCATTGGGGCGTGAACCGACTGAGAAAACAGCTATATGACACTTATTTGGGACTTAGTTAAAGTGCACCTAAATGTTGTAAAAAGGAGCTGTATTTAAATGCACTTGGGATAAGCAATCACTCACAAGTTTTTCCCATCAGTACTTTCACTAAGGCTTATTTGGTTTATCCTGTGCAAAATTAACACTTAACAAGGGGTTTAATTGGGGGCCAACCTTCCCTTCCCATGTTTGTATTGCGAGCGTTTTAGTACAAGAAGTATTATGTTTAGGTGAGCTAAGGTGTTACGTAACTGCCTAACACATTTGAAGGTAGAGACTCACGATCTTGGAGTATATGTCAATAATTAGGATTAATATTAATTGGTTAACGAGGCTGGTTTAATGTACCTTCAGAAGTTTCTTCTTTTCGGGTGACAGTCCCCCGAGACCTTTCCTCTTTCCCTTCTTCTTCTTCTCTTCTTCTTCCTTACGGCGGGAAGCCTGTAGTCAGATGACAGTTATATCACTGGTAGGCCAAGGCAGACAAGGTCCGCGGCTCGGAGCCACGCAGTTATGACTCGCGTTAAGCAGTCATTCATCTATACCAGCCTCGTGTAGTACACCTATACCTAACGAACTTAATTAATTAACCTACTTGATGCAGCCATAGTTTAAACCTACACAAGCTCTATGTCCAGTCAAATTTTGGTTTTTATGGTTTATTTGTTCAGTGATGAGGGAACTGACTTTTGAGAATTTTGATTCAAGCCCCAAGCCCCACCCTGGGTTGGTATGCATTGACAGAAAGCAGACTCAGTGGGTTTATGTGGGTGGCATGGGAGTTGCATGTAGACATAGAATGGTCTGAAAAAGAATTAATTGGAGTTTTAACAAACGGATGAGAGTTTTTGGAGGTGGAAATGCATTATGGGCCAAAGCTAGGCAACAGCTTACTGTTGAAGATAAAAGACAGGAGTTTATAGTATGTTATTGCACAAAGTATTAGTAGAATTAGCTAGCTAACTACCATTGTGATACATGAGTGACAGACTATGGACGGACGGACGGACAGAAGAACTAGTCTAGCTTGCTAGAGGACTGGCTCAGTCCACAGGGTGAGGCTTGCACAAAAATAGCCAAATTGGAAAACCAAAGAACTTTTAGTAACTATGAAATGATCCCATGGTGGCACTTAGAAAACCCTCATCCAACAGAATTTCAGGCTTAGTCTCGACTGAAATTCAAGGTGTGTTTTTGTCCTGGGCTGTAGGCCTCTAGCAGGCTTCAGGTATTAATAGATAGCTGGTTTGACTGTCCGAGTACCATACACACCGTACCAACTGCTGGTACGACCATAAGGTCTTCTACTCAGTTCTACTCAGTTCTACACTCTTACGTCATATCAATGTTCACAAATGTATAACTTTGTATGAGAAAGTTGTCTTATGTTTTATGAATGTTTACAAATGTATTACTTTGTATGAGAAGTGTTGTATAAATGTTCACAAATGTATTACTTTGTATGACACAGTTGTGATTGTATAGTTTTTCAAAAAGTTGAAAACAAATGTTTTCGAATTTGACTTTCTTGATGGCTGTTGAAACGTACAACAGCCGGATGAATTTCAATGACATGTGCGCATAATGGGATTATGTATGCTAAATGTATTGGTGCATCAAGTCAACGGCGTGAACTAATATAAACAAAAACAGACGTATTCAAACATGTTGCAAGCCCTGAAAATAGATCAATAATTAAGTCAATTTCATACTTTTCAAATTTGTAATGTCAAATTGTATTTGATACGAAAACAAGTGTTAATTTCACACTACGTCCTACTGTTTAGGATATAAAGAAACACAGCATGGACATCGAAATGAACATCTGACAATGAAGTGAATGAAGTTGATGAACTGATTGATGGAAGCTTACATGTACTTATTAGCTTGAAATCAACTATGACAAAAGTGATAATGTATAGCTATTCTAAATGAAATTTATTGAAATTGAATTGAATAAAAAAAAAAAAAAAAATTTATGAACTATTGATTGAAATTTTTAAGAATCACATGAACGACTAATGACATCTAGAATGAGGAAGGAAGATAATGAATGACTGCTGAAATGAAGAGATGAATGAGATGAAGTAATGAGTGAAATGATTATGAATTCTGATTCAACGTGGCAGGTAATGATTACCATTTTTCTTTGACAAGAGAAATATTTCAATACATTATTTCATATGTTTCAACCCATGGTAATACTGGTCAATTTTGATTTCACAAGAATAAATTAATTCAAGTAGTAATTATTTATACGAAAAAGGATAGGACTTGCATAGCAGTTTTTGATTACACAAATATGAAATTTAATTTATTAAAATGAAATGCTTTCTATCAACATGAACCAAAATTATTTTTTTACTTTTTTGATAATCATTTTCAGCCAAGTTGTTGACAAGGTCCCTATAATCATGAACTAGATATGAATTGTTATTTCAAACAAAGAAGTTTTAAAAAACCTGATAAACCAACAATGCTGCCTCTCTTTCTTAATCTTTTTCCTTTAAGATTTTCGCTTAAAAGTTCAGGTAAGAACTCTTTAATTCATGAAAATAACGAAATATATATAATAATATTTAACAATTACTAAATTTATTCTGCGATAGAAAATAAAAATCGTGCTTTACTGGAGGCAACAGTGTAATTATTTGTATTAGATTCAGTTTATTAAGAACAGATCCACTTTGATAAATCCTGAGAAAACTTCCTTTAAGAATTTCAATTTTTTCAAAATGAAACTTCAAATCTTCTCAGAATTATCAAACATGAAACACTCTGAGAAAAGCAATCACTACACTTAGAATATAGAGAAAGAGTCTTAAAGTTAAGTCAGATTTGAAATCAAATGAAAAGAAGAAGAAAAGTATTTAACAGAGAAATAGAGTTGTGTAGTGACCGCTTCCTGGAAGCCGATATTAATGATATGCGAGAAGAAAGGTCGTGACCTACCTCCTCCTTCTCCTGTCTTTCACGTTCTAGTCTTTCTTCTTCCATTCTTTGTTCTTCCTGAAATTCAAAACACTCCACTCAAAAACAAGCACTTCAAAGACTCTAATAATTCTGTTTCATTACAACTAGTCTTCAACTAGTCCTTCAAAAGTCATTCAACCAACTCAAGATCAAGATATCTTAATTCTGTTCACTTACAAAGATATCTTAATAATTCCATTTTCATTACAAATATATCAATTTCATTTCATTACCACAAGCCTAAAAATTTTGCCTTCAAAATTCTTTCATCCATTTTGAAAACAACCCAAGATCAAGATATATAATTCTGTTTCATTACAGTGAGCCTACAATTCGTGCCTTCAAATTTCATGGTTGGAACCAACTCAAGACTAGATATTATAGTCTCCTGGCACTATTAAAGTCATTTAACCAAATGATAATGTGGCTTTCAACCATCTTTTGCTCGTCAAATCCAAAAACAAAATTTTCCATTTCATTTCGACATTTGATCCTAGCATACAAGAGGACAAAAAAAAACATAAAAACATTGTTCAATCTATTTTGGCAATTTGACAAATTATCTACTTAAACAATGCTTTCATTTTTAATTTACCAAGAACCAGAGTCTGTTAAGACAGAACCATTTTCCTGGAACATTATCAAGTAAAAGGACAGTGATTTGGAGATCAACATTTCCCAAAATAGATACTTTGAGTAAAGGGATATTGAATTTGTAGGCTGTAAACACTTATCAGAATTTACAACATATAAAATGTTTAACATTTTGACCAATAAGCATTTCCTTACCTGGTGGTGAGATCTGAGAAGTGGCGTCACATTACATGCAGTCTCATGCAGTCCTATGCAGTATCACATGCAACAATATGGTAGCCCCTCTTTCTTTTCTTCTCGACAACTTACAATAATACCATAAAGTCATTCCAACATCTAGTACAACACTTTTGTGTTTCTTGTACAATACTTTTGTCTTTCTTGAACAATACTTTTTGTCTTTCTTGTACAATACGCTTGTGTGCCATTTAATTGTTTACCTTTTTGTTTTTTGTTCTTCATTATAAAAGTCATTCTCCTTTTCTCATGGCATATTAAATTGGCTCATTTCACAAGACTTTTTCAAATAGTAATAAGGCCATATAAAATTAATTGTTTGATCACAGATTATTATGGAAAATATTTTTGCTCTAGTGTAGATAAATAAAATACTGCTGAAATTTTGAGTATATTTGTGGGTTTTTTTTAAATTGGTCATAGTATTATGCTCTAGAAGAATGAAAATATCATTCCATCAGTCCACACAAATAATCTTGTAAAAATTGTACCAATTCATCATTTTTTAAACATTGATGGTTCTCAACAGAACAATTTAAAAGAACAAAATTTATTTGTTGAATGAAATAAATAGATTTATGAAAACATGCAGATGTAGAAATATGATAACAACAAAGTCTTTAAAACAACAATGATAAATAGTCAATAAATAGAAATATGAGGAAAACATAAATATTCAATAAATAATGTACATTATCACAGACATTCTTAAAAAACTCATAAAAACATAATAAATTCACATAGATATTTGAACAAATATATAAAAACAAATAACAAATTAAAATAAATATTTACAGACAAAATTCTTAATGTTTTTGAAAGATCATGATGTTGAATTGCATTTCATTTTCAATGATTTCTGTATTTTAAAGTTACCAATTATCACATGATTCATAACCTACTGTCGTAATTATAGGAAATTAACACTTCTTTAATCAATTTTCAGATCTTGTTCAGATCTTTTTCATCAACAATTTCACTGAAAACTGCCCTTCCACTTTTATAACTTATACATTCATAAATTTCTACTGAAAAATGCATGATAAATCTATTTGTCACAAGAGGTTAGGAGTTTCCTTGAGATTTGTGTATAAAGTTAGCCAGCTGACTATGATTAATATTAGCGGCTGAGCGTAAGGATCGAGACCCTCGTCTGTCCCTACACACATCAATGTTCCTATTGTTATCCTTCTCAGATTCATCAGAAGTAGCTTCTCCACTTGAGACCGACACAGAGCTAGAGTTGGTACTGGAACGTCCCAACCCAGGAATGTCTGAAGCCCAACGACCGGGCTGACTTCTTCGTTTTGAAATATTTGGCTTAGGCTGATCATCCTCTGTCTTCTCAAACTTTAGGAACAGTTCTGATACCGGCCTTGATCCTCGTCTAATATTCCTTGAGCTCGGAGCTTGTGGATTGTCTGCATCTGAGGAAAATCTTTTCTGGATATCGGAGATGTTTAGCCCCGAGGAAAGTCGTCTCAGTCTGTCTCTTGTCCTGTTCTTCATGTCCTCAACCTTGGACATATCGTCATCTTCAAAATCCTTGGTAAGTTTTTCAAACTTTTCTTTCAAGATTGCACATCTTTGACTGTTGAGTAACACAGGTTTGTGTTCTTGAGGTTTCTGTTCTGTTCGTTCAAACAACTTCTTCTGAAGTTGGGCAAGTCTCTCACCGGAAGTTGATCTTCCTCTTGGTTTTACTTCCTTTTCTGGTTTCTTCTCTGACATTTCTTGATTCAGCTTTTCAAACTTTTCAAACAATGATTTTCTTCTTGGGGCTAGTCTGCTATCAGTTTGAATGACAGGAGCATCAAGATTTTCTCCCGAGAATCTGTTCTTTAATTGAATCAAGTTTGATGAGTTTGTGTCCCTTGTATTTCCACCAGATGCATCCTTGCTAAGTTCTCTAGCCTTATTGGACAAGTCTAGTTCCTTCGAATTTCTTCTTGGCAAAAATGGAGATGGAAGCTTTTGATGAGGCATTATCTTTGGTACACTTGTGGTTGTCTTCTTTGTCTTAAATGATCTTGGAAGGGTGCTGGATTTAGTTTTGTTCCCATAGAAATCATCTTTATAGTTCTGCATATCATTGGCATCTTCTTCAGCTAATCTATCCAGGCTGTTTTTCATTGGAGTATGTTTCAATTGCTGTTTATGAATGTGTTCATCTTCAAACTGACCCAGGAGGAGGCTGTCCTGACTAATTTTGGACATAGTCTCAATACTTTTGGGATTTCTGAAGCCGAAACTTTCAGTACTTGAGGACGGACTCAACATACTACTCTTAGACGAGACAAATTGTTGAGACTTGCTTGAAGTGGAAACACTCTGGGCGCTAGAAGTTCTAGAAAACGCATTTCTGTTACCCTGTTCAACACTCAAGTTATGACAGCTGTTGTCTGGAGACAGTTCTGGCATGCTTCCAGCCTGAAACTTCTCCTTACTGGGAGACCCAGATACAATTGTATCAGTAGTGCTTTTGGAAAGACCACAAGAGCCGAAAGGCATTGGGGAAGAGTGTCGAAAATCTTTGCTCTTGTGATCCCCTTTTGACACATCATGTGAGCTGAACCAGTTGGCTTTGGATGTCACAGAAATCTCCTGAGAGGACTTTGAACAAGGATTTTCTGATGTTGTGCTAAGATTCCTAGTCCTCTGTTGATTGGAGAGATCTCTGGATGCGCTTTTACTTCTTCTGGGCGAGTCGGACAGCATGAAGCTCCTCATCTGAAGCTGGAACTGGAGTTCTTTCTGCCACTTCTTCCCTGAATCTACTGCAGGTGTTTGTCTAGACTTGGCAGGTGCTTCTTTCTCTTCATCAAGAAGTTCCCTGAGTGATGGAGCTTTGCCTGACCATGTGTTGTATCTCTTTTCTCCTGGTTTCTCTTCTTCTTTCTTCGGCTGGTCTTTCACGTCACATTCATCATCAATGTGCTCAAATTTGTCTCTGATTGATACAACAACTGGTTTTCTCTTTTTTCTGTTTCCTCTTGATACATCTCTGTCCCCCCTTGGAGACATTTCAGCTGATTGATCAAGTATTGTCTCATGACGACGAGAAGAAGGCTGAAATCAAATAGTCAACACAATAAGCATTGCAGTTCATAAAGTCTTCTACACATTGAAAGGCTAAAAGCCAAAAAAATGTAATTAATATTTCATTAACATGCCAACACACTTCTTGTAATATTCTGATTTCCTTTATATGATAAAACCATTTTTTCAAAATAGAAAATTCATTTGCAACAGTACTCACACTAAGTAGAACTTCATTGCACGGAGGAGGAGTCTTGATCTCAATGGGTATTTCAGTTGGTCCCTCTGCCCCCCATCCCTTGGCTGCCTTGTTGATGACACGTGGAGAGCTGAAGCTTTCGTCCCTGTCTGATCTGGGTGTGGGACAGAAGAAGTTGCTGCTGTGTTTGAAGAAGGGAAGCCTGGGAGTGCTATGGGCGTAGCCGCCGTCACTGAGACCAGAGAGGTTTAGGTGGAGGTCTGCATTGTCATCCGATATGGACAAGTGGGAAATTTCCTCATCAAAACTCTCAGCTAGCATTTGGAATGATTTGACCTTCAAGTATGAGGTTATCTTTGGTACTTGGCAAACTGAGTTAGCTTCGTCTGAGTTGTAACTGGCAGAAGCTACATTCTTATCATGTGTGGTGGTTGGTTGGTGCTTGTTATTATTCTTGGATCTTGAATGATAGAATATTGGATCTTTACTTGGTTTTGGTTGGAGTGCACACAGATCATTGGAAGATAAAGTTTCTTTTTCACATCTCTCTTTGTTATATGAAATATGTTGATGACCATGTTTATAGATAGGTTCATGAGGAATGGCTCTACCAGTTGCTTGTGGCTGCTCTTTAAATGCTGACTGATTTGGTTCTCTAAATGATGACTGACTTGGTTCTCGAAATGATGACTGACTTGGTTCTCGAAATGATGACTGACTTGGTTCTTGAAATGATGACTGACTTGGTTTTTGCAAGGATCTTTGGGAAACTGCTTTGTCAACTTCTGCAGGGATCCCATCTTTTGTGAGAACAGTGTGTGTATCTACATGACATTGGTTGTTAAGTTTCTTTTTATATGTCTTAGGTGCAACTGGCGGTGGAGAGGTTTTCCCTGATTTCTTCTGAGTTATTTCTGCTCTGGTATAGGGACGGATCTTACTTGAATCAGGAGAATCGAATGATGAAGCAGGCTGATGCTGCACATGCTTCAGATTTGATTCCTGTTTTGACACTGAAGTTGAAATGATATCCTTGAGGGAAGTTGATGATCTTCTCTTCATGAAGTTATCAAAGAAAGTCCTCGGGCTCTCTCTGGGGCTGACAGGTGCCTCAGAATTAGTCTTGGCTAGAGGTGTTTTGTCAATTGATCTTGAACTCTTTGATGATATATTGGTCATGCTATTGAGTAGATTTGACAGCTTCATCTCAATTTGACTTGCATGGCTTGAGATTTGATCATCCTCAACCCCTTCTCTGATGCTGTGTCTTCTGTGATTAAGGAAATTGGATTCATGGGCAGTCCTTGGTGTTGAGTGTTGAGACTCTGAGAATCTAGGAGTTGATACAAGTGATGCTGATCTTGATCTAGAGTAGGATCTCGGTGTAGTTGCAAGTGATTCTGATATAGAACAAGAGCCAATAAAGGATCTTGGGGTAGTCACAACAGATCCTGATCTTGACCGAGACTCAATGTATGATCTTGGTGTGGTCTGTTGGGAATCCCAAGGAGAACTTCTCTCTTTCAGATCAGTCAACAGATTGGAAAGACTTTGCTTCAGTGATGAGCATGTTGTGCTGGGATGTGCCTGAGTTTTGCTAGCAACTGTCTGAAACATTGTTACTTTGTCTGCAAAGGACTTGACTTCTTCCTTCTCTTCACTTTCAATATATTTCCTCACTTCACTTGTGTTAATAACATTATTTCTGACATCTTGACTTCCATCACTTTTGGTTAAAGACTTCAAAAGTGCTTGCAACATTATTCTAGGATGCTGAGGCTTAAATTCTGTATTAACATATTCCCCAGTAACTGGTTTCATAGCTCCTAGATGGTGTAATTCTGATGTCACATCAGAGGAGAAGAAATCTCTAGCATCATGTTGGATTGCTTTCGGGACATCTACATTTGGTCTTCCTGCTCTTCCCATGACCTTCACTTCAGCAACCTGTTCTGTTAAGCTAGTAACACACAACATCTCCTGAGTTCTGCTGTAGCTTTTTCTCTTGGAGTTAATCACATCCCCTTGCTTGAGCTGTGTGAGCACCTGGCTGAAAGCCTTGTTATTTGCAGGGTTCCTTTGGGTAGAATTGTCCTCATCTTCTGAGGATGCTGATGCACACTTGGCCTTCCATGACCTTAAAACTGGAGGAATGTTATCTTTTGACAGTTGATCTTCAATTTCACTGCTTCCACTCATCCCTTGCCGTGGAGAACTCTTAAAGTAATTGCTGCTTTTCCTTGAATGAGAAACATTGTTGTTCATACTTGATGTTGTTGATTTTGTGGATTCAGATACCTCAGACATCTGAGGACTTGGTGGTGATTTAAAATCATCCTTTGCAATGTATCTAAAATTACTTGATGTTTGATTTTGAATTGGAACTGTCTTTTCTGGATCTATTCTACCCTCATTGACCACTTCTTCTTCAACTTCTTCAGTTACTTTTAATCCATATGTGAGACTCTCATCCATTTTTCTGCCTCTTTGAACAATCTCTGTAAGAACTGAACCAAAAACATTTGATGTCAGATCTTTCCTTGGTTCTTGTGTTGGAGTTGCATTACTTCTAATGTCATTTACATGTCTGGTGAAAACTGGCTGAACAAAAGTGTTGACATCAGATGAGTCCTTCTGTTCATCACTTGAAGAGGAAGTCTTCTGTTCTTCAGGAGATGTGTCACGAAAGATCATAGTTTGAGGTGGATCCATGTCTTCTGATTCACTCGAACAACTCTCATAACCATTCAACTGGTCGTCCTCAGTCAGGTAAGTGTCTTCACTTTCAGGAATTGGTTCCATTGTGCCAGGAATAAAGAAGAGAACATCATCTCCTAGCTCTTCATTCTCCAACTCTTCATCTGCAACTCTTGGCAAAATATCTTCATCAAATATCTGTTCTTGCTTCTCTTCAATGACAATCTGAGTTTCAGTACTTTTAATATCATACTCTTCACATTGTAAGTCATTTCCAGGTTGCATTGTTGACTCTGCCACAAATTCACAAGTTTGTTGTAAGGAGAAACTTGGCCGTGGTGTTGCTGTGTCAGTCTTCTCACTGTCCAGGCTTGCCGCATCACACAGGAACCTCCTCACTGCACAGGACACAAAGTCTTGGACAGGGTCAGCATCTAGCGTCCTCTCACTGTTTTCAGACCTCGTTGACTGCTCCAAGAAAAGTGAAGAATCTGCAGACATGTTACTTATTTGTGCATCAAGAAGTTCCTTTCTATCAGAGGAGGCTTGGGTAGAGCTCTCATTGAGATCACTTGGCAAAGTCAATCTTGGTACTGGTTTCATATCATCACTACCCTGTTCAATATTGAATGTTTCAGAGCACACGGGTCTGTCATATTCGACAGAACTGTCAAAGACACTTAGACAATATTCCTTCCCAGAACTGCTGTCAGATCCTCCGACCTCGATTTCATACCCATAACCATAGCCACAGTCCTCTGGATGGTACAGGGGTTCAGGAATGTCCCCCTTCTTGGTGCAGCTGATAAGGTAGACCTCATCATTGTCCTCCAAGCTATCCTCAAAACATACGTCTCTACCAAGGATGTCGTCCTCTGCAACAGCTTCAGCAATTTCCTCCCCGAGATTTTTACCCATGTTGAACTCAGATTCATCATTAACCAACTTCTCATACTCTTCCATCAAGCCCTGCATTTCATCATTAGATGAGTTATCATCAAGCTGGTCATCAGTTGTCCAGTCCAGATGACGAATCACTGATGCAGCATCAATACTTTCAACAACTGAAATATCATCTCTTATTTCATCTTTCACTTGAGGAGAGGCCGGCACCTGAATGTGATGAGTACCGCTGTCCTCCAAATTATATGTACCTGACATAACAGAAGCGGGTCGAAGCATTGCTGGTTGATCTATAGCTCCAACCTCATTGTCTAGATGCTGAGTTGTCTTCCACTTGTGATAACCCCCACCACCATCATCGTAGTCATCTTGCACTGTTTCCTCCACAACATCCTCGAAACGGTCCAAACTGTCCTCAAAGGTCTCAGCAGTATCTTCAAATTCCATTTTGTCTCCAAAACCATCAATAACGTCAATATTTTCTTCAATAATGTCAATTCTTTCCTCAAAACAGTCTACTTTGTCCTCTATATGTTCATTTTTTTCTTCATAACACATCACTTTTACCTCCAAATTTTCCATTTGGTCAAAACCATCCACAATTTGGAACTGGCCATTCTTTCCTTCAAAATGGTCCACATTGTCCTCAAAGCCATCATTAATTAGAAACTTGTCATTCTTTTCTTCAAAAAAATTCTCATTACCATGCAACTCCCTGGCCTCAGCAACTTTGACCACCCCATAACACCCCTGTAGCTGGTCCCGATCAAACACATCCTCAGCATCTGAGAGAACATCCTCCAGGACCTCCTCGACACTCTCCTCCCCCTCATCAAAGGAGAAGCTGTAATTGTCTGAGTTTGCAGCATCTCCAGGACTTTGTGCAAACGACCCAGTTGATGAAATAGATCCTTCATTTCTTGAATACTGAGACCATGCAATAGAAGAACATGCAGGATGCTAGACATTGAACATGCACGGACTACTTCATTCTATGTGGTCATGAAATTATTTGATAGGATTTTTATCTAACTTCACATGCAGGAAGAAAATAGAAATTCTACTGAAATTGTACATTTCACTAAATCATGCTACTAACTATACCATTCCACTTTAAGTACATGCCTATTGATTTGCATATATACAAAATTAACTGCATGCTATAGATTACACTAATTTACCTAAGAAATGTTCAAAATCATGCAAATCAAGCTTATTAGAATGATATCCATCTTTATCATGCACTAAATGAAGAGCTTTGAAAGGTCATGCAATTTTCACACTGTAAAAATAGTTTATCAAGCAAATAAAATATAGTATTCATGCTTACAAACTACAATGTGACTCACAACTTCATGATCACACCATAAATAAAAAACATATTTTAACTTTACAGCTTGATAATATGTTCCGAAAAGAAAATCTGTAAAGATTCAATCTTCAATTCTTCATCTTTATGACAGGGTATCGAGTAATTGCATAACTACAACTGCCTGGTAACCATCCACTACCCATCTGTGAACCGTAACCTAATCATAAACCATCGACTACCCACACTATCCACAGCAAGTCTCCTACCTTTCTCTTTTTATCCTCTGCGTCCTGTTGCTTTCTGCGTTCTTCCTCCTCTCGTTTACGAGACTCCTCCTGCTCCTGACGACGAGATTCGGCTTCTGCGGCTTGTCGGGCTTCCTCTTCTTGCTCTTCCCGGCGACGACGGGCGGCTTCAGCTGCGGCTTCTTCTGCGGCTGAGTTATCTTCTTCCGGGGGCTGGCTGCTGGAGGTGTCCTGTAGAGAGACGGGGGTTAATGTCTGTCCGGTACATCACCAAACATCGGGAACTGCTCTGGTTCTTGTACTCACAATGGTATGTGCAACTCATTATCTATGCCAATCTCTGCCCTCTTCGTGTACACACAATGGTTTGAACTTGAGTGAATGTACTCAATTAGGCTAACCTTTTCTCTCTCATACTATCAACTAAATACAGAGCTTTTGAAATCCAACTAATCCTAAGATCTCTAATCTCTAGGATCAAAGTTTAAATTCAAATATTGATAAATAATTTGAGATGTACAAAGATTTTGTTAATTACGATCAATTATAACCAAAAAGTGACCAAAAAATCTTGAAGATTTTTTAATTCAATAACTTATTTTATGATTGACATATTTCTGAAGTGAGCATGTAAATCAAAGCAGATACCAAGACGTTTGATGACAATTCCAGGTGCTACTTCTATTGATATTCTACAGCACAAGGATTCAATGGTTAGGAAGCTGAGGTAGATGTGGTTTCCTTACCTTGTAGTTGTAGTTTAGATTTGGACAAAAGGAAAAGCAAGGGCTTGTTTAAAACTTAATTGGAAAGTTCATGCTTTAAGGAAAAATAGGATACAAATGAAAATAGGAAATGAAAAGATAAATAAGAACTTAAAGTTACAAAAATATCCCATAAGAAAATAACTTATAAATGATAATGAAATGGAACGCTTGCAAATGAAATTGAATAATCAACTGTCAAGAATATCGTCCTTCAAGGTATTAAACATATTTGGCCATTACTTTCAAAACATCCTAATGGCAGAAAGATTGAAAACAATGGCCAAATAGATCATGTGTAGCATTTTGAAGCTCTGTTACCATTCAAATACTTGAATACCTGGAGAGGAATTGAAATATTTGAAACTGGAGCTTCAAAACCTCTGATCTTGAGGATGAGAGTCTCGTAATTTAACAATTATATAAATATAAACATATATATAAGACAACACTGACTTAAGGATGCAACTATGAGCAGTAAAGCTACAAGCAAACTCCTAACGTACGGTACTCACTACTGTCTGAGGAAGACTTGTTCTAAGACTGTTCAACTATATCAACAACTATCTGAGAACAGAACTGGAACCACACAACTTGGAACTGGAACCACACAACTTGGAACTAGGAATCACATCCAAGGCATTGGAACAAGGTGAACTTGGAAGAGGCCATGGGGATATATCTGGACTGTTACTTGGCATGGTACAGGGTGAAACTTGGAAGGACTGTTACTTGGTTTGGAATAAGGTGAAACTAAGAGTGCATGGGAATATATCATTGATTGTTACTTGGCTTGGAACAGGGTGAACTTGGAGGAGGGCATGGGGATATCATGGACTGTTATTTTGATTTGGAGGTAAAGTAACAAGCAATTTTGAACAGCATTCTAAAAATGGGTAAGTCTCTAAATGAACAGCTGGATTTCAAGGATCAGGATTTTGAATCAAAGGATATGATTTGAATTCTGGAGCCGATAAAAGGAAGGATGGACAAAAGGACAAGAGTTCTATTTGATATGCCAATGGTCATAGGTGCTTTTTAGACAATTGTGATTCAATACTAAGTGCCAAAGATGTAAATGTTTACCAATTATATTTTGGTGCAATGAACTCATATGTGGCCCAAGTCACTTTAGAAAAGGAATCAACTGATGGGAAATGGTATCAAATAGACCAAAAATGGCTTCATAGGCACCAGAAATGGTATCAAAGGCACCATAAATGGTATCAAAGGCACCATAAATTGTATCAAAGGCACCATAAATGGTATCAAATGCACCATAAATGGTATCAAAGGCACCATAAATGGTATCAAAGGCACCATAAATGGTATCAAGGACCAGAAATGTTATCAAAGGATGGGAAATGGTATCAGGATCATTGGATGTGAGGTACGGAGTGGAAGGGATTGGAGGGGGGGGGCTTGGGGGAGGACTGGTGGTAAATTCTGAGGAACAGAATAGGATCAGGACCATTGGATGTGAGGAATGGAAGGGCTTGGAAGGGGTGAATTCTGAGGAAGAGCCACTAGAGTGAAACTAGGCAAAGGAGCAGGCAGTGACAGAACTAGCAGGACATCTCCTGTCAGTGTGTGCTTCACTCAACGTCTCAGTAACAGTAACAGTAACGGTAACAGTTGCTTTAACAAACCTCTGCTGGCTCCTCTGCTGCGGGAGTTTCCTAGCAAATCAAAATATATGCCATGATAAACCATCGAAAGTGTACTTCAATGCTATACTGAATACTCCGAGCTATGAAAAACCATTGCTAGAGTATCTTACTACCTTACTACACTTGAAGACAGGTAGGCCTTTTTTCATTTAGTTACATAACCAAAACTTAGATACAACATATCTCAATAATTGAATGTTAGTGCTTGATCAGGTCTTCTTCCATTGTTCTTTGGGAGTATCAATAACATGAGCAAAAACATAAATTTGTAAGGCTTTTGATCATAAGGGTCCTGAACTTTTATGTAAAATTTCTCTTTCACCAAGGGTTATCATTTGCTCAAGATAACATTTGATTATGGTCCACAAATATTATTTAGACTTAAAAAGCTAGTAGTGAAAGTAAGTGTCAGATATTGAGTTAAAAATGTTTAAATAATAAACTTTTAAGTTTTTCATTGTTTCATGGAAGAAGGCCTATAGAAACTGAACAGATTGTGATCTTATGCTTAAATGAATATAAAAAATAAATAACAGTATAATAATTTAACCAAAATGCAAAATAAAAAAGATAACGGAAATGAACTAAAAATGCAATATATGATGGAATATATAGGATAAATGGAAGAAGGCATGCAATGAAAGAGTGAACATGACATCTAACTTTATATCAGCTCCCATAGACTTATTTATTTAACTGAAGCAGCAGAAAAGTTAATTAAGTGTTTTTTCAAAGCAAAATTATTTCGCCACAACAAGAAAAGCAGAAAAACTTCCAAAATGTATTTAAGACAACATACTTAAATTTTCACAACATGAAGCAGATTACATTCCCACAACAGAAGCTGTTTTCTAATTAGTTGTACCAATTATAATCAAATTTGTATATTAGCCAAAGCATTTTAATAATTGTATTCCATGTTACTGTTGTACTTGATTTTGATGCTTTTATCAATATGGATAGTGTTTCAAGATCAATATTTTCATTTTAATGTAACTGTGTTAACATTATTAACATGTTCACAGAAAGATTTTCTATGGGATAGAGCATCAGACAGGCTTCAGTGGGCGCTATATCTCTGTCAGTGCAGCATCGGACTGGGCGCTATATTTCTGTCAGTGCAGACATAAGGATATCTTTCTAAGCAGATGGGGACAAGCATGCTCTAGGTCTATTTACAGACCCTTTAATACATCCCTAATGTGAGGGCATTATGTTGTGTAAGGGCACATAGTTGACTAAAGGTGCAGCTAAAATGGACTGACGGAAATTTTGAGCACAATAGCCAGTAAGGAGATGGGACCAATGCACTGTTTATAACACATAGCACAGAGAAATTGGTTTTGTGTATCTCTACTGTATACATAAGTATACATATAAGGACATATTGATTACAATATGTGGAACACATCTGCTCTTTATGGACAGACTGGAAAGGAACAACATGCTATTGATGGGCAGCTTTACACAAAGCCAGTGTGGGTGCCAATGGCTTTATGCAGAGTAGACCATGTGCATCACTAAGGATTATGTTTTCATATTTGAATACATTAAAGTAGGATATTTCAGAGTGCAAAATCTGCACACAGGGCATTTGTAGAAGGGTTGCCATGCTAAGATGTGTATGGAATCTGTATGCTATAGATTTCTCAAAATAGAGTTTGGATACGACAGAGCTCAATATCTGCACTAAGGGCATTTGTAGAAGGATTATCATGCTACAGAAGAGAAGGAGTTTTATGGATGCTATAGATTGTTCCATACAGATCCAGTACTGAGAGTGAGGGCAGGTGGAGACCCTGTGATGTATGTGTGTAGGTGTGCAGTGTGGCTGGGAGCAGTATAAGGCTGTGCTATATATAGAGACAGGCTGCCGCTGGTGGAATAGATACAACATCTACGACCTAGGTACTGGTATACATATACACATATATATATGTGGTTACCTCCTCCTCTTGGCCTCGCCGCCTACGCGATCTATAGCTCGAAGTTTCCTGCAAAATGGCCATCACCATACAAACTATGATTCCTCTGCTTAAAATGGACATTAGATTGTCTTGAAGGTTGCTGTATTATGAAGTTGAACATTGAAGATGGTAGCTATAGAATAAAGTTCAACATTGGCCAGGTTCGGATCATATTCTACTTAGAAACTATTTAGGGCCAACTTTCACTACGAGTTGAATAGTTTGGAAAATAATAACTCATTTGGGATTTGATTTCAATTTTTTAAATTTTGGTTACTTATGATAAAACTAAAAACCACAATTTATTTGACATTGATGACTTTTGAATTGAGAATTAGTGCCAATCACAAGTCTTATTTTTTTCATTTATATAAAAAAAATTATGATAAAAATGATATTTGATGAATGTTAGGAAATTGAATCACAGCACACGGTTAAGCATGATATGATTTGTATAAAACAAGAAAATGAATAGAACAAAAAAGGAAGTGGATACATAATTCAGAAGAAACTGAAACCACAGCAAATTTTAACATTCATAGAGATAATTTATAGCGCTTCAATTCATTCAAAATACTTGATCACAAACCAGTGAACAATTGAAACTCACACTTAACAATAACCCTTGCAGATGCTAAACTTTTGAACAATTTAGGTGAAAAAGAAAATAGAAAACAAAGCCATTTTGGTCAGCCAATTCAACAATTAAGAATAACCAAACTGTATATGATTGAAAATACTTCAAAAGATAACATGCATAAATCAAAGAAGAGAAAAAGATAATTGGAAAAATTATGTCAACCTAATTTCTCAAAAGAATTTGGACACTGACATATTTTTTTGAATAAAACATTACAAGAAAGAAAGATTTTATTTCTTTCAGTTGCAATTGATGATCGAATGATTTTGAATTTTAGTTATGAAATACTCTTAACTTAATTTAATTACATTCATCAAAAACTGTAAACGAAATGATATTTTTAAAAACATTTAGGATTTTAGAACTTTAGGAAAAATGCCTCCAAAATAACAGTAAAGTCGCTTTATGACATATTGATGACATCACTTTTCGTATAAATACCATGATATCATGTCATATAACAATGATGCCATCAAATTGCGACACTGTGTAATAAAACAATGTTGGCATCATTTCATATAACATTGATGACATCATGCCATATACAGTGATGACATCATGTCATATACCAATTGTGATGTCAGGTCATATAACAATGATGACGACATGTCATACCTCTGCGGGTGTTTCCTCCTCCTGTCGTCGTCGAGAGCGACGTGAAGATGTGTCTTCCTCCTGTTCTGCAGCCTGCCTGTAATTTCAAATATTACATTCAAATAACGATCTTTTTATTTTAAATTTCCTCTTTTGATATTATTTAAACCAAACCACTTTTTAAAAATTTCTCAACCATTCATTCATGTCTATCAAGACCTTCTATATTTTCTGAAAGAAAAGGGTAAACAATTTATGAAATTGAAATTAAAATGAAAAGAACGAGAGTTGTCTCCCTTTATTAAAGGGAGATAACTCCTTTTCAAAACTTCATGACATGAAATTTGGTAAGTATAATGAAAACAAGCCACTCAGTGACTATTCTACTGAACAACTACAATCTAGGCTTCTATAAGCAGAGGTAAAAAAGCAAACAATGCGTCACATTGTGTGACAGGTTTTCAAATGGATAATATTATAAATGGTGCTTCTCATTTGTGACTAAAATTGTATAAGATATATGTAATAACATACATGGTAGACACTGATGTTCATTAAATGATATAGGTTTACTTAGACTATTCTAATTAATTGACTTAACAACATAAATATTCAGTATCAAGAAACCTTTCTAGAATAAACTTCTTTAACAGAACCCGAAATCCAAAATTTGTATTGAGTACATAGGTAACTGTTATGGTTCTTTTATTTTCACCTTCCAGTTCTTTCTTTTAAACCATTATAAAAAATTATGGTAATCTTTATGTCCATCATTTATAGATATCTTAAGTGCTTTACATTTTTAACTCTGACTAGCATTTTCCTTGATCTATGCCTTTAAAAGAATAGATTTAATCTAAGAAATGATGAACTATCTCTCAAAGAGTCTTCATAGTATAATTTATAGTATATGTCCCTGATTAATGTCGGTTTGACATTGTCTTGCCTTAAACGAGCTTCTCTTCGCTCTCGACGTCTTCTATCGAGATCGTCTTCCCCGTTGACGGTGCTTATTTCGCTTGCTGCTCTAAATTAGCGGAACAAACACGTGGTTAGGCAAATCAAGGAAGGGAGAAGGGAGCACACTCTGAAAAAGGCTTGAAGTGAATGAGGTTAGAGGTGAAATTAAACAAATTTGAAAAGTGAAAAATATGTCTTTGAAGGACATATAGTAGTAGTATTGATAAGAACAGCTAGATTTTCTGGATAACAACTTCTTTATTGTAAAAATCACAATGTATCTGAGTATATGCTGACACCTTCACCCATCTCAGATGTGATTTTCACATTAAAGAAGCTGTTATTGAAAAAATCTTGCAGATGTTGTGAATTTGTGAAACATGCATAAAATCTCTCGTACAAGAGGCTGGTTTACCATATGCTGACACCATCCGAGATGAAAATTATTTCAAGAAGGTTATGTTATGAATGATAGAGAGAGGATAGAAGGATGCATGCAGTGCTGAGGAAGTCCATAGCTAATACCAACAACAAAGGGTAATATTAGACCAACTCTTATTCAGGATATTTGTGAAATTGATAAAAGGTTCAGATTTTCAAAGTTCTCAAAACATCTAGATGAATTTAACTGCCAGACAGTTGAACTTTGAAATTTGACACCATGAAGCTTCCATACAAAGTTTCTTAGAGTTAAAGTCAGCCAATACCATTTTAATCAATCATAAAATAATGGGAGCTAAGAATGCCTTGGTTTAGAGGTTGGGAGGTGAAACATGCTCTATCTATTGTGCAGTTAGCATAAGTAAAGGATGTATAATTTATTTAATTTAATTTTGTTCAAATGAAAAAAAAAAGAAATAATAAGTGAATCATTAAACCATACAACTTGAGATATAAATTAATCTTTTTTTTTTTTTAACAGAAACTTGCTTGTTGTCAAAAAAATGAAAAAGTTCTATACAGGTTTACTCAACTTCAGAAGGATCTATGTCTTTCGTATTTAATCACATGGAAATAAATATCAAGAATACATCCTTTACTTAATATGCTTTCAGCAAGCAGCAGCGATATATGAAGCACTTAGATCTACTTTTAGTCAAGAATATAAATAAACATATATACATACAATTTATATAAAGATACATGTAGATCATTATCAAACCATATTTCAACAAATTATCACAGCAGGGAAAGCAAAATTCTATTTATCAAGACCATAAACCTGAAAATGCAATCAATATTCAAAACTGACAGACATCTGTAAAGCATTTGAACCTAGATTCATGCAACAGCAAGCTTTAACAGGTGTGAGGGATATATCCAATATCATCCCTGACAATTCTGAGACTCCATAGCAGGCTTCTGCATATCTTCACAGCTGTTTCCATGGTTACCAGTGGTACCTAGCATACCAACATATGAGGAAGAGTTTGGGAGATATAAATAGCGATCTCAATGTACCATGGAACCTGGCCTGGCCATCTCAAGTTAACAACTTGGCAACAGCCACGAGAGGGAACTTGCACTACATCAAAACTAACATCTTACAAAGGTTATCTGCTACAGCTGGTTTTGTAGTTTAAAGATATTCATAATAACACATGATTTAGACAAAATATGCAGAGAAATTCACGAAAACAGCAGCTTCATGTTGTCAATCTGAAAATCATGTCTACATTCGAAATTTATCTGATATGGTTTTCTTTCCAAATTTTCAGCTACCTCCTTGAGATAGTTTCAAAGAACATGAAATGAAAATGTTTTAACCATAATGATTTGCTAATTGACGTTTACTTGAAATGTTTTAAATAACAAAGTTTTTGTCTTAGATGCATTTACAAGATTTAGATAGAAACGATATATTGGTCCAAGTCCTCCAAAACCACACTATGTGATAGCAAGGAAGTAAATAGATTTACGTCCTTGGTGATAGTTAAGTATCACAATATAACCAAGAACTTCTTAAACTACATTTTATTATAATCAATTATATAACATAAAATTATATACATATTTTCCTTTGTGTTATAGAATAACCTTTGTTTCCTTCTCAGTTGCCAATGCCCTGATAAGTACAGAAGTACACGTCCAGGACTCGTGGTCATCTAACCTACAACTCTAAATGTGTATGCCAAATATCAATGCCTACTCTAATCCTCCATTCAACCATCACCCAAAAAGATTATATGTAACAGAAACTCTCTAGCATAAATAGAAATACTTTAGTGTTACAGCAAAATATCAACCTTGTCTCTACAACATCTTGACCATACAATATCCATTGTCAACCAATCCATCAACAAGGTGTCTGCATATGTTCTTTTATTTCTCTTTCTTATACATGGTCTATATCAATATGTGTATATGTGTATGTGAATGTGTAAAAGATTAGACTTGTTTCAATGTCAGCTTGACAATACAATGATAAGTATAGAAGTGTACACTTCAGAGTCATCTGATCTACCACAAGGTGTCGCCACATGATACTCTCTGCAGGGCTGTTGTCAATGGGCGGACAAGGTTTCTAGGAATGTCAGTGCTGACATAGCCAGATCCAAGGTACATGTTTGGTCATAGCCTGCCAGGAATTGTCTCGGGGTAATGAAATGAAGTGTACAGTCATCAATAGGATCAGGTAACTACACTCAAGAAGGTCAGCTGGGTGAGGAAACTTTTGGAGTGAGTGAACTCTTACACTGCATGTCAGTGGTATCAGATGACAGTTACCATATGGTACTTCGTAACAGGAGCTGAGGAGTATGAAAACTTGAAACAGGCAAAATGAACAAACTGAGTAGCCAAATGATAAAAAGCGTTGAACCAAGTTGAGAAAATGACAGTTAGCATATAGGTTATCACAACAGGAGCCGAGGAGTATTTCTACAAACTTGAAACAGATGAAATGAACAAACTGATTAGCTAAAATGATAAGTAAGTCTTTGTAAATTTAGAAAACATGGCAGTTGAGAGTCAACAAGAGGATTAATTGAGTTGTGTAGTGTAGAGGAAAATATTCAAGAAAATATATCTTACACACAGCTTGTAAGTTGTAACAGATGACAGAATTAAGCAGTTTAAATAAAGCCCAGAATAAATGGTGTACATGCAGACAGCCATGGTATCAGGTCACTGCACTCAACAACACCTCAGGTCCCTCATTTTTGCTGATGAGAAATTCAATTGAATGTTCCGACACACATTATATTATTTTATTAGATAAAAGAAGTACCTTTTGCAGTTCTTCTAAAAGACTTTGAATTTGCCTAATAACTATAGGAAGGAATCAGAATGGAAGGGTCTTAAAGAAGATTATCCTGAATAATTACATAAAGCAAATAATGTAGAAAGTAACCTTACTTGGAATCAAAGGGAAATTATAGACAATGAATTTACAGTGAATGTACAAAAAACACACTAATAAAAGGAAAGTAAGATGTCCACAGATGAGATGATGGAATCAACTGCAGTACAACCCCCAGCTTTCCTTTAACCTACATTGTATTATTTCGATCATATGTGAGTAATGTGATCATATTATCATAGGCAAAATGTATTAAGATAGATAGAATGCCCAATAAATTCTGTTTCCATAATACTATTCTACTACAAACCAAATTAATACCAATTGTCATTCTTTCCAATGGAATGCAAATTTACTATATATTCAAACCATATTAATGGTTAGATATTGAAATCAAAAACATAAATTGTACAATGAAAAAGCCTTTTGAATAACAAGGAATAGGAATTTTTGTGCATCCAAAGTATGGAAAGTAAATAATTATTAAAATCCTCAGGATACATCTATTTCATTCAATAGCGAAATAGAGACACAGTGCTTCAGACTTATATGCTTATCTAACAAATAACTCAAGTTTCAAAGATAAAATCTCCATCAGGAAAATAACAGGAATGTGGAAGCTCATTCGTGGATGACCTCTGACCTGTGGAAGACTGTAGAACTAATCAGTTGGCAGCCCTCCAATCTATGTGGTACCACAAACAAGGACTAATTACATCTTGTAATTACACCTGGACTGCATCAATCACGTGGCAGGGAACACTTGATATCATAATTTGCACAACAAGGAAGATGTCGGAGATAGCTTCATGGCAGCACACTTCTTGCAGACCATGCAAAAACAGGCATCCGATTCAAGGCCAAGTTGGCATTCATCCAGAAAGTGGTGTTAAACTTAATAAACACTGAGAAAGTAATTACTCCAACTCCAAAATGTAGTAGATTGATAAAGGTTAGGAAAACATGGAATCCTGATAGAAATCCAGAAATAAAGATGTAATCATAAAATCCAGAAAACACAAAACATCATTGGAAAGTACATCACATAACAAATAATAATCCATGAAAATAAATCCAGAATAGAAAAGTTGCAAACAAACTGAAGATGAAAAGAGCACACAAAATGAAATGATAAATCCAGAAAGTATAGAAAATCCAACCGAGAGGGAGATGCAAAGATTACCTTGACTTGAGGATAGGTGTTGGAGGGACTGCAAACCTCAAGGACAGCCCGTGCTTATATAGCTACTCACGGAGGCAGAGGACTACAGCTCTAGGACTAGACGCCAGGACACGCTTCCACGGCAACCAGACCTGACCAGACAGGAAGGGGAAGATTTGACCTGTCACCTCCAGAGGTCTCTACCATATTGAGCGCCACAGAGGCAGAGAAGGCTGCAGATTGGTCGAAAAGTTTGGAAAGGTATCAAGTTCCTGCCAGTCATCACTGTGTACACCTTGAAACATGTGAAGGCTAAGCGACCATGACTGCCATGCCACAGAATGTTGGTGTCTGTGACTTTCAGGAAACCTCACCGTGGCAACCACCTTTCTTTGACTGTCACCATGGCACCAGCTTCCTGGAGTCTTGGAGCAGTGTTATAGGAAGGGCTGAACCTACCAGGAAGCATTTCTACATGGTGTGATGTTTCTTAAGATGTAACAAGTCAGTGATCAAAGAATCAGGAAACTGTCAATATTGCACAATTCTTAATTCTTGAATGACCATGGTCAAGACTTTGGAAAACAAGTGCAACATTGTCAATTGCTTCTTGGAATAGTAAAAAACACTCGAATAACTTTATTGGACAATAAATTGAATTGAACCCTGAAGATACGGTAATCATGATTGAGTGAAAGCCACAAACATAACAACAGTCAATCAAATAGGGTTCACAATTATGAAGTAGCCACCAGAATCTCACCAGCATAAAAAGGAGGACATCAACTTTAACAGTGTACGAGGTAGGTAGGATGTGTATCTTTCTTGTCTTTTTGCTCCTGATTTGTTTGCTTTGGTGCATTTGCTAACAATGTTATATCAATATTGTAATATCAATTGATAGAAAAAATTACCCTAGATACCTAAAATTAAATTATATGTTTGCATTTTTTACAAATCCTTGATTCGTCTTCCTAATTCTTTCAACAAAAAATATTTAATCATTAAAAGATTAATTATAGTTGAAAAAAAAAGGATGTTATTACAAAATTTATCTTAAATATTAAACGTTTGAAAACTTCACTTTTGTATGTAAATCATTTAGGAGAAAACATCAGATGTTTGGATTTAGAAAGACTTTGTTTACATGGACACAAACCGTTTTGTACAAAACACTTAACAGGTGGTTGTGTGATCAGTTCATTCTTTGAACGCAACAACTGACGTCAGAACTTGGCAGGAAGAGTGTTGTATTTCTTCAGGAAAGCAATTAAGAGAACTGTCTACCATATCAGATGAAAGGAAACAATCCTGAACTTCTGCAGACCCCAAACTGGGAAAAGTAGATGTTAATTTATTTTTTAAGTTTTAACTTCCAAAACTGGGAAGAAGAAGTTGTAAATCTAAAAAGTTAAAATCTGGTTATTGCTTTGAGAAACTTTGGTGGTCTGGGAACCATATAAGTGATTTGCTAATTCTATTCATCTTTGCTTTTCCTATTCAAAGGACTGAGTAATCCTAAAATTTCACAAGTTAACATTCATATTCACATATAAAGTAGCAAAACTGAACTACCCTTGTCAAACAAGAGATGTACGATTTAAAGTGTCTTTTATCAATAGATATAGATGCTTCTTCCGTCGAGGTAATTATTGAAAAGATGAACCCATGCAACAGTTTAAATATTAAGATATAAATTCTGATTGATTTCAAAAATGGGAATTGTTTATATTTTTTAAATATTGCTACCTGCATGGATTGTCGCTCAGACAAATTGAGATTGAGTTCCCTTGACTAGTTTATGAACAAAATCGAGAATTTGATGTGGCATTTCTCATCTAACACATCTTTTTAAACTCCACTGCATGAGAAAACATTGATCAAAGACTGATGACCATGTTTATTTACTAACTTACCTAAAGTAAAGTTATATTACTTAAGAATATGTTCCTGTTTATTTTTCCCCTCCTTGTTGATATCGAGGATGTTTTCATCCAGGCATATACTGCTACACCAGAGGCGATACTGGTAATCTCATCAGGTGTTTCGACAGTTTGTCAGTGCAAGTATTCACTAGGTCCAAACAATGGCACTTTCTATGCCAAACCATGTTATCTTACCCTTCCTTCTTGGTAGTAAAGTAAGTAGAAGACAGCATATTGGCAGCTGTCCATGGAATTGCTTATTCTACAGCTTTGGTACCGTTGCCATGGAAACTTAATCTTACCAATGCAAATGTTTGACTTTTTTGTAAATATCAACAGATCATGTAATGTTGGTTTATGCATCTACTTCCTCTGGGACAGAATTGGTCTCTACCGTGCCTGTGCTGAACTGGTTATACAAATATCACAAGAACACATTTTGCTGTATCCTATGAAATTTGGAATAGAATCAAAGGGTTCCAGAACGTCAGAAACTGTTTTTTGCTAATGTCAAACCCAAAATAAATGAACATTAATTTCAGAAAATGATATTTTGAAATCTTTTTTTAACAATCTTGTGAAAGGACCTTCAGAATTCATTTATTTTCAAAATGGTCCCGAACTTCTGATAACAATTTTCAACGAATAACAACCACATCAAATATATCTGATTTAGATCAAGAGGTCAAACACAAATGATGCACTGATATCATAACATCACTGTCATTGACTTCTACCATTCATTTAGCAATGATGTGAGATCCACTTACACTTCCAAAAGGTATTACTTTGAGTATGGTCTCTCTATCAACCACAGCTGAACATACCAATTGGTCTGGGCAGAAGAGAGTTGATCGTCTTCAGGACAAAAACTAGGGTTTGAGATGATGACCTTGCATGGCTATAGTTGTTACATCTTAAATATAAGGTAGGATTTCTTTAAAAGATGCCTTCGTTTCAATCCCATTAATTCCTAAACATAATGCATTACATTGCCTTCTAAAAGCTATTTCCCAATGGTCCAATCTGCAAATTACAATTCTTATTGAATGACAAGCACATCTAACATAGCTGATTTAATCTAAGAGGTCCAACACTTTGCAAAAATACATAACTATATAGCTCTGATACCGGTAGTTTAATATTTAGGTAGTACTCCTCTTTAAATGATACCTTTCCTAACCTTCTTATACCAGCAGAAGTAGTGGACAAGTTTTGGTTTAGGTGGGAAAACAATTCTTCGATCTTCCACCAATAAGAGCACCTATTCATCGATTATATTCATAAGAGATGATGTGTTTATATACCAAATATGTGTCATGATAAAGCTTTGATATTTTGATGGTGTGTATATGTAGTTAATGACCACTCCTTTTTATTCCAAATAGGGTGAGTTTGACAATGGTCATGTTCACCAAACACTACAACATGTAATTAGCTGAACAAAACAGCTGGCCATGACAGCAGAGATTTGATGGTACTGAACAACAAAGTTTGAGTAGAAAGTTCAGTGTGGACATGTTGTTCCACTGATCCATGGAAACCATCTCCAAGAGACTTGAACTTAGGTGGATCTTTGTGCTCCATACATTTCAACTGCAAAGGCTCAATTAATTAATTAATTTGGTCCCTCGTCCTTAAAGCCAATGACCTGCATGTGCTTCTTGTTTTTAGAAACATAAACTTCCAATAGGACATCTCTGGTTGAGGCTTGAAATCATGGCCTTGTCATCTTGCTTATGTCAACAGTAGAATATGTGACATGAATAAAATTGAAACTGTAGTCTACTTTGCAATTTCAGAGTGTAACAACTGATAAGTAAATATTTTCCTCAAATATGTAGTCATGCTTTGCCCTTAGATATTCATTTATGAGTCTATGTTGGATTTTCCTTGAACTCTTATACTCTTTCTCTGGTCATATACTTGGCACTTGAGATGAATATGTGAAACATATTTGATAAAGATCAGCTTATATGAAATGTTGGGAGCATCCCTATAAATGTGAAGATTGGCACTTATTCCCTCATCCAATCAGTGATCAACTCGTTTATTCATATGAGAAGTAATGATTAGATATGGAGAAATGATAATTTCACGTTAAGATGTCATGTTTAAATAATTGATGTAAAGGTGAACAATATTGCTTATCATCAATCCAACAAGGGAAATCTTGAAAATATTCTAAATAGACAATGGGATAAAATTCAAATACTTAAAGAGTCTGTGAAAGAAACAAAATGAATTGAAATGTGTTTGATAAAATCATGATAAAAAAATTCTGATCTTCAGATATTTGATGGCCAAATGTTGCACAAAAGTTCATTCTGATTGTTGTTCAGTTTTTTTTATTGTAACTGGTTCATACCAAGTCTATCATGGTTGGTTAATTCACTGTATTTTACTTCTTTTATTGATAACTTAACAACTAACTACATCTTGCTAGGTTACTTTATAGCTTCTTTTTCATAATTCAACTATCAAATATGATGTTATTATCTCTCAAGAGAGAAAAACACTTGAATGTATGGAATCGAGTATTTAACACGACATATTCCTTAACAAGAAGATTAACAATTATTAACATTTTGTAATGAAAATAATAGGAATTGCATTAAAGTTAAATTGCATAAAGTTCTGCATTCCAAATAGCTAATAAATCAACTCATTTATAAGATATATCAATGGCATATTTCAAGATCAATGTTACTATTTCTTTTCAAATGAAATGCATTTAAATAAGGTTATAACAACCTTTCACAAAATTCATGAAATAGTGATTAATTGTACCAATTAATTTGAAGGAATAGAAATTTTAAAAATTGTCCAATAAATACATGAAAACAAACTGATTTGATCATGTTTTGAGCTTTCCAAATATTTTATGGATGCTTCCTTTACCAACACGTCACATTCTATCTACCAGTATTCCTGCAATGTTGAAAACCAAGAAGATGTTAAGTTTTTAATGAAAAGTAAAATCACAATCCTGCAAATTGGAACATATATAAGTATATGTTAAGTTCACAGCTGAAGAAAAAGGTGATAGATTCAAAGATTTTGAGATAGAAATTATGCTGTAAAAGGTTTCAAACAAAATGTTTCAGCAATTGTAGATTTTTTTATTCTGTAACAAAGTAGTAATCCAAAAAAGTAATAATCTGTAATAGTAAATACACAAAAGGGGTAAAAGAAGAATTCAGATGCAAATTGAAAGATGTCATTTGGGAAATGAGTAACTCTGCAAAAATGAGTTTTGAACAAGATGAGTTATAAATCTGAAATAATAACAAGTAAATAAAACTCTGCAAAATGAGTTAAACAAAAATTTCAAAATGGATTGAAGAAGTGGATGCAGAATAACCCAGATATTTTATTAAAACTGCAAAAATGGGTTTATAACAAAGATAAGTTATAAACATCAAATAGTAAATAACACTCTGCAAAATGGGTTGAACAGAAATAGAACTTTAAAAATGGATTGAATAGAAATCAAACTTCAAAAATGAGTTTGGAACAAGAAGAGTTATAAACATGAAACGGTAAATATAACTCTGCAAAATGAGTCGAACAGAGATAGAAAAATCAAATAGATTTGAAGTCAAACTGCAAGAGGACTGAGGACACGAAGCGACCATGCCACGTCCTCAGCTGTAACTTACTCTTCACTCTCCTCGTTAAACCTTGCAACCAAACAAACACACATCAACATAGCTCTACAGAGATAGAAAATCACTCATTTTTACTTCCTATTTTAACACAACAAGCACGCATCAACATAGCTCTACAGAGATAGAAAATCACTAATTTTTACTTCCTTTTTTAACCCATTGAACACGCATCAACGCATGGCTACAGAACTAGTATATATATTTTTGTATTACCATTTCTTGACAAACAGGCATCAACATTGACTCATATAACAATAGTTGTTTACCCTACTTATTCAAACAGAATTAACAAATCTTGAGAGCTAGTAAGTAACACCATTGTTTTGTTTTTAAATTCAGCATCATCATGAATATAGTACTATCATATAACAACATTGTATTAAGAATGTGACATACTGTCACTAAAGTTACTTGATTTGAAAACATTGTAATAACTATTGTAGCTTATTCTACTAAAGTAAAACTTTGTAAATAGTGTCACTTAAATTCTAATAAATGCAACTTCATAACAACAAAGTATTATTCTAATAAAAAGTTTTAACTTGTATCACAAATTGGAACTTTTTTGCTTGCTATATATCTATATCCTAGAGAAGCACTAAAAATAATATAAGTAACAGAAATATTACAATAAATTTAACTATTAAGAAAACGTTTGTTAATAACAAAAGTAAGGAAAGTTAAAAGGTCATTATTTGATAATCAAACTTTTTAAATAAGTAAGGAAGAAGTTACATCAAAGACATTGATTCTTAAAATTCAAGTTATTGATAGGCGATCTGAAAATTGCAATGAGATCAATAAACATTGCCTTTCATTCTAGTTATAAATTCTGTTTTCTGCAATGAACATCGTCACTGTTCAATCAATGGAAGATATCTTTTCATAGATAGAAGAAACAAAGAGGATGAGTAAGGAATGTCACACAGGAAGGGATCTAGACAGTTTTGCCTCCCTTAAGTACTAACCCAGGATAAAAGCACTCCTTATCACACGGTTACAGGGTGCCCTTGAAATTGTTTCTTGCTTCATAGCACAGTGGTCTACAGTCTTGGTCTTACCCTACTGAAAGCACCTATGGTCTCCATATACCATACCATAACCCTTGCATTGACATTTGAATAGTTTTGTTTAAATACTTTTCCTTAAAGTTCAAGATGTTCATATCTGGTTATTACCCAGTAGAAATTCTTTTTTTATCCTATTCAACTATGACTACCTGGTAATACCCCATTAACCTAAACCAAATATTCTATATAAGACTACACGGTAGATATAGACCTAGCTAATATAAAGACCTATACTCCAGGCTAAGATAAGACAAGATACCCTAGGTAAGAAAAGAATGTAACCCCAGAGAGAAAATGACGACTAGGTTAGATCATATATGCCAGATAAGTTAAAGATCATATACCCTAGGTTAGATATAGCCTGTATATCCAAGGTTAGATATAGACTGTATACCCTCGGTTAGATATAGACTGTATACACCAGGTAAGATATAGACCGTATACTCCAGGTAAGATATAGACCATATACTCTACGTAAGATGAAGACCTTATTCTCTAGGTAAGATATAGACCGTATACTCCAGGTAAGATATAGACTGTATACTCCAGGTAAGATATAGACCGTATACACCAGGTAAGAGCAAGTTTCAAGGGCACCTGTAGGGTTAACATGCAGTATATATACACTTACTCTGTTGATCCTTCACTAGAGGAGGAAAATATTGTATGAGTTACAGTGAAATACCGTTTATATCATGTGTTAGTGACAATGTATATATCTAACATTACATCAATTAGGCAGGGTTCATTCTAGAATTTAATGAGGTGGGGTTCATTTACTTCAGGAAAATGTCTTTTGGATGAATGGAATTTAAAGAATACATTCATTTAAGTATAGGTCATAGGGCATGGGGAAAAAATCTCAAGAAGAAATTAATCTGAAGTGCTTTCACAAAAATGAACACTGACTAAAATATATAGAAGTTTACATTTTTGTATTGTAGAAGTGACATATAGATCACATGCTTTTTGTGCAATTTGCTTTCAAGTTAAAATGAAAGAGTTGCCAATTCAACTCAAAAGACTTTTCACATATTTAATATTTAAAATTTTAGTTTTTAAACATTGATTTGGTAAATAATTGAAAGGTGATAAAATGATCAAATGAAATGTTGGAATGAGATGATTTTCAAACCAAATATGAATTAAGGGGAATGATATGATTGATTTTCTCATAATTTAAAAGTATTGCAGTATTCAATTTTAGTGTTATTCGACTTGATGCATAAGAAAACCTTTGATCGTGTTATTCTGAATGACAATAGGTTTACTACATATAAAGCTAATCATTCATATATATGCTTGTGCATGCAGTTGGCATAGCATGATAAATATGTGTACTAGTGAGTAAGTTGATGTTCTTTAGTTGCAATAGCATATTTCATTCATTGCATTGATGTTAAGAAAAGGACTTGGCAATGAATTCAAAAATATCACAATGGCACGAAACTCATATAAGCATAAATGTCTGTAATGACTAACAAGAATGTATTGGTATTTGAAAGTTTTATTTCAAATTTGGATTTAACTTTCAATGAATACTATAAAATATTCATATAAAACAAAAATGACCCCAAAAATAAAAAGATATCATAATGAAAAGTTACATAAATGGATGTCAAAAATCATGACGAAATGGATGACACTATTGATGACAATGATGACTTGCACAGACATACGTGACTGTATTCACAAACTTCTAAGCGATGTACTTGGTATGTCATCTTTGAATTAAATCATATTTAAGGGAAAATATGATATAAATGGGTGACAAAATGAGTGATAAACGGGTGACAAAATTGGTGACAAAATATGTGATGAATGGGTGACAAAATGAATGGGTGACAAAACGGGTGACAATGATGAAAATGAGGATGAAAGGTGACTTACTCATCATCCTGTTGTTGCCTCCTGCGACGGCGAGCCTCACGACGCTCTTCTAAACTGGCCATTTTGGTCAAGATTGGTCACTAACGAAACTCTGAAACAACGAAAAAAATAACATGAATATTTTTAGCAATCTTTATTTCCAGAATCCCTGATTTACATTGGAGACAATGTATTCAGGGGAAACCATGCCTCTTAGTTGATGAAAGAATGTTCAATAGCATATAAACTTTCTCTGAAACAATGAGAAAAATAACATGAATACTTTTTAATTGTTATTGACCATTTTTAATTCAAGAACCCTTGAGTTACAATGGATTCAATGCATGCCCCTCTGTTAATGAAAGAATGTTCAAGAGTTTTTCTTTCTAACTTTCTAAACATAGAGAAGTGAAAATTATATCCTGGAATATAATAATATATATATTGTTTTATCTATTAACATTGTCATTCTCATGAAACCATTCAAGCAAATTTGATAAAATCATTTCAAAAAGTTGAAAGACAAGATTTCTCAATTAGGATAAAATTAAATTGACATTGTCATGACATTTGTTTACATTAAAAAGCCTATTTGAACTTTCATTATATTCAATATATATATATAGTCATTTAAAACACAAGATGAGCTAAAAGCAATGATTTGGGTTTTATAGCATGTTTATTTCATTCATTCCTCTATGCCCACACCTCTTTAGACAGAAAGATGCTATCGAGATGAAAGGCTTACAGAAGTAAGAATAGCACAAGAAACAGAGGGGTATTTTGGTTTCCATGGTTACTGGAGCAGTTAAGTTCTCATTTACAGGGCATGAATCCTAATGCATCCTTTTGTAAATACATTCATGCTTCCCTTAGGTCAACATATCTAAGCCATGTTTAAAGTCATTGATAGTTTCATAGAATGAAACTTACATAAGTGTTTGACTGAAAAAGATCCTATAAACTGCTTAGGCAGGAAACTTTTGGGGAATTTTCTTAACTTAAAATGAGAGCAGAAACTATCGCGCTGGTAAGTTTTCAAGTTAAATGTAAACTGAGCTTATTTCTCATTTTGTTCATCAACAAATTTTAATTGTCAAGCTATATCCTTTTCTCTACAATTTCAAATATTTACAGAAATATCATTAACCTGTATAAGCTAGATAATGATTTGACATGGATAGCAACATATATTATTATTGCAATAGAGTATCAGTGATTTCAGTAGCTTTATTCATTTATTGTGTCACTGTTCATAATTAACAAATTAAGATGGCAACAGGACCATATGTTGACATCTTTATAATTAAAAAATAGTAGATAATTACAAACAATATAATAATTTGATCAATTGACCACGCAGAAATGGTAATTTATGTGCACGAAAGGTGAATGGTAACAGCCAGAAGGAAACATCAAAGATTGGGCTCTATCCCTCACAAACAGCCAGGTCTGTCTGTTTCCCATCAGGCTGATGTGAACCCCCTCCCCTCCATCTCCCCCCAGAGTTACTGCCCCTGATAGCACTTCATACAAGGAGGTAGCAGTGCAGTGATATCTGATACCCCAACCGATAACCTCTAAAACATTACATTATCACCCACCCTCAAAACTAAAAACTCCAATAATTTCAACAATAGTCATAAATATCCCTTGAGAGTAAAAATTGTGTAAAATCTTGACTTATAGGCTATAAATTTGTTTTCAGATGAGGTGAAGATCTAAGAAGATGAGCGGTAACCATGGAAACGTCTGACTAAATATGGCAGTGGTGATAGTGGCATGGCGGCCATCTTGGAAGTGCTAGTCAGCCGGTTATGACAGGAATGCGGTGGAAAGATCTGGTTTCTGTGAAGTCAGCAACAACATCGGCACTGCTTTGCAGAGAAGCACACATACATTACTCTCTACACTCCCTTATCATCAATATGCTAAATATCGGTTTAGATATAACCCCTTGAATCAAAGGAATGTGAACACTTTGTACAAAGGTGACCTCTTTGACCCCTAGGAGTCAGAAATCTTACTCAAAACACATTTGTTACTGGTTGCTTAGGGGTGAAAGGATTAAGGTAGTTCTGATGAAATAATACATATTAAGCTTAAAAGTAAGAAGATTTCAGCGCACAAATAACATATTGAAATGATATTTTGATGTTAGTTTCTTTGATAGATGAACTTTCCTTTAATTCAATGATATTATAGTAAAACATGGTGACTCAAAACCGCCTCTTATGCATATTCGTATATTACAGCAGTCCAAAGGTTCTAAAAACATGAATTAAGATTTTCCTTGCATTTTCTTTTTGTTCATATACTTCTGGTTTGATATGCTCAACCTTGTTAACCTACTTAAGACAATACTTCATCGCTTTTGAGATAAATTTGCCTGTTTTACTAAGAGTATATACTCAATGAGATTAAATACTACTGCTTTTTGGCTTTAAAACATCAAATTTAAAACTTGTAGAATTCCTTGTTAAGCTAATCGTATCTCCATCTGCTAAATTTTGAAACATATGCTTCATAAAATATTACGCTATAAGTTTTGCCTCATCCCAAAAGAAAGTAACAGACATCTTGCGAGTGCAAACAAATGCAATTCATTCATGAATGCATCTTAAACTTCATTTTCAATTCCATATGAATAATGAAAGACATTCTTTTTCTACAATCTTGGAAGAAAACATACTTTTTATAAACGAGAACCTTTTAAATCTAAACAACATGAAATTACCAATTATTAGGGACTAACAATATCTTTACATTTATGAAGATGAAAAGTTGTCTGTATAAAAGATAATGAAATATAACTCATCATTTTCACTGAGAAAAAAAAGTAACTGCAGCAAATATGAAACTACTAGGTTAAAAAAATTAAATATTTGAAGAAATTTCAAAGGCAAGTTATTGCAAGGTAAGCACAATTATCAACGTATTAATGAAGTAAGAAAGGTAAGCGGCTCCTCTATCTGTATACATAGAGCCTCCTGGTTGACTACAAGGTATTCAGTATATCTATAAATATATATCTAGAAGCACCGTGCTCCACCGGTGTGCTCCACCGGCGTGCTCCATTTGCATGGCTGATGTTCAGTGAGTCAAGGTCAAACGAAGAAGATCTACAATTCTAAACAAATTCTTCCACAGATAACTTCCCCAGATGAACAATAAACAACCCGGCAAATATTACTTAACCAATTTAGCAAACCTAACATACAAGATGAGAGGTAATTCAATAAACTGGTATCTATATGCCCACTTATCAAGATTTGTAATGTCTGGGATGATATTACTCTCATGAAGTTAAACATAACTCACATAATTCAAAAGACAAATTTGCCCATAGGATGCCCATTATCAGGAATTGACATAACTGGGATGAAATTATCGTCATTTTGGATGCAAAAATAGGAGACAAAATGGAAGGGAAATGATACTATTAAAATCAAACTAAAAAAGGGAAATAATGAATTATTAACCAAATTAAAACCTTATTCAAGGAATATTAGATCCATTTCATGTTGGAGTTCAGTCCAGTTTCAGGAATGGTTGGACCTACCTGCACACGTACAACAATGGCTGACTAAGGTCCTATCTGCAGTGAAGGGTATCCTACAGGATAATGGTGCAATATCTGCCAGGAATAAGGGTAAGTACAATATATCCTACCGCGTGAAGGTGAATCTCCCGTCAGTCCTACGAGGGTGGAACTGTGCCGCTAATCAGAACCCTACAGCAGGAGCGATCCGATCCTTCACAACACCTGATCACTCGACAGATGCTAGCTAAATCTGGCAACAACCCAACGGATGGACAGACAGAAGGACGACCCCAGCACGATCCACGACTATCCCGAAATACAGAAACAGGGAGGGAAGACTGTCTTGTCCTAAAGGAATCTGAACTCTGACTGCCTCTGCCCTCGGCTGGGAGACTATATCCCCCTCATACACCCCCTCCTGCTGTTCCCCTGCTGTTTTAATGGGTGAAATTTGACCTGAAATTTAAGCCCACCTGCTCCCTGACTGGAGAGCCTGACCAATGAGAAGTGACCGGTGCTAGAGAGGGGTGATGCCGTGTTACCTCACTAATTGGGGAAGATGTTGATGAGATGTAAGGAGGGGTAGAGTTACAGGAGATCATGTGTTCCTCAGATGCCTCGTAACTCTAGAGGGAGCCGGGGAGGTAGATGTGCCGATTTTTATCTACATGAATATTTTGGTTTTACAGAAGCAATGTCATGCTGACATTAACTTGTAGTAACAGGAAGTTTAGATGAGCTGTGGAGTGGGTATCATTTAACTATCATATTGTTCCAAAAACGTTTCTTATTTAATTTTATGATACTTTACATAAACAATTTGAAAACAGACCATTGTTGATATTTGATACTTTGAAGACTTTGAATAATATTATTAAAATCGTTATATACATTCTTGTACTTTTCAGGATAAACAGTATACATTCCTTGTAGAATTTGTCACTGATTTACAAAGAAATAGCTTCTTATAAATTGTGATGCTATATGCAAAGTACATAAATATAAATATTACCTTAATCTTAATTTCTAGGTATTTGAATGATGATTGTCATTATCTGCTGATATCCAAATATTACTTAACTATGTGAGCTATCAATCAAAAGAGCTAAAAATAATGTATTTATACTTGATATTGTTAGTTACATAAGCAACAGTAAAAGTAAACAATGTCAGTTTTCTTTAAAAATCTCATAACACCAATTGAGATTTATCCCATTGTCAGATTCTTGATTATTGATGGTAATGACAATGAAAATGCACAGGTTCTCTTTGTTTTGTTTTGTTTAAAATAATCATAAAATTTGTAGGAACTAGAAAGAAACAATAAATAACAAAATACTCCTTTAATATCATAAGAATTTTGAATTTTAATGTTTATTATTCAAAAAAATCAAATTTTTTCATTGTTCAAATTAACTTCAACATTTACATATGTCCTAGATGTCAAGCATCAAATGACAGATTATGACTTAATGCTCTGTATATTGCATAGATGATAATCTGTATATTGCCAAAAACCATAAAATTAATCATCTATTGTCACTTAGCTATGAAATGATTTCTTTAGGTTACGACATGCTCATAACAAGGTTAATTACAATGGCACCAGTGTGTGAGATTGTGTTTCTGGAGCACTGGCAACAAGCCAAGTGGTTCACTTTGACTTACCCCCTTCCCCTCCCACCCTTCACCCTGACAAAACCCTCTAATCCCCCCCACCTAACTCTTTCCCCTAAACTACCCCCCTCCCTTTCCACCTCTCCTCCTCTTTTTACTCTCCCCCTGTCCCGCCAAGTTGTTCACTTTGACTTACCCCCTTACCCTCCCACCCTTCACCCTGACAAAACCCTCTAATCCCCCCACCCTCCTCCACCCTATCCAAAATTGGGGGGGGGGGGGGGGGGGGGGGGGGGGGGGGGGGGTCCCTAACTCTTTCCCCTAAACTACCCCTCTCCTTTTCCACCTCTCCCCCTTCTTTTTACTGTCCCCTCCCCCTTCACCCACACCCCCAACCTATCTTCAAAGGGTTCTTTATCCTCTCCAGAAGCTGATAGTAAGGTTGCCATGGAAACTGTATAGTAGGTAATACTTAGGAATCTGACCCAATGTTTGAGTAATTATGTCTATGATATGTAATAGCTCTGATAACCTAATGAACTGCATGTGGGAGATGCATGGCAAACGAGGCATGGAACATAAGGTATATTCTTATGTAATATAGTGTACCACCAAGCTGCAACCGGCAGACATGTGAAGCTTATTTGTTTTATTGTGAATTTAATGTCAACAAATTATCACTTTGTATACCATAGCTTTAGTAAATGCAGTTGTATATTTCAATCAAAGTTTAATTCTTTAAAAATATTCCTTGAAAATAACTTTGAAATATGGTAGTAACAATTTTCATTTTCTTATTACAGTTGTCATCATGTTATTTCCATTTCTCATAACAATTCTATAACATATTTCTAAAATGCTTATCCTACATGCATCATAACTGAAACATATTCGAAGTGGATATGTTAAATATTCTGCATAGAGTTCATGCAGTGGTATTATGATCAATTCTACTTCGAATTATTACAGGATTACCATTTTAAATGCTTTTATCTTTATCGAGACAATGATATTTTATATGAAAAAGATAATATTCTATTCATACCGATTCTTTTCATTAAGAAATTTATGTCTAACATAACATTTCTATCTTTGTCAAGACAATAAATTATTGTATGTACCAACACAACTGTCATTATGTTTAGTTCTATTTTCAGTCAAAGTCTACAAGGTAATTTCACCAATTCAAGGATTGTTTTTGCATTTTTGCTGATTCTTATCATAAATTTGATAATATAAACAGTCTTAAAGGAACTTTTTAAATCAAATATCAAGATCATAAATGAACACAAAACAATTTCATATGATTTTTATAATGAAATAGTTTCTCTCTTTTTTAACTCATTTAAAATTATCACAACGATTTCTTCTTTCTTATTGAAATGCAATTCATTAAGTTGGTAGCATTTGAATATTTTCAGATGATAAACTTCTTTCTTCCTGTGGAACAACAAAGAGGTTCAATGTCTTCCTTAAACTACCAATGCCGAGTTAGAACAAAGAAGTTGACTATCCATAAAATATTCATAACATCCTTAATTTCAATATCATGAAAACAGCAAAAATAATGTCCACCTCCTTAGCTAATCATTTATCAGATATCTGGCTGCACTAGATAGCAGAGGGACATGAGGGCGGGAGGTAATTTTTAGCATATTCTCCGATTTTCAACCTCCATAAAGGTATTGATACCCTGAAGACACAGGGTTACCCTATATGTTTGGTTACCCTATCTTAAATACTTGTAGATAACAAATTTGCTCTTCAAAGACATCCTTAAACAGAACCTAAAAACTCAGAAGAAGGCAAAACGATGTTAAAAATTTCACACTCCTGATTTTTCTTAATTTCAATATCAAATACAGCAAAAAAATTCGACATCCCTTAGTTTCAGGTAACCATTTATCACTTATCCTGACAGGTTTAAGCGGCGCTGCACTTGATAGAAGAGTGATAGAAGAGGGGGAGGTTATTATTAGCAACAAGGTAGGAGATATCTGGCACCGTTCTTCAATATCACCTTCTTACTCTGCAAATGCCAAGTCTTGTAGTTATAGGCACTGACGCCTACTCAGAATTCTTCAACCATTGTACTGATGCTTGATTTATAATCAACTTAATGATAGTGAAAACTACACTTATGATAAATCCTGATGTGCAGAATATTTTTTCTTCCAATTTTCCCATATACATTATAACTTAATGCCAAATGTTTATCTCATATTGTATTATTATCTAAATACTCAACCCATTATCTGTGGTCTTAATAGAAACTATCAAGTTTCAAGCAAAAACTGCCATTTATGTGTCAACATCTTTTAATCATATGACCTGGTTTTTCCTTTCATAACCATATGTAGTAGGTTTTATTCTAGATCTGCAGTTTTTTTATTTCAAACCATCATCCTGCAATTGAAAGAGATAATTCTAAATTTCTACGAGAACTTTTCATTGAGGTAAACTATTAAATTTACTGCCCCTTGGAGATCTACAGACTTACATGAAATTTAGAATGTGTACAGTATTATGCATACGTGACAGGTTTCCAGAAAATTTAATTCAATAAATATAAATAGTCCAAAATGATGAAAAGCTTCTGAATTGTACAGTGTTTCACTATTTCAAGCAAATGATGGTTTAAACATATTTATTCACGAAAGTGACAGGATTGGCAAACAAACATATCTATATCTATAACGTGCCTCTCCCTACAACATACAGATGTAAACAAGAAAGTAAAATTTAGCAAAGTATTTTAACAGAATGAATACCATAAGGAAGAGGATTATATGGATGACAAATTCTTTATACCTGTTAGGCGAAGTTTCGACACAGCTTCTTGTGTCGTTGTCAAGCAATGTGACACAAGGAGTTGTGTCGAAACATCGCCTAACACGAATAAAGAAGTTGTCATCCATATAATCCTCTTCCTTATTGTAATTCCAACTTCTAAAATGACTCTCAAAGAAGAATGAATACCAAAAGAATCTTGTACAAACCCTTAAAGTGACACAGAGTATCTTTCTTAAAATTCTATTTGGTTTTGATAAGCTAAAAAATATCTAATATGCTGATTGAAGTTCATATCTCATAACTGGACTTGCAAATATATCCATTTATGCATAATATCTCTAAAATGTTTGATTTTATGGAAAAATCAAGAAAACATCTCAAATACGTTTAATATTCGAAATTATGCATCTAATTAATCTACCTATTAGTTACCATACCTAATAAACACTATCGAATCGAATATATCTTCCTGTCAGCTTATGACAAGGTTTCAAAATTAGGTTTGCCGAATTTGCGCGCGCCACTCGAGCAACATTGTCCGGTTTTCGATCAAAATCCCGACTTTGAATGGCCGTATTTTCGCTCTAATGTACTGGTCGACCTTTAACTTGTTTTTTTCAGTAACAGTTAGTGGTTCCCGATGTAATAACATTGATTTCAAAATTTGACATATGTGATTCTATCAACATACTCTGTGTCTCTTTAAAGGAGTGTTAGAGCATTAGCCTACTAGTGCCACTTGGGTAACTTTGGGCAAGTTTATGGAATGAGATAAGTAATAGATTGTATATAAAATGTTTACCCAAGTCAAGATTTGAGACTCACCAGGGAAACACTTATATACACAGAGACCGGAACTCCTCTGGACTGGTGGCAGAGTGCCGCACTATCATGGCATTCCATACATCGTGGGTCTTAATATTAATTAATAATCTTCAATTAGATGAGAATTGTTTGAACTTCTTTAATCAAATTCAGAGTGCCTGACACTAACATCGCTGACACAGTGCCGGCACTATCATGGCATTCCATGGGTTGACCAAGATTATACAATTAATAAATTTAGTCCAACTATATTTTGTAAGAGAATTAATTGGCAATCTTAAATTAGATGTGAATTTTTTACGAATGCCTGACACTAACATTGCTAGGGCTTTCAAAACATTGGACTCAAGTACTCGAGATGGACTGATGGCAGAGTTCGGGGCACTATCAAGGCATTCCATACATCATTGGTGACCAACATAAATTCAATGAATAAATGTATTAAGTGCAACTGTCTTTTGTAAAAGAATTAATTGGTAATCTTGGGTGAAAATGGTTTGAACTTCTTAAAGGGGGTCTGCAACCCGAATTTTTAACTTCCAGAGTTTTATTAGCAGGGCCCCGATAGAGTCGCAAATGCTCGGTAGGAACAAAATCGTTTGATTACAAACCGCTTACAGCTGATAGCCAATACCAAGTTTGTGTCATGTGACCGCCCTTACTCGTCTGGACGCTCTATTTAACGATGGTCAAATAGGTTTCACAAGCTAGGTTGTTGATTCCCTTTAAATCAGCAGCTCGAGGTTTAAACCTGACCTTAACTCAATGTAAAACCTTTGCTTAAACATAAAATCTTGTTACCTTTTCAATTCTTTTGCTCATTCATGGACTAATTCCTTCTATAATGCCTAATAACATACAATTTGCCTCCTGATCTATAACATAAAAGAAAATGAAAAACTAATCTGTACATGAGTTAATCACCTTACTTAGGATTAAAGAAATCTGAGGAACTATTCATATAAGAACCTTAGCATTAAGGGCAGCTTACTTTCTTTACAACAAGAGCATATTTCACTTTTCTGTTATTGTAGATATTGTATTTTGTTCATTAGACAATGCACTAAACTACTGTGCAAAAGACTATTACACTACTTTTGAAAAAACATTAGATACAAACTGCACCAAGTATATGAGGGGAATAAAGTATATTATAGATTGGCATGAATCATGATATTCATGATATTTTAAATTCAACTTTAAACTATTGTTGTAAAAAAAAAAGGCATCATTGGTTCTCAATATAACGACCAGTCAGTCAGACTTCACATGCTACAGACACAATAACAAAAGTAGAGTTCATCAATATCTCGCATGGGCACCTTTAAGACTCAATGCAGTACTACGCTCTCTCATAGACCAAATAAAATGTTCGTTGTATTGGTTTGTTTGTGTTATACTTTCTTTTGCGCAGTAGTCAGCATCAGTATCGATTATTTATACCTCATGATATCTTCCTGCTACTAATTTTGTACAATGATCAATTAGAGATTCTCGAATCCATAACCAAACATATATGTGATGCTTTCTGCCATTTGCAATTTCAACAGGTTTCATCTTCTTTTCTTTTTAAAAAGTATGACCTTAATTGTAAATGATTGATGTAAGAAAATGGAATGGAACAAAGATTGTTTCAAAGTGAACTTATAAGAACATCCCTTTAAACAGGGGGTGCTTATTACAAAAAATTCTATTTTCAGGATATCAGTAAAAAAAATTCCTCCTCTTTAAAGCATGATTAACAGTTAGGATAGTTTATATATTTCAAAGCGTATGACATCAATTGCATTAATATGATGTTTCTTTCCCTACAATATATATATTGCACTATATTGCCTGTAAGTATATCAAACAAGATAACATTCAACCAAGACATAAACTTTCTGAATGAAATGAAAGAAAAACATAATTCAAAGATTACATTTGATGGCCAATCTATTTTAAACCGAGTGTACCTGAAATAACATGCTAATTTTAACTTTATCTATTTCAAGACAGTGTTTTCATCAAATGGCACTTTGCCATTGAAAACTGCACCAAAGCAAGGCGCAAAGCAGATAGTAATTTCCAAAGAATTTAGTAATAAATATTTTCTGCACCATAACCTGAATCATCATTGGTTTTGAGCCAGTGTATGAAACAAGCTTGAATGTTACTGTCGTTACCGTGCTGTCAGTAGGCCTTTTGACTATTTTTTTCTCAGAAGTATTTTTTTTCAATATTGACAATATTTTTAATTAATCCATGAATTAATATAACAAAATGGAGCCCAGAGGATGCTTTACTTTCAAACTTAAGAGCTGAGTGATCTAGACTTGCTATACTTTAGTAGACTTGGTTGGTCCTCAAATAAATATTTTTGCTTTAAGGTCTGGATCACAGTCTTCAGGCCTTTTTTTCATTAACTGATTGAGCATTTGGTTTGATCATCCAAGAGTGAAGGAATAAATGAGTGATATTATAAAAACATATCTTTTGTTTAGATTATCCATGAATAAGAATTTCCATACAGGTAAATTACCTCCCTTGGTGAAAGTGCAGTGCTCACCACAGTAAATAGGGTTCCTCATAACATTCAGTAAATAAAACTATAATAAAAGCTAAGCATCAAAAGAAAAAAATTATCATTATAAAAACATAAAATTCTGGTTCAATTTTGAGAATGCCACTCTAACAGTTTAAAAGAACACTTAATAATTCTGTTTGTTTCATACCTGTATAATGCAAATGAGATTTACAAAGTCTCAAACGAAACACCAATGGCATCCAAAATGCCTGTCTGATTTGATGCCAAAATCTTGCTGTAGAATATTTCTCAGAGAGCTCTGACAGTTACTCAATTTTATGAGTGGATAACCGCTATGATTCATGACAAGACAATTAACTTCTTTACTCATCTTCATGAAGAGAAAAGGTGTCTAATGACTCAAGGTCTTGGAATTTTTTTAAGGTTTTGAAGGTTGTAGCCATTGATTATACACATGCAAATATGTCTGAGGAACAAAAGCTTTTGAGATTTGGCTTTAGATGTTTAATTGTTTCACGAAGTCACAACAGTGGCAGATCCAGAGGGGGGAGGGTTAAAATTGTCCATAAAAAGGTTGACCCCTCCTCTTAAAATTCCAGATCAACCATAGAACAGAACCTATCCCTAACCAAAAGAACAGTTTAGTAAAACAATATATTATGAAAAAGCCTGTGAACCAATTCTATAGTTATACCAAATGTTTTTTTCCTTGGTCTGCCACTGCAAAACCTACCGGTAGTACTTCCTCAGCTGAACGTCTATTTCATCCAAGAAGATATTAGAAATTAACAAAATTCAAGGTGAAGGTGAAAAGTACTTACAAGTGAAGGATGTGGAATGCTTGGCTGGGGGTACCTGTCCAGAAACCCTTCGCTCTTGACTCCCTGCAGAGAAATAGGCATCAAGTTTAAGTTTAAGCAAAATACGGCCAATTTCATGTTGAGAGTCCGCTTGGAACAGCGTTAACAGTGTGACGTCATATGAGAATTTTTTAGATTATTGCTTCATGACGTCAAGCTCTTGAACTTGACGTCACTGGAGAGAGAAGAGTGACGATAAAGGTTATTGCAACTGTATCTCTCCCTCAATCAAATTATGAATAATAACATTGTTTGTTTTCAAGCAGACTGTAAAATACTGTTGTCAAATAGAGTTGCCATGTGAATACATTTTTTTAAGTTTTAAATCATATTTATTATTTTCCAATATTACAAGTGTTTTACATTGAAACAAGAATCGATGCCAAAATTTATTTATTTATGAATAAAAAATTGTTTAAACATCATGTTTGCCTTGTTTCTTAGTTAAGATTTTATCAAAGTAAAAAATTATAACAAAACAAACAGCAGCATAACGTCTAATATTAGTAGATGAAATCACATCACAAAACGGTGAAGAAAGCTACGAAATATCTTCAGTAAAGCAAAGGTCAACACTTTTTAAATGGCTTTGCTAGGCCTTTTCTTTTGATAAATGAATCTCATAATCAAGGAATGATAGAATTCCTTATTCAAATGTGGATAATTTATCTTTTATAACAAAATGTACAACATATCTGCTTTGGACAAAATCCTGTTTTTGCAACTTTCATAGTGGAATGATATTCACAGGTGAAAATTCAACAACAGCCACACCTTATATTCACCTTATATCATCAAAGATTGTTTCTATTCATGGCAAAATCTTCAAAGTTCACAATGTCTGGTAGATAGGAGTCGTAAAGGTCAGTTTCTTGGCAGGGTACATCAAGAAATACCAAGTCTGCATGTAATACAGTATATAATCTAACTGCTACCTCCTGTTATGTGTTTATATCCACCAGGTGATAAGCATTCTCTTATGATGCAAAGGTGGCAAAAAATGACAGGTAGTTAGTTACAAATATCAAAAGATAATTGACATAAGAAAGTATATATCATATGCACATCTTTGATTAAAGGTTACATACATTTTTTTTAATTTTTCTCCATTGTCTTAAATATTTATTTCATCTTATTACCGAGGTAATGATAAATGAAAATGGAAATGGGGAACAGGAATTATATTAATTGTCTGAGGCAATATGTATCTTGTTTCTTCACAAAATAATCATACAACTGAATTCCAAATTTTTAACTTGATAACAGCACCTAATGTTTTGGGTAGTATTGAAATTTACAAATTTTGCAAACCTTTGAAAAGAAGAATTAAAACTTTTCAAAACAAAATTGAAATATAAACAAAAACATATGTGTTCTTACCCAAAATACTTCAGAAAATAATGTGGCAACAACTTCTATCATAGCAACCAAGGTTATTCTAACAACCATTTTTTTTGTCACAATGATTGAATAACATGTTCACCAAACTACTCTTGAAAGGTAAGAGACAATGTTTAAAACATTAAACCTTATTCTAACATGACTTCTAACACCAATGGGTACAAACAGAACAGAACCAAAATGCATGGATCCTCTGGATATAAAGAAGTTGACATATACTAATTCCTTGTTTCACACACTTCACAACTCCAGTTCATCACAAGACATCCACGTTGGTAAATAGCCGCAGCTTGATCATATTATCATGTTGTTGAAAACATCCCCAGGTACCATCAGATATGCTCGTTACCACGGAAACGATAAAAACTTGAAATCAAAATGGCAGTTACCTTCACCCTCTTAATGTTATCTCCAACATTCCTCTGTAATCTTAAGAGTTAACCGGTAGTCAAATTGAAAATAGATGCTTTTCGCTAGACCAGCAAGTTTACGAAAGAGGGTTTTGGTTGAGAAAGACACATCAGAACAAAGCTACATATATCTACAGATAGAATACCATTCATTTTAGTTTCACAATAAAAAGTTTCGAATCTTGAGAGCTAACTGGTAGTCAAATTAAAACAGATGTTTGCTGGACTGGCAAAATCAGGAAATGAATTCCAGTACATTAAAAACACAAATAAAAAGAACAAAGATATCTATGGATGGTAAACCATTTATTTTTTGGTTTCACTTTATCAGTGTAGAATCTGGTAGTCAATTCGAGAAAAAAAACTTTTTTTTAGATAAGCAAGTCTCAGAAAGTTCATTCAAAGAGTAAGAGGAACATAGCTGAACAAGAACAAAGATAAACATGGTGGTTTACATTTTCTTTTAGTTTCACAAGTAACACATAGAACTTTCAACTAAATTGAAATATCAAAATTTAAAAGAGAACCAATTTCTATTTATAGTCTACTTATTGCAACGGGTGCTTCATTTTGGTTAGGATGCTAACACTATTTAAACAAGTGCATGATGACCACTTAGCTGGAATTGACACCATTGACAGCATTTTAATTATAAAGTTGACTGTCAACTTGTATTAGATTTTAGACACAAGTGACAAAGTTGTATGACAAATAACTTTAAGAGAGAGGATCTTCTTGTACCTTGATACCTAGGAAGATCAGCAGGTGTCCATAGAAAGAATTCTTCTATATAATCAAATATAAAAAACAGGCATCAGAGAAATAAGAAAGTAAGATTAGACATGCTTTTTGCTTAACGAAGGTAGAAGAGGTACAATAAAACCCAGGCTGAGAGACAGACTGGCTGGCAATGAAGGTACTATCAGAAGAAGTGAGTAGATCAGAACATAGGTACTCTTCTGATGAGCTCAACAGCTGCAGGGTTGGTGGGAGGGTGAGGGGGAGGGCTCATGGGAGGGGGAGAGGTGATCGCTGGAGTTTGAGGGGAGGGGGGTCACTTGAGGGGAGAGGAGAGGGGGATGCTAGAGGGGAGGGGAGGGAGTTGTTGAAAGGAAGGAGGGAAGAAGGTGAGGGTGAGAGAGGTGGTCGCTCGGAAGTTGAGGAGGGGGAGCACTTGAGGGAGAGGGAGTTGTGAAAGGAAGAGGGGGTGAGGGGGAGAGGTTGTCGCTTCGAGTTTGAAGGAAGCAGAGGGGGGTCACTTGAGGGAAGAGGGGAGAGAGTGATGCTAGAGGGAGAGAGGGTTGTGATAGGAAGGGGGGGAGGTGATGTTAAGAAATACCAACATCTCCTTCAGCACATTCCCCAGCACTAGGATGAGCTTCTGATGCTTCCTCTGATAATTAAACCGGTGTTCTGGAGTCTATGGATATACAGTGCTATAGTGTGACTGACTACCTGCCTCGACTGCATACTATTCTTACACCTTTAAACAAGCAGGGTAGATTTTTGTTAAAAAGTTTTTCAAAACAGCCTCTCCTGCAAATAATTTTCACCAATACTTCAGCTAACGGCTTTAGTTAAACTTGTTCACCTGTACCGCATAAGTTTTTCTCCACTATTAATTTTTCTTGAGGTGTTTCAGAGACCAAATGTCAGTGTCGATATTTAGGTGCATGTTCTTAGATTTTTGTTTCATTTGGAGTCATCTTATCCAGTTGCACAACATATACCAAAATAAATATTGAACAAGGTGATGTATATGAATATCTAATAAAATAGAAAAACCATTTCATTTAATCTATTTTTTTTCAACATCTGACAATAATTTTCAAAACATAAAAAAAAGGTTTGTAGCAATTTGGAAAAGATCCTTTTTACCTTTCACCTTACTACTTAATTTTGTTAAGAAAAAAATGCACAATAATAATAATCAAACAGCTGTTGGGAAACTACAAGAAAATGTACACTTCTCTCAGTCATCCACTTATGAAAATGTCAGAAAAATTTACACTTATTAATATATAAAATTCATGTCCGTCCATAACTTTGAATGTAACTCAACCCCATTTGCCTTATCATCAAAACTGTAGACATCAAGAACTGACGCAAACATTCAACTATAAACCTAGATATTTGAGAGGATATATCAGAAATCTTGTGGCATAGAATCTTCATAGCTAAATGTGTTGATAAATGATTTATACAACATCACGAAGCCATATATCATGGATAAAACATCATAAATAAATTATATCAGTTTTGCACACTTGTCTTGGGTCAGATTTTTTGGGGGGTTGGCTTTGCTGTGCATTTGTGCTGAAACAAGCACTTGTTCATAATATCTGACATTTAATCCTGAACTTAGGACTTGCTTACATGATTCATATACAGCTTCTAGCATTGCCTGAAGTTTTTTTATCATCCAAAACTGTGTTTCACAGGAGATATCGCTTGTGGAAGATCAAGCAATATCTCCTAGGAGATATCGCTTTGACAGTAGATTTTGAACAATGCCCTGTACTCAGAAAATACATGACATCACAAACTTTTTACTCGTTGATACGTTTTAAAGTACATCCTATGTCTGTTGTAGACTCATAGTTAGTTTACTCGTTTTACTCGTTGATAAAAGTAAAATATCCTCGGCAAGCCTCGGATATTTGTTACTTTTATCAACTTGTGTTGATAAATTTGATATCAGAAGACACTTGGGTGAGATTCTCTATATATGCTCTTGAACAACATGTCTTGATTAGTTGGAAATAACCGTTTCATTACTTTATAAAATAGTCATTCTTCTTCAGAATATACAACAGTTTAAATGTAATAACAGTTATCAATGTCAGTCTAAGCATTTCAATGAAATTGATAAAAGACAAGCTTACTTACAACAAACATCTAACGATAACGTATTTCTAAAATTCCTTTTAATTCTTCTTTACAATGCTCAACATTTTGGATTATTGACATTTGCATGTTTGGTATCTCAAAGACGTTCCAGTTTTCCTATCATAGAACATAATTATAGGACAATCTTATGAATGAGCAACTTTGTTAATCTCAAAAGAACATCATAATTTTGTTGTCAAGGAATCATGTCAAAATCCTTTTCAGATGATTAAGAAGTTGCTTATCAAAAGAAATTGCCCATATTGTTCATCACATCAAATCCTAGAGACCAATCAAAGAGGATCTTTCGATAAACTTAATACAAGTCTACATCAGACATAGGATGTTTTCATGTCAAAATCACTTTACCATAAATAAAGAAGTTTCTTTTATGAATAAAAACTGTCTAAATTCTACATTGCATCAAATCCTAGAAACCTGTCAAAGAGGATCTTGCGATAAACTAACTATGAGTCTACAACAGACATAGGATGTACTTTAAGAGTTGATCTTGCGAGCAGAGTAAAGCCTCCAGATGGTTTAAAGCTCAACTGGAGCCATCTTCTATTCCTGTCTGACTATCCCTGTTCCTTGTCTACAGACTGGCATGTATACAGAGAAACTGTACAGAGAGATACTGTTCCTGAACTGAAGAGTCATAATCATGTATTCATTTGCTCATGTCTGGTCTAATTCATTACAGATCTCAAACTACTCAACACGAGACAGAGTAGGAAGGTGTTTTACAAGAACTATAAACTATAACACGCCAGAAGATCCATGATTTTGTTGTGTTGTAGTTATCATAAGTGTTTATTACATAGATTTCATAGGGTTTTATTAATCAAATCTAGCTACGTAATAATCAATGCCTTATTCTTTAATTGCACAGGACTTCATCTTTTTTTCTGATAAACTTGAATAAAACATGATACCAAACACAACATAATTCAATATCCAGTCCTACAACACATGAGAATATTACATTCAAAAGTAAAACTTTATTCCCTCCTTTCTACATAACATCTAGAACCATTAATTAATTTATTAGGCATAAAGGCATAAAAATCTAAATCAATCTTACCACAATATCACAAGTATATTCCATCCATAGCCATATCGTACTTCTTTCTACATTAAGGTAAAACCAAGTAAATGGCGACAAGCGCTGATGTAATTCTCTCCCACACTAAACCTTCAGCTAATCAATTCAACTGGCTGAGTTTCAAGCACAGGTTTAATCCAAACACTAATCCCGTAATCCTTCAACAAGGATTAAGATATTAATGCCCTTAATGGCAAGTATAGCACTTTGATGGGACACAATAGCTAACAAATTTCTATGTATGTACAACAGTATTGAAGTTAATTAGCCATTGAAACGGTCATTAAGAATTAAGATTAATGTTTGGCATTTTTTATTACCAAAAGTGATTGGGCCATATATTTCTTGCTGAATTGTAACAAACTATATTCCTCGCTGATATGACTCATTAGTATATATTCAATAGTATAAAACTAGATTATTAAAGCACACTACGCATAAGAATTTCAAAATTTGATAATAATTAAAGGGACAATCATATTTGGGTATTTTTGGTTGAAAAGAAATTAAAGGGGATATAATCGTTTAAACACATTCTGGTTGAAACCTGTTACTGGGTGTAGTATTATTCCTTATTGATCATCCCACCATCTTCTATAAATGCCAATTAAAGAAACCTGATTTTTGTTAAAGAATGTACATAGTAAAGATGCGTATATATGTAAACACTGTAACGTACAGCTAAATGAAAAACATGTATTGTATGACTGTGAATACTTTGTTAAAGAGAGAGTGTTTCATCCCAAATTGTAAAATAAGTAATAAGGATAATGTTTCAAACTTATGTATTTCGAAGGATTACATGTTTCTCTTAAATCTTGCAAAATTCCTTAAATATGTACTCGAGTGTATAAAACAAAAAAAGGTAACTCTGTAATAGTTTTCTGTAATCTCATTTTTACTTTGGGTCTCTGGCCTTTCTACAAATAAACATCTTGAATCTTGAATCTTGATTTTTGTTAATGACTTATTACCAAGTTATTGATTTCCAACTAGAAAATATAATAAAAAGGATAGGCTTCATATCGCAGGAATGATTAAAATACACAACCTACTCAAAGGCAGTGAAGCTAAATTCGTGTTCTGTAACAGTCATATATTGTCATTAAGAATTGCATCATCGTAAGCTTCTGCCAAAAGACAATATATAAATGAATGCACAATATATGCTCCCTCTAAGAACACTATTCTTTGATCATTTAGAGAGTGAAGCACCAACCACACAAGAACCTAACTGTTGTCTGTTCTGCTACATATCTTGTCACCAGGCAGATGTTTTTACTTATCACCTACATACATAAACTCAGATCATATGCTCCCAATTATTACCTATTCACATATATCATCCTGTCTGTAATCGTACACTACAGATACAAGAACGCATAGGAATAGATTATACTTTTTCTATGAGGGCTGCATGGAAATGTGCATCTGCAACCATATTACCACATTGTATCCCTGTGTGTAACAGTATATTGGCATCATTAAAGAAATTTAAAGTCATGCACCAGAATAAATTTCATATTCCATTTACTATGCTTAGCAATACAAAGACACTGTGTCACTTTCTGGTACTTAGAAGTACATTATTGTCATTTGTTATATTACATTGCGTTTTCAATGTATCACATCAGGGTTGTTGTCCATTAAATCATTTTTTCTATTGCATTCTTTGCAATGTAGGCTCCAAGAATTTTTACAGGGAATTAACCTATTGAAAGGGGTAGGGGGGTGATTTTTATGACCAATTTTTAAACAAAAATTTTGAAAAGGGGAATGGGATGGGTTCAAACTTCCAGAACTCCCAACCTGCATCATATTTTGCTTCACAGATTGGTTACTTGTTTCTCCCTTTTCTGTTTGTGACATTTCTTCTTTTTGTGAAAGTTTGTGCTCTTTTTCATTGTTCTTTTTTGTGATGTATTTTTTCAATGTGTTCCTTATTCAAGTAAAGACATATGATAAACTTTGGCAGACAGAAAGCAAAATATCAGAAAATGAACATGTAAGTTGGAAAAATATTTGTCTTTGCACCCTTTTTTCAGTCACATTTTCCCATTTTAAAACATTTTTTCCCATTTTAAGTTGTCTGCATAATAAAAACTAAAATTCTGGACATATTTGAAAATAGATAAAAATCTTCAATAATAGATTTAATCACATATAATAAGTGTCCAAAACTATGACTAATGCTGTATTCACAAATTGCAACTTTAGAGTAAAATACACAGAGTATTGGCAGCAGTTGTACATTGTGCAACAAACCTGGATTTAATTAGCAATTCAGAAAGAACCTTCACATTCATAGAGAGCTATAAAGTATATGCCTCAGTTACAATAATCTGTCTTGTCAAAGAACAAACTGATTCATCAAGTATAAATTATTTGCAACTTCTTGTTCTTATGGGTTATTCACGAACTGTTGGAATTCTTAGTACTACCTACAAGTTTACTTATACAGGGAAAAGAATATGTATATCACAATGAATGCTTACTCATTGGCAATGAATAGGTTACATTGGCTACAATTTTAAAGATGCTAGGTGCTTAATCTTCTTCAGCATTTAAAGACCTATGATAAATGTCATAAACATCTTATCAAATTCAACTTTCAAAAACGTATAATCCAAAATGGCCCAAGGTACAGATTTAGAAAACAACCGTGCCCGTCAATAAGTTGAACCGGACTGGGGTTTCAACCTAACAGACCATTTCAAGGCATTAGGCAACGAAATTACCATGTAATACTCTTATACATATAGCCATATACAAAGCTTTATGTGATAACAGACCATATCGCATTGCTGTAATCTCCACATAGGGAAATAGAACAAGAACTTGCTAAGACGTATAAACATGCCCCTGTATGGTAGAAGACCTTTACGGAGGAATCCTATGACGTCATCGAACCGGTACCCGATCGTAACAACTTTAGGAATTCTGTACATTGCAGTTTCGTCGATATGACGTGCAATAAGGGAATATTAGAAATGGAAAAGTTAGATAAAATGACAACTCACCAGAAACAGACCGATCCACGCCGACGCCAGTTGCACGAGAGGAAAAGAGACGGGGTGTGAGGAGTTTAGAAGATGATAGGCGTTCATGTGCACCTTGTAGGGTCGGATATGCCGGTCACGTGACTTCAAGACGAACGTTCATTGGTCCTGTCGGTGCCAGTCAAGACAAAAACATGTTATCGTCTGCTTATTCACTGAACAGACGGAACAGTTGTTGAAGTAAAAACTTTAGTAATGATTGACAAAAATCTTTGATGTGTCAACAAGATATGATTCCTAAAGCTTAAGCAAATGGTATAAGTACTTGATAAGATACAGTTTAAATGATGTGGGTATCGAAAACAATTATGCACGTGTACATATATGGTAATGTCTGTAAGTGTTTACAAAGTTTGGTGATTCATGTTATTGTCTTTAACGCTGGAACTGTTCATACAGTGTGTAATAATCAACGTCAGTGAATGATAACAGTCACTAACGAAGCATGTTATGTGCCGGGAGTTGAACACAAGTATAGAAAGTACAAGATATATATATAGTCAGCATTGGCCATGCTTCTGAGAGTGTGATGCTATTTTTAGATCACGTGCAGCAAATACATCCCAACCGGTACATACAATTTATGGGGCTTCCGAATCATTAAATAAGATTACCTCTAAAGATAAACGTTTATTTGTTAATTCTCAAAATCTGGGTTTGCTTTGTCATGTCGTATGTTTCGACAGAATAGATTAAATATAAAATCTTAGGTTGAAAAAAGTACGGATGGCAAAAAAGGGAATAACTTAAAGTAAATTTGTTGTTTTAAGATTTTGCCTCTTGACCTTGACGTGTCGGCAAATGGGAAGGCATTCTTTCCGAGTCTTACACAGTCTCTAAATTAGTCGTGAAATGTTCAACAATCAAAGTCTCAACTTATAATATTAAACTTGATATAACCTTTTTTCAAAAGACCATGCTCTGAATCATTAAATATACCACAATCGTATTAGTGAGGTTTTTCTGTTCCAACTTTTACGAATGAATTATGTTTTATAGATCATTTCAATTGACCCCTACGTGTTGGAAGATTTACATTTTGCCTACCAAAACGCTTCGAGAGCATGAATCGGTCACACGCCACATACAGTTTATATACTCATGGTAATAATGGTTGACACCCCTAATAATTATAGGAAAGAAAAGTTATATATACAACTTTTACGTGTCATTTTCGATTATTTTTTTGTAATATATGTTAGTATAGTATGTACTCTTGTGAATAATGTCCTTGAACATGTGCTATTGTGCAACTAATTAAAAACATAATCGATAAAGGTGAATAAAAGAAAAACAATAATTTTTAAAATGTGATTATCCGACATCTTGAGATCCTGATATTGGTACATTGATACAGGTCATCAGTGTGCTCATTTTGGTTCTGTTAAATAATGGATAATTGTATCTGAAGAATTTTTGGTACTGAACCCAATTTTTACACAATAACTTTCGCGGAGCCTTATTCGATAATAAAATATAAAATGCATGTACTTTATAGTTTGCATGATGTGTTATGCAATTGGATGTCGAAAATACCAGAAATTTGATCAATGTTAATAATCCTTGCATTTAAAAAGCTCAAATCACTTTACTGTATAGGGGTGTCAACCATTATTACCATGAGTATATATCTAACGATGGACCGAAATGACAACCAATAAGTCAACGAAGTCAAATTGAAGAATGAACATTATGTATACGATATTTTAAAATGTAATAGTCTGTTTTGTTGTCTTGAACCAAATCTAAAAGAAATGTTTGAGTTGACGTAGGTTTAAAGAGGCAGTAGCACGTTTTAGGGGGAATATAAGGTGATGTCAGGAAAATGAAAATAAATGTTTTCAATTGAAAGACAATGTATTCTAACTAAATTGAATCAAATATAAAATGTAAAGTTCAGCCATGCGATTCCATTTTCTTACACAAAAGTTCACACAAAAATGGCCGCCAATGGACTTTATGTGAATATTTATCATTTATTCTCTGACTATGAATGATTGGTTTGTGTAATGAGACCTTTGGCACTATCAAAATAATACATTACATTACGTACAATAATTAAAAATAGAGCCATTGGCTCTGTAGCTCATCAGGTATCATATCAAGTTTGCTTTATACAGGCAAGATGAGCTAAAAATGAAACTGATGTTACCTATTGCAAGAAAACCTATAAAAAAATTACAAAACAAATGTATTATTATTCAACACTTTCTAGATTGCCAATATCAGACAGTGAAAGAAGTCCACACTAAAATATCCAAGGAGAAATACATTTGCCATAGACTGTCATCTAATGGAGAAAAATAGGTTTTTAAGATTGTGACCCCTGTGACCCTACAGTTTAGAATCCCAATTGGCCAAGGAGTCTACATGCAGTCTTTCAGCTCAATAGACCTTTAGGAGCTAAAGATGATGATGAAAATAAGTTGTTAAGGTTGTGACCCCTGTGACCCTATTTGGGGTCATGGGGTCACGAAATCTACAATTTAGAATCCCCATTGGCCAAGGAGTCTGCACATATAATTTCAGCTCTCTAGACCTTTTGGAACTTGAGAAGAAGATGAAAATAGTTTTTTAAGGTTGTGACCCCTGTGACCCTATTTGGGGTCACAGGGTCAACAAAGTTACAAATTAGAATCCCCATTGTCCAAGGAGTCTGCACATATCAATATTAACTCTCTAGACCTTTTGGAACTGGAGAAGAAGATGAGAATTGGTTTTTAAGGTTGTGACCCCTGTGACCCTATTTGGGGTCACAGGTTCACCAAAGTTACAAATTAGAATCCTTATTGTACAAGGAGTCTGCACATATCACTTTCAACTCTCATGTCCTTTTAGAACTGGAGAAGAAGATGAAAATAGGTTTTTAAGGTTGTGACCCCTGTGACCCTATTTGGGATCACAGGTTCACCAAAGTTACAAATTAGAATCCTTATTGTCCAAGGAGTCTGCACATATCACTTTCAACTCTCTAGTCCTTTTAGAACTGGAGAAGAAGATGAAAATAGGTTTTTAAGGTTGTGACCCCTGTGACCCTATTTGGGGTCACAGATTCATCAAAGTTACAAATTAGAATCCTTATTGTCCAAGGAGTCTGCACATATCACTTTTAACTCTCTAGTCCTTTTAGAACTGGAGAAGAAGATGAAAATAGGTTTTTAAGGTTGTGACCCCTGTGACCCTATTTGGGGTCACAGGTTCACCAAAGTTACAAATTAGAATCCCCATTGTCCAAGGAGTCTGCACATATCACTTTCAACTCTCTAGTCCTTTTAGAACTGGAGAAGAAGATGAAAATAGGTTTTTAAGGTTGTGACCCCTGTGACCCTATTTGGGGTCACAGGGTCACCAAAGTTACAAATTAGAATCTCCATTGTCCAAGGAGTCTGCACATATAATTTTTAACTCTCTACTCCTTTTGAAACTGGAGAAGAAGATGAAAATAGGTATTTAAGGTTGTGACCCCTGTGACCCTATTTGGGATCACAGGGTCACCAAAGTTACAAATTAGAATCCCTATTGGCCAAGGAGTCTGCACATATCATTTTTAACTCTCTAGTCCTTCTGGAACTGGAGAAGAAGATGAAAATAAGTTTTTAAAGTTGTGACCCCTGTGACCCTATTTGGGGTCACAGGGTCACCAAAGTTACAAATTAGAATATCCATATGCTAAGGTACTTGTACACAAAATTTCAGCTCTCTAATGTGTATGGTTCATGAGGAGAAGTCGAAAGTGTCAAAAGTTTACGGACGGACGGACGGACGACGGACGACGGACGGACGGACGCCGGACGACGGGCCATGCCATAAGCCCATCTGGACTTTCAGTCCTGATGAGCTAAAAAATTCAAAATGTAAAATTTAGAAAAAAGTGCTACTGCCCTTTTAAACCATTGGATGGCTCGGGTCTTTCATTTGTTTCATCACCTTAATTTGTGAAAACTGCTAACAAACCATCGCACTTCTGTATCATATCTATAGTTTGTTTAAACAAACAAAAGAAACAAAGAACGTCGAAACAATTTGTTCAAAAAGCGATTAAAAAAGCACTCATGGCACCATAGCACCCATAGTCAATATGGTTAAAATAGATTATTTAAAATGTTACAGAAACATGCGATGTAGATAGTGTTACAATGTTATATTTGGGACCACACAAACTGCAATAGTACACATTCTTGTACGTCTTCTGGCCGTTTATATCGTTTGGAGTCATCAAATTGTATAATGTATGGTTAATTGTCAGTAAAGATCGAGTTGAAATCAGATTTGTGTAAACGTTTTTTCAAGTTTTTTATTGATGCCTTTTTAAAATCTCTCTGGTATCGTAAGAAACTATCCCGAACATACTCGAATATCCTCGACTAGATCTTTAGTGGAGAATATCGGAACTTTTACTTTGGATAATCGAGACAACATCCTCGGCTTGATATTTAATGGAGAATATCGGAACTTTGACTCTTGATTATCGGGACAACATCCTCGGCCTGGTCTTTACTGGAGAATATTATAACTTTTACTCTGGATTATCGGGATAATATCATCGACTACATCTTTAGTGGCATTCTCTCCCAAAAGAGGCAGATCAAGTCATGTTGATTTAGCCTCTGTTCTATTACGCCGAAATCGGTGGGTTCCGGCAGTTTCCCCTGGCGGAAAAACCTGCATCACAATACATTTGAATTTCTTTATCAAATGAAAACGCTTCTCGCATGGAAAGGGTGGTTCATATCACAATGCCTTTGCCATGATTCAGTAGTCAAAATGATGATTAAGAACAACGTCGCTGATTGCACAACTAACTTTAATTGCCTCCAATCAGGCGTCTCCCTTTCTATCCCACAAAGTCGGCGTAATATAACAGAGGCTAAATCATCTTGATCTGCCTCTGTGGGAGAGAATGCTTTCGTGGAGAATATCAGAACCATGAGAACGTTTACTATGAATTATCTCGTGCGCACGACTTAGTATCTCGTGCGCACGACTTAGTATCTCGTGCGCACGACTTAATATCGCGTGCGCACGACTTAATATCTCGTGCGCACGACTTAATATCGCGTGCGCACGACTTAATATCGCGTGCGCACGACTTAATATCTCGTGCGCACGACTTAGTATCACGACTTAATATCGCGTGCGCACGACTTAATATCGCGTGCGCACGACTTAATATCTCGTGCGCAAGACTTAGTATCGCGTGCGCACGACTTAGTATCGCGTGCTTCAAAATGGCTAATGGTAAATAAGTTATCGCCAGTTCTTCATGTATGGGGTCAATTGTGGAATGTAATCCATTATGTATGAGTACATATAGCGCACGTATAACTTAATTTTCTGCCTGCAGAACAAATATTTAAAAGGAGTAAATTTTCATCAATAAACGATGTATATATAATTTACTTATTTCTAATAACACTGGTATTTTAAAATCCGTTGTCATATTTATAAAGCATTGGATGTCCATTCTCAACTCCCGAGTTCAACCGTTCTCTGTGCCACGTGATATCAAGCTCACATGATGTAACTCCAATTACTTACAAGTCCTGTGGCCCACTGGGCCTTGAATATTGACTGAAACTCTATGTATATAAATGACATGAATTGTTATACTTCGAAAAGCCTTGTTCAAGTTCCAGCTGAACTCATACATATATTCACTGAGATAATTACATGAAGTAAAATTATCAGAGACTGTTGCTAAACATTACCATTTTAATGATGATCGCTTCAGTATAGTGAAGATATAAGGTATAAAGTGTTTTGATCGAAATCGGACAATGTACTGCGCCTGCGCTCTTATTAGTCAAACGTAATTTTGGAACTTATTAAAAGAAGACAGAAAAACAAATTTGAGATGATAGTATTCAATAAGTAACTCGATCTATAGTTTCATTGCAAACTGTTAGCTATATTTACATTTTGGTGATGAACATGCAAGCCGAGTAAGATGATTTGAACTTCGAGGTTTGGTACGTATCAAAGCCAAATCAAATCTTTGGATAAGTAGCTGAAGTGTAATACGTCCCCTGGTTCGTAATGACGGACTAAGGGGACATATAACATTACAGTTAGTTTTAACTAGATTGCAACTAATACCGGGGCGGGAGAGTGCAGTAGTAAGCGCATTCGGGTTCGGATCAAGAGGTCCGAGGTTCGAATCCCTCAAGGGACACGGAAACTTTTGCACTAGATATAACTGTTTTACACGCAGAACGGGTTGGTTGCAATTCAACAATGAATTTCAGCGTAGTACCACCCATGGTTCGCTTGTTCCAGTCGATGCTCGCGGGTTTCACCGCAATGCATTGTGGGCTTTCTCCCTGCTATAATACTAGCAGTAGCAGCCGTGGTATAATTGAATAAACTCTTGAAAGCGGCGTTAAACTCACCTCAACTCAATAATGCCACCTGAAGCAACTATATAATGTCTACATTCGATGATGTTAGCCAAAAACTGAAACACAAAAAACGTGAATGATTTACCTGTTTAATTTGGACAATATCGAAGGTAACTGTAAACTTAAAGGCTCTGTAACACGTTTTTTTCTGTATATTTTTTTCGCAAATTTGCTATTTATTATTAAAGTTTATACAATATATTGTTTTGTTAGAGGATAAAACATCCCTTTACACAACCCAATAAGCCGTATCCATAGAAAAGGTTATCAGTATTGAAAGAAAATGTTGCGACATATAAAACGACAGTAGTGTGGACATCGTCAGTGTGAGAGGCAGATTTATTGGTCTCATGCGATTTGCGAGTTCAGACAGCAAGATGGATGGCCGTTCCATATTTAAAACTCTACTGAGTGTTTAGGTTTCGCTTCATCATTCAGATCACTTAACTTCCCTCGGCGCGGTCATTTTAATTTGGACACATTAACATAGCCGCTCGAAAGGAAATGGACTCTCATGGCTTAAACCGAACAAATAACATTCGCTTCAGAACTAATGTTATTGATTTAGGAGTATTATTTAGCCATTGGTAGCACTTATTTAACTTTTGGAGAGATCACTTTATTTCACTAAGAAAAACGTGCTACAGCGCCTTTAATAATGGTCATTGCTCAATGAACTGTGGTATTACATGCCAAGGAATTTGTGGAGTGGTGTTTTTTACTTAGAATTAGCATATAATAAATCCTAGTATTTCACCGTTCGTCATATAATAAAAACTGATAATCACGAGATACTAAGTCGTGCGCACGAGATACTAAGTCGTGCGCACGAGATATTAAGTCGTGCGCACGCGATATTAAGTCGTGCGCACGAGATAAATATTATTTTACCATGTCCCTTCAGCGCTTCCGTAAATATCCCCTTCTGGTTCTTTATCGGAGAATATCGGAACTTTTACTCCGGATTATCAAGAATGATCTGATAAGGGGTTGATAATTTCCAAAACGAATGCCAAGTCTAGATCGAGGTAAAACCTGAGTAAAGACTGCACTTGATCCCTGCTATTGGCACTATCTCCTCCTGCACATCTACTTCATCACGCTGGGCTCTCCGCGCTGACATGTCTTTGGAGCAAATACTTCTACACCTTCTGATTTTAAACAGCTTCTTCTTATCCACTTTTTAACCCTAAGTAGCCAGTAACAAATACCAATCTGAGTCTGATTCTTGCTTATTGTCATGAAAGGGTTAAAACCCCATATTCAAAGTGTAGTGAAGTTCAATATTTTAAAAGTATTTTTACTGTATTCATTGTACTTTTTGCAAACTTTTGGGACCAACCTAGAGAATATCGGACAAATACTCATTAAAAAGAACTAGGCTTGTTTTTTTAAATATATATTTTGACTGAAGACATATTTCTACGTTATAGTTTTCCTTTCGCTTAAAGGGACAGTCCTATAGGGGTATTTTTGTGTCCCTTTAACGTATTAGGTGTTGGACATGGCAACATCACAGCTTCTAAATGTTGATGTCAATAAGGCCAAGGACAAAGTGGATTAAGGGTATCAATTCAATCAATTCTTTATTTCAGTATGTAGGCCATCGGGCCCATATACATATTTTCATTTATCATCATAAACAAATATTTACACGCCCACATGCATGTATTTACATGTTCAATTATGTACATAAGTAGATATATAATATAAAATGGTACATCAAATAAAGAGTGTATTAAATGATAAATCAATTAATATAATTTAGTTTTATATTGTTATCATTCTTGTAATAATTTGCATCTTCGTTCGTATGCGTTCTTGATATAGAGACTGAACATTTTCATAGTATGGACATTATCAGTGGAAAGTAGTTTCTTAAAACTGGACATATTTGATTTAAAGTCATACGGTAAATATTCACAACGTAAATCATCATACTTGGGACAGATACAGATAAAATGATATTCATCTTCTACACCTACATTACAAATAATAATAATAATAATAATGGGCATTTATAAAGCGCTATATCCATACACAAGGTGCATGCTCAAAGCGCATTGAAAATAAGAAAATTTAAGGTGATGAGATGAAATGCTATGAAATAAAGCCTAAAAGTAATACTGGTAGCATTGATTAAGGATATTTATAATTAGAGTCTATGGGTAGAATCTATGAATAATAGCTAGAAAATAGATGAGTTTTGAGCTGTGATTTAAAAACAGTCAGTGAGGATGACATTTTGATGACATAAGGAAGTTGGTTCCAAAGTCTTGGAGCAGTACAGCTGAAAGATTTAAGTCCATAACTGGTGTTTTTATACTTTGGCATCTGGAGAAGCTTCAAATTCTGGGATCGAAGATCTTTTGCAGGGGTATAGTCCTCCAAGGAATTTAAAAGATATGCTGGAGCCATATTATGTTGACATTTGTAAGTAATACATAGAACTTTAAATTTGATTCTCGCTTCGATGGGAAGCCAATGTAGACACTTAAGCACAGGTGTTATGTGACATGCTTTTGGTGTTCTGGTCACAATTCTTGCCGCTACGTTCTGAACTTTCTGGAGCTTGTACAACTGACGTTTACTGATTCCAATCAGTAAGCTATTACTATAGTCAAGTCGTGAATGAACAAGCATTTGCACAAGTATTTTGGCGGCATCTCTGGTTATAAGATGACGTATTTGACTGATGCAACGGAGATGATAATAGCAAGTTTTGCAGAGTTTATCTATGTGTGAGTTCATTGAAAGTTGAGAATCAATGATGACTCCAAGATTTCTTGCATGGTCAGTAAAAGGGATTGTAGCAGTTCCGATTTCAACAGAGGTAGCTTGAATATCACGCAAATTACGTTTAGTTCCTACTAACAGTGCCTCTGTTTTCTCATCATTTAACTTCAGCATATTTGATGACATCCATGACTTGATATCAGTTGTGCAATCAGTAGTACGTTGCAGAGCCTCCTGTACATTTTCTGGCTTGAAACTGTCAATCAGTTGCGTATCATCAGCATAAGACTGATGATCCATTTTATTATCCTCTATCACTCTAGCAAGACTATTAGTATAGAGTACAAACAGCACTGGACCCAGCACAGATCCTTGAGGTACTCCACACGCAAGTGAAAAGCGTTTAGACTCTGCTTGATGTATAACCACGGTTTGTGATCTGTTTTTTAAATACGATTCAATCCAGGAGAGCGCAACATTTGTTACACCCATCTCCAGTTGAAGTTTCGAAAGTAGAAGCTTGTGATCCACAGTGTCAAAAGCTGCCGACAGATCTAAGAGTGTTAATGTAGCAATATTCCCTGAATCCACCCGACTTCTTAAATTTCTGTCAGTTTTGCACCATCGTCCCTCATTGACTTTCAGTCTTAGTAATCCCGCTCTACATTTAACTAAATATTTTCGTAATTTGAAATCTATAATCTCAGAAAGATATTTTTCAGGGTTTAATAGGCTTTTGAATTCTCTATACAAATCATAACGGCTGCTATTGTCCAGATCAGATCTCCAATTTTGTTTAAAAGTATCAACTAAACGAGTTTTAAATATTTTAATGAAACCTACACGATTTCCAACAGTTTGTGACAACCAAACAAATCCAAATCCATATGAAAAAAGCAAATAGCGAATTTTTGAAGCCCACGTGTCATACCCAAAGTTATCAAGGTTAATTAACATTTCATAAGCTTTCTTTGGTATACGATCATTATGCATTGATGTTATTCTAATCCAGTAGTTAAGACAACGGGCAGCTGTATTTACAAATATAGGAAAACGGCCACATTCACCATACACTATTGCATTTGGTGTCTGAGGTCCAACATTTAGGTATAATTTACAAGCCGAAAGGTGAATTTTTTCAATAGACTCATATTTTTTATAACCCCATAATTCTGAAGAGTACGACAATATTGGTTGAATCTGGCTATCAAATATTTTGAAAAAAATATCAGGAGATAACGAACCTATTTTTCTTAGATTAACATTCAATTCCATTAACGCTTTTTTCCCACGTAATGCTAGATCGGATACTGATTTCCCCATACCAACCATGGAAGTGAACACAAAACCGAGATATTTATAACTATTTACAATTTTCTTATGCTTTCTTCTTGCACGAATTAAGTAAACTGATTCTTCGGCGCTGCGTATAATGATTTACTCTCCCACTTATGATATATTATTAAAGTTGCCCTTTTCATGCAGGGAGAAGTGAAAGGTTTGTGTTATTTTGGAACATTTTTGCGACTTTCTGGGCTCAGCGTATTTCATCGTATGTGGAAATGTTTTCCCCCTAAATTAGCCTTAGGTGATATTCATTACTTTTGTAAATCAGAAGGGTAACACATTTGAAATTAAGGGCGTAATAGAATTGACAGCATCTTAAATGATCACCATTGAGAATAAATAAGACAACAATAGTTTATCTTGTAGTAGTAACCGTTATTTTTGTACCTACTGAAAACTGAGGGAAACAGTTTGAGTACGATATATTTGATGCAAGAAGCTTCAGCTAGCTAATGGAGTGTTGCCAAATAATTGTGAATAACTTAAACGTCATTATAAAGAAACGAGCAGGTTTTCTATAAAACAGGAAAGGTGTTTTAATATTTTTGCATAACCATGATATTCGAATTCTTTACATACAAGTCATGAATTTGCAATTCAAAATTTCAAGTTTTCAATTATCATGATACAAATGTAAGAACATTTTAGTTTGTCCATAACTCACTGTGGGTTTATCGCAGTGTAAGTAAACCTAGCCTCAATAATACTCGCTTTACTCCGATATTGAATCTAGCAAGATGTAGTAGCAGGTCGCGTCAGCCGACCTTCCGCCTGCCTATGACCCTCCAACGTTATATGTTCGAATGCATACTATTGCGGCTTGGTAAGACGATCCCTGGTTGGTCAATTCGATAGATCGGTTGACGTGTTCCGCTACTATATATTGCTAGACTCTATATCGGGAGTATAGCGAGCATTATTGAGGCTAGGTTTACTTAGACTGGGTTTATCGGTAATTAATTGGATATTGACCGAAACCGACCTCATTTATATTACTGTTCACAACAAGGCATGTCGGGTTCACGTTTGAGGTCCTTTCTGAAAATGTCATTTATTGAAGACCAACAGCATGCATTGCCTTGAAGAGGTAGGTAGGTGCTCCTGGTTCAATGTCTCGATTCTACAGCCCCACACTAACATCATCCTGCAGCAAGATAAGGATGCCCCTCTAAACAGATTATAATGACTCCCCCAGGCTTTATAGTCTTTTTATTTAATAGCACCAACAGTTACCATAGTAAATGTCATTTTCATTGGGAGAAGCACACTTTGCTTCTTTAAGAGTTTGAGCACACAAATAACTAACATTCTGTGTGGCTGTTTCTAGTGGCTTATGAACCTTTCCACAAACGTTCTGCTGTCTGTACAAAGCGTACCGGGTATGTAATATTCAGAAACAACGAATACGACAATCTCCTGAAACATCACAAATTCATGCTCAAAACGAGGGTCACTTAAAAATTTTGCAACGCCCAAACCAATCTAATTAAAATCAGATGAACGTATCGCGCGCTTTAACATTTGGGCATTATCTATACGCTTGTACAACTAAAAAAATAGAGCCACAGCTCATCAGGCTTCATAATCAATTATGCTGTGAAGTGTGGCCAATGTGATTCCCCCTTTGTAGGGGCCACAGGTTCACCAATCATAAATCAAGTATATAGGCGACAAGTTCAAGTTTTCTAGGCCTTATGCTTCTGGAGAAGAAGATGAAAATAGGTTTTTAGGACGTGGCCCCTGTGGCCCTTATTAGGGGTCATGGGGCCACCTAAGCTACAATTTATAATCCTCATTAGTCAAGGTGTCTGTACACAAAGTTTCAGCTTTCTTGGCCTCATAGTTCTGCAGAAGAAGATGAAAATAGGTTTTTAGGGCGTGGGCCCTGTGGCCCCTATAAGGGATCACAGGGCCATCATAGCTACAATTTATAATCCTCACTAGTCAAGGAGTCTGTACACAAAGTTTCAGCTTTCTTGGCCTCATGGTTCTGCAGAAGAAGATGAAAAAAGGGTTTTAGGGTGTGGCCCCTGTGGCCCTTATTAGGGGTCATGGGGCCACCAAAGCTACAATTTATAATCCTCACTAGTCAAGGTGTCTGTACACAAAGTTTCAGCTTTCTTGGCCTCAAGGTTCTGGAGAAGAAGATGAAAATATGTTTTTGGAGTGTGGACCCTGTGGCCCTTATTAGGGGTCACAGGGCCACCAAAGCTACAATTTATAATCCTCACTAGCTAAGGAGAATGTACACAAAGTTTCAGCTTTCTAGGCCTTATGGTTCTGGAGAAGAAGACGAAATTCCACAAAGTTTACGGACGGACGGAAGGACGGATGGACGGATGGACGGACGGACGGACGCCGGACACCATGCCATGCCATAAGCCTTACAGGCCAGATGAGCTAATAAAACTAAACTATTATGTAAACGAAATGAATTTATACAAGCTGAGTTCGATCTGATTTTAATTAACGTATTGTGGTTGGACCTTTATGAGTTGGCTGCGTCTTTACGGGTGTCATGTGCGTTTTCCATAAACAATTTGAGTACATAAATCACTACCATGCATTCAAATGAAATACTGTCATGGTCCGACGTAATTTTAACGATCTTAGTGGAAGAGACCATTGTGCTGCTAGCGTGGTTTAGCAGAGATTGAGATTTTCATTATTCGGGGTAACTAGGTCTCTGTGCAACATTTCTCATTGTAAACCCAACCTGCATCCACTCAATGTGTGTTCCTCTATATGGTTCTTTCTCTATGAAGAACTCTTAACTTGTTTTGCGTAGTATAGCATTGACTAACAAGTGGCCAGCCTTACAAGGCTTTTGGCTTTATTGATGATATGCATGTGCTTTGAAGATATACACTCAGCAAATAAATTCTTTTGACACTGATGTTTCTTCATGAAAATTAACTTTAGTGTACACTCACCCAGGACGGGTTCACAGCATGACTCCGACAAGAATCGCATCTCATGGTGATGTTTGCAAATCATTACTGATAGACACATTTAAGGTGTTCAACCTGAATAAATTTAACTTCCTATTTCGCAAGATAATTACCCGGAAAACATCTCTTTTACATCGACAAATAGTAACGAATTGAGGAAAGTAACTGGAATACTCCAATCTTGTTCTCAATTCCGAAAATTGTCTCACTGGTTTAATGTCTTTCTAGACACAGTATGGAACTTGTGGAAATGACACCAAAAAAAAAAACACGCCAAAGACCACCCTAGTTGTGACCGACACCCGGTTACGACCCAATGTCAAGACAATTGGAGTCGGCAGACGCTCCTCTGGAATCGATTCCAACCAACACAGCTCTGGATCAGCTCTGGGCAGTGGGGCTATCATCACAAACCGTTCTCAGACGTTTCCATTTTTTGGGGATTGCACTGTCCACCCAGACGCCACATTATGACGATAGAACATCGTGATCAACCTCATATATGGGGAGGACAGTATTAAACAGGTTGAAATGGAGAGACGTTAGAGACGCTTACCAATTTATGAGGTTTCGGTTGCTGCAATTGTTCCTAACACCTTTCCATACCAATGTCGCATGTGACCTATTACAAGATGTGTTGTGTGCATTAATTCAGTTGGTGATGTGACACGCATTAGTCAGATTTTCCATTATTTTCCCCTTGTGCATTCAGATTGGTATTTTACCTTTTGAAAATTCCTTTCTCCCAATTCCAAGGTTGCAAAATGCAGGCCAAAATGTCTGTTGAATAATATACAAGTGTCTACATCAACTTTGTTTTGTTACATAATTCTCTAAACATATCTTAGTGGCTTTAAAATAATTTGTTGCCCAATTTACACTAATGTAGAAGAATTCAGATACCCTATCAATGGCTGTCATATATAAGATGACTTTCACAAAACAAAAGGTTAAAGGAAAGGCTGAATAAAGGACAGGATCTCTGTTACCTGCATGACTTCTTAGAGCCACCATTTGACAATTCTCTCCAAACAAAGGTAGCCCAAAACTTATTTAAATCTAAATATTTTAGATATTTATATTACCTACCTCAACTTAACATAAGTTGCTAATACTCACGTACTCGATGAGAAATGGACAATAACGCGAGAGTTTTCGAAAGAAGTCCCAGTAAGCTGCCCCAGCTCACTACGCGCGAGCGGGATTGTCCTATCCATGGAAAGAAAGTAGTCCAAAATCACTTCTTGGTATGAACCAAACAGCAGAAATCCAACGAAGTCCGTAGGGGAGGCCGGGCGGGAGTTTACCGTTAAGTTGAGGTAGGTATTATAAATATCTAAAATATTTAGATTTTAATAAATTTTTATCCTACCTCAACTTAACATAAGTTGCTACTGATCCGACAGCGGGGAGGAGGGAGGACGAGTCAAGCGTAGAACAGCAGGTCCCCAGAGACATCCTCCCAGAGGGGCGTCCGAGCAGCAGCTGCACAGAGAAGCAGACGGTGAACCCCATAGTGTCGCCAACAACGAAACAACTCAACAGGTGCATTAGTGAGAGGTAACGAAGAAAAAGCGTTCAGCTTACCCTACTTGGACGTTGGGGCAGCTAGCTGTTGGGCTACCACCAACGGTCCAAAGGATTGCAGGCCCTCCATGTCCTCGACGGCTAGGTCCCGGAGGTAGTGGGAGGCAAAGACAGTGGTAGATCTCCAGAAGCAGCCCTCCATGATCGCTGAAACAGAGCAGTTACGGTGCAAGGCCATCGTAGACGCAAGTGCTCTGATTTCGTGAGGGTTGCTGGCGACAGGATGAGGCAGGCCGGAAGCGTCGTATGCAGCCAGGATGACGGTCCGGAGCCACAGTGAGAGGGTGTTCTTGGTCACCTCGCCTTTCACCGCCGGTGAGAAGGGGATGAAAAGTCTCTTCCTGGTGCCACGAAGAGAAGCGGAGCGGCTGATATATTCTCGAAGGGCACGCACGGGCCACAGGGAAAGTTCCTCAGCCTCCGACGAATGGACGATCTTGGAGAGAGGAGGGACCGTAAAGGTCCTGCCAGGCTGACCAGGAAGCTGGTTCTTGGCGACGAAGTCCCAAAGCAGTCCCAGGTGCACGGATCCCTTCCTGGACTGCTCAAAGCGGATCCTGGTGACATCCAGAGCATGGAGCTCGCTGACACGAGCAGCCGTGGCAAAGGAGAGGAGAAACGCAGTCTTCCTCGAGAGGTGTTGAAAGGAGGCCTCAGCCAGGGGCTCGAAGGGGGCTCCTCGGAGATACTTAAGGATGACGTTGAGGTCCCAGGCTGGCGGACGGAACTTCAGCTTCTGGTCCTCCAGCTTGAAAGACTTGAGGAGGGCCACCAACTCAGGAACCTTGGAGAATTTCCTGTCCGTCTTCACCGCGAGGACCAATTGAGAGCTGACAGGTAAGTAGCGATGGTCCCGCCCTTCAGGTGACGCAGATGAAGAAGGAAGTTCGCAACAAACTGAGGATCCACAGACATAGGGTCCCGACCGACGTCCCTGCAGTAAGTCTCAAAAGACGTCCACTTGTCGTCGTAGAGCGACCTCGTGGATACTCTGTGGGCCTTGGAAATGGCGTTGGCTACACGTCTGGAGTATCCCTTGGCGCGGAGTGATCTCTGAAGATGGTCCAGACGTGTAGATCGTACCTCTCTGGATCCGGATGGAACAGGTGACTGTGCGGATGTAGGAGTAGGTTTCGCCACTGAGGGAGCTGAAGAGGACTTCCTTCGGCGAGTTGAAGAAGATCGGGGAACCACCCTCTCGCTGGCCAGTAGGGCGCGACCAAAGTCAGTCGAAGGCAACGAGTGTTCTTGATCTTTGCGATGACTTTGGACAGGAGAATCGGAGGAGGAAAAGCGTACGCGTCCAGACTCTCCCACGACAAGGACATTGCGTCGACAGCCCACGCTGCTGGGTCCGGGAGAGGGGACACGTACACCGGAAGCTGGTGGTTCTGCTTCGTGGCGAACAGGTCTATGAGAGGGCGGTGGATCTGAGCGCCGATAAGAGCGAAGGCCTCCGGGTTGAGCATCCACTCCGTGGGCGACGGCTTGTCTAGTCTTGAGAGGGCGTCCGCGAGGACGTTCCTGCAGCCTGGAATATGACGAGCCCGGATGAGGATCTGATTGTCGTCCAGCAACTGGAAGAGCTGGAGGGCTTGATCTAGGAGCAGGGGAGAGCCCGTCGTTCCCTGGTTCTTTATAGTCCAAACGACTGTGGAGTTGTCCGAGGCCGGGAGAAGGCGGGAGCCTCGGAGAACCGGAAGCCAGTGGGACACGGCTAGGATGACTGCCTGCATCTCTAGGCTGTTGGAGTGCCAGGACGTCTGAGGATGCGTCCAAATGCCTGCGGTGGTCTGCTCCCCGAGGTGGGCTCCCCAGCCTTGGAGGGAGGCGTCCACAAAGAGCTCCTGGTCGTGTTGAAGCTCGCGCAAAGAGACGCCTTCGCAGACGTTCGATCGCAGTGTCCACCATCGAAGATACTGGCTGAGGTGCGTTGGTAAGGGAATCCTGGAGGACGTGTCGTCCGACTGGATGAACGGCTTGAGGAACACCTGGAGCGGGCGGATCATCAGCCGACCTCGAAGCGTGAGGGCCTGGGCAGAGGTGAGGAGGCCTAGCAGCGCCTGCCACTCTCTGAGCCGTAAAGGAGACACCAGGGCTCGGTGGACGAAGGACTGGATCTTGATCCACCGGTCTGGAGGGACAAACAAGAGGCCTAGGTCTGTCCTGAAGCGTCCTCCGATGAAGGTGAGGTCCTGCAAAGGCGTGAGGTGGGACTTCTCCTTGTTGACGAGCCAACCCAGCTGGTGAAGCAGGCGGAGTGCAAACGCTGACTGTCTGTGTAACACGTGTGACAACGGGTTGGACATGAGGCAATCGTCGATGTACGGGTCGAAATGGATCCCTCTGAGATGGAGATATCGGCAGATGGGAGTGGTGATCCGTGTGAATAACCACGGGGCCGAGGAAATTCCAAACGGGAGGACGCTCCACTGATAGTGCTGGCCCTGGAAGATGAACCGGAGGAACTTCCTGTGAGGTGGATAGATCGGGACGTGGAGGTATGCGTCCTGCAGATCGAGGCTGATCATCCAATCCCCGGGGGACAGCTTGGAACGAAGGGTGTCGATGGAGACCATGCGGAAGTGAGACGGGGGCTCCATGAACATCTCGTTGAATGCCGCCATGTTGTGGATCATACGGAGCTTGGTGGAATTCTTCTTCGGTACCAGGAAGATTGGCGAGTAGAACCCTGGGGCGTGTTCGGGTCGCTGCACCAACTCCAGAGCGTTCTTGTCGAGAAGCGTCTTGATGTTGTCGGCTAGAAGAACACTCTGGGCTTCGGTATACTCTCGTGCCAGGGGAGTAGAGGTCACGGGAGGAGGACAGGACAGTGGTAGCTTGTAGCCTGTCCTCAGGATGTTGGTCACGTAGGGATCTTCTAGGACTTGCCAGTTGGGCCAGAAGGTCCCCAGTCTCCCGCCTACTGGAGTGCTGTACACCGGCACGACTGGGGGCGGGAGGGCCCAGTTGCGTAAGGCGTCGGTATCAACGTCTGGAGTAGGGGCGCTTGTTGCCTCTACCTCCACGGCCTCTGGAGTTGTCCTTCCCTCTAGAGGCGTTGGAGCCCTGCCGCTGGTACTGGCTGGGGCCGGAACGGGAGGGCTGTTGCCGCGAGCGTTGGCGCTTGTAGAGCTTAGGTTGCGTGGAGGAGGTCTGGCGACGAAAAGACACCTGGTTGTTAACAAACATCAAGGTCTTGAAGGCGACTTCGGACTGCGCCACAGCGGCTTGCTCCTTGAAGACGTCTGGGATCTTCCCAGCGAAGAGGGTCGGCGCGGTGGGGGGAGCCTGAAGAAGAGGTTTCTTAAACTTGGTCTCCCAGGAGCACTGGTCCAGGAACCCAGCCCGTCTGAGGTGCACCGCAGAACCAAAACCGCAACGGACGGTATCAAAGATGTTGCGGAGGGTACGCCGCTGCCACTGGAAGACTGTTGTCTGTTGGTCAAGCCTTGAGGGGTTGTCCAGGTCCAAGTCAGCCAGAAGGGCCTCTGTAGAAGACAGGAGCATGGAGAGGGGTCTGAAGGTCCTGCAGAAAGATGCCTCCAACGCAGCGATCTTGGCGTCCTGCACCTTGTAGGCATGGGCCAGAGGAGAGGCGAGGCGGCCGATGGCGTCGTCCAAAGAGGCGGCCTTGTCGTACCTGCTTAAGGAGTGGACCTGCAGAGGAGCTGCAGGCTTGGAAGACTTGAGTGAGGAAGAGATGGAGAGCTTAGAGAAGTCGTCCTCCAACGAGGCGACACCATCTAGGACGTCCGGGTTGGGCGGAAGTGGGAAGTGCCAAACTGCACGTAGGCCAGGGGAAAACATCAGAGGTGTGAAAGTCGCCCATAACAACAAGCCATGCAAGTTGGGAGAAGGTAATTAACCCAGATTGAAGGCCAGACATCGCAAGAGGGGAGTGGTGCGACGCCATGTTTGTTTTGACCGTGAAAAAGATCGCGAAATTACGCGAGAGATTCAGGTGATAATTAATGATCGGGAAAGATCAAAAGTGCAATAAGGACATTATGGGGCAGCAAAACAACAAGGCAAAGGGTCGAAGGAAGAAAGAACCAAAACCAAACCTTGAATTATGGAAAAGTGTACGAAAACAAAACACGTGTTGACACAACATGTGAGTAGCAAGAAGTGATTTTGGACTACTTTCTTTCCATGGATAGGACAATCCCGCTCGCGCGTAGTGAGCTGGGGCAGCTTACTGGGACTTCTTTCGAAAACTCTCGCGTTATTGTCCATTTCTCATCGAGTACGTGAGTATTAGCAACTTATGTTAAGTTGAGGTAGGATAAAAATATTAAAATTCAGGTCTAACTTCTGTTTTAATACAAGGATTTCTTGTTTGAGAGTTTTGTTATTTCCACAGATGCCATAGCAATTACTAGGTCGCAATATTGTTATGGTCTGTCAAGAAGTGCACAGCAAAATAATTTTAGCTGTTCAAAAGCATATTGAAATCATTGAGACTTCCAAAAGATTTAAAATGGCATCACAGGTTGGACATTACTCTTAAATTGTGTCTCCATTTCTATCTTGGAAAATGCTTTATTCATACAGAGAATGTATGACCTGACTACCTCAGTGGGACTGAATGCAATTTAATATGTTAAGATAGATTCTATAAGGCCATAATGATGATTATCATGTGGATCATCTTTTTCCTATATGTATATATGTATATATTGGAGCAGGTAAGTACATGTAATTGGCTTCAGATCAAGAAGTCTTAATTCCGCCAGGGGCTCAGGAACTGTTCTTCATGAGAAAGTTTTTGGTTTACTGCTCCTCTTAATTTAAGTGAAATATCAATTAAGTAAGTGAGTACCCGTAAGTTATAGTTTAGCGCTGTTTGGGCAATATTGCAGCCATTAGCCGTGGGAAATAACAATTCAAAAGATAAAACTGATTTCCATAGTGTATAATTTATTTGGTATGAGTATCAAAGTGCACAAGAATTAACAAGTGTACAACATGACTGCTCTCCAGTTCATCCAATCTTGTTTGCATGGATTGTTTTCAACCATGTAACTTACCATATATCATGCAGCAAATGTGAGCTTTGACAATTTTTTTGGGTAAAATTAATGCCATGCTAAATATGTAATAAGAAAAATAAATACATGAAGATTAGGTCTTTTTATGCAGAGTTACATAATTGGCATTTTATTGTTCCAAACTATGTTTCAAAGGAGATATCATAGATATCTACAAATATCTCCTACGAGATATCGTTTGGACAGTAGATTTGAATAATGCAAAGAACATGACATCACAAACATTTTACATCATCAAGACATGACTTCACAGCGCTATAACATCATAAACATTCTGACATCACAATGATATATCACTGTATTTGCAGTCTATGGGAAGTGCAGAATTCAGAGATTTACATTTACATGGATACATTTTGGATGATAATAGAATATCATCCTTGTGTTTTCATCTACAAGAGAGGATATTTATTATTCAAAATACGGATAATGTTCATCTTGTATGACTGTGAGGCAACAGCTTCTTGTACAAGCAATCCAGGTTCAAACAGTCCAAAACATCTCAAGGGAGGTAACTCTTGTGAGGCTGTTATAGATAAGAGGCCTTAACTGGAGTTTTCAAAACATTCAGTACCGGTATATGTAAAAATCTCAGTTAATTAAAAATGTCCCAATTTCTCTTCTCAGAAACCAGCCTGAGGAAAAGAGAACATGAGAAGGGAGGTAACTCTTGTCAGGAGGCGATGAAGGAATCCGCTTTCTGTAGGAAGTTGCTACAAGCCCTGTGACACTGCGTGTACACATTCTCAAAGTCCTTTATTCTGTCACCCTGCAACATAACAGAAACAATGAAAATACAGAAAACTGTCAACAGATTTATAAAGCAGGGCCTATATTTTCGAAGCTCTCTTAGTGCTAAGATAGTCGTAAGCCAATGTTATAGTATGGTACTTATGACTATCTTAGCACTAAGAGAGCTTCGAAAATCTAGATCCAGGGCTATACTTTCTTGAATCTACAGATATTCAGGCTGTGTTTGTTTTGACTCACACAAGTGTAATCAAGCACATAGTAAGAGGGAAAGACTTGTATGCTCAACTAACGGTCACTCTTGGTTGCCTGGCTGTAAACAATATGGCTTAGACTTGAATTGGATACCCCGGTACATACCGGTACAATTTATCAACAAAATTGTATCATCACATTGTCTCCAAAACCATGTTATAGTTTTCCTTCACCCAAATCTATAACTCACATCAACTTATTGAGGATGTGTTAAAATAGACCTTTAAAAGTAAGCATGTCTGGGATATTGCCGAAAAAATCGTGTCAATTGACGTACTTCTGTTACTATCACAACCTCCCGCTTTGATTTAGCAGGGGGGACATTGAGTGACTCTAGAATGAACACAAGAGTGACACTGATTAGGAATTCATTGCACCTGCGAGTCTGCGACGCACCTATTGCAAAGCAAAGGTAGCCCTAACTTCCTCTTTCCACACCCTGTAATGCGCTACTGCGTAACGGTATATTAATGTATGGTATATAAATGATATCAAGATCAGTTAATTATATCAAATTCACTGGTTATACCGTGGGTTTATGTCATTTAAAGAAAGCCAGTATCTAGATGAAGTTCTTAACAATGTTAATGTGGTCCAAGATATTGTTTAAGTATGCATTATTACAAGTTAGTTCATTGATTATTCCAAACTGTGGTAGGGTGATGATCATGTCAAACTCTTACGATTTGAGTTGCTTTACTCAAACCAGAGCTGGAACCATGTTAAATGTACTTTTCTTCCAGTAATGTATATTTTTGTAATGTATTTTCTGTTAATCACTCTAATGTATACATTTTAACATCTTTTTGACGGAAAATATTTTCAATCTAATTACAGTTAGTTTGTACCGAGAAATAGAGAGCACAGAGACGCTTTGGTTGATTGGAGGCATGTCATCCGGGGACCAGGATCGATTATGGACTATAGATTCATTAAAAACATAAAAACTTCTTCGTTCCTTTTGATTTATTTCGTAGTCACTTTTTTTCTACACCACCCGGTGACGACATCAATCCTTGTGTAACACTCATTGATGCACACTAAAATTGACATCAAATTATCAACCACACCTGAAGCACTCATAAAATATACCAAACTAGATGAGCGTTTGCGGGACAGCGCAAAAGCAGAGCAGCCCCGAAACTTGGGGTTTCGCCTTACCCTGTTCCGCCTTCTACAAGCCTCAGCATATTGGGCATTTTCTTGTGACCTTGACTTTTGACACTCAAGGTCATGCAATCAATGAATACATTTCATTGAATATAACATAAATGTAACAAATTAAAGTGTTAAAAGTTAAAATAATCCATTTTCTCAATATATGTTGACCTTGCTGTGACCTTGGCCTTTGACCGTGAAAGTGAATATGTCATTGTAATTCCCCAGAGGTGTAAACACTTATACATGTAAATGAGTTCTGAAAAGCTTAATGGGATTAAGTTATATCCAAACAAGTGAAGAAGCGAGCAAAGCTCACATACCCCCGCTCCCCAATTTTTTCAAAGAATTTCAAATAGTAAAACTGATTAATATTGGTTAAAGTATGATAGTTGAGTATACAGTAAGTCATTGTGTAAGTCTTCTTTCAACTGAAACCCAAATACCGAATTCATTAATAGGTTTTACAATTAAAAGGGTACATCTAGAGATAATGGTTGATCTTTGTTTCAAATTTGAGGTAGTTATCATGAATATTCTATGAGATGCACTGAGGACAAAATTATTTTTGTTGAGTCACTTTGTAAGTTATGTTTTCCAAAGAAACCACAGAGAAGAAAATTCATATATATCGTTTAACTCTCACAAGGCATATCCAGCAATCACGATTGACATATGTAGCAAATTTGGTGAAGCTGAGATGTATATTTCATGAAATATGTTCAGGACAAAGTAATTTATCATAGAATCACTGTTTTAGTCATGTTTCCAAAAATTAAAAAAATGTGATGGTCTAATCCTCAAATGGCACATCTAGTGATCATGGTTGATAAGTGTATGAAGTTTGGTGAAGCTAGCATGAATAGTTTGGGAGATATGCTCCGGACAAAAGATTTGGTCGAAGAGTCAGTGTTTCAGTAATGTTTCCATGGAAACCGCAAAAAATAAAAATAATTTGTTGGTCTCACCCTTAAAAGGCACAACTAGGGATCATGATTGATAAGTGTATGAAGTTTGGTGAAGCTAGCATGAATAGTTTGGGAGATATGCTCCGCACAAAACGACTTCCTCAAAGAGTCACTTTTTAGTCACGTTTCCATGGAAACCGCAATAATGAAAATTCAGAAATAGTTCTAACCCTCAAAAGGCACAAATAGGGATCATGGTTGACATGTGTATGAAGTTTGATGAAGCTAGCATGCATAGTTTTGGAGATATGCTCCGCACAAAACGACTTCCTCAAAGAGTCACTTTTTAGTCACGTTTCCATGGAAACCGCAAAAATGAAAATTCAGAAATAGTTCTAACCCTCAAAAGGCACAACTAGGGATCATGGTTGACATGTGTATGAAGTTTGATGAAGCTAGCATGCATAGTTTTGGAGATATGCTCCGCACAAAACGACTTCCTCAAAGAGTCACTTTTTAGTCACGTTTCCATGGAAACCGCAAAAATGAAAATTCAGAAATAGTTCTAACCCTCAAAAGGCACAACTAGGGATCATGGTTGACATGTGTATGAAGTTTGATGAAGCTAGCATGCATAGTTTTGGAGATATGCTCCGCACAAAACGACTTCCTCAAAGAGTCACTTTTTAGTCACGTTTCCATGGAAACCGCAAAAATGAAAATTCAGAAATAGTTCTAACCCTCAAAAGGCACAACTAGGGATCATGGTTGACATGTGTATGAAGTTTGATGAGGCTAGCATGCATAGTTTTGGAGATCTGCTCCGCACAAAGTTTTGGGACGGACGGACAGACGGACGGACAGACGGACGGACAGACGGACGGACAGACGGACGGACGGACGGAAAGAATGAACGCTATATACCCCCGCTTACGCTGTAAGGCGGGGGTATAATTAGTTGCACATTGCAATAACACTAATCTCATGACCTTGACCTTTGACCTTCAAGGTTATACAATCAATGAACACTTTTCATTGAGTATAACAATTATCTAATGATTAAAAGTGTTCATTGTTAAAATGAAGCATTTTTGCAAAACCATGCTAAAGTAGTGACCTTGCTGTGACCTTGACCTTGGACAGATTGTAGCGAAAACCTTTTCAAAATTGTTTACTCTTCCAAGGATTATACATACCAAGTTAGAGCTTCATAGCACAAAAACTTTTCAAGTTATCGCGTTTACAAGGAATTTTTTAGTGATTTTATAGCTCGTGACCTTGACCTTTGACCGTGAAAGTGAACATGTCAAAATCGTTCCCCCGAGGTATAAGAAGTAAGTTATGAATACAAGTTCTGGAAAGCTTAGTAGAAAAAAGTTATAGCCGGCGGCGGAAACTGCACAAAAACTGATAGCAGCCCCGTCCTTAAACGGGGCTGCTAATTAGTCTAGTTATATTACAAAGAGGTCTCGCATTACCCTATTCTTTATGCTGCTCTAGATAACTAACATATTTTAGTTAAACTACCTACCTAACTAGATTAAATTAAAAATTGACTCCTTAATTTTCATGTCTCATTGTTTGGATTTGATACAAATATATGTAAATTATAATATAAATTCTGTATATGCCTTATTAAGCACAGTTGAATTACAAATATCACAATTACATATAACTCCTAACTGGTTGCCTCAGATAATTTTACGCAATTAGGTTTGACTTATTGTATGTGGCACTGTCTAGTTTTTGATCATCATCAGGGCTTTTTAATGTTAGGATCGTTCATTTCTCGGGATGAACTGGATACCTATAAAGGGAGCACCTTATACAACAACGTCACCTTATACGACCATAATATACTATATATGCGGATCCTCTATAATGAGGTGCCCCTTGGGATCACACTCTCAGTACGTACCCAGTACGGATCCTCTCTGATGAGCTGCCCCTCAGGATCACACTCTCAGTACGTACCCAGTACGGATCCTCTATGATGAGCTGCCCCTGGGGATCACACTCTCAATACGTATCCAGTACGGATCCTCTATGATGAGCTGCCCCTCAGGATCACACTCTCAGTACGTACCCAGAACGGATCCTCTATGATGAGCTGCCCCTCCGGATCACACTCTCAGTACGTACCCAGTACGGATCCTCTCTGATGAGCTGCCCCTCAGGATCACACTCTCAGTACGTACCCAGTACGGATCCTCTCTGATGAGCTGCCCCTCAGGATCACACTCTCAGTACGTACCCAGAACGGATCCTCTATGATGAGCTGCCCCTCCGGATCACACTCTCAGTACGTACCCAGTACGGATCCTCTCTGATGAGCTGCCCCTCAGGATCACACTCTCAGTACGTACCAAGAACGGATCCTCTATGATGAGCTGCCCCTCAGGATCACACTCTCAGTACGTACCCAGAACGGATCCTCTATGATGAGCTGCCCCTCTGGATCACACTCTCAGTACGTACCCAGTACGGATTCTCTATGATGAGCTGCCCCTCGGGATCACACTCTCAATACGTACCCAGTACGGATCCTCTATAATGAGCTACCCCTCCCAATCACACTCTCAATACGTACCCAGTACGGATCCTCTATGATGAGCTGCCCCTCCGGATCACACTCTCCCAGCATCATCAGCTTAGCTCGGCATTTTTTCGGTTTTATGGAACCCAACTCACTTTGAAGAAAAACACAAAATCCTTTAATGCAAATTTAAAAAGTATAGAGAAATCTCAACAATGTCTTTTTGTTCATAAACTGTCCGAGTGTACCTTATATATTTTTGGGGCTTTTTTGCAAATAAAATTATTTCGTCTTTAACTATTATTCTCTTCATTATACAATTAAAGCAAGAAGAAGGTTCAAAATTTTGACATTTATAATATTTTTGCCAAAAATGTACATCTTTCCAAATCAAATGAAACCTGAAGCTTCTCTCTTTTATGTCAATTGAACTCACTTCAGTACTATACACCTGAATAATGGAAAATCTGATTGGATGAAAAAAAGATTCTCTATCAGGTCATTCACATTATGAAAAAAAGAGTATAAAGGATGAGCCATAACATTACTTGTCATAACACATGTACTTCTCAATGATTAAACAAGAGTCATCAGAAGATGACATATCCCACCGGTTCCACATGATCGTAAGATGTAAACCTTTGAAAGATAATTGTAAATTTTTCAAGCAAGGTTCATAATAGTATAAGCTAAACGAAACCTTTCATGAACAGAGTCCAAATAAGAGCCGTTTCCATGGAAATAATAAAAAATAAAATTTTCAGAAATGTGAAAATATCAAAAGGCACCACTTCAGTAGGTGGGCAATACACATGTAAAGTTTCAGAAAGATATGTGGACCGGTTTTATATATATGAAACGAAAACTTTCATGAACAGAGTCCAAATAAGAGCCGTTTCCATGGAAATAATAAAAAATAAAATTTTCAGAAATTTGAAAATATCAAAAGGCACCACTTCAGTAGGTGGGCAATACACATGTAAAGTTTCAGGAAGATATGTGGACCGATTTTTTTTGTTCTGCTCCGGAAACCAAACCTTTCATGAACAGAGTTCATATAAGAGCTGTTTCCATGGAAATAATAAAAAATAAAACTTTCAGAAATGTGAAAATATCAAAAGGCACCACTTCAGTAGGTGGGCAATACACATGTAAAGTTTCAGAAAGATATGTGGACCGGTTTTTGAGTTCTGCTCCGGAAACGAAATGATTACGGACGGACGGACAGACGAACGGACGGACGGACGGACGGACAGGGCGATGACTATATCCCACGGTATTACATACCGGTGGGATAAAAAAGATTTGTGTCTCAGATAAAAAGAAAGAAATATAAAGTCTTTTCCATAAAATGACAAATGCCAGAAATTTATCTTTTACCTCATGTTGTCTTCATCCATTCCAAAAATGACGTCAAACTTTTCAAAGTCAGCCTTGCTGATCTGCAAAATAAACCCTATATGCAGTCTACTTCAATTTGAAAAGTTATCCAATAACATTCATATACATAATTATAAACATGTCATCTACGAGGGTAATGTAAATCACTTTTGATAAAGATTTCACAATTAAAAAGATAAAAAGGCAAATGCAGCAAAGATATAGATAACTGGACAACGGTTAAAAAAACATTTTCAGCTATGTAGCCCAACTATTGACTCCACCAACCACATCCCCCACCTCCCCGACCTTCCCCCCTCTCCTGATCAGTCATATAGAGACAAATTGTTAATTGTATAACAAATGCTGGTACCTGTCTTCCATAATGTTCGTAGTCATTAATGCCATTTTTCCGGAGAGTTTTCATGGTCTTGTCATGTGGTGGGACACCATTATGCCAGTCTCCAAGGGCTGCACTGTCTATGACCCACTGTTAAGGGAAAATATCAAAACTCTTCAGAATAGTAGAATAACACATGAGAGGTCAAAATGAGTTAAAGAAACATAAATTTCCTAAATTACACGCCTACCTTGAATGAGCACCTGCCCGAAATAGATGCCCTTGCATATTGCTTTTTGAAAAAAAATAAACGCCTGCCTTAAAAGGAATTTAAATTCTACAATTGTTGAGTTAATCACTACAAATATCTCGGCGTTATTTTAGATTCAAATCTCTCGTTTTCAAAACATGTTGATTTCATTTACAAAAAAGGGCAACAGAGACTCTATTTTCTTCGCCGCTTAAGAAACTTTTCAATTGATAGATCCCTTTTGACAGTCTTTTACCAAACTTTTATACAAAGTGTGCTGACCTATAATTTTTTAGGTTGGTATGGAGGTTTGTCTGTTCGCAACAAAAACAAAGTTTTTAAAATTGTTAATACCACCAGCAAGATCAGTGGAGTACCGTTCGAAAATATGTCCTTTATTTATGAGCGGCAGATTGTGAAACAAGCTACTAAAATAAGAACCGATAGCTCCCATATCCTGTCCCATCATTTCGAACTACTTCCTTCCGGACGCCGCTTTCGGATACCTTTGTTAAAAACAAACAGAGCCAGACAATCCTTCATACCAACAAGTATTCGTGAAATTAATAAATGTTTTGAATCATGAAGCAGTTAATTTTACAATTATCCATCCTGTGTGACTTGCTTTTCTGTGTGTGACATATTGTTTATGTAATGTTTGTTTAAAGTTGTATATCGAGTGCCTATGTATATATGAGACCATTGTTGATGTAAAAAGAATTTCCTACGGGATAATAAAGTATTATCTTATCTTATCTTACGCCCGGTGTGTAATTAAGGAAATATGGAATATTGAAACTAATCATGATGTTGAATTTGAAACAAATCAAAGCTCAAAAAGGGTATTTTTAACATCAATGGGCTGGCTTCTTTTCAAGCTTATTTCATACACTTATTATTAATCATTTTGAAAACTGTTGACAAAGATATTGTTATTTTTAAAATTACAAAAGTATTCTCTACAAAAGATTTAGAACTCCTAAACAAACAAAACATAAAACCATACAACTTGCCATATGTTGATAAAGGGGGATAACTCTTACAGTCTTACTCTCAGATTCTGGATACATTCAGTGAGTTGTTGAAAAAACATGCACCGGTATGCAAAATGTTCTCAATGATATCATTTTACAGAAAAGCATGGACTCTTCCTTAAAACGTATCATCTTTAGTCAAATAAGTTTAGCATAGTGATTAAATTAAGGTCTTTAAAAATTCCTATATTCATTGAGAATAAACAAACCAAACGTCTTACCTTATCAGCTTGTCCTTCTTTTTTAACCAGGTGTTGAAATATCCCTTCAGCCATAGTTGAGCGACAAATGTTACCTGCAAGTAAGACAACATTTAGATGTTTTCAATTAATGGAATAGCCAAAATAATTTGAACAAGTCAAGTAAAGTGAGGACATAATTTTCAATATATAACCCATTCTTCCCTGAATAATGAGGGGGAAAAGACGCTACTTTAATGTTGAAGTAAAAATAAATAAATTAGATTGTACATAAATTTAAATTGATATTGCATGGATGAATTAGTAGTGCATGTTTGCTATATCACTTTATGAAGTTAAAACACGTTATCCGAAGCCAATGATTATCAATCGCAATGCGCAACCACCTTTATCATATGCTAGACAAACTAATGGTTAAACACTTCAACTATGAATGGTAATGGGTATTGATGACAACTGTGACGACTGTAAATTAATACTAATAAAATTCAATAAAAGTGGAATTTTCTTTAAATGATCCTTAAAAATATGACTTCATAAACTTATATTTCACTTAAGATATTCAGCAATAAAAGAAGCTACTATCATCAAATGAATTCTCTGACAATAATCATCATCAAATGTCACTAATGATGTAAACAAACTGCACGAAAACTGAGGGTCATATGTCTTCTTAGCTTTAACGATGGTATGTTTATTATTGTTATTATGAATATTCACATAAAATGGAATATGAAGAGTCAAAAGCTTGACAGAGTTAATGCAAACTACTTTATGCAAAACAGATCATCAAATACACCGACCAAGACAAATGAAGAGCACAGATTTCTTATTTCCAGAATCAGCCATGTTTGGAGGATTTACCCATAAAGCATTGCGATGTGACGGAAGCGGAAGCAGGTGAGTGGATCTTCAATGGAGCTGTCAGTAGAAAGCAAGAGAGAAGGGGAGTCAAGATAGATTGATGTTTGCAGTCATAACCGCGACTTGGAACTATGTTTCCTAATTCGTGATGGACATGGGGCTTCATACTATGCGAGTGTGGACAGGATACAACCCACACGTGATGGTCTGATGAGTTTTACGATGACTCGATTCTGTGATATCACAGCAAGATAATCTGACACTGCTCCTTGGTCTGTGAACGCATCAGTGCTCACTGTGTACATTGTGAGCTGAGGTCAGTGACTGTCACTGTTATGTGCATAATACAAGTCAGAACTCAAGTGTACGTCGCGTATTACCAAAGCAGCATAACAATTCTGCCTGGTGGACAAGTCAAGAGATAAAACTGATTTCAGCAAATCTGACAAAGACTTTGATCAAAGGGTATATTCAGTGTTTAAAATATAGCCCGTCCACCAGCCCTTGTCTGGCTACTTTTGGTCAGGACTGGTAACTTTTTGGTCAGGACTGGTAACTTTTCAAACATTTTCTTTATTTTGCCCTAAGGAATTGGTCAATTAATTTTCAGGACAGGCTAGGTTTCCAATCTATTTCATACACTGGTATATTCATTAGTTAGCTAATGAATAATCTTGACTCATGTGAAAATTTCCATGGTATGATTGGTAATTATTGTTAGAATCAGGATACAAACTACATAATAACAATGGCATCTGGTAGCGGTAGTGGCAGACCAATGCCCGCCCCCCGGAGTACCATCAACAAACCACAGTTGGCCCCCAAACCACATCCCCCATTTCAGCAGGGGGCAGCGGCGGCTGCAGCTGCTGCACACATCCTCGGTCCCCACGGGGGAAATCTGACAGATGCACGCGCAAAAACTGTCCTCCAGGAAGCAGTGGATGCAGTCGTCAGAAGCTTTGCTAAACACACTCATGGATATGGAAGAGGTAAATATGTTTCTAATGTATTTTATTTGTTAGTCCTCTTATTCATAATCTTACACTAATCCCTACTTGATTATTATACATTTCACCATTTAGCAAAAACCTTTAAAAAAATCATTTTTGTAATTCGATGTCATCTATGAATTACCTTAAATTAGGTTAGATGTCAGTCAGTCTCAATATTATAGACAGAAGTCCTTGAAGATCTTAGTATTCCAATGTTAATATTAAAGACTGGTATTAGAATTTATTAATTAATATTGACTATAATAGTCAAAATTATTGAATGACAAAAAATATTTTAATTTTATCTTTCTTGAATAATCACAGGACATGAAGGTGAGGCTACGATATTGATCGAACAATGTTGACTGCACAGTGAAAATGAAGTTGATATGCGACTCAGTTTTCTCGTCAAAATGTTGTACAGTGATGATTACCTAAGGGCATGGCATGATTGGAATGCTAGTTTGTCAATTTCAGAATTTACAATCAACAAGATCAATATTTGCATGAAATTTCATTCAATTAACATGTCATTCAATTTGATTAATATTTGTGTTGTAAGTTTTATTCTTCCAAGTAGATATTAATTCAAAAGAATATAACATTATGAGTTTTGTGGCATTGAAGTAAAGAGATGAAGTTCTTTATTCACAGTTTTATTATCTCCTTAATTGAGTGACAATGTTAATGGGTTCATGAGTATGTTTAGCATTTTTACGATGCCCATTTATTAGGCTGTGGCTTGTCATAAAAGATTAATGAGAAACATGTGCCTCTCAGAAGAAGAACAAGTTGGAGTTCTGCACATGTTTTAGTCCTGAATAATAAATATCTATTTGGTGTATCGTGGAATGTTGATGATCATTGGCACACCCATTGGTGATATTATTTGGAATTCAATCATTTTATGATATGGTTTGTTTAAACATTGTGAAAATCATCTCATTTGTTGTTTACTTTGATATTTACAATCATGACCCAGGGATTGGGAAAGACATATTTGACAATGGGCCATTTTCAGCCTTTTTGGTAATTTTTCTGAATTTCAATGGGACATTGCCCATTATATAAATAGTAAACTTTAAAATTCTAATGGGCCATTTTTTCATCAAATGTGGCAAATGGCCCATGGCCCCTGCCTTCCCCAATCACTGATGACCATTAACAGATTTGTTAATTTTTCGTGTCAAATTGGTTAAGTCCAAAGTTAAAAGTATTGTTCATGGGATATTTACTCTTTAGTTTCTTGCTTCCATGGGAATTGATATAGGTGAAGCTGAGAAAACTCTATTGAAATAATTTGATCTGACCACCATTTTCCCTTCTTAACAGTGATACAAGGGCTATTGATGATCTTTTAACATATATTTTAGAACAGCTTTCAAGGGTTTTTTTTAATAATCACCAGCTTTAGCAATGTAGAAAAACTTAAGTGCATTTATTTTTGCTCATTTAATATTTCAATTGTGAGTTGCTTTAGATTAAGACTATGAATGTCCACAATAAGAAATTCCTGAAGATTTTTGTCTATTTCAATGATTATCAATGAAATTATTGTGGGGTTAAATCAGTGCTTGAAATTGCTTTTTTTTAAAGATGTACAGTAATTATTTTTTGGAACTAGTGTTTTAGTCAAAGCCCAAGTAAAAATGCCTTTTAAAACAATAAACCAGGACAAAATCTAAGCAACACACTCATCTAACCCAAACGTGCTATCTTCACATTTCAAGAGATAATAAAAATGATAAATAGGGTTGTTAAATGTTATTTGCATAGAAGATTGTGTGACAAGAGGTAATGTTACATATCAGATTTAAAAAAACATCATCTCTCTGTCAATAGTGTTATTTATACATTATAAATACATATCAGTGTTGTACCTAGAGGGAGTCCACCCTTTTTCCTTGGTGTCCCTCAAAATTGGGAGAAGTTGGGTCCTATATGTTCTTAAGAAGCTAAAATGATCCCCTTAACGGATCACCTTGGAACAACACTGCATTTAAACAATAAAACATACATTATATAATTATACATTTTCTTTTTCAATGTAAAATTATTCTCATTACTAGTGCCAGATTTATGTTTATGTTTAGTTCAGCAATATCATTTAAAAGATATAATATTGTTCAAAATATGATTCTGATAAATTGTGTATGGGACTGTTGTAATATCATTTGAGCCTTGGTTTGCCTCCAAAAGGTATGACAACTATATGAAATAGACATTATCACATGATTGATAGTATTATGATAAAATTTCAATTTTTTTTTATGATTATGACAAAATGTTGACATAATACCTTTATCAATCATGTGCTGTGTATTGTAAAAAATTGTTGAATTTTTTGTCGAACGAATCCAATCTTTTTTATCAGTCATTCAACAGGAAGTATATTGTATCAAAATGTCATGGTTTGATGCATGGTATATAATTCTCAATCCGATAGGACAACTCAAAACATTAAACTATGAGAGATAAATTATGTATAACGACTGTGGCAAGAAGACAAAAATGACAGATTTTTCATAATTTACAGTTATCAGATCTTTGTTTCAATATACAGATTGATTTTAACCGGTTTTAGACGTACTGCTTGATTTTGACATCTTCAACTTGGTAAATGAGATGCGAGACATGTAATAGACGTCGTCATTTGTTTGATGTCGTAATATGATCTGTAGTCTTGTACCTGTGTTTGTGTTGTTAAACTGACTTACCTGCTTTGAAGGAATCGTTTAAAGTAAAAAGTGGATTTGAAATGTACTCAAGGCAATATTTTCACATCATTTAATCATTTGAATGGTATTTTGAATTGACCACCTTTTAGATAAGAAAGCAAACTTTGGAAATAATTTGTAGTCATTATACGGTAATAGTTTTTTCGTTTATCATATAACTCTTATTCAATTCTGAAAATACCGGGTAGTAGCATTCATGGCATAGATGAAGCAGGGTAGTATATGTCAAGTCAACTACAGTTACATTCAACACAGCTTGTCAATATCGAAATGAACATCTGTATACTTTCTAATGAAGTCAATAATCAAAATGCTCAATATTAAAGTCATTTTCATTGTTTCCTGGTATCAATTTCTAGAGTTACAGTGGAACACGGATAAAACTAAACTCATTGGTCCCTTGGAGTTTGTTATATCCAGAGCTACAGATAACTTTTTGCCTTATTGGGTAATGTACTCCTTTGTAATAATTTAATTGGGTATTTTAATTTTCATTTGAGTAACCAAAATATTTGTACTCCTCAAAATCAGCTCAATTGGGTACTTTCTGGATTTTGCGTTTCTTTATGATAATATATTTGAAATGAATTAATTACATTATAGAAGACGACTTAGTCAATCTTTATCAGAATATGCTGAGTTTATGACATCCATAATATATATATGCTGAATAAAAAAGGTTAGGGACAGGGTTTTACGGGACTCAATTTTCCTGAGTCATGTGGGTCCTCTGCGACTCAGTATTATTGTGATACAAATATCCAATACTTGAACAACAAGCAGCTGACATGGTCGAGCTATATCCCCCGCAAATTGCACAAATTAACAAAAACATTCGTGGGATATGAAAGAAACTGTTCTAATAAAAAACTAAATCATACCAACTTTATGTTCACTGTTGGGCATAATTCGACTTAACTGACAAAACTAAAATCAAACGAATGAATTTATGTATTATGTATTTGGATCTCCAAGATCAATTTGATCATATTTAAACAAATATATTTTCAAAATTGTTCTTCATGACACACCAACATATGATTATGTATCTCCATAACAAATTTGATCAAAATGTGATGATTAGTTAAGTTGTGAGATGGGCAGGACTTGGAACAGATTTCCAACAGTCCTCATTTTTTGCCAAAAAAGGCAACATTTTATAAAAATATTTTCAAAATTGTTCTTCATGACACACCTTCGGATGATTATGTATCTTCATATCAAATTTTATCAATATGTGATGATTAGTTTAGAAGTTGTGAGCCGGACGGGACTTGTTACAGATTTCTTACAAAATTTACCACTTTTTCTCCAAAATCCTAATATCTTATGTAGATTTTCAGAAAGTTGTTTCTCATGACACATTATTACATGTTTCTACATGTCCATAACAAATTTGAATTGAAATGGTTGATTAGTTAGAAAGTTATGAGCCGGACACAAAGTGTAACGGATGGACGGACGGACGGACGGACGGTACCAATTTTAATACCCCCCGCAACTTCGTTGTTGCGGGGGATAAAAACACATTTCAGTAAGATTTTATGTTAAGATGGTATTGAAATATCAACCAATAACCATCCCGCCATAGGCAAAACTTAAGTAACCTTTAAATCAAGTATGAAACATCCATACATTTTTTTAAACACTCCTGAAATAGGAAAAGGACTCCCAAAAATATATATACACTGAGTCTCTGGGACTCTCACTTTTGGATGCTTATATAAAACCCTGTAGGGATATTATATATATGTTTTTGTCATTTATCACTTATATCATTATTCATACTTTCAATATGTACAAGAACAACTTTTTTCCTCACAATTGTTATTTTATAACCAGTTTTTAAAATATGGCCAGCCCTACACTGAGTCCTTAAACTGGCAACTTTTTGGTCAGAACTGGTAACGTTTCAAACATTTTCTTTACTTTCCCCAGAACAGACAGGCTAGGTTTCCAATCTCTTTTATACACTGTTATAACTGTGAAAAATTTTCAACTTTTATACCTAGGCCTATACAAATATTCATTATTTCATAAAAATATGAATATCCAAAATTGTTTGTGTCCAGTATACACGATTTTCACTTTATAAAAAAAGATACGATAAAGACAACATTACAAAAAGAAATAAAGCCATTATCTAACTTTTACAATTTAATGCAGATAATACTGAAAGCTAAAAGATCGTCAGGGAGCATCAAAAGGTTAAAAAGATAGTCTACAGCTATCTTAGGACCGAAGAAGACGGTGAAACTAAAATCCAAGGACTAAATAATGATGCAGTTATCTGTAGTTAGAAATAGTCGGAGGATATTTACACAACTTGGCCTTAGTCACATGGTAATAAACTCCTAACTGTGTCGTTAATCAAGTCATGTTTGTTGTAAAGGCGTAACTGACACTGCCTGAGAGTATATGAGAGTTCTGAAAATAGATCTGAGAGGCCGATATCAGCTCTGAACATTTTGGGCAATAAATAACAAGTACGCAAGTTTGGAGTTCTAATTGCTTTGTGTACGCATGGTGAATGTAGTTAATTGAGTATTTTTAAAAATGTTAGCGTACTTGTACGCAATAAACTTCATTTGAATTGGGTTTTCACAAAATTGTTTGCGTAATTTACGCAAGTACGCAGCTTATCTGTAGCTCTGTATATCTGAGTTCTACTGTATAAATATATATCTCATCCAAGTGATATTCAACAAGTGATATCTCCTGTTAAAAACAGTCAGCTTATAAAATTCTTTCTTTTGTAAACTAACAATGTAACATGACAAAATTCTATATCAGCATTACAGCTTGTAGTGACTGATTGATATTGCAATGTTAACACTCAACAGTGCTTAACACCAGGTAAATATCAAAGGTTTTACTCAAATGAAATAAACACATTGTCACTCAGCACTCCTGGACGTGAAATATATGTGATATCATCCCTTTCACCTGGGGGCAAAACAGACAAGGGAGTTCAAGTTGTAGTAAATTAGCTAGTTAGTCCGTGTCACGTTTATTGCTCCCCGTCACGACATCTCCACCGTTAGTCATACATTACTCAACACCGCTTTGTCGTACATATCACCCGTCCGGTCAAGTGGAAAACAGCCTGGTTTTATTGATCTCAGTTGTTTTTATTATCATTTTGTCTATTTTGTATCTTGTCCTTTAAGCACAGTTTATGTGAGGAAGAGATTATTGGCAAATTGTTGGCAACTTTGCTACTTGAAAGTAAAAAAGTATAACTTTAGGCCAATGAATGTTTTTCCTCTTATTTCATATGCCTTGATGATATCATATCATCTCAATTTAGTAAATACTTTGTTTTATTGATGTGAAACAAGACATGTGATCATGCATTCATCAAACTTTACAATTCTTTCTTAATATTTTGAAAAGGCATTAACATTACAACAAATTTCCCCGTTGGAGGCCATAATCTCACCTTTATCCATATCAACATCTACCTAAATTCTTTATTATTTTCTTAATTAATAAATTTACTAATTAAGAAAATAGACTTAATGTTTGAAATAAGGTATGTTGTGATGCAATCGTTAAACTTCATCAACTTAAGTTCATTATTTTCCTAATTGGAAAAACATTTGAGTGCATCTTAAGACTTTTCACTACAAAATACTTGAAAATAGACTGTATGTTTATCTGGACCTACGTGAGAAAGGCACTTAAAGTTGAAGTCAACAAGAATACCACACAACCCTGGCATATACAGCCCAGTGGATATTTACTCTCCTCCCGCTTCACATGTTTGCTTGAAGCGAGAAAAACACTTGTCTTATCTGTTAACACCCCCTGCATTCAGTCTTATGGGCTTTTATCTCACCTAATGTACCTTGCCTTCATATTTAGTTTGACGTATTAGCTTTTGAATTATCAAAATATTGAAAAATTTAACTTAATATTATGTGTAATTTCTGATATGTTTAACATAATCAGGGCCACATTATCCATAGGTGTACTGATGCTCATATCACCTTTTCTTATCAACTGTTGTCTTTGTTCAAAATATTGAAAAATTTAACTTAATATTATGTGTAATTTTTTATATGGAAAACATAATCGGGGGCACATAATGATAATACATATGTTCATATCACCTTTTCAGAGCTACAGATAAGCTGCGTACTTGCGTAAATTACGCAAACAATTTTGTGAAAACCCAATTCAAATGAAGTTTATTGCGTACAAGTACGCTAACATTTTTAAAAATACTCAATTAACTACATTCACCATGCGTACACAAAGCAATTAGAACTCCAAACTTGCGTACTTGTTATTTATTGCCCAAAATGTTCAGAGCTGATATCGGCCTCTCAGATCTATTTTCAGAACTCTCATATACTCTCAGGCAGTGTCAGTTACGCCTTTACAACAAACATGACTTGATTAACGACACAGTTAGGAGTTTATTACCATGTGACTAAGGCCAAGTTGTGTAAATATCCTCCGACTATTTCTAACTACAGATAACTGCATCATTATTTAGTCCTTGGATTTTAGTTTCACCGTCTTCTTCGGTCCTAAGATAGCTGTAGACTATCTTTTTAACCTTTTGATGCTCCCTGACGATCTTTTAGCTTTCAGTATTATCTGCATTAAATTGTAAAAGTTAGATAATGGCTTTATTTCTTTTTGTAATGTTGTCTTTATCGTATCTTTTTTTATAAAGTGAAAATCGTGTATACTGGACACAAACAATTTTGGATATTCATATTTTTATGAAATAATGAATATTTGTATAGGCCTAGGTATAAAAGTTGAAAATTTTTCACAGTTATAACAGTGTATAAAAGAGATTGGAAACCTAGCCTGTCTGTTCTGGGGAAAGTAAAGAAAATGTTTGAAACGTTACCAGTTCTGACCAAAAAGTTGCCAGTTTAAGGACTCAGTGTAGGGCTGGCCATATTTTAAAAACTGGTTATAAAATAACAATTGTGAGGAAAAAAGTTGTTCTTGTACATATTGAAAGTATGAATAATGATATAAGTGATAAATGACAAAAACATATATATAATATCCCTACAGGGTTTTATATAAGCATCCAAAAGTGAGAGTCCCAGAGACTCAGTGTATATATATTTTTGGGAGTCCTTTTCCTATTTCAGGAGTGTTTAAAAAAATGTATGGATGTTTCATACTTGATTTAAAGGTTACTTAAGTTTTGCCTATGGCGGGATGGTTATTGGTTGATATTTCAATACCATCTTAACATAAAATCTTACTGAAATGTGTTTTTATCCCCCGCAACAACGAAGTTGCGGGGGGTATTAAAATTGGTACCGTCCGTCCGTCCGTCCGTCCATCCGTTACACTTTGTGTCCGGCTCATAACTTTCTAACTAATCAACCATTTCAATTCAAATTTGTTATGGACATGTAGAAACATGTAATAATGTGTCATGAGAAACAACTTTCTGAAAATCTACATAAGATATTAGGATTTTGGAGAAAAAGTGGTAAATTTTGTAAGAAATCTGTAACAAGTCCCGTCCGGCTCACAACTTCTAAACTAATCATCACATATTGATAAAATTTGATATGAAGATACATAATCATCCGAAGGTGTGTCATGAAGAACAATTTTGAAAATATTTTTATAAAATGTTGCCTTTTTTGGCAAAAAATGAGGACTGTTGGAAATCTGTTCCAAGTCCTGCCCATCTCACAACTTAACTAATCATCACATTTTGATCAAATTTGTTATGGAGATACATAATCATATGTTGGTGTGTCATGAAGAACAATTTTGAAAATATATTTGTTTAAATATGATCAAATTGATCTTGGAGATCCAAATACATAATACATAAATTCATTCGTTTGATTTTAGTTTTGTCAGTTAAGTCGAATTATGCCCAACAGTGAACATAAAGTTGGTATGATTTAGTTTTTTATTAGAACAGTTTCTTTCATATCCCACGAATGTTTTTGTTAATTTGTGCAATTTGCGGGGGATATAGCTCGACCATGTCAGCTGCTTGTTGTTCAAGTATTGGATATTTGTATCACAATAATACTGAGTCGCAGAGGACCCACATGACTCAGGAAAATTGAGTCCCGTAAAACCCTGTCCCTAACCTTTTTTATTCAGCATATATATATTATGGATGTCATAAACTCAGCATATTCTGATAAAGATTGACTAAGTCGTCTTCTATAATGTAATTAATTCATTTCAAATATATTATCATAAAGAAACGCAAAATCCAGAAAGTACCCAATTGAGCTGATTTTGAGGAGTACAAATATTTTGGTTACTCAAATGAAAATTAAAATACCCAATTAAATTATTACAAAGGAGTACATTACCCAATAAGGCAAAAAGTTATCTGTAGCTCTGCCTTTTCCTATCAACCCTTGTCTTGGTTCGAGCTACAGTTCATTGTTGCCTGTGATGTCATATAAGTTTTAGTCATGATGTTACAAGGATATGTGGTTGTGGGCAGTTTACTAAGCATTACTCAATTTAATTGATATGATAAGTAAGGAATTACTTAAACTCCAATGTGTGTGATATGAATTGTATAACACTTGTGCAATTGTTTCATTTTCACCCAGAAATTACCACACACAAAATATTTTGTTAAAGTTTAAGGCGAAACGGTAAAGTCAGTCAGCTGCTTGTACAGTTATGCTAGCAGTGTAGACAAACATTTAGTCTCAGAAGTAATTTTTTCAATATTGACAATATTTTTAAACAAATCATGTATTATAACAAAATGGAGCCCAGAAGATGCTTCAACTTCAAGCTGAGCAATCTAGACTTGCTATACTTTTCTAGACTTGGTTGGTCATCAATTAAATATTTTTGCTTTAGGGTCTGGATGACAGACTACTAGCAGTGTTGACTGGTTAGAGTCCCTCGAGCGCTACTCGCAAAAGTACAAGAATTTGTACTTAAGCAGAAAGTGTGATCCTAACTATAAGATTATTATTTAATTTTATAAACAATTGAAATAATCAATTGATGATGAATACATTGTAACAGTTTAGATATTGTCATGCCTTTTTCGATGAGTGAAAACAAATTCATAATTTTTACATAAACTTTTTCACAAAGTTGTATGACTCAGTTGTCTAGTCAGGTTACGAGAGGTGTATTTGGAAAATAATGGGGGCTCATTTACAATCATAATTCCAAAATTGTATTTCTTTTTGTTTGTGTCATCAAGATCAATGAAGCTGTTTAATGCAATAACATTGAGATGTTCACTTCAAAATATCCCTGGTAGAGTATTTCTGCATATGTCTCCACTGAGCAAGTAAAACATGCTCACAAGCTCATGATTGCCAAGAATATTGACAAATATCCAGTTTTGCAAGATTATTATCAAATATTTGATGTTTTCTGGCCTGATATTAATCGTGACATATAAACTTTAGACCCTCTGTATTTGTTTTGGGCAAACAGATTTCATGATTACAAGACCATGCGTATTAACATGTGGACAAACAGGTCCTCAATATTTGTGCTTCAAACATGACATGCAGCGAAGTGCTCGTTATGTGGACAAACAACAAACAGATGCCTCAGAATATTTGATATTGAATTAAAAAATTTGAATTCATTTCTTGTTTTTCTGTTTGTGTAACAAGTTAGCACATTTTGATGAAGTAAAAATTTTCCATTTTGATTTTTGAAAAAATGAGTAATTTTTGAATTTCAATTTTATTTATGTTATAAGGATTGATCAAATAAAATTGTAAAATTGCAATATATTTTCATTAAAATACACATTCTAAGTTGAATAAAAACTAGAAATTATATGAAATGATATAAAGCTTCTACTGGCATCAGATCAGAGTAAGATTAAAATTAAGTCTATCAGCTTAACTTTATCCATGACACTAAGGTGTTTTAATCCAAGATTGATTAAATTCAAATCTTGAATGAAATCTGTAAGTTTCACACTAAGGCAAACAATGAATACTAATTAAACACAATAAAACAATTTAAGTAAACATCTGCCAATTAATTGGGAAGCTAATTAACCCCTCTACCCTGAGGTAAGCTAGGACTAAGACAGGGCTGATGTTTGACACCATGTGTATTTTGACAGTTGGGCAATTAACTACTAATACAGTGGGGATATTGTTATTAGTGCAGGAGATGTCAATGGGTGTCGGGCTGAATTTAAGGTTTACCTGAGAAAAGCAAACCCTCTGTTAGAAAAGCATGTTTCCCCGTCGAACTGGTTCAGTGTTGAGAGATCGAGCGTTGTGACGGGAGGTGCAAACTTGTTATGTGGGATTTGTTCCGAGTTTGCAACGTGTCCTCCTCGTGCCAACTGGTGCATTAGTTGAAGTTGGATATTGTGCAGAATATTTCAAGGCATTTACATCATGGTTCCCTTGGATTATGATTTCACATCAGCTGAATGTAAGTTATTTTGAGTTATTTTATTTTGTTTTTTGATCCAGTTGATTTTTCTTGTAATTACTCTCTCAAAACATGATATATTCTGTTACATTGGCAGATTAAAACTATTCCTTCCGACTGTAAATTAATTTTGGAAATATTTTATTTCATTATTTCAAATTAAATGAAATTTCTGAGATGAGTTTGTGACATATCATTTGACATGTCAGATTCAGACTTTTTCAAAAATGTCAGTTTCAAATAATGGATGTCCCTCCAAGCACTTGCTCTCCATTCATTTTCTAATTCTGAAACTGTTTAAATATACATTATCTCCGAAGTATCCTTATTCAGTAGCATGGCTAATTTCCTTACATCAGCACTTCTGGTGTATACTAAACCAGTTTCAAGTTGCTGTTAATCATTTAATGACTCTTGTAGATAAATTGTAGGGATGAAGTGAAGGTATGAGGGGTAATCTGTTGTAATACTAGATAATGTTATCTATTAAGTAACAGACAGATGGTCAATGAACCGATTAAATTGCTTTGATATAGAGGGAACAATCAAACTTCTTATCAGACAAACAGTGTTGAAGGCTGCACTAAAGTTAAAGAGCTTTTTGAAGGATTACAATACTGTCACCTTGTGTGTAATGGGTACATTTGGTGATAAGAATAAGACCACTATGTGTCCAGAATCTGTCATTGAAATAGTATTGATATACCAGAGACTTGAACAAAATCATTCTGATAATTTTGGTAATTTTTTAAGAATATCAATTTAATGTTATTATGTAGGTTGGACTTACCAAGGGTGTTTTTACTGGTAATGTTGTGCAAGTGAGTTCTCTTTTGGAAGTCCGATTAGTCAGTTGTTGATAAAGTATGATGTATATAAATATTGTGCATCATGTTAATTGATTAATTTTGCTGAAGAAAATTATTTCAAATATGATCTTTTTGATTTGAGAAGGTCTAAGAATAGGACATTTAACAATAAATGTTTCAAAAGTAAGGAACTGGATTGTAAACATACCAAATTTATGCAAATAACAGCCTTGATTTACCAGCAAAATTGAGTAACATACCGTGTCAAAGGCCTAAATACTTCTCACAAAATATAAATATGATGCCATTTTATTCAAAATCCTCTATCATACCTACACGAGTCCAATTCACATTGAACGACATCGATCTGTATTCATCTGTGACAATGAACATCTCAAGACATTGTAATTGATTACAAAACCTGCTACAAAACCACAGGAGACAAAGAGCCTCCATTATTTATTTTCTCCGAAGTATTTCTGCAACGTCCTGGAGACTGTGATCCCGTCTTGTTGACACCAGCAAGGTGTGGTTTATATTGAACAAGGTGTTGTTGCATATTTATGATGCAGAACTATGTGAGAGATCAAAATCTCCAAAATACGACATTCCTTCAAACATCTCCTGTGCTGACAGTGTGAATTCTCCATTGATCTCACAGCCTGCTTTGTTTGTTGACATGACCGCCTAGACTTGCTTTTAGTTTTCTTGTTATTTACTCAAATGTTACCCAATAAAACAAGTTTCTTTCGTATGATATATTTTTAACGATGTATGAGGTCATGAAAAATAATACATTTTGGTTGTTTTTCATCTGATAAATTGATTTCATTTGGTTTGTTTTTGGACACTCTAGCTTAGACTTAGTTCTCTTACTACATGTATAAAGAATAAGATAACAAGTGTTTCCTTTCTGATTTGTCATTTGACAACAATATTCTTATTTACATCCAATTATTGCATATCTTGCAAATTGATTAGGAAATTGCATTGGTGTATTTTTCAGGAAGAACTATGAAAACTAATTTGAATAGAACTTTCTCAAAAAAAGATTGATAGATATAAAGTTCTTCAGAAAAATATATCTGTTTGTTTGCATTTAACTAATTTCAGGGATCCAAAAGATAAAAGGTTATGATGAAATACTTTTACTTTTTGGGAACATGTTTCAGACAATCTTTACTTGATCCCCCATTACATCGTAAGAAAACTATGACATGTTATTTTTGTTTAAAGTTTACATCATCCATAAACATGTACCCCAATTTCTGGCATAAAAAACTCGCCTTATACATTGAAATATACGGTAGTTCAAGAAAGAATTTTAAATATGTGATCCTAATAATTGAAGATTAACAAATTTCTTGCAGTAATGATCTGAAAAGAATTGACTTATCACTCTATACATGTATTGATAAACAACTTTACTAGAGTGAAATGAAGCTTCCAAAATATGTATTTGCTAGAGATATTGAGGAGCATTGTGACATATGCTGTCTAAACTGTTTCTGCTGACACAGCAAATCCTCTGACCTTGTGTTGATCCCGCGACTCATCTGTGTGGACCCATAGGGTTGGTCTGACATTTGTCTGCTAAACAGTTAAGTTAAAACTAGAGTATTTTTAGATATAGCATCAACATCTCGATCTAATTTGGACAGGATGTTATTAGGGAAATGGATTTTACAAGAATCTATGTTGACTTGATGATGTTGATTGACAAGTGTCATCTACTTGAATGAGACAGAAATGAGCCCAAATGAGAATCTTTTAATGATGAGCCATTAATGAGGTGGATTAGGGAGACGTTGACAATGATAGAATCATTATAGTTTTTATCAATAATTTTGAAACGGACGTTTTGTTACATGACTCTAATGTTAAACTCTGATTTTAAAGAAAAAAATTAAGAGACTGACAATGTGATTTGGAGACTGAGTAAATCTTTGACTACGCATTCGGAGACTGTTCTGTGGATTTCAAAGATGGGGTTGTTTGTTTGAACTTTCATAATAATAGTAAGGTAAAAGCCATTCATGACACTGTCAGTCTGAGAAGATTTGGAAGAGATTGGAAGACTGAAAGAATCAGAGGTTGATGTGATGTGATGACTATCATTACGTCTGCCACTAATGGCTGAAATATTATCAAAGCTGTATCAATATTCATGTCACTCCTTTACTCAGTCTCTTATCATTTTGTCATTGTACCGTAATTTCTCTATTAATTCGACATCTCCAATAATTCGACCACATACTATTATTCTGAGGTCACAAATTCAAATCACTTCTAAAAATTCAACCAACAGCCAAAAGCTTGTTCCTGTAATTCAATAACTACTTGAAATGATGATTTAATTTGCAAAAATAAAATGAATAATTGCAATGTGTAATTCTCTCTGCTGCAGTAATCAATTAAAATATATTCATTATAATGACTATGGCATTATCATCTAGTCACCTATGAAAAATATGTATTAATTAATAATAATAAGATATAATATAATTCCTTATATGTATCTAATATTTCAACCATGGTACCAAATTAGCCACCAAAAGTAAAAATAGTTCAACAATAGACAATTCTAATTATCTTTTGAAAATTTTAGGGTCGAATTAATAGAGAAATTACGGTAAGTGTTATTGTGATACCAAGAGTGTCAGACTAAGGGAGATCAAAAGCCTGATCTGAAGACTGTAACTGTTATGTGCAGACTGAGAGAGTTATGGATTATGCAAGATCGGTACCTGAACTGAAAACTATCAGAGGATGAGAGTGGATGAGAGAGATCTAGGGGCAAGTTTAGAGCATTGTCATTGTTAGAGACTGAGAAAGTCTACAGCAAGGTGTAGATATTTATCCAAGTGCTATCGGGGATGAGGTTTGATGAGGGAGATACAGGGGCCAAACTACTGTATACCATGTCATCTTCAGGGTTATATGGAGACTTGAGAGAGTCTAAGGCTAAAGGAGATTGAGAGACTGATCCTAGGACGATCAAGGGATGAGGTGAGATGAGATATCCAGGGCAAGCCAGTGTTCACAGAGGAAGCAAAATTATTAATTTAAAATTTTCTGAGAGATGAAACTTATGTTAGGCTCTAAATTTATGATAATAAGATATTGACTGATCGACAATGAGATTTCCAGATTGAGATTGTCGTTGTAAGTAAGGGACTGAGAGAGTCTTAGACTAAGAGATTGAGAAACTGATCTGAGGACTATCCGAGGATGAAGCTGGATGTGAGATCGAGGGCAAGCTGGTGTATACAGAGGACTCACCTGTTGACTCACACTGGACTCACAGTGGTCTCGAGCAGTTGTCTCTCTCTATAGTACCGGCAGTAGAACAAGTAGAGGGAAGTTGCAATAGTACTGGGCCCAACTTATTAGAGGCTGTTGCCAGTACTTTGCAGTCAAGCATATGGACAATAGAAAAAAAATAAAAAGATGACCCGTAACTGACTAAGGAACTATTTATAAAAGCCTGTAAAAACACATTTTGTTACCTACGAGGGCAGTCATATCAAGGTTCATATATCACTTTTCCATTGTGATGTCACGTTATAAACCATGCTTTGACATCATGGTTCACCTATGACGTCACAATCTATACTGGCTGGCGGCTAGTCTGCTTATACTGAGCAGTAGGTTTTGAGTATTTTCGGGTTTTTTTTAACTTCGGTAATAAACAGAATATTACATTCGTGCCCATGACATACTATGTTAAAGACACTCGTGTCTAAATATCAGTATATCCCTCACTCTCGCTCGGCAAATACTAGTTTTTAGCCACTCGTGTCGTAAACATAGTATGTCAAAGACACTCATATAATATCCTCAATTTATCGTTACCTTCTCTTTTTGTTTTACAAATGAAAAATAAATTTAAACTTGGATGGCCAATGAAGTTTTTTTTTCTCAATGCTTTTTTAATTTGTATTCAATTTGTACATGATGTTTAAGGGGAAGTGAACAGACTGGGTAACATTGATCATTTGGCTTCAGACTGGCAAAATGACCAAGGATATTGTTAAGACTCTAAATCTTTATTTATCCTGTTCATTTGAGAATACTTAGATACTGGTCTACCTCCAAGATTGTGGCAGAGTAGCCCAACTCTAGACTGGGCTGAGTCACCTCAGTGTTTGAAAAATAATTCTAATTCAAATAATCTTCTGTTATGTGTATTTTGCTATCATATGTCCATCAGTCATTTTTAAACTAATACTTTTTGTGTTTGTTTCTTTCTGAAGATCAAGGAAATTAACTAATGCACATGCAATAATATCCGATTGAATTTTGTCGTCATCTCCCACTCATTTACAAAACTTTGGATTTTTTATTCACATGATTTTAACAATAAAAAGGACTTACTTCTCCATTTAATGATTGGTCTGTGTAAATACAGGTATACAATGTAGTTGCTTGGTTTTATTATAGTGCTTGTATTTGCTCTTTTGATGGTTTTTATTTATTGTGGTTTGCGAGAAAATGATATTATTATGATGAGATTTATTTAGCATAAGTTTAATTGAGTATGTTATTTTAATATTGTCATGGTGCGGTACTATATATATACTGCATTGAATTGTTCTAGTAATTCTTTATGAAATGTTCAAGAAGTTGATTAACACCAAAGAAGTCTCTACTGGTCTGAGAATTCTTCACTAAACTGTTACCATTCTACAATGTTTCATAACTTACCTACACTAACAATTCTACAACAATGTAACAATACTTTACTACTCTACTACTAAGTTCAAAACTTGACAACAATGTTTCAATACTTACGAATATTGTTACAATTCTGCAACAATGTTGCAATGCAATAGCTACTATGTTAAAAACTTCACTACTTTGTGACAATACCTACTTATTACACTGTAACATTTCTACAACAATGTTGCAATACTTAATGACACTATACCATCCCATGTTCCAGTGAATGTAGTGGAGGCATTACAAGAGTTCTGGCAGATGAAGTTGGAGCGTGGCGCTGACCTCAAGAATGGTGCCCTGGTGGTATACGAGTCAGAACCGTCCAGCACGCCACCCTACGTCTGCTACGTCACTCTCCCCGGCGGCAGCTGCTTCGGAAGCTTTCAGGTACGCACGTTAATTCTTATTGATGAAATATGTGGTGGATTTACAATGTTCACAATGGTAGTACCAAGGACAGGCTACTCAGGTAGACTAACATCTAGACTGTTTTTTTTTTCAATATTGACAATATTTTTAAACAATACATGTGTTATAGAACAAGAAGCCCAGCAGATGCTTTAACTTAAATACAGCTCATATTGGGTTATTGCTCAGCAGATTTGGACAGATCCTAGAGCTAAGCAATCTGGACTTGCTATGCTCTTCTAGACTGGGTTGGTTGTCAATATTTTGCTCTAGGGTCTGGATGACAGACCAGATACTGACATTGTCAGATGAGAATTGCTTCCAGTCTTGTGTATCTCATAGATGCCTCATACACTCTTGCTCCTCATTATGCAAGCCTTGAAAGGAGGTACGGTTCTATTATGATTATATCAAAGACTCAATTTTAGTCTGCACCAATTCTATGTTTCTAGCTATGTCTGTAATACAATGATAGTGAGATCAGTCACAATGATGCTACATATGTTTTTGTGTTTCTTTTTACCATTATCGCTTCATTCTATGAAAATAGCCTTAAAAGTAGAAGAGTTCTATGACCAATCTGTTAATAATCCTGGTTCTAGAATTATCAAATATCTGCAAACTTCTGTCCATGCTGAAATCTAGTTCCTCTCTTTGGGACGTGATGTTGTCCTTGAAAACCACCTACATCAGCAAAAAATGTTTTACATTGGCCCTTCAATAAACTTGCTTTTTTTAATTGGAAACATGGATCACCAAATTGTTCTGTAAACTTGGTGTTTGATTAAAGCACCTCTATACAATGTTTTACATTAAATACATTAATGTAAAAAAAATTTAGCATGCGATGATCAACCTTTGAATGTATGTTGTTTGGGCCAGAGGCCTTGGAAATTGAATAAATTCTGTCTGTCTGTCTGTCTGTCTGTCTATACAATGTTTTACGTATTTTCATGTATTTACATTTAACCATTGTCATTTGGAGGCTAAGAATATTCCAGATAATTCCTTGGGAAGAAAATCTTTGTTGACCTTATAAGTGGATCTTGGTTCCACAACTTTTGAAAATTCCAAAGATGGGTTTGACACTGTAATTATTTTGGCTTTTTCTCGTGACAATTCTAAACATTCCTCTACATAATCCTATATCAAGTGGCCCTTTTGAAATGCGGAATGCACAAACACTTGTCTTGGTGCAAGCTCTCTGCAGTGTCTGTACAAACAGTGTCATGCTACGAGTTTAGATAAAGCGTCTCGTTCTGTGTAGATCCCTCCCGGTGTTGATAGCTCGATGCTTTCTCGTCAATAAGTGAAACACTAGGCTAATAATAGGGATAATAACTGGGTTTAAGAATGCAATATTCACCGTAACATTCTCCTTTATGCCCTGTAGGTTTGCAAAGGAACTGAATCTGTTGAATATAAAGGCCTCTATTATGCAATGAATTTTCATTGAATCTCTGAACAATTTTTGTGTGACATCTTTGTATGTTTTTTGCCTGAAATAATATGATGAAAATATGTTTTTGAATACAATATTTACAAGATGTTCTGCTTTATGCTCTAGATGTTTTGCAAAGAAAATGAATCTGTTGAGTATAAAGGGCTCTGTTATGCAGTGAAATTTTGTTGTATCTTTTCTTTTGAATAATAATCTATTTACGGTTAACATAGCTTGACATAATTTCACAAACAATGAGCAGCAGAAGAAACATCAGAAGTTTAGTTTTAATTTTATATAGGTTACCTAAGCTCGTTTGTTGATCCGTTTTCTTTAATGGTTTTATTTGTCTCAGTTTATTATGTACTCAATGTTTTATTTTCAGTTCAGTTTCAGTCATAGTTTCATACTTTGAATTTAAGTGTTACTTAAGGGAAAAATTCTGTAGAATACTTGTAAGCTTGTAAACTTAAAAAAATATATCTGTCTAATGACTGGTTTTAGCATCAACATCAACTTACAGGTTATAAAAGCCTTTCCATAACATCATCATTTGTTAAATGTCACTCTTCAAATTGATTGATTTGTCACCAACCGTTCATCACATATTTGCCATCTGTGATCAAGCTGTTGAAGTTTCTCACGCCAGCGTTACTTAGCATTGTGCAAGCTGGTTCAGTCATGCGTGAACTGATTGACACCTTGAACCCGTGGTCACACCTGGGCGCACACCAGGTATTTGATGATTGCAATGTACAAGTATCTTGCTCATTTCATGGGGAAAATAAGTATAAGAGACGCATAATGGCAGACTGGACGATTTACTCCTATGAGCATAATTACTGTTTACATAACTGTTACCAATAATATAAGTAAAATATAATGATACAGTTTATATTTTGAGTTATGAGTAGCATTGTATTATGCACAATTTGAAGTAGTGGGTATTAATGAACAAAGAATAGAGTTATGATACTGGTAGATTTGTTGCTCATTTATTATAAAATTATGATTGTCAACTTGTCAATTAGAATATCAATGTAATCCTATACTTATCCTTGAGTAAAATATCTTATAATGTATTAGGGCAGTAATATTAAATAAAATGTCATACTGTCACCAGTGTCTCACACTATGTTTATATTGGTATACATTGCTCTGTAATTGAATTTAATTTACCGGTACTGGTGGTATATACATAGCTCAGTCTTATTTTCATTAGGTATAGAGGTATGTGATATTTTGAAATAAAAATAAAAATAGTTATCTATATCTTTCGAATAAATTCATTTAACAATGTATACATATTTATTCATTTTATTTCAAACTTGAGATAATTTCTATCAACATACATCATATAAAAAAAAACAATCTTCATATGATATAAAATTTCACAGTTTATCTCTGTTCTGGAAAACACCAAATCAACTCTTCTTGCACTCAGAATTTGAAAAAAGCTTTAAGCAAAATCTAATCAATAAAAGTTTCAACCATCTATGAACTAAGAGAGCTAACAATATCAAGATCCAGACGATACTGAAGTATTCACTCCGGGACAAAGACATTTGCTGATGTTGAAAATTTCTTAACTCTTACTGCAATAAAATAAAACCTAGAAACCCAAGTTATGGTAGTTTTGAGCGTCTGTTAACTCAGAGAGCTTACAATATCAAGGGTCTGTACACATCCAGTTTGTGCTGCAGTATTCACTGAGGGTCAAAGAAATTTCGTGATGTTGAAGATTTTAAAACTCTTATTGCACCAAGAAAGCTAAACTGTGAACTAAGAGAGCTTACAATATCAAGGGTCTATACAGATCCACCAGTTTGCACTGCAGTATTCACTGAGGGACAAAGAAATTTGCTGATCAATAATGAAGCATGTTTACTTTAGCTCTTTATCAATATTTGATGTCTACCTTGCCATACCATAGCAACAAAGTGAATTTAGCTTTCATATTCATATGATATTTTGTTATGGAAACAAAACAAGTTAGAATGAGAAAATTGATTTTCTTAACAATCGTTTCAAAGTCTCTAAATCTGAGCTTATGACATTGTAGATAATATTTGATTAATAATCATTTTCCACATTTGCCTTGTTTCAGAAAGTTCTAGAAACCAAATTAATGAAGTGCTGTGATCCATTTCCTTTCATTTAATACTTTACATGGGGTAATTTAAAAACATGACTTTCAGATATCTGATATGTTCTATTCTAAGAAGAAAAAATCAAATAATATGAAATATTATTTTGATAATAATATTTCTTCTTATTCACATATTTTACTTGAGCTACAATCCAAATATTTTCATAAACAGTCAATCTTTATATTGTAAAAATACCCTTTCAATACCCATTCAATATGTCTGTGTCAACGCCTCCCCTTTCGGCAAGGTAAACATGATGAAATACAATACACATAGACAGCCATGAATAGAGAAGTCAGACTGAGGAAAAACAGCCATGAAAGCTTTGCGTTAGATCTATTGTAGATTACACAGGGGGAGAATAGTCACGAGACACAATGACTGACGGACAGTGAAAGCGGGGATCACAGATTGGTTATGAGTGAATAACCCGCTATTGACAAGTGTATACGCTGATATATACAACGGCCAGCTGATCTGTTATGAGCTTATTGAACCATGCTGAGGTGAAATCGACATTTGCTCATGACCGACAGTGAAAACTGGGATCAGAAATTGGTTATGAGTGAATAACCTGCTATTGACAAGTGTATACGCTGATATATACAACAGCCAGCTGATCTGTTAGCTTACTGAAGCATGCTAAGGTGAAATCGACATTTGCTTATTGCTCTATATGTTTGCTCAAGCATGGTTAGTCAGGGCTAGCATAAATAATGCTCCAAACTACCCATTAAACGGGCAAGCGGGTAAATCATTAATGAAAGTTAATAGAGCATGGACGTGGTGTACAGGGCAAATGTTGCTTAATGGGCTGATATAAAGCTTTTTGCACCGCCTATAGGATTAAGGTGTATTTTGTTTATTCATAGAAAAGACATTAACTGTACAAATAGAAAAAGTAACATATTGAAATAAATGGATTTCTGTTTCTTTGGCAGCTTCCATGATTTAAATATTAGTGCTTATTCATATTCAGGTTATGTCTTAGTTCTACATGTACTGTTTATTTTTTTGTTAAGGAAAAATCAACAGTTTCTGAAATACATGAGTGGTAAAAGGTTTTTTATTGTTTTTGAAACACAAATTATTTTAGTAGTGACAAAAGTGACAGTTCTATCAGGAATTCGTAAATTTTCAACAAAACACCATGATAGAACCGTTCCTTTACAGATTAATAATATTTTGAATAAGCTTTATAACAAGAGCAATGGCACACACTCAATATATTTTACTTTCAGTTAATGATGTAAGTTTTTTATACCATTTTGTCAGTGTCAAGTTAAGTAGATTATTCACTGACCACTGTAACCATTTTACTTTGAGTTCTGTAATATTTTGAGATGGGTTTATTTTACCAATGGTGGATCAAAGATAAATACCCTTTTTGTAATTTATGTAAATAAGCTTATTATTTTTCAGCCTCAGGATAACAAAGTTGTGTCTTTATTTCCACATGACATTATGTAAATTTCATTTTATTTAGAAAAAAATAAACCTTTAAGTAGATATGAACTCATTCAAATGTGATCTTTATGTTTCAGAACTGTCAAACAAAGGCCGATGCAAGGAGAAGTGCAGCTAAAATAGCTCTCATGAATTCTGTCTTCAACGAGCATCCCTCCCGCAAAATATCTGACGAGTTTATCGAGAAAGCAATCAGCGATGCTCTCGCCTCCTTCAAGGTAATAGAACTACTGGAATTAAGAATTATCTAATTACTTATTAAGAAGTGTTGAAACTTATTCAAAAGAAGCTGTTTCAAGTGTGCATAGAAGTTATTTCTTGTCAACTTCACTTTATTCTCCAAAAACCACCATTGGTTGTATAAGAGTACAAAGATATATAATGCAGGGATCACTTTGGATTTGGGGATTTTTACCCATTGATGTATCAAGAAATCCCATTATTAATACTAATGAGGGGAGAAAGTCTCATTGCAAAAATCAAGACTATTATTTTTCTTCTGAAACATCCCATTGCTTCCTCTGAAAATCCCATTATATTAGGCCAAGGGAAGATTTTTCTCCCTTTCCTACTTTGAACCAAGGTGATCCCTGTAATGTATATGTACAAACAGTCAAAATGGGGGTGGTTTCAAACAAAATATAACTCTAACCACATAACTCTACACTCTATTCCTTACGCCCTAATTCTAACAGTACTGCAACAAACACTCAAAAATTCTGATCACTAAGTATAAAACAATAAAGTTCATTATGTTATATTGCAGGGCAGTAAGACAGACATAGACAACCCGTGTACCGGTATCGGAGCGTTCAACTTCATGTTGGAGGCCAACCGGGGCCGCACGATGCTGGAGTTCCAGGAGCTGATGACCGTCTTCCAACTCCTCCACTGGAACGGGAGTCTCAAGGCCATGAGGGACCGCAACTGCTCACGACAGGAAGTGCTCGCTCACTACTCCCACCGAGCCCTCGACGATGACATGAGATCGCAGATGGCGCTGGATTGGATTGCCAGGGAACAGGAGGATACTTCCATTATACCCCGAGAGCTTCAGATTGCCGAGCGGGAACTGGAATCTGCGAGGCTCGCTGGTCGGGAGTTGAGATTCTATAAGGAAAAACGAGACATTTTGGTTCTTGCTTTAAGCCAGATCGGGCCAGCAGAGAGTTTGGCTTAAATGTAGACTTTGCATGATGTGCTACGCAATTGTATCTGCATGGATTTATATTGTGACTTGTTGAACTTGAGCCAGTTACCACAGTTCAGTATCTCATTCTTGGCCAGACCACCACAAACACTTGGTGCATCACGTTAGAGATATGTGCAGTTGTTGATTGTTGTCATATAGCATTGTTTGTTGCATGACTTTGTCTTTGGATGAAGAACCTTACAGAGAGATTGTGTCTTTGTCAGTTTAATACCCTTGAAAGTGAACCAACTTGTTTGAGGTAAAATCCGATAATGATGCTGCAACTCTCAACCTAGAACTGAAGTTCAGTCTCAATCTAGCATTAGGATCTGCTGGAGGTTTGTCATCACCCAAAAGATGCATCTGATAGAACAAAATATGCGGCTTCATTGTTTGAAATATATCATTGATGGTCCGATGCCTCAGGAAGTTCGCAGCCTCAATTTGGCCAAAGATATTCACCAGAGTGGCTGTGTGGCTGCATGCAATGATCTGACAATGGTTGCATTGTTCTATCAAGCAACAAGGTACAGCCTATATATGATGGATACTTCAGTGATGCTGATGAGAGAAAATGTTAGTGATGTGCACCTGCATGTTTTGATCAAATAATTGCTGCATGTCTCAAGCTAGCATTGAAACAAACTTGAGAAGTTGCAATAGAGAACTTAATGAAAGGCACCTGCACGTATTGATATTGGTTTCAACTGAGGAAATGGCTTGTAACTGCATGGTAGACACCTGCATATCTTGATCAAACAACTGTTGCATTGAAACAACCTGAGGAGATGGCTTGTAAGTAACTGCATGTTGTTGAACAAATTCTACGAAGTGCAATGAAGTGTTGACGAGGCCAGTGATGTATGAAGGCCAGACTGTGCTATGTGTTGTTGTGGACCAGGGCCGCCATCTTGGATTCTCCTGGTTTGTGTCTCCCTCTCTCATAATCCTTTCTTGTTGTCTCCCTCTTTAATTGTACATAGATCTGCCTTGGATCCATAGTCTTCTTTGTGCTAAAAATTTTGAGAGACCTCAACTTCTTGAAATACATATGACAAATAAGTAAAGTGACTTACTCGATGAAGAGGCACAAGGTTGCCTTGAAACGTCAAATGAAATTACAATTGAAGTTGTTATCCATACTATTCTTTGTCATATCATCTACCAACTTCTTTATGCCTATAAAGATTTCTTCAAGGAATTATACAATATTCAAGCTTCCAATATTTGTGCCATTGCGAACAACGGAAGCCATATTTGTTGCTTAGATCATTTATGGCACCAAGATATTGAAAACATCTTTTAACCTTCAAGGGTCGTGCTTTGCAAGTTCTTGATTGGTTTGCTTCAATGGAACCAAATTTGTCTTTATAACAGAATGGCACACATTTTGCACTAACAAGACCAAAAGAACATGTTGTACCTATTTTAGGTACTGCTTGCAACTCCGGACATCATTGGGTAGCTTGAATTCAACTTGGCCTCAATTATCAAAAAAGAAAATGGGCTTCCTTATCTCTATCTTAGCACAAAGAAAACTTGAGGAATCTTGGCCAAAATGCATGATGCATGTTGTTGTTGTTTTGTTTTGTGCAGATTTTATAGATTTGTTCTTATACTACCTTACCTTTTTAGAGAAATTGATCAAGCCTTCCTATATAAAGGCCGTTTTATGTTTTGGTATTTTCATTTAGTATCATCCAAGTTGCAATCATCAATACATTGTTTTCATCATTTATGGAAATCAAATATCAATTAAACAAGATAACATTATTTATACCTGTTTATGAAGAAAATAAAGTAAATGATATTTGTTGTGTTAAAAACAATTATCCCTTTCTTAAATGCAATGCGGGATGTTAATATTTGTGTGAAAAATGTTTGTGTAAGATTTTTATGTAAATCTAGAATATTTATAGTGCTGAAATTATTTGGTCAGTGAAATGCATGAGAAGTCATGGTCGCTTCTACAAAGCAACTTTAAGTTAAGATCAATCAAATACTACCTTCTACTGTTGGTCTGGAGCTGAAATGTTTTGTGAAGCGGTGTCAAATGTGTAAAATAGTAGTTACATTACATAGATTTTTATGTTCACCAGTATTTTTTATGTGCCGTATGTATAATATTTTTTGTTTTTCACAAAATCTTCATAGATTGTATTCTGTTTAAACAAAATTTCTTATTGCAAGATATCTTTGCACTATTTATATTTATTTATTTAGATATTCTAAAAGTTGAAATAATTAATCGTAATTTAATATAGAAGTAAACTGTATTTTATCCTAATATTAATAAGTTTAAAAGTAAATAATGAACCAATATGAGAAAATGTCTGTGTTGAAAATATTAGTTTTACAAAAGAATATAATACAGGATTAAATTATGAAGAAAAAATAACATCTACCTGTTGATTATCAAAGTTCATTTGGCATCCTTAACTTGTTTTAAAGTTTTTATTATCTACTCTTTTATGTTTTTGCCCATGTTTTGTTATATTTTATGTCCCTTTTTATGATAGTTTGTCATTAATCATTTAAGAAAAACGGTACTCATGTTACAAATTTACAAATTTGAAGTTGTAGTTTCAAACAAATATTGTAAGAGATTACTTATTAATCAATACAAATAATATTTAAGTAAATGAATTATATATGAATAACAAAGCAATGTTTTTTGAAGAAACAGATTGAAATTAATTTTGTTCTTGTATCCACATTTTTCATTGAAGCAATAAAACCTGAGAGTTTTGTTTAAGATAACGTTTTTAATCAACAACTTTTATAACTTCATATTGGAAACAGTAAACCAAATTTTCTATTTATTTGATATCTACAAGATTTATTATATTGACATTATGACTAAACAAACAAAATTCTTTCCCTATTATTGTTTTTTTTAGATCCAAGCCAGTAAATAATACCAAATAAAACTTTTATTTACACAAAATTTATGATCAAAACGTTATTTTACAGCATTTATTACTTTACAAATATTTTTAATATCAACAAAGATTTATGATTTGTTCTGTGTTTGTATTTTTTGCAAAATGCAAATATCTTCAGCATTGTCCTGTCTGGTCATTGAGTAATAACAGATATCTCTTGTTGTACAGTATCAGATATATAGTTATACCACAGAATTCTCTATCTAGATCACATTATACCGCATAATATATCTCTATAATACAGCCTCTTGCATGTAAATAAATCTCATATCAAACTATTCCAGTATTTTGTTGTTTCTTGTTAAGTGTGGAAATGTGATGAAGAATGGGGAAGATAATAAACATCAATACATCATTGCAAATGAGTATGCCCTGGAATATTCATTCTGGTAAGGTAATGAAAAATGAATTCACAGACATGAAAGTTTGAGAAAGAATCAACAACCCAAAAGAAAAGAGTTGATTCTTTATCTTGAAATAGTTGCTCCAAATGTAATCTCAATATTAAAGGGGCAGTAGCACATTTTGAGGGGGAATAGAAGGTCATGTCAGGAAAATGAAATAAATGGTTCCAATTGAAAGACGATTTATTTTAACTTTATGAGGCAGTAATGAATCAAATATATACCATATTGTAAAGTTCAGCCATGCAATTATTTTTTCTTACACAAAATGAATTAAAGGTGTTCACACAAACAATGGCCGCCAATGAACTTTATGTGAATATTTATAATTTGTTCTCTGACTATTGATGATGGGTTTGTGTTATGAGAATATTGACACTATCAAAATAATACATCAATCATTAACGGACAATTATAAGTAAAAAAATTGAAATTTTCAAAAATGATGCTACTGCCTCTTTAGTCTTTGATGAAATCAAGTAATTCCTGTTCAATTTCTGATACAGTGTCAAATCAACTCATTGCAAAACTCAGTGCTCATTCACTGAATATTGGAGACAACCCTTCTGATAGATTTAAACTTCCACATGCAGCAAATCCTCCTCAAGGAACAATGCATTTTTATTTTGCATTTCCATGCTAGGCTAGACTCTAGGCATGATTATGCACACAAATTCTAACATTACCCTGAAAGAAGAGAACTTTTGATGTGGCTTTTAAAGTGCTTCATGTGACAGTTGGTCCACACCTTCCTGTGTCCGGGGACTTAAAGGGGCAGAAGCACGTTTTAAGGGGGGATATAAGGTGATGTCAGGAAATTGAAAATTAATGGTTCCAATTGAAAGACAATGCATTTAAACTAAATGGAGCAGTAATAATTCAAATATATAATGTCAAGTTTAGCCATGCCATTCCTTTTTCTTACACAAAATGAATTAAAGGTGTTCACACAAAATGGCCGCCCATGGATTTTCAGTGAATCTTCATACTTTGTTCTCTGACTATGGATAATTGGTTTGTGTTATGAGATTTTTGACACTATCAAAGTAATACATTTATCATTAACTTACAATTATCAGTGAAAATTTCAAAATATAAAATTATCAAAAAACGTGCTACTGCCCCTTTAATTGTACAGCTTGGTAGACAGATTACAATGTGGAGGAAGTGCCTTGACCACCAAAGCTCAAGGCATAGGTCACAGACGTGTTGTGCTTCCAAGGGGTTCTGAAGCCTGGCCATTACCGTCAGAGCCAACCATCCTAACCACTACACCAATGTGCTCCAAGAAGTATATCCAGTCTAAGTAAACCTAGCCTCACTATTATCCGTTACACTGCTATACTGAGTCTAGAAAGGTCTGGTTGAGGGTCGCGTCAGCCGACCTTTTTGCGACCTATGACCTACCAACGTTATACGTGCGAAGGCACACTATTGTGGCTTGGTAAGATCAGTTCTGATTGGTCAACTTGGTCACGTGGGCTGACGCGACTCTCAACCAAGCCTTTCTAGACTCAGTATAGCAGTGTAACGGATAATAGTGAGGCTAGGTTTACTTAGACTGGAAGTATATCATTTGTGAAACATTGATTATGTCTTGCTTCATTTACATTTCACAAGCGGCTTTTCCAAGTGAATCGTACTGTGGATAATTTGCAGTTTATTCCCGTGATTTCATCATCATGGATAGAATATGCATTCATTATAATTATTTGAGTAAATATTACTCAATTGTCTTCTGTCCAAAAAGACACAAAGAACTTGATACGAGGTCGTGTCTGGATTAAATCACATCTGTTTATCAAATATAAAAGAAAATTATGAGGCAGACAACACCAAAGACTGAATGAAGAAGAGTGAAGAAAACGTCGTTTCAAGAGACAGTAGCGCGATGTTTAGGTAAATAGAGGGGTTTCACAAGAACAAAATTGTTTTCCAATTGCAAGACAACATTTAAAAATCAACTGTTCCCGTTGGAAATCGAGCATACCATGTTAGGTTAAACTACCGGAAACACAATATCACATTGCAGCGTTATAATAAGAATTGTCTCTCATCCTAAAATATATGAATAAGGGACATTTTGATAAATTAATTTTTAATCAACTATCGTCTAAAGAACATCAAGATATCCTGTTGATAAGTTATGTATTGTGCAAATCACGATGTATTTTTATGGACATTTTGTTTTGTTAAAATTAACTTTTGGAAACCTTACTTTACACGCGCATAACACCTGACGTTTACATGAAGGTTCAGATAAAGCTTTTCAGCCGCTTTTTAAGTTTTTTTCCCTTAAATAAGCACTGTCTTAACTTTACATCAAGTGTCATGAATCTATAACATTACAACCAGCCAATTCTATTGTAACGTTTGAAAGACGATATGAAAGGTGATCCGACGCTACCACTGGTATGTAATTTCGTGTCTGTTGAATTGAATGACATATTTTTAAAACACTTCACGAAATGATCTTCCAGACAAAGGGTATATAATATTACCTTTTTAGTTGCATAATATGTGTTTATAGGTATATTCATATCAGACATCTTTGCTCATATTCTTGTAAATAATTTAAATTAAGTATTATGTTTGAAGATTTGTGTTAAACATGCACAATTACATATTTGAGTGAAATATTTGCAGAGTAAGATAAAACAACTTCTTAATGATTTGGAATAAATGGGAAACCTTATTCTCAATTTTTTGTATTGTAACGTTTGGTGATATGTGACGCAAAGATCTCTTAAAGTCTGACAAGATACCGGTAACACCGAAAAAGCACTTATTATATACTCATGTAATCTTAGGATAGTAATACAAGGGTGCAATACGGAATACGTCTTCAAATTCCGTATTGCACTCCAGAATCCGTATTGCACGCCTGCCGGTTCTACTTTTTTCAAGCTTCGGCAATTCTCGCAACTTTCCGTTCGTAACAATCATTTTCCTTATTAGAACACCGGATTTGACGTATCTCAACTGCATTTGTAAAAAACCTTTTTTTTTTTTTTTTTTTTATTTTCCATATTTTGTGATACAGGCAAAATACAACAGCATACGACAAACACAAAGAAATACATGAATACATTATAACATTAAAATCCACAATTGGCTGACAAAAATTATTTCATAGCATTATTTACCTAATAATAGATGTAATGTTGACCAAAATTTGAAAAACATTTCTTCAGTTCCTGTTGAAAGAAAAACATATCTCGACATGTCATAGTAACGTGCAATTTCATTTTTTAAGTATTCCACCTTAGGTTTAAAACCATTTATGCTACATTTATAAATATATTGTTTGACTAATAAAATGATTGCATTAACAGGATTATTGTTTTTTCCTTTCATACCCAATATAATAACTTTGTTTGTAAATTCTAGTTTTAACTGGACTGAATTTAACCATGATTCAATTTCTTTCCATAATTTGAAGATAATTTTACATTCTCATAGCATATGGTTGATACTTTCTAGGTTTGTCTTACAAAATGGGCAAAATGGCGAGGGCGTATAACCAATTTTATGAAGAAATTGTCTTGTCGGAAGTATATTATGAATAATTCTGAGTTGCAACCATTTCAAGTCTGTGCTCTTAGAACATTTATTAGCAATGATGTTAAAAAATTTCCAATCATTTTCAGTAAATTCAGTTTGTAAGATTCTTTCCCATTTTGAATAGCTTGGCAAGCGAACGAATTTTGAATCAATAAGGAAGGCATATAGTTTTTTGTTCCCAATGGTAGCATCGATGTTTAATATGTTAAAAGGATAAATAGGATCAGGTAATTTGTTTTTGAAATTTTTTATGTTCAGTGATCGAGCATATGTCATTATGGCTCTTTTCACTGATTCATAAGTTAGAAAGTTAGTCTTTATTGGAAATGTATTGGAAAATTCTTCAAAAGTTAACATCCTGCCATCGACATGAAGCAAATCGTTCACAAAAACTACACCTTTACAATACCAGTCATAATACAAAAATGGATGACCATCGATGTTAATACTGTCGTTGTTCCATATTGTCTGACATTGAATTTCTTCCTCAGTTACAATTTTTATGCCCCCGAATCGGAGATTCCGGGGGTATATTGTTTTTCACCTGTCCGTCTGTCTGTCCGTCTGTCCGTCTGTCCGTCTGTCCGTCTGTCTGTCCGTTTGTCCACAAAAACTTTAACCTTGGTCATAACTTTTGATTGGTCAGAGCTAGGTCTTTGATACTTGACATATGGATCCCTTGTGATGAGACCTTTCAGATGACACCATGACATTTGACCTTGTGACCTTGACCTTGACACAGCGAGCCTTTTCCGAAAACTTTAACCTTGGCTATAGTTTCTATACTGTCAGTGCTAGGTCTTTGATACTTGACATGTGTATCCCTTGTGATGAGACCTTTCAGATGACACCATGATATTTGACCTTTTCCGTCCGTCCGTCCATCTGTCCGTTTGTCCACAAAAACTTTAACCTTGGTCATAACTTTTGATTGGTCAGAGCTAGCTCTTTGATACTTGACATATGGATCCCTTGTGATGAGACCTTTCAGATGACACCATGACATTTGACCTTGTGACCTTGACCTTGACACAGCGAGCATTTTAAACTTTAACCTTGGTCATAACTTTTGATTGGTCAGAGCTAGCTCTTTGATACTTGACATATGGATCCCTTGTGATGAGACCTTTCAGATGACACCATGACATTTGACCTTATGACCATGACCTTGACACAGCGAGCCTTTTCCGAAAACTTTAACCTTTGCTATAGTTTCTATACTGTCAGTGCTAGGTCTTTGATACTTGACATGTGTATCCCTTGTGATGAGACCTTTCAGATGACACCATGATATTTGACCTTTTCCGTCCGTCCGTCCGTCTGTCCGTTTGTCCACAAAAACTTTAACCTTGGTCATAACTTTTGATTGGTCAGAGCTAGCTCTTTGATACTTGACATATGGATCCCTTGTGATGAGACCTTTCAGATGACACCATGACATTTGACCTTGTGACCTTGACCTTGACACAGCGAGCAGGATGCATCCGGGGGCATTCGTGTTTCACAAACACATCTTGTTCTTTTATTCATTGATATAAAGTCTGACCATTCCAAGAGGATATCTTTCCAAAATGAGTTAGTAGAGGAGGGGATTAAGTTATTTCTTATGAAAACACTTTCCGTTAAGAGAAAGGGCGTTTTCATTTTATGTTGATTATAAAAGAGATGTGTCCATTTAAAGTCATTTCCGCTAATTCTTTTAATCCATTTAATTTTTGTGACGATATGATTTTTCTAATATTTGGTGCTTTTATCCCCCCATGCTCTGGATTTAACATCATTACATCTCTCTTTACCTTGTCCGGTTTATTTCTCCATATGAAGTTAAAACATCTTTTTTGCAGTTTTTCAATGACAATCTTTTTGGGATTTGGCAAAGATGAAAATAAATGATTCAGCTTTGGTAGTAAGAGTGATTTAAGAACAGTATTTCTTCCATATGGGGTTAAAGTACGAGCTGTCCAAATATTCATTTGCCTGTCAATCTGAGCAAGCTTTTCGTTGTAGTTTTTATCAACCATATGTTCGAGATCAATATCAAATTGTATGCCTAGAAGGGTGAAGTTTGTTTCTGACCAGTCGAAGTTCCATTCTTTACACATCTTATATTTGTAAAAAACCTACTTTTTAATATGATATTGAAGAATAATAAAGTGAGAAACTAGTGTTATCGTTAGTAAAGAAACTGCAAAACACTATAAAATAGGAATCCTAAACAAAACTCCGAGAACATCGCCAGCGACGTCATAGCCTACAACGATTATGACGTCATTTCCATGGTGACGTCGTTTGAAAGGATCCCGTCGCTCGGAATCCTGAACTTACGTTTATCATATTCAGAACTTATAAATAATTACTAAGGATAACCTTCTATCACTGTATTTAGTTTTCACATTTGAGAAAATTGCCTCTTACGTTTAACTACGCAAAGTAATGAGAAAATAAACGGATAATTGAGGTATCAAATCATCAGTCGAGCTTGTCATAGGTAATCGCCTTCTTTGCATTATGTATCAATGCGCAGTGCGACGTCTCGGATTATTTAAGCAATTCAAAATTACTTTTAAAAAGGTTAAAAAGAGAGTATATAATAAATACAGAACGTCATACGTGTGCATTTGGGTCGTTTGTATTGAACTCGAAGATGTCATGGACGCGGAGAAACAACTCGTTCTTCGAACTCGTTGTTCCTCCGCGTCCATGACATCTACTCGTTCAATACAAACGACCCAAATGCACACGTATGACGTTCTGTATATTTATTAGTTAACTGCAAATCTATTTAAAGAAAATCCAGATGGAAAATCAAAAGGTAGAAAAGGCCATGGTAATGCTACCAAAATGTATAGTTTTTAGAATATTACTTGAACACAAGCGTTTATCCGTCAACGTTTTAGTAACAAATTAGTTTTGTTTAAATAGAATGAGAATAAAATATGACCAGGTTAAATTCCGACGCAAACTATTTTGGATAAGAAACAAATTACCTGAAAGTTTCACTGATATTGATTTTAAAAAGACCAAAAAATTAAATTAAGGGTTGTTCCTTGAACACTTATTAATATCAGGAATATACTCCAAAAGCGAGAAATCTAGCTCGTTTTCTACGTTTCAGGATTTCGTCTAATTATACCATTAAATTTGATTGACAAATTATTTCTTTAGAGCTGCGTTTCCTTCCAACTTATTTGACAATTTTACATCGTATTTTGAAACAGAAACAAGGATCTTAGTAGCGATGAATGAGACTGTCAATCAGAGTTATACATGTGTTCCTGTTATGACATCTTATCAACTGCCTAGAATGTCTTTCAATGGTTCTTATAAATTCTTTTATTCGATGTATCTCACAGACGCAAAACATGCAATGGAATTGTGTGTAAAATTAGTAAACATGAAGCTAATCATGTATGAAGAAGAACGATTTCATCATTAAAATGCTCACAGGCTAGTTTATGATTATTTTACTACCGCTTCTTTTACTATTTTGTACAGAATAATTTAAAATAACACGACGTCCAATAATCAACTGTATATATAACGATTTAATAATTTACGCATTTGTTCTATGCAGAAGAGCTTTCTTTTAAAATTCTATTAGGCTGAACAAACGTGGTTATCTCTTGCCAATGAACCAATAAATATTAACATTTAGTGTAACTAAATAATTTGATATTTGAAAATAGTGTTAAAGAAAATCATGCGTAGACTTTAATCAAAATAATTTTAGTCGTTAACCCTTACCAAAATGAAATTTCTTCAAATTGAATCGATACTAAGATATACACAAACAGTGACGAAGTCTCAAATTAATAAAAGAAAGCTATAATAATAAAAATGCTTGGAATGTTTTCTATCTTATCATCAATATTTGTTTTTGTTGGCAATGTAAAATTAACTGTTGTTTTTTAATATCATTATAATTTTTAAGGTCAAGTCATAGTTTTGGAACCGATCGAAACTCAAGATACAAAGTCCAAAAATCACACACTTATGACACACTGCTATGTTTAGCTAGAGCTGACAGAGTGCTCTCCCTTACACTAAAAGTCGCAACCGGAAGTGCCACGTGTAGGGGTCAGCACTAGACACCGACAAGATGGCAACTTCAGTGAGAGAAAAACAGATCGCTGCTTTGAAGCGTATGCTGAATTTTAGCCAGCCTCAGACCAAGCAATCATCGGCAGAACCACAATGGAAGATTCTAGTATACGACAGGTTTGGTCAAGACATTATATCGCCTCTCCTAACGGTGAAAGAGCTCCGCGATATCGGGGTGACGCTTCATCTTCAACTCCATACAGACAGGGACCCCATTCCCGACGTGCCGGCGATTTATTTCGTTCTGCCGACGGATGAAAATATCCAGCGTATATGCAGGGATGTACAGAATCAACTGTATGAGAATTACTTCTTCAACTTTATATCGGCTATATCCCGTCAACGACTCGAAGATATCGCCAGCGCCGCGATTCAGACAAATTCAGTGTCACAGGTGTCAAAAGTTTTTGATCAGTATCTAAACTTCATTTCACTTGAAGACAATTTGTTCACACTGAGACATCAAGACAGAGACTCGATTTCATATTATGCAATCAACCGAGGTGATGTAAAGGATTCAGAGATGGAAAATATTATGGATACAATTGTTGACAGTTTGTTTTCTGTGTTTGTGACATTAGGGACAGTTCCTATAATCAGATGTCCACGAGGTAATGCAGCAGAAATGGTGGCTGAAAAGCTTGACAAGAAGCTACGTGAAAATATTCGAGATGCAAGAAATAGCTTGTTTACAGCTGATTCTCAACCCGGGCAGTTCAGCTTCCAGCGCCCTCTGCTTGTCCTACTTGACCGGAACCTTGACCTAGCGACCATGTTACATCACACTTGGACCTATCAGGCTCTCTGTCATGATGTCCTGGAACTAAAACTCAACAGATGTGAGATCGAAGAGACGTCTGAGGCAAGATCAACAGCCGGGTCACCACGACCTATGAAGAAAAAGAAGACATATGAGCTTGGTACAGGTGACAAGTTCTGGCAGACGGAAAAGGGGAATCCTTTCCCAACTGTAGCAGAAGCAGTTCAAGAGGAACTGGATGCTTACAGATCACAGGAGGACGAGGTAAAGAAGCTGAAAGCTGCGATGGGTTTGGAAGGGGAGGATGATTCAGCCATCAGCATGTTGTCAGACAACACTGCAAAACTCACGTCGGCTGTCAGTTCTCTACCAGAACTTCTGGAAAAGAAAAGACTGATTGATATGCACACAAACATAGCCACAGCTTTACTAGATCAAATCAAAGTGAGAAAACTTGACATTTACTTTGAATCAGAAGAGAAAATGATGAGCAAGTCTGTACTTGACAAAACCTTGATGGACTTGATTTCAGATCCTGAAGCAGGAACACCAGAAGACAAAGTTCGCCTCTTTATCATCGCACTTATCTGCGGACCCCACATGTCGGAAGCTGAGATAGACCAATATTGTGTAGCACTGCAAGCAGCAAACTGCGACATAACAGCAATTCAGTACATGAGGCGATGGAAGGCCTACGCAAAGATGTCTGCTCCCCCGAGTCAATATGGCGGTGGAGGTATCAGCAGTATCGGCATGTTTTCAAATCTTGTGTCCAAGGGGTCACAGTTTGTAATGGAGGGTGTCAAGAATCTTGCCGTGAAGCGCCACAATCTTCCAGCGACCAGAGTGGTAGATGCGCTGATGGAAATGAAATCCCACCAAGAGACTGACGACTATCGCTACTTTGACCCAAAGCTTTTACGAGCTGACAGTTCCTCGATTCCAAGAAACAAGTCTGCTTACAACGAGGCTTATGTGTTTATTGTTGGCGGAGGTAACTACATTGAATACCAAAATCTGATGGATTATGCCAAATCGAAATCTTCAACAACTCCAAGGAAGATCGTCTATGGTTGCAGTGACTTGGTTAATGCGTCCATGTTCCTCAAGCAGCTCTCACACCTGGGGAAGGAAATCTGAGCTGTGTGAAACTTTGTGAATAGACAGTAATTTATTGTATATACAGGAGGTGTATTGAACCTCTGGGAGGAATATTTTGGCTTGACAAAGTTTTAGGTGTAAACTTGTCCTGAATATAGAAACAGATTGTTAACTTATTTTGAGGTTTCCTTTTGAATTGTTTCAAAAGATTATTTTGTCTAATATGAAGTGAAAATTTCCAACTTTTCAGGCAGTAATTGGTTGTTAAGTGACAAATTTTGTATGAAAGTAAAGCTTGTGAACTGTTATAAAACTAACTCTACAGTTGCAATGGTTGAAAGGAAGAATATGAATACAATGTGAATAACGAAGTGAGTGATATGAATAAATAATAAATATGAATGAGCTTTGTCTTTTATTTTCTCCATTTATTCCATTGAGTGAATATTTCTATTTGTCAAGATAAAGATATACTTACACTTTACACTGGATATTGCACCACATTATTTTGTATTGGGATACAGTAAACAGCTCTTGTATTACTATAATACAGTAATATTCTAATCTTTTAAGCTTTTGAGTTCACTGCTATGGGCATTGGCAGATATTTGTCAAGGATTATCAATATTTTTTGATGAAATACCTGTTTTCAATTACATATCAGTAAGGTACCTAGATAAATTTTGCATGATAAACAAATTTGAAGATTTTTTAATAATTCTATATATAAACACCAAGGAGGTATTCACACTGCATATCTAAAAGATTCACACTGCATTCTTTAGCATTTTGATTAAACATCAATAATGCATTGGTAACACCATCACAGTACCACCCAAGGTTTGCTAGTTCCAGCAAGTGCTCGCAGGTTTCACTGCAATTCATGGCCACAAAAGTGTTGTGAGCTTTCTCCCTTCAATGATGCTTGTAGCTGTGGTATAAGTGAAATACTCTTTAACAGCAGCGTTAAGCCTGAAATCTAATCACCTTACCTTGCCTGTGAAACCAGGTCTTTATGTGAGATTATAAGTATGCTTCGAACACATTTTGTTTCTTGTTGGGCTTTTATACTTTCAATATTTGTGACCGGTTTCCAAAGAAGGTTTTAAACTCAAATAGATTACACTGTAAGTCTGATAGTATTTCACAGTTTGATCATGTGACTTTACCATGAAGACAGTCACCAAGTGGAAATGTACAAATCATAAGGCATTTTAAGAAATAAAACTTTCATTGTACTTGGGTTATGTTTTAACGTAAGTGTCTTTAGAATTAATTGTTTTGGAGTTACAAGGATTACAAGATGAGTCAAATCAAAAGTCCTGTCAGGTGCTTGACAAATTTGTCTGCAGTAGAGAACTGTCCTACATGCAGTAAGGTTTGGGTGCAATATTACACTAAATTTCAGTGCAGTCCCACCCATGGATCACTAGTTCCAGCCGATGCTCGCAGACTCGCCCCAATGCATAACCAAAATAGCATTGTGGCTTTCTAAGTGCAATAATAATAGCAGCCATGATATAATTGTAATACTCTTGAAAGGGTTGAAAAATAAACAAATGACCTCACCTCAACTTAAATCAAAAGCAAGGTTAGAGTATTTGAAAAAACAGGTTTGCATAATGACATTTCTTACCTGAGGTTACATGGTTTCAACATATAGAGACACAAAACACATAGGACAATCAAGCAAAATTTGGTTAAAGTTTCCTCCGCAAGGCTTTACTCAGACCAGTTCCCATCACAATCTACTTTCAGTCTTCCTGCATTATGTAGAGATGTCATTGTCGATAAGTAACAAGGAGATTTATTCCTCGAAGATATGTATAGGTTAATGTCCGAGTAACTCTCCATTCCTTAAAAAGAATGGAGCCGAGGTCCCCAGGGCCTGAGGCTCATTCTTTTTAAGGAATGGAGAGATACGAGGATATTAACCAACTTAAATTACACTCAACTTAATGCCTTTTCATAAACAGAACTTAAATTTTTTTTTAAAATTGAAATTTGAAGTGAAAAACTTGATGTAAAATACAACGCTCCATTACTGAAAAATAATGAAGTGAGAGAACAATAGGATGTAATTTAACACGTCACAAGTGTAATTTAACACGGTTTAATACATATACAATATCTATAACACATTGTGTAATAACATGACCGAATGATGTCATGATGGCTTCATAGCTGAAAAGTATGACGTCACAATGATTGACACTGGCTGTGATAGTCATGTCGGCGAATTTCTTAAAATATTTGAAGTAATTTGGTAAGTTTTTAGAAGTAATTAAATTTTGGTGATTAATTGAACTCGGTCCCTTTCAATAACATTTTTCGCTCGTACGATACCAAACAACTCTCTCATTATATAAAAATCTTATTAATCAGGAAGTTGTTTAGTATTCTATATTTCTTATACATCCAGGTGAATGATGCAGGAGAGATGAACACAGATAGTGATAAAAAATTGCTGTATATATTGCTGAGAGATGACACCGTTTATGTGTGTCATGTATCAGCTGATTACATTATACCCCACTTCCTGTTTCGTTGCTATGGTTTCATTTGTTCTAACTGTAGGTGTATTGACCAATACACTTATACTTTCTGTGTCCTTACTGTAGGTGTATTGAGGATACACCTCATCTTTTCTAATACACCTACTCCTTTTTGTACATCTAAAGTTAGTCAGGTGAAGAGATCTTCAACTTTGGCAAATAAACAGACTTTTGAATTATAATTTTTTTAAATTTATATACAGCAATGGCGGGAATCGAACCCGGGGACTTTATGTTGCAGAGCAGCGACGCTGTCGACTTAGCTACTGAGGATTGACACAAACAGTAGTACTTTCTGTTGCTTTATGTATATGTTGTTATTTTTTCCTATAAAAATCCATGTATAGGTACTAGTTTGTACCAATATTTGATAAAATGAAGATAGTTTATGGTTTTTAAACCGCAATTATAAAAGTATTGGTGATATTATATTGATTTAGTTAGGTCAAGACATATGTATATACATAGGGAAAGATGGAAAGCATTGTTTCGTCTAATAAAACTCGACCGGAGTGGGGTATAATTCAGATATACCCACACTTCCCTCGGAGCATCACTCAATACACCTCCTGTTTGAATCGTGGTTCCTCGGATTTGGTACTTTACGCCTCGGCGACCCACGATTCAAACAGGAGGTTATTGAGCAATACACCTTTGGGAAGTGTGGGTATATCTCTCACGTATTCAGGATAACTCGGCAACAAAGGCAATAGAACCAGGGCAAATCCTTCCTTAGGATTTGAGAGATTCATTAAAATTGATAACATAAATTAAACTTCAAAGTTCAAAGACACCCTTTAGGACATTTCTTTGGATTGATCTTAACTATGTCTTGAAACTTTCACCTAACTTGCCTATCAACCATTTACTCTAAACGGTAAGGTCAAACGTTAAGGTTTTTGATTTTTTAAATAAGAGGAAAAATGAAATTCAAAGTCGTATTTAATATGGATATAGCAAAAATGAAAACAATCTTTCTCGTTGGAAACTTACTAGTCTGATTCTAGTGGTGAATTGTAATCTTAGATGAGAAGTAAAAAATCACTTATATCGGAAGCTGTCTGCCAGTCTAAATAGGGACCCACGATCTTCCTTTTACTGTCGTGAGGCTTTTCACATTCAAAGTGCAAATGAAGTTTTGGTAATCTTTTGCAAATTAAACTTACCTGTAGTTACAAACTTGATTGATTTAATTACACCAGTTGCCATGTTGTTTTGATAAATAATGATAGAACAAAGTATACCATCAATAACTTTTATTTTCAAATTTCTACAACTACAGGATGAAAACATGTAAATTAACGAAACAATTTAACTCATTGTAATGACTCTGCTACTACTATGTACATCAACCTTCCTGTCATGGAAGGTTCATCAAACTGATATTTCGAAAGGAACTACATCTATAATCATGATGTCACGTGGAACTACTAGGTACAAGGATAATTTCAAAGCTTTTCCCTAATTAATTAAGATGATTAACGAGGCATGGGCATCTGAAAGACGGGTCCAACTTTGGGGTCCATCGGGAATCCCTTCCTCATGCCCATGCACCAATTGGAGTCGATACGGAGCGAGTTGTCCTTGACGGAGATGTCCAACTCCAGAGTTGCCTTGGTCTTCATCAGTCGGGCCAGAGACAGCTCAGAGGACTTGAGACGTTCCTTCAGGATGCGCACAGACTCCCGGATCTCGTTCACTTCTCGCTGAAGTCTGGGGACGAGATTTGAAGGAAAATTAATACATATTCAAATGTGCAAATTTCAACATCAAAATCATATCTTCAGATTTGGAAGGAGAAAGGTAGGAGAATAGATGATTTTTTAAAATATTGATTTAAATAATGAGTCTTATTCATCAATGAGGCGGGGTTCTAGCGACATCCTTTGTAATGTGATTACACCTTTTATTTTGAGAAAAAGCACTGGAAATGGACAGGCAATAAGATTTCAATTGTGTCTATCGCCTTCATATGGTATCTTTGCATCAATAGGTTTGAAAACTAGACAGCGTCAATGTTTTACCTGTAAAGTAAATGAAATGATCTTTTATCATTGTATGACCTTCAGAATAATTAAATCTACATACGTGATCATGACAGGATCGTTACAGAGCTCCACGTTGATTCTTCTCGTCCTCTCATCAAGACGAGTCTGAGAAACCTTCATCGGAGCTTCCTTGTCCCTGATCGCCTTCCTCAACAACTCGATGTTCCTCTCCATGTCGAAGATCTCTTGCATTGTCTGGAAGATGATTTGAATGATGATTGCCACGTTCTCTATTTGTACTCATAAATTGTCATGCCATTGAAATATTTAGAAGTTGAAATGGTCGCCCTTTTCTGATAAGCATCAAAGTGAAGAAGTTTATTGGTTTGTAAGCTATAAATGCCAATTAATTAATTAATTTGCAATCTGGCTTCAATGACCAGTTAAAGTAGTTTTTCCTCCTGTTGACACTCAGCACTTATACCTTTGCTTAAACATATAATCAATAACTTTCACAAACCCTGTGGAAAAAGAATCGCTTGGTATGTTTCGCGAGAGAACGAAAATGTCTTTGCTAAATCAGGAACAGAGAACCTACCTTCTGGAGATGGTTCTGGAGCTTGTTCTTGGTGTTGTCTGTCTCCCTGATCCTCGTGTTGAAGTTGTTGTTGACGCAGTTGAAGTTGCTCCACATGATGGTGGCACACTGGCGCAGTAAAGAGTCAATTTCTCCACGGAGTTTCTCAGAGGCTGCTCGTTCCTTCTGGGACCTGGCGATGTTCTGCTGGGAGTGTCTGGCCCAGGAGTCCGGGATGGTCATCCTGAAATCAAAGATTGAAAATGTTTTAGTTTTAGGAGATGGAGTCAATGGTAGCTGTGTAATGTTTATATCATTTGTGGAAACAAAAGTTGACCATCAGAGGAAGGAGGGCACTTCTTTGGAGTTCAAGGAGAAACCAGTTGATGGTGCTCGAGGTATGCCTTAAAGTTTGCTTTCTTATACTGTTTCCTTAAGTGAACGAAGGCATTGGTGTCATAGGCATTGGTGTCAAAATTATTATTGTTAAATCAATGAAGTTTTCGTTTGAGGAAATCATCTTCACATTAAGATAGCATTAAACATTCCCTCTTATATATATATATATAATGCAGATGACAGTTGAAATATCGTGTTTACTAAAAGCCACTTTAGTTTGGATGAAATTTTGGATTTGTTGTGGAGTTGGTAAGTATTGGAATCAAGGAAGTCACATTTAAGGCTTTCTTTATTTATCAACCCTAGGGTCACACAATGACTTTGAATAAGAAACTCACGTGTTATCATGGACTTCAATGCCAGGATAGTATCCGATGCCTGCAGTGCTGTTCCTGAGTTGATGCATACGATCATCCAACCCTTGGGCGTGGTGCTTGTCCTTGGCATCAACCTCGGTAGCTTGCTGGGCAGCGCGGTTCATCCTGAATATGAGGAGGTCGTCATGGATTAATAGTAAAATTTTGTTTCATAAAGAACATTGTTTGAAATACTACTGATGCTATTTTTATGGCCGTGGAGTTTTTCTCTATTGTATCCACTAACTATCATGAATTATTCTTTCATGTCGCCAAACAGTAACACCTTCATTCTTTTATGTCACATTTAAGCTGATGGATGGAGCATTCCACAGAAAGTTAATTTATAAATGATTTTTGAATCATGGATGGTAATGGCGTTCCTAATGGCCATCGGTTTTCTCTAAATACTTTAATTTTCATTTGAAGCTTATCAATATTTTCAGATTTATTAAGAAGTTTGTAAGTGCCTTTAGTTCTTCAGTTGATTTCAGTTCTGATTTTAAATTTTTTGACAAACAATGACGCTCACTTGATCTGCATGAAAGCTTTGTCCAGGACACGCTTCATCATCGACTGGCATTTCTTGATTTCACCAACCTCCTGCAAGATACATTTAACAGGGGGTTATTTTACAGGCTTTAGATGGAACAATTCTTTAAACTGTAGTGAATGGATTTGTGAACACCGTGCTTAATATTTGAGCCTATAAGAAATTATCATGATTAAACGTATTCAGTTATCATGAATTCGTGGTAATAAAGACAAAAAATATATTGAAAATAAAGAATTTCTTATGAAATTACATTCTTCAGTAAGTAACATCCTTTGTATTACATTAGAAACTGTTGTAGTTTATTTAGTTTCGATTTTCTCAAGTAGCACTCACCCTGACAAGACTCCTCTCGACTTCATCGTTGACCAGATCGATTCTTTGTCTCTTCTCTCGGTGCATGAGACACTCCTCGGCTACGTGAAGAGGGTTGGCTGTGTCAGCTAGAGCCTTCTCCAGTGTTCGCTTGTACTCCTGATGAAATAAAGAAGTTTAAATTTAAGTCAATTTAAATACTATTAAAATAGGATCTGGTATCTTGTCACCTTATTCCAATGGAGTTAAATTTTGGGCAATTAAACTCAACTTTAATGGCACTTTGACTTGAAATCATAAACCCAAAGAAAGAAATCCTAGTTTTTTAGAGACGTTATTGCTTTTACCATTAACGCTTACCCAATATTCTTCAATTAAGAACCATATGCAGATCAGATGTAAAATTCTTTTTGCAGCTTAAATGTTAAAATCTTATTCATTTCACGAATCGTTCCTACCTTGAGATTCTCGTTCTCAGTGGCCATAGCGTTGATCTCGGAGTTGAGCTCATTCTTCCAGAAGGTGATGTCATACACTCTATCTCCCAGTCTCTTTGTGACGTCATTCTGTCTGTTCCTGGTCCTGGCGTCAGACTCCTTGACAGCCATCCAGGCATCAGCTCGCACCTGCTCGGCCAAGGCTCGTTCCTTCTCTGACAGGTTGTAGTTGACGTTGTTGGACATGGACCAATCATCGTGGGAGTACCTGTTGTACACACTCTTCCTGCAGGGGAGGGGGACAGATACAGTAGACAGTTACGCATCGTTCATTGTAGTTAATAGCTTACCTGAATGTTTTTAGCATTGAATACAAGTTCAAATAATTTTGAGCTAATGTTTTAAACACCTCGTACTGCAAATCGAGTGTAAATATTTTTAGGAAAACAAGTCAGGTTTTCATCGTCAATTGTTGTATAATAATTATTATCTTCTATATGATTTCAGGTGCTTATGAGTGATTTTGTGTCCTAACATTTGTATTCTAAACAATACTTGCAAAGATTCATGCAAACCTGATGAAAATATATATTCATTCTGTTTATAATTATTCCTGGAATCAAAACATACCACATTGTGAAAATTTTGTCATATAAAACTTAACAACGATGAAACTAATCATGATGGTAGGGTTACTGCTAGTTAACTGGATTGACATTCGTTCCATTTAATGACATAAGAGCCGAAGACAGAGTTTTCTCAAAAGGGATTTAACAAATCCTTACGAAGCCGAGTTGTAGTAAGACTTGGCGTGGCCCATGTCCATGGATCTGCCCATAGCTCCCAGGTGACGTGTGACGGTCCTGTCTGCTACATAGGGCAGCATGCTGCGTCCTGGGGTCATAGGTGTGTACGACATCCTGCAACAGAAACATGTCTTTCACCTACGGGGGCAACCGTATCAAGGTGCATAGTATTCATATGATGCACATTTGCAAATATCACTTTGTAGAACCTTTATTGTCTTGAATATTGCCCAAGTGGTGTAAAACAATTGTGTTTAATAGTTTCCTCAATGAATAAGAGAAAAGTATATGGCAAAATGACGAAGGGGTGTGAATATGCGTGAAGAACGAGAGACATGTGGGAAATTGGATAAGTCAAAGGATGAACCGACAGCCTGGAACTCAAGTTGACAAGGGGAATCATATCGAGGTTCACATATAGTTTCCAAAGGTTTGAAAGGATTAGAAAACGGAGAAGAACTATGGGAACAAAATAAGTAAAGTAATACCTAGTAAAGTTATATATATAAGTAGGAAAAAAGAATAAATAGAATATAGAGAAGAATAAAAATCAAAGAAAAATTACAAAAAGCTATCAATAAGTATAATATAATGCAAACAGGCTTAAGCAAAATACATTTAGGCTTTACCAAAAAAATGGAAAACGGTAGAAACAAAAGAAGGAAGGTACCAAGAACAAAGAGGGTTCTCACCTTTAATAAATATGTACCAAAAGAGAGGAAATGGTATTTGGGTACCAGCCAAACTACTAATCCAGAAATCAGTGTATGTTTATAACCAAAGTATAGAGATTTAAACCCCTTAACCCTCTAACTGCCAGTGTCACTTAACTTTCAAGTTGCTAGCAACACGTCGATCAAAGTGATCAGGATTACATTGTAACACTTCAGGATAAGTGACTGTCGTTCTTTTTCACTTGACCTTTCATAAAGATTTATTGTAACAGATCCATTAACGTTGTCCCCGTTCTAACCAATGGTTCATCACAAAATCCCGATTAAAAAATAATCTCTTTCAGTAAAACTTGAGTTCTATGATGAAATATTGTAGGTTGTTCAGATATGGAGTTGGTGCCGAAAAAAGTCATTGCAACATATGTTTGAGAAACTTTTAGGATTTAGTTTAACGTTATTTTCATATTTTATACCTTTTTGCAATAATAATCAACTATTTCATTAATTTTGCATAAAGACTCGTTCGTCAGTTATTCCATTATCAACATTTTAGTGTACATCTAACACCGAAAGATACATGCGGTAGAGAATAAATATGATAAAAGACTTGTCCCACAAGTGAAAACATTGAGAGAAACAATTCTAAAGAAAAAACATAATGGTTTGTCTTTTTAGCTCACAAATAATAAGAAAAATAGCCATTTGGATAATCAGTTCAGTTCACTTAATTGGCATCAAGACTCACTAAATGTTTAAACTTTCACGAAATCTGCATTAAGACTCACCTGTCAGGTGTGTGAAGGTGAGGTGAACGCTGAAGAACTGGAATGAGACTGTGCCTTGGACAGACCCGTCCAGGTGTTTATATACGATGTGTTAGCAACAAGACTGCATCTACCTGCTCTCAGCATGACAACCCTTGGTGACACCAGCCGAGTGGAAAATTGGACTCAAGACAAAAGAAGAATTATTTCATAACCCAAACTGCACGGTGGTAATTCCTTAATATGATTACTATAGGATTATAGTCCCTGGAGGTCATTACCTAGTGGTATTCGGTAACATCATGTTGTTTATTGCTATGTCAATTTCTATATTTTTTATGCATTTAATATATTCAGGAAGGATGGTCTTCGTTGTTATTTTCTTTTGCAATCATATTTACATGACCATCTATCATTTATATTACAGAAAATACTAAATAATATGCCGGAAATTTTGATTTATTACAAAACAGTGATATGAATTTAAATTTCATCTTAATGTTTAAAGCATATTCAAAGCATGTGTTGGGGATGAAGAACTGTCACTGTATGTCATAGATCAGAGGATTGCAATTGGTAGACGTCACTTCCGGTCTGATGAAATTTGGGATTTGTTGAGTGATAGAAAAACGGTTTCCTTATCAGCCATGCACAATTAAATGGTGAATATTGTTGGTAAGGAAATGTTATTACATTGTTTGTTCTTAATTTCCCATCTGGTGTCATCTCACATTAACCTACACTTATGCACAACAATGTTTTTAAACACTACATTTATACTGGGCAATATTTATCAAGTGTTAACATAAGAAAATTCATAGTAAGTCTAGCACGCTTCAGATGTTCTTCGCATGATTTATGGATTAAAAGAACAGATTTCTTAACATGAAAAGAGAAGAAAGACCATTTAATCTTGCAATTACCATGTTGTAGAAGATGAATATGATTTTTTGCCTGTGTGCACTTATTATAATGATTTACGTAGAAAATACGTTAAAGTACATCGATCTAAAGATAAGTTCTTGTGAACGAATTGGTTGAAATTCAAAATATATATACCCCGCATTATATACCACGCAATTAAAATCAGAAAAGAGTATTAATACTGAAGTACATTTCATTATTTGTGTTTGTTTAAGACACGTTTATATGAACATTGAACTGTATAGTATTTCATAACGTACTGAAGGCCTGAGGCTTTTGAGTATTGAATAAAAATTGATTGATCTATTGAAATATTGATTGATTGACACATCTATGTTCATGTTATTACTTTTGATTGAGATACAGTTAAGCGTAATATGTATAAAGATGGTATCACGTGAGATGGTTTCGATGATTTACATCCTACATAAGGAAGGAACATTGATTTTGCGAAACTTGGCGTTAACCTCAAAACACTGAGAACTCTTCCATTGTATGAAAATGGTATATCTCTATAGTGTCTACCATGACTGAACTATTCGGTCTCCTCTTTAATGATGCCTTCATAACATCACCCACTGTAACATCGGTGCTAACAGTTAGTCTTACAGTGTTTGAAATAGTTTTTTTACATTCTAAAATTATCAGAAAGCCATTTACGTCCATATAGGGAAAATGAGCATATATTGGCTTTGAAAAGTTTATATGTCATGTATACTTTGTTCATGTAAAACGTGATGGTGAAATGAACATATTTTGCGACATTCTAATAGTTTAAGGGATCATGCAGTTTCATAATAGTATTGACGAGGATTGTATATTAGATACATTTGTGTCTTAGATAAGCTTTGGAAAATGATATATATGGGAATATAAGATATTACCGAACATAACTGCAAATGGTTTAAAAATGAGAGGGTATATTTGTTCATTTTCACTGACACTAATGTATGATTTTTTTTATCATGAACAAACACATTTTAAATCAGAAGGATTTTGTCATAAGACATAGGTAGTTGAAAATGCAATGGATGTTCAGATGTAAATTGATTACATTGTTAAACATATACAATGTTACTAGTAAATACATATCATTGAAGTTTATTTTATAATAATGTACACTATTAACTTTGTTGTGTTCTATATTTTGTTCTTAAGTGTTTAAAAGCATTATGGATTTAAATAAGCGAATTTATTTCTATGCCACAAAAGTCCTAAACAATCGAAAAGTGTGCAAATGACGAGACAGTTGTGGTAAAATAAACTTACCAGTGAACACAAGTTCTTTTAAAAAGTCGACTTAACATTCAAAGAATTTTAACTTTTGCTAGATCGACTTTCAAGAATACTATTAAACATACTATATGAACCTAATGCAGGGATGAAAAGGCTGCAGGATTATATTTTTATGATAACCATATTTCGAATGCAAAACAGCCAAACATTTGTAAAAAATGGCAGAGTATTTTTCCTGAAATTGACTTTGATTATGAAAATATATTGACAGTTTACAAAGCTAAAGAATACATTTTTAATACATATGTTACATTTTATTATCGTTTTAAAAAATGAGTTGCTCAAAATGAAAAAGAAATGTTGCTTTTGTAATGATATTAATGAGAACCCTCGTCACGTGTACTGGGAATGGCAGTTTATTATACTCTCTCCCAATATCATCCATATATATGGACTGTTTTGGTATTCTATATCGAATAGACCCCTGACTCATATTATTAGCTCTGCGAAGACACACATTTACTTTTGACGTATAAAAAATAAACTTCCCAAACTAAACTTTGTAAAAAAAATCTGAAACAAATGTTGTTTGTTGAAAAATATATTTCAAAAATAGAAAAATGATTTAGAACATTTCAATAATAAATGGAACCCTCTCCCACCAGTACAAACATAATCAATTTAAATCAAATTTTCTTAAGTGAAATATTCTAATACATATATACGTGTACCTATTTTTATGTAATTGTTGTCTCAACTGTACATCCTTTTGTTTGTTATTCTTGTTGTTTAAACCATGACAAAATATGTGTGTACGCATTACCAAACGCAAAACAATTTGAATTTCACTTGTCATCGTATTTTTACAATACGGATGTTGGGGAGAAATTCGAAAGCTCTATAGGACAAAGCTCTTAATTGAATAATTAATTGGCAAATGGTTAATGTCATGTGGCAGTTATAACTAACAACCTTTCATGCTTTCACCTAGAATGTAACGTTCATTAGGCTTGTCATTGATTGAACTACTCTTAAACATTTAGAAATAAATACTCTAGAGACTAATTTACTGTTAACAAACAAGCGTTGATGCAACTTGAACAAATTCATTTAAAAAGCAGTAAAATGGCTTATGGGTTAAAAACTCTTTTTTGTTAAATGTTAACAGTTTTTAGATGTGAGCATGTTTTTTTTTTGTAAATGGATTTACAATTTTTTATCCTTCAGACAAGAGAGTCTGAAATATTTTGTGACCGTTGAATTAATGAATTGCAAAGATGACTATCGATAGCTTTTTTTTATTCGTTTATTTTCAGGAATTCTAATGAATTTGATATATTTGGTAGATGTAGATATTGTTTAAAGACCAATTCAAAATTATGCGGGGAAAAAATCTCTTTTTGGTAAGCTTTTACTCTGCTCAATATTGAAAGATTATCTGATTACACTGTCAATCAATGAAATGGTGTTAATTATATTATAAATTTTGAGTTTAATTTCAATCATTGTGGCATTTGAAAAATAAATTATATTATTTCCTGAGTTTTTATCCATATAGCTGTTTTTAAAAATATCGAATTTCAGAAAAATTTGTTTATAAAATATCGTTAAGCTTGTCCTTGTCATGATAAGTAAATCAATCATGAATTTGTTAAAACACAATGCAATATATTATTTATATATGATGAAATATGCCACGTGTTCATGATTTAAACATACAATTTATTGTGTTTGGACTAAGAAAATGATGATTTTTTTTTACTCTGTTTCTGTAAGTAAAATTTTCCAAAATAAAAAGTCAGGTTACAAAGAAACCTGCCAAATTTAATCATTGCGGACAATATTCTTGTAAAAGGGATATCATTGAGAAACACAGAGTTTCTCATAAAAGTAAACAGGACAGTAACAGAAGTGACAGTTGAAGTATAACGTTGAAGCAAATTTTAATGTATGGTAATCTTTCTTGAACTGTTGCTTCTGTTGGTCCCTATGATCACATGCAATTTCCTATTCTATAAATGTTATTTTCACAGAGTTTTTGTATCATTTCAATTAGTATTCTACTTATTAGCATTCTAAGCATAGCCCCAAAAGAGTCAAAGTGCTAGTGTTTTATCAGTTTTCGTATATTAATTTAGATTATAAAATTGTATATTGATAAGTAAATGTGTTGTCATTGCTATGGGTATTAATCAAAGATATATAGATTATTCATACTTTTGTTCCAATGGGATTCTACTACCCAGGGTGAAAGTCCCTAGTTGTAGCAGAGATTCTGTAAAAATGTATTTTCGTTGTAGACATTTGTACCTGTAGCTGTATTAGGACCCAATGTCCATAGGTCTAGGGTAATTATATTCTTTTTAACCAAGGACAACAAGACAGTGTTTGAATTGAATTGACCAGAAACCCTATTTTCGTAATGTAACTATATTCAATGAATAAAAAAAGTTTTAAATAAATAAAAGTTGTTGAAAGAATCTTTTTATTCAAGTCATAAGGAAACAACATTCATACTTCGAAACATCAGAACATAAACTAGACACTTTCTGGCTGAATGTATGCAATGTATGAACCATGTATCAACTACGAATATCAAAACATCTTGCCAATAATGTCAATTTGTAATAAGATCTGGTAATGCGTCAACTCAGAATGCCGAACTGTGCCATCCTTCTCATCGTCATCTAGTTCTCGAGGGACTTATAAAAGCTTTGATGATTAACGAGCAGTTGGCATCTGGAAGATTGGGCCGATCTTGGGGTCCATGGGGAATCCCTTCCTCATGCCCATGCACCACTGGGAGTCGATACGGAGTGAGTTGTCCTTGACGGAGATGTCCAGCTCCAGAGTTGCCTTGGTCTTCATCAGTCGGGCCAGAGAATGTTCGGACGACTTGAGACGTTCCTTCAGGATGTTCACTGATTCACGGATCTCGTTCACTTCTCGCTGAAGTCTGGAAGAAGGAATAAATAAAAATTAAACATCAGAACTTGAAAAATTCATCAGAAATGCGCAAGTAATTTTCTTTCAGATTTCATACTTTGCCTACGGTGCCTACACGTTCAATTCTTGTAATGTCAAAAAGAAACATTGGGATGTTTGTGAATAAATTTTGAGAATTGACTTTACATTTCAGGTTTTATGAAATGAATAAAGATAGGTATTTGAGATAATCTAGAAGCCCTTGGGAAAACCTACGTGATCATGACAGGATCGTTACAGAGCTCCACGTTGATTCTTCTCGTCCTCTCATCAAGACGAGTCTGAGAAACCTTCATCGGAGCTTCCTTGTCCTGGATCGCCTTCCTCAACAACTCGATGTTCCTCTCCATGTCGAAGATCTCTTGCATTGTCTGGAATGTAAGTAACCGTGTAATACAGTTTAATCTAAGACGTATCAATATTTAGAGTCCATGAAAAATATTTTTCTTAAATATTTTATTCGATTTCACATTTGATCATTAGTCATCTTTTCATTGTCAAGTGTTCAAGAAAGGACATGCATGTTAGACCTTGATTCCTTAACCTATTCAGCATGAGCGCTACAGAACTCAATGTAAGGACTGACCCTCTGGAGGTGGGTCTGGAGCTTGTTCCTGGTGTCCTCTGTCTCCCTGATCCTCGTGTTGAAGTTGTTGTTGACGGTGTTGAAGTTGCTCCACATGATGGTGGCACATTCCCTCAGACACGTGTCGATCTCTCCTCGCAGTTTCTCCGATGAAGCTCTTTCCTTAGCTGACCGGGCAATGTTCTGCTGGGAGTGCTGGGCCCACGACATGGGATGCGTCATCCTGCAAACATAAAAGATGCAAAATTTCAGGGAAAAACCTTCTTCAATTACTCCAACGAAAATACCTCGTTGAAGCTGATGACATCATTATGATGTGTTCGAAAATAAGTCCTTCAAAGAAGTATGTCTAACAAGAAATTGAATGGAGATTTCAGAAATCACTTTGAAATGCTGTTAAGTAATATGGTTGTTAAAAAATCTGTTCCTGATTTGAAATAACTCCAGCTCTTGTTGATGGAAGGAAACTCACGTGTTATCATGGGCTTCAATGCCAGGGTAGTATCCGATGCCTGCAGTGCTGTTCCTGAGTTGATGCATACGGTCATCCAACCCTTGGGCGTGGTGCTTGTCCTTGGCATCAATCTCAGTAGCATGTTGGGCAGCGCGGTTTAACCTAAAAACAAATTGTTATCATCTTTTAAAGAAGTAATTTGTAATTGCATTCCAAAGTACATTGGGAAAACAGTTTATTTGTTCCGCATTTAATGACATTCGAAAAAAAAGGATTTAGAAATAATGTTCAGATCAATGATCAAATTACTTACTTGATTTGCATAAAGGCTTTGTCAAGAACCTTCTTCATCATAGACTGACATTTCTTGATCTGGCTCACTTCCTGTGAAAAGAACAATACATTTGATGATGAGTTTTTGATGACATTTGATGATGAGTTTTTGATGACATTTGATTTGATGTTTCCTTTGCCATAACAACATTTCCTTACCATCTTCATAATCTTTATCGTCATTTAATCTGGTATTGTACTGACATTAACAATAACAACTTTTTTGTTTGCTATGATTCTGTTTGTAAATTGTTCTAGCAGTTTCTCGTAGCTTTTCCCTCCACCCACCTTGACAAGACTCCTCTCAACTTCATCGTTGACCAGATCGATGCCCTGTCTCTTCTCTCGGTGCATGAGACACTCCTCGGCTACGTGAAGAGGGTTGGCTGTGTCAGCTAGAGCCTTCTCCAGGGTTCGCTTGTACTCCTTTAAAAATAAATATGTTGCCAATATTGAATATCCTGCAGAAGAGTGTCTGTTATCTATTTTAAATAAAGTTTAATAGAAAATTTGGACCAAAAATGAAATCTGCTTTTCAACACTGGTGTAAGTCAACGGGTTTTTTTAAAACTTGAATGGCATGTGATGAAGATGACAAAAGACTGAGGCTAATTTCCATGATTGAACTTGATAGCCCTCAGTATGTAGATTTATCAAAAACAACATTTGTAGTAAACTGCCAATTGATGATGACAAACTTCTTTTTATCAAACCCGTTGATTGAATAAAGGATCGAATATTACAATGAAATATAAGGGGAAAAGCCATCATCATTCATTATTATATGATGGACGAGTGATCTTTTTTCTGATTGGTCGAGAAAGGAGGTCATCGACAATGATCAAACCTTATGTTGACCGCGGGAAACGTCATGCGAGGTCAACATAACAATCCAATTACCTTGAGCTAAAAATAAATCGCCACCACGAGAAGCGCCGTAAAGAGATACTTTTAAAAAACTTGAAATGATTTAATAGTTTCAAAATAACTGAAACTTTCATGAATCATAAAATAAAACAGTTGTTGACTTCAGTTATCGTTGAATCCAATGGTTTATTGACCTCTGTGAACATAACTGTTCCGAGGCCAATAAACCATGGGATTCACCTCAACTGAAGTCAATAATTGTATAGTATTAACGGTTCTCTTACCTTGAGATTTTCGGTCTCAGTAGCCATGGCGTTGATCTCAGAGTTGAGTTCTCCCTTCCAGAAAGTGATGTCTTGGACTCTGTCCCCGAGTTTGTTTGTGACGTCATTCTGTCTGTTCCTGGTCCTGGCGTCAGCCTCCTTGACCGCCATCCAGGTATCAGCACGGACCCTCTCAGCATGTGCCCGTTCCTTCTCTGACAGACTGTAGTTGAAGTTGTTGGAACTCGACCAGTCGTTGTGGGAGAACCGGTTGTACACGTCTTGGCTGGTGGTAAAGTTGTTGATAGAGTATTTAAGTTAAGTTGGTTGGAGGGACAAGGATAAAGTTGTCGATGAAATAAGTAAGTGTCAGGATCCCCGTAGGGACAATGGTAAATTTCAATATGGCCATTAGGTTTTTCAAAGAAAAAAACTAATTGTTGACATGACCAATAAAGGTAATTGGATTTTTTTCATTCGACTTCCTCAGACGGGATAATATATAGATTAAGTTTAAGTAATTGAAATCCAAGACAACATATTCAAAGATTTTATTTGCTTGTCCGTTCTAGACTATTTTTATCGAAAGAAAAATGTACCTTTTTCCGATATATCTACAAAATCCATAATTGCACTGAACACGATAGTGAGTTCTTTCTAATATAAGTGACAAAACCACGTTCGTTAAGCAATATTTCTGAATAATGTAAGTCCTTTGGGTCTGTGGCCTTTGACATGAATAAAACGTGTTTAAAAACACGTTTAGGCCCGGAAATGAATGCAACCATCTCACCTGGCTGAGTTGTAGTAAGCCTGGGGGTGACCAGCGCCCCCTAGGTGACGGGTGACGGTCTTGTCGGCGACATAGGGGAGCAGGCTGGATTTCCCCGGGGTGAGGGGGGTGGCCAGACGGGTGCGGACGGTGGGGGACTCGTCGAAGTAAGACATCCTGGGGGGTAACAAGAATGTGGATATGGTTTAAAGGGGAATAACTAGGTAGCAGAGATGAAACATGAAAGTCATTAATGAAGCAAAATTTAATTATTTTAATTGTACAAACTCAGGAAAATGATTATTATATATAGGACAAGGATGTCATTATTTGGCAATATGTAATTAAGGACAGATACTTTCAGAAGCATAAAATGCAAGAAAAGCGAAATATCATAAGGTGCAATAAATTATAAAAAATATGTTTTAGAACGACGTGCTAGGACGAAATCATAAAGAAAAGATCAATCCTAGCTTTGATCCGAATGTAAACAAAATCTAACAAATTCTAGGAGCGAAATACGAAGGATATACTTGTAATTGATTGTTGCTGAACTTTCGTTAAAAAGAAATTGTCTTGCTTTGGTAACCTTACATAGGTATAGAGCTTTGTGAAAATTTCTCACAAAACAAAGTTTTAAGAGATGATGAAACTTCTAAAACAAATGAGTAATGGTGAACATGTTGACTGCAGTAAATGTTCTGTAAGCAAATTATACTCACTTTGAATGGTAGGAGGAGAGGAATATCCAGGAGACGAAGCTGAACACTGAAGCGACAAGAGACTGTGGTCTGGTTCTAACAATCCCAGGTATATATACAGCACTTGTAGCAACAATCTGTAGCCAGCTTATGTCTTCATGACAACACTTGGAGACATCGCCCGAGTGGAAAATACGATTTGAGAGAAAGAGGGGATTATATCATAACTAAACAGCACACGTCCAGTTACCCTTAATCCTTTTGATTATGTGCTTATGATTAACGCTTTTTGTAATCCCATGTATTATACATCATATTTGAAGATTAAAGCGTAGTTATGAACTTATGATACTCAATGAGAGTTGTTACCTGCTGTATTGTCAGAGATTCATATGTTTAAGAGTTGTACAGTTATATTTGAAGTGCCCTGTGAACTGTTCAGGGAAATGTTCTGTTTTCTTCTGAGGCGACATGTAAATTGATTATTTGAATTATGAAGTGGATGTTGTGTGTTTGTATTATTTTAATATCATTATCACCTACATTATTGAGTCAAAGTTCAAGAAAAGGTTTAACATCGATTTAGAAAAAAGTAATTTTCAAGATGAAAGAGTGATTAAAGGATATTTTTTTAAACTTATCAAAAAAGTATCATATAAGATAAAATTTCAATTACACAATCGACTTTGCGAAGACTTAGTATTGTCATATTCCAATGTTCATAAAATTGTCATTGTCAATGCTAAAACCAATCATACCTAATGCGTTAGAATTTAAAAGATATAACAATCTGTAGAACTTATAAGTGATTAGGGTACATATGTTATCTATTTGTAATGAAACTGACTAGTAAAACTATTGACATACAAAGCTAGCTTTAATATTAAAATGTAAGTATCGAACTCAGCAATTCATTTGATATATCATAAGCTAGAGCTTTTATTGTTGACGATTTCAATAAAATAATATATAAAATAAAAATAATAGAAAATATTTTGTTATTGTTTATTCCGAAAATTGATACACACACAAAAAAGCAAGATTACATACTTATTGTCTATAAACGTTAAATCTCTGTCACATTAATTCATTCACATTGTGACGTGATGCTTTTGGATTAGTTGCTTTTTTATTACTGTAGATAAGATTGGTTTAGAATTCGTTTCTGGAATATGAGTGATGTCATGCTTACAAATTGATATGTGCAACTGAGGTTTTGATTACCATATTCAAACACGAAGGAGTGCACTTTGAAGATGTGCTCTGAATCATCCCAAATATGTTTAAAAATAACTTATTTTGCTCATATGAATTTTTTTATTGAATAGTGTGTTGTTGCCTGTTTTCTTTTAGGCTTAAACCCGTCAAAGCACAAAGATGAATTTAAAAACTGAAATCTAATTCTAATGTATACTCATTAAAATACAGGCAGTATATACCCATAACATTAAGTTTTTCTATAACCATTTCTTCTCTACAGCAAGATCCAAAACCAAAAAGGTAATCCATTGCAAAAGGCTGTTACGAAAATTATCAAAATGGCTCGGAATGAAAGATGATGTATGTATGGGATGGTTAATGGTTATATGGGCGATGAATTCATTTTGTGTTAATAGTAAAGTTAATTCCATTTCAAGAGATAAATTATCTTCCGGAATATTTTGGGAAAGGTCCTAGTATCCATTATTCTATTTATTAATAAGTTGACAAAATGTAGATTTTCTTATTTACTTAGCAAAGTTTATAAAATAAGCTCTTAGTTTAGATATACGATGTCCAGAAGGTTGTACTTTTTTATACCAGTGGTGTCAAACATTTGTTGAAATAAAAGTAATAGAGAAGTAGAAAATATTCCATAAAAATTGCACAGATTTATTTATGTCTTCCAAAATGTTCCCTTGGGACAATGCATTTGCCTAATATCTCTGCATTTTTTTGTTAATCACATGAAATATGACATTTGAGAAGGAATGTTACAGATCATGAATTGTAATTGTACTCGATTTATATTGTTTACTTTTAACTGTCTTCAATTGAGAGAACATTATTTGGATTGTCGGAAACTCTATAATGATAAAATCGTTCACTGGGAGAAAATCTTCCAAATAAAGGAAATTAAAAATTTGTTTTGAATATTACAACAAAGTGCTTTCCTTTTTTCAATGGTGTAAAATTTGCTCTTTTCTAGACGAAACTCAAAGGCCAAATTTAAGTGTCAAAATTATTAGAGAATACACCATTTCTCTTGTAGAACTGCAACTTATTTTCTGTACGAGTTTTTTGTATATTCTGTATCATAATTTCTTGTAAAATAAATCCATTCTTCCACATTGCTGCAATGCCAATACTTTCCTCCATCATATACTGTATGTTGTATTCCCTAACACCATGAGTGAAGTTTCAAGTCTTTATTGAAATAAATTAACTTCTGAACATTATTACTTCAATAAGTAATATGTCACCTAGTTTGGACGTGATGTCATAACACTTTACACTGCCAAACAAACAAATAGTAACAAACGTTTTGTTATGGTCAATGAAAAGGCGGATTAATGGGGCATTGATGATAAAGGTGTTCATACGAGATATTGATGGACTCTACTTTTGTTATTGTGTCGGTAACTTTTAAATTCTGACTGACTGAAAAGTGATAATCTTGTGTCTGATGTTTATTGAGAGCCAGTGATGCCTAACACTTGTGTTTTGAGTTAACAACAATAGTGTTTTCGTAAATTCAATCTATAGGGATTGTCATGGTGCGTGCCAATCTATTAAACTTAATTTCACTTGCTGCAGTTTTTATTTTATGTTGGATCAAAATAATTTACCTTAGTTGTCACGATTATTTATAAACATACGATTTCCATAATAAACGTTCCTTTTGTTCTTTAATCTTATTAAAAGTAAAAGATTTATTAACTTTTTAACCTGGTGTGACCTTTTAAAACGAAAAAAAGTAATTCCAATACTCTACTATTGCAAATTTGGGATTGTGGTCGCTTGTTGGCTATATTGATAAATGTAAACTCACATTCTTTGGACGCTTATGCAAACTTTCCTGTAACAACTTTGCAAAAAACATATTCTGTGCAGCAATAACAGCATCTTCAAAATCGCCCTCAATCTGTGATGATCTCCTATCAATACTCTCAAAAGATGACTTATGTATATATATAAACACATATGTTACAGAAGGTGTGTTCCCTTCGAAACAAGAATGGCGCAAAATTGTAAATACATCTGTGAAAGTGAAAGTTTATTCGTATTCAAGGCCTCATGGCCAAAAGTACAAAATCGTATGTACATATAATCAGAGCGCATGAACATCGAGATGGTATATTACATAGGTAAATTACGTTTGAGAAAAATAGCAAGATTCTTAAGATATTCAATATTTTGTGAAGCCATAAGCAAGTTAAATTTTTCCCTTGTCGGATTGGTATGAAAATGGCTTGGTAACAGCAATTTTCTACTTATTTCATAAAATGGACAAACTAATAAAAAATGAAATTCATCTTGAATAACGCCATAATTACATTTTGTACATTTGAGTAGGTCAGTATTAACATTTTTATCATATCGGTATTGCTGTATATTAAGTTTGTGACTCATACATCTGAACTTACACAGAGTACGTACCAAGTCTCTATTTGAAATAAGCTTAAAAATGTAAACCTCTGGTTCCAGAATACTCTTGTAAGAACAATAATTATGCAGATATGATGACGAACATAATTTACTATGCCATAATTGATACTGAATGTCATGACATCGTTGTTTAAAACATTTCAAAAACGCTGGAATGTCACCACATTCTTGAGATATCCATACATATGAAAAACCAGTTTCCATTAACAAGGTATGAACATGCGACACCCAACTGATACCACCATGGTCGTCATATGATTTAAGCATAAGATAGCAGGCCTTTGGATGGCGACTCGTTTCCATGTTTAATAACCTGGTCCAATATTTAACACATCTTTGAAAATAGTAAATACATAGTCTTGTTCTACCAACTTCTCCAAGAATAGTTGAATTTGATACAAATTTACCGACTCCTAAATATTTCTTGAAAAAAGAACTATGAACTTGTTCGATTTTATCTCTCACAGAATAACCCCATATTTCAGAACTATATAAGAGTATCGGTGCTATTTTTGTGTCAAATATTTGGGTTATTACACTCAATGGGAGTTGAGGATATTTGTTAATGAGTTGAAAAATGGGAAAGCAGGCCTTTTTAGCTTGAATAGCAAGAGTTTCACATGCCTTTGACCATACAAGTCTTGAGGAAAATATTATACCTAAATATTTGTAATATGAAACAACATTTAAATTTTCTCCATCATACATCCATTTTTCGTTCTTATTGAGATAACCACCATTTCTAAATACGACAATACATGATTTATCTAAGTTAACCTTTAGACCCCATTTATCACAGTAGTTTTTTAGTAAATCAAGCTTTTTCTGTAAACCAATAACAGTGTCATCTAATAACGTTACATCATCAGCAAACAATATCAACTGGATATCATCAGATCCGTCTCTCACAAAAATGCCTCTTAATCCAAAAGTCTTGAATTCTTCAATTAACTCGTTGATAAAAAAGATAAAAAGCACAGGACTAAGAATGCAACCCTGGCGAACCCCGGCGGATGTTGTAAATACTTCAGTTTTAAGATGTCCAACTCTAACACAAGCAGAAACTTGTTCATACATATTTTTCAATATAAAAACATCTTACCGTGTACACCCTTTGTTAAAAGAAGGTATAATAATTTGTTCCTATCCACAAGGTCAAACTACTTCTTGAAATCTATAAATGCGGCATGAAAACTATGTTTCGGCTTCCGCAAATATTTCTGACACAAAGACTGCAGAATGAACATATTGTCGACAGTGGAATAATCACTGCGAAAACCTGCTTGAGATTCGTGTAACATTTCATGGAGGTCAAGCCATATTCTTATCCTGTTTTCTAATATAGATGTAAAAATTTTACCCATTGTATTTAATAGTGAAATCCCTCGATAATTGTTCGGATCATGAAAGTTTCCTTTCTTATGAAGAGGAATTATCATACCTACATTCCAACTATCTGGAAAGATACCTGAATCTAAAACACAATTGAACAGAATTTCGAGAAAAGGGATAAGAAAGGGAGAATGTTTATAAAATTCAGATGGGATCCCATCAATTCCAGGGGACTTTCCTGTTTTAAGAAGAATAATAGCTCTCTCAATTTCATCCTTTGATATTGGTTCTGATAGGATATCGGCATTAAGACATTCTTCACATTCATTGGATTCATGGTTTGATAAAACATGTTCAACCGTTTCATCAAAAGGATGATTATTTACAGGACCAACTGGATTTAAAAGATCTTTAAAATATTCATACCATGAGGTTGCAGTAATATTACTTCGATTTGTATCGCTCTTAAGTAATCTCTTAATCTTAAACCAAAACCCTTTGCAATCTCCCTCTCGTGCTGCTTTACTTATCTCATCTACTTCCTGTTGACTACACTTGTTTTTCTTTTCAATACATATGTCCCTAAACACTTTCTTTGACTCCAGATACTTAACAAGATTTTCATCTGTACGACATCTCCTTAAAGCATTCAATTTTTGATACTTTATGTTCTTCGACTTAATACATTCATGATCAAACCACATTGGTTGAGTATATTGTTGCCGCCCATGTCCAAACTGTTTAACTTTCATACCGGTCCCTAAGTATTGCAGTAGTTCAACCAGTTTGTTAGTAGCCGCATTTACATTGATATGGACATAATGCATAAAATCGTGTATAAAGAGATAAGCGATATTTGGAAAACTCATATTCGTTTCCTGGCCATTTATATCTATCAATATAATCACAGTTTATTTCATCATTATTATTTTCAATATCCTGAATCTGGTCAAGTTGGATATTTAACGTACATGAAACTGGGAGATGGTCGGACTCAGTTCTAGTATGTACCAGGAGATTAGATATATTGTTAAAACAGTTTGTTGTTGCTAGCACATAATCAACTAAGCTAGTACCATTTCTGCTGATGCACGTGAATGCCCCGTGTTTGTCACCGGGTCTCCTTCCGTTCACAATATGTATACCCCATGTTCTGCACATCTCTAACAGTGCTAAACCATATTTATTAACATTAGCATCCTGAGTGGCCCTAGGTTCATGAAAATCATCAGGCAAATATGTGCTAGGTAAGGGCATGTAATCTAGCTCTCTTTCATGTTCATGTATAAAGTCGTCGTTACAACCCACACGTGCATTTAAATCTCCAAGTAAAATTATATCAGTTCCATATCCAATTTTTGAATCTAAATTATCAATACCATCAGATTCATTCTTATCATATAGACTAGAATTTCTGGCAAAATGTATAAAAACCCAACGACTAGTTTCGCTTCACCCATAGGATTACATGGAAAGAGGAAAAATACACAATTATTCCAGTTACAAAATATTCTCTCGATATAGGGAAGTAGATGCGATCTAACAAACACAGCGACCCCGCCGGAAAACCGCCCAACATTATGTTTTCTCTTAGCTTCTGTAGCAAATCCAACATAGTCAGGAAATAAATTAACAATCTTATTATTGTCTTTCTGCATTGTTTCAACAAAGCCAAAAATATCAAATTGTTCGCCAAATGTCATAAACTCCTTGTCATTCACTTTAGAATGAATTCCCTGAATGTTCCACACACATATGTTGAGGTCGATGTGGGAAGTAGTCTCGTCATCTCCTAGCGACGTCTGGCCACGGCCGTCCCCCTAGTATCCTGCAAATGACGCCCCCTGGCGGCCGTCATCCCCGCTCGACCCGAGACCAGGAGGCGCCCCTCTGTTGGTCCCGGGGGAGCGGCGGTTCAGGGTACCATGGCGGGCGGTTGAGCGTTCATTAGTGACTTTTCTTATTCCACTATCACCCATGACATATATTTCCCCCTCGATGACCAATTTATCATAGGAAAGATAAGCATTCTTGTCATTTTTTCGGGCTTCAACCATATGAGGGATTAACTCTGACCTTAGTTTCCTCACCCTCTCTGTGTAGTCATTAATGACAAATACAGTTTCACCATGTTTAAGTTTATCTTTAGCATTTTCAAACACGCTCACCTTGTCTTTGTACGAAAGGAACTTGACGATGATTGGTCGCTGCTTTCCTCGAGTCCGGAGACGATGTGCTCTCTCAATGCCAATGTCTTCGTGATTTTCCATGGCGAGGACATTTTCATAAAGTCTCTCACACACCTCTCTGTATCTGCCCATTTTTCGCCAACTACACTTTCAATTCCGTGAATAAGCAGATTGTTACGTCTACTTTGAGCCTCTTCTTTATCCACTAAATATTCTAGTTTTGAAAGTCTATCTTTTAGTTCTTCGTTCTCTGTTTTCAACTTTGCGAATTCGTCTAGAAGATCATTCCTTACATTATCAAATTTCCTGTTCAATCCACTTATATCTGATCTGATCTGTCGTAGTATATGGGACACACTGTCTCCACAACTATCCGATTCTACACCATCAGATACAATGTCTTCATCGAATGTGAGTGTACTTTGCCTGGTAGTTTTATTGCGTGCACCCCTACTGGACGTTGACCCCTTACCCCTCGGGCCGGGATTCAGTTCGATATCAGCACACATTTCTAACAGGCGTGAAAGATATGGCACATACATGATTGTACAAAATACATTGTCACAAGTGTTCGAGTCCGACGATGACCATTTCAGTTCATCAAACTGACCAGAGCGGCGATTTCTAAGAACATTTGTTGTACTCACATGAAGAAAAAGGTTCATGATCAGAAATATTTTGAACTGCCTCATCACAAAATGACCAGATATCTTCAAAGTTTTCACGGATTGTAATCGATTTCGACTACGTGGCGAAAAGCAGCCTATGTGACCACGCCAACTCATAAGCGAGTCTCCCATTTCGCACGTGAAATCGGCGACAGACAACTGAGTGACAGCTATTGACAACCATCAATTTCACAGCGATTGAAATACGATTTATGCAAAAGTTTTCAAAATAAACTTCAATTCGGTCAACTTCCTACTTACTGGTGCACTCTTGATGATAATCAGTCATAAATACACATTTGAAACTCAGATTTTGTAACTAGAAAAGTTCATTTTCTTCAGCTCGACGCGAACACGTCTTGCCACCCCGACGCATGCGCAGATTGAATACATCTGTACATAACTATGAAGAACACTCATGGCAAATGCAAACATCTTTTAATGCAAATATGAAGCTTTATGGACGTGTTCACAATAAGTTAACTCCCCCTATATTTTGGCAGTTAGCGTAATTATATCCTAACTACAAAACTGCCCTACAACTATGCATTAAAATCTCCTCACGTGAAAAAATATCTAAGGAATGCAGCTTATGTAATAAACACACTTACGACTATGATTTTCATATAATGCTACATTGTGAGCACCTAAATCCTGACAGAAATCATTTTTGTATTTATGATTGATCTTCTCGAAGTAGATGTTTATGTTGCTTTCGAAATGCTGGATGAGCTTGACATGCTAGCCTTCCTGTTTGGAGGTGAAACTGATTTCAATAAATATATTGATCATACCACATGGGAAACCATTATTTTACAATTTTCATTATATGTATCAAGTTTGAAACGCCACCTACTACAATATCACAATGAATAATGAATTTTATGCGTGCAAAGCAAAGATTACTTGAACATTGTCCATTATTTCCAGATATAATATAAACTCAATGTATATACATGTATATATATTTATCATTGTGTCTGGATTCATGTATTTGTATCAAATATAAATGTATGTTTTGATCTTTGGTTAAAAACTGGAGGAAATAAAGAATCTCTCTCTCTCTCTCTATTTTTAAACATCTTATCATCCTTCATATAATCCAATCTTAGAATTAAAATATGGTTATTAAAATAACAATTATTAAGTTTAAACTTGATATGGGTTACAGAAGTTGGAAATTTACAACTTATAATAATAACATAATAGTTAATCTATAAAATGACTCCATGAATATATCAGGCTCTAAACCCACAGTTCTGAAGTTCACTCATGAGAAAAAGTTTGGCTACACAAGAGTGTTTTCAGTCTGGATTTAAAGTCATTTGGTAGTTGATTCCACTCTTTTAGCAGCAACATATGAATAGACATATGTCCATACGTAACTACTTTATGTAACTGGGACAGTCAACAAATTCTGGGGCTCTGATCGCAATGATCGAGTCGGGGTGTATGGCACAATACAGTCACAGAGTTACTTCGGAGCACTGAGAGACACTGGTACACCAAACACAGGATCTTGAAACGAATACTCTGTTGTACAGGAAGCCACTTTTGGCAGCACGCTACTATCCGCATTCTGAATACGCTGAAGTTTGTTGATAATGACCTTTGATGCATTACCGAGCAAATCATTACAGAAATTCTTGAGATTTCTCGTGCAAGTACCAGGGTAGCGAGGCAAAGTCTTAGCTAAGAAATTTCGTTTATTCCCAATATTGGGGAGTATATACGAGTAGCTTAGACTACATAGTCGACATTGTTGGACATAGATAGTTCACTATCCAGGTACATTCCCAAATCTTTTACTGCTGTAGATAGTGGAATGAAACAGCTTCCTATCTGTAAGATTTTGCAGATTGGACTGCTCGCATCTCACACAATCAGCGACTGCAGATGCTTCTTTTGGCTGTGGTCTAAAGACTGTGGATACATGAATATCATCAGCATACTGTTGACGGCAGCTGATATTGATCCACAGCTTCCCAAAGCTGTTTGGAGTAGAGTGGGAGGGATCCGATCCTTGTGGAACACCACAGTTTCCTGAGTCAATACAACGCCTCAAAGAATTCACAGAAGAGCAGATTCTGTAGAGTGGCGTGGGTGATATGCAGATAGAAAAACTTATCCATTTAATCTTTCAAGTTTTTAAGTTTTAAGTATTTCTTATTGAAATGTATCGTTTATTCTAAAAATACTATGAAGCTACCGTAAAAGGACAGTCAAGCATGAAGCTACCATAAAATGACTATCAATCGACAATGGAACTTAAGATATGCGAGGTTCACGTTGGATAATATAGTGATGAAGAACTTTACTAAAATGTCCTCATAAAGCAAGATTCAGTTTTTGTTACATTAAGATGCAATATGCCATATTGTAAGAGTGAAAACCAAAATTGTTTCTCGTTTGGTCAATACAAAAGACAACTAATTAGAATGTTCCTATTTCTCACGCCATGTAAAGTTGGTTCAAGCTTTTGGCCTAAGTGTAATTTTATCTACAATAAGCAAATTACATTAAGAATTGTCACATTTGATATCGCCAAAAATCATTTTATAGTAAGCAAACTGTCTTATTTTAAGATATAAGTCCTAGAACATCTGGATGACAATGTATTTTGAATATTTTGAAATATGACATTTTAATGCAAAAAAAACCCAAAAAGGTTCTTGTGATGTGTAACAAGTAATATCGATGTCGTACTGTGGCACCATTTTATGAAATGTTGAAATGTACGTCTCATGATAAAACATAAAATCACCAAATCACAATTTATTCACCAACCTATTGTTTTCAAGGAACTGAATTCTATTAAATGTTAAACCATTCGAATTTTCACCAAATAGTGCGAAAATAAAACAGGGCAGGTGTTGAAAGCATTCATTTTAGCTTTGGGATTGACTCTTAGAATTTAGAGGCTATATTGCATTATTCAGGACATCGTAGGACAAAGTGTAGTTTCACAACCTTCTATGCATCATCAGTGAAACTATTCTAAAAAGCATCAGCAATACGCCGAAATGAAAAGGAAATCTAAAACATTTTTCTCAAGACAAGTTTATTCATATATACACAGCTATTTACAAATGGTGTCACAAAACTGTTACATGAAAGGTTAAATACCAGATCTGCATTGCAAAGTACCAAAATCTGTACATTTAATATGCGTCATGGCTTCTATGCGTCACTACACATTTGACTGTGAATTGCATCTTCGAGCTGCACACAAAGTTCTATGTTATCGATATCTTTCTGTTGTCTAGTAGATGTTATATTCGAGTATTAACGAGATGAGGGTAGTTGAAAGACGGGTCCAACTTTGGGGTCCATGGGGAATCCCTTCCTCATGCCCATGCACCACTGGGAGTCGATACGGAGCGAATTGTCCTTGACGGAGATGTCCAGCTCCAGAGTTGCCTTGGTCTTCATCAGTCGGGCCAGAGAATGTTCGGACGACTTGAGACGTTCCTTCAGGATGTTCACGGATTCGCGGATCTCGTTCACTTCTCGCTGGAGCCTGGGGAGAGGAAGAATTGTTGAATAGATACAATAGATATCAGAGGAATATGTTATAGTGAATGAATCAAAGATTTTGAAAATAAATATATTGTCATACTTCACAAGCTTTACAACGAGACTTCCTTTTACGAGTAGAAGTAGAAGTTGGAAGATAACTGGGTGTAAAGGGAACCTACGTGATCATGACAGGATCGTTACAGAGCTCCACGTTGATTCTTCTCGTCCTCTCATCAAGACGAGTCTGAGAAACCTTCATTGGAGCTTCCTTGTCCTGGATCGCCTTCCTCAACAACTCGATGTTCCTCTCCATGTCGAAGATCTCTTGCATTGTCTGGAAGGTAGAAATTGCATATTGAGGATTATTTTAGACAGCCATCACAACTATTCATTATATGAACGTAAAATACTTTTTTGTTTATAACCATGAATTCGTAGTCAACATGAAGGCAAAATGTAAAATGATTACTTCGTCTTTAAAGAGAGGACATTATACCTCTACATACCGCATGTGAACAACGGACGATTCAATTGGCTTCAAAGACGCATCAATTTCTATTAAACCACCTGTTGCCGACCTATGAACTCTAGAGTTAGCTGAACAACTTCTTAGGTTAATGTTTTGGTAGATGTTCATAGAACACATTGTTCTTCTCCTATTTTGAACCTGCTATTATTACAATGATCTGACCCTCTGGACACCTTTGGTAGGAAACAAAGCATAAATTTGACGGATCTATAATCTTACCTTTTGGAGGTGGTTCTGGAGCTTGTTCCTGGTGTCCTCAGTCTCCCTGATCCTCGTGTTGAAGTTGTTGTTGACGGTGTTGAAGTTGCTCCACATGATGTTGGCACAATCCCTCAAACACGTGTCGATCTCACCGCGCAGTTTCTCCGATGAGGCTCTTTCCATGGCTGAACGGGCAATGTTCTGCTTGGAGTGCTGGGCCCATGACATGGGAATTGTCATCCTGCAAACATAAAAGATGCATATCACATCTTATTTCATGACAAAACTTCTGCAACTACGTAGGTAACTCTATTTAATTTGATTTGAACTTGCCATGCGTTGAAACTGACATCCTATTGATACGTTTGAAAGCATTGTCCTTCACAATAACTTGACATCAAGGAACGGGGTCTTGTAATGTTTGATGAATAAGAAGTTAAAGGTTTCATGACTCACAGTCCTGACTGGCATAACCTTCCTGCAGAGCCCGGTAGTGGATTGTAAAAATTTGTTGCACCCATAGGGGGATGTGAGTTAGTGAGTTGTTGCAATATTTGGACAACAGTTCTCATCCATTTGCGAAGTTTTGGATTTATGAAGAGATATTTATATTCCAGTTTAATTGAAGGACCATTTCAGTTCTTTTGAATGTTTGTAAAGCAAGGATTGACATGTTCACCACTCACGTGTTATCATGGGCTTCAATGCCAGGATAGTATCCGATGCCTGCAGTGCTGTTCCTGAGTTGATGCATACGATCATCCAACCCTTGGGCGTGGTGCTTGTCCTTCGCATCAATCTCGGTGGCTTGCTGGGCAGCGCGGTTCATCCTGGAGAGAGATGTTCACTTAGTTATTTCTCAAAAGAACCTTGTATTTGGAAAATGTTTTAAATCCCTTTGAGAATCTAAGAACTCTAATGTTGACATCAAATTTAGTCATTTTAAGATTAATAGAACGACCAGTTAATCGTGCAATGCAAAATTGCTTCAAATTAAGATTTAAAGATCTTGAGAAGAAGAATACTTTTTCAATTTCATATACACACACAAAGTTCATTTTATGGAGAATATCATATATCAAGTTCCCCTTTCTGGCCTTTCTGGATTTCATCAATTATTGCACTTACTTGATTTGCATGAAGGATTTGTCAAGGAGTTTCTTCATCATATTCTGGCATTTCTTGATCTGGTTCACTTCCTGAAACGGGAATGTATTCATATCTTCACCACTTAGTATCTTGGTATTTTCAGATTTTGATGATAAAGATTACTAAATATGATCATTTTAGGAAGAAGTAAGAGTAAACTTCAAACGATCAAGTTAAGCAGTTTTTCCTTTTTCGGTTTTATTTCATATTCTCGGTCCTAAGTTCTGCATCAGGCCTGACTAACCAACAGTTTTCTCTTTGTGTATGGTATTGTTTGGTTTTATTCTTTAAGCTTTTACTTTAGTTTCTCTAAGGTTTTCCCTTCACGCACCTTGACAAGACTCCTCTCGACTTCATCGTTGACCAGATCGATTCGTTGTCTCTTCTCTCGGTGCATGAGACACTCATCGGCTACGTGAAGAGGGTTGGCGGTGTCAGCTAGAGCCTTCTCCAGGGTTCGCTTGTACTCCTGAAGAAATAAAGAACTTGCCAATTGTTAATACTATTTAGAATAGGATCTGATATCTTGAAACCTTATTCGTATGGACTTAAATTTTCTTCTTTAGGGTTTGATTGTACTCTTTTGGAATGGCCAGAAAAGGATGTCATATATTAGCATTAAGCTTTATAGAGTAGATGTTCAGTTTCTTTTCGCTACAAAAAGTTCACTTGATGAGAGAAGATTTAAATGTATATATATATTTTGAGTTGAGGAAATTCATCAATGTTGAAATTTATATGTGGGGAAAATTGAAAATTGACTGCTAGAAGACACACTTTCGCCAAATAGAGTCCTCGGCTCATAGATTCAGTTAATTAAAGGAAAGTTTAATCGATTTCAACATTCCCTGATGATTCGATTGTCATTTTACCTTCAGATTTTCCGTCTCAGTAGCCATGGCGTTGATCTCAGTGTTGAGTTCTCCCTTCCAGAAAGTGATGTCTTGGACTCTGTCCCCGAGTTTGTTTGTGACGTCATTCTGTCTGTTCCTGGTCCTGGCGTCAGCCTCCTTGACCGCCATCCATGTATCAGCACGGACCTTCTCAGCATGTGCCCGTTCCTTCTCGGACAGACTGTAGTTGAAGTTGTTGGAACTCGACCAGTCGTTGTGGGAGAACCGGTTGTACACGTCTTGGCTGGTGGTATAGAAATAATGTGGGTAAGACTTTTGTTGTAAATATTATTGATTTATCAAGATCTAGTATATGTCTTTGTTGGAGAACTGACTCCACACGTCTTGGCATGGGAAAATGCCTAATGTTTTAAAATAGGATTGAGTTTTCTACATTTAGTTTTTAGAACCCTATATATATATGTGCAATCAAGTTGGAAAAAAATATGCTCTCTGTCTGTCAATCTTACGAACATTAAAGTTACAGTGTATCTAACTGGGTAAGATTATATCTTTACTTATTATGATGATAGCAGCATTGTTTAGTTTTCATTGTATTTTAACCTTATCATGTCCGGAAGTGATGTTATTATAACTCTATTAAAATAAGCAAAGAGCCTCGAAGCATAAATTCTTCCAGAGTTCACTTCAGACCTAGATTTACTTTTCCAGAGATTTTGTTAAATTATTAGCTACAGACTGAGTGCTTTACCTTGCAGTGTTGTAGTAAGCCTGAGGGTGACCTGATGCTCCCAGGTGACGGGTGACGGTCTTGTCTGCTACATAGGGCAGCATGCTGGATCTTCCCGGGGTCATAGGGGTGTAAGACATCCTGAGAAGTAGAATGTAGGTTTGAGAAACTTTAGCAACGACACTCTTATCCAATGTGGATGGGGAGAAGATGATGTTAAAAAAGTGAAATCATCAGGTTTAATCATTGATTTCTGCTACTTACACTAAAGCTTTTTCTAAATGGAAATAATCAAACAGTCAGCAATCATGCTTTACACACCAAATGGGCGAGATGATAGATAATACTTAACGATGACTTTTATTATACCATCGTTCTAGTGGTTGATATCAACAACACATACATCGGTAAAGGCAGCAAGTTACTTGGAAGTAGGACTTGGTTTACGTGTGATCAGAAACAATCAATATTTTGTTTAATACAAATGTGAAATACCGTGTTTTGTAAAGTAAGCTTTATGTATATAAATTTCTTACTAACAAACTATATCAGAATTGGTAATAGTCAAGAAGCGCAAGGAAGGAACAAACTTAAACCTTAGAATTAATGTTTTATGTTTCGTAAAAGAAAATATGTGTAAAGAATATTTTGTAATGTTCACAACAACATCATATAATAGAACAAACATTAACTACAACGTCTTACTTATCAAAATATGAACTGCAAGGCAATTATCACAACATTTTGGGCACAGTAATTCCCCATGTGATTAAAATGTCAACTACAAGACAACTATCAACAGATCTTCACTTCGCATGCAAGACTCGAGATAAGTATCAAACTGTGTACTTTACTCATACGACTTCTACCAATTTGTGTTAAGAATGGAGCTTAAATCATTATTATTTTAGAGTTCCCCCTAGTGATTAAAATGTCAACTACAAGTATCGAAGACTTCATGCAAAAACAGATCTTCACTTCGCATGAAAGACTCAAGATAAGTATCAACCTAAGTACTTTACTCATACGACTTCTCCCAATTTGTGTTAAGACTGGAGCTAATATGATTATTATTTTAATATTCCCCCTATTGATTAACATGTCAACTACATGACAACTATCGAAGACTTCATGCAAAAACATATCTTCACTTCGCATGAAAGACTGCTGATATGTATCAAGCTCTGTGAAGTAACCTACGACTTCTACCCATGTGTGTAAAGAGCAGAGATTTAATCTCACAACACTATTACTTCACCCACTGAGTTGGACCAAGAGAACTCAGTTGCTAACAACATAGACACGGGCTGAGCAACGTTCCTAACGTTTTTATACAAGACGTTAAGTCCCTATTTGAGTTATGTCAAAATGGATTAAAATGACTGATCCATGTGTATGATTATGTAGATCATTACCAGATCTTCATGATATCTCATAAAAAGATTGTTTTCTGGCTTTTTGAAATTTATAAATAAAATTATCAATGTTACACAAAAGGGTACTGATGACAATAAAGGGAATATTTTATTTTTTATTTCAGTTATGCATATAAGAATGTCAGATAAAATTATTAATATCACATGATAACCATACCGTTTTGTTTTCATTATTATTTACTCATTTTGAGGTTCAATATATATGTATTATTAACTTATACTAGAATTCAAAATGTTTACATTTAAATAAATAAGATTTAATCAAATTGACAACGCTTATAAAAATCATAAGTAAGTATTGTTTCATTTTTTTCAATACAAATACACAATGCTAACGTTTATGATTCAATTGAAGATCTAGTCTTCATACTAGTCATTCATTACACATAATCCCAACATGTCAATTAATGAAGAAGATATGATTTATTACATGCCGTGAGTCACAAACCTAACAACCTTTACTGCCTGTGTCTCGATTGGTTGTGTACAATGGTGGGTGATTTTTAAAAATCATATCTTATCAGAGAAGATTATTCATATCAATAGAAATTTTAAACTGCGTTTTAAATAGAAAGTATGTAATTGATATGGGTTTTTATGTTATGTGCAAAGTTGAATTACAGGCTTACTGTCAAATCATAGGCATTTTTATCTTTTTATTGACCGGGATTTACCAATAGAGCTTTTGCTTATTGTTAATTGTGTTGCTTGAAAATGGATTCAAAATATCTTAAGATGAATACACGTTATATAAAAGACAAATTGAATGCATCAAAAAAGTTTATATGAAAACTAGGTTAAGCATTGAAATGTTTTTAACTTTTTCAAATTTTTTAGTGCTTTGATTTTCTTTCATTTCGGGATAATAAAAGTTACATGTACTTCAATTAAAGATTTTCTGTAAGCAACTTTTAGCTAAAGTTACCAATATAAATTATAACTATGACATGGAATGTTTTTGTTATTTAAGATATTTTATAATGTCCCAAGTGAAACACCAACTCAAAGAAAGCTGACTGGGTTGTCAATATTGAGTGTATATCCTTACGCTCAACTACAAAATCTGTTCTATGCTTGATGACATAATTTGACATTGTAACGCCCATTGCATGTGTATAATAATATTACAGATAAGGTCCGCTTTATATGTTTCTGCTGTGAAGCGAGCAAAGGTTACAATAAGTCTCGCCCGGACGTGATTTGACACCATAACAAAACACCTTGGTGCTCGGTACTCCTTACAGCGATTGTTGCGGTGTAAGCGCTGTGTGGAGTATTGAAGTTATTCGACAATGAAAGATGGGATTTAATTAGTTCATTCCGTTACGATATAGTTTATTTTTGCAAGTGTTTGGTAATAATGTGATAATGTATATGTATGTGACCTTGCAGATAATAATAATGGGAAATTGTTTTATATTACGATAGATATACAGCACGCTATTTGTGTAAAGTGAATAAGTTGTACATGTATGTTATAGTTTATCATTGTACTTAACAATAACATTGTAAGTGAATTGTTATGCAAGTAATTTTAGAAAGACAATTTAAATTTTATCAAAAAGTAAATAACGAAAACGCAGTGCAGAAACACGCTATAGAGCAACATATCCATTGATAAAGGTACATTGAAACTTTCCATTTAGGTTTACCATACTGAGTTTTTACTAGACTCTTTGAATTCTTAAAATGTATAAGTTTTCAAATTTCCAATACAATATGTATAGAAAGCTTATTTGCAAACTTTCTCAAATTGAACTAGAATATAACTATGTCTATTTTTCATATAAAAGATTAGTTTTGTTCCAAAAAGAGTTCTAAAAACTGAGGTTAAAGTCGATGAAAGACTTCGATTCAGAATAAAGTAATTAAAAAAATACTTGGAATGGAAATTATTTGTTTATTATGAATAACTAACAAGAATTTCTCTTAAGTTTTAAAATCTGCAAAGATATCGACACATCCTTTTAAATTGACACTACGAACTAAAAGGTGCATTTCAACTAAAATCAAATCTGAGACTAAAATTTACATAAGCACCTATCCATGACATTGTGTTTGCGTTCAAATAGCCACAACGAATCCTAAGGCCCTTTTTATAAGCTTCTATCAACCACAGGTCGATAAACCGTGGACAATCCTTTCTATGAAGGCCAGGTAAACGCTATCAGATATCATAAAGTGTATTGTAAGGATAAGCCCCTGTAAATCCTCGTATGAACTTCGTCTACCTATAGAAGTCAAATCATCTGTGTCAATATACACAGCCTGGGTTTGCCATGCGGAAAATAAAATGCTTATCTTCATACAGAATATTGGAAACTGACGTCCCTTGGCAATGGTCATGTGACCTGTCTACTCAAGCGTTACATTTCATATACTGACCAGTCAGATGAAGCTACGTGTTGTTAAATAAATAGAAATTAAAAATGCCTTGCTGAATTATTCATCTAAACAAAAAGTTTTCTCATTTATAAATTTGCATTTATTACGAGTTACAAGCTTTTAATATATATCACCAAGCGTCTCGTTTTATATGGATGTTTTCGAATTTTGTCATTAAAAAATATATTTAAAAAATAAGATAATTTTTTAAATGATATATGTTTATTTTAAGGTTGTGCATACATGTACATTCATACATAGATGATAAACTCATAAACATACAATTACAGTTAGTTAGTACTATATATAACGTTGATATTACTTCTTGACACATTCATTAATGATTCAGTTTTCATCCGGCCTACATATCATATTTCTCTTTGTTTCATAGCGAAGCCTTTCATTTCGAAACACGATGAAATATTAAAGGGATTTTGATACCACCAAACCAAAGGACGAGAAATAGATATGTTAATATGTAATGCATTCATAAATTTTACATTTGTTTTTAGTAACATGTTCTCTAGGCGAATGGTAACTTGAAGCATATATGATAAAGAATGTAAACCTGCAAAGGATGGCATTGTTAAACGATGTAGTTAGTTGAATCACTACAAGAAGGCATGTTTCTCAGATAATTCTAAATGTTACAAATAAGATTTAATGCCAGTTCAAAGATAATTCCACATATGAAGGTACATATCAATATGAGATCACCATCCATCTGAAACTGGTACTTGACAGTTACCATTACAATTTACAATGATTTTTAAGTATGCTTAGTTTTTACTTTATTTTCTAAATGGTTACAGAACTGTGGAAAAATTATAAGAGGTTTTCATAAACGTTTTAATGCAATATTTCTATCATAGATTTTTTGTGTGCAAAAAAAGGTTTACAGAAGGTTGGGGAAAGGTTATGAAATGGTTTCTCGAATAATTTCTTTTAATGGTAACACGTTTGCTAACTTCTTTGCAGTTCATACCTTTGCTACAAAGCAGAAAGTGTAACATAATCTTAAAGTGATCGTATTTTGAAAACTATGAAAACAAGACAATTTTCTAATATATAGTTTCAACATTATCTGAATTTTAAAGAAAGTTAAAGATGGTTATTTTAGGGAAAGTAATGAAAAGGGTGTGTCATTCTACAAGAAATAAAATTACCAAACCTTTAGTAAAATCACCTACTAAGCTAGCCTTAGTCCAATGCAAAACTGACGTTGGAGTTACCTTGGTATCTTTGCAACAACCTGAACAATTCTGACTCCCTGATTAGTATATGTATACTTGTTGAAGAGCAGTGATGTAAGGAGCTCTTCACTTTCAAATATTGAACTGAGCAGGTAAAAATAAGAAATATAAACATTGCAAAAAACTGTCCATTGCAAATCCCTAAGATAACCATTTACCACTAAGGTAGTCTTAGTGCAATGTATAAGAATGATACTCAGGCTAACCTTTAAGTTAGTACCCAGGTTGTTATTTTACACTGATTCTTATATGATAAATTCTCACCTGTTTGGCTGAAGGGGACTGATGTAGTCTTCTGAATGAGAGGAAGAGAGAGTGTGCCCTTTCCTCCCTAGACATTATGTTTTATAGGAGGAATTCTGTAACAATACGGCACTCGGAGCCTTGTACCTAACAACACCTGGATACTCAGGTAAAAGCTTCTTGATTAGGGATCATTTCATAATCATCCGTCACGATAATCCCTCTAACCACGAGAGGTGAGAACGCGCAATTTAGACGACCAGGTAACATTTTTACCTGGGCTAAGCGGCCATGTGATTGGAGCTATAAAAATAGCTGTTAATATCAAGGCAACGATCACGATACAAAGGCCCTCGGCTTTCAGTTGCTTGCTGTGCACGGGACCAAACGGTTTAACATTCAGGTAAGCATATCTGAATATATTACCTGCATTATTCAAATATATCAAATATAAAAACATATCGAATGATACATTTTATAAGAAAGATCACGTACTTCTCATTTGAATCTTGGAGATACTTCAGTTCATGTCAAATGTCCATAGCAACGGATAGCTTTGTCCCTAGCAACCATATTGGAAGTAAGATTTCTATATAGTTTTACCTGACGTATTTAAATTATATATAAACATTTATCTCAGACTTCAATTTCAGAAAGAATGTGTTTGTTAAGTGTTCAGTGGAAATGTATGGGTCTGTAGATAAGGTTGATTGATAACCGCGGGCACACAGGTAAAGGTGTGTTGGGACTAGAGTTGTATGAAAACCCACCTGAGAAATTGCCGTAATAAACATACCTGTCTTAGGGGGCTGGCGTTATGTCAGTGTTACCTGCACCTGATTGCAATCAATAATATCGACAGGTGAGATGATTTGATGCTAGATCGATACATCAACTTGCAATTACACCGCTTGTTTTCCTACGATTGAATGTAATGTCAATAAAATACCTGTACAGGGTAGGCTGTCTCATTGTGTAGTTTTTATCATCACTATTTTGTGATAATCGCGGACAAATGGTTTAATGAGTGTTAACGTTTTCTAGACTTTCTGACAATCGTCTTACCATTTACCCCTTCAGCGTCATTTAGTGGTTCAACCCCTAGTAAACCAAATGGAGTAAATAAATGCAGTAATAAAAGAATTTATCATTTGGTATTTTATCTTTAAAAGTTTTTCATTTTAAATATGTCATATGATGTCAAATAATGTTTAGATTATTTCTATAAGTTCGTTTCATTGACTTTATCTTGGATTAATCATTCAGAAATTTAGCAACAAGATGTTGTTGACCTCTTTATTTCAAGTGAAATATGCTCATCGTTCAATTCCAGGAACTCAAGATTTTCATAATGTATTAACATTATACTTTTAGAAAATATTGCTGGTGCCATAACTATTTTTTATAAATCCCATCAAAATTCTAATTCAGAAAATGCTGAATTACAACAGAAGTTTCGTTGGGACAGACTAAATCTAAATTTAAATCTAGATTATTTTAAGTACATAAACACAGGGGAAATATATGGAGATATATATTCCAAATACAATGTACAATATTTCCAAATAATTTTACAATATCTCAAAAAGAAATACAATATACAATATTTTGAATACATTATACAATATCCCCAATACAATATATAATATATCAAATACAATACACAATATGACCAACAGAATAACAACATATCCAAAATATATATCGATATGTGCTATCCCACAGCTAAACAGTACTACAATATGTTTGTACACTATCGGTGTCGATAATCTCCATATAGAGTTATCGCCCTTGGAAAGCATTCTTTCCGCTTAATGACTGTAATCAATTTCCTTTTAGAAGTCATTATACAAGAAATTATATCAAGAGCTATTTGTTTTCACTGGAATTACATTTCGCTTTGCTTCAATTACACGCAGTTATTGGTATTTTCAGAGTAAATACATGACCTTTTGTTATCCCTCACTGTTAATAAGGCATCAACCAAAACTGAGATTCCATATATAGCTCACGAATAAAAGAAATAATCATTTCATTTCCTCCCGGCTTTTTAATACATTTTTGATAAGCGATTACATGAAACGACTATGGATATTTCTGTCTATTTGAATGATTGAACATATTTTGATTAACTTTCCGTTTGGTTTCTCGTGTGAGGCGGAGTTGAGGAGTAGTACAACACAATGTTACATTTGTGCTTTATCGTAGAGCAAGTAGCAGAATGTATAATCTTTACGACTTAATCCAGTGAGTGAGTGCATGAACATGTTTTCACATAACAAATTACCCAACCAAAGACTGCGTTCGATATCGCATTATGGTTCTATTCAAAAGAAATATTGGTGTAATCAGACCTCTTTAAGCTCAGTGAATGGGTCCGTTGATACGAAACGACTTTAAGTTACGCTCCCCCGCGCTTACAGAGAACGTGTTGAATTACATTGAATGATCTTCATTCGAGGTTGTTTTCTACGCTGTATGTACAAAATATTACACAAACTGTTCATTTGACATTGATTGTACAGAAACAGCTCATTTGTCACTTCTAGTAAAGAAAGTGTTTATTTGACATTGTCTGTACAACAACTGTACATTGAACATTGATTGTACAAAACCTGCTCATTTGACACTTCTAGTAAAGAAAGTGTTTATTTGACATTGTCTGTACAACAACTGTACATTGAACATTGATTGTACAGAAACTGCTCATTTGTCACTTCTTGTAAATAAAACTGTACATTTGAAACTGCTTGTACAGAATCTGTTCATTTGAAACTTCTAGTAGACAGACTGTTCATTTGACACTGCTTGTACAGAAGGTTTTCATTTGACATTGCTTGTACAGAAAATTTTCATTGACACTTCTAGTAAAGAAAGTGTTCATTTGACATTGTCTGTACAGCAACTGTACATTGAACATTGATTGTACAGAAACTGCTCATTTGTCACTTCTTGTAAAAAAACTGTACATTTGAAACTGCTTGTACAGAATCTGTCCATTTGAAACTTCTAGAAGACAAAGTGTTCATTTGACACTGCTTGTACAGAAGGTTTTCATTTGACACTGCTTGTACAGATACTGTTCTTTTGACACTGTTTATACAGAAACTTTTCATTTGAAACTGCTTGTACAGAATCTGTTCATTTGAAACTTCTAGTAGACAAAGTGTTCATTTGACACTGCTTGTACAGAAGGTTTTCATTGACACTTCTTGTACAGATACTGTTCTTTTGACACTATTTATACAGAAACTGTTCATTTGACACTGCTTGTACAGAAACTGTTCATTTGACACGTCTTGTACACAAACTGACCATTTGACACTTCTTGTACAGAAACTGTACATTTGACACTGCTTGTACAGAAAATTTTCATTGAACCTTCTTGTACAGATACTGTTCTTTTGACACTGTTTATACAGAAACTGTTCATTTGAACCTTCTTGTACAGAAACTGTTCATTTGAACCTTCTTGTACAGAAACTGTTCATTTGACACTGCTTTTACAGAAACTGTTCATTTGACACTGCTTGTACAGAAACTGTTCATTTGACACTGCTTTTACAGAAACTGTTCATTTGACACTTCTTGTACAGAAACTGTTCATTTGACACTTCTTGTACAGAAACTGTACATTTGACCCTGCTTGTAAAAGAAACTGTTCATTTGACACTGCTTATACATAAACTGTTCATTTGATTCTACTTGTACAGAACTGTACATTTGATTCTGCTTGTGCATTAACTAGTTCATTTGTCGCTTCTTGTACCGAAACTGTTTATTTGACAGAAACTGTTCATGACGCACACGATGATTAACGTCTTTCATTGGTTGGTATCTCCCACTACTTGAACATACATGCGTCCCATTGAACGATTGGACATGTTATTGGCTCCATGCAATGTAGATATCAAGTTACTTATCCATAGGTAATAGACTGTTAAACGTATACTTAGTGTTGAATCTAGCAAGCAGTACATTCATGCAATACTTTGAATGGAGTCCATAATGTATGAATTAATAAGGAGCATATATTCAACGTGCATTGTGATTGAAAATTTCAATCCGTGTAGATATTGAATTTTTATTTACAGTATACCGTATCGTAATGAATAAAGATTTGAAGTGCGACGTCAAAGGGTTTACGGTTATATGCTTCTCTGAGTGATATTGTGACGTTAACACAGTGCATGGACTTTCTTTCAATCCGGTTGAATGGATTGCGTTTGTACTATCTATTAATGTTATTTGGTGCCCTTAATACAGACTTTGAAGAAATGTGGTAATTGACTTTATACACAGTATGGTATTGTACGGATACAGATATGACTTTCCTGCACTATATAGTTGTATATTTTATATATAATAATATATAGGGTACAGTGTAGTGAGGCGAACGCATTAAAGTGCCATTAAGCAATTATTTATTTTAATCAAATACCGTATTTCTCCTCTAACAAAAGACCATTCAATTCAATAAAATATCTTTACGATATTGTTTCCTAAATATGCATACTTGAAATTTGGTATACATTTTATGAAATGTTTTCGCAACCAAAAGTACACATCATTGGTTATTTACCAAATTAATGACACGAGGATAGGTTTAAGTAACGTTAACATTGATTCATACATTTAAAATAGTTTTATGTACCGTTTTATTATTTTATCTTAAAAAGTTTGAATCATCTTTAAGAAATTGTTTATAAATATTACCTAATAACCTGCATATAATTTACCTAATCGTTCGCATCAGTAATATTTTGTTTGATTTGAAACATAATTGTTCCCGGTTTAAATATTGCATATGCATCTTTTAAAAAATGTTCTTCCTTTTAATTCATAGTGCTTTTGAATACAAAACTGCCACGACCAATGGCAAATTTGAATATTGTTAACAAGTATCCACTAATTCGTCATCATAATAACGTAATAAATCAATTGTAAATACCCTTAAATAAAAGTGTAATAAGTCACAAATATAAAGAGTATCATGAATGAAAACACCATTGTTAATCTAGAAAAAATACATTGTCAATACATTTAACATGAATCCCAAATCGAACGGTTATTTATCAAAAGATGAGTCACCGGAGTTTGTTCTGCTTGACCCTATCTTATACCATGTCGCTATAAAGACGCTCACCCGTGGATCCCGTGTAAATCGTGAAACCAACACCCCGTTATAGCGCGGGAGTCTCAAAGTGCATACCTATTATACCCACTTGTTTCTAAGCTTGTAGGTGAACACCTTTATAACGACTAAGCCGGTAGATATACCCCAAGTTCATTGCAGTATTGTTAAAAGGCGGCAGGTCGCTATGATATGATAATGGCTAGAACGCAATGCTTATACGTTTGCGTGTATGTAACACTTTGTGATATAAGGTATCTGACAGGCTTGTTGTTAAAAACAGCGGTGGTAGTTGAAGTGTAGACTTATACCGTGGGTAAATTAAATCAATATGGTTACATTGTAATTGAATTTGTTACAATTGAATATCGTTCAAAATATCCTTCAAAAGAAGTTTGCTCTGAAATTTATTTCTGACAAAGGTCCATTTCAATTTGTATATCAACGTTTTTCAAATAAAATTATTTCAGATTACTTTTATTGGTGACGACAAAACCATTTCATCTTTCATGGAAGATACTATACCAAGCACACACATTAACCATCTACCTTGAAATTCGTTTACCCTTCTCTAGAAGGAATAATCTTATGACACCAACACCCTTCTATAGTCAATTTTTGAGAGATAAAGATGTTTCATTGGCAAAAATCTCAACGTTTTCTTCACAATCATTCCATATCTTCATCTTCATGTATCCTTTGCCATTCAACTTATTCATATTACAAACTCAAACTTTTGACATTTTAACAATTGCTTATTAAAAGTGATAGAACGAAGTGTACGCTAAGGTAATTTGAGCAAATAATCTTCCGCTAAGGTAACTCGTTAGAAAAACTGAAACGTTATGGTTAATACACAAGAGGCGATGGCAGTGAAACTGTAAAACGGTGTACAATGCTTAAACGTTTGCGAATAGTTGACCAAACTACAACTGTTTGATTGTTAGAGCTTAGCCATATTCCCAACCTCTCGCTTTCTCTTGTCGATCTCTTTGATGCCATTGATAAAACATTTTGGCTAAAGAAATTTATTTTGTGTTGTATTTTCCTCCTTAATAGTATCCACGGCAGTATTGATAGAACAAAATAAGATCTATTCTTCCTTTATTTCACTGGGCTAACTTTTTAAACTTAGGTCATGATTTAATATTGACAATGTTTTAATCTTGCATGCAGATCATAAAATCCAATGAAATAATATTGATGTTTTGTAATCACGAAAACAATTTTACTTACACAGCATCGCAGCCTTCATCCAAACGCTCCATCTTGTCCGCTTCCAAGAAATAATGGCAGACAACAAGATGTGTTATCGAACCATCACTGCGTGATTTCTCTGTTTACAAACATCCACGGTCGCTGGCTCTTAATTAGCTTTCGATTGCGCTACTTTGTTATGGAGATTTACTCTGAAAGATAACTCTCTGTTCCGTAGCAATAAAACCGGAAGTGGTTCTGCATAATTAATGCGCAAGTCTCAAGGGACCGGAAGTCAACACGCACCGTACAGTGATCTCTCAATGTCTTTAGCTCAATTTGCAAGTCGAGACGATGCTTTCCCCAAGGGGTTGTAACCATGGGAGCAAGACCCCCCTCAATGCTAAGGATAATATCATATTTATCCACGATAGATGCTTGTCAAACGCGGGGGTCCAATATAAACTAAACTCTTTTGTTAGAAGATTGTTTGTCACCAAGCTCGTCTTGGAAACGGTTCTTCAGGGATAGTCTCTGAATCCGTTTCTCTTACTTGGTGCCAGTGACTTGAAGCATGACCATCATCAGTAAGTGTCCCAATTCCTTAATATCGGTTCCTCAATAATGGCTCAAATGATCTCAGATGTTTCCCCGAAAGTGTACATCCTTGAAGTGTTTGGCAGTAGACTCAACTTTATGTAGGCCTTGACCTGTTGTGTCAATCAGGGTCACTTCATATGATATCAAGCGGGAACATTTAGAGCAAATTAGACTATATCCAAATTCAATGTTTCAACAGACCAATTATGGTATTTTCTGCGAATATATGTTCTATAAAATACATCATATACAAAATAAAGTACACACTACTCTCTCAATACAAAATCGATAAACTAATTAATTATCGATCTTATTGATCACCTGGAAACTAGTATTGATTAAATTTAAATTTTTATGCCAGTATTACATACACCGATTGATCGATCATACACCAGTGTTAGTCTTTCTTTGAACAATGGGCGTCTGTTTAAATATTAACTCAGACGTCAGGTTTAAGCAAACTGTTTTATTGGTATTGACTCATAATCTTAGTTTACTCTGACAAAATGACGATAATTTTTACGATTTTTTATTGATCATATATCAACGGAAGACACACGTGTCTCCCGTTTATTTCTTGATCGAAAGGTATTCCGGGTTTTTTTCAAATGTGGTTGTATATCTATAGGCAAAATCACGATGTTTCAATGCCTTTTACAATCATATAACGTTATTTAAAACTATGACGTGAAAAGGACTCAGCGCATCTCAAGCAATCTTTGAGATCTCCTCACTAAATAAAAGTAAACATTTCAAAATGAAAAATCAAACTGGAAGGACGAACAAACCACATCAAAACGCCATGACCTTGACCTTGACCTTTGTAACCCAACTCAAAGCACGCACTGTCATAAACGCTTAAATTGTTTCCAACATTTAATCTCGCCCGTGATTTAGAAAGCCTGAAATTCGCCTCAGTCAATCTCCAATTATCAATCAAATTGAAAACAAAATCAAAACGCAAAAAAGGTAGAACAAAGCACGCCATAAAGTCTTGACCTTGACGTTGATAACGCATCCAAAAACACCTTGCATTCCTCTCAACCCATCTTCCATACATTATATTGGCCTGATGAGATACCAAAGCCATCGTTCTTATGTTTGAAGGATGTAAACCTTGGTCATGAAGAACCTTTAGCATTCCCATTTCACTTACATTATGGTGTGCTTCTTCTTATCTTTGAAGTATGAAATATTTGGTCATGAAAAACGTGGCCGATAACGTCGTGACCTTGACCATTATAACACCTTCAGTATTACCCTCTGCCCCCTGACAGAAGACAAGCCAGTGGGGTGATAAACCTGTCTGTGTAAAGCACCTGTCCCAGACGCCTCCCCTCAGAGAGAGTGAAGTACCAATATCCCCCTCAAGTGTGGTGAGAGCTCATATATCTGAGGGCCTCTCTTCACAATCCGCTATATTGCCCCCAGGACGTCCCTGATTGGCTGGAATTAATTCAATACACAGGCCAAATTACTATATAAACATAATTCAGACTTAATAAGCAGGGTAGGTGGCAGAAAACGATTTAGAGTATTGGCATACGGATCATTTATTTATTGGTGCTTACTCTTGAAGAGCAAGTTATACAACAAACTACTCCTGTCTCATTTATATCAAATATGATTTCGTAATTATATTTCATTACCTATGTTACAGCTTTTTCACTGAAGAACCATATATAGCACTTGTTATATATGATAAAGTGGGATAAATGTTCTTTTTAGAGATTTCTTTAATGATAAGAAAATTATTTTTCAAAGGGTTGATTGATACAAAAGCGATTTCGGTAATATGATGTGACACTTTACAACTGAAACCATTGCAGGAAACACATTCAGTGATACTTTTGTCGAAAACGATATTTATATTATATATATACGTTCCTTTTCCCCTTCAGAAACGTCCTCCTAACAATGATATTTTTATTGTTGATTAAAGCATACATGTAGCAATGTAATTAATGGTTTAATCTGACCAAACGACTCTATGATGTCTTCCCCACCAAAGTTCTTTTTTCTTCTGTATGTCTCCGATGGCTTTGAAAATTTACCCAGGAGTATATTAACCTTTGACCAAAACAAATGATCTCCAATACATGTTCATGTTGCTGATATATAGTTAATTACATTATCGATTACACTGACAAGTGGTCAAGACCATTTCCCTGAAGACTTGTCACCATTGATAGTGGAATCATCGGGCACCTGTATTATTTGATGCTGAACAAGAGTTCGTACTCGTTGACTTTATCTCATGAATGTAATTAACTTAATGAGCACTTGTTTAACTTTTACAAACAGTTGTAACAAAAAGCTAAAAGATCCCGACCATATGTGGTTAAAGGCTTAAAAATTATTAGTAAAGCGACTGATGCTAGATTAGGATCGCAATCAAGCATATCTCTGTTTAATTTTTCAAGACTTCTTCACCTGTACGCGTAGCATTGTGGTTGTCATGACAACCAACGTACCTGTAATCAATAGACAGGGAACCACAGCAGTTCAAACAAATATCTTACTTTCTTCGTGTATTAAGCAAAAGCCCCTTTGGCATTTAGTTCATTATTTAATAGAGGCGTTTGGGTGTATCGTGCTCAAGGCATGTCGACATTTGCAACGGAAGGTATATACTTTGAACATGCCCATAGGATAAGACATGTGACTTTGAGTGTCAGAGTCTGTACATGTGCAATTTTAATGATTTTGAACTGTTCACTATTGACCTTTTACCTAGGTGGCATAAATAATTTATCCACAAGATATATCTAAAAATTCCCACGTTGTGTTTGATATGCAAAGTTTTTATCAAGGTCAGAATATCTTTAAGTTGAAATCAAAACCGAATGATACAAATAGACATGTATCACGAGTTTTCTTATCACACCAGTGTAGAACATTGTACATGTGAATCTGCGCTTTATTGGAGGAAATCACGGAATAAGTTCTCTAACCTTTAATCTATTTTAGCATACCCTACATATATGCCCCAACTCATACATTGATAACATTTCGTTATCTCACGAATGTAGTACGAGTTTACCTTTAGTAGATGATGGCATGGGAAAGGTTCTCAAACCTATGATGAATGTTTAAAGTGTAACGCTACCGGATACTTCTATCATTATTCTGGTTACTTGTGGTGACCCTTCCCACCATTTTTGAAGTAAATGTCAATTCTGGTAGGCTCATCTCCCAACTGACCGACTGTCTTCAACAACGACCAGAACTCCCTGCATCAAATGGCGTAACAGTGTAACAAGCCAGTGTTCAATATCTATGAAAGTTGCGATCAAGATAAATGACAAGTTGATTCCTCCCGGCCTCGCCTATAAATCATGCAGACTTTATCGCCTTCCATAGCTACGGTTAGAGTAGAGGGATATCACAAGCCTTGTTGAGTTGGAGGGTGACGTCACGAGAGAAAGTAACAGTGCTTATTATTCTAAGCTTCTTAGGAGACGACAAATTAATAACGCGTATTAATCCTTGGAATGTTAAGCAGGACTGACCATACAACTTATTAGAAGATATTTTTCCAAAATCACTTTCACCGGATGTAGAAATGATAATGCGCGCGCTGTACACGTGACCTGTTGCTAGGAAGTCGCTATGTCAACATGGTTGCTCAGGTAGATTAAGTTTGCAGACGACAGAAGCATTTTGTTTGAGTAGAGCAGACGACATCAGACGTCTTGTTGATATTTCTGACTGGACATATTGAAATAGCAGCCATGAGTCGGTAAGTCTTGAAACAGCAATGTTATAGAGCATCAGTTTCATTGATGAAGTCTTTGGCACCAATGGTGCCTGATGGCAGACGACTTATAGACATGGTGTTAGGATGTTCAGAACTTTCACTTTTTGTAAGAATTTAATTGAACTTTCTTTAGAGAAACATCATGCCTCTTATATCTCATATTAAGGTGTGGTTGTTTGTTATTCAATTTGTTTCTTAATACTTAAAATGTCACCCTTCCTTACATGAGACATTTAAATGACAGCTTCACTGTTAGGCCGAAATTTGGTGTCAAGAGTTAAACAGAGCTTATATGATAACTAACACATTTGAATATAACAGGCTAATAATTTCAAGGTATAGCAAGTAATAGTTTTGACATAATTTATCATCTCTAACCTTTGTAATGTTAATTGCGAATTGAAAAACAATGAAATGGAATCCAAATAACTTAAGATAGAATGTGAATATCCTATTACCAAATGGACCATATAATATACTCTATTACAGATAAAAGGTTACATAAACAAGTCCAACAACATACCATTACCTCCCCATGTTGTTATCATGCATACACACCTGATGTCAAACTGATGGATTAAATTGAAAGGTTCTACAAGCTTGTTTGTCTAATCTTAGATAACACGTCCCAGGCGAAAGCGAGTAGGGAACAATTACAGCTGATTGTTGGCTTAACGGCCTATGCTTCAATTGGTGGCTTTTTCATTTTGTGTCAATATTTCTTTAATTTTTTGGACAAATACGTACAATTTGATCATCCGTTGTCTATGTGATCGTTTGATATAATAGGGTTTTTAAAATTTATTTGATTCAATATCAATTTTAGGATTCCAGTATGCTTAAGATAGCTTTAAGAATTAATGAATTCGTTATTGTAGTGGAAGAGAAGCTTTTCATTATTTTAAATGTGACGAAAGAATTCGGGAAGGTTTTTTTCACATATCCAAATATAGGTCATTGTCACGTTTTGCCAACCACAAAAATTTATATCATAAAATCACGCCTTGTCATCTTTAAACTCTTTGTATCCATCCCATTGTGTTTGTATTTCTGGGACATATCGTTCATAAGGCTCAAGTTTTTCATTTGGGTTGACAGTTTTGTCCTGAAGTGTGGCTATATTGCCAAAAGTGTGTTAGTGATAAACGTTGTTACATATGAAATGGTATATCAGAAGTTATCACCAGCAAGTCTTTGATAAATAAATCAACTTAAATAAATCAACTTATGAAGTCTTAACTTCATTATAATCAGGGATGAAAAAATGGTTTATTGATATGTTTATGTTATTGAAACTTGACAATAGCATTGCATATGATTACTTAAATGTATGAGATGTCTTTGCTATTGATGAAGAATTTAATGATCTCTTCAACGTCTTAGTAAATTGGCTCGAAGTTCTTGTTAATTTTGGTAACGATTAAGTTAATGGCTTATCACCATCTTAAAATAAGCTTCGTGGCGTCAATTTCATCTTAAGATAACTCTTAAAATAATTCGGTTATGCTATACTTATTTTGCAATTATTTCAAGATTTATTTCACTCGTTTAATTTCAATTCGGAAATATCTTAAAAATCTTAATGTTAATTATCATCTGAAAGTCTGTTTAAACAGTTAGCAACTTCCTATATTTACCATGAACGGTTGTTCCAACTAATGTACAATGTGAAATTGTTACAAAAGGTCGTGCTGTAAAATGGATGTTATTTCATGACAATCTGAATTTTCTGCATCTGAAAAACAGTTATACTGCAGGTTTAGTTTCATTATTTATGGGCTAAGCAGACATTATATAGTACTAAAGTTATAAACTACATTACTTTGCACTTAATATTTAACCTATTATATACATCAAACGTGACATTATCGAGACTTCACTTATAGAAGTGTCATAAAAAATACTTTTTATTACCAAAATAAATCAGTGTAGAAACAGGTCAGCAGTAACTACCGTGTAATGATCTGACCTGCAATAACCTTATTGAATAGGCTTTCAATCAAAAAATATCTAAAATTCTCTTTTTAACCATTTGAGCTAAATCTATTTTATTTTCAGAACCTGTTTCATTTTTTTTTAATTTCATAACCTTTCGTTTATCCATATATCTCATTTGTGCACATGTCACTTTTAGGTGATTCATTGCTGACAAAAATTGTATTCATTTTACATGCAAACTGACCTTTCGTAAACACTTTATACACACATTATAATTTGCAATTTAGAGGTTTAATGCCCTTGGCAAAATATGATAATATGATTTAAATGTTTAACGTAGTTTTTCCATGGAAGCTATATGACTTTTAACATCTTTCAATGGTCAAAAATCTTTTTGTAATAAAACTTTTTTTACAATGACTCTTATTGGAAAGATAAGAAAACGTAAATGTGTTATAATGGTAATATATCCCCTTTAAGAAACTTAACCTCCTAGGCATTCTCCAAGCGTTTTAACTGTTGGGTAATGGAAAGTGGATAGAGATTGAAGCCAGAGTGTAATTGAGGTATAACAATGCTATCAGTAGGGTTAACACGCCTTAGCTCAGCTAACTTCGTGCTATTGGGTCGACAGTTTACTCGGCTCAGGGCGAGCTTTACTTAATGCGTTAAGACCCTGGTTTACTACACTCAAAGGGAACATGACACTGCAAGACTTTTACTTCTGAATATTTAATTTAGTTAAGGACGTTGGCCAGTTTCAGTCAATGAATATTTCTTTATTGGAATATTTGATAACAGGTTTTTCTTGTTTCACGTTTTAATCATGTTTTGGTCACTTTTTCGGGTTTGCCTTGTCAATAGTATAATTCTATCTTTTCAGTAGCTTGTAGATATATTTTCTAATTTATGAATTGTATATGTATTTCAAATGGTTATGTCAGTTAAAGAATTTTGATATAATCTGTTATTTATGATATTGGTCTTATACCATGTCAGTATATAATAGATACATATTTCACATCATTATTTTCTTCATTTCTGAAGAATGTTGTCTTATTGGCTGAAATTAAAATTTCATTGCACGGCATTTGTGAAAAAGAATTATGAGCGAATATTTCATGTTAGTTATGACATATACTGTGATTGATACATTAACTCGGAATTTGATCAATCGTGTTGTTTAAACCTTTGCAGTTTGTGTCATTTGTGTTAATAAATTTTTCTAATTTTAGACAGTATGTAAAACGGTTATAAAAAGGTCAAGTCAAGATCAAGTTATACAATTTCGTTTCTGTTCTATTATGTAATTTTGGTTCTTCTTTGAACAGGTGTGTCACATTGTAAATATTTACTTTCCCCTAAGTGTGCGTAAGTACGCATGACCACTGATGTCCACTGATGTATTCGAGCTGCTACTGTTTGATGCCCAGTATAAGTATCTTTAACAGGTGCCCCTTCTGAACTAGCGTTGATTCATTATTTATAAGAATTATATATTTGATACTTGAACGACTGTAACACGATATCACGATTGAGTAGGCATGTCGATGCGATATTTTGATCAATTGATCGTATTATTGTGTTATCAATATTGTATATGAGTTGGTAACCCAGAGGATAAAATTCCCATGACGCCATACATACACGTTAAGAGATGTTGTATTGTTTTGCTTCTTTGCGTTCAACATGTTCACGAAAATGTTCATCATAAAACCATTTTCACTCAAAGAATAGCATCATATGACTTTGACAAGACCAACATTAATGTAGGTATCACACGTGCAAAAGCGAGTCATCAAACGTTGAATTAAGATGATGAAAAGAACTTGAACTGTTGTGTATAACTTTTATTGTTGTTGCGTTTTTAGAAAAAAATATTTTTGGGGTTTGAAGGAATTTCCGGATTAAAATTATTTCACTCCGATTGAAATCAACGTTGCAATTAAACCAGTCTTGGATTATCTTGCTACCGTCACTCATTTTCTCCAACATTTAAAGTGTTTTTTTAATCTGTCACAGCGGATATAAAAATATAAGAACCTTGTAAATGTTCATACCGTGTCAGTTTGACATCTTCTGGAACCACAGATAGTGTTTGGAATCTGCTAACATATCATAAACAAATACTGCTCAGTCATCAATACTCACGTTAAGAGCAGTTGGTTGGAAACCCGCGTTATGTGTCTGAAGGTCATGACACAGTATTGTGTCAATAGAAACTGAGTTATTAGCTGACAGAACAGACCCATCTAATTATCTCTCCACTTTAGATCTCAGAGGAGGGTATTGGCAAGTTCGATATAGGATATGTCATGACTTTCACTTGTCAGTCCGATGTTAACTTCATGATCCTTTACATTGATTTTCGATTCAATACCCTTGCATAACTTTCGCAATAGTGACGACAAGAGTAATGTTTATTTGATAAGATCACCGCAATACTTTCTCCATCTATTCTTGAAATGAAAGAAACAAATTAAATGAATTAATAATCAAGGTTTTCATTTGTTTTCTTCGCACTGAGAAAGAAACAAGCAATTACAAAGCTTCACAATTCAACATTCCATGATTTATAAATTTTCCTTTGAAATGTTTCATTTCCTTTATAAACGATATACACCGACACTTAGTCCGCTCGTGTGCTATCTTTAATATGGATTCCAGATTGTCCAGTTAGATGCGTCTTGCCAGTCACTTGTATGTCAGATTAACTTAACTTTTCACTTTATATATTGATACCCTTGCAACACTTTTGCAATGGAGACGACAAGTTTCTTATATCAAGTCAGAAGAAACTCCATTGTTTGATTAAAATTTGTCTTAATCTATTCTTTAGAATTGAAACAAACAAATGAAATGAATTATTGATGAAGGTGTGTTTTTGTTTTCTCAAATTGATTCTTTATGTAAGAACCAAGTAATTACAGAACCTTTCGTAATTAAGATTGAACTTTGAAATATTTTCATTTCTTTCTAACAACCACAACCACTGGCATTTAATAACTAGTCCGGTTTTGTAGTCGCGATTATATAGGCTTAGGTTATCAAACTGCCTAAGGATGTTCACTGACAATCACTTATCAGTCGGAACTTTACTTTCATGATCCTTCGTATATTGATTTCCGAATCAATACCCTTGCATAACCTTTGCAATAGAGACGACAAAGACAATGTATACTTCATTAAGTCAGCATAAGCCCAAGTCTTAGATCCCCTCCATGTTTTCCTAATCTATTCTTTAGAAATGAAACAAACAAATGAAATGAATTATTGATGAAGGTTTACATTTGTTATCTTCCACTGACTTTGTTGTTTCTGAGAAACTCAATGAAATGTCTTTCTAAAAATAAGACCAATCATGCTTATAAATGTTAACTTTGTAACTGTATTTTATTTTGTGAGGTCGATCTGACAAAAAAAGGTTTGTTATCTTGAAAAGATTCGTTTTTAATGTGTATTGTATATTCATGCCCAGCAATCTGTAGCAAACCTTCACGCTATTCTACATATCATCAAAACTATTATGTCTAATATATATTATCTTCATTTTGATTCACTTGTTTATTGCTTATAATTGTCATTTCAACTCTTGCTTGTCATTGGATCATTAAATGACTCTTGACGTCAACGGCACATACGCAACACATGAACACAGTGGTGTAGTGGTTGACGCGTCGGCCTCTCACGTCAAGGGCCTGGTTTCGAATCCTCGTTGAGACAACATACCTTTGAGAATTTGGTTTCATTCTGTTCGTTACATCAACAGGGCACTTCATCCACATTGAATTGCATTACCCAGTTGTTCAAATGGGCACCTGGATACTGGATCTACAGATGCTAAGTAGAGACTTAGAGTAAAATGTCTGTAACCGCGCCATCAAAATCACATTGAAATTGGTAAATGTTTTTTCTATGCAGAACATATAAGAGTTAATTCTTTGAGAGGTATTTTAGAGGTTGAGATAACATTAAATATTTGCCATCCGTATATTCCTCTTCCTCATATTAGAGTAGTGTTACTTATTTGCTTACCATAGCATCAACGTCACATTGCACTTAGGACTAACTTCTTGTTGCAGGATGTCTTACTACGACCAGCCCGCCATTGTGCGCACGCGCACTCCAATGACACCGGAAATGTCGAAGATCCTGCCTTATGTCACAGACAAGACCATCTCCCGCCATCTTGGCGCCACTGGACGATCCATGGATATGGGTCACGCTCGGTCATACTTCAACCCTGCCACGTGAGTTCATAATTTATCCTTAACGTACATTTGCCTTGTGCTGTAGGTGTGCCTATACTGTCAGTGTAACCGTATTATATTTATAATCAGAATAGAACTGCTGTTAAAATTGGTATCTGAAAACAGAATGTACAGACCTACATGGTCACGGTTATTACTAAGAAGCAGGTGTGATCCTTCAAGGGTAATGAATGCCTCTTTCTCCTTCTCCTTATTATGAAATGAGACTTTGCTCGGAAACCACAAATACCATCAAATTACGATCATAATTAATGATTCGTTACAAAACATTTATTCCACCCACAGACGCAGTATCTACTCCCGGTACTCGCACAACGATTGGTCGAACTCCAACAGCATGAACTTTAACCTCTCAGAGAAGGAACGCTCGTTTGCAGAACGTCTTCGCGCTGACGCCTGGCGTGCCGTCAAGGAAACCGACTCTAGGACTAGGAACAGGCAGAATGACGTCACGAAGAGACTTGGTGAGTTTATGTTATATACAATTATCTAAGGGGTAAATGATTATAATCTTGGCAAATGTTTAGTGGAATTAATTCTTCATATTTTTTAAGATTCAAAATACAGTGTCAGTAAAATAATGTCTAACGAATTATAAAACATTCTGCTCTCTACTTTTCGATACAAAAACGTAAGAAGACTTAATAACTAATTTCTATCCATTGCGATAATCATATGCATATCATATCGCAGTGACCAGATTATCTTATACAGTACAGTACAGTACTGTATAGATGGTAGAATTTGCATTAATTCAAGCCTTTTCAAATATTGAGTGAAATGTTCTTAATAACCTTTTTTTTCTCGAAGTTTACATTGCTATAAAAGTTATTTCCAGATTTATAAAGAAAATAAGTTATGATAACATGTATAATGTGAATATTCTACAGGCGAGCGCGTGGTTGATATTGCGTTCTGGAAGAGCGAGCTAAACAAAGAGATAGATTGTATTGAGAACGAAACCCAATGTTTGAAGGTATCAGCCGCCAGACGGAGCCACTGTCGCTATCCTCCATCTTGCTTTAACTTCCTCTCTACTTTCATCACTAGCGTCTGTCACGGGCATGCGCAGAATGTCAAAGTACATGAACTTCTACAGTCTACTCTACGTTTATGCTTAACGATGTACTCGAACAGTGGCTAAACTTCTCTATTTTACAGTAATGTCTTTGGATCGGTTTTGAATCACAGAATCGTTTCATTTTGACACCTGAACGCAGGAAAAGATCCGAAAATTATATATTTACAAACTCGGAATTACATTACACACTCTTTCATTGTTTAAACCTAAAAACACCGTCCTTGATTGAGATATTAGTTACAAGATGTCATTAAACAATGGATCTGATGTCTATACAGGTCTTTTTCTTTAAAAACGTGGATATGAGACAAAGAAAACTACATGCGGTAGAACTGACAAAGTATGAGACATTCTGCGCATGCTCGTGACCTCTTGAAGATGTGAGACGAGATAACCAATAACCTTATTTCTATCACTAGGGGAGAGGGTTTATGACATCACATTCTGGAAGAGCGAACTTAACAATGAAATTAATGCCATGGCCACTGAGACTGAGAATTTGAAGGTAACCTGTAACCAGTGGTGTCGGCATGGTTTTGTGTGGCCTGTCCTTGTCTTGCAAAGGGAGATAACCCTTGTTTGTCCTTGTCTTGCAAAGGGAGATTACCCTAGTTTTAGTGTCATACAAGGGGAGACAACCCTTGTTTGTCCTTGTTTTGCTGAGGAAGATAACTATGTTTGTTTATGTCTTGTTATGTTTGTGTTTGTTTTGAGAAGAAAGATAAACCTTTGTGCTTGTCTTGAAATGCGATGTAAGACTATGATTATTATCACAGGTAGCTAAGTAATATCGGTAGAAATATTACAAAGGGAGATAACTTATCTACCACTGTTTTCCCAAGAAACGTAATCCTGCCTATTCCTCATCCTCCAAACTCCTTGCCATTGAAATAATGTATTAGAAAAACAACTTAAACAAACCCTAAGGATAGTCATCCTGATTATTTTCAGAGAAAAACCACACAGAAAGAGAAATATTCCTATCCATGTAAATTGTAATTGTCTTTGTTTTGTGCATGGAGATAGCTCCCTTTGTCAGTTTCTGTAACCATCTACTTTTATCATTCTCCAAATACAAGTTTGAATGTTTTTCCTTTTACGAATCAAAAACCATATCCATGTTAAGGTCCAAATTTACTGTCAAGGAAATTACTGTCGCTTTAAATTAGTTAAGTTTAGAGTTTAACTGTAGGTTTTAGCTAAAGTTGTTCCTTGAACCATGAAACCAGGCTTTAGATAACTTCGAGCACTTCTTTACACCATGTTTACCTAGTTATATACCACTAGAAGCAGAGTTAGACTAGTCTCGTATATACAGGCCTTTCAATATTCTCTCCACACAGAGGTAGAACAAGTCATAAATTTGATCAACCCTAAGTTGAGTTGAGATGCCTGGATAACAAATTCAGCTGTACAATAAACTCATCGTTTTGGCTATCGAATAATGGCAAAGGCCTTGTGACAAGAACCAACCTTTCCATGATGCGAGAAGTGTTTTCATTCGTTGACATATTTCAAATGGTTTGTGGTGTACATTTTTGCCGCCAGGGAAAATGCCGGAAACCAGGAATCTGATCTTATCCGAACAGAGTTCAGATCAACATTTTATGACTTGATCTATCTCTATGGGGAGATTTTTCTCTCTCACAAGAACATTATCAAGAACATCTGCAAGATATAATGATCAATAACCGAGCTTGTCCCTTTGTCGTGCGTGTTGTAGCTCATATATGTATATGTGAAAACGTACCTTCTTATAATTTCGTTAGGTATAAAAGATGTAGTATGCATATTCTTTCAATAGTTTGTCAAATCATCGTCATTTGACATTAAGTGTAATTGAAGTCATAGTGTTACATTTTCATTTGTATTTTTGCTTCACTAATAACTGTTCAATTGCATTCTCGCTCCATTGTTCCAAAATGCATGTTAACAAATAAGATTACTATACAAACCTCCATTTATTCATATCTTTTGAGACACGATCCAAAATATAACATCCTCTATAATCTTAGATTCAATCATTAATCTTTTACCACTGGAGTACAAATGACAAAGTTAAAGTGTGTCTTCTTGCAGTCTTGTAGGCCTTATCTTTAACACTGTCATCTTGATCAAAGGAACCTATTGTGTACTTATCTAAGAGAAAATATAAATACCATCGCTTGAAACATACGCTGAATTCTGAAAATCCTCTTCTGCTCTGACAACAGGAGTACAAGCGAACCCTGGAGAAGGCTCTAGCTGACACAGCCAACCCTCTTCACGTAGCCGAGGAGTGTCTCATGCACAGGGAGAAGAGGAATGGAATTGACCTCGTCAACGATGAAGTCGAGAGGAGCTTGATCAAGGTCAAAACCTTTAAAATGTTTCAAGTATCCAAATATCAGCAGTTTTCAGCTCAATAATATCAACTCCTCAAATCACCTCAATTGGTTACGCTTATCCTCCAACAAAACCTTTGTATCAATTCATAAGTTTTCTTCTGTCAGTCATAGAAAAATCCTTTGACATTTCGGTTACATTATATCAACTTGAACAATCAATGATGTCAACGAAATTGAGAGACTTTTAGTAATTCTAAATCTCGTGTAATCTCGTGCCCACAGGAAGTTGACGTGATCCGGAAGTGCCAGGAGAAGATGAAGAAAGTCCTGGAAAAGGCATTTGTCCAGCTCAAGTGAGTTATACCTGAATCCTTTTTCGCTGATATTATATTACAGAGCTCTTAAGACGGCATTATCACCCTTTTAGTTATATAATCTAAGGAGATCCAACCGTATGTTCATTCTCTAACTTACTGTTTTAGAGGCCCATTATGTTTTACCCAATTATAATTACGATTTTTAAAGGATATTCAAAGGCCACCATCTTTTACGGTCTGATTCTTCAAGGATAGAGACATTAGATACCATTTGGCATGGAAAGATGTTCAAGAAGATATTTCAGTTTATGCATATATTAGTACATTATTATAACACCACCAAGTTGAAACAAGTTACCGTGGATACAAATTTTTTGGTTATAAATTTGACAACTGGAAAAAGAACGGGGCACAGGCATTTTTTTCCTTTGAAGAATTTATAGGTGAAGTGGTTCTTGATTGTGTTTGATTTTGAGTATAAATACATATTTTTATCAATTTCATTAATTTCCAGGATGGACCGTGCCGCCCAGCACGCCATGGAGATAGACGCCAAGGACAAGCACCACGCCCAGGGACTGGATGATCGCATGCAGCAGATGAGGAACAGCTCGGCCGGGATAGGATACTACCCGGGCATCGAGAGCATCGACAACACGTAGGTGCACTTTAGCCTCATGGTCTTTAGAACATCGACAATACGTTTTAATTTCCCCGCCATCATACTCAAGCGTAGTGCTCTTTTGAACATCGATAACATGCTGGTTTACTCACCCGTAAACACCGACAACTCATAGGTTGCTTTTAACATAATGTTGTTACGAACTTCCACAACAAATAAGTTAACATAGATCTAAAGCTCTTTTTGGTCATTAGTCGACCTAAGGTTGCATGCTCATAATTCAACATTCAGAACCTGCATTGGCTTTCACTCAGTTGCTGTACCACACAGATAAAATTGAAATGAAACTTCACAGTTATTCTCAATGCCCACCCTGCTAAGGTTGAGTACCCCTAAATAACCCGCTCCCATAAAGAGAGAGCAGCGTTGTTGTTCCAAAGCAAACTCTGTTGGTAGGTGGGGTTATTTCGTGCATGGTAGACGATAAGCAATAAGAAATACATGCACGTTCTTTAATAATATTGATGGACCACACAGATATCGCAATGAATGCATCATTTATTCTCAATGCCCAGGATGACGATCCCCGTGTCATGGGCCCGTTACACCCAGGACAACATCGCTAGGTCCCAGAAGGAGAGAGCTGCATCAGAAAGACTCCGGGGAGAGATCGACAGCTGCCTCCGCGCATGCGCCAACATCATGTGGAACAACTTCAACTCGGTCAACAACAACTTCAACACGAGAATCCGCGAGACTACAGACGCAAGGAACAAGCTCCAGGCCCATCTACAGAGAGTAAGCTCATAGAAGAAGTTTCATTTTCCGCCATGATGCAATAGATTGTAAAACCTCAAAGGCGAAAACTGATCACATCTTTTTGATACGCTTTGAGAATTGGTCCATGTTAATAAGCGACATAAACTAATCTTGGTAAACTAACACATCCTCGATTGGTTTTAAAATCTGCCCATCATGATGTGCCTTATTCCCACAACTTTGAGTTTCAACTCAAACTGTGCATGACATGGTCCGATGATAAATGTAAGAAGCCTGTTAGTAAAGCAACGACTTATCTCATTTTTTCTCAGACAATGCAAGAGATCTTCGACATGGAGAGGAACATCGAGTTGTTGAGGAAGGCGATCCAGGACAAGGAAGCTCCGATGAAGGTTGCTCAGACTCGTCTTGATGAGAGGACGAGAAGAATCAACGTGGAGCTCTGTAACGATCCTGTCATGAAATCGTAAGTCCTGATGTTTTGCCTTACTGATGTTACTGAGTTTGATTGATGAAGATGCGTAAAATCTCAAAAAAATCGTTATGAGTCTAGTACCTTTCTTTGTACTGACAAAGGGAGGAAACTCTTTTTTAAGTCTTCGTTCCGCAAATTCTTTTCTGTCCAAGCAACTCAGTCAATACTGTGCCTTAAAGTAATTGTTTCCAACTGTGTATGTTTTTTTTAATTTGAGCATGTCATGGAAAGGAATGGCGTTCAAAGGGAGGAAACCTATTATCAAAAATCGTCCTCGAAAGTTGCCAGTCATCCACAATGCAAATCTGAAGACCCTTTGATTTTTGCAATCTTTTGATTTTTGCACATTTGAATATGCATTAATTTTCCTTCACATCTCGTCCCCAGACTTCAGCGAGAAGTGAACGAGATCCGGGAGTCTGTGCGCATCCTGAAGGAACGCCTCAAGTCCTCTGAGCTGTCTCTGGCCCGACTGATGAAGACCAAGGCAACTCTGGAGCTGGACATCTCCGTCAAGGACAACTCGCTCCGTATCGACTCCCAGTGGTGCATGGGCATGAGGAAGGGATTCCCCATGGACCCCAAAGTTGGACCAATTTTCCAGATGCCCACGTGTTAAGGAATCCACCTGCTAGGACTCTGAAATCTTCTGTGCTCAACTCTCCAGCAACAAAGTTATGCCTTTGCATCGTGAACCATCGTGCACTATTAGCACTGTGACATATATGAACCTTTTTATGTATACAAATGACCAGATTACTTATTAATGGTTCCTTCGTTTTTTGTGGTCAACATTTTTTTTCATACTGGCTGGTGAAAACCTATATTCTGAATGTGATACATTGTACATATCTACTCTGTGATAATAAGTTATTTCCATCTCCATTATCCAGACAACTATCAGATTTTTTATTACCAAATTTCAAAAGTTTTTGATTTAAATAATTTGTTATTTATTCATTTACTGTTGTATTCAGATGTGACTCCCTGTGACCTTGACCTTTCTCCTTTGGAATGTTTGCAACTTGTTGACTACTGTTTGGTGTGCTGTGATTGAATCTCAATCAATCTTAGTCCGTTTTAGAGTAGCTCCTGAATTTGTACAAATCAGTTATACTAGTATTAACATTTTAACAGTATGGAAGTTCTATCATTAAGTAGAAACCATTGCTATGTTCGGAATATTCCATTGTCACCGGTCGAGTTCATTTTTGTATCCCATTTTCCCCTTGTACTTGATTGCATAGATAATCCAAATCTTGCCATCTGCGATTAACTATTTGACAAAAGACCTCGTGTTACCTGAGCCAATTGTAATGTTTTACTTGTAATATGACAAAACTGAAAAATCTTATTACTTAACACTGCGATTTTGCTGTTTGAAAACTTTTTACTTTCAATATTTATAAATTGTGTTTGTCATATGTAACATTAGCTTTAACCTGTTGACGTAACATTACTACGCTATTGACTTAAGAGAAAATAATTTAGGATTACAATAAGAAGAACTGAAACCTCTTTCCATGTCAAATAGCGCAAACAACACCTAGGCGATACAAACCGTAAGATCAGCCTAGCTGCCTTGCCTTGAACTTCCGGTGCATGTCTGCGCATGCGTTTTTGACATGCGCAGAACACTTATTCCGACATTTCGTCCGATTAGATCTGAGACCGTATCAGTATTACTCTGTGTTTCGAACACGCTATATACAATACATCCCTAAGCTTTCAGTCACAATGTTGTTTTATGTTGTTTATTTTGTTTTGTTGTTTATTTGTACATTACTACCTGCTTGAGAATCTGAAATAACTGAATGATTTTATCCTCGAAATATCGCTCCATTTGTACAGCTAACGTTTGCACAATAAATATTTTCCATTTTAATGTTGTTCGCTGACTTCTGTTTTCCTTCTGGTTTCCTTGTTTATCCAAAAAGGACATGGTTCTTAAAATAAGAACGCTAATAATACCACGTTACAATGTGGGTGCTGTGCGTGATAAAAGTATTTATATTTTGAGAATTTAAATTCTTAACTATGTAAACCAAAATGCTGTACAGAATAAATAATATTTCATTAAGATAAACATAAAGTCCCATTTTGTGTTAATACAGTATGACCTTATAAAAGAACTGTTGATCTGAATGCATTTAGATTGATAAAGACGCATGATGGAATAAAACATTTCAAGTAATTGCTATAAAGATACCTTAATATGTAATAGTTACAAACAGTTTATGAGATAATGGGAGGGACACTTTGTCCGAGAGGCCGGTCCGAGGCGTAATACAACTTTTTTTCTCATTCGGGGTATGAACACAAATATTATCAGCCATACACTGGTTTTTAAAACTCTTTACAAGATGTCACGGACTACTATTAAATTTACGAAGCTGTACAAACATACCATTTACACGAAAATACCACAATTTTGGAGAATCTTACAAATTTAACTTTCAATAACTTACGGTTTTTATTCAATAATAAAGTAATAATTGATAACGGATGTTTTCGAATGTACAAACTTTTCCTTTCGTGACAATTTGGCATAATTCTCTGTGAATTGAAATATGAGCATTACCTACTGGCAATTTAAGCTGATTTGGGGTAGATTCAACAAATCACCACTTATTCTTACACTCTCATGGATTCGTATATGTGTTTACTTGTTTTGTTTTGTTTAGTGCTCATATCCCACCTCGCGAACATATGCATATTTCTATCAGATCAATAAACGTTTTTTTTTATTTCAAACTTACAAAGAGGAAATGTTTTATCGCACACGAGAAAGGTGAAAATGACGATGATTTCGATGGCGGATAGCCAGATTCCGCTTTTCATTGCTGTTATACTAATATTGATATTTAGTTGGGATTTGACATACCTTGGCCTGACATCTAAGGGGAGAGAATGCCTAGATTAACAAAGTACCAGAGCGTTCGTAATGCTTTTAAGAAAATTATCAATTGTCGAAAGGTAGAACCTTCTCCCTGTGCAAGAATGAGGCTGCTTAAAATGTCAGATTTAGAAAACAGCTATTCCCTCATCTGTTTATTTTCATTCAGCAAAACTAAAATTTATTTGGGAAGTTATGTATATAAAGAAAGAAAGTCGAATTGGTTAAACTTTAACATTGTATGAACATTATGAAGCGCATCTACAATCACTACCCGACCACCATTTCGAGATCATACTGTTACACGAGCTATTTAATAGAAACATGCAAAGTAAAATTTACAAACACGTATAAACCGAATAGCAAAACATTATGTTTTGTAATATATCAGGATTTAGTTGAATTATCAATGTATGCCGTATAAGATATATAAAAATGCTACTTATTTAAGTTTTATCGTCGACAAGTTTTTCAACAGTTATTGTTTGCCCCCAAGGCCAAAAGGAAAGCTGACTGTCTATATATCCGTTTTGTTTCTTTTCCTTTTGTTTTAGGACTTAATAAAATACTCATGTGCAGGCCTATACTATCTTGTCATGTAGTTTTGTTTGTAAACACTAAAAAAGGAATAATAATAAAACATATGCATTTTCGTTTCATCTTTGTCATATCGTTTAAATGTTCCCATGCAGGATTTTGCAAGCTGCAAGTAAACCTGTTTTTTTAACCATCACGCAAATTCACCCTGAAAAGAGATCTTGTGCCCTTCGCATGTATGACGCATGGCGTCATGACACCGTGGCGCAAACATACTTCCCATCACGTCACAGTATAAATGACGTCACAAACACGTGACGTCATAGAAGAAATAACTAACAGTTAGGTAGGTAGTGTCGGCCATCAAGCAGATTTTTGGTGCTAAGAGATGTGAATAATGCCAACAAAGAAAAAAAACCCAAAGAAGGCGAGGATGCATCGCGCCTACCAACCCGTCACCCCGGCCAACAACATATATCTGAAACATCGATGGGATCAAGACGTGTTCATAAATCACAGAAAGAAAGTTGATATAGGTAAAATGTTCAACGACAACCAATTTGTGAATAACAGTAAGAAAACTAAAAATATCGGCACGTCAGGCATTATTTTCATTTACAGATATGTAGGCTCGACATGTAAATATCTAAAGTTTTCAATATTTTCGTTTTCAAATTTTGTAAATTGTTTTAAATAAAAAATTTGACTTATTGATCAAAGGCCTATTTGTGATATCTTTTTTTTCCTTGAATGCTCGTGGAAGGTAAGACAGTATCATTAAGCCTGAAAAAAATTGCGTCAAAAGTGTCACGTTTTCAATATCACGAATTATCATCATAATCAGCTGCATCATTTATTTCCTAAGACCCATGAAAATACGTCATACTCTTTAATTATGATGAATGTCTTTCAGCAAAGCCTGTTATTGACAACACCCCACCAAAGACCTACATGCATCTCCATATCAAACTCAAGAAACTGCAGGTATCGCTCTATCATCTAATCTTCAAATTTCTCATTTTATTCGAGAAGAAATTGTTATTTACCAAACTGCAAATTAGAGTTTTGAAAAGGCACAACAAAGGCATGAAAAGAATAATAATCAACTTGCTTATTGTATATATATGTCACTTTTTGTGACAGTTTTTGTGTGAACATTATAAATATTGCTACGTATTAGTATTTCTTCATATTTCGTAGATGTTAAATCATGACTAAAGGTGTTATATGTAAAATTTAAAAAATTAAAAACATATCAATGTCTCGCTAGTTTCAACGTCTAGCTATCGTATAAATGTAAAATATTCTTGTCAACTTGCTCCTACCCCTTTTCTATAGATGGAGGGAGAGCGTCTAGCAATCGTGGAGAGGGACAACCGGATCCTGCTGGAGAAGATGGCGCACATTATGCGTACTGGCGGGTTGGTGGATAACGTCAAACACGACTATGTGCACAAGAGGTGAGCACGGGCTCCATGGGGTTAAAAAGACAGTGCGATCCTGGGATTGTTGTCGAGATGAAATCAGATATTCTCTCCAGTCAAAGTACCCTCTGTCACGTGAAGGCTATATTCGGGTCACCATTCTTGAAACATGCCAGTGCTGAACGTTTAGTTGAAAATCTTAAAATCTGCTCTCTTGTGAAAATATTATGCACATCGCCCGATATCTCCAAATGTGTTTACTTCACGCGCTACTACCGAAAGATTATACACTCATTTATGCAAATGTTGAATGTAATCAAATAGAAAACTCTATTGTTAACAGCACAGTTTGCTTAAAATGATACTCTACTGATAACAATTTACAATTCAATCGTTCAAAATTATTTGGATTGGAACACCGTCCGAAACTCGATCAGTATATATGACTTTGATGGCTATAGAACTATATGAACTACCGGTATAAATAATCCAGAAATCGCTCAGCTTTACATGTAAGATTGGAAAAATAAATAAGGAAACATAATAATGTTAAAATAGCAGTCGCGGTTTCAAGAATGTTGAAATGAAATGGTGAGGGTAGGATTATTCAAATATACTTTTTGATTACTTCACCTTCATTTGTCAACATGCAAAGATAATAATAAAGCAATTGAGGGACTGGGAACTTTAATGAACAATCAAACAGTATACACAATACACAATGTGTAATACCAGCATGCGGTGGTTCACATTGAAATACTGCCTAAATCCCTATGATACTCTGTCACATAAAAACCTTTATAAGGGAAAATATGTAATGTTAAAAGTAGTCATATAATGTACACTACTTTGGCCAATAAAACTATTGGGTGGTTGGGATGGATAACTCATCAGCGTCGGCAAGCGTGCCACCATGCGCGAGTTGCAAGGTCGTCAGAAGGCGTTAAGTATAAGGGAGGTTACTCTTGAAGAAACCATAGTACTAAGTGTAAAGAAGCGTTATAAAATATCAACAATTAGTTCACTCAAAAATTATTTGGATTTTCAAAATAAAACTTTAAAAATCCTAATCACCAGTTTGAACAAGACGAAGCGCCAGAGAGAGCTCCTTCGGATCACGTACGAGAACATGGCCATCTTGAAGAGGATCAACGCCAAGGAGCCGCACTACAACCACGCCAGGTGGAACGCCGAGCATCATGTGAGTAGTGTCTGAAGTATCGTATAATCTCAAGCTATGCCCTTTTCCTTTGATGAAAACAAGAATGAGCCGCAGAAAAACAATACCAAGTAGATACCGAACATCGTGTGTGTTCTTTGTATTATCTCACGCTATATAATGTCTGAAGTATCGTACAATCTCGCGCTTTGCCTTGTTCCTTGAATGAAAACTAGCAGCTAAAACAAGGAGCCGCATTTTAACACTACCAGGTAGAAAACTGAACATCATGTGCGTACTTTGCATAATATCACACTATATCCTGTTACTTGAATCAAAACAAGAACATGTAGCATGTTACAAGGAGGTGGAAAACCGCACATCATGTGAATAACCTTAAATAATGACTGTATGAAGTATCGTATAATCTCACGCTGTTCTTTAAAGGGGCAGTAGCACGTTTTTTGATAATTTTATATTTTAAAATTTTCACTGATAATTGTAAGTTAATGTTAAATGTATTATTTTGACAGTGTAAAAAATCTCATCACACAAGTCAATCACCCCTTGTCAGAGGACAAAGTATGAAGATTTACACAAAATCCATTGGCGGCCATTTTTGTGTGAACACCTTTAATTCATTTTGTGAAAGAAAAAGGAATCGCATGGCTAAACTTTACGTTATATATTTGAATTATTACTGCTCCATTTACTTTAGATACATTGTCTTTCAATTGGAACCATTAATTTTCCTTTTCCTGACATCACCTTATATTCCCCCTAAAAACGTGCTACTGCCCCTTTAAGGAGAGATGGAACCAAGAAATAGAACTCGCTAACTCTAACATTTTACAAAAACATTTTATTAAAGGAATTGTAGGCTACACTTGCTCTTAAATAAAACGAATTCTAAAATATTTTGTTACTTCGTCATATCTCTCCTTGAGTGTGACGGCGAGATATATTAAAATCAAGGAGCCGCGCTTTAAAGAGACACAGAGTATGTTGATAGGATCACATATGTCAAATTTTGAAATCGAGGTTATTACATCGGGAACCACTAACTGTTACTGAAAATAACAAGTTAAAGGTCAATCAGTACATTAGAGCGAAAATACGGCCATTCAAAGTCGGAATTTTGATCGAAAACCGGACAATGTGGCTCGAGTGGCGCGCGCAAATTTGCCAAACGTAATTTTGAAACCTTGTCATAAGCTGACAGGAAGATATATTCGATTTGATAGTGTTTATTAGGTATTGTAACTAATAGGTAGATTAATTGGATGCATAATTTCGAATATTAAACGTATTTGAGATATTTTCTTGATTTTTCCATAAAATCAAGCATTTTAGAGATCTTATGCATAAATGGATATATTTGCAAGTCCAGTGATGAGATATGAACTTCAATCAGCATATAAGATATTTTGTAGCTTATCAAAACCAAATAAAATTTTAAGAAAGATACTCTGTGTCACTTTAACCATACCATTTGCAATGTGAGATTCTTACCATTTTCACTGCATGAAGTGTCATATAATCTCACGGTAAACCCTGTTCTCGGATTCAGACTCAGAAATAGATCGCATTTTATTATTATCTCAAATCAAAGGGACACACTACAACTTTTCAAGAAAGAGCGCAGAACACCATGATTTTAAATATTGAATTTATCCTGATGCTCTTTAAATGTATTCATTCAAAAAAGCTCCTATATTTGAATTTCATTATTAGACGCGTTGTGAAAGCCTAACACACCCACCCGTCTCCACCCGTCTCTCTTTCCTCGTACCCATACCCCCGTACAATCAGAATTAAGTGCTAAAATACTGAACCCTCCTATCTGCTCCCAGGTGAATCAGTCGTACATGATGAACATCTCCAAGTACCCGCATCACTGGCGCGCAGAGCAGGAACAGTACCAGATCAGGAAACAGCAGCAGGCTGCAGCCAATCAGCGCATCAAGGACCAGGTTGGTCAGAGTTTTCTCCCGTTCATTCGCTCTCAGAAAGGAAAGGGGAAATGAACATACCCTGTCTCCCTTTGCACCACTTGCAAAACTAACGTGATTGCATATGAATAGCTATTCTCTAGAAAAACAATTACATAGGATAAAATACAAAGTGTATTTTCATAAACAAATTTAATTACAGAACTAATTAATGATATACATCATAGTTATTATCACGCAGATGTGTTATCCTGACAGGACATAAAGCCTGGCGTCTTCAGCTAATGGTAACAATACGGTCAAGTGGTCTTATTTCCCTTTAATAGTATCTGATTCACTTATTATCTCCTTGAATAATTGCGACGTCCAAATTAAACCTTGATATTCTCTGTCTTATGAGAATCAAGTCGAGAGTTCCCCAATCTGAAATTCGTTCTTGTTGACAAATTATGTAAATGACGTTAAGTTGGGCTAAATCCTATATATGCCGGGTGTATGATAAGACAAATAGACTTAATGTAGTATTAATAGTAACTCTGTAATGACCAATTGTATAACACCGGTCCATACCCGACCGACGTCTAGAGTATGGTATAAATATTATGATGAATCACGCGAAATAGTGAGAGTAGCTTTCTTAAATCATTGATCAGGTATCCCTGATATGTATCGACTGAATGCTGATGTCTGTATATAGTTCGATATAAAGTTACGTTTTATCCATATGTTCGTAGTTCTACCAGGTTATTCCCTTTCTATAGCGTTTAAAGTCAGTATGACTTTGATAAAAGATTCAGAACCTTTGTGTTTATTCGAGAACAAATTCCTCTCTTCGGTTCACTGTCAGTCAATGTTGGGTTTTGACGGTTTTAACTGTTTGTATGTTTCAGGTGTTTACATCAGACAAGATATCTCTGAATAACCAACTTCCCATCATCAACAATCACAAGAACAACAGCAAATAGTTCCATCATGTCGCTCTGGACTGTCTCGTATCCGAAATAAGAAAGTCTTTCTACAACTTTTGTATAATTTTACAATTTTGAAATTTAACTTTTACATTCAACAGCTATAGTGCTTCTATATTCTTATGTACCCTGGTAATAAATTTCTATCAAAATATATTTGTATATGCGTTTTTGTTAAGCGACAGATTGTATTCTGTTGCCGACAAATTATCGATGTTCAAAACGTCATTATTGCACTTGTCTTTCAAGCGTTTGTTATTGTACTCGCGATCACGCCATTGTTGCAGAACGGTGTGTCGTTTCTAATATCTCTTTAGTAATGTTTTTGATAAAATTGATGAAAGTATTTATATCTCAATCGAATTTATGCCATACGACTTTAAGTGAAATTTTGGGGAAAGCAGTGTTGATTCGCCTTCGCTGTCGCTCGGATGATGATGCATTTCACTCACATCTCAAACTTTCTCGGGTAATATGTCATATGTATGAACATGATAGACGATTAAAATAATAGCTCCTTCTTTGATCTTTCGAAACTAATGTGATCTTTATTTTTTTAAGTTCACGATAGCTTTAAGGGTACTTCATCGACGTTTTGACGTTCAATTAAAAAAAGACACCATCGAGGACATCCTAAAACAATTTTAATACACAGTTGTTTATTTGCAGATGCTATTTCCAGTGATAATTTAAATTTTTGTTGAAGTCGTCCGCATACTTGACTCAATTATGGGATATTTACCTTGTATGCCTTTCTTAGTTGTTGTTTTGCATTTTGCAAACCCATATAATATGAGGTCAAAAAAAGAACGAGCACAAGCAGAGCTTATAGAGGATATCATATGACTCTACGAGTGTGAATTTTTTTATTACCCGAGCGAGAGCGAGTGTTATACACAATTTGTCCAGTTTCGTAAAAGTCATATGGCACACTTCCGAGGGTAATAATTTCTTTATTACCGATTCTTTTTCGTTTTACCATCTTAGAAATATCCAAGAAACTGGCCGCTTCCTTGCGTCTGCCGGCTACAGTGACGTCACGAACAATGGTGTTATGACGACACAGGCGAAAAAATTCAGGAACTCGCGCTACAACAATCATTGCTAGGCAAACGTGATATGTGCACTAGTGCTCTATTGAAAATATTTCACCACCTATTTCAACCATATGGGTATTAAATATAAGTATCCATCGCAATGAAACTTGGTACTGGTATGACAACCCTTTTTTAAATAATGAAACACAACGAATAATTCATTTTTATTATGACAATCTATTAACTTTATGAAAACAAGGATAAAGATACTAACACAGTATCACAGAGAATATTTTCAAGCATTGCCAAATGCCAATTGTGGACTGTTTATAAAAAGTAATGTATTTAGATGAGTAATACATTTTCTTTTCATTCAGTAACATTAAGTCAATTATTTCATAAGAATTGCTATTAAATTTCTCTGTTTTACAACAATTTTGAGAGTATTTAACATAGCTAAGAACGTTTTGTACATCTAACAACATGACTTCTATACGAATCTGCAAACGTAAGATATGAAGATGCTTATAAAAAAATAAATAAACAATCTGAATGCTCCCCCATTAACGATATTTGAGAATATATATACCATATCATTTGGAGCTATATCTTTACTGATTTTTATCAATTTAATAAAATCGTTCGATTATGATGCTCAAAGCGTGGAATGTAACAGTTTGTGCTAGCTCATTGTGATATACAAAACTCACTCTTTTTCATTGTGCTAAGTAATTGTAAAAATTGAATAAAATGACGAACAAAAAGAACATTTTTATTATGTACGGAATAGAATTAAATAACATAAATGCAGTTTCTACATTAGATATAAAACCCCGCATACTTTAAGGCATAAGAATGATAAGCATGAAAATAAACATTAGATAATATGAATTGCTTCAGTTTTATTCTGCATAAGGTTCATTGTAACCTTAGGATATGTTTAAATTGACCTTCTAAGTCAGCATTTAGCACTCAAAACATATAAGGGGAGATAACTCAGCCATTCACACCAAAGGGGAGGTCACTCTAATGTTAACAGCACTGAAGAAAAAGCGTTGCTATCAAAAGTTCAAACAATAGTGTGTCCATTCCCTCTTCAGTCCGTTTGAATCGCCGTAATATCTTATGTTGGATTACGTTTGCGTCCGTCTTAATGGCGGTTCAAAAGCTGTGTGAAACAGCCAGTTCCGCTCCCATAGGGTTGACCTTTTATTCAGAGCTGAAAAGATCCTTCTCCGATAATATTCTCTCAATTAGACGCTAAGAGGGATCTGCTAGTCCTTGCGAGAAAAAGTCACCCTTCTCACCAATGATAAAGTTGTCAATATTGTTCAACATTTGTTTATCTATTGTCACTGCCAACCAAAATCACCACAGTGAACGCTCAAATGTCTCACTTATACAAGTACTGCATTTCAAGTGCCGCCTCATATTCCCGCGCTTTTAGTCGCAACGACGTCAAACTGTCAGCTCGCCTCCCATTGGCTGGAGGAGTGGTAAGGCATGTTGGGTAATAGAAAAACGGCGGGAACCCAAATGAAGGCTGGAGCAGCGCATAAGGCGGAGGAACTATACTGAGAGGCGGCGACTTCTCGGCATCGGATGATTCGTCACCAGATTTTTCACCCATCTTGAATTTCCGAGGAGACTTCTGAAAATAGGATGACAGGTTCATGAGTGATGAACAAAAATAAAATAACTCATTCTCTTATTAATTCCAAAATAATTGGTAACATTATCTAATAAACTTCGGCGAGTCCCAAAAACAAAAACAAATGTCGATAATATCAGAGACATTATATAACACTGTATTTCAAGTCTCTGATAATATGAACAAATTTCTCAACATATGGAATTGTAAAGCCTACTAGCGGTAACATAAATCCTTAGTTTGTGTTGATAGATACTCCCTAAAAATTCATATGTTCCCTGTATTCAACCAGCTTCTGGTATCTTGAGCTATACAAGCGTAACGTAATATCTATCTTTTAACTTCCATCATGTTTTTATAAAAGTGTTAGCCATCATGTTCTACCTCGGGTACATACCTGTTCCTCATCCACCCGGATGACCGTCTTGGGTGCGGGTACAAAGTCCACTTCCTTCAGGTCCTGTAGACCTCCGAAGTTTCCCAGCTTCTCGTGCTTCCGCCACTTGGCGCGTCGGTTCTGGAACCAGATCTGGAACAAACAGAGGAGACGTTAAATCAGAACGTTGAGAATAACGATGTGGTTGTGCAGTTCTGGGACCAGATCTCGAACAAACCGAAGGACAAGTTGAAGGGTAGGGTTGTGTAGTTCTGGAACCAGATCTGAAATAAACCGAAGGATAAGCTGAATGATAATTTCCAGAACGAAGGGTAGGGTTATGCAGTTATGTTACCAGATCTGGAATAACCTGAAGGATAAGCTGAATGATAATTTCCAGAACGAAGGGAAGGGTTGTGCAGTTATGTAACCAGATCTGGAATAAACCGAAGGATAAGCTGAATGATAACTTCCAGAACGAAGGGTAGGGTTGTACAGTTCTGGACCCAGATCAGGAACAAACAGGGAAGGGTTTTGCAGCTATGGAACCCGACTAAGAATAAGAAGTTGAATGAGATTTTTTAAGAACGAAAGGGTAGGGTTGTGCACTTCTAGAATAAACAGAACCGGATGCTGGGTAATGTAGTGCGGCAGGAGCTTGGGGTTCCAGGAGACGAAAAGATCGGGAGAGGGAGTTGCAGGACGATACCCAGAATGCAAGGAAGGAACTTCAGCAATAAATAGAGAACAGATGAAGGAACCAAGGAACCAACATGTGTCTTAACCTGAAATGCAGAATATCTGCAAATTTCGTGAATACATGTTTTACTGTAGACGATTTTATAAAATGCTTACAACTGGTGGTAAGGCTACAATTAAAATCGCTTATGTTTAACACAAATGGGCTACATTGCCTACAACTTATTTTACAATTGACCGATTTGTGGAACGGTTAAATTTCAAAATCGTCAAGGACGACTTTTACACATACTTATAGCATCGAAACTTCCGTCGTGCTCTGTGCAAGTTCTGAATCTATGTTTTAATGTGAGAGAACACACTTTGAGAGTCTGGAACTCCCCCGAAGCAACCAAAGATTTATTCTACGAGACGAAGTCAGAAGACGTTTATATTCTCATTTTGCAACTTGTGTTCTTTCTATTCTCACCCCTGATTTAAAGATTTACCTTGCAACTTGTGTTCTGCTTGTGCGGGTTCATATTGTTTAAATGGTTAGCCTGAATGACCCTCATACATTTTTTTTCATTTTGAGATAAATCGCAATGTAAAAATCAATCTTGCAATATGTATTCTGTTTCTATGTGCCTATACTGATTGAATGTTACGGCTGAGGTGAAATGATTAGAAGATAAATAGTTGCGTTTGTAAAATTTCCGGGATTCATTGTTATTCAACACCCGCAAATTTAGTTTAAAACCGACGGCGTTAGCCGGAGGTTTTAAACGCTTAAATTTGCGGGTGTTGAATAACAATGAATCCCGGAAATTTTACAAACGCAACTATTTATCGATATTGTAACATGACCGTTAGTTATAAGCATTTTAAGAGCGAACTCAATTTTTGCGTAGGGAACTCTGAGTTGAAAGGATCTAACGACTGATCCATTATTGTTATAGGTGTTCGCAGCTTTAAAGAAGAAGGAACTCCCAGTGTTATAGACATTCAAATAGTGTTCTAATATTGCAAACCAGTTGCACTCATAACGGTGAGATCATATAGTTTTCACTGTGAAATTTAAGATAGAAAAAAACAGTTATATAATTCATGAACCAACAGGAACAAACCCGACTGAACAAATATCTTAAACTCGCCCAGACCATTGTGACGATGACGCGATCATTATGACGTCATAACCGTTGGCCTTTGTGACGTCGTGCCATGGGAACGGCATTCGAAAGAAACCGGCCGCATGGCTCAAGGCGGCAAATTAGGAGAAACTTAGCCAATTAAGAAAGTTTGGTTACATAAAACCAAAGCAAATAGAAAAGGATTTTTGGCATCTACGGGAATGCGCAAGTTAGAAAATGACAGCAACAACAGTAAAATGTAAATCGGTCACGAATATTGGGAGAATCAGAACATTTTAATGTTGAGGTGGACCAAATAATGTATCCTTTCGCGGTGATTCGCCTCAGCCAATTTGCGGGTGTTCATTGCCATTTAACACTGGCAAATTCTTCAAATCAACCAATCAGAAACGAGTATTTACAGAAGTCATGTTACAATTAAGTTTCAACCCTGATACATTTCCGCATGAGATAACCCACACTGTAGAGAGGTGAGACCCACCTGGACGCGTTCCTCGGAGAGTCCCGTCTTCCTGGAGAGCTCGTCCCGCGTGTTGATGTCCGGGTAGTGAGTTATCTGGAACACCTGCTCCAGGGACTTTAGCTGTTCAGAGGTGAAGGTCGTCCGGAACCGCCGCTTCTTGGACACTGGGCCTTCCGAGCCTGTTGGAGGGATAGAATAATATAGTATTTATCTCTCACAAATAATTTCAGATTTATGCTGGTCAGAGGTGCAGACGGTCAAAAACAAAATAAATTATTACTGGGTTCAACAAGCCTCCAAAGGGTACATATTCAACTACTCGGAAATGAAGGTCGTCCGCAACCGGCTCTTCTTGGACGCTGTGAGATAGGGACCTGATTGAGGGATAGAAAAATATTTATTTCTCACAAATAAGATTAAAGGAGTTGAGGAGATCCGAGGCTTCTTTGACAATGGAACTTCCGGACCTGATGGAGGGATGGGAAAAATAGAAATTATAGGTAAAGATTGTCCGGAACTGAATCTTCTTTGAAACTGGACCATCGGGACATGCAGTAAGGATTGACACAAAAAAAGAACCTTAGAACCTTAGAACCTTAGAACCTTAGAACCTTAGAACCTTAGAACAAAGGCGGCGCAAGAATTGATAAATATGGGTCTCTGAAAGGTTAATATTTGAGCCGCTAAGGATGAAGGGCGCTGACACTGAACGATTCGAAAGATGTGAAGATTTGAAATAGGAGATGTTTCGGGCATCTCTCACAAATGTGTCCGGTTTCAGCTGCTCAGAGGTAAAGGTCATAGGGTCCTATGTCTTACCCGCTGGACTTTCTGGACCAGTTGGAGGGATGGATGGACAAATTATGAAATAGTTGGTCAGTGTCCAAACGATAGGACATGCCTTCAGATCCCAACAGTTCTATAATACCACAGTGTAAAGCGCATTTGAGTAACATTTGAGATGACAGAAGAGACGAAGGACAAATAGAAAAATAGTCCACAATGCGTACCACTTTCAGAAGACCGTTTTGTCTCCCTGCCCATCTGCTGTTCCCCAAAGTCTCTTCCAGGAGAAGTCTCAGTCTGATGAGGGGAGGCCCTGTCTCTGTTGATGCGCAGATCCGAGCCAACCCTTGGGACAGTGATGACATCACAAGCTCCAGAGATGACGTCATTGTATGATGTATCGGAACTTCCGGTGTTGACCGAGTCGGAATCTAGAAGAACAAGAGAAAATTCCCTATTGAATATGGTGTGTAAGAGGGAGATAAAAGAGGTTCAATTTCCTTGAATGTCTCTTTGGCACAAATAGAAAAACAGTTGGTCATCTCAGGTCATTTGTATGCATACCGGTGTTAAAGAATAGCCAAATATGTCCTTTAGAAATGACGAAACGGAATACCCTTTGAAAGACCTCACCTGTTACCCAATAAGAATCAATTGAATATGTATATTGAATATGTATATATTTCATGTGGCGCTGCATGTCATTATCAAGTTTCAATATTGAATGTACCGGGTATAATGGCACGTACAATACGCGGGTTGCCCCCAACACATTCAAAAAGGGTTCTGTATTCGGTTCTCAATCTTCTCAATCATACAAACGCTTCGAGCTACACTTAAACTATTCAGTCACAGGAAACCTATTTCATTTCGAATGTTCAATATCGAGTTGTTCCTTAATTATTAGACACCTTTTATCAGGTGGTTACAAAATGTTACAGAAAGTTGCGAAATGTTCAAGAGACTAAAGACGCTTCAGGAGCCGTGACTAAAGACTCAATACCCTAAACTGATTAGAGTTATCTCCCCTTATGCACTTGATGACTCTTATCAGCTTGTTGAACTATTAACCAACAATAAGAATTTAAATTTGATTAACTGAGACCCATGAAGTATCTCATATACCAGACAAGCCGAGACAATGTGGACGTATCTATCTCATAACGCTATCCCCCTAATCCCCCTAGACTATTCCGATAATCCACTAGGTTGGCTTAATCCAAACTCAAACAGACTTCAGAGGAACTGTAGATTTACACGTATTCGACAAGCGGAGGTCAGCCATGTTAATTCGTGCGTTCTTTCATACCTTATGTTTATGTATCCCTTGATTGGTTGATTGATGAAGATTTGCCCTAATAATATAGTTCAGCCTTGCCAAATTCTCCGATTTATTGATGACATCTGAATGCATCATTCGTCATGTTGTTACTGGAGATTAATATGGAAGTGAACCTATTGGTAGTACTCTCTATTAAAGACCTTCAATCTGTGTCTGTGGGATATGCTCTGATCTCTACCAATATGTAGAGATTTTACTATGGGTAATGAGAGAAACCATAAATGATAGCGGACCTTTTGAAATTGGATTACTTATGTTTGTCAATTTGGAGGTTTCAGCTACTGCGTTATGAGAACCTCGTCGGTGGTTTAAAGGCTCGGGAAAGGGGTTAATAAATAGCAAATAAATATAAATTGTTTTTACATATTGTACTAGTTTCCTGGAGTACGTGTAACTAGTTTAAGAAGTTTCTCTTACAGCAAATTTATATACATTTTAAACACATGTACTGATGACATATCTTGTCTTACATGAGTTCATTTATCTTTTTTTCTAATAACCAGAGCCCGTCCTTTGTGTTAAAAACTTGGGAACAATACAAAGCTTGTGTCATTATTAACTGTCATTGAAGAAACTCTAGTGACTAAATATTAAATGTCATTTTTTGCGATAAACGTGTTGGTAAATTCTATGATATGATTCATCAATTTCAGAACTATAATTCTCACACACAAAATAAACAACGTATAAAATTTTGATCATTTGCATCCTGTTTAATTCGCATGTTAATTGTTGGTGTTGTGTTCAAGCAACCTGATCAATGAATTTAATGTAAAGGCTATGTATCCTTAAAGTTATTCTAGCCAAAATGTTCTTAATTCATGGCTACCTAGAATGTGTATATATTTTTCTGAACAAAACTTCTTGATGCTTAATGTTTTGTGAGGAGTATGAAGCCATGCATTTGCTGACAGTTATACGGGCGATGTTCGAAAATTTAGGGGGAAATATCGCACTACTATACAAATACGTTCAAAATTGTTACTATGTCGACGTTTTTTTATTTTATCGCTAGTAATAACTAAGCTATTCTCAGCAAACACCACCACACTCACTCATTGTTATTTAAGAAATGAAATCCAACTATAAAATCTATGATATAAGAATTGGAATCCAACTAAAATCTGTGATATAAGAAATGAAATCAAACTACGATCTATGATATAACAGTCGTCTGGGCGTCTCTGAACATGACATTGACAAGAACATGTAGATATCCTAATCTCTGCGAGCTAGCCCGTATTTAATTCACACCTGATAGAGAGTCAACAGTTCGACTTAAATGGACTCGTAGCTTATGTGAATACCACAATATGTTTCTGTTTTCATTATCTCGTTATTAGAGCGATTATCTCGGCCTGTCCAATCAAACCCTTGGAAGATTTAAGGAATCTTTTGCGTTTCTATGAACCCGTCTGCTCCTCTTTCATCCGGGTCATTCGTCAATCCGCCATCTTGGATTTCACGTCGCCAGAACCGCTTCAAAGACAGAGCCTAGTTTATGAGTTAAAGATTTAGATTGGCGATTGCTTTTTGTCCGATGATCAAAGAAAGTTCTAATTTAATTACAAAATTCGGGACTGAAACTTATCATAAACATGTCATAATTTTGATAAAAGGGAAAATATTCCGAACAATCGGTGACCGCTTCACGGCTCAGGGTAACCAAGCAGCGTGTTAGTTTCGAACCCGATAGATTTAATCCTTGCAAATAGAAACCTTCATTGAGGCTATAAAGCTTTCGCCTCGTCTCTTATCTCAATTTGGAGTTAGATTTATTCTTTGTTTAAAAATTCCTCCTTTGATTTTGAGCGGAGCGAGCTATTTGGGTACGGTGGGAAACCTTGCTGTTAACTTGGCATTTTGCGAAGCTATGTTGACATTGTTTGATTTAGAGCAGTAATAATTGTGATAACCGTTCATAGGCCGTACCTTTACCTTTTGAATAACGCTTATGGGTCAACACACGATAAAGCCCCTGAACAAGCTGGGCTCAATCATAGGATAAACACTGTTATAGGAGAAATCCAACACTTCAACTGTGACTTAAAAAATAAAAGACCTGGAGTGTTTTGAGACCAAACCCTTGAACTACGGATATACCTTGTCGTAGAGTAGTAGTGAGATGGAATATCTCATAACACAGCTTGTTTCCGTGCTCGCATCTCAAGGGGTTGTTGGTATCAAGATATTAATGCAGGATATTAACTACAAATGACTATGCTCCTACAAATAAATCCAAACAAAGGGTTTTTAGAGAATTATGGTACTTTGGTGCTATAGCAAAAGTGAATCTTCAAGTATGGTACTCTGCATTGCCGAGACCATGTCATGACGTCATCGTGTATCAAGACGATGTCAAACTTTTTAGACCAAAGAAATTTGCTTTTATTGTTTTCTCGTTTGACAGTTTTATCTATTTAAAGATAGTGTATACTTTACGTATAGGCACAAACAGCGATCAATAGTGTTTTCTATAATGTATTTTAACGCTATAGCCCTTTCATACCTAACATTGTGAGCATGATAGGATCTAACTTAGACCAAACAATTAGGCAAAAAAGGGACACATAGCACGTAATTTCCTGAAACAAAACCTGAAAATGATGTTGTTAATTTGTTGCTGCTGTAGAGTGTCAAATTTGAGTCAAATCTTATGAAAAAATCTACTCTATTCAAAGTGGAACTTTCCTTTTTATTATATGACAGCAATGAAATACTTGGTTTAATCAGTGAAATAAACTATCAGGCTACAGTGACGTATACTATATTTTCACTGTGACAAGTGAAACTTGATTAAATAAAGCTGGTATTTGGAAAACGACATTAAATTTCCTCTATATCTCAGACCATTAAACCAATGGAAAAGCGAACATAGAAGTGTTATCCCCAATACCATTATCGTTATAAATATCTATTTGGTAACACATAAGACGTGTCACATTTTGCATATATATTCATATGCACGTATGAATATCCCTTATTTACCCTTACACAAGAGCATTGTTCCAGTGTTAGTTTAAAAATATTTCTATGCCCATGTTAACTTATGATAGTTATCTAAGGATGCACTCAGTACAGAATACGTCTTCAAATTCCGTTTCGCATGGCTGTCGGTTTTACGTTTTTCTAAGCTTCGGCAATTCCCGGAATTTTCGATTCGCAGCAATCATTTTCCTTATTACATCATCGGAATGAATGTATCTCAATGCGTTGGTACTAAACCTACTTTTTAACATGATGTTAAAGAATACTGAAAGGAGAAACTAGTGTTATCGTTAGTGAAGAAACTGCAAAAATGGAAATCCTGAACCAAATTCCGAAAACATCGCTTGCGATACTAAGCCACGAGACAAAAGTCTTTGTTCTTCCCTGTCCAAGACAACCTATCGTTCAATACAAACGACCCAAATGCTCACATATGATGTTCTGTAAATTTGCGTTGCCTGCGACGTCATAAAACTATTGTTAGTGACGACACGTCTATATAACAGGCCATCGAAAGAATAGTGGATCGTCTTTAATGAAGTGAATGCGAAGCATGACGTTTATTTCAGCAGTGCATCATTCAAATCGGCTTTAACAACTAAATCAATCTTTGAAATACAATAATTTTACGAAGGACTTAGTCTGTCTAACAGCCCCCGAAACAAAATATCTTTAAAGACCCGCACAAGTCCATATTATTGTAGCAAGTCTAGCTCTCTGCAGTGGGCTCCTTTCAATTTTAATAGTAGAAAGCTGCATTTAATGTGTATTTTCATTTCAGAGACTGAAATTTAGTCTATACGAAGGACTGTAAAACCCCATAGAGAACGTCAGTACAAAAATAATCACAAACAAAACTACAATATTAACAAACAAACTAACCAACGACAAAAACTATAGCTTGTATTTTACAAGTCTCATGTCGCCATTGTTACTGCATTACCATGGAGGTGAGAGGTAAGTCGCCCGGAAAGAACTATCGACCCAGGTAATCAGTGCCGCTAATTAATTATCCCTTCCGTACCTATTTCATTGCGCTGATCGGCGTCTAATTGACGTATATCGATTATCTCCCTTGTCCCACGCCGTACTGTCATTTCCGGTGCAAGCCAAATTAATTTGTCATCAAGATTTCCGCTGTATTATTTGTCAGTCAAGAGAACACTTGCGGATTATTAGGCCCACATTATCAATCCGACCGGCAGGGGCAGATAACTCTGGCACTAGAAGTCTTTGACAGGCGCAGCCTATAAGTTACTGCAGTTAACTTCAACAGGGTTAGATCGATAGCGATTTAACAAAATCTATGTATGGGATAATACACGTCATGGAGATTATAGTAGGTTACCCTAATGAAAAAAAAAGGGGGGGAACAAGCCCGAGGACAGACCAAATATGTTTGAATTTCCATTATATTTATTCAGTTCTTGAAGTTATTTACTTCTTGATATATAATCCAGATCCATACGTTATCGATAGAACCCAAACAACCAAACAACAAAACAACTTATTACCATGTGAGAAACTCTATTCGTAAAGCAAAAACTCTAATAACAAAATCAAAACAAAACAACAAAGAAGTTGACTATCCATCAAAGTGCCCTTCACCAAGCAACAACAACTTCTATTCACTGCCGACAGATATTTGTAATAGGGCATGTACAGTTGGGATCGAATCAATACTCTTTAACACACACATAACTTAGTCACTTACCTCTTTAACTTAGGAGTTGCATTTGATTTAGTAATTTAGGCCTCGGTCTATTCACGAGAAGGACAAATCCCCAAAAGCCTACCAGTTCACAAAACAACTTAAACTTGAATTAGCTATGAACTTGGTATTATTAATGAATAACGTTAATTAAGTAATAATGTGTAAAACCAATTAACGTGAATGAATATGAAAACTTACGTATTCATCAAGGAGCAAAATAACATCAATAATTTATCGGTCACAGCTGAAAAGGTGTACATTTTAGACAAGAAAGAAAATAAATTAGTTTCCAAGTCAACTTTTGTAAAAATCGTTAAATCGTCCAAAGAAAAAACGTTATTCTCGTTTGCTAATGAACCCTGCACTATATTATGTCTCAAAGCATAACGGAAGCCGTCCAGGACACATGACGTGTTATCACTCAACTAATTAGGAGATACTATTAGCAATAAAACATCTCAAATGCAAGGTGTTCAAATATACCTAATGTAACCACATAAATATTTGATTGCGCTCAAACACCGTATCGTCTCAATTATAACGCCTTACTTGACTTAAAAGCCGTGTGGATACTCTTGAAGCGCTTAATTTGTCATTTTATCAATACAGTTGATACGAATACTATACATGTATTTAGATTACGTCATAGCAGGTTTTGAGCAAATTCATTAAAGAAAAGACAATATGAAATGCACATAATTCAATTTCTGAAGGATCTCTCGGAAAAGGAAAAAATGTTTAATTGTTTTATTTGAAAATATATAACATCTTAATGAATGCATAAGTTTGGAAAATATCTGTGACACATTTGCATTCGACAACAGGAAAAGTGGAACGTCAACAATAAACAAAGTTTTTAATAAGATAGTTATTATTCTGTTGAAAGGGATATATGAAAAATGATAAGGTGAAACTAATGAACAAGAGAGAATGAAGTTATTGGCAACATCGTACGTAGAAATAGTTATTTCATAATAATATTTCACACAAAAATAAACTACTAACGATAAGTAGAGGTTCAGATTATCATTTGACGTTTCCATTTTATACAAACGTAAAGTATGTTCATATATTCGAAAGGAATTTTTCAACTCTTACTTGATCTTAATTTTCTTGATTATATAAATTATATTTCAAATAAAAAAATGTAAATTTTAGAGATATACGATATGCGATAGATGATGTTTTGTTTCGATTTAAGAAGTTCCAATGTTAATTAAATAATTTGATTTGTCCAAACATTATTGTCATATTTTAATAAAGACGAATGTTGATTAAGCTCTCAAGGAGTTAGATATAGCAGAAACAACGTTCCCATGAGCCTATTAATTCTTATCTTGTTGAGAAGATCGATGAAGAAAAACAATGCCTTTGAAAGAAAACCTAAACAATACTTGTAAATATCAATAGGTCCTTAAGGACAAAATGTGTTAAAATACATCACTCAAACTAATAAATCATTGTCTAACAAAATATATTGTATAAAAAGAAAATTTGCACATAATAAATGTAATCATGTTTAGTAAGAATTGAACTTAATAAGGTCAGTTTAAGTCAATTGTTTCATGAAAAAATGAGAAGATAATCTATCTGCAAACATTCTTTGTAATACAACCCTTTGTGAAGGATGACTCAATGTTATAACCCTTTATGTACACTACTTCACAATGAAGAAGCTTTGTTTAAAGTAAAGTAAAACAAATTAGAAACTCGGCGTGTCAGATAAAAAGGAATCGTATCTGTTGTAATCAAATAAATTCTCCATCAAAGGTACTTTATCAATATGTACAAAACCATCGCTGGAGATAAGATTTGAAAGTTGTATCATTTCAAAACCCACAGTGCAAATCCGTGATTTAACATTATTGCATACCCCAGACTACAATACTCGTAAAACAAACATGTGTCAAATTTGACAACCTCAAACAAATGTTTCAATCAAAATGTGAGATTATCAATGTAATGAAAGGATTATTTATTGCAACAGGAAATAACTTTATTGTCTAATTTGTTATCGAATGCAGCCTTTTTACACAATTTGTTGATATGAACTTGTCATGTTGCTTACTTTTGTCTTTTACTGGGTTCATGTAAACAGATAATGTAACTTCGACACTTTCGTACCAAAATTGAATTTAATCTGTACATAAAATTTAGAAGGAATGAGTAATATGACAAAAGTTCATTATTTGTGGAAACTCAAACTTATTGGAACAAGAATTGAAATTATTTACTTTTTGAAGACGATGTACTTTCTGACACCTCATAAAGGAGAAGGTTACCTAAGTTTGAGAACTTGTTCCCCATCCCTTTCTGAATGAATAAAATATTTTCAAATTTAAAAATCACTTTACTTAATGGTAAACACGATCTCATTCATCCAAGAAACATAAATAACTAAACTGCTTTGAATGCATCAACAACAAAGATGCTTTCGAGACGTATTTTATGGATTACAGCTTCTTTATCGATTTCTCAGGACGTTTCTTGGTTCTTTTTGTCGAATGATGATGAGGTATACAGTATGGTATTTATATGCATAGATCTACATGAAGATAGATACATATTTTCACTCACGTTACCATTTCTAGAACCGTAAGTTGATATTCTAAAAGAACAAATTTATATTAATTAAGGTGGTTAATAGTTGCTCTGGACCTTATATTAGCTACAAGATTAAACTAATTAAATTATTAAATACACTTGAAGTCAAAGTGGTGTAAAGTTATGCAGTAAGCTTACAGAACAGGCGGACCTGTACTTATGAATATTTCACTGGTAAGCATATACATCCTGTTGATTTACACAATATCATAATTCTAAACTTTCATTTGTTTTTAATATCATATTGATGCATCGAATTTGAAAGGTGAAAGATACAAAATATAATTTTGAGATATATGTGTTTAAGGATTTATGTTGCATTTTTAGCGTTTTCCCATTAAACAACTATTGCAAATGTTCCAAATGGAAATAATTTCTTCTTGTTCTATAGCTATTTGTTTTCAGAAATAAAACTTACATTGAATTTCATAGTTTATTCTATATAAGTCAAAATAAATAGTAATCATACAAAATTGCTGTAAACACCTATACATGAACATAATTTTTGCAAATTGGCGTTCTTTAAAAAATGTTAAGTTCTATTTTAGAAATTACAATTTTAGTTGTTAGTTATAAGTAACAATAAACTCGTGTGCTTTAGACAGACTTGTGTATGGATGTCAATAGATCCCATAATCTAAAAAGTCCGATATTTACTGTTTCACTATTTTTCAAATATATAAATACAACAGTAATTTTTTCTATTCCACTTTCACCTTAAAACTTGTAATATCAAAATATTTTGTTCTATGGAAGTCTCTAAGTTTATATTGTTAATAAATACTAAATTAATATTTTCAAATACATATTTTTCCGTCGCGTGTAATGGTTGAACTTCATCCAAAAATATTTTCATAAATGTGGCGTAGTGATATTATGAAACGTAATGACAAGATCTATTGACGAACAATCAAAAACTTAACCTATACTTACTTATCATTTTGATAATTTCTATGCAAAAATCAGAATGAAGTTACCATACCATACAACATTATATTTTATCACTTTATTTATTTTCATAGTTTTGTAACAGATATGAGCTACATGTATATAAACATTTTCAAAAGTATCATCATTTGTTTGCATGGTATACCATCAATCTATAGCAATAGAAATAACTCTCAGTTATCACAATTGGTTTTTACGGTATACACTTTCATATAGTAGAAGAATAGGAAGGAATTTAAGTAAAAGGACCGTGACATGAAGACCAAAATGACATCAATTTTTCGTATTAACATTCGGTGTAGAGTAACTGTTTACTTACATTATATGTTTCTTGTAGAACTGATTCCAGGCCCTTTATGTGAGGTTTTTTGGTTTGGCATTAGAGGTGTAAATGAAATGTTTTGTAACAATAAAAATCAAATTACGACGTCATTTTGTTTTTCTTTGTAACCGAAAAATAACATTTTGATTCAAACTGACATCAGTTTTACTTTTGATCCAGTCAAAATAGTGATGCCACCATACAACATTATTATATCATTTTCATACTCTTTTTCATGAAATGACTATGTATATCATTCTCTATCGAGAGATACCATGCAATGACTATGTCCTACGCTGTATTGGAGACATTCCTAGATTACTGGGGTGACGTTCTTTATATGAATCAACTCAGTGAGATCTTATCGCTGCATTATAGCGTTATCTGTAAAAGCTCATTGTAAACAATCGTTGGAGATGCACACCAATAGATGAAATTGTGTGATGAGTGAAAGATAGACTGAAGAATGGATTAGTGGATGAATGAAAGAGTGGAATAGTGAATGAATGAAAGAGTGAATAGGTGAATGAATGTGAGAGTGAAATGCTAGATGCATGGTTTTGTAAATGCACGAATGAAATGAAGATTTCGAGGATGATTGAAATAGTGAAATGCTAGATTCATGATTTGATGATGGCCTTAAAAATGTAAGATTTGATTGAAGATTGAAAGAGTAAATTCTAGATTTATGGCTTGGAAAATAAAATGAAAGATTTTAAATGCATGAATGAATTAATAAATGAATGAATGAATGAATGATAAAAAAAATATATGTCAGTTTTGCAAATGTCGATTTTATCCGTATACTTTGTTTCTTAAAAGCTTATTTTGGTTAATCAAAGCATGAAACATAAACTATGTTTTGTATATTTCCTACTTTTTAAAAGTAATTGATTGCTGCTTGTTGTCAAATTTGTCAATAAATGCGTTGAAAAAATAAATCATGAATAGCAAAAAAATATTTAAGGTGAATCGATAGATTAATTGATGAGTATTTCAAACAAGGGAAGCTTAATGACGTTGGCCTGAACTAATGAACTTGAATAATATAAATAAATTACACACACAAAAGAGAATTCTAATAATGATGAGTGCTTGTTATGCCCTTATTATATGGTGCATGAGCAGAATGATGAAAATACTTTACGTGTAAATTATAATATTTTTTTCATTATGACTATTAATGCGATTCCGAAATGATAAAAAGAGAGTTCATAGTATATGTTTGACTGAATGACCTTGCATTTCGGTTTTATTTTTTAATCTAAAGCACTAAATACATTTCTTATCAATATTCATTCTTAAAATACCAAAACAGCAATATATAGTTTACATAGAAGAACACGTTCTGTTATATTTTCATTATTTGAGAAATAAAGTATGCTTATCGTAAAATAGCTGTGCTGAGGTTTTAAGCTATCAAAACCAGATACCATAGGTAACATTTCACAAAACAGTGTTACCGCACATATTTGAATATGGTTTGTCGATATGGATATCATATTCAGATTTGATTTATGATTCCTTCAAAAGTAAAGCACTTGAAAGGATGACTCATGATGTATACGCCATGTACATCTCGAAAGTACATTTTTTACAATGTGTTTCAACATAAATTAGCGTCCAAATACACTTCAAAATATTAGTTTCTCATCGTGTCAAATCTTGTACTATTGAAACATAGTTAAAACTATCTCAGAAGCAGTTTAAAAGTTTATGACATACTTTAACTTTAACACAAGTCATCGAAGTAGATATATCGGTAACTCTAGTATAATTCAGAAGACTTTTAACCTTTAAAAACGTCCTTATAACTGAACTCTTTAACATATGTAACAGTGATATATACGTTACTGCAGCAATATTCAGAAGGCTTTTTAAACGTTTACAACGTCATTAAGTCAAACACATGCAAATGTCACACTTTGAAGAGATTGTTAAACTCACCTGTTCTCTAAGGAGTAGGTAAAGGGTTACAAATGATATCTCAGGGGGGAGAGGGGACTGTTATGTCATAAAGTAGCTTTAAGTGGCAGAAACGGTAGCAGACATGAGTCAATTTGAGTGTACTAAGAAACAGTTACTGTAAAAGGGTACTCGTTCTCGTAAGGTTGAAGAAAAACGATTAAGGTATTTCTTTAAAACAAGTTTATGATATGTCACCATTTACGTCTATGACCAATGTTTTTTAATTATATATAGATAGTAGAGATAGTATCGATTTAATCAAAATGTTAAATTGTTTCATCTTATTATATTGACTTTGATATCAATTATCTAAAATATGATATATGTCTGTATATTTAATATAATCGTCTGAAGAGTTTCCTTGTGGATAATTTAACTTACAGTTCCACTGCCTTGTTAAACGATGAACAAGAGAAGTTCATGTGTTTCAAACACGAAATCTTGCTAAAATATTGCAAGAGAAATAATGGTTAATTCTCTAGAAAATATTTTTTAAGAACCGAGCACTCATAATATATTTTTACATGGCAATGCATATATAATTGGGATTTCATAAAAAAAAACTAAACTATTTCATTTCTATATGTTTAAAACTACATTAAGCACATAACTAAATTAAATAGATGACGATACTAGAGGTAATACATAACGTTAAGGAGAAAACTAATCATTACTAAATATTCATCATAATATCTATGAATAAGCAAAAAACTAATGAAAGCCTTATGTTATGACTTCAGAAAGTAAAATAACACGTGTATTATACGGTAATCAATTAATATTTTTCTAATGACTTTTTTCTTTTCATTAGGAAATAATTTTGTCATTAAAGCGTTACAAATGAATCATTGAATGTTTTATTTTTTATTCCTTTTGTGACTCCTTGTTTTCGAATCCTGTTATTGTGCTCCAAATAATTGTTATTTATCACGATAGAATTATTTCTTGCAGATAAAATCTGACACGACAGGGAACAACATTTTTAAAGTACCGGATTTATAAACAATGCCACGAAACTAGGCCATAATTGTATTGTTTCTATTACTGTTTAATTGACTGAATCTCTTAGTAAACGTTCAATTAAAAAAACAAATGAAAGATGAAAGTTAATGTTATTGTTGCATTAAAGCTAAACATAAAATTGTGTTTGTAACTTTTATGATTAACATAGTTCAAAATGATTAAAAGTCTTACTCAAATCATCATATAGATCATTTCAATGTTTTACATTATATTGTGGAAGTTTTATATTTGCTGAAATTGATTAAAAATGTAACTACTTACATTTCATTTCTCAAGGTAAGAGAATGATATGCCGTTGTTTAAAAAAATCCGAGAAACTCATAAAATCATATTGAATCAATAGAGCAGAGACAAAATATTAATAAATTATCAAGTAAAAATCTCTCAATTCAAAACCAAATTTGACACTATGGATAAGTTGTTTTCCTCATCAGAGACCGCCTTGGATCGAAAGCATACTCCAATTAACATTTTAAAAAATAAAAAGTCTACTTCTATGATTGTGTCCTGTGATAAATGATAAATGAATAAACACTAAACTAAAAATAACGGATAAATGAGTGAATACCTGGATAGTTTACCCAGTGGCACACCCCACCCCAAAGATTTTCAAATATAGTAAATGTTGGGATTTGAATTTCTGATACATAAGAAAAATATACGAGAAATACCTTCTCAATCTACGCATTAGTTTATTTTTCCTGTGGACGCATAATGCTTGTTCCAAAATGATCATTTCAATAATTATATCTATGACACCTTTGTAAGACGAAAATCTTGTATCTGTACCTATTTACTGACAATTATTGAAAAGCAAATGTTATGTTATCCACACAGACTAAGATACCATATCTTATTGAAAATATTCAAATATGTGTATTCTTATAATCTTGTAATGTAAATGTTTAGTTACTAAAACGAGTATTGCTAACAAACGAAAGAGGACACACACACAAGTGAGAGACAGAGAGACAGAGAGACAGAGAGATAGAGAGATAGAGAAGAAGAGAGACACACATTGATGATTATATAGAGAGGAAGATTTCAATCGCCATTGTGAGCAGGTAGCTTATGTTTAATGAGAAATATTAATAGTTCACCCAATAAGGTTACGTACATGTAACCAACGTCTTGTGCAATAACATGTATTTGATATTATTAAAGTAAAACTTGGATAAGTAATAATGCGGCATCGACACAAGTTTATGATATGACACCATTTAATATCTTGAAGTTCAGGAGAGACACAGTTTCTTCTTATTTGAAAACTTAATTTTGTGTTAGAGAATATTTCTATCGAGGATAAGTGTATAGATTAATTGTTAAACGAAAGTTAGAGTATGTGAAAAATTAACTTGTACGTTAACTTTATTGAGAGGCATTCAGAAGTTGGAAGTCAAATCAGGACGAATATTTATGGATAACAACTTCTTTATTCTGACTACACGACGTTTCGATACGTTTTGATTTATCAAAAAAACAATTCCTGAGGTCACAGTATATAGCAGTTTGTGTTTAACTGTATAACTTTGTAATGGTTTTATCATAGTGTCATTTAATGATTTTATCTAGTGAGAGATTGGGGTGAACATATATAATGTAATCGTCGGAAAAATAAATGCAATTTTTACTTTTGAATATTTTATATGCAATAAATATAAATTAAGGGAGTTCTGAACAATACGAAATGTCTGGAGCAACATTTTCTTATCTGAATAAGGCTCACTTAACATTTTCCCTAGTTGATAAACTAAGATGTAGAAAGAATCACCTCGTCAACAAAAATACTCTCGATCACTCTGCTCACTGCAGTTCTATTCTCATATTTCCATTTGTAGCCCTTGGTCCATAAAGTTAATTGCTAAATTCAAAACTTATAGATATAGGCTGATAAGGTTGCCCTAATGAGGTGCCATGCTTATATTTCAATTAGGTTTTCTATACCGACTCCTCTTCTTACCATTTTCAGAGAGAAAAACGAACCAATTTGCATTTGTCTGTTTAATGAGCAAAAGTCATATTTCATTGGTTTCACTCACGCAAACTTATGTTTCATGCTGGCTACGTCAATTTGTAGGCAATTTGTACTTATTTCCCAAGAGGGTCTAAACACAACAACCGTACAGTCACCGTATAGTGTTCACAGACACAATGCTGTTGCGATAACTCAGTGTTAAATTTTGACACATATCGATATAACAAAAGTCAGTTTACGAATCTCCCAAAAGGGGAGCAGAATTTAAAGGGTTCAGTGTCATGGCTGTTATCTTACCGTGTTTTAAAACATAGAATTCGTTATAGTTAATTAATGTTAACTTATTTTCCAACATCAAAACGTTTTTTTTAATATAATGTCAAATCTGCTTTATTACTGATTAAAAAATATCTATGTATTTCCATATTAAAAAGGAAATTAACTACACACCCTGGTTGCCTTAATTTTACAATTGTGTAATTATGAAATAAAACAAAACCGATATAAATAATCACCCTGTCTACATCAAGTTTTGTCACAATGTGACAAAACGATATCAACCAAGATTCCCTGATTTAATAATGCACTTACTAACCGTTTAATTTTGTCTAGATAAATCATAGCAAGGAATAACGAATAAACCTTAAAACAAATAAACCTATCACATATTTTTGCGAAACTTATGAAGATTTCATTAAGTTCATTATTCAATAATCTTTTGCTATATATCCTTTGAAAAAATCCTTCTGACAAATTATTATTATTATTTTAAATTCAGTTCAAACACGTTTTATTTCATTTTACCACTTTCCACATTTTAAAACATTTTACTGCATTTTTACAAAAATTTAATTTCATTAACAAATTTCCAAGAGAAAAGGAGATATGCAATAACCCTGTCGGCACCAAGTGTTCACGATTCTAAAACCCTGTTTTGCAAGTTATACTTTTTTTTTTTAAGAGAGAAAATCTTCAAAGTTCAGTTTTAATTAACTTATTTCCCAAGAGAAGCGGAGATAAGCAGTCGCCCTGTCGGCATCAAGTGTTTACAATTCCTACAAGCTACAGTCACCTGCTACATCCGGGCTCTGAGGGGTCTCTTCCTCGCCTCTCTCTGAGTTCTTATCTTCTCCTGTACAGGGGAAAGGCTCTTCCTCTGCTTTCAGGATGCTGTCGATTGAGTGTTTGAATTGAGACTTTCCCTCTGAAATTACAGTTTTTCTTGGTACGCTCAAATCCATGGCGTGACAGTCTCTTACACCACTTGTTACGTTGCTACTCGGGAGCTGGTTTCACAGTTGGGTGTTGACCTAATGCAACATAGGAACACACGGATCCATCGTTCTAACAGTGCCTGGTACTTTGTATTCTTTCGTTGACTTCAGACGAGGTGGATAAAAGTTCAACACAATCAAGTTATCTTTAGAAAATGAGGTTGATAAATGAGTCAATTATCCTTCAGGAAAAAGCTTTTGGTTCCTTTTTTCACTTTTTTAAATGTGCACTGATTTTCTAATATGAAAACGTTGTCACTTCAATCGTCGTACCTCCAAATAAAAACAAGTCCTTGAATAGTCCACAATAGAGCTCTACAGCTATAGATGCAGTATAATCAGTGAAATACACAACACAGTAGGATCAATCCAATGATAAGTTCACTCGAGGTGATCCTGATGACAGAACGTATCGTCTGCTTCTGTCGTCTGCTTCTGCCGTCTGCTAACGGACAGCTGTCGTCTGCTCGACGCGGATACGATGTCTTCCTGTCGATTACGACAATAAGCTATCACGGACAATCATGTAGAGTTAATCCTTGATTTTATTTGCTTGAGATAAGAGGAAAACCGCCGCCTACTCCCATTGGGCAAGAAGCGAGGGGGTCTGATATCACCTTGTCTCAACCCGCTCTCACCGGTTGCCCATCAGCGCATACTCTGCCATGGCCAATTTGTTCTATCTTCTTAACAATAGCGGGCAGCGGTCGGCCTTCCCAGGTAATAAATAATTACAATAATAATTAGAGGATGATTACCAGCTTCAGGTGTGGAACTTATTATCAATAGTAGATTAGATGGTTTGGCGAATTGATTAGTTTATCGACGTTGCTTTGTCACATGTGCTATTGCTAATCACCCTAATTGGATAATTGGCTGGGGTGACACGGGACTGAAGCCGTTGCCATGTCGATGAAGCAACATCCATATTCCCCTTCGTAATTGGACGAGAAAGTATCATTTACGAATATGTTGTTGCGAAAATTAGTGGCAAGTTTTTTCTCGGTCTGCTATTGAAAACATTGATCTTATTGTTAATTAGACGGCTTTAATTCAGCGGCATTGGCGTTATTTTCCAAGTCAATTACTCACCGGGAGAAGCTATAATGAAGCGACACAGGTAAATTAATGGTCTCGCCACGGTAGAACGGTCCTCTATAGGCCCCACTCAACACAAATTGATATGGAAGACATACACGTGGCGAAATTGCTGAAATATTAATTTGGCTTGTATAAAGGCGTGTGAAGGTTTGGCTCTGTCGGCGATTATGACAACATTGTCCCATTCTGATAATATTCGAATTAAGAAAATGACCTTGTTAAAGCGTTACATTTCCATCTGTGTTTGAAAATATTACAATTAAACATGACAAAGGATTTTAAAATCAAAGACGTCGAAATGTTATCGATTTTGTATATTTTTTAAGCTTTGTATTACGACAGTTTCAAATCATGTGAAGACAATGCTATTGGCTTAAAGGGGCAGTAGCACGTTTTTAGGGGGAATATAAGGTGATGTCAGGAAAATGAAAATAAATGGTTCCAATTGAAAGACAATGTATTTAAACTGAATGAAGCATTTATAATTTAAATATATAACTTAAAGTTCAGCCATACGATTCCTTTTTCTTACAAAAATGAATTAAAGGTGTTCACACAAAAATGGCCGCCAAGCATTTTATGTGAATCCTCATACTTTGTCCTCTGACTATGGGTGATTGACTTGTGTAATGAGATTGTTGACACTGTCAATATAATACATTTAACATTTACTAACAATTATAAGTGAAAGATTTAAAATATAAAATTATCAAAAAAACGTGCTACTGCCCCTTTAATGTCTGTGCAAAAACATAATCGTAAAATATGTTCCACAAATGTGAATTATGAAATATTAAACAATGTTTGATACCGTTTTTTGCAAATTCAAAATCTTTATAAACCGTTCCTGAGCACGTTGTTTATTTTCGGTATACACAGATTTTTCAAGTAGTAAATAAGACAAAAATACAAATGCTAAAGTTTAAATGATAAACTGAAATTTATAATAAAATAAGTGGGGTTTTCGAATTTAAAATGAAACTCCTGCTAAAATTATAATTGTAATAAATATTGTGTCGATTTAGTGGTACAGTGAATTGAAATAATGACATTAATTTACAGACAGTTATTACGTAGATTAACTTATATCAGCTTTTTTCTTATGGCTTCTACTTCTATATACCCTTCAAAGATGTGACCATGGGTCAATACAAAACTAAAGGGGAAAAAAGTTTCGTCATTTGTTAAAAAAAATAATGTATCGATGACGATCACTTTAAAAACCAACATGTCCCTGGGATACGTGTTGGCATTGTGTTCAGTTTTATTTTGTAATGCTACCTCTTCTGTGGTATACGTTCGAAGTAATTGATATACAAAGAGAACGCAAAAACTATTTCACAAAGTTGTCGAAATAGAACATCATAATGAAATAAAGAAAAGGTGAATATGATTTCGAATAAAAAATATTTGAGACCTTTGCTTTTATATGAACTTCTACATATAAGAATAAGATATATTTAAAGTATCAAAATATATGTTTTTATATTAAAACCTTCGTATTTGTGTTTTAGGATTTGTGGATTCCACGAAACAAATAGTACTACGAACTTGCAATTTAGACATTTTGGGAAACGCATAAAAGGAAATGGTAATACATTTTATTAGGAGGAGAAATCTATCATTTTGTGAATAATTAACAACATATCGGCGATCACCTGTATTGATATTTTTATTGCTACCAGACCAAATGCCAGAACAATACATTTGGTTTAGTTTCAACTCATTTGTTTACCCAGTTTTATATATAATTCCTCTTTTATTTATTAATGAATATGAATTTGCATATTTTCGCCCTGCTTTTTAATTTAACAAAATGGTGCTATAGCATGTGGTTGTGGTAGTCCCGGGATCAAGTATATCGTGTTTATCGACTACATGCCATGGCAAAGTAAAACACTTCACAGTGATAACTGTATAATATTCAAGGAGATGAACAATGAAATACAATCTGCACAATATGGTCATCTTCATAACATCTTCATATTTGCTTTTAAATTCCATGTGTAAAACCTGTTTTATGCCGGACGAATAATAGAACCTTCTTTGACGTCTTCTTCTTCTTAAGTCAAACTTTTCATCTTATTGTAAACTTCTTCTTTTTTATCTTCTTCTCAAATTCTAAGGTGAAATTCATTTCTTTTCCTTCTTCTCATAATGTAAAACATATTCCTTATTCCCGATTTTTTCGGAAATAAAAAAAAACAGCTTTGATTTTTGATAACCATGTCTGTTTGAAAAGAAAATAGACATGTACGTATGCTTTCTTTGTTAACGCGGTTTTCTATTTATCATCAAGATGAAAGGTATTTTTATGACTAAGATGAAAAAGAGAAAGAAACGAGAAAGAAAATTAAAGAAAAGTAAATGTTTTACTGTCAAACGCTTTTAAAACATTCAAGGTGAATTGAAGACAAAGAGTGCATCATCTGTTTACATATACCAAAGTATTACATATTACATTTAACAAAACGTTAAATTCTTGACATACACTATAGGTACATATATACGGAAAGGGGATTTTGTTGATATATGTATGGAAACTTTAACACATTTAAAACTTGATGAAGGTAGAGAATTTTATGAACACTACATAGTTTATTTTCGAAGAAAAACATCATTACTCTATATTGATAATATAAAAGTTGAGGATATTTTTTTAAATAATTACAAATCTATTATCAAGCAACAGGGAAACTAAGAAATTGCATTATTAAAAACATAAAGCGAATCATTTATGTCTTTGCTTACAACACAAAGCCTGAGTAATTTCATAATCAATAAATAATGAGAAGGCATGACGAATGAATTATTTCAAGTTCTTGTTTCCTCATTACGTTGAAATTAGTCTGAACACAATCCAATCACTTTCCTGAAAAAGAGGCGTTGATTCATTGCTGAAAAGGCACGTGCCGTTTATAAATTTCCTTTAAATTATCAAGCTTAATGAGACAGGATTCTTCTAACAGATTGAATAATTAATCTGCAATTGAAGCTGTTTTATATCCAAGTTTGCACCTGTCGCTAATTGGGAAGATAAAACATTTATCAGAAGGTTAAAAGATTTAAACCGATGTTTTCCGAATGAAAAAAATGAAATTTGGATTAAATTTTCTTAAGTTAGGAAATTCCTCGATTTGAACGGTGAATTTTAATGAATGGATTCTTTCTTGAACAATATGTCGAAGTAGCCCGAAGTTTTCCGAATGAAGAAAGAAATGTTTTGATAGGCAGGAAACAATACGAAGATTGACGACATTTGCCGAGAATATCTGAATGGATTCTTATTTGCAAACGAGCGTGCCGTTTCACGTTCAAAGTTGACACAAGACGCTTATCTTGACAATAAGTCGTCGTTGGGGAAATATGACATTAACTATCAGTCATTGTGTGTAGCTGCCAACGAAATTGAAGTAATTGGGCTTGATATTGTATATCAAGACTCTTATTATATCTACACTGACGTTGTGGAAGGCAGTAAATACATCAAATGAGGCAAATAGATCGTGTACACGTATTTGGAAAGACAATAGAATATATTCAGAGGTGGTTCTATCTTTAAGATCGTATTGTAATATACTGCCAGTGAAGTATAGCTGGGTATCAGATCAGCCTTAAATAAAGTGATAGGACACACTTAACACCCCTCAAGTGCTCTGTTTATCTGTATGGTCCGGGTTCGAACCCCCGTGGTGCTTCTTAACCCTCTTTAAGGGAGATAATACGAAATATTGGCTCGTAATTGGCAAATGTAAGTAATTAAAATATGTGAATGGGACTTGTGTCACGGTTGTGTGACAGCTACATGATGGGAAAGTTTACAATGGGAGATATTGGTCTGTATTTGGGAAATATAGGTAATTAAAATATGTGAAGGGGGTTAATCAAAGTTGTGTGGAGGGTGCAAGATGGGGTCGGTTGAACTCCAACTCAACGTTCACAGCATTGGTATAATCACTTTTATTTGGCAAATGTTAATAAAAGAAACTCCTGGATGGCGCATTTTTGCTAGGTATGACAGGAACATTTAAAATCCGACCACTTAACGTTCAAACCTTCACAAATATTGACTTTTATTTGTCAAACAAATATAACAAAAATACCACTGAATGGGTCTTGTGTCACATTTGTCTTAAAAGTAAGAAAGGAAAGATTGACTGCAAACCATTTTAATCCAAAGTTCACACCATGGGTTGCTTGTAAACGGCGTATGAAAGCTATTACAGTTTCTAATTAGGGATCCTTCAAAATTTTGTACAGATGTAAGATTTTTAACTACTCAACGGCATATTATTGGCAAATAATGAGTAAGAAGTACATAAAACACCGATTATAGGTGTGTGACGGACAAGATTGATTCGTATTAAACTTTCATTCAAAATTTACAAGTAATTTACACAAGTTAATCTCTAAACTCCTGAGTGGTGCTTATGAGATTGGTTTGTGATTGAAAGTTGGGACTACAAACCCTTCAACGTTCACAACATATTTACCTGTAATTGACAAATAAAATCAATTAAAATTGAATAGGTTTAATATTCGAACAGGTGTATGAAGAAACGTATGAAATACAGGACAGGTAGATCTTCACACCTGATTTTCACACCTGTATAATTACGACATGAATGGAGTCAATGGACGCTCCTCAAGCGACAATAACTTCCACTTGCGTCATAGACCATGGAATAATGACGAGCAGCAAGGTGCGAAACTTTAATATGAGACTTCAAAGGCGATGCATGACACTTCAATCTAGAGCCTCGTTTTCATTGTGCTTTCGATGACACTTGTATGACACTTATGACGTTTAACATTGTTATTGAAGATTACTTCAGCGTTAGGTTATATAACGTTCATATGAACTCTACATGCTTCGTGTTAGTCAAAATGTTTAACACGCTACTCTGTCATGACATTCGAAATAAATGTTCTTTGAATAAAGTCAATCCCTCTGGTAGAAACTGTTTTATGATTCCAATTTTGGTTTATTTTATTTTTTTTATAAAGTGTAGGTTATCACATGTTAATGTAAGCACTTAATGACCTTTCGTTATTCGTAATAACATCGCCAATGATAAGCTTTGTTGATTAAAGGAGTTGTTATCATATTCGATGTTATTTTCTCAACAGTTATCAATTTGAATAAAACTGTGAGAAAACTTAATTCTGAATTTCTTAATTGAGTAGGACAGAGGTCATATTTCGGCATGTATTATTATCTATCTTTCATAGTTCTTAGGACATTCTTAATATTGAAACACATTTATTTTAAGTTAACTTGTCTATGCTTCATGTCGACACTGCGATGTTATGTCAGTAACAGAGAATTGGTAAGTCGAATATATTTTTCATTCACAAATTCGTTTCATAAGACTTTAATTATTTGTGTGGCCTTCTTTAAAGGGGCAGTAGCACGTTTTTAGAGGGAATATAAGGTGATGTCAGGAAAATGGAAATTAATGGTTCCAATTGAAAGACAATGTATTTAAACTAAATGGAGCAGTAATAATTCAAATATATAACATAAAGTTTAACCATGCGATTCCTTTTTCTTGCACAAAATGAATTAAAGGTGTTCACACAAAATGGCCGCCAATGGATTTTATATGAATCTTCATAATTTGTCCTCTGACTGTGGATGATTGGCTTGTCTAATGCGATTTTTGACACTATCAAAATAATACATTTAGCATTAACATACAGTTATCAGTGAAAATTTTAAAATATGAAATTATCAAAAAACGTGCTACTGCCCCTTTAAAGGGACATTCGTTTTGTACGATGAATTTTAAATCAGTTTGGCTGTTGGTGAATCTGCAAATTAAACTTTTAAACTTTATTTATTGAATTTGAAATCAGTAAAACGTGATATTGATGAATCCACTTGGTCCATAAACTAATCACCTGGATGCAAATATTTGATTTTATAACAACAAAAAATGCTTCTACCTTCGTAGCTGATGATTCATTTTACTATGCCTCGATAATACATGTCAGAAACTAGGAGTACTTTACGTTAAGATCAGAATACATTGTGATTATGTCATCGAATCCGAATAAACACTCGAATTTTCCACGAAATGTTCATTGCATTGAAACACAAGTGGATTGACCAATGGACATTAACACCTTTGAATAAAGTCAAGTCTTACTTAAATTAAGTTATCGTTTTAGCTTATATGTATTTTCTTTTTTTGTTGTTTATAATTTTAAACAATATACGCATTTATGATTAATTTTACCGTGATTGTGCTTTAGTGGACATGCAAGAAGTGTTGAAAAGTGAAGGTTACTTAAGTGTAGAAAAAATTATTTTACATAATGAGACTTTTGTTATTTCACAATGTAAATTTGATAATACACTTTTATGTGATTGGGAATGTTTATAAATATCACATGGTAAACTATTTTATGTTTTATTATTTAGTACTTTTAGAATATCAACTATGATCTGAAACAGCATATAGGTTTCAATTGTTTGGTATCTTATTCACTCACAAAAGCCTATTAACTAATAAAAATATACGTTATAAAATGAATATCGTTCTATAAGAAAACATTATTTCTGATTTTCAATTCGCAAAAACCTCGAACAGATAACAGATAGTTTGTTACTGAGAACACAGATTTGATTGACAGGAAATAATGAAAGAACGTTACATAAGCTTTCAACATGTATTATTCTGAGGATTTATAATAGGATAACATTTGTAATGCATTATTTGGGAGGGGGAGAGGTCTGGAGGTCTGGGTTTCGGATCCAGTCAACTTTGTCTGTTCTAGTTCGCTAGTTCCAGCCAATGCTAACACCGCAATGAGTTTCAATAAAACTAACAGCGTAATATAGTTAATATGCTCTTTAAAGGGGCAGTAGCACGTTTTTAGGAGGAATATAAGGTGATGTCAGGAAAATGAAAATTAATGGTTCCAATTGAAAGACAATGTATTAAAACTAAATGGAGCAGTAATAATTCAAATATTTAATGTAAAGTTTAGCCATGCGAGTCCTTTTTCTACAGAAAATGAATTAAAGATGTTCACAAAAAAATGGCCGCCAATGGATTTTATGTGAATCTTCATACTTTGTCCTCTGACTATGGGTGATTGGCTTGTGTAATGAGATTTCTGACACTTTCAAAATAATACATTTATAATTAACTTACAATTATCAGTGAAACTTTTGAAATATAAAATTATCAAAAAACGTGCTACTGCCCCTTTAAACCCCGAATTATATCACCTCACCTTGCAAGGGTTATGTTTCGAAATTTAAGAAAAGCACTATGGACAACAGTCTGGGGTGGAGACCAAATCAAGAGGCATGACTCATAATGCATTGAGTGTGTAAAGTCTTCTATATTATCCACAATCTGTGACGTGACAAGGTTATCTGGATACTCACACATTTACACACAATTACACACATATCTCGTCACATGCCGTATCGTGGCTTGGCGTCTCTACATGACAGGTTTATTGTGTTGACTATATTTTGATAACAAATCAGAAACGATGATATAAATATGATACCGTGCCTGTCTTATTTCATGCAGCCAACAGGAAGAAGAGTTCCAGTGACTATTATTTGTATCAATGTTCTAAATGTTGACAAGTAAGACAGTAGTTCATCATACTTTCAACACAACTTTACCGTATCCAAAAATGGAATCTTCCTGAAAAGCAAGTCTTTATTTTGAGTCATTAACATATCGCTGTATTCTTAACCACAGGGACCTTACGCTTAAATGGGCAGTAGCACGTTTTTTGAGAATTTTATATTTTAAATATGTCACTGATAATTGTAAGTTATTGCCAAATGTATTATATTGACAGTGTCAACAATCTCATTAAACAAGCCAATCATCCATAGTCAGAGGACAAAGTATGAAGATTCACATAAAATCCATTGGCGGCCATTTTTTTGTGAACACCTTTAATTCATTTTGTGTAAGAAAAATTAATCGCAAGGCTAACCTTTATGTTAAATATTTGAATTAGTACTGCTAAACTTAGTTTGAATACATTGTCTTTCAATTGGAACCATTAACTTTCATTTTCCTGACATCACCTTATGCTCCCCCTAAAAAGTGCTACTGCCCCTTTAAAACAGCGCTAAAAGACATATGTACTCATATACCCGACATAGCAGGGTAGGGCCTAAGATTATATGTCTTTCTAACGCTGTGTCCCTGTACTTCTTTGTGATTTTTTTTAAACCTTTTCATGAGTAGATTATTTCTTAAGGAAATTAAATAATCAAATTAAAAAGTAAACTTATTTCATCATAATGAGTGTATGTTGCTTTCCCTTAAAGGGGCAGTAGCACGTTTTTAGGGGGAATATAAAATGATGTCAGGAAAATGAAAATAAATGGATCTGATTGAAAGACCATGTATTCAAACTAAATGAAGCAAATGTATAATGTATAATGTAAAGTTCAGCCATGCCATTCCTTTTTCTTACACAAAATGAATTAAAGGTGTTCACCCCAAAATGGTCGCCATTGGATTTCAAGTAAATCTTTATAATTCTTCCTCTGACTAAGGATGATTGGTGTGCGTAAAGAGATTTTTGACACTATAAAAATAATACATTAAGCATTAACGTCCAATTATCAGTGAAAATTTTAAAATATAAATTTGTCAAAAAACGTGCTACTGCCCCTTTAAGATTATATTATGTAATTCTCCAAACACGTTCAGAATACAAGTCAAGTAAGTGTAGCAAGGCAATATCATAAATGACAACTTATCTCCTTCTGGTCATCATGCCAAAGTCTTTTCACATAGTTTGTATCCATAATTGTTAATTTTGTATACCATGTCTGATCGATTTGATAACTATGTTTATAATGAAGAAAATGAATATTACATTTGTAAATTTGTGGTGCCTACAAAAAGAAATAAAGTGATAAAAAAAAATGACAACTTCTCGAAACGTTATCCATCTGCTAAGGGTGCCATCTTTCAGATTGTATGAATTTACATATACGTAGTTACACTCGATGTGTATCAAGACCTCAATAAGTATCAAAACATTTGATTGGTTTGCCATTGTTCATGGTTTAGAATACTACAACGACAAACACATTTTGTCCATGATTTTGTTCAGAATTCTGCCGATTTTTGTCCAATTTAAAAATAAATATCATTCAAACTTCAAAATTAATATGAACTAAACAAGTAGTCAACATTTCCGAATGCTATTACCTATTGCCTCTATCGTCATTATCGAATACAAAAACTTTCGATAATGTAACACAATTGTAGCACATCTTCTTCTGGAAATAAAGGGGGAATTATACACAGGAACCCGATATCGTAAATAAAATGTAGGTAAAATGTGGGTAAGAAAGATCCGTTCCTATATGTATATAATAAAATGTAGGTAAAACGTGGATAAGAAAGATCCGTTCCTATATGTATACTCATATACATATAGGAACGGATCTTTCTTACCCACGTAGGTAAAACGTGGGTAAGAAAGATCCGTTCCTATATGTATACTCATATACATATAGGAACGGATCTTTCTTACCCACGTTTTACCTCATATACATATAGGAACGGATCTTTCTTACCCACGTTTTACCTAAATTTTATTTACGATATCGGGTTCCTGTGGAATTATATTGTAAAATTAACCAGAAAACGTAAAGAAATTCCTCAATTAAACGTACCAAATTTGGTCGAATTGCACATCAATTCTCTAGTCTAAATTATATATTAAGGTGTTCCCACTCAAATGACTGTAGACGTTACGTCTTATTCTATGACTTTTGGAAATTGTATTTAGTAAACAGATGTTAAACCCTCTGAAAAATATGAATAACTCACAAATGTAGGTATATTTAATTGGAAACATTTGAACAATTACTACCATAAAACCGCCACAATGTTACGATCAAAAACGGAAAAAATGGCTTCAGAATGTTGTTGAAAAGTGTTGACATAAATTTTAAATCTCAAATAAAAACTTGAATAAAATCATAAATAAAAATTAGATAAAATCAATCATTTTAAAAAATTAAACAAAAACACAAATCATTTTCAACTTTTTCAACAGGGGCTTATCAAAACAGAATTTAAGTCGATCATATATTTCAAAATCGATGTCTTGTTTTTTTTATCATTATTCATATATAAACTCCTTGAAGCAATATACAGCGATATGATTTATATATAAGGAGAGCGTTTGAGTTTTTAAATTCAGTACGTTTCTTATTTAAAAACATTTTTATGACTTTAAAAATACACAGTGGGAGACCTCTTCATTCAAGAGCGCATGTTTGGATGAAATTTTGATAGAATAAACACTTCAATTTTTTAAAAAGGATTTATTCTTAAGGGTATTCATATATTTGGTAATCATATACGATATCGTTTAAACTTAACACAATTTTGAATAAATGTAGTAATAATTAGATGAGCATTTCTAATTGTTTTCTTGTGAAGAACTAATATATTTACAGGATTTATTCAATGTGTGTTCATAACTCACTTTTATTATGATTTTAAATGTTAAATTAAAACCTAATAGATTATCGAATTTAAGAATGAATTACACAAGAAATGCATTCGCAAACGTCTTTAGTGTAGTTTTGTTAATCTATGATTTGCCTAATGTAAGATTTCATTCATTTAATTAAAAAGCGAGAGTGTCTAACGTCGAAACGAAATAGTCAAACTGCTGTGGTGTGTTTTAAGTACAATAAATGAGCAAATGAAAATAACCTTAAATGTTTAAAAGATGAAAAGTAATAAATTTTCAAATAAGGGAAAATATATATATCACAAAGAAAAATGTTTTTTGTGACTGATAAAGAAATATTTGAGAGTGTTTGTTTACAGCAACCAACCAGGAGTTTATTCTTGTTGAACTATTTTAGCTACATATCTCAACGTCGTTATTCTAATCGGTGCCCAAAACAAATATAAAATGATATAACTAAATCACACTTTGTAAGTTTTACTTTTTATGACTGTTAGGAGTTTTAAAACTTGATTCCTTTTTGTTTAAAAAGTTGTTTTTAAATTGAATTAAATACCATGTCGTGAATACAATCTTTCTTTTCCGTCAAATGTTAATAAATATAAATTTCTTGTTTATAAAAAAATTAATCTATAAATTTAATTATGAAAATTAGTTTCTTCGTGGTCTTTCACAGTTCTAACGTGTCAAACGATGAAGGTACAAAATTATTAACCAAATTAAGGTTGAAATATAACTGTTCTGATTTTTCACATCAAAAGTTGCGAGGGTAAAATTATTGACTCAATTAAATCTAAAATATGATCCTTCTTTGTTCATTTCAAATCAAATGTTCCAAAGGATAGAATTGTCGACTAAAATTGATTTCAAAGTCCTTTGTTGTAGTCATATCATACACTGCAAGGGTAAAATTATTGACCAAAGTTAATTTTAAAATATGAAGGTCTAAAGTCATTTCAATGTTTGTTTCAACTTTGATTTACACACTTCTATGACCTGAAGTGTTTGCAGTTGACAGCAATTGTACTAAAGGCCCCCTGCGTGGAGGCTCAACTACACCCCCCCCCCATCCCCCCCACCCCCCAACCGTACCCCCCCCCCCCCCCCCCCCCAAAAGAACGCTAGGTCGTTTCTTCAAACCTCTATATTGACTCATGTCATATTGTAATTCATAATTTCATACCTAAGGACCCCTGTTTCAAACTTTACTTTTAAACCAAAGAGGTGAAAGTCATTTGAAGAGAAATATTGCCTTCGAATTGTAATTCGTTGAATCACGGTTTGAGAATTTGTCCTTGCGATAAGAGGGGTGAGACATTGGAAGAATTAGTTTACTGCGACTGTCCGATATGTTTTATGGAGTCGTTTTACCTTTTGAATACGCGGCTTGAGTCCTGTGGTGTTTTGGGTTGTATATCATTTAAAACAGTTCTAGGAGTTTGTCATAAATTCACTTAACGCTGCTCGTGGCGATGCCGTGAAGACAATTCGAAACCTGAAGCAAATCGCTCCTGATACAACGTTCAAGTAGAAAAGATATATCTTTTTTATTTATCAAACTAAGATGGTCTGAGTTTTTAAGTGGATATTTTACAACCTTGTCAAAATCTAGCTACTTGATAAATATGCATATTGATCTACGGTTTGTTTCAATTGTCTTTTAGTCGATTGTTTAATGTACTTCAAATTTAAAATTAGACCTAACTTCCTTCCACATTTTATCAAAGTATTTCAATTAGATTTTATTTGTTTTTATGGCATTCTATTCTTTCTAACTTAAACAAATCCAACTAACAACTTGGTGGCCTTTTATTCCAAATTATGAAACTATGTTTTGAATATTTTTAAGTTAAGAATTCATGGATGAATTAAGTAAATAAAAAGCCTAAAGAGAAAAAAATAGCATAAATGAATGAACTTTTCAACACATCTTTTAAAAGAAATGTTGCAGCTTTATGTATTTTAGGCCAATGGCTTATTCATTTATCATTCTCAGAATCAATTTGGTGAGCGAGTAGTGAGTGAACTTTTGATATGTTAACAAAAAATGTTTACATATGAAAAGTATTTGTCATTTGTCACTGTCATCAGGTTATCATAATATGAACGAGCATGGTTTCAAAAAGTTTTTTCATTTAAAATTTATCTATTTAAAAACATTCAGAATATTGATCTATATTTTGATATATCTCCATATAACAAATATACAAGGACGCCAAACGTAACACAAAGAACTTTTAGAACGAAAACAATTACATTTTTTCTTTTGAAGTTATGGAAGACAATGTAACAAAATTGTCAAGAGTACATTCACCATGACACATACCAAAACAATACGGAAAACGCAACTGTTATCCTATTATCGATAATAAAACGGAAGGCGTGAACAATATAAGGCAAGAAGGCTTGAACATAATTGCATTGACAATAAAATAAAATAATAAACGATGAAACGGGTAAAACAAAGGGGGACGTAGTGTGAACGACAAGCCATAAAACTAACAGCTTTACAACTCCTGTGAAGTTTGCTACCCAATACGACTAAATGTTAAACATAATAAAAGGTTTTCTTCTATGAACTAGGCGATCATCAGACACCTGACGGGAGGGGGAAGATGGGAATTACAACAAAACTCGATAGAAGACAGTCCACAGGGCAATAAAACTTCAAGTACTCCCTTCAAGGAGTTAGACAGGGGTCTTAACTTAGCCCCTCTTTCTTGAAAGGTCGCTTGGTCCACACGGGGTTGAGGTAGACTAACATTTAGTCCCTGAAAAAAAGAGTTCTTTACTAATTCTTTCATCAAGATATTAAAAGGAGCCCTGAACAATACTTAATTTCAGGTATTTGAGGCATCTAAAGTTTTTTTGTTTTTTTTTTAAATTATATTTTAATTTCAGAAGTGCCTGTTACAAAAAGGAGAACATGCCCAGGGTAGCATGAACCCATTTACTATTAAAAATGAAAATATTTCTGAGTTTTTTGTGTTTTTCAAAACAAGACAAGGACAGTTCACTCACTCACACTTTCACACCTTATGCACAGAAAGGATGGACAAATGACAAAAGCATACTGAGAGAGGCATCTAGACTTATTTTCTAGACTTAAAAAGGCTCCTTTTTATCTTTAGGGTCTGGATAACTGACTAGGGGTTGAGGATACTTACGGTCAAACAGTGACTTGGGTTTTCTATTACCAAGACGTTTTTATCAATTTGATTGGTATCGTACATTGACGGTTTGAAAACCAAGTATGCCCTTTTTTAAATGTTACTTGGTCCGTACAGTGTGGGGAATGCTTACGGCCAAACAGTGACTTGTGTTTTCTATTACAAAGACATTTTTCATCAATTTGATTGGTATCGTATATTGACGGTTTGAAAACCAAGTATGCCCTTTTTTAAATGTTACTTGGTCCGCAAAGGGTTGGGAATACAGTGAATCGAGTGATTTTTCTACTCGATATCAGATATTGATGGTAAGAAAGCCCAAAACGCTTCTTTCTCCAATTGTAACATTCTATTAGTATTTTGTTAAACAATGATGTTAAATAATTTAAATTTAAATTAAATCTAATTTAAATAATTTAATTTAAAGAAACGATTAAGAATTGTTAGGGCATACATAGATTTGGAGTGTTTTCTATTTTAAAACATTTTGCAATAATTTTAATTGATTTCAGATACTGATGGTTTGAACACAAAATAACCCTGTCTGTTTCGATGGTAAACCTTGTTTAAGGCAATTTAAAGACGTGAAATAGAAAATTATGTTTAATAGAAGCTGAACCCTCGTTCATGAAGGTACATACATCGATTTCAAGAGAGTATAGAGTAACATAATCACTAATAATAACGATAAATGATAAAGCGCATTTAGAATGCCCAAAATCCAGATATCAAAAGCTGCTCAACGTGCTACAAGAGAATTGCAGTACATGAAATGAAATGGAAAAACCAGGTGCAATAGAAAACAGATATTTCAAAACTGGATGAACAAACTTGAAAGACAAGATGGAATAGCATTCCACAAAAGTGGGCGACGTGAGAGAAACTTCTGGAGCCGAAGGATCTGCAGAAAGGCAATGCTAGGAGGTTACTGTGTATGAAGCGGAGTTGTCGAACTGGCACATATAGACTCGGAGTTCCTTGATGTTGTTAAGACATGCATAGGCAATACAGAGCAATTCATACTCGAATCTAGTAGGTAGTTAAAGGGGGTCTCCAACTTCTAATTTTTAACTTCCAGTGTTTTATTAGCGAGGCCCCGAGAGGGTCGGAGAGGGCCTCGCTAATAAAACATTGGAAGTTAAAAATTAGAAGTTAGAGACCCCCTTTAATGGAGAGGTCTTGATATCTGTGCTATGTGCAGATACTTCTAAGATCGGGTGATGATGCAGACGTTCGCTTCTAGTAGTATTGCTTATGATTACTACGCTTTATCATAGCCACAGATATTTTATATGGTAGTTATTGGGAGGTAGGTTTCACAATTAAAAGTCATTGGTGTCAAAAGATCATCAAAACTTCGTGATCCTATACAGGATGCCGTGATAAAACTGTTTTTAACAGAATCGTTCAGAATTTGTATGTCATCTGTATGACACTGATATTGAAAATGTATAAACATTAAAGTAATTTAGGATTGTCTCACAATTCTTCAACCAATCCCTTGTTCTTCTTCGCCCTTGTAATGTTTAAAGAAGAATGATGAAGGCCATATAATGGATATACAACTTCTTTGTTAAAGATCTTACGACGTTTCGACATAGATACTAATGACGTCCTATAGCTAGTGACTAGAAAAACAGTGATTGAATATTATTCCGTTTATTAGGAAATGTTCCTGAAATGAATATGAAAGAGAATTTAACGATTCGTCTAGGCCAATGAAGCTTCCAGATCTAGAGAAAAAAAGAAGACAAAGCCAATTCCTTGATAAACTATGAAAATTATAGTTTCAGACGTTTAAGAATATCTAAAAAGTATCTTTGCAAATTTAATTTTAAGAAACTTGTATTTCAAAAGAAAAAATGGGTTCCCTATCAAAATGACCACTGCTGTTATCGTCCGGATGACATGAAATACAGTCAGATCTCATTCCTTGATTTGATCGGCTTGACAAGTCTCATTGCCTTCTCAATGATAATGAACTCCACATCTTCAATACTGGAGAGTTCTCAAGTGTGTCCACAAGTGTTATCTCCCCTTATAGGTGTCGCTGTTGTAAATCTCCGTACACTGAAGATTGTGATTACTGTCAGTGCACAATGAGGTACCTGACACTGTTGAAGAGTACTTGTGTCCGAATGTTGGGAGGACAGAGGGCGGGAGGGGCAGTGAGGGTACGAGGTGTAAGTACCGCGGTCAAACTGGTACTTTTTGAATTAACAAAATCAAATATTTGCCAATAACGATTAGAAAAGAGTGGGCATCTGGTAGCGGGTAGACCTTCAGTTGGTACCATTACGAACTCAATAATCAACGCTGAGTAACTATACAGATACAGAAGTAATAATAAACTTGTTGGCAATAATGTTGAGAAAAGAGGGTGGGGGCATCGGGTACCGCGGTCAATTTTTGTATTTTTGAACCTACTAAAGTAGAAAAATAACTTTTTGTTAAGAAAAGAGGAAGCATCTGATTCGGTTGACAGTTGGTACATTTTGAGCTCACTCAAGTACAGAATCAGCGGGGGGCATTGGGTATCGGTTATAGTTGGTACTTTTTGAACTGACTAAAGTACAAAATCAACTTTTTGGCAATAATTATGAGGAAAGAGAGGGCATCTGGTTTGGGATACAGTTGGTATATTTTGAACTCACTGAAGTACCAAATCATCTTCTTGACAGTGATGTTGCGAGAAGAGGGACATTGGATAGCGGGTACACTTGGTGCTCTTTCACCCACTTAAGGACAGAATCAACTGTTTTGCAGTAATGTTGAGGAAAGATGGCGAAATGGTTAATATTGACTGTATGTGGCATTAGACTTTCCGTCTTAAACTTCCTATAGACAAATTAAAAGAGAAACTGACAAGAAGAAATCAGTTTCACTGGGAATTCAATTCAATTTCCCAACTTATTTTTCTTCAACCCTTACATTCACATTCTTTAAAAAAAACAATCTTCTTACTTTTAATTAATCACAGCCTTTGCTCGTCTTGTATTACACCAGTGTTGTCTTGATTAAAGCGATATTCCGCTATTCCTTTATTTCTCTAGCACTTACTGACTCACCGGATCCTAAGGGCTAAGTTGCCTTAACTCATAATCATAATATTGGGTTATGAATACCTAAGGTTAAGGAAATCTGTGAAATCGGGCTCTGACGTCTTCGATGCTTTGGTTCCTCAGAAACAATTCTTGGCCTCGTGTCCAAGTGTAATATAGTTACTGTATTAGAAGCATATGTTATCAGTTATTATCTGCGAATATCTACCACAAGAGCTTAAGGGATAAGCATTAGGCTGATAAGGTTATCAGAGGGATACATGATGTCAGCGACCAAGACTATTGCATGTATAAATACCAACACAGACACAGAGAGGGACGGGGGGAGTAAGAGCGGCCTCTGTCTTGCAGACATGTGAGACACGATGGAAACCGGGAGGATGGTCAAGGAAACCCGGAGGACGTGGCGGGTTCTTGGTTGAAGCAGTCGCACCTATAGAAGAAGAAACCTTAAGAGTTCACATTGCACATCATCATTAAAAGCCGGTCTTCTTACCAGAAAATCCAGACCTCGTGTTTGTTGAATCTGCGACGTGTGCTGATTGTGCTACACTTGTCAAAATATTCATGGGTTATCCTTTCCACCTAATTTTGTAGATAAAAATTAGATTTTGACAGTCTCTCATCTGTCTTTCATCATTAAATTACGGACAGAAACGTTTTTATTTCATATTCTAATAGATTGGCATGTGTATTAACCTTCTATTGACATTGAGCCTTTTGGTATTTTTAGATTTCGTAAGAAAATATTCAACGTTTTGTTATTTTAAAGCTGTTGATATAATTTCATTTAAGTTATCTAACTGAAAATATACACGTGTAGTATCCATCTTTTCCACTGTAACTAACCTAACAAGTCTAAACATCGACCTAAAGAGATAGTACATACTGCAAAACGTTTTTTTCCCCAAGAAGTTGTAATCTCAAAACTTTTCTTCTTATATATTTGACCTTTTGTTGTCCTTCGAAGCTAGTAAACAATATATGATTTCAAGAAAACAAGTTCATAAACAGGTCAGAGCTGGTGATAAGGACAACAGAAGCTTTACTTCCAAACAACGTTCGCCTGCAACCATATAAGAGAAATACAGATTTGAGATCTTTATGTTGAACAATTAATTTTGATGTTGATGTCAGATTGCAAAAGTTGCGACATCATAACAGTTAATTAACGATAAACCGATACGGCGTTATGTACATAGATCATCCATCTAAACAAAATGGATATCTTGAACCGGCTTTTTAAGCTTCCCATTCCATTTTGAATGAATAATTACACGGTATTGTGGATATCTAAGAGAGACTGTGAAATAAATGTTCCCAGCCATGTCCACATGCTCGTACTGTCTACTCGTTCTAAGACCCTAAGAAACAGAAAAAAAACCGATAAGGGCTTCAACTAAGTATAGACGTGAAAAGGTTTTCGTACGTCGAATTGGAACTGTAGATTTCGAGTTGACGAACATTAGAATGTTCATAAGACCACCAAATCTTGCCTTTTAATTAGGTCCCTCCATGTTGACCAATTCTGTTTAAAAGGGCCCAGAAAGTGTGCATCAAATGTTGCCACCGAAGCCTTAGTCCCTACATCCGGGTTACTTATTTACGTCATCGTCTTGTCATAGCCATAGAGACTCATCTCTGTAATAAAATACAGGTTAAAGGGGCAGTAGCACGTTTTTTGATAATTTTATATTTTAATATTTTCACTGATAATTGTATGTTAATGCTAAATGTATTATTTTGATAGTGTCAAAAATCGCATTAGACAAGCCAATTATCCATAGTCAGAGGATAAATTATGAAGATTCACATAAAATCCATTGGCGGCCATTTTGTGTGAACACCTTAATTCATTTTGTGTAAGAAAAGGGAATCGCATGGCTAAACCTTACGTTATATATTGAATTATTACTGCTCCATTTAGTTTGAATACATTGTCTTTCAATTGGAACCATTAATTTTCATTTTCCTGACAACACCTTATATTCCCCCTAAAAACGTGCTACTGTCCCTTTAAACTCTACGGAATCGTGTGAATGAAGAGGATATTCGACCATGTAGGCAAATTAACTACACAATCGCCTACAGTGGCATCGTAAAGTCCTAGAAAAAAAATATTTAAAACAATAGGAAAGTCTGGTTTGAATGAATAGAGAATTCTTCTGCAAAATAACGTGACTTTGTACTGTATAGTGTCGTGTGTGAGATGCAATATCCAACAAAGAATCGCTTGGTTGGTGGTTCAGAGTATTTTAGAAGCAACTTCTACAACAAAATATTAATTATAAGAACGTCACTTTACACAAATGATGGACCGAGCGATTGACACGTAAAGCATGATAACGGTAATTCACTTACAGAACAACGAAATGCCAGGACCCACTATATGCAAAACTATCGCAAAGGCCTTCTAAACTCTGGATTTTAACTCCAATAGGAAACCAATGGTGGGAAATCTTTTGGCGTGAATGTCATAAGGATATACTTTACTCATTTCAACAAGATTTCAGCTAATAATATTTACTCCATTCCTTGTCTATGCAGAGAAACATGTATAAAAATAGGCGTGCCCATTAACTTAGTATAACTTATATATATGTCTATCTCAAAATATATGTTTGTTTTAAGAAACGATTCAAAAGAACTACGTTCAAATATAGTTAGATAATAGTAAACATATCTATCCTTATGACCATCAAACTAACGTAGGTACGCAGGTACTAGGTACGCAGCATGCGTTATACGCTTATGTCTTTATTTCAACCTGGTTTGTATTTGGTTGAGCAATACTGCTGTTGAAAAGAGATATTTTATGACACTTCATTTAAGAATACATAAAAACAATTAATTCCCTTTTGACATCATTCTCTCCCAACAGAGGCAACTCAGTCGTACCTGAATTCATTCTCTCCCCACAGAGGCAACTCAGTCGTACCTGAATTCAGGTACGACTGAGTTGCCTCTGTGGGGAGAGAATGTTTTGACATCAGCATCCATTCATTTTGCCAATGTTTTCTTTCCAAAGTGCCTTCATTCTCACTGCACCACCCACCTTCTACCACAAGACATTGCTCAAGCCATTCTCAACACTGACCAATATAAGCCTTCCTGAATATCATGGTTTTAAATGCTGAAATGCTGGAGCCCAATACCTAAATTTAATAATCCCCATAAGCAAAGATGTCCTGACAACAATTCAACTTTAGGCCCTTGTAGAAATTTTGAGGTATAACAGCATGACCCGGATTGTTAATGTCAAATCAGCAACCTGATTTTGTATGAATGCAAAAATGCAACATATATTTTGTAAAACCTCCATCTTAAAGCTACATGGCCTGTGACTTGACCTTGATAAGTCAAATCAGAAGGGAACATAATGCTTACATTTCAAAGTCTGAAAATTTATTGATTAATAGATTGTTTTGGAATTGGTAACATTCAATTTATCATCCAGAACAGTGTTCCACAGAAGATATCGCTTATGGAAGATCAAGATTTATCTCCTAGTAGATATCGTTTTGACATCACAATTGTCTTATATCATTCAGTAGTGACATCACAAAACTATGACATAAACATGATGATGTAACAATGCTATGACATCACTGCATTTTCACCCTAAGGGTAGTGCAGTGTTCCATGATGTATATTTTTCATGAATACATATAAAAATAAATTTGGATGATAAATATAATGTCATCATCTTTTCTGATAGCAAGCCAAAGATATTTACAACTAGATTAGCGTTTGCGGGACACCGCAAAAGCAGAGCAACCCCGAAACTTGGGGTTTCCCCTTACCCTGTTCCGCCTTTTACAGGCCTCACCAAATTGGGCATTTTCTCATGACCTTGACCTTTGACACTCAAGGTCACACAATCAATGAACACATTTCATTGAGTATAACATTATTGTAATGAAATAAGGTGTTAAAAGTTAATTTAATCCATTTTCTCCATATATGTTGACCTTGCCATGACCTTGACCTTCGACAGTTCGTACCTAAAAACTTCTCAAGAGATAATATATACAAAATCTAAACTTCATAACACAAAAACTTTTCAAGTTATCATGTTTACAAGGAATTGCAATAACTCATATCTCATGACCTTGACCTTTGACCTTCAAGGTCACACAATAATTGAACACTTTTTATTGGGTATAACAATCATGTATTGATTAAAAGTCATCATAGTTAATATTAACCATTTTCACTAAACCATGCTTAAGTCATGACCTTGCTGTGACCTTGACCTTTGACGGATTGTAGCCAAAACCTTTTCAAAAAATTTTACTTTTCCAAGGATATATACCAAGTTAGAGCTTCATAGCACAAAAACTTTTCAAGTTATCGCGTTTACAAGGAATTCTTAGAGTGATTACATAGCTCGTGACCTTGACCTTTGACCTTGAAAGTGACCATGTCAAAATGGTTCCCCCGAGGTATGAGTAGTAAGTTATGAATAAGAGTTCTGGAAAGCTTAGTGGAAAAAAGTTATAGCTAGTAGTACGAGTGCGGCGGCGGCGGCGGCGGCGGCGGCGGCGATGGAAACTTCACAAAAACTGATAGCAGCCCCGTCCTTAGACGGGGCTGCTAATTATAATTCAACTGTGCTGATGTGTTTGATATTAGATAACACCTTGGTAAGATTCTCTATTTTTACACGGTGCCTCTGACAGAGCTTCCACACCTACTGTTGATGATCCCACTTCAACCAAGAACTTTGCACACAAGATTTCAACTATCAAGGGCTTAGCCTCCTGGAGAAAAATAAGTTTTATGTATAAATAATAGACATTGGGGATTATTTTGTTTAAACATGTGACCCGTGACCTGTAGCATGGTTAGCGGAGTGATACAACAACAGTCCTGTCCGTGCGACCCCGGTCTCACTCGGTCAACAAAGCACAACCGCGACCACCCTCCCACCCAGCTTTTTAATTGTGATATTTTAAACTGTTTTATTTGATTGTATATTATAGGAGGATTATTAAATATGTGTAACTAACTTTCGTCAGCAATAAACTGACCTTTCCCCCAACACTGTTATTTTTTAAATCTTATGGATCGATGAGTTAAAGAGGAAAACACTTCATGTCTGGTGAGAAGAAAGCCAAACCAAAACCTGTAAGCTAAAATTTTATTTACTAATCATTTCACATTCTGTTTACATTTCAATTTCATAAGTTAAAGGGCAGGAAATAATATTTACACGCAACAATCATGTCACTATTTGTTGATCAATATAAGTATTAGACTTGACTTATAATCAATGATGCATATTTATCTAATCTGAGTGACAACAGTCTTTGTAGAATTAAAAGTATTAACCAAAATACAAACATTCTCAACTAAAATGAATAAAATAAATACAAGATAAAATAACCCAAATAATAAGAATATTTAAAGCTTAACAAACAAACTGTAAAATAAGGCCTTCTCTAATATTCTTGAGTGTAGCACTAAAAATGTAAAACAAAACAAAATATGACAACAGTGAAAACAAAACTTACAAACAAAAAAGGCAAGAGTCAACTGAGTAAAACAATAAACTAGTATTAATGATACCAACACAAGAGATAACATCCCTCCATATCTTAGAAACAAACATCCTGTCTCAGGGTACGAAAGTTATGCTTACTCCACTAATCTGAACCCTGGGCTCAAAGGCTAGATTCGCCCGCGCGGCCCAACTTGGGATATAGCCAATCAAATCATTTTCTTGCCACCTTCTCTATAAAATTTCAATGAGAAAAAGATCTGATTGGCTATATCCAAAGTCGGGCCGCGCGAGCGAATCTAGCTTCTGAGCCCAGGGTACAGATTAGTGGAGTAAGCTTAACGTTCGTAGCCTGAGACAGGATGAGAAACAAAAAACTTCTTTCATCATTATTCACATCCACAGATTATTTACTGCATAGGGAATGCAACTTGTTTTTGATAACAATTCTCAACATCTAGTATTTAGGCTACAACACATAAATTGAATCAGTACATGACTTTTTTGAGTTCACAGAACTCTTTTTGCTCATCTTAAAAGAAAACTTATTATTTCAACAAAATTATCAAACAGCCTCTGATAAGAAACCTTTGTATTATATGCGGACATGCCAGATATTTTCTTGACAATTCAAAAAGTGAAAAGTGAAAACACTTGCTGATAACCATTAATCAATTGCTTTTGTATGAACCTTGATAAAATATGCTGGCATGTAAGATTTTTTCTTGAAAATTCAAAAAGTGAAAAGTCGTGAAAACACTTGCTGATAAGCATTAATCAATTGCTTTTGTATGAACCTTGATAAAATATGCTGACATGTAAGATTTTTTCTTGACAATTCAAAAAGTGGAAAAGTTGTGAAAACACTTGCTGTTAAGCATTAATCAAACGCTTTTTGTATGAACGTTGATAAAATATGCTGACATGTCAGATTTTTTTTAAAGTGAAAAATTGTCAAAACCCTCTTACTTGTAAACAATAAACTAATCTGTATATGGAAGGAACCTTCATAACATATGCAGGCATGCCAGATTTTCTTGACAATTATAAAACAAAGTTGTGAAAAAATTATGCTTTTAAGCATCAGTCAATCTGTTTGTGCATGAAAATATGCCGACATGTCAGATGAAAGTTGTGAAAACACTCTTGCTTATAAGCATTGATTTAAATCTGCTGTAGGAAGCTTGATATACAGTAATGTGCTGACATGTCAGACTTTGTCTGTACAAGTTATAAAGTGAAAAAACACAAACCTGCAGCCATCTACATCTAGTTTCTTGAACAACATTCACATTTACGCAGATCTAAATCTCATACAGTGTAACACCTGTTTAATGCCATAAAGAATTGACTAACATTTTAAACAAAACATGAATATACAACCAATACATGATTAGAAAATTATATACACCTCGTACATTACATTTTTAACAGGAGCCAAACAATGTCATCTCTCGCATGTTGTCTACTTGAAACATTTCAAGTTGTTCAGAAATTTAATTAATAAATCAAGAGTATATCTATTTCATCTTATTAGAAATTATCTAAAACTCCGTCTAATAGTATTCCACTTCAATATTTATTTTCAATATCAAAATCTGTATGTGACTATACATATATCAATTAAACTGCTTGCAAAATATAATATCAAATCAAACTTTCATAAATACAAAACTAATTTGTTTGGAAAAGCTAAAATAATTCAATTTGTCATTTATGTTCATATAACGAATCAGTAACATAGGTTAAAAAACTTAGTACCGTAATTTCTCAATTAATTCAACATCTCAAATTTGACCAATTTTGGTCACAAATTACTTCTTACATTTCAAGTGCCAAAAGTTTAAAGATGATGCTCCTATTATTTTTATAAATTTTGTATTAATTTGAAAAATGAAATAATAATTGCAAAGCATCATCATCTCTGATCAATCTAAAATATCTTCAGACTGATGACATTTGTCAGTAATACGTGGTCATCAATAAAATCTATGCGTTTAAATCATACATGTCCTTGACATTTACCTAACATTTTGACAATAGTGAGATGGTCCTGCAGGATAAGTAATCAAAAGTGAAAAAATATTTCAACATTGACATTTTCTAAAACACTTTTGAAAATTTGAGGTTTATATTAACAGAGAAATTACGGTGACACAGCTGCTTTATGCATCATAAAGTCTTAATCAACATGATGCTTGTTAAAATATTTGATTAAAATAACCTTTTTTTCTCTCGTCTAATTAACATGATACACAAAACTACACTGCCTCGCTACCCATGACTACATATAATGACATATTTCTAATTTCATTAAAATCAACAGAATTCTAAAATCTACCTCTCAGGACCAAAGATTAAGCTTGCTTTGTTGATATGGTATCATGTAAACGCTAACATGGACAGTGTTTGAAATAAGCGTAGGCCCGTAGGCCTGACACCGACAGTTATTCACAAGGGCCCATACTTTTCATTATCTGCAGGTTCTTGGTTATTTTATATGATGATGTTCCTTTCTAACAATACTTGCTGTAAGACACATTTCCCTGCCAAACCCTCGTAAATATCACTCAAAACATAAAACAGTGTGGAGTACTTATGACATACTGATACCATGAATATTATTATTTTAGAATAAGTCAAATCAGTACTTATAATAAATGCTGACAGTTTCGGAGTTGGGCCCACTGTTTTTCTTATCTGCGGGTCCTTATTGACAAGCAGTTTTTAGATGCTTATTTCAAACACTGAAAATGGACCCTTTTTTATTTTGAATTAATCAAAACAAAGGTTAAAACATAATGATTAATTGATCACAAATTAAATATGATATGTATATATTCAAGCATTTCAACGATATGCCGTCATCAAGAGGATATAGTTTTATTTGAAGTAACAATGACAAAATTGATATAGTGATTATACATTAAAACAAAATTCAACAATCTTGTTTTACAACAAATCATTACATGAAATAACAAATATCCCTTCACTTTGCTTTTGATTACTTGAGGAACTTAAGGACGTATCTCTCATTTTAACCAATTATAATATTTCAAAATTGCTTCAAAAAAATTTTAAATGTCATTTTATCACATTGACATGATCGATTTTAGATCAAGAGTAACAATGATTTATTGAATTCTAATTGATAGGACAATTAAAGACACTTTTTAAAAAAAACAATTTCATCTAAATGTTTTTCTTAAATTAAAAAAAAAAATTATCCACAATTGTCTCATTTATAAAAATAATAGCAACAATTGTTCTTATCCATTTAATATGTGTAAAATCTAAAGTCAACAAACGTAAGTGCAAGGAATTAATCGAAAATGATCAAAATGATAAAGGATGAATAAACAATAAAAAATAATAACATAGAAAATGAATCCAAAATACGCCCATTTTACATTTCACAACTCTTTGTTTGACATCACATTATTTATTGAATCCAAGAAAAAGATGTTCTGCATATAAATAAAGTTCAGACAAGTATACAGATACATTTCAGATACAATAATTTATTGATTTTTAATTGATAAGACAAAAACTTTGATATAATTTTACATAATTGTTTCAATAATATAATAATTGCAAAAATTGTTTCTATCCATGGCATTTTTGTAAATGCCTCAATAAACGTAATTCCAAAACAATAAAGCTATTGAAAATCATCAAAATTATAACATAGAGAGATGTAAAATGAATCCAAAATACAATCCAAGTTGATGTTTCATAACTCATTCGTTCGACATTAAATAACCCTTTATGGAGGCAGAAGATAAAAAAAAAAAATTTCTCCTCCGTCTTTTCCTGCTCTGTCAACATTCATGTTTCAAAACAAGTTCCAGCACAATTCTAGCCCAAAGTAGGCCGAACCGCATGGAAACTCTCCTGTAGCTTCTTGTGATTGGTCGATTGAATTCGCTCTGTCAACGAACCAACAACTTTCGAGTCTTGTTCAACGTGTTCATGTTTAAACTCCAGAGACATATTATTCACTGGAGAAAGTCCAATACAGGCTCGGAGGATATTCTCGATACATGCGCGTTGTCGGAAAAAGGCGTTCACAACCTGAGCGTTTCTGGGAACCAGTGGAGCCTTGCAGAGTAGACTCAAAAGAGAGAGAACTGCGTTAAAGTTCTGAAATTCCTTGTCACCCTCAACCTTGAACTGAATTCGTTCACAAAGTTCGGCAAGCACGATCAGGTCGACGATAAGAGGCGCGGCAAGAAGAGAATCCTCGCATGTGTTATGAAGGACGATGGTGTTTTTGCCGCCCATCATGATTTCAGACGTGTATTCATCCATTGCTCGCTTGCTGTCGCCGACGTACGGCACATATTTGATGACGACGCAGTGGTCGGGCTTCTCCTGGCTGTCGTACAGGAGGTGGTTGGATTGTACCATGTCGTCAACCACGTTGCTCTTGGAGATCTGGAATAAAACATAACATTCTTATTCTGTTAAAATCTAATTGCAAACAATCAGTGAAAAGTGGTCCATAACCTTAACAGTTACCAAAAGTTGTATTTTTCTTATCAATTTGTTGTAACTTGTTATTTTCCAGTATGAATCAAAATCATTATATACCTCAAAACAATACTAGTTTCCACTAAGATCTTGAATATGGAAGTACTTAATAGTTCATAAAATAATCTAAATAATATTTGCATATAAGTGTGATACTTAAATTTGGTTGTTGTGTATGTGTCCTAGGGGTTTGAAATTATTACCTCATGACTCAATGATTATGAAAGTTTTTGTTATCATATCAATAATAGAGTAAGAAGAGAGCAACATGCTTAACTAGAAATATGTGCATGTGATGCACTGTGATGTCCCCCGCTAACATTTAATCCGAAAGTGACCCTACCCCCATTATGTACAAATTTCCATGGAAACCAGCAAAATAACAATTCAGAATAACCAAAGTAGCAAAAGGCACCACTCCCCCAGTAGTTCTAACCACATATCAAGTCTAGTAAAAATATTTTGAACAGTTTTTAAGCTAAAGTACGGAAACAGACCCTACCCCCCATATACACCTAGTTCAACTTGTTTCTATAGAAACCAGAAAAATAATTCAGAATAACTAAAATGGAAAAAGGCACCACTCCACCACTAGGTCTAACCACATACCAAGTTTCGTAAAATCATATTAAATAGTTTTTGCGATATGGCCCGGAAATGGTCCTCACACCATATGTTCTAAGTTGAAACTGTTGCCATGGAAACCAGGAAAAATCATATAATTCAGAATGACCTAAATAGCAAAAGGCACCACTCCACCACTAGGTCTAACCACATACCAAGTTTCGTAAAAAAAATATTGAATACCTTTTGAGATATGGCTGGGAAACAGTCCCTACCCAAATATGCACTAAGTACAAACTGTTTTCATGGAAACCAGGAAAATAAAACATTTAGAAAAACCAAAATAGCAAAAGGCACCACTCTATCACTAGGTCTAAGCAAATACCAAGTTTAGTGAAAAAATATTGAACGGTTTTGGAGATTGAGGCCGGAAAAGGTTCCTACCCCCAATATGCACTAAGTTCAAAATGTTTCCATGAAAACCAGAAAAAAAATTAGAGCCATTGGCTCTGTAGCTCATCAGGCATCATATCAAGTTTGCTTTATACAGGCAAGATGAGCTAAAAATTAAACTGATGTTACCTATTGCAAGCAAACCTATAAAAAAATTACAAAACAAATGTATTATTATTCAACACTTTCTAGATCACTATCAGACAGTGAAAGAATTCCACACTAAAATATCCAAGGAGAAATAAATTTGTCAAAGACTGTCATCTAATGGAGAAAAATAGGTTTTTAAGATTGTGACCCCTGTGACCCTATTTGGGGTCATGGGGTCACAAAACCTACAGTTTAGAATCCCAATTGGCCAAGGAGTCTACATGCAGTCTTTCAGCTCAATAGACCTTTAGGAGCTAAAGATGATGATGAAAATAAGTTTTTAAGGTTGTGACCCCTGTGACCCTATTTGGGGTCATGGGGTCACGAAATCTATAATTTAGAATCCCCATTGGCCAAGGAGTCTGCACATATAATTTCAGCTCTCTAGACCTTTTGGAACTTGAGAAGAAGATGAAAATAGTTTTTTAAGGTTGTGACCCCTGTGACCCTATTTGGGGTCACAGGGTCAACAAAGTTACAAATTAGAATCCCCATTGTCCAAGGAGTCTGCACATATCAATATTAACTCTCTAGACTTTTTGGAACTGGAGAAGAAGATGAGAATTGGTTTTTAAGGTTGTGACCCCTGTGACCCTATTTGGGGTCATGGGGTCACGAAATCTACAATTAAGAATCCCCATTGGCCAAGGAGTCTGCACATATCATTTTCAACTCTATAGTCCTTTTAGTACTGGAGAAGAAGATGAAAATAGGTTTTTTAGGTTGTGACCCCTGTGACCCTATTTGGGGTCACAGGTTCACCAAAGTTACAAATTAGAATCCCCATTGTCCAAGGAGTCTGCACATATCACTTTTAACTCTCTAGTCCTTTTAGAACTGGAGAAGAAGATAAAAATAGGTTTTTAAGGTTGTGACCCATGTGACCCTATTTGGGGTCATGGGGTCACGAAATCTACAATTTAGAATCCCCATTGGCCAAGGAGTCTGCACATATAATTTTTAACTCTCTACTCCTTTTGGAACTGAAGAAGAAGATGAAAATAGGTTTTTAAGGTTGTGATCCCTGTGACCCTATTTGATGTCACAGGGTCACCAAAGTTACAAATTAGAATCTCCATTGTCCAAGGAGTCTGCACATATAATTTTTAACTCTCTACTCCTTTTGGAACTGAAGAAGAAGATGAAAATAGGTATTTAAGGTTGTGACCCCGTGACCCTATTTGGGGTCACAGGGTCACCAAAGTTACAAATTAGAATCCCCATTGGCCAAGGAGTCTGCACATATCATTTTTAACTCTCTAGTCCTTCTGGAACTGGAGAAGAAGATGAAAATAGGTTTTTAAAGTTGTGACCCCTGTGACCCTATTTGGGGTCACAGGGTCACCAAAGTTACAAATTAGAATCTCCATATGCTAAGGTACTTGTACACAAAATTTCAGCTCTCTAATGTGTATGGTTCATGAGGAGAAGTCGAAAGTGTCAAAAGTTTACGGACGGACGGACGACGGACGACGGACGACGGACGGACGCCGGACGACGGGCCATGCCATAAGCCCATCTGGACTTTCAGTCCTGATGAGCTAATAAAAAATTCAGAATAACCAAAATAGCAAAAGGCACCACTCTATCACTAGGTCTAAGCACATACCAAGTTTAGTGAAAAAATATTGAACGGTTTTGGAGATTGAGGCCGGAAAAGGTTCCTACCCCCAATATGCACAAAGTTCAAATTGTTCCCATGGAAACCAGAAAAAATAAAAAATTCAGAATAACCAAAATAGCAAAAGGCACCACTCCATCACTAGGTCTAAGCACATACCAAGTTTCGTGAAAAAATATTGAACGGTTTTTGAAATAGAGGCCGGAAAAGGTTCCTACCCCCAATATGCACTAAGTTAAAATTGTTTCCATGGAAACCAGAAAAAATAAAAAATTCAGAATGACCAAAATAGCAAAAGGCACCAATCCATCACTAGGTCTAAGCACATACCAAGTTTCGTGAAAAAATATTGAACGGTTTTTGAGATATGGCCCGGAAAAGAAAGCATTTCGGAATGACGGAATGACGGAATGACGGAATGACAGACGGAGGTGAAAACATTATGTCTCCCGAAAAATATTTCGGGGGACATAATAAGATAACAGTAAATGACTCAATTGCTACAGTAAACTAATTCCTCAAAACACTTAAATACAAGATGAAATAACAGTCTACCTCTTTTGATCTGAAAGTCTTCGGTGCAGAGAGATTCTTGCCATCATTGTTGCCAAGGTGATTATAGCTGACGATTGATACCGGCTTTATACCAGCACTGACCAAGAAATCAACCAACACAGACTTTATCTTAGTTTGTCCCGACTTGAAGTCATCCCCGGCAATATACACTCGCTTTTTCTCCGCTAGTTCAACCACGCCAGGTACAAACGTGTTCTGGGGGGACCCGTTGATGTAGGTCACGCCCTCCAAGATGGACGCCACAGCAAACAAGGTGGACGGAGAGATTTCTTCAAGATTTTTGCGAATACTCCGCAAGAGATTTTCACTAGTATCATTCAAACCATCGCAGAGGTCACAAAACCGTTCCGTATTTGCTGTCCATAGAATTATCACCTTGTCGACCCCGCTTGTTGTTTTGAAATCTCGGATGTCTTTACGGATTTGATCAAGAAGTTCCTGTTTTGTTCCTTCGAGCACGTTGTCAGCTCTGTCCGCCTGATTGGCTGCAATGAAGTCTGGGAAATAGATTGATGGGCGCGGCTTGTAGCGCTCCATGTGGGGGCGTAGCTGGGTCTGTAGGTTGTAGTCCAACACCTGCGCTCGGGACATCGCGTCTGCCAGGTTCATTGATGAGATGTCCCAGCCTGTCACAAGGTAGGAAGCAATTAAAACACGGGTGAGTAAAGATCTGATAACCATGCAACATAACTCATCAAATGAACTTCATACATGCCTCACTGATGCCCTGAGGACACCATTTTGTTTACAAATGAAAAAGTAAAATTCTGTTATTAAAGGGTCATAACTCCTGAAATTATATTAAAAATTATATTTAAAAATATCATTGGACATTTATATTGCTACATCCTCAATATTAAAAAAAGAAAGGTAACGAAATGAGGGAGGTAAAAAAAATTCAAGCCTATCTTGATCACAGGATATGACATCCTGCTACAACATTGTATTGATTGGCTTGCTATATATAGCGATACGACAGAAGACCATAGGAGGATATCAGGGGATAGGTTGTAGCATTACGCGGAGACATATACGCTGATGTAGCAGGATGGGCCATTTCTAAACAAAAATATTACTTACCATCGTACACAATGTCATCCGGATGCAACATGGGAAGCAGGCTGCTGATTGGTACATACACTTCTCCTTGGGGGCCGTTGCCTAGCAACACAGTGCTAGCTTGAGTAACCGACCCAAAATAATTTGCAGTCTTCACGCCTTCCTTCGTCGGCCATGTCAGCCCGAGCTTGTTGGCGATGGATGCAGCAATGACGGTAGTTCCGTTGTTCCCTCCCATGCCAACCAACATCACGCCTACCCGCGGAACATGTCGCTTGGTGCGGAAGGTGTACTTGGTTGAGACGGGGTGAGCGATGAGTTGACCTTCACCTTTCTGCTCCACCCACGTGCTGTCATAGTTGTAGTCGCTCTCGATAAACGTGTCGTTGTACTTGACCTTGGGGCTGGAAACTTTGATGGTTGGTCTTGACATCTGCAGGGAAAATAAAGAATTAGTTAAAAACTGATGCACTTGATTCAAAGTGACATTGTATGACACATGAAGTAACCTACCAATGGGTTTTAAGAATCATATAAAGTAGCCTAAATACCTTATGACTTTAATTAATTAATTATAATTAGGGTATTTATATAGCGCACATATCCACACCGAATGCATGCTCAAGGCGCTCCCTGAATTATTACACTGGTCTAACCCAAGCTGCCGATTAAGCGCTTGATGGGTCACCTCCAACACAACTTTCACCAGGTACCCATTTCCTGCTGGGTGAACAGAGGCACATTTTGAATAAAGTCTCTTGCCTAAGGCGACACCACAAGTTATTCAACTCGTGTCTCAGTGTGGGGCAGGGAATTACCCTTCAAACTCTCAGTTCATTCAGCAATGAATCGGGTAACCCACCCATCCGGCGAGCCACGCCAGATGTTGCTGAACTACACTGATAGCAATCAACTGAGCTTCGCACAGGACCACGTGCCACCACTTTGAGATCTATGCTGTGCTGATGAAAGTTCAACCCGTCCCTTTTGATTTGCAAATTCAAACTCAAAGTATATTATGAAAATTATTTCTATGCAATGAAAATAAAAAATCAAACCATTTAACCAAGGTTATTATGCCTATTGTATACAGTTCATACATCAGTATTTGGGGAGATAAATGTCTTTCTATATTGATAACTGTTCAAGTTTCCATGACTTCCTTAAAAACAAATACAGTTAGATGCCAAGTCTTACCATGATTAACATTTAAGTCTCAGAAATAATTTTTTTCAATATTGACAATATTTTTAAACAAATCATGTATTATAACAAATTGGAGCCCAGAAGATGCTTTAACTAAAGCTGAGTGATCTAGACTTGCTATACTTTTCTAGACTTGGTAGGTCATCAATTAAATATTTTTGCTTTAGGGTCTGGATGACAAAGTCTTACCCATATAGGCACAAACAGGAACAACAGTTGGCATTTGTGTTAGACTAACTTGTATTGTTTGGAAGGTATAATTGATCATGAGTGGCAGAAGAAACATTTTAATATTACACATGACTGAAAATTTGCAAAAACATGCAAATAAGGACTGAAACAAACAAAAGGTACATGCATCTATATACATTATGATCAAAAGTGTCAAGTTACATCACATATAGACTATATACTTCCAATTAATGAATGGACCTTTGTATAACACAAAAATAAATCATGCAAATTAGAGATAGATCGAACCCTTCAAAAGGTACATTTACATATATGTGATTTATCTGTATCAATTTAGGTCAGTGTATATAGCAGAACAAAATGTGATGAAAACAGGTTAAATTTTCATAATTTATGAAAATTAAGGAGAGAACCACAATTATTATGATACAAAGGTACATCCAGATATCACTGTGATGATATGTGTGAGAAAATTAGGGTCAGAGTTATTGGTGGAAACTATTGAGTAGAGAAAACACAAAATTTGCATAATTTATGCAAAGGGTTGATCCAACCATAAAAATTCTCACTTTGTAAAAATATAATTATTTTTGTCATGTTTGTTTCAATCAAAATATAATTGTCAGAATATTTAGTGATATATAGAAATACAAAAACAAGTCATGCAAAGTGAGTTGTCAAAACATACAAAGACACATATACACATCACTTGGATCAAGTGTACGAGGAGACTATGGAACATATCTATGAAAATATATTTATTTTTGTTACAATTTGAATATAGAAAGAGTTGGTAGTCTTTAGAAAAAAAACACTAAAAAGTAATAATGGTAGAAACAGTTATCATTCATTTTTTAATTCTATTATGGAGATATAAAACGCATTGAAGTGCGGTTTGGGGTTTTTTTTCATTATAGAATGGTATGGAAATTTGGAAGTCACAACTTGTCTAGTTTAAGTTCAAAAAGGGATAATCTCTTGAACAGAACACTTTGAAGCTGTAAAGATATGACAAAAAGGTTAATTTCCTAAGTCAAAAGAGTAAGTAATTTATGCTTATTGATAGTAAGAAACAAAAATGTGACCTGTAAAGCTGATAATACCGGTATATAAATATAAATAATATATCTGAGAAAAATTCGGATCACTCAAAGAGGACAAGTTATGAATAAAATGTTTATATATTGAAAATGCATTATCATATTAATTATATCATAACAATGTGCTACTTTTCTTAACATGTTTATTAATATTAGCCTATTAGGTATCATAGTTATAAAATGTGTAACATTGTTACATCATATCTCAACACTGGTGAAATAGTTCTTTAACAAATATGTATCCAATAATAAGTTTCAGTTTATATTCATTGCCATTCTATAACGATATGTTTCTAGGTTTTTTTCATCATCATTGAAATTGTTTCATATAAATGGTCAATAAAAAGTAACAAAGGCTTCAAAGTTCATTAATCAAATACCTCACTCACATAGTAATAACTAATTAACAAAAGGATTAAAAGATATTTCTTATCTAATCTAATATTTTGAATCAACAAGTATGTCTTGTATAGTTGTATAACACTAAAAAAAACTTGGAGTAATATCTAAAAAAAAAGGAAACAAAATATAGCTAAGGGAGGTAACTCTATTAGTCATATTCCACAGAATAACACGTGTACCATGAGTAAGATGAGGAAAATCAGTGAAAGTATTCATAGTCATTACACACATATATCAAATAAATGAAATATTAATCAATATTAATATACATCTCCATATTTGTTTTCTAAATTCCAAGAACATAAAGTCATAAGTGAAGGGCTGATAAATGCGATACAAGAACGATGAAAGTGTAGATTGGGTGATGTGCATGTTAAAATCGTGAATACAAAATCAAATCATCAAAAACAACTAAATCTCACCCTCATTTTAAGTGAAAACGAAGATCGAACGGAAAGAAGTCAAAAGATATCACCCACGGATGCGCACTAACGGAGGGCACTGGTGAATATTTGCATGATGCCGGTTCGTCAGAAGCTTATATTTCATGGCGTGACCCTAGCGGCATTTTGATTGGTCAATATCCAAAGCCGGGTCTATAATTAGATACATGTATATTACACGTCGACCTAGCCATGATAAGCACAAGTGTGGCTCGAAACAGTAAATGCCTTGTACATTTCATTAATGTAATTTGCTGATAAGCGCAAGCTGCATTTACTGTCAATAGAGACGCTCGATCTTCACTAGGCAGCGAACATACAATGTATACATGTGCAAAGTTTATGAGAAAGAAAAACAAATATGCGTGTAACTTTAATATTATTCCACGTAGAAACGATTACTCTAATTAACAGAGAAAAAGTCACGTCCCATTAAATAAATGCGTTTGTTATTCTAATCACTAACGATTAACCATCCGTTCAGGTATATGAACAATTCAGTCATTAATTAACGGTTACAACTTTCGCACCTGTAAAATATACAAAGAGTTTAACGCTGAATTATGTTAATATTACAAGACAATTATTATGCATAACAATTTCTCAATTGATTTCTCACGACGTTTCTGGGTCAATTCTTGCCCTTCTTCAGGTGACTGATAATGAAATATACAGTATTGTATTTAATAATAATAATTAATAATAACACTTTATTGTCCTCAGTAAATACATACATTGGACATTTTTCTTGTGCCGAAGCACCCGGCAGCCACAGTGCAGCGCCAGTTAAATCGTTGTTCTGCCTTTACAATGCTGAGTGTCAAGCAAGACAGTAACAACTCCCAACTTTTAACGTCTTTTGGTATGACGCGACCGGGAATCGAATCCCGGTCTTCCGGGTGACGAGCGGACACTCTACCACTGAGCTACGCCCCCGGTTATATACATAGAGGATACTAAACGACCTTCCATTTACTATTATTTTTATTAAACGAGTTAATGATTTTGTATAAAACGAGCGAAAGCGAGTTTGATACCAAATCATTCACAAGTTTAATAAAAATAGTATTAAATGGAAGGAAGTTTAGTATTCTGTTTATTACTTGCCCTAAAAACCACGCAAACTTGCCGAAAATGTGCTGAAACTAACAGTTCCGCGACTTGGCACCCATTGTGACGAAGCGATTACATTGTGACGTCACAACAGCTCACTTCTGTGACGTCATACTTGCATTGTGATATTCCACTAGTTTAATATTGCCGTAATAATATTACACTGCGGTATCTTACACGGGCGTGTAATAAATAGATATACATGAAGCCAATTAAGTAACTAAGCATACAATACAGAACAGTTAGGCCTATACATAAATAATAATGTTAATATTGTAATGAAATAATTACCATAAAATCATGTGTAATTTTTGAAATAGCAGGAGGGAGAAGGAATTTAGGATCGATTAGATATTTTGTCCGTGTTGACAACTCATGCCTTCTCTTTGGCTACACACTAGTTAAATTAACTTTAATTTGAAAAATGAATTTATTTTAGACACCGAAATAGAAAAGACATTATAAATATAAATCATATCAATGATGCTTCGACCATTATATTTGCAGACGTTATACTCTGATTCATCATGAATTTTTTGTTGAATATATGAATTAATTAAATACATTATAATGCTAACATACAATGTTTTATGGCGGATAAAAATAATTATTTTGGAATTTTTCCCTAAGTGGAATCTGACAGTTTATTACAAGCGACTGACTTTTTTCAAATCTCTGAAGATACCGGTTGGCATCAATGATATTAAAATAAAGTAAACATTATTACCATATCTTCCCAGAGAAGAAAACAGAAGAAGCTTCAAAGGGGCAATGAGAGTCCTGCATTCGGTGACTTCATGAACCGGGCCGAAAAATATATATTTCAATGTCATTTCGAAGAATGTTAAGCACCGATCGATGGTCATTAATTGCACCAGTTCATTTTTAACAAGGTCATTAAAGGGGAAGTAGCACGTTGTTTGAACATTTTATATTTTCATTTTTTTATTGAAAATAATTATTGTACGATAATGCTAAATATATCATTTTGATAGTGTCAAAAATCTCGTTACACAAACCAATGATCCATAGTCAGAGAACAAATTATAAAGATTCACAAAAAGTCCATTGGTGGCCATTTTTGTGTGAAATTTGGGGGAGAGTGTTCCGTAATACTATAGCAAAAAGTACCTTCAAACTTTTGTAAGTTTGTGCTAGGAGTTGGCTAGTGCTCCCCCTCCAAAGCTTTGACACCAATTTGTTTCAGTGGCTTAATGTGGTCTACACCAGCTACATGTTAACTATAAATAAGTGGTATCGTATTTTATCGGTTGCTGAGACAGCCAGATTCCCGTAATTCAAAGCGATGTTATTTAATGCTGAAACGACTTGATGATTCTGGTGATGTTAACTGGACTTCATCAGTGCGAGAGTTATTATTCCAAAATGGTTAATCTTACGCCTGGTTGAATCAGAATATACAGAGTGTTTAAACAAAGATGTAAAGATATTTCTTGTCAAGAGTGGCCAGCCTTGGTGAAGACTTCAAAATATTTGAACACATATTCAACATTTAAATTTGGTATTATATTTGCGAGTGTTGTCCTCACTATATCTGCGAAGAGCACTGACAAAATTTACTTGTGGTATAGCTCGCTTCAAGATACAACTATATAAAAGATACAAAGTGAAGATATTACCATTGCTTTATGTCCTCATTGTAATAAGAGCAAGTTCGAAAATGAATATCATGTACTATTGGAATGTTCATTTCATAATGATGTACGAACTTAAGATTTACCATGCTTTTATTACACCAACCCAAATCATGACAAATTTGAGCCTTTTGAATACAAAATCATTTAATATTATATTACGATTAGCTGTGTTTTGGTACTTCCCGAGGTGTATTGCTCAATATACCGGTCTCCTGTTTGAATCGTGGGTCTCCGAGGCGTAATTCAGCGTTAAACTATTTGTATATTTTACAGGTGCGAAAGTTGTAACCCTTAATTAATGACTTAATTGTTCTATGCCTGAACGGATGATTAAGCGTTAGTAATTAGCATACCGATACTTCCCGAGTTGTATCGCTCATTGTCCTACCTCATGTAAGAATCTCGATCTCTGATTGGTCTACGTGACCCTGGATAAGTAGTAAATAATAACCCGGTACCAAGGGGTTATGGAAAATAACCTCGCGAGGGCGTAGCCCGAGCAGAGGTTATTTCCATAACCCGAGGCAAACGGGTTATTATTTGACTTACACTCCCGCGGAAGACTCCTGCAATCTTTTCAACTTAATTTGTTTATATACAGTAAATTTGAATACGTTTTACTGATATCATTCGCGGGTTTATCAAGTTTTGATAAGAAAAAATATTTGAAATACCCACAGATTAGGATTTTAGAAATAAACGCTTGATTTCTTACAATAAAAACTATTTTATTACGGTGTTTTAACTTAATTTGTTTACATACAAATAATTGAAAAACGTTTTAGTGATCCATTTTGCGGGTTTTATATGTTTTGATAAGAATACTATTTTAGACTACTTACAATACCCCCTTCTTCGGTTTTAAGAACTAAAAACTTGATTCCTTACATTAAAAACTATTCTATTGCAATATTTATATATATGCATAGGGAAAATAAAAAACCAAACATGACACACAAAAATGTACATCAACTGGCATGGATCCTCGGTAGCTCAACGGGTAAGCGCGCTGCTTGACAACATAGAGGTCCCTGGTTCGTATCCCACTTTCGTTGTTCATAAATCTTAACTTTCTTGTTTGATTAAAAATCCAAATTTTACAACTCCAAATGTTTGCGATTGTTTATATACTGATATCACCCGCTTGAGCGGGGTAATAAATATATAGATACCCCGGCACATAAAAATCACGAAAAAGGCGTGCAGATTGAGCGTCTTGAAATGTACAATGAATGATACCTCGAACACATGATCAAGCTGGTTACCTTTGATCAACCGATATGTAGCTTTGAACAAACCATAGTCAAAGTGTATACGCAGTTAACGTTTTTCCTTATCTCTATAGTATATGCGTTGTGTTTAAACATTCGTTACCATTCAGATAACTAAATTCTTTGGTCCCTTGGAGTTCGTTATATCCGAGTTCTACTGTTTATACGTCTTACCTAACTAGACCAATAGAATATTAACAATACTCTTATAATTGCGGTTTAAAAACCATAAACTCACTTCATTTTATTAAAATTTGGTACAAATTAGTACCTAAACATGGAATTATATAGGACAAAATAACAACTTATACATAACACAACAGAATGTACGTCGGTGTGTGTCAATCCTCAGTAGCTCAGTCGACAGAGTCGCTGATCTGCAACATAAAGGTCCCGGATTCGATTCCCGCCATCTCTGTTAATAAAATTTCAGTCAAAAATTCTGAATTTTACAACAAGCCCAAGCGCACACACGTAACAAAATTGGCCAAAATTTGACATAAATTATCACTTGAAAAATGCACTAAGCATGAAACAGAGCTGTAGTGATAGAATATTTTGATATTGTAGAAAATATTGACTTATATACTACATATTTTTTATTTTTTTTATCACAATGAAATAATATTGACCTCTTCAGTAATACCTCGCATGATGGAGGGCGGAATATTTAGAATGCTGAAAGAAACTGAATGTTTTGTTCTCCCGCACTTTCATGTTGGAAGTAAACTTGGCCTCAATAATACTCGCTAAACTCCGATATTGATTCTAGCAAAATGTGGTAACGGGTCGCGCCATTCGACTTATACATAATCAACTTGACAAATTAAGGCATACTAGATACTTTGGGGTTTGGTCATTTATTTGGGGCGAACCTACCCTGGGCAGAACGATTTTGGGGCGAGCTTACCCGTAACATGTAAAGTATAATAATATATATTGTATATGGCGGTGTATTCTATTTATTATATGATATGTTCTTAAAATCAAAATTACTCAAAAACCTGCAAAGTTACCACCCCTCGCTTTCGCTCGTTTTATACACATTCATTAACTCGTTTATTAGTATTACATGGAAGGTCGTTTAGTATCCTCTATTTATCACTCCAATCAAATCATTATTTTCAACATTCCACCAATAATCTGATTTACATAAATGGATACGAGCTGCATTTTAGTTCTCTTGGTACGAGTTTTTTTTAATGTGGTACGAATGCACCGAAGCTGATGAATATTTTCCCAAGGGCAGATAACTCTAAATGTTTGTGATTCAAGATGGCCGACATCAGAGTGTTGATCATCCGTGTAACCACATTTGTTTTGGCTAAGTTTCCATTTATCAATGCTTTGTCTTTCTTGATGCTCCTTGGAGAAAGAGCTAAGAATGAAAGGTACTTGATATTGACAGAGCAGTTTAATATCGAACGTGATTTGTATATTCGGAAATCGGAATTGTATTAATGATTTATTTCTGAAGTCGACTAAACTCCGTCTACTACACTACAGTACAGTTTTGGCACTACATCGTTTTGATATTGTAAAGTCTGCTACAGTCAGATGTGCGGCGACTAAGGAAATGTCCGGAATGCAAGATTACGTATGCAAATTATATTCGTTCAAGGAAATAATTTTAAAAAACTCACATGTTTGAAATTGAAAAATTGGTAATAAATTTATCATTATTCAATAAAGAATTGGATAGAAGCATAGATGACTCCAGATATTGACCCTACAAGCGTATGTTCGGCTGAAAAATCGGCAGATACTATCAAAAAAAATTAAGAAACGTACCAAATATAGGCTTATGATTAGCATTGTACGTTCAAATAATAATTTACACATGACCTAAATGCATTAGCGTAGTTGCAAGGACAAGAAGTGACATAAAAACTCTTCATGCTTTTGTTTAACTTATTAACATGTCGGCGAAATAAGTGAATGTCACTTGATAGAGAAAGAGTACGAAAGTTACTTTATTCAAAATCTTTTATTTGCATATCCATATAGATATATCACAGTGTAATGTTTTTGCAGAACTTCAACAAGGAATTAATGTTAATCAATTTGGTATTTATAATAATAATAATAATAATAATAATAATAACACTTTATTATCCTCAGTACATGTACATATTGGAAATTCGATTTGTGCCCATGGCACCCGGCAGCCACGGTGCAGCGCCAGTTAATGCGTTGTTCTGCCTTTACAATGCTGAGTGTCAAGCAAGACAGCAACAACTCCCAACTTTTAACGTCTTTTGGTATGACGCGACTGGGAATCGAACCCCGATCTTCCGGGTGACGAGTGGACACTCTACCTCTGAGCTACGCAATAATACATTGCTTGATTAATTGGTATCACATCACATCACATTTTTTATCACTGAAATTTGGACCTCCTTCACAGTGTCCCACCCCTCTAAAACAGTTTTAATTTTCTGATTGCAAATCTAGGAAAAAAACCATGTTTAATATCCTTAATACACTCGTCGCTTTTCATAATCAATACAATATGTCTCTCCTCCACAGTGTTCCACCCCTATACAAATTTTAATTTTCTGATTGCAAATCTAGAAAGAAAAAAAAATATCATGTTTAATATTCTTAATACACTCATCGCTTTTCATAACCACTAGACTCCTCCACAGTGTTCCACCCCTCTAAAACATTTTTAATTTTCTGATTGCAAATCTAGAAAAAAAAAATATCATGTTTAATATCCTTAATACACTCATCAATTTTCATAACCGCTACAACATGTGTCTCCTCCCCAGTGTTCCGCCCCTACAACCCCAGCTGATCTATGCTCATCTCGGGGTCTTCATACTGGCTGGCTTCCTCATGTCAACACACATGGCCAAGAAGGAGGCCGCGCTTGTCTACGCTGGCCAGATGATCTTCTTTGCTTTCAACTTCTACCAGAACAAGAACCTTAACTATGGACAGTGGCAGAGGGTAAGGGGGCTAGATTGCTGTATTGATGAATAAATGTTGTATGTTTAATGAAATCTTCAACAGAAATTAATTTTTAGACCGTCACTTTGTGTTTGAAAGAAATCATGAAATTGTCATATCATGTTGTGGCATTGGCTTTTATCGTTGTCATGTTGATTAGAACAATAAGAACTTCAAACATGTTTGATATTATTTCTGGAAAAGTACATGTAATACAAGGTAGATGTGACTTTCACAGTTTATCAAATTGAATTTTAACTTTATTATGATTCATAATTTTAAGAATGTATTTTAAAAAATGACATCATCTGATGAATGCAATGATGAAGGATAAAGATGACTGAATTATGTATTTTTGTTAAGTTCTCATGTGAAATTAAAAATAAACTTTGAACTGTGCTGTAAAATGAAAGCTAATACTGTAATACAGTGATGTGCCTAAATTATGAACTATAGTTCCAGAAATCAACATAGTGATGTCAACAACTGTGTTTCTTTCAGCTGCAAATGGCCGCCCGTCAAGGAGGTTGTGTAGGAGTGTACATTTTACTTGCCTACTTCCACAGTCCCAAAGAAAAAAGATCAGAGCAACTTCGACGAATCGGGGAAATAGTCCTTGGGATCTATCTCTTCTCATATTCCTACATCCTGAACAGCAGTAATGAATATCGACGCGGATTCTTGTACCATTTCATGGAGAGCGATTGGTTAAGATATTTTGTTACCCTAGCTATTATGGCCTGTGCGTTGTGTTTCCTGTCCGGATATTTTGTGCGTGATATGAGTGTATGTGCGATCGTCTCGTTGTCCCTAGTAACCATTATGATGGACCTTGACATTGAGTACTGGACGCGGCGTGGTATCCATTTTTGGAACCAAACACGGATGATCCTTGACAGCGTCTGTGCTATTATAGGGTTCACCCTCTTCTCTCAGGTCTTCCAGAATCAAGTGAAGACCGAACATTATGATTGATTTGACCATCTTTTGACACCCAAGTGCAATTAATTAACAATTTTCAATTCCATTGAACTGATTTATGCCAATTGTTGAACTTGAACCCCGATGTGTGAAGTATTTATTGACCTTATCAAATTGAACTATTCCAGGATTTTCTTTTGCTCAAACCATGACTATACCATGTTTATTCTTTATCCTTATCTATCTGCTTGATGGGATGGTTTTCTTGATTTACATTCACAAAAATTAGTAGTGGTCATCATTGAGGATCACTAAACCCTTGATATGTTGATAGCTAGTCGCTTGTTTACACATAAGATTTCAACAGTGCTGCCAAAGAACTCGAAACTTGTGTGTATCTATTGATTAATGGCCATTCTCTTGTTCAACCAGATGATTGCTTTTGCTATGTTTCCTTTTATGCCTTCGTTGGAGTAATCACCGTTTTTTGCTAAGATTACCTTTGCTATTCAGCAAATTGCTATGTCTCTTTACAAATTTTTTAAAGAATTTTAGCATTAAAGTTTTAGATTTGTTTTTTTAGATAGAATTTTGCACTTTTAAGAAATACTGAACGAAGTGTATGAGAACAACGAACAACAGTCTTTGTAGTATTAACAATGATCTCAATCTGTGGATAGAGATTTAAACTTTACTGTCTGATAGTCTTCCTATTTAGAGCAGGTTTTTATCGTTCTGATGCTATTCACATATCACAACTTTGACTTTTCTCCAGGAAAAATGTACCAAATAACCTGCTCATTATTAAATATTCCACCATTAATGTTTGATTTTTATTATCCTTGTAATTTATTGAAATTGTATAATAAAAATCCCTGAATTTTTTATTCAATCCAACATCTGTTACCTTTTCACTGAAGATTCTAGTCTGATTGAAATCAACCGTGTTCAAAAGAAAAAAAGTTTCAAAATACAAGCTACTGGGAATCAAACGTGTTCAGTCAGGAAGCTTCCCCTCCACAGGGTCTGACTACAGCCCATCTAGTCACATGTCTTGTACTGCAGACAAACCTAGTCTTAAGCAGACCAATCATGTGGTCATGTATAAAAAGCTGGATGGCGGCAATCATGTATGAAGAATATACACTGGAGTTACTTGCCCCTTGATACTGAAAGCTTTTATGAGTGGGTAGATGATGATAAACATGCAATAAAGTCAGGTGCAGTAGGATCTTGAGGGAGAGGAAATTTTTAATAAAATTGGTGCTCAGAGCATCGTCCAATCAATCAGACTTCTTAAAGATACCATGTAAGTTTTCTCTTACTGCAGACACATCTGTTGCCAATGGAACACTTTCTAGGCTAAAAATAAAGTACCCTGGACCTCCTTCACAAAGCAACCTTTACTATGGTTAATGTTAACGACCATACTTTGCACTAAGGGTACTTACTTAGGATGACCTTTGGGCTTGGTGAAACTAGGAGAGCAAAGTAAATTTTGCAATTAGTACTGCTGTAGTTTGAACAGATCCCATGCCCATCAACCGAATTCCTTCGCCTGCGAGATGTGCACATATTTCAAGAGTCGCAGGAATCAATCAGAGATGTAAGACAATATTTGATCGGACAAGAATCGGAACTGTCTGTGTTGCAGTTGTAGGTCAGTTTTAGGGACTAAGTAGTGTGGCCCATTGAAACCATAGGTTACCATATTCGACGTAATAAGCGCCCTCTCCCTATAAGCGCCCCCTAACGGTGCTCTTAACTTCAAAAACATTAAGCGCCCCCTCTTAAGACATACCTTACATGACAAACCTATGAAATTTTACATAAAAATTGGTTTGAAGATTTTATTTCATTTCTCCTCTTTAATCACGGTAATTAGATTTATAACTTTTAGCTAAAAAACAGATCGCAGATCGAGAATATACACACATTTTTATCATTCAACTGAATGATTAAGACATTTTAACAAGCGCCCCCTCTTTCCAATTTTGTAACCGCCCAGGGCGCTTAATAGGTCGAATCGGTACATTGAAACATTTAATTGGGTAACCTCAATGGAAAGAGAAACTTTTAGAAATGTGTAATGCAAAATGTGAGTGACTGAATTCTTTATATTGAATCAACAACTTGCCACAAGATATTGACAGTCTTCTGAAAAGGTCAAACATAGTTTATGTAGATAAGCCCTTATTCTGTTCAAGGCTTCGGTGATCTTTAATGGTGAAATTAAGTTCATATAGATAAGTTACTGAAGAAATCTCTCATGATAAACTGGACAAAAATAATTAGGTATATGTTAAGAGATTGAAATTATGAATACTTTTTATTGCTGTATTCACCTGATCATATTTTAGTAATTAAGAATAAGATGTCCCTAACTTATCTGGTCCAGTATACATAGTTGTGTACATAAAATGTCAACATCTTTCAATTCACACAAAAACAATGTTAATATATATATATAATAAAATTACGGAATTGGGAACATAAACACATTCATATTAGCTAAGTTAGCTAATATGAATGTGTTTATGTTCCCAATTCCGTAATTTTATTAATTTTATTATATTTCATCTTTATACACCTGAGAGTTTTGCTTGTGGATTTTTCGTGTATATATATATATAGATGTAAAAGTTAAATGTTCATGGTTTATGTATTAAATATTTTTTAAAAATAATAAACTGAAGATTGGTCTTAATATAAGTTCATTACCTAATGAACTTATATGAAGACCAATCTTCAGTTTATTATTTTTAAAGAATATATATATATATATATATATATATAATATTTAATTATTATGTAATTTATTAGCAAAAATACAATGATACATTTTATTGAAAAAATACAATATAGATAACTAAGGGCAAATAGAGACAGAGTGAGGCCCAATATAATAATAAAGCATCCCTTTGTTCTGAAGTTGCAGGGGAATTAAAATCAGCACCGTCCATCCATCCGTACACTTCGAATCCGGGTCTAACTAATGAACCATTTCAATTCAAATTCATCATGGAAATGCAGAAACTTGTTATAATGTGTCTTGAGTAACAATTTTGAGAATATCTACATAAAATATTCGGATTTTTGAGAAAAACTGGTAAATTTGGATGAAAACTGTTAAAAGTCCTATCTAGCTCACAACTTAACAACTAATTCCATTTCGATGAAATTTGACATTCAAATACATCATCCTATGAAGTTGTGTCATGAATAACAATTTTGAAAATATCATTGTAAAATTTGACAAAACCTGTTACCAGTCCTATTCTGGTCACAACTTTTAAACTAATCAGGAAATTTTATGCTGTTTGACATTGATATACAATTGGACATTTTGGGCAAAAAATGAGGACTCTGTTAGAAAACTGTTACTAGTTCTGTCCGGCTCAAAACTTTTAAACCCAGAATGTGTTATTGGGATACAAAATGACATGAACATGTGTCATGATTAACAATGTTGAATTTGCTTTTATATATCATATATTCTCTTTTTTTTGTTTTTAATGATCAAATTCATCATTATGATCCAAAATACAAAAATAGAGCCATTGGCTCTGTAGCTCATCAGGCATCATATCAAGTTTGCTTTATACAGGCAAGATGAGCTAAAAATGAAACTGATGTTACCTATTGCAAGAAAACATATAAACAAATTACAAAACAAATGTTTTATTATTTAACACTTTCTAGATCGCCAATATCAGACAGTGAAAGAAGTCCACACTAAAATATCCAAGGAGAAATAAATTTGCCATAGACTGTCATCTAATGGAGAAAAAAAGGTTTTTAAGATTGTGACCCCTGTGACCCTATTTGGGGTCATGGGGTCACAAAACCTACAGTTTAGAATCCCAATTGGCAAAGGAGTCTACATGCAGTCTTTCAGCTCAATAGACCTTTAGGAGCTAAAGATGATGATGAAAATAAGTTTTTAAGGTTGTGACCCCTGTGACCCTATTTGGGGTCATGGGGTCACGAAATCTACAATTTAGAATCCCCATTGGCCAAGGAGTCTGCACATATCATTTTTAACTCTCTAGTCATTCTGGAACTGGAGAAGATGATGAAAATAGGTTTTTAAGGTTGTGACCCCTGTGACCCTTTTTGGGGTCACAGGGTCACCAAAGTTACAAATTAGAATCTCCATTGTCCAAGGAGTCTGCACATATCACTTTCAACTCTCTAGTCCTTTAAGAACTGGAGAAGAAGATGAAAATAGTTTTTTAAGGTTGTGACCCCTGTGACCCTATTTTGGGTCACAGGGTCACCAAAGTTACAAATTAGAATCCCCATTGGCCAAGGAGTCTGCACATATCATTTTTAACTCTCTAGTCCTTCTGGAACTTGAGAAGAAGATGAAAATAGGTTTTTAAAGTTGTGACCCCTGTGACCCTATTTGGGGTCACAGGGTCACCAAAGTTACAAATTAGAATCCCCATTGGCCAAGGAGTCTGCACATATCGTTTTTAACTCTCTAGTCCTTTTAGAACTGGAGAAGAAGATGAAAATAGGTTTTAAAGGTTGTGACCCCTGTGACCCTATTTGGGATCACAGGGTCACCAAAGTTACAAATTAGAATCTCCATTGTCCAAGGAGTCTGCACAAATCACTTTCAACTCTCTAGTCCTTTTAGAACTGGAGAAGAAGATGAAAATAGGTATTTAAGGTTGTGACCCCTGTGACCCTATTTGGGGTCATGGGGTCATGAAATCTACAATTTAGAATCCCCATTGGCCAAGGAGTCTGCACATATCGTTTTTAACTCTCTAGTCCTTTTAGAACTGGAGAAGAAGATGAAAATAGGTTTTAAAGGTTGTGACCCCTGTGACCCTATTTGGGGTCACATGGTCACCAAAGTTACAAATTAGAATCTCCATTGTCCAAGGAGTCTGCACATATCATTTTTAACTCTCTACTCCTTTTGGAACTGGAGAAGAAGATGAAAATAGGTATTTAAGGTTGTGACCCCTGTGACCCTATTTGGGATCACAGGGTCACCAAAGTTACAAATTAGAATCCCCATTGGCCAAGGATTCTGCACATATCATTTTTAACTCTCTAGTCCTTCTGGAACTGGAGAAGAAGATGAAAATAGGTTTTAAAAGTTGTGACCCCTGTGACCCTATTTGGGGTCACAGGGTCACCAAAGTTACAAATTAGAATCTCCATATGCTAAGGTACTTGTACACAAAATTTCAGCTCTCTTATGTGTATGGTTCATGAGGAGAAGTCGAAAGTGTCAAAAGTTTACGGACGGACGACGGACGGACGCCGGACGACGGGCCATGCCATAAGCCCATCTGGACTTTCAGTCCTGATGAGCTAAAAATGACAATTTGATTATGTACTTTAAACAGTTTTAGTTGACTAAAATGATGATAATAAACATTTTTATTAGCTTAATTCTTATTTTGACAGTTTACACAAATTATGCCCAACAGTTAACATAATGTTAGTATTATTATTTATTATTTCTATTAGAACAGTTTCCTATATATCCTTAATTTTTTTGTTATTTTGAGTGTGACATGTATATGAATCTGAAACATCAATACAGTGATAGAAAGAGTTTAGATTGAGACAAGAAAACTAGAATCTATACATATTGTGCCATTTGCGAATGGGCAATGTCAGCTAAATACATGTAAACTAAATACATGTATATGAAAGGGAAAATGCTTGACATCTAACAAAAATAATGTATATTGGAATAAAGTTCTATGAAATCTTATAATGTAATATAAATATTCATGTAAATATGCCTGAAATTTTAAAAAAAAACAAAATCTTGTACAAGGGGCATGTTTCAGGCAATAAATTTCAAAATTAACATAAAAGTTCATTTTTGAGTTCAGATCAGTACAAGAAGAGTTGAGATTGATAAGCACTAATAAAACAAATCCCAATTAGACGACAAAGCTTTTCTTTTCTCTGCTACAAAATAATCTAGTGAAGGAATCATACTCTGTAATGATGCAAGATTAGTTGATAATATCAAATGAAATTATTGACATTGGACGGTTCATAAGTCAGAGAAATTACAGCTACCCAGCACTGTATGAATAATCTTCAAAGTAAGAAGAAATCTTTTACTTATACACCTTGAGATATCTCCTCCATTCAGTTTTTGGGCATTCTCTCCCCACAGAGACAGCTAATTCATAAAACTTTGATCAAGCCTCTGTTCTAATGTGGGGAGGGAATGGGTTTTAGGTGATTACACAGATAACCTCAGTGACATAGTTTTTCTTCAAAATTGAGAGACCCATGTCATTTATGTTATCAATCTCAATAAATTAAGATCTATTTTGATGTCACCATGCTCTGTTAGCAAATTGGTGATTGGCTGGATTTAGATGATATCACAGGTAGGTCGACGGCTCGATAAACTATGCCCGGAGAGCTGATGTAGTTAATCAATAAAGATTGATAATATACCAATAAGGCATTATTCTCTATTTTGAGAAACAGAAATGTCACTGGTAATCTGCTAAAGTAGTGAAGCAATATAGATTTTTGAGGTTGATAATGTACAATTATAGACTGTGATGAGGTCAATACCTGATTTGATAGACCCCAGGAAAACTATATTGACCGAGGTCTATATTGTTGTTCTAGGGCCTATAAAAACAGGCATTGACCGAATTCTCCAGTCCATAATTGTTTTATTTTGTCTCGGCTAAAAGACGAAAAAAGGAATAGAAAACTACAACAATGAGCGACATTTTGGCTCGATTGTTGGCGAGGACGGGTCAATGACATCACGATAACAATAGCATGACGTCATGAAACAATAGTTTGACATCATCGATCTATTTTTAGTAACTCACGTCAATATCTCTTTGGTCTGACTCGGGGTCACGGGGGTCAAGTCAATATCACTTTCTGTCGACTGTCACGTGACCGGTTCTCGACCAATCGAATTGCCAGAAAAATGCGCTCACATAATAATATGCTTTAGTGATATATCTAGATTCTTTTAGTCTTCTTTCATTGCATAGTGTCCATCCTTGAGCAGTTTGTTGTAGAGTTTGATGAGTTGTTCAAGAAAACCAGGATTGGGACACACCTCCCTTTTGCTTCTGACCAATCGCAGCGCATCCTTGACGGTCATGTGACGCTTGATCATGAGAAAGGCAAGCACCAAGGTCGTCGACCGACTCATGCCTTGAATACAGTGTACCAGAATCTTTCCTGTTAAGAGAGAGATATAATTTCTATAAAATAATTTTAAATGGTGAATCATTTATCAATCTTAGGATAAAATGATAATTTTTAAGTATGAAGCAGCGCTAGAAGCGCTTCGATTGGGGTATGAAGAACATGTACATTGTATACATTACAGATTATAATAATTTACGTTTTTGGTGCTAGATAATGAAACATTTAGGGTAACAGCATGTGGATCCACTAAGAATGCAGGGACACAACAGATCCTTCTCTAATGATAAATTTTAATATTTTCCATTACATGAACAGAAAATATCTAATAAGATGAGCATTTTAAGGGAAACCATGTTTTCTCAAAGCAACATCCTTAATAATTCACGGCTTATAGAACAGTATACCTTGAATTGACCCAAGAAAACGTTTGTCAATAAATCAAAAAAATAGAGCCATTGGCTCTGTAGCTCATCAGGCATCATATCAAGTTTGCTTTATACAGGAAAGATGAGCTAAAAATGAAACTGATGTTACCTATTGCAAGAAAACCTATAAAAAAATTACAAAGCAAATGTATTATTATTCAACACTTTCTAGATCGCCAATATCAGACAGTGAAAGAAGTCCACACTAAAATATCCAAGGAGAAATAAATTTGCCATAGACTGTCATCTAATGGAGAAAAATAGGTTTTTAAGATTGTGACCCCTGTGACCTACAGTTTAGAATCCCAATTGGCCAAGGAGTCTACATGCAGTCTTTCAGCTCAATAGACCTTTAGGAGCTAAATATGATGATAAAAATAAGTTTTTAAGGTTGTGACCCCTGTGACCCTATTTGGGGTCATGGGGTCACGAAATCTACAATTTAGAATCCCCATTGGCCAAGGAGTCTGGACATATAATTTCAGCTCTCTAGACCTTTTGGAACTTGAGAAGAAGATGAAAATAGTTTTTTAAGGTTGTGACCCCTGTGACCCTATTTGGGGTCACAGGGTCACCAAAGTTACAAATTAGAATCCCAATTGTCCAAGGAGTCTGCACATATCACTTTCAACTCTCTAGTCCTTTTAGAACCGGAGAAGAAGATGAAAATAGGTTTTTAAGGTTGTGACCACTGTGACCCTATTTGGGGTCATGGGGTCACGTAATCTACAATTTAGAATCCCCATTGGCCAAGCAGTATGCACATATCATTTTTAACTCTCTAGTCCTTTTAGAACTGGAGAAGAAGATGAAAATAGGTTTTTAAGGTTGTGACCCCTGTGACCCTATTTGGGGTCATGGGGTCACGAAATCTACAGTTTAGAATCCCCATTGGCCAAGGAGTCTGCACATATCGTTTTTAACTCTCTAGTCCTTTTAGAACTGGAGAAGAAGATGAAAATAGGTTTTTAAGGTTGTGACCCCTGTGACCCTATTTGGGGTCACAGGGTCACCAAAGTTACAAATTAGAATCTCCATTGTCCAAGGAGTCTGCACATATCACTTTCAACTCTCTAGTCCTTTAAGAACTGGAGAAGAAGATGAAAATAGTTTTTTAAGGTTGTGACCCCTGTGACCCTATTTTGGGTCACAGGGTCACCAAAGTTACAAATTAGAATCCCCATTGTCCAAGGAGTCTGCACATATCACTTTCAACTCTCTAGTCCTTTTAGAACCGGAGAAGAAGATGAAAATAGGTTTTTGAGGTTGTGACCCCTGTGACCCTATTTGGGGTCATGGGGTCACGTAATCTACAATTTAGAATCCCCATTGGCCAAGGAGTATGCACATATCATTTTTAACTCTCTAGTCCTTTTAGAACTGGAGAAGAAGATGAAAATAGGTTTTTAAGGTTGTGACCCCTGTGACCCTATTTGGGGTCATGGGGTCACGAAATCTACAGTTTAGAATCCCCATTGGCCAAGGAGTCTGCACATATCGTTTTTAATTCTCTAGTCCTTTTAGAACTGGAGAAGAAGATGAAAATAGGTTTTTAAGGTTGTGACCCCTGTGACCCTATTTGGGGTCACAGGGTCACCAAAGTTACAAATTAGAATCTCCATTGTCCAAGGAGTCTGCACATATCACTTTCAACTCTCTAGTCCTTTTAGAACCGGAGAAGAAGATGAAAATAGGTTTTTAAGGTTGTGACCACTGTGACCCTATTTGGGGTCATGGGGTCACGTAATCTACAATTTAGAATCCCCATTGGCCAAGGAGTATGCACATATCATTTTTAACTCTCTAGTCCTTTTAGAACTGGAGAAGAAGATGAAAATAGGTTTTTAAGGTTGTGACCCCTGTGACCCTATTTGGGGTCATGGGGTCACGAAATCTACAGTTTAGAATCCCCATTGGCCAAGGAGTCTGCACATATCGTTTTTAACTCTCTAGTCCTTTTAGAACTGGAGAAGAAGATGAAAATAGGTATTTAAGGTTGTGACCCCTGTGACCCTATTTGGGATCACAGGGTCACCAAAGTTACAAATTAGAATCCCCATTGGCCAAGGAGTCTGCATATATCATTTTTAACTCTCTAGTCCTTCTGGAACTGGAGAAGAAGATGAAAATAGGTTTTTAAAGTTGTGACCCCTGTGACCCTATTTGGGGTCACAGGGTCACCAAAGTTACAAATTAGAATCCCCATTGGCCAAGGAGTCTGCACATATCGTTTTTAACTCTCTAGTCCTTCTGGAACTGGAGAAGAAGATGAAAATAGGTTATTAAAGTTGTGACCCCTGTGACCCTATTTGGGGTCACAGGGTCACCAAAGTTACAAATTAGAATCTCCATATGCTAAGGTACTTGTACACAAAATTTCAGCTCTCTTATGTGTATGGTTCATGAGGAGAAGTCGAAAGTGTCAAAAGTTTACGGACGGACGACGGACGGACGACGGACGACGGACGGACGCCGGACGACGGGCCATGCCATAAGCCCATCTGGACTTTCAGTCCTGATGAGCTAAAAATTCACAAAGTAAAATTCAGCCTACCTCCACTTTCAAGAGCTGAATCTATAAACTCTGCTGAATCGTAGAAGAAAGGGTAGAGGTTAAAGTTCATCTGATCTGTGGCTTGAACCCCCTTAAAGGTGACATTGATCTTGCGGTACATCACATGGTTCGTGTTGACGTGGTACACTTCTTTCCCATGTGCTGCGTTTAATACATGAGTTACTCCCAGTCTCCTTAGTTCTATCAGATCTCGAGCGATTGATCTGAAATAAAGCAAGAGTTGCCTGAATCAGTTTGTGTTGAGCCATTAGTGTATTAGAAAAGACTTGCATAATGTTACAAGTCACAAATTATTTTACGACATGATGGCCCTCTTACAGACAAAGCCTTCTTTCTCATCTATACTACCGTAATACATGTTAGAACTTCATCAAAAATTTCATTCAGAGATTAGCATGAGAGCTGAAGGGATGGAAGTGTGATTGGTGAATAAATAGAGATTGTTACCCAAGAAAGTGTATATGGCTTTTACGAAACGAGTGTGAACTTTTGTATTGCCCGAGTGAGAGCATACACAAATCTGCAAAAAATTCGTTAAAGTCATATGACACACTTCCTCAGGTAATAATTTCTTTATTACCATAAACACTTCATTTTCATTCTCTTGTAAATATATGTTTCCAGAATACAGTCTGCTTCCCTTGGATACAGTGCATCAGGAACAATACTTTTATGACATCACAGAGGTAAATATATGAGTAGTCTCCTAACAATTATCACTGCTAGGCAAAAGTGATATGTGCATGTGTGCTCATATTGAAAATATGTCACTACTTATTTTTCCTCCTATGGGTAATAAAGGCGTTTACTCACTCTTCTCCGATATAGATGTTATCATACACCTCATCATAAGCAGTGTTGGGCATCATTGTGAGACCCCCTGCAGGTTGGGTGATGATGTCATCGAGCTCGGCAACAGTGCATGTCTCTTCATTGCTAGCAGACGCCATGTCACATCACGTCACAAGAACTGTGTCAATGCATCAAATTAAATTTCTGAAAAAGAAAATCACTGAAATTGATTTATTTATACTTACAAATTAAGGTGAGGTGATGTGGGTTTATCGCCGCTTTCAAGAGTATTTCACTTATATCGCCACTGCTTCTATTATTGCAGGGAGAAAACCTGGCTATGCATTGCTGTGACTTACAAATTGACAATTTAAAAGAATTTGTCCCAAAAGATCTAAATTCATAGCAATTTTATGGCAAGTTTTAAGTTCATCATGGCATGGCATTGCAAATCGCATTCGTACATTGCTCCATAAACATTTTACTTTTAAGCTTACAGGCCAAATGGACTTATGGCATGGCATGGTGTTCGGTGTCCGTCTGTCTGCGCACCTCGACTTCTTCTCCAGAAGCATAAGGCCTACAAAGCTGAACAGACTCCTTGACTAGTAGGGATTTTATTTTATAGCTTTTGTGGCCCTGTGGACCCTGTGACCTCAATTAATCAAGTTTGTCAAATCTTTTCAAACTATTTCCCAGTTGTTTTCTGTGTTGAAATACTTGCACTAATTAAACATGAAATTAACTTAAATATATCAATCTGCACACTCAACTCCCTACTCTTTCTTTACAAATTTTTCAGTCTAATAGTAAGCTAGAAATCAAGCACAGAAAAGTTAAGTGTCGACAGCAAGACTTAAATGAGTAATTTCTGAAACTGACTTTTAAGCTTGTGAAAAAGATGTCACGAAAATAATAGTCTGTTTATCACCAAAACCACAAAATATATACTTAAACTCTATTTCTAAGCATAGGCGAATAAGTCACTGCCTTTCATAAAAACTTTTAAGTCGTAGGCAAACACAAACAGTGACGTCAAAATTATTTTTAATATTTGATACTACTATGCAAAAGTGATATTTTGTCCTAGGGCTTCGTATGAAAAATATGGTCCCAATATGGCCGCCTGGGTAGGTAATAAATAGAACTGAGCATAGGCGTAGGAACAGGGGGGGCACAGGGGGGCCCGGCCCCCCCACTTCCGAACCTGGGGGGGCCCTGCCCCCCCACCTTTCAAGAATTTTTTTTATAGAAAAAGTCACTTTAACTCTGTATTTTAGGGGGAAGGAAAAATGAGATGAACGGGCCCCCCCACCTTTGAAAGTGGGGGGGCCGGGCCCCCCTCCCTGAACAGTAAGATTTTCGGTTGACAATTTTTTTAAAGAAAAGGGGGGAGGGGGTGTGGGAGAGGGGGAGCGAGGGGATTTGGATTGGGATGGGAGAAAAAGGGAATCCCCTTCCCCAACATTTTATCCTTTATAGGGATCTACCCTGTAATTAGAATTGTAAATGGGAAAGGGTTCAGATTTTTTTTTACCTCGAAAATGCGAGGATATTTAGATATTACCCCAACCTTCCCAGGGGGTGGGGCATAAAAGCTCAGGGGTCAGGGAAAGCAGAAGGGTCTACCCCATCACCACTGAAACGGACATATGGGCAGGAATGTCTCTTTAATACTTTAAACACTTTTCCTAAAAAACATTTGATCTTAAACATCATTGAAAGATGTGTGTTTCATCTTTGTAAGAAAGAGATTTTGAACTTTTTATGGCAAATAACAAAATGTATCGGTTTGTCTGCGTGCCTGTCAGTTTGTCTGTATTTAATATGTCTGATATTATGTGAAACATAAATTTGAAACATACATGCACGTGAATTACCCCCATGAATTAGGGTTTTTTAATCGTTTTAAAGGAATTATTTTTTCTTCCTTTTAATTACACATTCATAGATAATTTATCTTGCAAAAGTTTTAACTACCTGCTGATGTGAATAAGTGAGATCTTTTCACTGGGGCCACGCCCTTAAAATCTAAATTTATTTCCATATTATTTAAAAGGCATAACAAACTGATTTGTTGTATACAGACTACTTTAAAAAATATGATTAGAATTTGTGGTGAATTTGTTGCCCCTAATAAGGACAATGCCCTTCGGAGCTTTAAAGCTTTATTATATCCATTTTCAGAACAAAATGCGATCCTTTGAAGTGAATTCCATTTTGCAAGAAACATTATTTTCAAAGATATTGTGACCCTGTTGTCTTTAACCTATAAAGGCTAGAAAATAGCTGCAAAAAGCCAGATGAGGTACAGAGTTAAGGCTATACTTTTCTATTCTTACCTGGAAGACGTATTTGACCATTTTAGCTTTTTGTTTCACGTTCATCATTCACGTTTTTAAGTGTGATATTTAGGCCAAATTTAAAAACTCAAAACCATTATTATGATGAGAACAAAGACTATGTAACAAAGTTCCCCCTTAAGCATTCCTATAACGTTTACTCATAGTAATTTTGATCTTTTCACGTGACTGAAAATATCTGAGTATATCAAAGCTGTTATGAATATTTAAGCTATTAAAACATTTTTGACCTATTCACAGAGTAAAATTGAAATTTGAGCTTATTTAAGTTTCTGAGACCAAAGGAGTTAATGAAAAACAAGAAGAAATGATGGAGATAAACTTACAGAATTTGGAGAATGCTTCCTATTTATTTCAAGGTTATAAGGTCAATTATTATTATATTATCGATACCAACAACAAAATTATCATTATCATCAGTAATCATTAATCACTCTATGAGTCATAAATCATCCATGAATTACTTCCATCATGAAATCCATCAATCATCCATCTATGAGTCATAAATCATTAATTCATCAAACATTAATCAGCAATTTTCAATCATTCGTTTTCAATTCATGATCAATCAAACAATTACCAATTATCAAACACTAAAACAATCATTATCTTCTATAATCAACCATTCAACACTTAAAGATTATCATTTATCAATCTTTCAACACTTAAACGAACGGGCCCGTAACAATCATTCACCAATCATCAATCAATAACCTATCAATCATAAATCAATTATTCATCAATCATTGTAAATAATTCAACACTAAACAATCAATAATTCAACACTAAACAATAAATAATTCAACACTAAAACCATCAATCATTCAACACTAAAAAAACATCAATCATTCAACACTTTAAAAAACATCAATCATTCAACATTGAAATCATCAATCCATCAATCATTCAACATTAAATCATCAATCATTCAACACGTAAATAATCTTCTATCCATAAAATTCACATATCATTAAACCAAATTTGGGTCCCCACACAGGAATCCATATAAATCATTTTTATATTTTTTGGAAAGGCAACCCCCGCTCTCATAAAAAAAATTTGGGCCCCCCCAACTCAGCAATCCATATATATCATTGTTTGATATCCCCCCCCCCCCCCCCGCTCTCACAAAAAGAAAATTTGGGCCCCCCCACTCAACAATCCATTTATATCATTGTTTGATTTCCTAGAGAGGCCACCCCCCGCTCTCACAAAAAAAATTTGGGCCCCCCCACCCCTCAAACCGTTCCTACGCCACTGCTGAGTAATCCATGCAAGTAGAAGTGTCTGAACTTTTATTGATAGAAATCTTCCCCGAGTCAATTATAAAAGAGAAACTTATTATCAAAGTAGAACATCTGTCCTTTAAGTGTTTGAACTTGTCCTTTTATTGATAAAAATCTTCAGTTAATACCAGTCTGATAAAATCAACCGTACTCCGAGGAATAAAATATATTGTCTCTATCGGGGCTCGAACCAGCCAGAACATCCTCTCCGTCTCGGTCTGAATGCACCCACCTCTATCGCATGTTCCTATGGCCAGTTTAGCGCAGACAAACCCAGTCATAAGCTATTCAATCACATCCTCGTTTTTAAATAGCGTTTAGTGGCGATAATGTATAACGAATGGTACACTGGAGTTACCTGCCCCTGAATGATATCGAAGCTTTTACTGCGCCCCTTGCGATTGGCTAGATGAGCTTGCGTCAGAACATGCGGATAATAGGGGTGCCTTCAGACTGTGAATGAGGGGAAAGCCGGGCTGGTTGAAATTCAAACCCCACTAGAGACAATATTTTTACACTTTTTTTCCTCGAATCACAGTCGATTTTAATCAGACTGCAGTTAATACTCTAAGATAACCTTATTATCAAAATAGCACATCTGTCCGGAACAAAAGTCAATGAAAACAAGACGTGACAAACCACATTTAAAATAATATTTTTATTCATGTGTGAATGAAGACTAATTAATGCATCAACATAAGTGCGCTGCTATTAACATCCAGCTGTTAGTGTTAATCTAACTGCACAATAGGTTCAGTCAAACAATAAACCTAATGTCAAAACCCTGGGTTCAAAGTTTATAATATATTATCAATTTGAACATCAATAAGGTATGTAATTTACGCTCAACAAATAACTCATCAACATAGTTATTATACACATTTGATGTTGCTCAAAGATAAAAGAAAAAGGTAAATTCTTCACAAATGAATTTTTTTTTGTGAATGCTAATTAGCCTAAGAGAAAACATTAGGAATTAAAGGAGAGTTGAAAATTACAAAATTACAATTACTAAAGATATTGAACACAAGTATGTTATATGGAAAAATAAATATATAAATAACCTTTGTAAAATAGAATACATATTTATAGACAAATAACAACTAGGATCATGGTATGGTAGAAGTTTCTAATGCAAATTGGTTCTGAGAAAAGATGTAAAAAGGCTTACTTTATGATGTCAGAGACACACAAATATCTACCATAAATAAAAGTGAAAATCAATATTCAAATAATTTTTAATAACCAAGTGAAAACATGTTTCTTGAAGTGTGAAGACAACAATGAATATTCCCTTCTCTGTGACTATCATGTGGATTCAGCTTTTAATCTTCTGTCTCAAACATCCTTTATATAGCACCATTGAGCAGCTCTACACAGTTGGATTTAGGGGCTTTATAAACTAATAATTATTATTGACATGTTGCTAACCCATCTGAAAATATGTCTCATCATTCACTATTGAGAGAATTCTTTAACATTCTTTTTAAATAAAGGCTGTTTCTTAAAGGAGGACTCTTGTCAAGCCTAATTGACCATAAACTGTTTCAATTTATGTTTACAAATTAAAAACTCATGTGATTCAGTCAATTTGAATGTTGACATTTGTTTATTCAGGTACTGAGTTCAAATACATCAACTATAAAGGATTCAACTAAAACATACATGGCACATACCTAGCTGTACCACATTTCTAGCTTTATGTTACAAAACAAATTTTCTACATTATAGTTTTTCAGATGAACAACATATAGTCTCATAACTTAACAAGTTCCATTAAACTTCTCAAACGAGGCATAAAGGTACTTCCACTACTATCATTCATATCTTAAAATATTCTTACAATGTCATCTCCATAATTAAACATTAACCTTATCATGTGGACATGAATGTAGATGAGTTGATTACAAAAATACTCTATCCAACATACTTAAACATCCTCTAGAAGAGATTTTACGAATGCTTCTTTCAGCTAGACTTTAAAAGTCAACATGACATCTCATGGAAATACTCAGTATCTGTTACACAGAAAACTCAACAAATAATATGCATCAGTTCAGAACATTTTAAAACACATTCAAGGTCTTAAAATCATAAATAAACAAACTGTAGCACTAGAATATTGACATTTTAGTCAAAGTAACAAAGAATATATCATATACTGAAACAATAAATCATATACAATCAAAAATCTTCTTACAAGATTTGAGCTGTTGCTTTTATGTAAAACATTTCTCGAAATGCTAAAAACCAGAACTATCCAGAAAAAATTGTGACAACATCTTCACATAAAATCACTTACGAAAATAATTCTAGCAATTCTGCAGGAGCTTGTAAATGAAAAGATGACAGCAACTGAAAATTGCAAGATGCCAATGAACTAAGCTCATAAATTCCTAATTAAAGTATATATTTTCTGCTCAGTACAAAATTTAACAACTAAGTGGACGATCATCTGGGTCATGTAGTTATGAATATAGACACTGTAAAACCAGCTTTGAAATTTCAATTTCTACATCATATAAGCTTCATTTTCTCTAAATAATTCTTTTTCTTAAAATCATATTCTTCATCAAGAACAATTTCTTTGAAATTGGAATTTAATATTAAATACAAAGCAATTGCAAAGAAAATATCACAGAAAAGGCAAAATGGAACAAATGTATCAAAACAGAAATGATCTTAGAGTCTTTCAAAAGACTTCATAATAAGATAAATAATATTTCTAATTTTGAGACAGAACAGGCAGTTTGACTCTTCTCCTCTATGCAATATAACAAATCTTTCACAAACCAACAATTATTTAATAATATTCAATCTCACAACTCAATTTCCTAGTAAGTCCCAAGGAGCTTCTGACAGAGTCATTGTTAAGCGCCACCAGGACAATATTTCAGCCATAAGTGGCATGTCCTGAACAATGAAAGAAGAAATCAGCGTAGGCATATGAATCCTGCAGCATCAGCGTATTTGTATCTTCAAAGTTCCAGAATTCCTTGATTTCCTTCTCCTTATGTCTCTATCAGCTGATCACTCATAGCTGTTCATAGAATGTAGAACCTCTTATCAGGCAACAATTTGAGTAATTTATTGGCTGGCTATTTATAGGCCAAGTGAATAAGAAGCAATCAGGGGACTGAAAGAGCTTCGTGGATACAAAGAGGCAGATGTTGCAGGGTGTGTACAATAAAACAGTTCCAAACAAATGAGTTGACAAAAGTTAATCTCACTGAAATCTGATCAAACATCATTTGTGCTTCGCTGCACTTCTGACCACTAATATGCTCCAAATGGGTCAGTTAGGTGACAAGGGCAATTCACTCTAGCTGATCAGAGATAAGGCTGAAAAGCCATTGACAATAAAGGATATATTCAAGGGCTCTCTAATTGTTTGAATATATGGATGGGGAAAGACTGCATACCAGACACAAATCCTATAGAACACTAGTCAGATCAGGAGAGCAGCTTAGGAACAAGTCAAAGGTTTGATTTGATTTCAATGAGATTAACATACCATAATGCCATCTATATCATTGCCATCTCACTGAGAACTGTTGAGAAAGCAATCTCATTGAAAAAAGAGCATCTGTGCTTGATACGTTTGTGACCACTGCTCCTATCAGGTGACCTTTCCAGCCCAGCCAATCAGCAACAAGGCTTGGAAGCCTTCAGCACAACTTCATTTTATAGCAAGGCTCTCACAATAAAGGCCAACCGACACAACCCCTATGGTCCCTTCACTCAGAGACATCCCAACAAGAATTAGTTCCATCAACCTCGGTCAAACTTTCATTTGTAAATTGCTGTTTCTGAGCACTGGTCCTTTAAGTTCTTGTCAGCCAACCTTTTTACTCGAGCAAAAAAGCGACAAGGCAAGTATGCCATCTATGCAGTAAGATGAATAGGAACTGATAATAGACAGCTTCATTTGACATAACATATGGACCACTACTCAGATCAGATGTACAGCGAGGTACAAGTGAAAGGTTTGATCTTATTTCAATGAGATTCACACAGTATGCCTCCCCATTAGTTCAAACGGCTATCTTCCTCCTGTTCCTCCCTGATACAGCGTTTGGCAGCCTCCATCATATAGTGTTCCCTCAGGAGGAGAGTCTTCATCTTATCCTCTTCCTCCTGGTCCTTGCACAGGATAATGAAGTTGCTTCCCTTCTTCCTCGCCCGACCTCTCATCTGGACCAGTCCCGTCAAGGTGCCGGGGGGATTCATACACACAACCAGCTCACACTCTGGGATATCGACCCCCTCCTCTGCTACCGATGTCGCTACGATGATGTGATACTTCTTCCTTCCAACCCCGTCCAGGACTCGTTTCTGTTGTTTCACTTTCATCCCTCCGTCCGAAGGTCCTGACCCATGTCCCACAACTGCCGTGACCTTCAGGCTGTGTTCTGCTACAAACCTGGACTGTTTGAGGAAGTTGCTTAGACGATGAGCATGGGCCCTCTCTCGGACTAGAATCAGCGACATTGGATCGTCAGAGCTGCTCCAGTTGATGTACTTGGTGTCGTTGAGAGTCTGGAGGAGTTGAGAGTAGAGAGACACGTGTTCAGGATTGTCCTCGAACTCCTGCTGCACCTGGGCTGCGTGAGAACTCCTCTGTATCGCTTCTTCCAGGGCATCCGTAGGGATACCAAGGAGTCGTGCGTGTTCAAAGTTGTTCGCGGAGGACTTAATAGCATTGAGGGTTGCGACGGCTGTTGGAATACCACATCCGTCCATATCTGACAATGCCAGGAGGATGATCTTGGAATGGGTTGAAAGAAACTTGAGATTACTTGTGACATACACGTCATTTGAAGCAGGTTTGAGACTGTCGAGAACAGAAAGGAATTTAGTTATGGCAGGACCGTCCAACCTGGTGATGAAGTCTGTCATCTGTCCCTTGAGAATCATCCGGATATCCCAGCCACACTCGCTCTCCAGGTTGGATATCTCTCGTAGCTTCATGTAGCAGTAGCACAGGTAATGAAGCAACTTCTGTCTGAAGTCTCGCTCCTCTTCCGAGGAAGGAGTGTATTTGATTTCTAGCTTTGCATTTGACTGATATTTTGCAAGGTCTTCGAGTTCACTTTCCCGTTGGACGATTGCTACCCTGGCGCCACCTAGATTAGTGAATAGCTCTTTCAACATGTTGTACGTGTTCTCAATGCTATCTCTTCCAGCGGGGGATGCCGTCAAACCAAGGATCTTGGGTCTTTTTTCAGGGGAGCAGGGGCGGTGGTACTTCTCGAGCAGACGGTTGAAGGGGTGCCGCTTTACACAGTGATGTGCCTCGTCAAACACAACCAGACTGAAGTCTGTCCAATGGATGTACCTCTTCAGAACAAGGTTCTCTACATAGGCTACAAGAGAAAGAAATATTTTGGTCTCAAAACATTCATGTATTAAAAGGATAGCATTCATTATCATAACTTATCCGTGTTATCGTTTTACAAATATCAATATTTCTTTAAAATATAGTACATAAAAATATGGCTTTTTAAGGGTAATTATGATAACTGAATTGTTTAAATGAATATTCGCTCAAAGCTTCATAGGAAGCAAGTGAAAACAGCAAATAAAGAATAATCAGGTAATAAATATGAAAAAAGAATAATTGTAACAGTCAAGTAAATATTAACTTTGTGAAAACTTAACCAAATGTTGATTTAGTTATTTCCATAAAAATCATTATCATTTCTGGTTACCATGACAGCCAGAAGATAAAATGTATACCTGCAGTTGCCACGACAACATCATGCTGATGGAGGGGCGTGTTATCAGCAGGGAGAAGATTTCCGCACAGAGTGGCGATCTTCAGTCGTCTCTCGGCTAGTGTCGGGTAGGATCCGTTCAGCGGCAGTCTGCAATATACAACAAACAGCATGTAGTAGTCTGGAATAAACACAACATATTATATTTATTTTATATTAGATTCGGAGTCTTAAACACAACGACGTCACAACTCCTTAAACGTGATGACTTCATATTGCAATGACACTGCTTTAGAAGTTTTAGGTTAGTGCACTCTTCCATGATTTACATTTTTCATGCAAACATATTGAAATGTTAATATGATGACTAAAATATATTGATGATAAACAGAATCATGTCTCATGTCTTCTGATATCAAATATCAATACTAGTTGATTAAAGTAGAATATCCTCAGCAAGCTTATTTTTACCAATACCAACGTGTTTATAAATTTCATATCAGACTTGGATGAGATGCTCCATGTTAATGATGTTACCCACCTATTATAAAGTTTATCACCCAGTTCCTTGATGATATATTTAGATTGCTGGAGCACCAACAGAACTTTATCCACAAGGAAGAGAACCGGTCGTGTCGGGTTCAGTATCAGCATACAGCTCAACGCCATCACCGACACCAGAGTTTTACCAGTCCCTGTAGAGAAGTCAAACTGGTCAGTGATACACAAGTTCGAGAATATTCTTGCATTTATTGTATAGGATACTCTAATAGTCATACAAAATAAGAAAGTTTTTTTTTGATAATTGTATAAATTGTGTAAGAATTAGCCCTTACGATGCGGGTATATATTTTTGCTCTACAAGCCCACGTGGCGGAATTGTTTTGTCTGGTGCCAGCCACCGTTATATCCTGATTGGCCGCTTCTTTATTTTTGTGCGCAGATATACATATGATACATGGAAATAAAGACAATTCTCTCCTCCATACGATGATGTAAAAATTATAAAATTATCTCCAATGGTTCGTGAGATATAAATGCCGCAAGGTAGGTACCCTCAATCATTTTGAGGTAAAAAATTAAATTTGCGACACTTGTCGCAACGCAACTTGTCGACAATTCTTTCTTCTACACGATGATGTAAAAATTATAGAATTATCTCTAATGGTTCGTAAGATACAAATGCCGCAAAGTGGGTACCCTCAATCATTTTTGAGAAAAGGTTTGATATTTTATATCCGGGAGCAGCCAAGACTGCTTGCAGTCAATTATAGCCTTATCCTGGAAGTTACGGAGTTCGCCAAGAGGGCTTACAAGCCAGTCTATCTTTGTCACGAAAAATTACGCGACCCGCATCGTAAGGTTTAACATGCAAATGTGTGTGTAATAACTATAAGAAATGTTAATAATTTTCTATCCTTTCAGATGTGTGGAGAATCAATGAATTAAGTAAAGGTAAAATATCAGAATTTTCATTGTCATACCAGGAATCATGTGCACAACCAAGGTAATTAACAACTCCAAAAACTTAATATTTTCATCATTAATTGAATAAAAACCTTTTATTATTATGAAATATATCTCACCTGTGGGAAGAAAGATAACTCTGTCATCCTCCATTGTCTTACAGAAGAGCTCCACCTGGTAACTGCGCGGACATGTCTTTGTCACCTGGAAGGCGTGTTCCTCGGCGCTGTCTATCCCGAGCCGTCTGACGATCTGACCGAGGTCTCGTTCCGGTGCCTCCACTGCCGCGGCTCGCTGCTTGTGGGTGTCACCCTCCATATGAGCTGCGTAATCCTTCTTAGTGTTCATTGGTCGCTTGCAGATTTCACAGTAATACTTAAAATGTCCTTCATAGGGATTAGTGGGCGGTTTCCTGGGTATGTGCCCAATAGGCCCTAGCTCAGTTAGAAGACCAGCGTTAGATGAAGGAAAGCCTGAAGAACCCTCTTCAGAAATGGAGGACAATAAATTGCCACTGTTTGGTGAATGAAGGGATGGGTTGTTGTCTGTTGTGATGGATGGTAGCGAGACATGAGGCCCCTGGTGCAGGATATCGGTGGCCGACGACTTAAAACTAATTGTGTCATCGTCATCTGGTAAATCGCTCATCAATCGGTTTTCATGACCTTCTTCATCAGAATCTAGATCCTCAAGAGACTCTATGGTATACTTGTTTCCTGTGTTCTGTCTATTTCTGTTCTTCAGTGGGTTGTGCTTTGCCACAGGCTTCACACATAACCCTGATGTTCTGTTCATGCCTGGACCAAAATCATCATCATCTTCATCATCATAATCCGCAAAAGGCATTCCATGAGCTCTTCCCTTAGTTGTTCCTGCTACCAAAGGAAGGCTTGTAGTGGTAATAACTGGTTCAACAGCGATTCCATAACTGCTTCCACCAACTCTCCCTGTTCTTGCTCCACTCTCTGAACCACCTGAAGGTGATCCCCCGGAAGCACCTTGAGATGTTCCTCCTGGACTGAATCCAGATCCAGTTCCTGTCTGACTCTGGACGCCCAAGCTTGCAGTGTGGTAGGAGTCACTGCTGTCGCTCAATCCACTAGTCAAAGTCTTCTGGGTGACTTGTTGTGATTGGGCAAACTTGGAGCCTTGGATGGGATCAGTTACAACCAAATCAAATGAGCTGTTGGCACTGTTTCTGTTCTTGCTAATCATCCCTGTTCCCGGTTCTGCATTAGGGATAACATTATTGACAGTGGTGATTTCTCCAGTTCTCAGTGCATTCCATAAATCCATGTGCTGATCTGCCTGGGTACTCTTTACAAATGTTTGATGATCCCTATCCGTCTCCAGAATGACCTGACCACCAACTATATCTTCACCAAGGTTTGACTCAGCATTTCCGTTTACATTAAACGACTCATCAGCAGCCAGATTCACAGCAACAAGCCTGTTCATCTTCTCCACAGTCTTCAGATGGTTTGGACTCTGCTTGTGAATGGATAGTTGTTCAAATGTGTTAAGTGGACATCGACAAACCTCACACATGTAAGCATTTGACGGTGACATCTGAGCCACATTTGGAGACCTGATTCCGTTTCCGTCTCCCACACCTCCAGAACTCATCATGGCCTTGCTCTGGTGCTTGGCTGAAATATAGTGTTGGGCTGCACTCTCCTGTCCACTAAATGACTTCAAGCACACCTTACACTCCAGGGGTAACAGACCTGTTTGTTTAGCCATCTTCTTCCTCTCGGCTGCTCGGGCATGGTTCTTCCCTACAAGGTGCTGATTGGCGTGTTCCCGGGACGTCAGTTCAATATTACAGACAAAACAGTGACCTCTAGACCCTGTAAAGACGTATGCAGGTTCTTCTGAACCTTCAGTTGACCCTTGACCTTCATCTTGTGGAGGAGAAGCTCCATTTGGAGACTGCCATCTGAAAAGAGCTTTCTCATGAGGTTTACCCGATAAGTGCTGTTCAGCATGAGCCCTTGATGTCAGGGCTATTTTGCATACATTACAGTATCCTCGAGTGCCGTTGAACTCGTAGGGTTGATCACTTGCTGGACTCTCCCTGTTATCATTTTCCGGCTGAGAATCTGAATTTTCTGATTCCCATCGAGCAAGATCTTTCATATGGTTTTTGCCAGCAAGATGTTGTCTTGCATGTTGTACAGAGGTGAGTTCAATATTACAGACATTGCACCAGCCACGGTTTCCGTCAAAGCGGAATGGTTGCTTGGTTGATGATAACATGACTGGAGCTGGATTTGGAGGACTGGACGTGGGGTCAACTTGAATGTTACCGAAAGGTGAGTTTGATTTCCATCTGGACTTTGCCTTGGCATGCTTACTACCAGAGAGATGTTGATTAGCATGTTGTCTGGAGGTCAGCTCAATATTGCACACATTGCATCGACCACGACTTCCGTCAAAACGATACTCCTCCTCATCACAAGGTTTCGAGTCGGTCAGGACTGGACTAGGTTCTTGCATCAAATTTTGAACAATCAAACCTTGACCAGGGCTGATTGAAGCTATCCCAGGCTGTTGCCCCGGTCCTGGGTTGTGTCTACCATAGAGATCAGAGTAATTGTAACTTTCCACTGGTGTCGGGAGAGACCCTCCAGTAACAGAGAGGCCGAGATCTCGTATTGGCTGGTTCATGACTGGACTAAGACTAGGCAGCTCCATACCTAGCTGCTTTAGGTCAAATCTCCTTTCGGACTCAGACATTGCATTTTGAAGTCCTTGCATTGTCTGCAGGGAATCAGGTTGAATATTTAGTGGAAGGTCATTCTGCATACTTCCCATTGTAGAAGTTAGATTTGAAATGTTGACTTTCTGAGCAAGTCCGGGTTTTTCTGGTTCCATAATTTTGTAGTTTGTGAAGGGGAGGTCTGCTCTCTTCTTGTGCCTCTCACTGTCAAAGTGCTGCTTCGCACTTTCAGGACCAGAAAACATGACATTACATAAATCACATTTATTTTGCATGTCAATAGTCGGGCCTTCTTTCCAGAGTTTCTCAGCCTTCAGGTGTTTAGATCCTTCCAAATGTTGTTTGGCGTTTTGTGGGGATGTAAGGTCAACATTACAAATGTTACAGTATCCTTGTTTTCCTTCAAACGTGTAAGGAACAGTAGTGTCTCTGTTCTGCTGCTTGCTCGCACCAATGACTGGTCCAAGATCTGAATTGGAACCAAGCAGGGTAATACTTGATGTTAGACTCAAAGGTTTTGACACTGACACCATTTGTTTATCTGAATAAACTGGCACATCAGCCAAAGGTGCTGCTTGAAATTCTTGGGGAGGCAGAGGAGATTGATTGTAAGTTTGAATCATCGGTTGGGATGAAACATTGACACCAGAACTCATTCTCTCTAATTGTTCCAGCTCAAGTTTCTTCCTCTGATGTTTTACACTTGCAAGATGTTCCTGGGCGTTTTTCGGACAGGAAAATGGAACTTTACAAATTCTACATGACAAGAGTTCACCAGAACCTTCATCAGATTGTTTCTTTTTCTTCTGATGTTTCGAACCACTCAAATGCTGCTGGGCATGAGAGTGCGAGGTCAGGTCAATATTACACAAGTAACAAAAACCTCTTTCTCCATTAAAATCATATTCTTTCCTTGTTTCAGTAATAGGTAGCAATTGTGGCATTTGGCTTGGCACTCTTACAGCTTCTGGGATGTTGGCTGAAGTTGGTGCATATTGAGATGGTGCAACCTGTTGGGACATTGAAAGGGCTCTTTTGACTGTCTCATTATGGCGAGGGCTGGCGATATGTTTAGCAAACTGTTCGGGAGAGTTACACTGCAGATTACACGGATCACACCAGAACGGTTTGTTGGTTGATTGAAATGCTGAATTCTTCACCTGGTCCACCTTCTTCCTGTGTGCCTCACTGAGGTAATGTTGCCTGGCTGGTACTTCACCACTGAATTCCTTCTTGCATAGATTGCAATTCAATGAAACATTTCCTTCTCGATCCATTTTTTGGTTGAAATGACAATCTTCAAAGTTCACAAAGATTAATAAATAAACTTTTCTCTGAAGAACAGCGTTAGGTTTTATACATGTGTCTCACAAGGTAGACGGTCACTTCCATTCGGCAATCGTCTGTTCAGTCACTGTTCTCAGAAATGAAAACGAAAGTTAGGAAACTGGCTAAATTTAGCATTTTCATAATTAATGAAACTCCAAAGTAACTGACATGCTTTGGCAGCAAATTACATTAGTAATCGTATAACTCTTGCCAATAGATAGCATAAACATCAGAAGTCTTTCGACAAGTTCTGCTTCGTCGTTTACCGTTCAGCGTGATCGTGGGGAGTGTGGGGATTCCCCTCATGACATCATGAAACGTCACGTGACCATACTGGGAAGAAAATGTTTCTGTTTCGGAACGCGATTTTAAAACACTTGATCGGTCAGGCGCTTTGAATGTGATATCACATACTTGTATCGCCCGAAGGATGGATAACTTTAGTGATAAGCGAAAACTGTATCAATATATAAGTTAAACATACCTTTCAAATTTCTTTCAACTGGTTCACTACAACATCAGCGCTAACGGAGACGGAACCCAAGTTTTTGGTTGCCGATCTAGTTTTTACTTTCGAATATTTTTTAATAATTATAATGATTTAAGATTTTAATTGCGATTTCATCAAAAATAAAAATAATAAATTTTGAGGCGCTTACAATAGCAGATTATCAGTAACATTACTAAAATGGTGTCGTTTTCAGGAAAATACGAAACTATTTATACATAGCTTTCGTCACCTTGTGTAGCAACCTCAAACATGGCAGCCAGTGAACAGGTGATTGCTTTTCAAAAGAACAATTTGCGAAATTTTATGTTTTATCCTTTTGTAAAAGTTTAGAAAGAACCTCGTATGTAAAAAGTATCAATTTTGTTATCATATTATTATAAGACAACCGCTTGTCAATGATTTGTTTTCTTGCTAAACACGACAGTTCTTGAAACTTGCAGTGAAAGTTGGGAGTGTGAAGTTTTGACATCGATTATTTTTCCAACAACTTAATTTGGCTTTGTTATTCGGAGTCATCTGAATCGACTTTGACTTTACAAACTAAATGAAAATATGAAATAGGCCTTGATGATACTACCAAGGGGGTGTTCGGGCAGAAAATGTACTTTTTCTCACTTCCCAAATATCCTTTTCAAATTTCAGAGGGTGAATTATGAATAGAGACCCAGATGATCGTCTAGTGGTTCAGAATGTGTCTGCAATGTTTACATGTTAACATTGCTCACTTTCAATTATATCATTTATGCCCTGTGATCTTTGACTGCTGCCATCTAACTCAACCTTATGTAGCAGGAAAGAAAATCCAATATTTCAATGTCAAGCGGGATTCTAACTCGAGCATTTGGGTTGAGAGATATGCCTATCAAAGATTTGCGTACCAATAAAGATTTACAAACCTATAAAGGACTTAAAGGTGTTGTGACATTAAGGAATAGGCCGATGTTGGGCACCAAATATAACAGGAAAGACAATCCAAATTTTCATGTCCAGCCGGATTCAACCCCGGGACCTCCAGGTAGAGAGTCCTACACTCTACGTCTTCGGCCAAATAGATATCCGTCCAGCCGAAGTCAGTAGGAATGCTTTAGACTTTACCCTGTCTCATTACCTCCAAATTTGAAATTAGACCTAATTTGTGCAAATTTTTAATTTCATTGCAACTTGAGTGATAAAAAGTTTATTACTAGGAGTAGGAGCAGATTATTCTTGAAGTCCACGTGGATGAAATGTGCAACTTAAAATCAATGTTTCTTTTCTTTATACAGGCACTCAAAAACCTGCTGAGGAAGAGAGCAATTTACAAAGATAAAGATGTGGAGGAAATCTATCTTGCCAATAAGTAAGGAAAAATTAGTTTACTTCTTATGACAATACCTCCCTTGTAAAGTTGTAAATGTACAGGAGTGTGAATGTAAACGCGTCAAATTTATGTATAAGATATGTATATTCATTCAATTGTACATGTCACCATTCAATGTTGTATAATGTCAGATACTGTCATCATGAGGAATGCAATGCTTTCGTTGTGTTCATGTGAGTTCTTATTCAATTCTGATTTGCTTTCAGGGAATTAAATGATGTTTGTGATCTTCAAAGATTCCGCTACCTCAGGCAATTATGGCTTAATCGAAATAAGGTTGGTTTTAAGATCAATTGAAAGTAAGACATCTTAGTTTTCCAAGATGCAATAGGGCAAATGAAATGTATATAGTTTGATTTTGACAAATTTGGAAATCAAAAACACTCCTAGAACTAATTCCCAGTAAAACATCTTTAGTTTAATGTTTTCCAAGCTGCAGTAAGACAAGAATATTAGTTTAGTTTGATTTTGACATTTCGAACACCACTCAAACTCATTTCGATTAAAAAAGATTTATAAAAGTATTTTCGACGAAATTAAAAAAACTGAAGACATATCACATCCAAAACATGTTGAATGAAACAATTTTGATTTTGTTCAATAGCTTCGCCGAGTGGACTGTCTGAGCCAGAATTTCCAACTAGCGGAGCTTTATCTCCAGAACAACGAGCTTGTTGATATCACAGGCTCCTTGCAGCATCTGACGTGCCTGCGAGTTCTCATGCTACAGAACAACCAGCTCACCAAACTGGAGAGAGTCGCCGCAGAGTTCAGCAAGATGCAGAGTCTTAAGACACTTAGTCAGTTGCAAACTCTTTCTGTATTTTCATTTCTGTATTCTCTTAATTTTAGTATAGCTATTACTCAGTGTGTTCTGTGAAAACAAAGAATCCTTAGCACAAATGCAAAACTACATTTCTTGAAAACAACCAAGTACTGACTAATTATCACTTCAAGATTTAATTGCAGAGTATCTAATATTTATATACAACTTATTACAATTATGTTACAGATTTGTTCAGCAACCCAGTGGCCCAGGAAAGTGGGTATAGACTGTTTGTCATTCAGTCTGTCCCTTCCGTGGATCTACTTGATAGGAAAGGTAAGAACAAATTATCAGCTTCAAAGTTATTGATGCCCAACAATAATATGTGTTCTGTTGATCACTTGTTGTATCTATAACCTTTTTATAAAGTGAAGTAAAATGGCAGTGATAGTTTTGGAGATTAATGATTCATTTGCAAACTCTATTAAAATAATCATTGCCAAACCATCGGGAGTATTTAATTTACAGGAATCAAAAGTTAACCAATGGGAAAATTGAATATTTACCATTTGCCATAGGGCTATCCAAGAATTTTCAACCTTCGAAAATTAGATATTAAAGCTAAAATCATATTTCATTTCCAGAGATTTTAAAATCTGAGCGAGATTGGGCAAGAAAAATATACGACCAAGAACAAGAGAAGATTCGTGCGACAGTCGCGTTTGGACGTAGAGCGGAGGGCCCCCCATTACCTGTCTATGATCCCAGTCAAACCCATGTTCCTGTAAGAACAGGTATAAACAAGTTTGTAGTCATAGTCCATCGCCACCTTTAATTTAGCCTTAAAGCAATCATAAGTTGTCAACCTTAATGCAATGTTAAAGCATGTTAGTTACGGTTGCTTTGTGAAAGGAGGCAGAATGAGTCATCATTTCAAGCATCCTCGTTCTGCAGTCTGATAAAAGAGTCACTTCGTGATTTTCATCAAATATTATTATCCCCCGCCACAAAGTTGATGGGGGATATAGGTTTGGGCTCCTTTGGTGCGACCAGGGTAGTTAAAGGGGACAACTTTTCCCAGGAGCTGCTTAAGATAGGGTACGGGTAACCAAATTTGTTTTGTGTCCTTGATGTTCGATGCATTGATGGAGTTCAAAAACCAGAAACGTGAAATTATTTTTTACAGAGTTATTGCCCTTGTTCTACGTTTTGTACTATGTTCGAGAGTATCTTCAAAGAGGACCAATTTTCTCAGAAACAATTGAAGATCAGATAACCATATTGCTGTGTGTCTTCGGGGTATCATTGCCTTTGTGGAGTTCGAAAATCAGAAACTTGGAATTTCTTTTTACAGAGTTATTGCCCTTGTTCTGTGTTTTTGGACTTTTCTTGGAACATGGTCAATTTTAATCAGACTAACTCAATTAGTGTATTGATAACTTGATCAATAAATAGTTGCTAATCTGAACCCGAATTCCAGGAAAGGTTGTAATACACCAGGATATATCGATTGTTTTGAAAGTTATTGTTGCACTTTATATCTTAAGCTATTAATGAGAATTGAGAAATACCTTGGATTTGTCTTTGTCTTTCATTACTGTGTTTGCATCCTGTTACATTAGTCTTTATGTTATTAAATACTTGATAGTTATTCATGCAGTTTCTTCATTTCAAACTAAAAGTTAAGATATCTTCCTTACTTTAAGATCCACATTAAACTAAATCTTAAGTGAATGTAGATGTCACAAAAAAGAAAACAAAGCAGGAGCTCCTTCATTCTGTGGAAACCATCATCAGAAATGTTATTTTGATATAAACATTAAAAGTGATATTTCTACGCTCTTTGTGACAGATCCCGGAGACATTGGTAACAACTATCTACGGGACTGGTGAGTACATGTTCAAATTTTATTTCATCAAAGGGTTAAATGTTATGAAATTTCACAATGCAAGTGATAAAAAAATTTCACTAAGACGGTGGTCCATTGAATAGATCTCTTTCTGGCTAGAACAAGTAATACGCGATCTAGCACTCTTCTTTTAAACGTTAAATGTTGTGGAAAATTGATTTCACAATGCAAGTGGTAAAAACATTTCACCAAGACGGTGGTCCATTGAATAGTTCTCTTTCTATATGGGCCGTAGGCCTAAAATACAATAAACTTCTTTGACTTTGACTAGACTATGACTATCATAACAAAACGTTATCACTATAGAATAAGGCATCCTGCTACATCAGCATTTATGTCTCCGCGTTATGCTACAACCTATTTCCTGATATCCTGCTATGGTATTCAGCCGTATAATTTGTTTCACCTTGACAATCGATGCATAAATATCAAAGTGAATTTTTTTCTAGTAATTTTGTTTTATATGAATTTGTTACAGTCAACCAATGGAAGATCCTGAGGAAGCCGTCAATAGTCGACGTCTGAAGAAGTCCATCGCAATATACACCTCTTTTGATTGGTCAAAGGTTCCACGTATTGAAGCAAGAAGAACTGCAGAGGAAATGTTTGATTCTCCAGAAATCGTCACTCATGTCTATCGCTGAGTGTATTTGTTATGGAAATATTGTCTTTGCAGCTGAAATTGTAAGAATTGGGGTCTTTGTGTATAATTTTGAGCTTGGCTAAATTTCCATATGATGAATTGAGCAACAAAATACATTTAATCCTTTATCCGAATTCTTTAGGCGCATTTATCATAGTTGTTGTGATACTGAAGTTCAATGAAAACAAAAATCAACAGATTTGTAGATCAAATCTTACCAGGATTTTGCTCTTGAATTTTGATTTAAAACCACTTTTTTAAAGTACGGTAGTCCTTGTTTCAAAGTAACCAGTCAAATTCATGAAACACCAAAATCTATAGATTCGATTCACTTAAGTGTACATATATTCATTATATGGAAGAGAAAGATGGATTTGTTTATAAGAATGCTAATAAGAAAGAGTATACAATCTTTCAGATTATTAAAACCAACATAATGACAATTGAGATTTTAATTAGGAATTCTAGTTTGCATTTTACAACTCAGAACTTTGCTATGCATTTCTTGTATACAATGTCATTACATAATACCGATACTTTCATTGTCAATCTTTGGTCAGTATTAATCAGGCTTCTGTCCTATTTTGCTATGCAAAATATTTTATTGGTCAGTATTACCGGTATTCTCCCCTTACTTTTATAATGAACTATTCCAAAGTTCATACTGTTGACTTTGACCAAATGACACTTTGTAAATGTTTACTTAATATCCAAAAATTAGAACTTAGTGATTGGCTCTAAGATTATTTGCTTCAAAGAAGAGATCTTTTATCTTTGATATGGTCTTTGTTTATAAGACAGCTATTGACCAAAAACCCACTTATATTGTTTAGGTTATTTTTGTTGTTGATATATATAATACATTACATAAAATGTATTTGATAAATGTTTTCTTTATAATTTGCATATTTGCATCATCCTTTTGTTGTCAAAATAGTTACTGTTACTGGATATAGGACATTGAGTAGATTTTTAACCAAAATCTTGATGTAAAGTGAAATATTTTTAAAATATCTATCTAATCTCGAGACTTGTACATTATACAACAATGTTTCGGGATTTCTTAACAGCATTTCTAGCAAAATTTACCGGTATATGTATATATGTTTGTATATCAGCATTATCTATGATAATTATTATTTACACATTTTGTACATAGTTGTTTTCTTATCTGTTTATTAACAAAGTAAAAAGCAATAACATGATAGCAGTATTATATGTATGGTAACAACAAGTAATTTTAGAATCGGACCTATTTTTGGTTCCTAAGAGATGTTTGATACTGTACATAACAGTCCATAAGATACACTGCTAGAATAAAATATATACACTTCTATTTTCCTTGTATATGATTAATGAAATAGAGAAGGGCCTCTCGCAAAGGCTTGCCGCCATAGAATGCCTACAGCTAAAGGCATCAGCCGAGGGTGAGGGCTTTAGCTTTCTTTGATGGAAAGCCTGAGGAAGAGGGCCTTCTCTTTCATTAGATACCGAAATACATCACAGGTTTTCATTTTTAGATTGCTCTCCTAGCCCTGTTATAAATGGAAAAGAATCACCTATATCTCACTTTACTGATCAAGTCGTAGGTTTTTAAAAGATGATCTACGAATCATAGAATTTTGTCCAAGTACAACAGTTGTCTTAATATCATGATGTCTGTATCATCACAACTCTAAAATAGTCATGTGGAAGCACCGAAACCTAACTCCATGTAGAAAGGTTTTCAATCGTAGATAAAGTTGCAGTGCCCTGGTGGAATTTAAAAACAGAAATCCTGACCTGAACACTAAGCTTCCAGACACCTGATAATTATATTTCTGTATAGAAACCACTTGAGGTGTAACGATACGGCGATACAGTATCATATTGAGATACATTGGTCAACAATATATCGTATTCTTTGGAGGGTGCATATTGTGATACATGACATATTAATGAATTCTCAATGTAGTTGCTGAAAACTGAGTTTTTATGTATTACAATTGCATCAAACCAGGTAAAGTTAAATTCCTGCACAAATTTAATTGATCAAAATATTTTTTGAAAAGATCATTGTGTAAGTTATTAATGTGATGTATCGCGATCCCCTTATCGGGATACGTATTGCATCGCGACCCTCCGGTATAGTTACATCCCTAGAAACCACATTATAAATGGAGTCAACACTAAGCTATCCCGACTCACTGGATGATAATGATGTCTCTATAAGGACATATGTCCAATGATGATCAAGATGTCCATGCAAAGAGACCACATTAATTCTTTAACTGTAGTCAGCAAGTTGAAAAAGATGTGTCCACACCTGCAACTTTCCCTTTCCAGGCATAAAGATTTAACAAAAGACAGATGTAATGATATGACTGCAGCATATTTCAAAGAAAAGATTCATATGTCAATATATAGCACAATATTTTATTGATAACATATAGAAAACATTACATTTTTCAAATGTAACACATCTTTCAAACAAGTACATTCATTCCCTGATGTACGCTGCCTCTCTTTACTTACAACATAAATACTTTGTACACACACACATTGGTCAGTTTGAGTCACAATAAATTTCAAGTCAAAGGTAAAACTTCTTATGAAATATATTCAAAGCAAGTGGTGAAGTTTAAAGCTCCTATGGCTAGGACCATAAAAAGATATCAATGTCCTTTTCTATTTTATTTATAAATAAATACCGCTTTTTCATTGCAATAGCCCTTTTCTGTATCCACTTGTATGTTCAATATAATTGCAAAGTAACTTCCCATATTCCTACCGAATTTTCAGATGTAAATGCTACAATACAATGCTCAACCCTTATTTTCCCATAAGGTTCCCTTTCATTGCTAAATTAACTTTCCGTATTAAATTCATGAAACTTATTTTAATTTTGTAGTCTTATCATTTAACTTCATTATTAAAGCAAAGCCATAACAAAATTTCTACCATACTCATTTGAGGGACAGAAATGTTGACATTTTATTGACGATTCATTAATTGTAATGTCAAATATTTAGTATGACATGAATTATCTCCCCTGTCAGACTTCCAAAGCTTTCAGTATGGATTCTCGCTCTTTCAAAGCCTTCGTTGCAGCGTCTTTCTCTTTCTTCGTTGGTGTTTTCTTCTTTTGTTTCGCAGCCTGGATCTTCCTGTAAGCTTCCATTACCTACAAGCAAAGTCATTTATTATTTGTTAGAAAACTAAAAACCAGTGCTAAATCTGCTAAGCGACAGAAAAATGTACACAAATTCTTCAATTATTTATTAATCAAATGAAACACTATCATTGATATTTTCATATAAAAAGACATCCTCTTTCAGGGTTCAACCTCGGACCTTTTGATTTAAGGCAGACCGCGCTCACCACTGATCTATCCCACCCCTAAGATAAATGACTGGAGTTGTTTATTCCTTAGTTATTGCTCGGAATTATAAATAAAACCAACAATACTTGTGCTGTACTTCAGGGACAGTGATCAAACATAGAAATTTTCTAACAACAGGCTTATTTATGGCAAAAACATCTAGACAAATAAGAATAATTTGACAAAAGTAAGCCGAAAACATAAAATAGATATACACCTCTGCATCTGCAGCGGAAAGTTTCTTCCTCATTTCCTGTCGAGCCATCTCCTCCTTGGCCAGTTTGAAGAGGTTCTTGGTGACGCACACATTTCGCTGACTCAGCGCTTTCAGCTCCTGTTGCTTGCGTCTCAGTTCTCCGAGGATTTCATCGTCAGGGTTGTCCTCAGACTTGTCGTCCATCTCGATAATACCTGCAAACAGATCAGTAGTGTTGTGTATTGATAAATAAGTTAAGCAGTGGACATGAATAGGCAAGATCAGTATATATCATATATCAATATATCATCAGAAAATGACAAATTTTGTTGTAGTAAAAAGAGTTAGATCAGTGGTGTTCACAAATTTGTTATAAAACAAAGACATGTAATTGTCAAACTTGATTCTACCAGAAGATATGTCTTGATGATACCTGCAAACAGATCAGTAGTGCTCACATTTGGTATATCAAATTACAGTATATATCACTTTCTTGGACACCAAAATACAAATGTTTAGGCACTCATGTCATAAAAATTGTATTACAAGGAAACTCCTATAATATTCTCTGTAAATGTGATCACCCACCCTGTTCTTCCAGCTCTCTCTTGATTCTCTTCTCTAGGTGGCCGGGGTTGACAATGTTCAACTGTTTGGCCAACATCCTCGGAGAAATAGCAGGCGCCTCCTCAGCAGATTCTGGAGAAAACATTCATTCGTTATTGTGAAAGATTGAATGCAAGAAGACATTATCCTGATACCACCAGTTTTGTCATTCAGATATTTGGCAATGGGTTTAGTTCAAGCTTAACCGAAAACCAGTATTACAATCCTTGCAGTTAAAATAATTTGTGCTGTAAGTTTATGAAGGGCAATGTTCTTGAATCACAACTCATTTACTTGTTTAAAGGATAATCTTGAATTGGTATAAAACATGCTTAAACATTTACAAATATTATTGTACCAGCAGAAAAATTTATACACATGGTATCATTGACCCAATAATTGTAAAACAATCATCATTTCAGGAATGTTATTTGAAACTGACCTTTGCTCCCTGTGATGTCAGCCATATTGTCGTCGATGGGAGTCATAATATTCTCTTCAATGAGCGCAGCCACGAGTCGTTGAGTCAGGTGACCAAAAGGGGACTCGTCCAAATTGCTACAAGACAATGAACAATAATGATTTAGATATAGAGATTATTACCCGAGGAAGTGTGTCATATGACTTTTACGAAACGAGTGTGAATTTTTTTATTACCGATTCTATTCCGTTTTTTTCTCTTAATAATATCTAGGAAATGGCCTGCTTCCCTTGCGACGGCCGGATACAGTGACGTCACGAACAATGGTTTCATGACGTCACAGATGTAAATATACGAGGAGTCGCGCTACAACAATCATTGCTAGGTAAAAGTGACATGTGCACTAGTGCTCATTTTGAAAATATGTCACTACTTATGTTCAACCATATGGATAATAAATATTATTATCATACAAAGTTGATTCTTGTTTGTCTCATTCAAGACATACATCCCTGTTACTTTCTCAGAAGCAACCACAGTCAATTCAGTGGGTCTTAAAGATTTAAACGAAGGAAAAACTATTTCCAAAGGAATGCTTTACTACCTTAGAGGCAATTTGTGACAATCTGATTAAAATGTATATTTGATATTTAAACTGCCTTTGGTGATTGAGCAGGTCCAATAGATACAAAAGATTAGTAAACAGGAAAAACTGAATAAAACAGGATGTATGTATACACTTCTTAATCAATAAAGCTTCTGAATTAATAAGTGCCAAACCAAAGTCAGCGTCTATTTAAAGGAATCACCAGTTACGAACAAAGAGAAAGATCAAGGTTGAATTGTGTCCAGGTCTCTTACTTTGCCTCAGCCTTCTTGAGAAGAGTTGCTGTCTCGGCTGGACTCATGACAGAGGAGTTGTTGTGGTTGGAGTTGGAGTTGCGCTTCTTGTCATTCATCTTCGCACCTGTGGTAAAAATATTATTACTTATGGAATGAACAAAATTATAACAGATTTTCATTTTCAGTCTTATATGACCAAAGAGTCATTGGTTTAGATATTTTCAAGAAAAACTTGTCAGAGAGTTGACAAATCTATAATTCATTGGATCCAGAAGGTACTATTTTCAGTTTTCATGTGCTTTTGATTTGAAAAAAAAGTTTAATGTGCGAGCCCTTTTCCTCGTCATATGTAGTAGACACTGGATGCAACGTTAATTATAGGCCTGTTTAGAAAGACTCAGTCATTCCTGTATGCTTCAGAATAACAAAAATTTATTCAACTAGTAGTACAAGTCTTCTTGACAGATCACAGTAACATAACAATTAAGACAAGGTAGCTTTCCATGCAAAAAGTGTAATCTTTATCTAAACTTTTCAGAGAGTTTGTTGTGCAATTTTGTCGCTAAATAAATGAACCAAAACCTGTGAACTGCTCTTGTTACAACAGAGGTAACTTGATGACAACAAGGAAGTAAATTTTCAATGCAAAATGATTGACAGACAGTTTTGCAGATTGTTTGAGTTGCAAATTTGTCACTAAGTGACTAGAGGTGTAATGATACAGGAGGGTTGCGATACGATATGTATCTCGATATGGGGGTCAAGATTCGATATGTATCCTGATACATATAACTCCAGACATAATGATCTTTTCACAAACATGTGAAGTGCTCTTATTACAAGAGAGGTTAGATTAGGATATTATGATTTGAGCTACCTCTGAGGGAAGAGAATGAATTTCAGAAGAGAATCTAACGTCACCGACCGTCTCTCTGTTCCTCCTTTAGATCTTCCTCCGCCCATTTCTCCGCGTAATGTTTGCCGAGGGGAGGAGTCTTGTAAAACTCGCTCTCATCCTCGTGAGATTTGAGTATTTCTTCCAAGAGCTTCAGGTCATCGTTGGTTATCTCTGTGCAGTACGGCTCCACGGACACCCAGAACCTGTTCACAGCGTCGTTCTTCGGAAGTTTGGGAAGATCAGCTGGTGAATCCACAAAGTCAAAATCTTTTGACTGGAATTGAGAAATCAACTTTATAGCCTAATAGATTGTATTTTCCTTTGTTAATGAGACATGATTTTGATGATTGTTTGTGTCTTGTTGATAAAGGAAATATTTGGTTATATTTTAACATATAGATTTTAGAATTCTTGATAAGTACTCTTGAAATAAGACAAATGACACCTTTACTTGCCATTTTGTACCTTTTTTGTACATATTTAGACAAGTATATAACCTAATAATATCAGCAGCCAACCAAATGTGTAGTCATCATGTCTATAACAATGAATTTTGGTTTTATTTTTGGGTAATAAATCTTGAACATGGTTTTGAAGACATCATTCTGTAGATATAGCTTACATCATCTGCCACTTACAACCTTTCTTCTAGACAAGGGTTTTAAGGACCCAGAAGTCAAGACTCAAAAACATTTGTTACTGCTACTGGTGAAAGGGTTAATAGGAAGTAGACTTAAGCAAGCCCCTGACTTGTGTCACCTTATTCTTGGGTCGACTGGGAGGGGGCGGGGTCACGCTGGAACTCTTCCCGTTGCTGTCCTTGAACTTCTTGCTTGGTTTCTCCTCGCTGCTCACCTTCCCTCGCTTCCCGGACGTCGGCGTCTCCGGTTGCTGGGGAGAGGTCAAAGTTGACTATCAAATGTTTTTGACAGATGGTTGTCCATTTCAGTACTGTCACATATCAATGTGTGTAATAAAGAATGAATGTTTTCTGACAATGATTAACTTACTCTTCCTATACAAGACATTGGGGGATCCAGGGGCTAGGGTGCAGGTTTGTATACCCCTCCCAAATATGGTAATTTCGAGAGTGTCATTTTTGTTATGGTATACAAAAAGTGTAGGGCAAGGAAAATAAATTCACATTTTTTCTTTGATCAAAAGTAAGGTATGTACAACAGTTGTACTTTTGACATTCATAGATTGCATAAAACCCAAACATAAATCCTGTATCCTGCAAGACATTGACTTGACACTTGATCAGTCCTATCGGGGTATTGGCTAAACGGATGTCGATAGCACAGAATGAGATCAAAGGTCAGTCTGATGGCTTGATTAACGAGGGCCTGGCGAGATCTATACGCTGAAGTAGTGAATCAATATAGATCTTAATTTATTGAGATAACTATATTATGCTTTATTGATATATTAAGATTCTCTTAATCTTTTAATTGAAAAGTGTCATTTCTTGAGCAATTCGTTGTAAAGTTGTTCAAGAACAAAGATTGGGACACATCTCCCCTTTGCTTCTGATTGAGATTCCCTACCTGTTTCCCAGGTGTCGGCTTCTTATCCTTCTTGTCCTGCCAGTTGGCCAGTATCTGGATCTCACTTTCCAGCAGCTTTAACCTCTTCCCTGCCGCAGCCAGCAAGGTCTCCAGATCTGTCTGTATAGCTCCCAGCTCCTCTATACCCAGCCCATCCTCCTCACTCCTCTCCAGGACTATAAACAAAAGATTGGGTTTTCATTTAATATGATTTGGGCTCTATCTGTAGGCATTGTTCAAAATATTGTCTGCCTTCATGCCATTTGCTGGTTACTTTCAGATTTGGCTTTTTGGGGAAGTGGTTAGAAAGCGCAGCTGGCTTGTGTGATTTTATAGATACTAACTGTGTTCACATTGCAGGGCTTGTCAAATAATAAGGAGGTCTGGTTGATTTTTCAAACTAAAGGCCATGCTTGCAAGTACAGTAGTAGGAACCAAAGCACATTTCGAACACTTATGTATGAAGTGGGTGATACGTAGGCACTAATGCATACTTATCACTGCAAAATTAAGGATCTTTAATAGGGGCCACAGGATCACAAAATCGATATATCATTATCCAATTACCGTTAGGTTTGAAAATTAGACAAATTTAATTGTCTTTTGCACCTAGAGAAGAAGGTAAAATAAGCTTTTTAAGGCACCAGGGATAATTAATGGGCCACAAGATCATTAAATGTACAATTTACATTCCCAATGATGGCCATCAGCTAAGAAGTCTGTACATAAGGTTTCAGGTTTCTAGATTTCTGGGTATTTTACTTCTGGAGAAGAAGATGAACTTTACAAGTGAATGATCAAATATGTGTAACTGCTTACTATTGGTCAACTTTGAGCAATCCTTGCTATGGTCGACTGGTGTCAAATCAGGAAACTGAAGCGGACACAGGTCTGCCTTCTCCTGCATGGCTTTTCCTTTACCTTTCATAGTCTTTCTGCAAACAGAATCAATCATTTAATCTGTTATAGGAAGAGGAAAGCATAATTTATATAAAGATATAAAACATCATCCTCTACAAGGCATATATAACATCACAAACAGTTCCATTAATTGCTTAATAAAACTGCCTTGATGCATTATGCCCAAATTCATTGATTCAAGCACAAGCTTAAAATTAAAAGAACCTGGAGTGCAATTATCCCCAAGGCTTTCATGAGTGAAAGGTGATAGAATTTAATGGAGTTGAAGATCCTTTTTATAATTTGCATTTTTAGTCAAATATTCTATAATTAACTATATATATTGAGACTGAAAATGTTTGCGAAATATTGCAAAATAAATTTTGGAGTTTTCTCTCTCTTTGAACTGGCATTGAAACCTTCAACTAATTTCATGACTTCTTTTAAGTGGTATCACTAAGATTTGTTTTGATCTTGCTAAATCAAAACACTAAATCAAAACTCACTGTAACTTCAAACTTTACTTATCGCGGAACCTTGTTCCGATATTCATCACAAGGACAGAAAATCAAAACAAAACTTTGAATAATAATTATTCACTTATTAAATTCCTTGAACACTGAAATATCAATAAAATTCAATAAATTTGTTCATCACGAACAAAGCAGTAGATGCATTTTGTCAGCCATTTTGAAAAGTTCACGCTCATAGCCAATCAAATCACTCGTTACGGACGCTTTGGCCTAACAGCAACAATGGTCGAACGGGTGAAGCTCGAGAACAAAATTGAAAGTTTTGCATATCAGTCGCGACTGATCATTTTATTTTTCCAAGTAAGTATTCTGTAATTATCTTATCTAAATGCTTAATTTATTTTCATAAGCTGCAATCTTGCAGAATTTACCATAATGACCTGTCAGAAATGACAGCAGGTGCCCGTTAGAAGCGTCACGCTACATTGATAAAATCCGGGAAATTAAGGTGGGACGAATTAACCGGGACCGTGTATTACATAACACGTCGTCTTTTCGTTAATACAGTTATAATTATATATCGTTTGGAGATTGTAGAGTTGTACATTCCTTCTATTTTTTAAATTCTGAATATACTATTGTACATTATTATTTATATTTTATGCATTTTTATAAACTTATTTTTATTTTGTAAACCAAATACAGTTCCGGATCAGTAAGGAATAATCGGCTGCATACGCCTACCCAGAGAAATATCTTAATAGTCTTATAGCATTTCCTTTTAAAACCATGTTTCATGCAACTCGACTTGAAATAAGAATTAAATACAACACTGATTAGCTTAAGAAAAATTATGAAAGAAACAATTAAGCCGTCATTACGGCAGTTCCGAATCAGTTCCGGGTATTCCATATCACGTTACTAACGGGGTTGTGATAGGATGTAACAAGGTGTTTTCAAATAAAAAAAGATGTGACAGATGAGCCCAAAATACCTAGCTAAAAAATTATGAACACATCAATAACAACAAAGATTAAGATTGGCGTTTTATCACTTGATGCAAACTGCGCATATAGTTTTCATAAATCACAATTCAAGGTACAAACTAGGGGTGAAACGGTACGCTTGAGGTTCGGTTCGGTACGTATTGCGGTACAGAACCCTCGGTTCGGTACAAAACCAAGAATGTCCGTCGCCATTTTGATTACCTTCGAACGAGATCTCACGATATCAAGTCATTCAAACACTTTCGTTTATATAAGGCAATCACGAAGTCATTAACACACTATCGTTTGTAGAGAATTAAAGGTCCTATTTGATTGTTTGAATGAAGTACCGAATACGTACCGAAAATTCACGTTAATGTACCGTGTACCGAAACGAAAGCAAAATACCGCGGTTCAACTACAGTAGTTGTGAACCGTTTCACCCTTAGTACAAACAAGGCTTACATATTTTCTTTGTTAATGCTAAAGATTTGATAAGCACATTACCTCTCATATGTATGATTACCTAAGTAATTGACACTAATTTAGCAAGCTGGTCGTTCCGAGATGGTTCCCATAATCAGGTGATCTGGAACTACCCGAATGATTTGACACAAACATTGCTTATTTCTAACAAAAATAATCTTCATTTTGGAATTATTTCCCCTGAAAATAAACAAATAATATATCATTACTGTCAGAGCTTTAAAATGATACATTAATGAAGGAAATCCATTGAAACTTTTGCATCATGCATTGCGTTTTACTATTATATACTTCACTCACAACGTAAACTTATTGTGCATTAAAAATAGCATTAAAAGGTTTTGATGAAGATTTACATATCTGAAAGGGGGGATGAGGACAAGAAGATAAACTTTAAGATTTTCTTGACATATTGAATCCTAAAAAAAAAATCTTTATATTGACAAATGACAACAGTATTACAACAACATACCAATAACGGGTATTGAAGTTATGGATCAAAATATCATATTCCAACATCACACATTCTTAATACCCCCAGTATAATGAAAAATATAAGAAAGTGTATCTCCATGCAGATTTGTTTCCTATATGTCAAAAATGGATCCAGCACATCTTTTCATAAATCACATCGCATAGATTTCCAATGACGCTTCGAGGTGGTTCTAGGAAATCATTGATGTCACTGTTCTTGTAACTGTTTATGTTATGAAAACAAAATAATATTATTACCGAGCTATCACACTGGCTTGAGGGCAGGCTCATGTTAGTTCTACATAAGCATACTTACTCATTGTCACTTTCTGTTGATATGAATGTGGATGGGATTTTCAAAATGTCTTTGTCATTGTCAAAAGATCAATGGAAAGTGAAGGGCCCTTGGATTAGTTTTGAATAAGTCGCAGGACACCAATTGACTATATTCAATAATTAGTACATACAGATCATTTATATGGTATAATAATTCTAAAATTTTGAAGAAACAAAATAAAAATGTTTGGATATGGTGTATTAGTGTCTGTTTTAGATATTATATTTATATGTCTTTTCAGATTATCTTTAACGCAGTTATCCCAGACCATGATGCTGTTGTATTCAACCCCCCAATATCTCCAGGACATAATCACACCCTCGTAGACCATGTTGTCAACTTTGCTGTTGGTGGACTCCGACGATGGGATGCCGTGTACATCACCCACGTAGCTGAATATGGTTACACCTACGAGAACACGGCAGCATTTCTTCCTCTGTACCCGGTCGTCATCGGGAAAGTTGCCGACGGCCTGTACTGCTTCTCCCCAGCTGGGTATGTCCTGTCCAAGTTAAACATCATCATGCTGATCAGTATCGCCCTCAACGTCTTCTTCTTCAGCAAGGCAGCGTCAGCGTTGTACAGCCTTGGCGTCAAAGTGTTGAATGACGAAGCCTTGGCGTATAAAGCGGCCCTGCTGTTCTGTGTCAACCCTGCCAGCATCTTCATGACAGCTCCTTACACTGAAGCCTTGTTCGTTTATCTCACTTTCAAAGGACTCTCTGCCTTTGCCCATGGTCAAGTATACTGGTCGTCTCTCCTGTTCGGACTCAGTTCTCTCACAAGAACAAATGGTTTGGTATCCGCTGGTTTCTTTCTCTACAAATGCGCAAGGTCATTCATCCTTGACATGAAACCATTGTCACAAACTAAAACACAGTCTGTGCTTGAGAAGGTACTGCTTATGGCATCAATAACCTGGCTCTACGCATCACCATGTCTCATCGGTGTAGCATTATGTGCAGCTCCGTTCATCCTGTACCAGTGGTACATCTACCGTTTGTTCTGCAAGTTACCTGAAGTGGATCTCCCCTACCACATCACACAATATGGCCGCGCCCAAGGGTACAAACTCCCTGGGGAGACTCCGTCCCAGTGGTGTACACAGTTACTTCCCTTTTCCTATGGCTATATCCAGCAGAGCCACTGGGGTGTCGGCTTCCTCAAGTACTACGAAATCCTACAGATCCCAAACTTTCTCCTCGCTGCTCCGATGATCGTGTTAAGTCTGTCGGCCTGTGTCTACTACTACCAGCGGAACAAGGCCTGTTGTCAGCGGCTTGGGTTCGTTAGTGAAGCGGAGACAGACAAGCGAACTGATGAGAGAGGGAACCACGGCTTCAAGAACGTCCGACTCTTTGTCTACGTGGCCCATCTTCTGTTTCTCACCGTCTGTGGAATCTTCTTTATGCACATTCAGGTGAGGCTTTTATTTTATAGTTTACCTCGGTATCTGCTAGGATCTTACTTCACCTGATTGCCTTCACTGCAAATACCACCTGGAGTGAAATTCATATATTACATGTGTGTGTGTGTGTGTATATATATACAGTAGAACACGGATATAACAAACTCAAGGGGCCAAAGAATTTAGTTCGCTATATGCATCTATTTCTAATGATATTATATATGGACGGGACTTGAAAATTTGTTCACTATATCTGATTGTTCGCTTTATCCGAGTTTTCTATATCCGTGCTCTACTGTATATATATATGCATCCTAGGATATATAGGATATATATATATATTTGCTTTTTTTCATTTTATGCCTGAGGAATATTCTGTCTTATTGATGTCTACCGTGAATGTTGTAATAATGCAAGTTTTGAAGTATCTTAATGAAGGTTTCAATCCAGTACTTTGATTACCAATAGATACAAGTTTGTCAATTATCCCACTTTTCAGTGATGAGTCCTAGGATGCAACGTTTATTTTGTGGTACTTTTTGCTAACTTATTTAGGTACTCATTTTAATCTGCTCGAACTCAGAAAACTTTAAGGTAGCTAGTCCCTGAACTCTGCAACTCATAGATTTATCTCTGCCTCTTGCTATTCAAGTTCACCTGAATTATTTTCCTCTTTGTCTTTGTCTAAAAGACAGAATTAATTCTTTAAAATTGAATTCATATTTATTAATTTATTAAATGAATACATGCTCTCTGCAAATATTTTGGCCTTAGCTGAATTGCAAATTACCAACTTTAAATGACTTTACAGGGTTAGAAATTAGAACTAGCCCGGTACCCCATGGCTAGTGAAATAGATGCTGGGCTAGTAAAGTGCAATGACTGTTAGTCCGAAGGGCTAGTTAAGTTTTAAGAAAATAGGATTATATTGGTGTATTTGCTTGTTAGAATGTCTTTTGGCTAGTGCTTTCAGAAATACACTAGTCTGAATGGCTAGTACCCCAATAGGCCTAATTTCGAACCCTGCTTTAGATTCTTATTTTACTACTTATGTACATCGCAGGTCCTCACTCGTCTCCTGGCGTCCTGTACCCCGGTCATCTACTGGTTCGCTGCCCGACTCATAACCAGAGAGTCCTTCTTTAGAGACTATTCAAACAAGTATGACATCTTCTCGGCCCGGCGAGCGCCCCAGATCGAAACGGCAGCCAACATGAGGAGTGTACGTAAGGGCAACCTTCTCATTGATCAGATGTCGGACTTCTGGAAACAAGATACAAACACAAAGCTAGTTCTTGCATATTTTGTTTTCTACTTTGTGGTTGGAACTGCTGCGTTTTCCAACTTCCTGCCGTGGACGTAGATCCTTAGTATTATTCCTGACATTGAAATGAGGTTCGGGTAATGTTTTATCAATTCAGAGGTTTGTGTAACTGAACATTTCAATTTACATTTTAATTTGTATGGTTTCATCACATACACACCGGTATATATGTTATACCCTTTTCCTAAAACTTTTGCTTTTACCATTTTGAACCACAAGACAATTAAGTTCTGTCATTAATAAACTTATGAATTTAATTGATCAATGAATTAATGAAGATTTATAATCATTTCAAATAGATTCATTTGCCTGTTAATCGAAATAACCGTCTCATTTGATGAAAGACTAACAGTTAGTAATTTAAACCTCTGGATTGTTCTTTAACTGGCTATATTTTGCCAGGACTGGTTACTTTTTGTCAGAACTGGTATCTTTTCAAAAATTTCTTTATTTTCCCCAAAGGAGTTGACCAATTAATTTTCAGGACAGACTAGGTTTCCAATCGATTTTATACACTGGTTAAAAATATCTGTAAATAATTTCATGCCCTCATGATAAAATTAGTTTGAAGGTATTTAAACCAAAATTATCAGCACTTCCGAATCTGTCAAAGTTTGATAAATACTTTCAAAGTGAAGATAATTTGACATCATCAGAAACATGGAAGCTTTGGGTGTAAGCCGTTACTTGATTTTAAGAATTTGTATTTTAATCAAAAACTCCAATACTGCCAGAAGATAAACCAGTCTAAGTAAACCTAGCCTCAATAATATTCGCTATACTCCCATACTGAGTCTAGCAATTTACAGTAAGAGGTCGCGTCAGCCGACCTTTCGGCAACCTATGACCCTCCAACGTTATATGTGCGAAAGCAGACTATTGCGGCATGGTAGGCCGAGCCCTGATTGAGCCATTACTACATCTAGCTAGACTCAATATCAGAGTACAGCGAGGCTAGGTGTACTTAGACTGGAAGATTAGCGTGTATGTTTTAAGTTATATATGTGCTATTATATATTCAAAATATAGTTTTTGAGAGTGAGTGTTTTACTTTCATTAAGTTTTTTTGATGCAACACAAAAAATGCATGTTCCTTTTAAAATGAAGATTATTAATAACTTTTTTAGCTCACCTTTACAAAGTAAATGTGAGCTTATGTCATGGCGCTTCGTCCGTCGTCCGTCTGTCTGTCCGTCCGTCCGTCCGTCCGTCTGTCCGTCCGTCCGTAAACTTTCAGGAAAAAGACTACTCCTCCTAAACAAATTCAGATATCATTCTGAAATTGTAGTATGTTATACCCATGGTGATTCCTCACAGAAAGGTAGACGTTTTAGTTTTGAGAATCCAAGATGGCCGCCATGGCAGCCATATTGAATTTTCAATTAGATTTCAGGAAAAAGACTACTCCTCCTAAACAAATGCAGATATCATTCTGAAATTGTAGTATGTTATACCCATGGTGATTCCTCACAGAAAGGTAGACGTTTTAGTTTTGAGAATCCAAGATGGCCTCCATGGCAGCCATATTGAATTTTCAATTAGATTTCAGGAAAAAGACTACTCCTCCTAAACAAATGCAGATATCATTCTGAAATTGTAGTATGTTATACCCATGGTGATTCCTCACAGAAAGGTAGACGTTTCAGTTTTGAGAATCCAAGATGGCCGCCATGGCAGCCATATTGAATTTTCAATTAGATTTCAGGAAAAAGAATACTCCTCCTAAACGAATGCAGATATCATTCTGAAATTGTAGTATGTTATACCCATGGTGATTCCTCACAGAAAGGTAGACGTTTCAGTATTGAGAATCCAAGATGGCCGCCATGGCAGCCATATTGAATTTTCAATTAGATTTCATGAAAAGACTACTCTTTCTAAACCAATCTAGATATCATTCTGAAATTGTAGTATGTTATAACTATGGTGATTCCGCACAGAAAGGTAGACGTTTCAGTTTTGAGAATCCAATATGGCCGCCATGGCAGCCATATTGAATTTTCAAATAGATTTCATGAAAATGACTCCTTCTCCTAAACCAATCTAGATATCATTTTCATATTGTAGTATGTTATACCTATAGTGATTCCTCCCACAAAGGTAGACGTTTCAGTTCTGAGAATCCAAGATGGCCGCGATAGCAGCCATATTGACTTTTCAGCTGCAGATGACACATCATTATGTCCCCCGAAATTTTTCGGGAGACATAATGTTTTCACCTCCGTCCGTGATTCCGTGATTCCGTGATTCCGAAATGCTTTCTTTTCCGGGCCATATCTCCAAAACCGTTCAATATTTTTTCACGAAACTTGGTATGTGCTTAGACCTAGTGATGGAGTGGTGCCTTTTGCTATTTTGGTTATTCTGAATTTTTTAATTTTTTTTGGTTTCCATGGAAACAATTTGAACTTAGTGCTTATTGGGGGTAGGAACCTTTTCCGGCCTCTATTTCAAAAACCGTTCAATATTTTTTCACGAAACTTGGTATGTGCTTAGACCTAGTACTGGAGTGGTGCCTTTTGCTATTTTGGTTATTCTGAATTTTTTATTTTTTCTGGTTTCCATGGAAACATTTTGAACTTAGTGCATATTGGGGGATGCCTTCGTTTCCGGTCCATATCTCCAAAACCGTTCAATATTTTGTTACGAAACTTGGTATGTGGTTAGATCTAGTGATGGAATGGTGCCTTTTGTAATTTTCCTGGTTTCCATGGAAACAGTTTGTACTTAGTGCATATTTGGGTAGGGACTGTTTCCCCGGCCATATCTCAAAAAGTATTCAATATTTTTTATACGAAAGTTGGTATGTGGTTAGATCTAGTGGTGGAGTGGTGCCTTTTGCTATTTAGGTCATTCTGAATTATATAATTTTTCCTGGTTTCCATGGCAACAGTTTCAACTTAGAACATATGGAGGGAGGACCATTTCCGGGCCATATCGCAAAAACTATTTAATATGATTTTACGAAACTTGGTATGTGGTTAGACCTAGTGGTGGAGTGGTGCCTTTTTCTATTTTAGTTATTCTGAATTATTTTTCTGGTTTCTATAGAAACAAGTTGAACTAGGTGTATATGGAGGGTAAGGTCTGTTTCCATACTTGAGCTTAAAAACTATTCAAAATATTTTGATTTGATATGTGGTTAGAACTACTGGGGGAGTGGTGCCTTTTGCTACTTTGGTTATTCTGAATTGTTATTTTGCTGGTTTCCATGGAAACAATTTGAAAATTGTACATAATGGGGGTAGGGTCACTTTAAATTCGGATTAAATGTTAGTGGGGGACATCACAGTGCATCACATGCACATATTTCTAGTTATTACTAAATTTTAAGCTTTCATCAAGTGATCACTCGCACCATATAAAGTCTCTAATTTGAACTTACTAATCATAATATTATCTTGAATATGGAATATTTAAGATTGTCATGCAAGTTGTTCTATATTTTTAAGTGTTTCTAAAACATTAAGATGAAAGACAAACATAATAAATTAATTTGTTTAAAATATTTATGGCAACTAGCTGCAAAAACCCAATGACATTAAACATCATGTTGAATTTTAAACAATGGTATCTCCCTTATATTCCTTTAAATACCACACAAAAGGGGTCAACCAGAGTTCAAATATTCCTGTTGAGTCCACTATGCATTTCTAATACACATCCCAATACAGGCTGCTAGCATCACAGTCTCAGCTGCTAGTCTGTTGCATAATCAACCTGACCCAATTGATATGGTAGAGCATTATGCTATATGGCCATGTGTATGCTATAAGAGTTATGGGAATTAGACTTGTATTCTCATGACAGTGATATGTTCTTTCTAAGAAAAACAACTTACACAAAATTTGTCAACAGTAAGCTTTGTGTTTAGCAATCTACATGATAAGTTGATGTGGAAAGAGTTATTTTGCATCAGGTTCCACTTCCTGTGTTTTACTCATATTTGTACCATTTCTATATCTAACAGAAGTTCTTCTTGATACAAAATCAATTTAGCTAACTATATTTTGTGAAATTATATATATTTTTCACAACAATTCATGTTCTCATGTTCAAGTCTTTTAATACCACACATGAGGGCTTAGCCAGAGTTCAGGTTTACATGCTCAGCACACTAGGGTGCTTCTCCAAATATACGTACACAAAGCCAAATACACAAATTGCTACACTCTCTTTAAGGATCTTGGGCTAGCAGCCTTGCCTGCTTGTATATTGCATAGTAATCCTGACCTAATTGATAAATAGAACATAATGGACTTTATGGAAAGTATATAAATTGTCTTTATGAAAAGTATACTTGTATTCTAATAATAGTAATACTTTTTACAAATAACAATTTAAACAAGTCAAGAATCAGCTTTTGTGTACAACAATCTGCACGATGAGTTAATATTAACAAGTCAAGAATCTGCTTTTATGTACAGTAATCTACATGATAAGTTAATAATAGAGGTATTTTGTATCAGGTTCCAGTTCCAATACCATGTGTTTTATAAATACCTGTAAAACTAAATGATAATTGTATCATGCTGAAGGGGTTCTGGGAAAAACATGTCATCATAGAAGTCATTATTTTTCAATTAGATTTCAGGCCAAGTACTACTCCTACTAAATCAATTAAGATATCATTCTGAAAAGTGAGTATTTTTTTATATAGTGATTCCTGACAAAGAGGCATTTATTTTATTATCAAGAATCCAAGATGGTCAATATGTCAAATATATTGAATTTTCAATTAGATTTCATGAAATTCATTGAAAAGAATACATTTCCTGATCAATCAAATCAATGTCATTATATTTGTATTGATACGCTTGTTGTAATATTTATCAACACTATAAATACAGTTACAAAAAGATGTATGAATCATCTTTATCTGCGAACAGCCTGAAGCATGACTGTTTTAATAAATCCTTTTTAATAAAACATAAAATGATAAAAGTTGTTCACTCCATCAGTGGGTTACATAATTCCTGACACTTCATATATGGCAAATAACATAGCCAGTGAGGGATAAATAATTTTTTTTTAATCATTTATATCTGATTACGGTCTGAACAATGATTATCTAGATAACTATAATGATCATTCAATTCAAACAAATCCTTTTCAAAAGCATTTAAAATTATTAAATTTGTTCACTCCCTGTAACACTAACTGTAAGGTTTTTTACTCCTTTGTTCCCATGCAATTAATTTATTCCAAATTGAAAATTTTGGTTAATGAATAACTTATTATCTTTTATTTTGTTTGTCATGCTAATAAAAGATATAATATTCATCTTCAAAACAGCATTCATTGAACAGCTGTCTGAACAATTATTTTTTTACAAAGTCTTTCTCACCAATTCTCTCTGTTAGTTAAGATACTTCAATAAACATATTACTGAGTTGACCTCCAGATTATTTCCATTGCAAACCTCTCTTTTACCCCCACCCCTTCTATCCCCCCCAACCACCCCCTTTCCCCTCCTATCCTTCCAGCCCCTCTCCTGCAACTCTCCTCTAAAGGGTATCTGTATTGCATATTGAAATGAGGGGAGGACACTCACTATATGGAATAACAGTAACTTACATAAGAGGATAAGTTACATAATCTACATGCAGGTGCAAGAGGTCATCATAGGTCATCATATCTAGTAATTAGCATAAACCCCCATGTTGCTAGCCTAATCTGACCAATCAGATTGCACTAACATATGTCAAGATTTAAGATATTCAGAAATCTTCAGTTAGAATTACATGAGACATTGACCTGGACAGTTTACTTTGGCAATTGGACTTATCACTAGCTGAATTTATGATTTGTGTCAGAGGGATATAATCCAAATGTTTATGTGCATCATCTTTTTAGTTCTTTGGAAGTTGAGAGTGTGACAAAATGAATACTCCTAAACCAATCAAGATATCATAATGAAATTAATACAGATGCCCACATAAAAGTAGCATTTTGAAGATTAAAAAGTCCAAGATGGTCACCAATTCAGCCATAGATATACAAAAAAGTTATACAAAAACCTACTGCTTGTTAACAAATCATGATTATATCATTCTTGTATTAATGTTTGTTCAAGCTCTAATGGTTTCCAACAGAAGAATAGCATTTTAAAAGATAAAAAAATCATGATGGCAGCCATAATCAATTATCATATAAAAGATGGTTACACAATTAAACCATATTACCACATCATTCATTTTAAGGTGAGCTTCTGTACCCTCGGTACTTTTATTAAATAAAACAATGATTATATTAAATTTTCAATTCATTTTTAAAAGTCACGAGTGGCGCAGAAAATATTTAACTTTTCCAGCTCACAATACAATAATAAAACAAAGGTTCTGTTTGATGAATTTAGTTGAGTATTTCAGTAGTGAAAGAATTTAATGAAGAAATTGATTTATTTCTCTATAAGATTAAAGGGGGTCTCCAACTTCTAATTTTTAACTTCCAGTGTTTTATTAGCGAGGCCCCGAGATTATCGGAGAGGGCCTCGCTAATAAAAAACTGGAAGTTAAAAATTAAAAGTTGGAGACCCCCTTTAATGAAAAGCTCTAAAGGTTAGTGATCATTATTGAATGTTGTACATCCTTATGTCACAATTGCCTTTTGATCTGTCTTTCAACAGGAACTTTCTTATTGGTGCTTGACATTATAGCTTTTTTGTCAGTTAATTTCTTCATCTTCACTCATAATACAAGAAGCTATATTTCCCTCTTTAGTAGTTTTGTATATCTACTCTTGTGGTGTTGTTTGGTATATTGTTTGTGTGTTGTGTTTTAGCTTACCATTCTTCGCAAGTTTGCCTATATTGTTGTATTAGAGACATTGTATGTATGTATTATATCCCTGGATGGCAGCAACGTATTCATCGTCATATCTATACGATCTTCTTTTATAGAATAAATTATGTAAAGAAATGTGTAGTCTTCTTTTATTTTGACTTTGAAATCAACACATGATTAATAGATGGAAAGTGACCTCAATGTCAAGCATTAACAAATTTGAAAAGTATGACTTAGGGCCAAGTTGTTCAATATTTGGTTATCTTGACCAGCTGAAATTTTGTGCACTAAAAGTAACATAGTCTCAAAGTTCCCCTTGCAACTCTGAGTGAGTTGGGGTTTAACATGTTTTCAGCAATTTTTCATCTATTTAACACGTCCCTTGCGTCTCTGAAGTGTGGCTTCGAAGTTAATCGAGCTAATAAATTAGGTCAGTCCTCAGGTAAGTCGGGTTCGAGTTGGACGACTGCTCTTCATCCAATCAGCTCTTCAGATTGTCCTATCGGAGGCTTTGGAGGTTTCAGTTTTAAAAAGATGCAATCTCTTCTTGGGCGATTTTATTGTTTGGAAGTGATATTCTCAGTAGTGAATAGCTTGATACAGATATATCTTACAAAAATGTCATTGAAAATTCTATTATTCCATAATTAAAATTTTCAAAAAATTATTCAAGTTTAAAAATCAGTACCCCTATGTCAGCTCTGCATACCCTGGTAGTATCAACAATTATAACCCATTTGCTTGAAAAAAAGTAGCGACATATATTCAATATTCGCACTAGTGCATATCACTTTTGCCTAGCAATGATTATTCTCATATTTGTCCCGTTTAAATGGAATAGAATCGGTAATAAAGAAATTATTTCCCCAAGGAAGTGTGTCATATGACTTTAACGAAACTAATGCAAATTTGTGTATAACCCTCGCTCTTGCAATACAAAAATTCAATTGTTTCATGAAATTATATGACACTTCTTTGGGTAATAATCTCTATATCTTGGTTCCTTTTGAGTCGTAAATTCATATTTACGTAATTTCTGTCAATTCAACATCTCCAATAATTCAATAACATACTGTAATATTTTTCTGAGGTCACAAATTCAAAACACTTCTAAAATTTGACCAATTGCCAAAAGTTGATGCTCCTATGATTCATTCACTGCTTGAAATAATTGTTTTATTTGCAAAAGAAACCAAAATATAATGATTGGAAAGCGTAAGTTCCTCTACTGCAGTAATCAAATTAAAATATATATATTATGATAGCATTGCCATTATTATGTGATTATCTTTAAAATCTAAATATCAATATCCAACATGTTCTTCATAGTATCCAATATTTAGACAAAGAGCCAAATAATCCACCAAAAGTGAAAAATAGTTCAACCATTGAACTTTTTATAAAATCTTTTGAAAATTGTAGTGTCAAATTAATAGAGAAATTACGGTAAAAATGGTTGGAAATCATAAATACAACTTGAATGTTCCTTAATTTCTTTCATGGAGTATATGCTACTTAACTTCAATCTTAATGTGCTCCATGTAAATCAAGGCTATTTATGGTGCCAGCAAGGAATGTTATGTGAATTTATTCCATTGTAGTAACACCATTGTTACAAATTGGCTTCAGTCCAATACTAGTAGTTCTCGGATTCCATAACAAGAGGTAATAGTAAGCAGTAAGATTAACCCTTTTATAAATGAAGTGACTTTCTATCAACTGTAGGAATAACCAATACGGTCCTTTCTAGATCGTAGACAAGCTTTATTGCTTTTGTTCAATACCCTTTTTGAATGTCATTTCTAATTTTAGACTGCTAAATTCCAAAAGTTTACTGGTGAATAATTAGAATGTTTAACAGCTAGTAAAATACCTGGTTCTATACATGAAAATAAGTACCGGTATGATCAGCCACTAATGAAACTGCTCAGTTCTGATATGTTTTCAAATCACTTACGACGACTACTTAATGCTTGTGACATTGTTACCGATACATAGTTGACAGGCTCTTCCTGAAGCAGGGTGAACAAAGTCGATTTGGGTGAAAATAGATGAGAGTCAACAAAGTGTTTATCAAAATTAACATGCATCCTTTAAATCTTTTGTTCTTGTTCAGCAAAACATTTGTTCATATCATCCATTAGTGTTTCCATTTTTGAAGTAAGCCAACTATTGAAATGTGTTACAGTAATATATTACTCGAGTTGCTTTGTATTGGCATTACACATCTATATAGCCTTTAAAATTAATTGTTTAGCTCAAATTTGAGAATTTTATCTCGGCAGTAAAATCTATTGACCATGATAATCTACAAGTGGCAAGGAGAGTCTTTGTTCAAATTCAAATTTTGTCTAGGAATATGGTAAATATCAAATCAAATCAGAAGAACGAACAAATTCAATTCCTTCGTTTTGTAACTGTTTTATTCTGAAAACAGGCCATTGTGTGCTCGAATCTGTACACAACCACATGATGATAAGCACACTAAATCGTATTACAATGGTAATCTTTGTCGACAACCCGTTAAATCCGGATCAGTATACCACAGGAAAATGCCGACACATGCCAGTACATAGGTCAATACAAAATGCTATAATTTGATGATAAGTTACCATGATGTGAAGTGATCTGTACAATCTCCGGTCCCATGGTAGTTCCACGTTCTCTCCTATATATTTACAGCTGCCTCGATGCCTATATCCGTGACTTACAATCCAACCACATCACAAAGTCATGTATGTAATTTATCACAGTCACATACAAAGCATTTGCACTTATTTTTTTCAGTATTTTCTGATAAACATTTTTTAACCAATTATCCTAACCAAATTAAGTGAGTTTATAAAGAATCTTGATGAAGATATTTTCTATGAAAGATTCACACCTGGGATTTAATGAAGTCACGGCCAAATCAGCCCAAAGAACACATTGTAAAATTTACAAATGGATGAATATCTTCGTTATCTACTAATGTTAAAAGAGGAGTGGGAACCACTCTTGGGAAAATATCTATTTCTATTTTTGAGGCAATAAAATAGTTCATTTCCTAAAGACAGCAGACGCAAGTCACTTCTTTATGGAAGACATACATGACAACCAAACATTCTCTTCAAAAAAAGATTTACACGTAGACAAACAGCAATATTTCCATAATCATAAAATATTCAGTTAATCCTCTGTTCAGTGACTCCATTGAGTCATCTCACACCCCGTGCTTCGTCAAGACCACATGTATATCTAGTCAATCAGATCAGTCTTCTCACAACGTTTTGCATCGTACACACAGCACAGATTCCGTGAGAATTTTATAGCAGTCCGGCAAGCACTATAGATGACACTTTGGGAATTGATGTCACGTCAGTCAGTTGATCGGTTCCGTTACTGTCATGGTCATATAGCACTAAGACGCCGCCGATTTCACCCGACCCGATCCAGATTTGGATGTGAGTAGTCGCTCAACCATGGAGCGTGCATAGCGAAGTCGGCTACTCAGTTCCTTCGAGCATCCGTACTTCTCAATGAGATTGTGTCTGTATGTGGTAAAGTCTCTCTTCTCGTCAATGTATGTCACAGCTGCCATCAAGGGGCACAGGATAATCTTTGTGTGGTCTTGGAAAAAGTTGATCTGAAAAAGTAAAGATTATAAAATCAGCTTTTGAAATTTAAGCACATCAATGAGAAATAATTAAAATTCTATCAAATAGCATTGATATGACACTAAATCTTTCCTTTAATAAAAATAAAATTCTACCAAGGGATTTGGTAATTGGGTCGAAATATCTTTCAACTGGATGGCAATAATTCAACTTGCCTTGAAAATCAAAGATAAATCAAGAGCAAACACACAGACTAATCCAAAGCCAAAAGCAAAACACTGCAGCTTTTTCAAATAATTAACTTTCAGGGGACTATCACAAGAAGCCCATTGAACATCACAGGAAGTAGTTTAAGTCATGGCAAGGTACAAAGATTAACAAATCAAGATTCAGGTCCACACCCACCTGGATGGTTCCGTTGCTGAGGTGGAGGACGATGGCGCTCCTGGTCCTGAACCAGGTCCTCAAGAAGGGGAGACGCACCATCTGGTCAGAGTCACGAGGAGTCATGTTGGCACCTGCCTTCAGTAAGTGCTCGTTCATGTAGTTGCGGAAGTATTTGAGCAGCGTCACTTTCTTCGTGAGGGACTCTGGGTAGGCCTTCAGGGTGTGGTAGTGTTCGGTCCCGTCCCTCTCGATGTAGTGTGTGTTCCTGCAGGGAGAAGGGAAGTGTTACAGCAAGAACTATTCATTTCAGTCCACTCTTGATGTTGTCAAATTAGCTTGCACTATTAAGCAACATGAATTCTTACTTTACGCTCGAAGGCAGAGAAATTTAAATTCTTAATGTCTGCTTAAGTCCTTGGGAGATTTTTGAAGAATTATTTCGACTCCAGCTTCTGTTGTTTCTTAAGAGCTGTTAGAAGAGTATCATTTCTAGAAAAAGACTGTCACTTGATGTTTATATCATGTTTACCGTATATCAGCAATCATTAGCAATCAAATATGGCATGATGAAGACAGGATTGTAACTCATTACTTACTCTCCATTGGCTAGGAGGATGAGTCTGGTTGAGTCGTTGAAGAGCACGCCGACACTGTTATCACAGAGCTGGTAGCCCAGGCCGTATTTGTCAGAGTAATCCACCCACTTGCTCACCCAGTAGATGGGGATACATGCTGGGTCCACCGCCTCGTCTGTCCGGGGAACAACATTGGTTTACAGTTTCATACAGGATTTGACCAGACAAATATTTGTGGTACAATACTGAACATACAAGATTTCAATGTGATAGGCATAAGCAGTGAATGTGATTAAGAGGAAATGTTTTATGGATAATCAACTTTCATTTGATTTAGATAGAATTTCACTTCCAATATACAACACTGAACTTCAAATTGGGGCTAATACAAACTTAAAGGTAAACAAACAGCCAAAGGGTTGCCTACATTAACTTCTGCAACATTTTAATACAAACGGGTTAAAAATTCTTTACATTTTCAGTAAGTCATCGACTTACGGCAGGTTTTTGCACCAAGTCACAGAGCTCATAAAGAAAGTCAAAGTTATTTTGTAGTTAATTTTTTTCATACAGAGACAAGTCATTGACTTTTTGGTGATTTTTTGGGTGAGTCAAAGGTGAATTTTGGTAAGTCAGTGACCTGGGACTTACTGATTTTTTAACCCCTGAGTCAAAACTTATTAGAGTCAAAATTCTATCTTTGAGCAAGTTACGCCCAACTTGGGCAATATTTCAGCCATTAGTGGGGACAATTCTAACTTGAGTACTTTTGATAACCTGGTGAATTGTGAACAGTAACAATGGGTTATAGCTCCAACTACAATTACAAACTGACCTGGTTGAGGGTAGGCTTTCTCTCCAGGCTTGGTGGCGACCACAGCCGACAGTTGGCCGAACAGATCAGAGAGCCAGTAATCTGGGGGTTCATCACCTGGACAAGTCATTGATACATACAATCTCTGAATGCATTAATTTCTTATATCGTCCTAATATAGAACATTCAAAATTTGATGTTCAACTCAGACTGCATTTTTAAAAATAAACTACCATTTCATATTCAACAAAAATTTAATCTTATTATTAAGGTCAATCCTCACAGAATGATAAAAAATAGGAGATAAACAATTAACCACTTATTTAAAACAATACATGTATATTCTAGAGGTGAAAAGTTTCAACTACATAGAACTTACTTCCTCTCCTGGCCTTCATGCCATCACCAAGATCTTTCTTCTTCTCCATATCACTTTTTGTTGGATCAGCTGTCTGGGGTCGAACATCTGCAAGAAAGGCAAAGTGTGAATAGCAGAATCTTCAACTTTTTAACAATAAGCCTTTTATTTATTTGTTTGTTTGTTGTATTTTCCCCCATGAACCATGTTACAAGAATGCATATGTACGCATGAATTCACAATGTATGGGTATAAAACTGTACATAAATCAAGAAAAGTGTATGAATCAAAGGCATAGGTGATGAATTAGCAAAGATCTATGAAAGGATAGAAGATGGAAGTAGAATAAAGAGATTGTTGATGACGAAATATACCTTTACCGTTTATTTCTAACAGTGGTTTCCTATGCATGCTCTCTGACTTGTAGAGGGTGTCGAATCTGGGCGCCATCGTCAGACAACTGGTAGGCAGGTGACTTGGCAGGTAACCTGCAATGTTGGATAAAATTGGACATTATTTTAAGAATCAATTTCTTACATACTATATAAATATTTTAAGTTTGTTTATATTGTTCATGTCAATTCAATGCAGTTCATGTCGAGTCACCACTATGAAACCGATATTTATTTTTCCTTTTCTAGGTATACATGTACTTTTATCACTACTTTTAATCATTCATGAAAACAATTGTAAAATCATCGATTCATCAGATGATCGACACTTGGATATAAAGACAGAAATGTAATATGCAACATATTCAAACTCTTATAAGTTTCTTGAGCTAAAACTCATGCACTATTGATGAAAATAAAAATGATGTGCACCTGATGAGAAGAATTCATCCTGCATGATCTGTTCGATGGTTGGCCGATCTGTCGGGTCTGACCGTAACATTTTAGATATGAGATTGCGGGCTGGCAGGCTGACTTTAGATGGGATGTTGTATTCATTCTTCTTTATTCTCATGTATGTGTCTCGTAGACACGACGTCTCAAAGGGAGGCTTGCCGACTAGAAGTGTGTACCTGAAAAAATAATTCCAATCTTTGACATATATTTTAAAAATAAAATTAAGGTTTTAAAGTTCTAGCAGCTGAATATTTTCAATATGTCAGTAAATAAGCCAATCAAGTGTTGTTAGAGGAAACAAAGCCAGGCCACGAAATAATCTAAAAGTATCATGTATCCATCAACGTATTTGATGTACCACACTTGAACAAAATGACTCATCCTGTCAGCTGACCAAGCAACTATAATGATAATCATGACATTCACAATGAGTTTTAACTTATCGATGGATATATCTTACTACATTATGTTAGAACAGTTACCATAAATAAATATTAGTTCAATCTGTCACGGTATACTTACAATATACATCCTAATGACCAGATGTCAACTTCGTAACTGTGACCTTTCTTACACAAGACTTCTGGAGCAATGTAGTTAGGGGTTCCGCAAAGAGTTCTGAAAGAAAAGATGGCATTTTGTAAACGACCGTAAATTTCAAATTGTAACCTTTAGCAAAGCTGAAATATTCAAAACTAAATATCCATCAGTTTTATATCGGTAATTGTCTAACTGAAATTAACAAAAGTGAAAATCTTGTAATGGCCAGATGAGGATTACCTCTTTCGTTCTCCTTCAAAGCCAACTTTTGTTGCCAGACCAAAGTCGCCTATCTTGATTGCCATGTCCTCATTGATGAAGAGGTTACCCAGTTTGAGATCACGATGGATGACCTTGTTGCCATGGAGATATTGACAAGCTTCCACAACCTGTTTGACAAAGTAGCGCGCCTCTGGCTCTGTGATTGCCTTTCTTCTTTTGTGCAGTTCCATCAACGACTGAAAGAAAATTTAACAGTTTCAACTCTTCATCTGCGACTCAGAACATTCAAGGAATATTTATCATTGAAAAAGACGTACAACAGCTAATATTCTCATTGACATACAGAGGTGTCAAATAGGTCAATAAAGGCACAAATCAAGGTGCTCATGTGCAACTAGTTCAAGGTTAAAACCTAGCAAAGTTTCTTTTTTAAGAGAAATGACTTCAGGCAATATATTGACATAAATAATATTCTATTCACATAATAACGGACTGATGTGTTATTCTGACTGCCTTACAGTTTAGAAAGTTGTGACAATTTAGGGCTCAATTCTCACTTGCTAAATACCATTTTCATGAAAGAAATTCTCCTGAAGAAGGGGCAAGAGGTACAGTAGCCCAGAAATGGGGTTCAGTTGTGCAATAAAAAAAGAAATTGTCATCCACATAATATTATAGTCTTGTATTACTACACCAACTTCTATATGGGTTTCAAGAGTTTCAAAATAGTTCCTCATATATAAATATATATTTATCAGAAATGAATTTTTTTTTCAAATTTTGCCCACAACAAAGTATTTGTTTTAAAAAATTATACAGTCTGAGTTATGCTTTATGAAAACTTACTCTTCTCCGACAAAGTTCAAGGACTATGTAGACATTATCATTGTCCTCAAAGAAGGACCGGAACTGAACTACATGCGGGTGGTTCAACTCTCGGTGGATTGCAATTTCCTGGGCCATCTGCAACAATTTTAAAATATATGTCAACATAAAACAAATGACAACATTCAGACAGATTTTATTCAGTAATACGGGCCTTATGGCCTATGTAACAATGAAGTTTACAATATTGATTAATTGGTCACGTGATTCTTAATCTAAATAATTTACAAAGGTACTAGTATACAGATTAATTAATGACAACATTCTACGGCTATGATAATTTCAAAAACTGCTTACACAGAAAATCTATCAAAATTAAAGGATTGTGATGTTTATTCTAGTAAGTAATTGAAGCGTTTCAATTCACTCTTATTGAGATTTACATTTTGCAAGTGAAACAAATTTTAATTTCACTTTTAACATAAAAAATACCTTGTCTTTCTGATGTTGCTTGACCAGGAGAGATTTGGAGACAATCTTCCCTGCCCATACTTCCTTGGTATCTAGATCTGTCAACTCGTAACATTTTGCAAATCCACCCTGTAGACAATAATACAATGAAAATGTAAAACTCCTTAGTTATTAGAAAACAATATCAATCGTTAATACCACAGTCATTGTGAAAAAATAATTTCAATAAATAAATATTAAGAGAAAAGTGGGTTTCAAATAAAGAAAGAATATTGATGTGTTTAACACTTGTCCAAGATAATTAGATAAATATGGGCATTTCAGCAATCATTAGTTATAAAGTTAAAGCAACAGCAGTAAGTCATAATTCAATATACAGTGCTGACGGGCAAAGATACGCACCTTAGAGATAAATGATCAGTCATGTCAGTAAGATACGAGAAAACCCTATGTCCATGTGAAAGTTTATTGTTTAATTGACAATTCTAATGTAGAATAATATTTTTGAAGTTCTTGTGTGAACGACTGTAAAGGTTTTCTAACGATTACCCCCTATTTCGAGAATTTTTTCGGTTTGTACAAACATGTCACTGTTTTGTGCCGCTGTTCAAAATTATACTCTTTTACAGCAATCTGAAACCTCTTATTATCTTCTAAATCTAAAAAATATGTGAAAAAAAAAAAAAAATTACAATGTAACACTTAATGTGGAATTACTAGGTTAAATTTTTTCAAAGTGCATATCTTTACACTCTGCGTATCTTTACCCAACATAGCTGTAATAATATCAAATGAATCATTGAACGAATTTCAGGTGAGTGGTCTTATTGTTATGCTGCTAACTGGTCATGTTTTGGCTAAATATGAAGTTTTGAAAAGAAACTTTATTTTACTGTATTACAATGATAATCATTGTGGTAAATTTCTAGCAGGGTTACTGTAGTCATGATGTTATTACATGAACATGTTTTCTAATTGTTTTGTTTATATTATTGCAACTACAGGAACAAATTCAAAGTTAATTCTAAAAATAAATTGTTTTTTTATTAATATCAGTATCTAACTTCACATTTAGAAATATTCAAATAATGTTTTCAAGGGTATATTGTCTCCATATGGTAAATTTAATAATTCAACAATTTTCAAATTCTCCATTCAAAAACATTCACAATGTCAACGTGGCTATGTTCAAACTCATACTTGATTTGATTTTGAAATAAAAAAATATTTCAAAATTCATAACAAAAGTTCTTAAATAGAATATAAACATCATATTCTGTTCACAACTTATTTAAATAGGTCAGAATTGTATCCGTTGTGCTGACTGTCTACTAGTCGTTGGTCAATTTCAAATCGACAAGTGAACCGAACAGTTGGGTACATTTCAAATTCAAGTCAATATTGTTTAAGTTTATATTGTACTTATCAATTTCAAAGTAACTTTTAATTCCACCACCAAAGCTGACGAATATTTCTGAATGAAGTAAAGGTGAATAATTTAGGCCTCGATTTATGTTTACGTTATTGAAAAAACATGTCTGGACATATCTCATACCTTGCCCAAGAACCTTCCTTTCATGTATCGCTTGCCGGATGGATCAATAAGAATATCTGGGACCTCTTTTGAGCGTCCATCATCTTTCCTTGATGCACTACTCATGATGAAATATTGCAGCTAACAAATGAAGAACTCGTCATTCACTTTTCTTCTCCACGCCAAATATATATTTCGTCCCTGTACCTTTACTGTCACCCTCTGATCATCGTCATTTCAAATTTGCCTGCCTGAAGTTGTTGTGAGTGCTTTGACGATGATTGGTTAGTTTAACAATAAGCCTTTTTGATTGGTTGAAGAACCCGCCATAGAACGGGCATGAGAGAGCACGTTTTCAACTTTGACCTCCTCACTGAACTTTTACGAAGTTAACGATTCAGCTATTGGATAGGTTTCAGACGATTAGCCAACCGCATTCACGCATACATAAATGCTTTCGGAAACTACTTCCGTTCAAAATGGCGATGCTAGCAGAGCCTCGGCGTAAACAAAAACTATCAATCAACCCTCAAGGAACTGCGTGGAGTAATGGTGTGTTACTTAATCATATAAATAACAATCGTCGCATCATATCAGATACTCACTCATTGATTTATTAACGATAGTTTCATTTGATGTGAACATTCTACCTTCTTGGAACCACGTGGTTGATTTCGTATGATATGACACATGCACAGCTTTCACCAATGGAACATAGATTTTCTTTTATAGATATGTTGATTTTTGAACACTTTTTCAAGTAATCAGACTATATTTCATAAATACAATCGAAGTTAAGTTAACCACTGCCATGTCCACATAACTTCATAAGCTAATAATATTGTGTTATGTTCTGGTTTGTTATCCTGGCGTAATCAATATTCGCGCACCTAACACGTTCCGACTCGCCGTGCGTAAAGAAAATCAAACATGATGATAAAAGTTTTTACAAACCTTCACTCATCATTACGTCTTTATATAAACATAAATTTTGATTGTTGACATGTTGTTATCGTAGCGGGAGTAGCCATTTCGAAGTCGGCCCTATCTAGGTCAGTTGCGTGCTACGTCATCAATATTCGCGATAGTTAAAATCCGGGCAAACCGCACAGTACCAACACACTGTCGGCAGCTTACATCGATATTTTATTAAATCTTGTGTCAAAATGTATCAAAATGAATATTTTGACGAATGAATTTGACGTTTGTTTTTCTTTTAGTAAATGATATAAAAAAAACAGTGTTTAACGAGTTTACTCATGAATTAACCATACATTTCACCATGCAGAAAACGTAAGTATTTGAAGGAATATGTATTTATTTTCAACAACAAAAATCTAAATTTTATTTTTTGAATGAAGAACAGTCTAAAGAATTACTTTTCACGGGATTTTTTTATTTTGCAGGCAAAACAAATTGACATTCTGCAGTTTTCTGAGAGTTGCAGCATTCAATTATTTCTATTTCATTCTGAGAAAAATGAAGTTATCAAAATGTGTTTTCATTTACTTGAAAAAATAGTTTTGAACACATCAAAAGTTTATTATTTTTTCGATTTTAAGTCTTGACATATTGGAGAATTTTTAGGTGATATATATCTTAATAATTTTTTATATCCTAATGAAAATCCATAGCCAAAAAACTTATTGACATTCTAACGAATAAAGAAGGAAATATATCATCAACCTAAATATGAAGATACACATATATAGTAGGCCTATGTTTACATTTCATTATACAAATATTTTAATTTTAAAAACTCAAAATAACATGTCATAGGTTGCTAAATATTGAAACACAATAGATTTTAGCTAAATTTCTGTTTATTTGAGGATGCTTGTGGCCTCTCTATGTCAGTCAAAATCTTCCATATAACCGTGTTTTCAAAAACATTAAAGTAAAATTATAAGGTTTATGTTTCGAAATGGGTCAATAAAATATTTATTCCCCACGTAGCATACCCATTCCCAGGTCATAACCTGATGGCACGCGTGTTTGGCAAGGCAAATGATCGATAGAAAAATGCTGTCGGCTTATTTTATATATTTTGCGTCCTAGATTCGACTTAGTAGTTTTAGCATTAGAGAAAATGGATTAAAATTCGATTGAAAGACATTAATTGACCCAATCTAAATTTCTTAGATATAATCTAATCATTGTGTTGCTAATGGAGCCGAACACGACTTTCTTCGGTAATGAAGAAATCTGACGTCACGGCTTTGTGTGTAGCGACCGCATGAACCCGGAAATGAAAGGTGCGCGAAAATTGATGTCTGTGACTTTACATGACGGCACGATACTGTTTACCAGGTTCTGCACACCCCTCGATCGGGGTCAGTACCCGATCGGGAACTAACACCCCGATCGGGATAATAAAATCATCGAAAACAAGGGTAAAAGTGTTGTTTTTCAAGCTCACATTTTCATATCACAACGGCGCATCATGACGGATGAACCATCAGGTTAGCAAACCTTTTGGCCAGCTATCTGCATAAAGTGCGCATTGAAACGATGCCGCAATTTGACCGCTGCCCCCTCTAAACAGAAGCCCCCTTTTCTAACTTTTGCACATTATCGTCTCCAAAAGCACAATCAAAGTCAATATTCATACAAGTTTTAACAGAACGTCAATTATCACCAACCTAACTTTCGATGTATCTCCCCTGCACCAACTAAACTCCTTCCGGTTTACTGCAAAGGGGGGTAACGCACCTGATTAGAGAGTATACGGTGAAAGCGGCTACACACCAAAACGGCAACTAACAAGAACGGCGACAAGTTGGTCGAAATGATGAGTAATGGTTGGTCAAATCGGCAAAACACATTTATTTGTACATCATATGTCTAATTTGCTTAACTGAGTTCATATGATGATGTTTCTCACATTAATCCAATTTTATGTTGTCTTTGATGTAATACTAATTGTTTTTATGACATAACATTGCATTTAATTCAGAAACATATTTATAACGAAATAATTGTATTTCCAAAATAATTGTTGCCGTTTTGTTCGGCGAATTTGAATTGATATAGATGTTGTACCGATAAAATAACCATATTTAGTTGTTTCTATCAACTTGTCGCCGTTCTTGTTAGTTGCCGTTTTGGTGTGTAGCCGCTTTCACCGTATACTCTCTAATCAGGTGCGTTACCCCCCTTTGCAGTAAACCGGAAGGAGTTTAGTTGGTGCAGGGGAGATACATCGAAAGTTAGGTTGGTGATAATTGACGTTCTGTTAAAACTTGTATGAATATTGACTTTGATTGTGCTTTTGGAGACGATAATGTGCAAAAGTTAGAAAAGGGGGCTTCTGTTTAGAGGGGGCAGCGGTCAAATTGCGGCATCGTTTCAATGCGCACTTTATGCAGATAGCTGGCCAAAAGGTTTGCTAACCTGATGGTTCATCCGTCATGATGCGCCGTTGTGATATGAAAATGTGAGCTTGAAAAACAACACTTTTACCCTTGTTTTCGATGATTTTATTATCCCGATCGGGGTGTTAGTTCCCGATCGGGTACTGACCCCGATCGAGGGGTGTGCAGAACCTGTTTACCCTCGTGTTACCTATTTCTGTGGCAATAAGATATAAATTTCAATGAACTTAAATACTGACAATAACAAACATTATGACCAGCATAAATTGATAGAATAAATTGCTTCCCAACATTTAATGTTAATTTAAAAAAATGTTTTTGCACTTTTTTTGTTGATTTTGATTGTCATTTTTCAAACAGCTGTAAATGTTTACTAATTATTTTTGTGTCACTTGTCTCCAATACTGCAAAATGGCAAAGAATATTTGAGAAATAGCCTTTCTGTGAATTCAATATTTTTGAATAAATTTATTAAAAAGGAACATCCTTCTAAAATCATCTGATTTGGGATATGGGTCACATCACCTTCCCACAAAACAGCGTTTGAAATCTTTTAAAGGGAATTTATTTTTGAACATCACACACAAATCTAGAAAAAGTATTTATATTCAAAGAATAAGCATTGAATATCTTTTGGTTTTCATCTCAGAAGAGAGGAGTTGTACAGAATAAATGAAATGGTGATCATTTTCTGCTGAGATTCATTTAGACAACAACGGATCATCAAAATACGTCCTAACTTGATAGGAGCAAAAGTGAAGTTGGTGAAATATGATATCATTTGTAAATACCACGATAATAGGTGACAAATGAAAACAGGTTATCCAAGGGTATATCTGTTCTTTTTTTATATGACTCATAAATATATTTTATTAATATATTTGATTGGGTTGTTATATAATAATGATTTTATTTGACATGTGAGGAATATGCATACATCAACATAATGTTGAGGTATTTTTGCAAAAGTCTAAACTTGTTCCTGATAAACCCTAGTGTCAAATTGGCCTGTATGATTAAAAAATCATAGCTTGAGTTCGAAAAGTTCTATTCAACCTTGAAATTAATTCTAAAGTATCCAGCTCGAACTATGACATGGTGTAGAACAAAATTAGTTTGAGTAGCAATATTCATACAATTTTTGACATCAAGTAACTGCTTATTTAACAGAGTTTCATGAAGGATTAAACACTGATTTTGTTTTAAAAATTAAATATGAAATTACATAGGCACATTTTTGCCATTGTTTACCATACTACTGTACAATGGCAGATGTACTAGAGATCACAGTATTATCAGTATTGCAGTTCAATGAAATATAACGAAAATCTGTCCTAAAACATATGTATACATGTAATCATTCTAACCTCAATTCTTTAAAATTTGAATTTAGTTTTGCTCAACCCTGATAAACCTAAAAATCTTTTACCTGTCCTAGTATGTACTTGTCCTCAAGCTCTACTTCCTTTTCGTCCTCTCCGTCCTCAAGGTCACACCACAAGGTCGTGTTCAGCTCGTCTTCCTCCTCGATGGCTGATATTGAGAGGATCTTGCCGAGTTCAAATCTCATCCCCTTCCTCTTTCTCCTCCTTTTAGCCTTCTTTTCATTGGACGTGATTTCAGCATCGTCTGTAAACTGCAAAGTATCTGAATACAAGTCATCAGACTTTTCAGACAGATTGTCTTGATCACTTGTTAATGTTTCATCGTCTTTGTCAGTATTGGTGTCAGAGTCTTGGCTTTCATTGTTTTCAGTCATACTGTCATCAGAATGAGTATTCTTCTCATCTACGAGTTCATCTTGTTCGGTAGTTTCAGCAGCAACAAGTTTAGGACTATGCATTTCAAACTCTGTGGACTTGTCACCATTCTCCATTGTAAATTCTTCTTCATCTTTGTTTTCTCGAAGTTTGTCTTTTTCAGTACTTGAGTCTCTCTCAAAACTTGATTCTCTCTCAATGCTGGAAACTCTCTCAATACTAGATACTCGCTCGATACTTGATACTCTGTCAATACTAGATACACTCTCAATGCTGCATTGGTTCTCAATGCCTGATTTCTCATTATACATTTCATCCTCAATACTTGATTCTTGCATAATAGTTGATTGTTTCTGCATGCTTGGTCGCTCTTTCTGTACATTTGATTGCTTTTCATCTAAAATGTCATTGCTAGATTCTTTCTTGATATCTGATTCATTTTTCTCAGTGCTAGAAATTTCTTTCGCCAAACAAGATTCTATTTCTCCATCAGATCTGTCTGTCTCGTTTCTTGATTCTTCCTCTTTTCTAGATTCCTTCTCAATACTACATTCCTCTTTGTCAATTCTGCATTCTTCGTTTTCTGAACAGTATTTCCCATTCTCTTTATTGGTTTCTTTGGTGACAATGCTAGATTCTTTCCTTTCAAGAACTGATTTTTCGCCCTCTTCACAAGATTCTTTTTCATCTTCTTCTTGAGAGGACTCCTGTTTCTTCTTTTGAATTTTAGTGGAATTTTCTTTTTCATTATCAGATTTGCATTTGTCTGTAATAGATATTTCATCTTTGATATCAGATTGCTCTATATTGAAACATGATTCTTCTACAGGCAGTTTATTTTGTTCATTTGTCTTCTTTTGACAAGTTGCATCTTCTTGGTCAACTGAGGATTCCATTTTATCATTGGCATCTCCATTGTCAGCAGGGGATTGGCCTTGATCAACACTTGATGTTTCCTGTTCAGTGATTGGACTAGTTTTGTCTTCAGTGATTGGACTAGTTTTGTCTTCAGTGATTGGACTAGTTTTGTCTTCAGTGATTGGACATGTATTGTCCCCGGTGATTGGACACGTATCGTCCCCAGTGATTGGGCAAGTATCATCTTCAGTGATTGGACATGTATCAACCCCAGTGATTGGACACGTATCAACCCCAGTGATTGGACACGTATCAACCCCAGTGATTGGACTTCTATTGTCCCCAGTGATTGGACTTTTATCATCCCCAGTGATTGGTTTAGTATCATCTTCAGTGATTGGACTAGTATCGTCCCCAGTGATTGGACTAGTATCGTCCCCAGTGATTGGACTCATATCATTCCCAGTGATTGGACATGTATCATCCCCAGTGATAGAACATGTATCGTCCCCAGTGATTGGACTAGTATCATCTTCAGTGTTTGTACTAGTATTGTCCTCAGTGATTGGACTCATATCATCCCCAGTGATTGGACTCGTATCATCCTTAGTGATTAGAGTTGTATCATCCCCAGCGATTGGACGCGAATCATCTCCAATGATTGGACTCTTATCATCATTGATTGGACTTGTATCATCCTCATTAATTGGGTTCGTATTGTCCTCATTGATTGGACTAGTATCGTCCTCAGTGATTGGATTTGTGTCATCCTCAGTGATTGGACTGGTATCACCCTCTATGATTGGATTAGTAACATCTTTTATGATTTGACTATTATCACCCTCAGTGATTGGACTAGTTTTTTCTTCATCAATGATTGAATTCTCTGCATCCTTAGTGGTTGGACAGGTTGGGTCCTCAGTGATTTTGGTTTGGTCCTGGCTAGTACTGGAACTGTCTTCAATGGGAATGGCTTTATTCTTGTCTGATATGTCTAATTCTGGTCCTAGGATAGCTGGAGGTAAAACATGTTCTAGATGTATGACAACTGACTGTTGGTTTGGTACATTGTGAAGAGTAATGAAAGATGGTTGGATGTTTATTTGCAGGTGCTCGTGTATCCACATTTCTTGCAGAACTCCCAGGAAGTCCTTTGTCTTTGAGGAAGAGAGGATCCTCTGTAGATCAGACAGGGACAAGGATTTTATTCTCAGTCTGCCCAGCATTGGTTTACGGTGTGGCTGAAGATCTTTGAAGGCACCTTGTGTCCAGGGCTGTGGATGAGAATAAGATTCTTTCTGATTTATCATACTTGACTGGTTGTCACTGGTTTCTTGGTCCAGGGCACTTGGAGGGGTAATGTAGATCTCCTCCAGTTCATCAGGGGTGAACCAGGTCAGTTGGGTTGTGTCAAGATGGCCGTCTGCCTCGGTTTCTCTTGTCTGATCAGGACAGTTTTGACTATCCATCTCTGGTACTCTGTTCTTGTCATCCTTTATGCCATTTTGAATCTGGTTTTGGTCAGCAGTAATTGGTTCATTATCTGTTGCCATGATTGTGTCAATATCCTCTGAGAGGGGGTTCTGTATGCATGGAGTGAATGTTTCTGCCGTGGAGAGGGATGATGTGACGGTTGCCACGGCAACCACAACTGGTGAAATGTGAGTGGAAGGAGTCAAATTTTCCTCTGCGTATGTGATTGGTTCAATTCTGGACGGGACTGCACTGACGTGACTTTGCAGTGAACTCACTGACGGAGAGTTAAGTTCTGGCCAGAGGCGTGGACCTGCAAATGTTGTGATTCCTTCAGTCGAAGATTCTGTATAAGTAACAATGGCCGCCTCTGTGGTGATAGTCTTTGTGTAAGGTTTACCAGAGTTGTCTGCTTCAACCGGAATGCTGAAGGTCACTTGGGTCTCCGTTGCCGTAGAGATGGGCTGTGTGAAGGTCACAAGTGGTGAACTTTGACCTTTCCAGGAGCTCCACCAGGATGATACGGAACTGGCCACATTGCGTAGAGACATTCCATTCAACATCTGCCACATTGACCCAGTCTGAAATGAAAAAGAAGGAAATGTTACTGGATTAATTTTCAAATATGAGAGAAATTTTTTTAATTGATTTTCGTTTGATTTTTGTTTTATTTGATCTGTGTAATAAACATGCAACACAATAAGAAAAGGATCAATTATATGTTTAAAAAGTATTTCAGTTATTCCTCATATAATACTTTAAATGTAGACTTGAGAACATTAAAATATCTTATTTGTTATCCTAATTGATGTATGTTTTTCTTGAAAATAATTGTATTGCCTTTATATTGTTAACCTAAGCCTTTATTGTCCTCATAACAAAGTAAATATGGAAATTCTTTGTGAGTACAGTCTTTGTGCCTAATGTTACGATGTTTCCAGATGAAAGCAAGTTCGGCCAGAAGATGTTGGAGAAGATGGGCTGGTCGAAGGGGAAGGGGCTCGGAGCCAAGGAAGACGGACGAGTCGACCATGTCCGGATCAACTTGAAGAATGACCAGAAAGGTATGTCTCGTGTCTCAAACTTGAATTAAAGTACAGTAGAACACGGATATAGCGAACAAATTTTCAAGTCCCGTCCCTATATAATATCATTAAAATTATATGCGTATAGCGAACACCGGATATAGCAAACTAAATTCTTTGGTCCCTTGGAGTTTGTTATATCCGAGTTCTACTGTATCTGTAATGTTTGGTTTAACTGTTTATATCTTGGTCTTTCCTTAACTGCCAATTCCAATTCTTAAAGGTTGCCTTCATTATGATTTATACATTAATTTTGTCAAATTGAACTACCAGGTGCACAGAGACATATTTTGAAAGAATTTCAGTAGAGTTTCATTTGGGAGGGCGCGATATTACTATCAAATTGAAAAAAACTTCAACTTGTTCATAATTGACTAATAAGACTCTCAAATTCACTATATTTTGAACTCTTTTGGGAGGGGTGCATATAGAATGAAATGTGATAGTTCTGTTATATCAAGGGTATCTAACAATCTAGTTCAACAAAGAGATCGGTTCTTTTTCCATTGGGTTAGTAGCTAGATGTAACGTGAGGACTTATGGGACTTGTACATTACAGCTAGTTTTAACTAGATTGGGGTATTTAATCAACTCTTTTACACATATATCCAGTGGGTCACCCATAATTCTCCCAATATTGCTGATGCTTGTTTAGAGAATACTTAGTACAATGGGCTGTTATGCTTTTTATGCCCCCGAATTGGAGATTCCGGGGGTATATTGTTTTTCACATGTCCGTCTGTCCGTTTGTCCACAAAAACTTTAACCTTGGTCATAACTTTTGATTTGTCAGAGTTAGGTCTTTGATACTTGACATATGCATCCGGGGGCATTCATGTTTCACAAACACATCTTGTTGTTTCTGTAACAGCAAGTAATGAATATAGGAAGCACTCTTAAGTTCCTCCATGAGACCATGGGAACCCTTGGCTTGTTGTTCTCAAGGCCTCAAAGTTATCCCTTTTGTTATACAGGCGTAGGATGCTCCAAGAACCACGCAGACAACTGGATTGCACACCAGGACGACTTCAACAGTTTGCTGGAGTCCCTGAACCAAGGTCACGGAGAAGAGGGAGATAACTCCGCCAAAACTGAGAAGAAGCAGGTGGCCAGTCTCGAGAAGAAGTCCATGTCGTCAAGGAAACGGGTCCAGTGAGTAACATTTATTGAATCTATTTGGAATACAGACTTGGGGTAAGGAAAGCCATCTTTGACAATGGGCCATTATTTGGACATTTCGTAATTTTCCTAATTTCAAAAATAAACTTTAAAAATTTAATGGGACATTTTGTTATCAAAATGGGCAAAGGCCCCTCCCTTTGTCAGTCGCTGACAGACTATGTTTATGATAATGGAAGAGATAAGTTCCCTTTGTGCCAGGCGGCATCAACAAGATTATCAATCAAGAATGTGATGCGATGCTCACTAGCAGACAAGTTACCAAAATCCCTTTATCAACCAATATCCCCATCTCTTTTGTCAACAGTTATGCCAAGTTTACAAGAGGGAAGGACCTGTCGTCACGGTCCAATAGCGACCTCAAGTGTATATTCGGCAAACGGGAAGACAAGAAAGCTTCAGGGGAGAACACTCCGACTGTGGAATCTGCAGTGAGTGATTGGGTCATCTTGTTACTTCTATTCTATAGAGGTTATCTGTCCTTTCTTGACTAAAACCATGGTTATCTTATCAAATGAGTTAGAAAGTTAATATTTTCACGAGATGAGATAAACATTGTTTTTGTCAAGAATTGACACGTTAGATTTATTATATGATAAAATCCTTCTAATTACACCAAAACCAGTTAATTTCATGTTGAGTGACCACTTGGACAAGCCCGTCGCCAAGGTAACAGTGTGACGTCATATTAATGCTTTACGTCAAACTCTTTAACATGACATCACTCGAGTGATGATGAAGATTATTGCCACTGTAGCCAGATAGAGGGCTTATTTGACTGGTAGAACAGAGTATCTCACCCTCAATCATATAATGAAATTATTTATCTGCCTCAGACACTTGTGTTCTGAGATAATTGAAATGTTAATGTACGTGTACATTTATGCTTGGAGAGGTTATAAATTAGTCCGAGTCTGGTAGCTTGTTATTGAAAAACATCTTTGGCTTGTAAAACTTGAAAATTGGTATTCTGAAAGACTTATTTACTTCAAAGATCTAATGAATATGTAGATTGATTTGCTGGCTGAAATATATTTCAAACTGGACTAAGGCTAATGACTTATGATTTGAATGTTTATGTTTCTACCCCTGCGTCAGGTAGTAGCTTTGAAAGTACCATTCTTCAGGTAATGATGTTGAACAAAAAACCTGTCATCAGAGCGATCTTAATTCCATTTTGCAAAATAATGTGTATTAACTATTACAGGAATCCTCTGGTTCTGAAGACTCAAAAGGTGCCAACATTGACAATTCACATGGTTTCACAACCATCAGAAGTACCTCTAACCTGCAGGAGTATTTTGCAAAGAAAATGGCTGCCCGGAAGGGGCAGCAGACGTCAAAGCCAGAAGGTGAACCAGAGGTCAAGGTCGCTGAGGAGGAAGGTTTGGAAGATGTGAAAGAAGAGAAAAGTAAGAAGAAGAAAAAGAAGAAGAAGAAGAAAAATAAGGATGTAGATGTTGAAGAAAGTGTTGAGGTAACTGAAATTGTGAATGTTTCTGTGAGTGAAGAGAGAATTTACAAAAAGTGTAAAAAGTCCAAAAAGCAGTTAGAAGAGGACAGTGACATGAATGTTACTGAACAATTAGACATTGATGATGTGAAAAAGCAAAAGAGAGAAAAGAAATCAAAGAAGAGGAAAAAGGATGAGGAAGTATCAGTGGAAGAACAAAATGTTGAAGTTGAAGAAACAACAGAAGTTGATGATCAGCCACCAAAGAAAAAGAAGAAGAAAAAGAAGAATAGGCAAGTTTAAGGTGACATTCCTGTTAGTGAAAACTGACTTCATCATTTTGGTCATAAATCGTTTTTGGCCAATTTTTATATTAAATCTTTTTCTTATGTAAAAGTTCACCTTACCACCTTGATCATCGTGTTAAAAAAAATGTTTTCTTTAATCTGCAATGTGTTGTTAATATCATTAGGGTGTGGTCATTTGTTTGGTAATACAGGTAAAGATATTTATACAACAAATTTCAATGAGATTGTGTATTTATTCAAGAATATTTCCAGTTTCTCTTTAAAATTTGATCTTTCCACATTTCAGCGAAACAGAGTCTACAATCACTGTCTCACAACCGGAGATCGTCAAGAAGGAAACTGTTCAGGTAACGGTGAAATCTCCCCGGAAGAAAGGAGGGAGGAAACGGACTGCGGAAGTGAGCCATGTTATCCAGACTGTGAGCAAGTCATTTCGAGGTGCCAACGTAGCTCAGATCAGTGGCTACGACAAACTGTCGATGAGCGAGACGGACATGTTGAGAAGAATAGAAGATAGACAGAAAATTATCTTGGATAGAAAAAATTGAAGTGAATTGTTTCATAAATTGTCTGAAAAATTATTAAGAGATTTCTTAAGTAGAGAAACTGTCTTTTTCCCTACAAATACCATCTTCATCTATTTTAGTGACCTATAAAGCCACAAGGCACAGCCACCAAAGATATGGAGCTTTTCTACCTCACAAGATGAAAATTGAACTTTAAATTGGGGGGGAAAGGTTTCTATTATGTTATGGAACTTGAGATTTTCATTGTTATAAGTAGAGCCTGTCAATGCAAAAAAAAGATGGTTTATTGTGATGTTAGAGTATTTCAGATGAAACAAGAGAATTCCTGTTATTGTTGCTCTTGATTTATAACACTTTCTTTTAGTATTTCATTTATAGATCTGAAATTTCATCAGCATTATATAATACCTTTTATGATGCCTTGGACAAAGCCAGTTTATACAATATATAATCAATTCCCCAGCTGTGACAATACAATGCAGAATCTTTGAGTTATGGATATTTACTGATATATTAGGGTGCTGATAAAGGTGTGACGATATATCATGGTATTCATGATTCGGTGATACTTAATCTGACCATACACCTATCCTGATACATTCTCTGTATCATGATACGTATCATTGGCTTTATAATTGCTTATTTTTCCTAAAAATGAGTGTATTTGTCAAAAGTTTGTTTTATTCTTTCAAAATCCTTAAAAATATCGTGAAGTGTATAGAATTGTATCGCTAAGAGATATTGAGAAAAGTATCTGTATCATCACACCTCTAGTGCTAATGTCTTGACAAGTCTTTGGTTATGCTATGTCAGCTACCAGGAGGGTATTGTAATGGATCTCTCTGCAAATCAGCAGTCGGAGCTCGCCAAAGGGGAACTTTTTTAATATCTATTGGCATAACGGAATATTCCAGGACCAGCAAGTTAAGGGTTAAAACTGTTTCACCTGTGCTCCTTGGTCTTGGTAATATGTATATATAATATATGCTGATAAATAAGGATGTTAGTTAATAAAGAAAACATTTTGATTCAACTATTGGGTTGTTAAAACCTTTATACAAGTTCTGAATATAGTGCAATTCTATGATGATGTGCAATTTATACTTAAGTTGACAAATGGCATTTAATGAATTTTCAAGATTAATTAAGAGAGTAAAATATGTCTGTATGACTGAATAAATACTGTGATAATGCAAGTTTGAATTTTGTTCAATCAAGTTATTTTAAAGCAGTGTATGAACTGAGGTTTCTTCTTGATGAGTTTTGGGTTAATTTTGTCATTTAAATTTGCAAAGTATCACTATCTGTGGGACTTGTCAATCTTACTTCCTACACCAACAAATCAAACACCCTCAGAGGAATCCAAGGCTGCCACAGGAAAACATGTGTCTGTAACTATGAAATGAAAACCACAAAAACTTGCACATCAAATTGATCACACAATCACAGATACAAGCAGTTTTGAACTCATCATGCAAAAACATAAAACACCACAGAGGCCAGTAAGGGTAGAATCTTGTACCCAGGTTTTACAGTATTATTTGAATGGTCAATCCCTCCCCTTAAAAATGAATATCAATGAAGCATTGTATGCCAGAGAATAATTTAATTTTACATGAAAAATTGCAAAAATTATTCAAAATAGGGATCGAGACTTTTAAAGTGCACATCTTATGTGTAAAATTTTGTCTCATTCTTTGTTAATGTACAAGTAATGAATGGAACACAGAAAGAAATTGAACAGACCGAAGCATACAAAAAGTACATTATAGTGATAAGATGTGATAAGATGCGACAATTTGCAGAATGAAAAAGTGTGATGAACACATTGACCACTATATCTAAACTTCTGAATACTTCTTAGAGGGGAAAATTTGGTTCTACAGAGCTCGATTCAAAACCCGGACCTCAGGCTGGTGAACAAAGAAGAAACACAGATAAATATTTGATATGCATTTTATTTTTGCTATTGCTGATGACTAACAGTCTATGTACAACAGTCAACAAGTTCTCAACAAAGCTCGTCCATGTCATGATCTATGGAATGTTCAGGCTAAACAACACGAAGGACGCACATATAATACTAGAAATGGTCTGGTGAACTAAAATTGTTTTCTACCCAATTATTCAGCATATGTTTAGCTTTGTGTTGATATTAATTGTTAATGTGGCTTGTTATCACATTTTGAGCTTTTGCTGAAACAAAAACTTTCCTTACCCTGCTTCAAGGAAATAAATGTTAAATAAGTTGTAAAACTGTGAGACCAAACACAAAATTATGAAACAAAAGATCTCCCTTAAGGCATGAAATAGTCTATTGTTTTTAACAAGTCTTGACACCATTTATCATGACAAATACTTTCCTGGAACCTAGCATCTTCCTACGCAGAGCCTAAAAGGCCAGTTTCCAAACTGTCATTTTATCCCTTGCTGCATAGCCTTGAGTTTTCTGTGCTTGCTCTCTACTCTGTAGGGACACTATAGCAGCACAGAAAAGTAAGGTCTCTGCAGCAAGGCATAAAATGACAGTTTGGAAACTGGCCTTTTAGGCTCTGCGTAGGAAGATGGGAACCTAGTACAAATGAGAACTTTGAAAAATTCCTCATAAAAGTTTAAGTTTTTTGGTAAAGAATTGAGACCAACCACTCAAACACACATAGCACTGAGAAAACGTTAGGCAATCTATTAAAATTACATAACATTAAAGATCAACTGACTTGAGATCTTTCTAAGAGGAAATTGAAATTTCTAAATTTCTTGACAAGAGAAATGACAAAAACTGAGAAAAAAATTATTCTAAAGTTGTCCCTAAAAAATTTTTAATTATTTGCAAAAGTTTTGGACACAACAGCCTCGAAGCTTACCGTCATATTGAGCATATGTATAGTGTTATTATGCGCAGGGTGAATGTGAATGTATATATGGACATAAATGTAAGCTGTGTAGGTTTGTGAGTAAAGCAGGTAAAAGACAGAAAAGCCTTCCTTATCATTCCAGGAGCCATTGAATATTTGAAATTTTTGCTTTGACATAACTTCTAATTCCAACGGATTATTCATAAGCGTAAATGGTACAAATCTCTTTTGGCTAAATGAGTTATTTGTTTTGTCTTTCAAATTCCAAAATCATGAAAAAATAATTTTGAAGATGATGACAATTCCTAAAATAAAACTTTCACATAAAATCACAACCTCTTGGTAATAATGATGTATGATATCTGATAACTTCTATTTTAAATATGTATTGGCAAGTTTGAGGAACCTAGACAATTTAACCCTTTACCTGCTTTATTATTGCAAAAAGTTAATTTAATATGATAAAACTCTTTATTCCGACAAACAAATTAAGATCTTGAAAGAAAGATTAGGAAGGGCATAGAATAATCTTCATAACAATAAACCCTTCCCTGATTACCACACAGTATCACCAAATAAAGAACCTTAATAAGCCTCATCAAATTTAGCAACAGTAAATCATAAGCCATGTGTCATGGACACACATGGTACAATGGACAGGTGAGGGTTAACTTGAAAGTCACGAGTATTAACAAGGAGGTGTAAAGCATAAACAAGGAAAACAAACAGTGAGATACAAGGAGAAGTTATACATATGTAAACAATGTAACAACAATTGTTATTCTCTTCAAACTTCAAATAGTCAGTCTCTTGATGACGAAAACGACTTTTATCAAGAAAACAATTAAACAAGCTTGGTAACAGCAAAATTACTATACACTTTTAAACTATAGATTTCAAATACTGCATTGTCAGAGAAAGACATGATGTACTAATTTCATCATTCATGAATGTCAATATCATAACATCACCACCAAAAACTTAATTGTAATTTATGTATCCTACTCGCAAACAATAACAATACTGTGCTATAGAATTTACTAAAACAATTTCATTAATCACCACAAAATCTAGGCTGTTTTTAACACGAATGCCAATATTGTACAACCCATTTTTTTATCTAACGTTAATATAGCATGAATTAAAATTACATTTAACTCTAATGAAACTATTCAACAATAAAATTTCATTCAACATCACAAAATCAACTGGTTAATCCAAACAATAACTTTAGTATAAAAAGTATCTAAAGGGACTATCTACAAAAGCTATATCACAGTTAAGAAAGTAATATACACTTGCAAAGACATAAGAATAAAAAACAAATAAAATAATTGATTGCATTATTATGCCGACTAAGCAGTTTAATACACCCTTCACTCCTAAACTTGCTCAAAGGAATAAATTACCCTAATATTTCAAAATAACAGACATATCCTAAGACATAACAAAATATAACCCCTTTAACAAAACTGTTTCATGTCTTGCAATTGCATGTAACATTGGTTATCATGACAACTTGTAAAATACTAACTATTTCCCTTGTGACCATAACAACTAGAGATAATTAAGTTTGGACTTGAGACATCAAATAAATAAAATTTGAAATCATGAAGAATGCGTTTTTATCATAATGAAAACAAAAATGGATTGGGTGAGGGAATGAGTGAGTTGGAGAACTACGCTGCTTTGGCAATATTTCGGCCTTTAGTGGCGAAATAGATGCATGCTATTTGCTAAAGCCTTAGGCCTGATGAGTTACAAAAGAAAAAATATCCAATTGATATTGTTATGACAATATGAACAGAAAATAGCTGCAGTTAAAATAGATCTATGTGAAAAGATATAATTTTTTGTGGAATATAATAATGCCTGATATCTAATCTGAAACTGAAGCTGCTAGTACCTGTCCAATCAAAAGTTTGAGAAGACTAAAATTTAGTCTATGAAACATTTAAAATTATTACCCTTACTTCATATATATAAATATAAAAACATATGCAGGAAAAAAATAATTACCGGTAGGTATAAATAAAAAAAATTGAAATTATATTCTTAATTAACCATCTGATAAAATATTAATCATGAAAAATACAATATCCCTTACTCATTTTGTCCTATGTTTTATCTCAGCTATTTCATTTCATATGTATTAAGTCAATCTAGACTTGCAGAAATAGGACCTAGACTGTATTAAAGGCTCTATGAATACAGAGTCAAGAAGCAGGACTTGTGTTTGGTAATAAATCCTGAATATCCTTCATGGCTTAACTCAATGCCCACCAATATAAATCTAGGAATGGTACTTTTCACCTGAATTGATTTGGTATATAATTATGGTGCCCTTGGTACATAAAATGATATGGTAAAGATGTTACCTAAAGTCGGTATGGAGGTAGATCTAATGCCTCTTGAAGTGTAATAGAAAAACCTGGAGACCTCTCCATCATATTACTTTCACCATTACCCCTTAGCCAATATGATACCCCTTGAAGAACCTGTCAAAATCCATTAATTCCTGGTCTAATGGACCGATTTCATAACTTCTTAAAATGGCATATTTTGTGTGAAGTAATAAATAAATCAAATTTTGAAGAGACTGTAGGTCTTGCTGTATAACAATACAATTGTGTCAACTTGGCTAAGATTTAACCAGAATTCTGGTTCCTCTTCCAGATGATAAAATGAATAGAGTCCCTGTTATCTTATGTTTGGATGAATGTTCATGTTCGGGAACACCTAACAGTTCTTTAGTTTACCCTTCTGGTGCATTGGTCTAATGCCTTTTGGTGGTTTGGCACATGGTACTAGTACGAGCATGCATCAGTTTCACATGAATCCTCATTCATCTCTCTACCCAACTTATAAGAATCAACATTGCTAAACCACTGTCATCAGAACGATGGGTTGATATATCGACTAACTAGCTAACGCCATGATCACTGTGTAGGTAATATGTTACACTATTCAATGTCTGGATGGTCCACAACTCGAACTAACCACTGACTAGGTGATACCAGGCCACTATCCAATACTATGCCGACTGACTGGGCGATATAGAAGCTATCTGATCCTGGTAACAGCATCTAAGATTAAGTAGTGACGGTTGACAAGTGTCTAATGGTCAACAGGTTTGGCTACTCATTTTCTAAGTACAACAAATTGCCTTCATGACAAATAGAATATCTACTCAATGTTTTGGTGCAGGAGTCTTGAAACAGATACCAACTTTGAGCTTGGTTTAAGATGGTAGACAAGCCTCAAGGAACAGTACCCTGTGGTCACAATTACTCCGAAGGGACTCGAGCTACTTGTCAAATTATAGATGTTGGAGATAAACGTGCATTAAGCTAAATGAAACAGATACCTACTTCTTGGCAAGTCTTTTTTTAAGATGGTGGACAACCCTTCTGCCATGTGGTCAGTACCTTACTTCAAAATATTCTCAAAGAGGACATGGGTTTACTTGTAAGGGTAACTTGCTGTCAAGGAAGTAAGAACCTAGATGTTGCAGATAATTTCTCATGCTGAGCTTCTGCATACAGCAATAATTGCTTGGGATGGGGTGTCTCAGATTACAGTCTCTCACTGCCTGGGGGGTATAGGGGGACCCACGGGGGGTCGGCTTGGAACAGGGGGAGGGGCACCTGTTGGAGCTGGAATGTCTGGGGGGCCGGGACGTACAGGTACAGGGGGTGGGGGTAGGTTGGGGGGTGACATGGAGGGGGGGAGGGTTGGTATAGAAGGAGGATGGTCTGGTATGCTGTTCATATCTCCAGGGTGACACTCGGGTGGGAATGAGTCTAACCTGGGTGGGGGAGGGGGTGCTTCAGTAGGAGGGGGAGGGGGAGCTTCTGTAGGGCAGGGTGGTGGTTCAGTGGGGCAAGGGGGATCATCAGTGGGGCAGGGAGGATCATCTGTGGGGCAGGGTGGGTCATCTGTGGGACAGGGGGGGTCATCTGTGGGACAGGGTGGTATGGAAGGGGAACCTCGGTCTGACCCGTAGGAAGGAGAGTTTCTGCCTCCCAGTCCCCCCGGGCATGTGTCTAGAGGAGGCGTGGGAGGGGGGGTCATTTGTGGACAGGGTGGAGAGTCTGTGGGTGGCTCGGGAGATTTGCTGACAGGCCGAGTGGGTACCGGGGGTGGGGCATGAGAGAGGAAGGGGGTGGATATTGCACTTGTGTCAAATGGGTCTGGTTCTGACGGCTTGTCCCCTGATAATGGAGCATCGAGTATACTAGAGTTTGGTCGGGAGGGAACAATTGGGGCACTGCCCTGACTAGAAGTGACACTGGCGGGTAATGTAGCCGCTGGTGGAACACTGGGCAAGGGGGGAACAGGGCGGTTTGCCGAGTTCACTGGTCGCGGTCTGACTACAAATGGATCATTCTGATCGTCCGTCGGTGACAAACTCGTCACATCTTTACGAGGGCGTGGTCGAGGAGCGGGTACTGGCTGACCGTTATCTTCCGACTTATCCATTGAGAGATTCTCCATGCTACGGAACCTTGGCATCGGCTTTGGTGGGGCCTGACTGGCTCCTGTGTCTTCAGAGTTGAGTTCGTTAGATGTGCGACTGCGGGGGATTGGCTTCGGTGCAGCCATAGAGGAGGCTGTTGATTGTTCTGTAAGTCATCAATACCATGTTAATACAGGTGAAATATAAGCAAAGTTAAATCTTGGCAAAGCACAACCAAAGATTGAAAAATTTGTTTTAATTACATTTGCCTTGTTAAAAGAAGTCACAAAATATGAGATATAATCATAATACAGTTTTACAATCTCACTGAGATTTTACTTCTTTTATCGTGTAGACAATTTTTCATTGAGAAAATATTCCTTTTCTTAAACAATGCTTATTTCACATCGAAGGCCTAATGAAATGCTGACATCAACAAATCAAGCTCACCTGGTATCTGAGCAGATGGTTTGTTGCTAGGCATCAGAGGAGAAGGCAAACTGCTGTTGCCATGGTTACTGCCCATCAGGCTACCTATCATCTTCTCAGCCTCGGCCAAGCTACTGGCGTGTGAACGGTGCGTAACGTTGGTGGGCAGACCGATACAGGAGATCTAGAAGAGGGAGAGCATGCAGGTTAATAGAGGCACCCGGGTTGTCTAGAGAGGACGGGGACCACGTTCATAACACTGGTATACACCGATCAGTAATGAGTGAGTGAGTTGTTGCTTAGGCAATATCTAAGCAATAATTGACGGGCTGTTGAATCAGTCAGATCTCAGATCATGACCAATGTACAGAATTTCTTTCCTGACTACAGGACAAATATTTGCAATTCGAAAGTTCCCAGGTTTTTTAGATGATAGAATATTTATGAAGCAATTCTCAAATGTAACCAAAATCAAACCCTTGCTTATCATTTGTTAAAGATCATGAAATGTTGCGAAAAATATTTTAACTATAACATTTCTGACTTCCCTATTTTTCAACCGATGAAAGGATAACCCTTTACTCCGAAATGTATGTATTAATGGAGAAGATGATATTCAAGAACTTTATATGTAAAGAGGGCAGTAGCAAAATCTTACTGAACGTGGTTCCCCAATATTCACATTTAGAAACTCATGCCAAGGTTTTCATCATTTGATAACTAGAAGAGGTGTGGGTAGGCTAAGGTTTTCAGAATCAAACGACATGTCCAAAACAATTCAAGCTGATTGTTAAAAGTCACAACAACAAAGTAACGCACACAGCAAAATCGTGATTCTCCACACCCGCTTCTAAGTCACTTCTTGGCAAGCTTAGAGGGGATCTAATGAATCTTTACGACATTAATGACCTACCGGTCGGACGCCTTTCTTCGCTTTCAGATTCGCAGATGGGGGTGGTCGCAGAGGCTGACGTATTTTGGGAGCTTCTCGTCCTATAGTACGACCAGGGGAGCCTGTGGAGAAGAGATTAGTTTGTTGTTATGATACTATGACCCAATAAAGATAGTGAAATAAAATCATTTCAAGAAAGGTTTGAAAAGAGTGAGTGTGTGTGTTAATGCTTAACGCCACTTGGGCAATATTTCAGCCATTAGCAGCGGGTTTGAAAAGAACTCATCATGACAAAAAGAATAAGTGTGAATTTCAAGAAATAGAAAATTGCGGGTAAGTTTTTGCCATTTTGGCACAAAAATATTTTCAATTTCTGCAAAACTGCAATGCCCTTGTAACATTTGAAAAAAAATGCTAAACAAAAATTTAACTAGAAATATGTGCATGTGATGCACTGTGATGTCCCCCGCTAACATTTAATCCGAAAGTGACCCTACCCCCATTATGTACAAATTTCAAATTGTTTCCATGGAAACCAGAAAATTAACAATTCAGAATAACCAAAGTAGCAAAAGGCACCACTCTTCCAGTAATTCTAACCACATATCAAGCCCAGTAAAAATATTTTGAATAGTTTTTAAGCTAAAGTACGGAAACAGACCCTACCCCCCATATACACCTATTTCAACTTGTTTCTATAGAAACCAGAAAAAAAAATCAGAATAACCAAAATAGAAAAAAGGTACCACTCCACCACTAGGTCTAACCACATACCAAGTTTTGTAAAATCATATTGAATAGTTTTTGAGATATGGCCCGGAAATGGTCCTCCCTCCATATTTTCTAAGTTCAAACTGTTGCCATGGAAACCAGGAAAATTATATAATTCAGAATGACCAAAATAGCAAAAGGCACCACTCCAGTACTAGATCTTACCACATACCAAGTTTCGTTAAAAAATATTGAACGGTTTTGGAGATATCGTCCAGAAACGAAAGCGTTACGGAATTACGGAATTACGGAAATGCAGAATTATGGAATTACGGAATTACAGACGGAACTGAAAACATTATGTCTCCCGCAAAGCTTTGCAGGGGACATAATTATCATTTGCAGCCAAATAATCTTTCTAAGTAGAAGATAAAACATAATATTATGTGCAGAATTTGAAAAAAATCGGAAAAACAGTTTTTCACACAATGATTTGGACAAACAAATTGAATGATGGATGGAAGTACGGAGGATGTATTTGGTGTACTATCTACCCTTGGCTGTTGGTCTGGAGCATAAAAATATGCCTGAGAAACATTAAATTACTTTAATGCGGGGGATAAAAATATGCCAAACAAATATTTAATTATTTTTATGCAGCCTAACAATCTCTCCTAGTTAAGTTAAGTAGCATGAAAATTTAAAGATAGCTTTAGCATTCTCTCCTAGCAACATGATCTACCTATATATCTATCATCCACCTGTGACTCACCTGGAGGGCCTTGATTGGCTGCAGGTCTAGGAGGTCCCCCGGGGGGGCGCTGAGGGGGAGGGGGCTTCGCAGGGGGGGCACCTGGTCTCTGAGGGGGCTGCTTCCTTGGCATCTGTGATAGGGTTAATTGATTATTATTTGATTAGTGAAATAGTAATGCATGTTGAAACCTAATAGGTCCATATGTTTGAGTTTGATATATCATTCTTAATTAAAGCATGCATCATGAGGATTTAGTTTCTCATAGGTCACTTTTGGTCGGATTCTTTTTAGTGTGTGACACTTTAATAAAATAATCTTCTTCTTCTATCTTTTTCTACTATGACAATGATAAAAATCTGTTTCATTTGTTCAGATTATAAAACATTTAATTTTGGATACAAAAACTTAAAGGCAAGTTAGTGGTTGAAAATTATCACATTTAAAAAAAGTTGAAAATGCACTAGTGTATCAAAATTATGTTGCAATTTCAATTTCAAATACTACTGAGCTCACATAGACTAAAAAGAAAAGATCAAAATATTTTACTTATTAAAAATAATTGTTAAATAATGAAATATGCCAATCAAACCCCAAATAAAGTTTACACGATTAGGTATTGGCAAACTCAATACAGAGGTATAGTTGATATAATTATGCTAAGGAGTCAACTTGAGCTTCATATTCTTCATCAATAATAATTTATCAGAATATTTATATCAGAATGTTAAATTAAAAAAACAATTCTTGACAACCCCTTTCAAATGTTTTAAAACACTTCAATCATTATTATCTAAAACTGAAAACAAAAGAAAAACAACTTACGTCTGGGGAGGGAGAGCGCCTAAGCCGAGCGCTGGGTTCCGGAGCAATGAGCCCCTCCCCTCCAGCCACTGCTCCCACCCCGGGGCCTGCTGAGGGTCTGGGTGGGGGGCCTGTTGGTCTGGCAGGTGCTTGCGAGGGTCTGGAGGGGGGACCCACGGGGGGACCTCCAGGTATCTCATTCTGGCTCTCTTCTACAGCTGGGCTGTTCCGACCTGTGATGGAGGAGTTGATAGAGGAATGAAGAGTTAGGTAAATGGATGGAGATATTCATTAAAGCCTTAGAAAGAATATTGATGAAGTAATGGGTAAAAGAAGGAGGTCCTCATTTTAACCTTGAAAAAGGAATGGTAAATCAATGGATGTATTGTTGAAGCTATAAAAACCTAAGAAAGAAAGTTGATTAAGGAATGGGTAAATGGAGCGAGATACTGTTAAATTAATAATAACTTTCAGAAGAAATTTTATGAAGGATTTTAAAAATGTTGTAAGGGGATGGATAAATAATTTAAGAGTTGTTAATGAGTGATTGATTGGCATATCTGGTTCATGACATTCCGTCCTGAGATTGCAAATTAAACAAAGAATTGTAATGGGGGGAAGTAAATTGATTTATAGTCTTATGCCATATTGACAAGGAAATTTATAAAAGTTTAAAATAATAGGATTATGGGGAGAATTCATGGAATGTCTAAACCTGAGATATATAAAGTGATGAAGTACTGAATATTTTGGGTAATGGTGGTACATGGATTGAATTATGTCTTAGACGAGTAGCCATACACAAATACACATACTTACATCAGGGAATTCCTATGCAGAGGGATTAAAACTTAGCAAGCTGTTAAAGTTAAAGAGAGCTATGTCTCTGATAAGTGATAAATCACTGCATGATATAAACTTACATAGATTATATTCTCTTAAGATTATTGATATACATTTAGTTTTTAAGATGCTCCAGGAATTGGACTTACCCGAGGAAGACGGACTATTTCCCCGAGAGGAGAAGGGGGCGAGAGGGGAGGGCAGTGAAGCGTCATCTCCTCCAAACATTGACTCATCTGGAACAATATCCAATAAAAGTTTTTAACAATAAACAAATTCTACAACCTAACATCCTCAATTTCAATTTCATATCTAAAGTCTAACAGGTTGTTGAAAGACAGATTCATTAAACGATGAATTGACAGAATTTGACAGAGACAACCGTCCATCTCATATTCATGTTACAGTTGTCCAAAAAAGTCCTGATGAGCTCAAAATTACAATTAACTATCAGAACTATTTGCCTTGTAAAGGCATATCAGGGAAACGTGCAAAGAAATGACTAAAAACATGCATGTAAGATTCGACTACCTCATTTCGGAAATTACTTAATATCCAAACCCTCTTTTCATATGTCAGTAATCCTACACCTTAGCTCCATGTTTTTGAAGTCAAATAAGCATTTTCGTTTACCACGACCCAAACTACAAAACACATTATTTTAGAAAGGATAGTTTTGGAGTATTTTCAATATTTATCAAAACCCACCATCCTCCATCTCATACTCCATGGCGGGCATGTTGAAGTCGTCGCCGAGGAGGTTGTCACAGAACTGGTTGTAGAGGGCGGTGGTGTTTAGGGCACACAGCTTCATCTCGTGCTCGATTCCCTGCTTCCAGTCGGGGTTGCGGAGCCGCACGCTGATCTTTTGATTGTTGATCTCCTGGTTATCCATGTCCAGGGCCTGTAGAGCAGTCGCCCCCGTCTGGTAGATGACCCACATGTCGGTACCCACAAACCTGCAGCGGAGGGAAACAGAAATATATAGAGAGCTAATATTAGTCGATACCCACAGAAATATACTCCTGACAAGAATTAAGGGAACTGATGAAATCACAGTGAATATATCATTACTTCAAAAATCAGCGAAATCATTTTAGGGCATATATAGATTGAAAGTTGTCGTCCTGGTAGTTGGAACAAGCAGCTGACATGGTCGAGCTATATCCCCCGCAAATTGCACAATATGTATAGGTTTTCCTCATCATATTGCTGATTAATTTTTGTTGCACAAAATAACAAAAAATTTCCAGGATATGAAAGAAACTATTCTAATAAAAAAATAAATCATACAAACTTTATGTTCACTGTTGGGCATAATTCGAGTAAACTGACAAAATTAAACTCAAATGGATGAATTTATGTATTATGTATTTGGATCTCCAAGATCAATTTGATCATATTTAAACAAACATATTTTCAAAACTGTTCTTCATGACACACCAACATATGATTTTGTATCTCCATAACAAATTTGATTAAAATGTGATGATTAGTTTAGTTGTGAGATAAACAGGACTTGTAACAGATTTCCAACAGAGTCCTAATTTTTTGCCAAAAAAGGCAAAATTTTATAAAAACATTTTCAAAATTGTTCTCCATGACACACCTTCATATGATTATGTATCTCCATATAAAATTTGGTCAATATGTGATGATTAGTTTAGAAGTTATGAGCCGAACAGGACTTGTAACAGTTTTCAAACAGAGTTCTCATTTTTTGCCAAAAAGGCAAAATTTTATAAAAATATATTCAAAATTGTTCTTCATGACACACCTTCAGATGATTATGTATCTTCGTATATCAAATTTGATCAATAGGTGATGATAGTTTAGAAGTTATGAGCCGGACAGGACCTGTAACAGTTTTCCAACAGAGTCCTCATATTTTGTCCAAAAAGGCAAAATTTTATTAAAATATTTTCAAAATTTTTCTTCATGACACACCTTCAGATGATTATGTATCTTCATATATCAAATTTCATCAATATGTGATGATTAGTTTAGAAGTTGTGAGCCGGACGGGACTTGTAACAGATTTCTTACAAAATTTACCACTTTTTCTCCAAAATCCTAATATTTTATGTAGATTTTCAGAAAATTGTTTCTCATGACACATTATTACATGTATCTTCATGTCCATGATGAATTTGAATTGAAATGGTTGATTAGTTACAAAGTTATGAGCCGGACACAAAGTGTAACGGACGGACGGACGGACGGACGGACGGACGGTACCCAACTTCGTTGTTGCGGGGGATAATAATCCCTTCCATGTGACCATGTGATGGTTTGAACCTCATGCAATGTCGAATTATTGTAATATGGAAAGTTTTGTTGATTTATGGACACTGAGTCTACATGATTACTGAGTTAGCGAATGTTTGAACAACTTGTCACACTGGTGTTCTTCCCTCTGTCGTACCCTCGATTCTTCAATTTGTCAGTTAATTGAGCTACAGTCTAAGAGATTGGGAGGAGGAGGGTAGACACAGAAATACATGGAGCACAAAAAGCCTTAACTAGCTAGTTGAAGATACTTGCACTTATGATATCATTATTGTTGCTCAAGTTGATATTGCAAAAAGAATTGAGGTGTGAAAAACTATATCTTAAAGTTGGTAGCTGTGAATATTTGAAGACTTTGATAACTGCAATGAAATAATCTTGAGAGCAGGTACCAGTTGATTGGTGAAATGATGCACACACTTGCATTAGCAGGCCTTACTCCTGAAGTAAGTGATACATAAGTTTGAACCCACCTGACCACAGTGACATCGCCGACCTCCGTGAAAGCTGTGACGGCCTGGTCGATGGTGTCATCATCAAACTCCTCCCCTGTTGCCAGGGAGACGATGACAGTGCCATCTGGTGGCCCCTGCTGACTGATGACCTCCGACAACACTCGTTCCTTCTTCGCCTCATCAACCTCCATCGTGTCAATGTCAAACAGTGCTAGCACCGGTCTGAAAATTTATGAATTAAGTTCTTCATCTTATTTTATTCAAACAATTTTCAGGTGAAAGAAAAATATATGGATGACAACTTCTTGTTTATTGTTATTGACGATAAACAATAAACAAGAAGTTGTCATCCATAAATGTGTGTTTCACTTGATACACAAACTTCTAAATGCCTCTCAAGAATCTCAATTGTCAGCACTATTCCTCATAGTTCGTGGTATAGGCCACGATTGGTTAAAATTATACACAGGCAGTTAACAGATTCATATTGTTAGGTAAGACTTGATTTAAATCGAACGTTAAGTCAACTAATCTGTACCCTGGGCTATAGCCAATCAAATCCTTTTCTCGCCAGCTTCTCGATAAAATTTGATTGGCTGCATCCCAAGTCGGGACGCGTGAGCGAATCTAGTATCCGAGTCCAGGGTACAGATTAGTGGAGTTAGCGTAACGTTCGTACCCTCAGACAGGATGGATTTAAATGATGACAAAAGACACAGCCCTTGCAGGCAGTTAACAGATGGAAATACATTGCTAGGCAAAACCAGATTTAAAAAGATCCCTCGACAAGCACAATGTTGCTAATCAAAAGCAAAGTGACAATTCAATAACTGTAAACCTACCTGTGGTCGGATGTCTTGAGTTCAGCTTTCCCATACAGGACCAGTTTACCCTGGTTCCAGCTCGGGTCGTCAACATTTACTGTAAAACAAAAATGTTGTCATAAATAATTCTCTGAGAATAAATGATGTCATCAAGTGACACAGAGATGATTGTTCTCTGATAAAAGGATTCTGAATTGCTGATTGAATAACACTTAAAAGAATCTTAGACTGACAGTCTAAACACAAAGATATGGACAGAAATATCACTCTTCATTTGTCACTGTGGGTATTCCAGTAAATATGAAACAATTATAATTTCATACTTGGTCAGACAAAATATTGTTTAATGATAGAGATTAACAGAGTTTTTGATGTTTCTATTTATTCCTGACTAATCATAAAGTAAGGCTAGGAGTTCATATTGCATCTTACAGTATCTTCAAGCAAATTTCTGTTTAACCTGGCAGCTGAAATGATTGCTGCATATCTGAACCACAGTGAAACCAATCAACATATCTGATGAACCTGCTGTACCTTCTTCCCGCAGCAGATGTTTCCTCCTCCACAGCACTCTGTCCGTCCAGGCGGGTGTCCGAGACTTCTCACTGGTGTCGTAGTCGTCACTGAACAGGTCGTACTTGTACGTCGGCGCAAAGTTCGTCTTCCCCTCGTTGTAGTTAACAAACGCCTTTTGAGAAAGACAGACACAAAATTTAAGTTATATGCAAGTTGGTGATCTAAAACTATTTTTCAAAGATAACAAAAACTTAAAATTAAGCAAACAAAAGATTATCATTATTTGAAGGCCGTCCCTTTAGGTGTCAAAAGAAGAATAATAGAATGGATGACTTTATGTGTGTAAAAGGTCATTGGATTCTAGTCTGCTGCCCTACGATTCTTTGTATACTATTATCATAAAAGAGAAATATGATAACCCCCCCCCCCCCCAAAAAAAACCCCAAAAATAGAGCCATTGGCTCTGTAGCTCATCAGGCTTCATCATCAATTATGCTGTAGATTGTGGCCAATGTGATTCCCCCTTTGTAGAGGCCACAGGGTCACCAATCATAAAATTAAGTTTATAGGCGACAAGTTTCAGTTTTCTAGACCTTATACTTCAGGAGAAGAAGATGAAAATAGATTTGAAGGAAGTTCCTGTTGCCTTTATTAGGGGCAACAGGGTCACCAAAGCTACAATTCATCATCCTCACTAGTCAAGGAGTCTGTACACAAAGTTTCAGCTTTCTAGGCCTTATGCTTCTGGAGAAGAAGATGAAAATATTATTTTAGGGTGTGGCCCCTGTGGCCTTTATTAGGGGTCACAGGGCTACCAAAGCTACAATTTATAATCCTCACTCTTCAAAGAGGCTATACACAAAGTTTCAGCTTTCTAGGCCTTATGGTTCTGGAGAAGAAGATGAAAATAAGTTTTTAGGGCTTGGCCCCTGTGGCCCTTATTAGGGGTCACAGGGCCACCAAAGCTACAATTTATAATCCTCACTAGCCAAGGAGTCTGTACACAAAGTTTCAGCTTTCTAGGCCTTATGGTTCTGAAGAAGAAGATGTAAATAGGTTTTTAGGGCGTGGCCCCTGTGGCCCTTATTAGGGGTCACAGGGCTACCAAAGCTACAGTTTATAATCCTCACAAGCCAAGGAGTCTGTACACATAGTTTCAGCTTTCTAGGCCTTATGGTTCTGGAGAAGAAGATGAAAATAAGTTTTTAGGGCGTGGACCCTGTGGCCCTTATTAGGGGTCACAGGGCCACCAAAGCTACAATTTATAATCCTCACTAGCCAAGGAGTTTGTACACAAAGTTTCAGCTTTCTAGGCCTTACGGTTCTGGAGAAGAAGATGAAAATAGGTTTTTAGGGTGTGGCCCCTGTGGCCCTTATTAGGGGTCACAGGGCCACCAAAGCTACAATTTATAATCCTCACTAGCCAAGGAGTCTGTATACAAAGTTTCAGCTTTCTGGGCCTTATGGTTCTGGAGAAGAAGTCGAAATTCCACAAAGTTTATGGACGGACGGACGGACGCCGGACACCATGCCATGCCATAAGCCCATCGGGCCTTACAGGCCAGATGAGCTAAAAATACACTCCCCATTCTATGCAAGTTTGGCAATTGCGTATATTTCTATTAATCTACACTCTGTCTGCGCTACAAGTTATGCTTATCATAGTGCTTTTCAATACACATAAGCAAAAATAAAATATCCAAATATCCCATCAAAATCTCAACCAGTCGATAAGGATATTGCTATCAACTGACCACTACAAATTAAGCTTAGTGATTTTTGTTACATATCTGTAATTATATCAATTATTATCAGATAATCATATTCTGTTCATGTGGCTGTACGTTGAGCTAATCATAGTGCTGTAGTGCTGTAAGTAATCAGAAACCACCAAATATTTCTATGAACATGACTTCTGTTCCTGTCGCTGCACGTTGAGCTGATTGTATGTTAAAACTGCTTTACACACATACCGTATATGACCGGGTATAAGCCGACCCCGCATATAAACCTACCCCCTTTCTCAACCCCCCAAATTCCAGTCAAAACCTAGTATCTCATGTATAGACCGACCCCCCTCTTCGCAGCTCTATTTTGCTGACAGTAAGTCGATATGATGCCCGTTGCATTGAAACTAAAAAGCTCATGAATCATCAAATGACACGTTAATTTTAAGACGTATATTATTTTAAAAAACTATAAAAGAAATTATAAGTGTTCACTTACGGTGTTTGTTGTTTGTTTTAATCATATAACATATTATTCTCGGCAAATTGTTAACGAACGACAGTCAACAACCTTAGGTGCATGAAGTGTTTGCTGGAAATGAGATATTTGTTACAAGACTTTTCATTGGCTAAATTATGTAGGTCAACCAATCAGCAAGTCGGTTTAAGAAAGATCTCGAAACATGAAACGTGGTCGTAATAATTTCATGACAACATTTTGTCGATACAATATTAAATGTGAAAATATATCAGATTTTCTTACAAGTTTTCTACATTTTATTTTTTTCTATATTAACATGTAGTTAATTGAAATATTTTTGTATATAAAAGTCGAAGAATAACGATCAGAAATATAACCATGAGCAAAAAATTATAAAAGGAATGTTATTCGTCGTCACGAAATTACGATTGAAATTCAAAGTAATGTAAAACATCGTGCTTTCACGAGTGTATCTTTGACAAAGATTTGATTGAATTTCGATCAGATATGATTGATAAGTTTGGAAATATATCTTAATAATACTTTAAAATGGACAACAAGCCTTTTGAAGTGATAACTCTTGATAATATTTGAAAAACCGGGTTTCAATTGCCGATCGTGGATGCGAGTGAAGCCACATCGATCTGCCGAAATCTAACAGTACGTGAAGGTTGCTTGAATATTTCATATTAATATAATTATCTTTATATATTTTTCAACTTCTCTTTGTATATTTTCATTAAAAACAACAACACAACAAAAGTATTTTTATTTTACAAGTTCAATATAGAAATGACCTCGATGATTTTGCATGTTGCTTCCTGTGTAAACATCGACTAGCTAACTCGCTGGGCTGACGATACTCGTGCTTGGTCTCTTGATTTTTTTCATCTGCAACATATAACTCAGGTATAGACCGACCCCCTCTCTGACCCCCTAATTTCTGGTGTCAAATTCTCGGCTTATACCCGGTCATATACGGTAGGTAATTTTGCTACACTTGAAACTACCAGATTTTTCTATCAATATACCTTCTGTTCCTGCTGGCGCTGCACGTTGAGCTGATCGTAGTGCTGTAGAGCCTGCCAGTTCTCGCTGCGGATGAGATCCTTCACCTGCTCGATGTCCATGTCGATACGGTAGTTGAAGTCTCCGCACCAGAACACGTAGTCGTGACTCTCGATTGTACGTCCCTGCAACATATAGAGGTTATGAAATTGATGTCAACATGATATATTAGGGATTCCCGGATATTATGAGTGTTAATGACACACTGTTTTGAATGTTTAAATATTCATTTTTCTTGATCTAGAGCTTTTATTCCTGAAGTCGTAAAATCAACGACGTAATAAAAATCTTGTTATAGGACATCATATCAAAATATATGAACCTGATATGACTAGGTCATAATAAAGAAATTAATCCTAAGTTATAAAACAGATTTTATTCCCTCATGTTAAATATGGAAACATTGAACCTTTGTGATACTATTGCATTATGACATCACAATTGCTTGCAGTTGTGTTGTCACAATACTAATACTGCTGTCTTTGTATCTGAAATTATATTAACACAAATCTAAACTTTATCTAATTTGGCTGTCTTAGGAGAATTATATATGGTTTCAACATATATATATTTTTACAAAATGAAATAAAGATTGGTGAACAAGGCTTAAGGATTATATGAACACTGCTCAAATAATTATATCTCAGCCGCTTCAAGAATATTCTAGAATATGCTGTTTTTCACAAGAACGAATAATTCTTCCAAAAATTTGTACCTCCAGTGAATGTCACTTAAATTGCTTCGGACTAATAAATTCAAAAGCTTAAGAAATCAAGTATAGCCAGCTACAGTTTCTGTCATATTCCCTGTGTTGACGTCTTGTAACCCATCTTGTAACTCGTAATTCACACGATGTGATTACTCAATTCAGCAGGCCAAGTAAACAGAAGAAGCGGTTTAAAAGAAAGAGAAAGACTTCCTGTTTATCATACAACCATTTAACTAACCGCAATTACGGCAAATTCTAAGACAACAAAGAGTATGAACACATATTTAATTTGGGGCTTACATAAATGAAAGAGTCCCTTGTTTTCTTTAACATATTTATACATTTCTAAATACAAAAACTACTTTTTGAATAATCCTAATGACACACAACAAATACGGTAACTAACTACACATATCACATGAAATACTATTTGATTATCCTACAAACATGACATCTTAATTCTTTACTTTTCAAGAACAATGCATCATAAAGTACAGTCTCTTCATTTGCTTTGAAAGCCATGAGTGACAATGTCAGACCACAAGAGCTTATAAGGGCTTTCAAACCCAGCAGCCATGAGTAGGGGAATTGTATGAGACAAAAAATATTTTGGTAGTACAGATTCCAGGATGTATACAACATGTAAGTCCATGCAAGTTAGTATCTAACACATAGAGACCCGGACAAATGCCAACATGCAGGTTGCTAAAGACTTGTTAATCACATAAATAGAGATTATTACCAGAGGAAGTGTGTCATATGATTTTTACGAAATGAGTGTGAATTTTTGTATTACCCGAGCGAGAGCGAGGGTTATACACAAATTTGCGCGAGTTTCGTAAAGGTCATATGACACACTTCCGAGAGTAATAATTTCTTTATTACCGATTCTATTCCATTTTACCATCGTAGAAATGTCCAAAAAACGGAACGCTTCCCTTGCGACGACTGGCTACAGTGACGTCACGAACAATGGTGTAATGACGTCACAAGAGAAAATATATGGGAACTCGCGCTACAACAATCGTTGCTAGGCAAAAGTGATATGTGCACTAGTGCTCATATCGAAAATATGTCACTACTTATTTTCAACCATATGGGTAATAAAAAAAGATAACCAATTTCATTTCTCTTTGCTCTTTATCATAGAATTGGGTCAAGGTTTATCAAGCTCTCCAAGGGCTAAGGTTGTCCAAAGTACAAACCATAATCTGCAATCAAGAACTGCCTGAATAACTTTCTAGATAATGTGTGTGGATACTAAGTATAAGATTTTATAGGTTTCCAATTTCTTTATTCACGGAAGGTTTCAATTAGGGGTGTAACGAAAGATCAGACTTATCACGATAGTTGCTGTGCCGATAATACTTTATTAAAAGTCATTTTTAGAAGTGATGAAAAGTATCTATAGCAAGTCTAACTATTGATGGTATCGCCATTTTCGTCAATTGAGTTGTTTAGTTCAAATCTTAAAGGAAAATTACAACAGAAAACTTATTTTTACATTTGTAAAATATTGGAATACATTACCGGTAAACAGATCGCTGAGAGCTGAAAGTTGCAACTGGGAGATCCAACAGATAATTTTCTTGGTGTCAGTTTAAAATTACATCTTACACAAGTTAGTCCGAGTTTGAAATCCTCACAAACAAAGCAGCAAACTCTGCCTTTCCTTTATTGATAAACTATCACAATAGCATCTTGCAATAGACTATTGCTTTTGCAATAGTTACTCACAATAGACTATCGCTAATGCATAGTCTCTTTTGGGTCGATAGACATCCTAAGTTTCAATATATATATCCTTGTATTGTTACAAGTATTAGAATTACAGTAGCCGCTGGTGACAGATTTCCCTCCCATGGATCCTTGTGCACTGGTTATAGTGAAACTCATTTCAGCTTCGGGCCTCAAAAGAGTCCTGTATTTTCACTTTTTGTCCCTACCAAACCTGAAAGTTCTATTTCAAATAAGTGAAATGTAATACAGTGTGTTATCTATGGATTAGTCACAGCATGTTTTTGTTGACCATTCTGGCTATATATAGATTTCAATAATCCATCATTGGTGAAATATAAAACAAACAGACAGGATGGTAGCTTACTAAAATGTCACTTAGATAAAGTGAAAATCATTTAAAATTGAACAATCAGGCTAAAAAAAGTGAGTTATCCACTGAAATCATTCAACAAATACAAACAGTTAATAACCGGACCATAACCCTTTCATTCCCTAAGTTGGAAATCAGGCATGAAAAAAATGAGCTGTCAGGCTAAAAGGTGAGTTATCCACTGAAATCATTCAACAAATACAAATGAGTTAATAACCGGACCATACCCTCAAGTCAGTAATCAGACTCTAAAACATTTCTGGAGTGAAAGGGCAAAAACAATACATTACATGACAAGATATAATTCTAAAGTAATGAAAATGGAACATGGAGACGAGACGATGCATACAAGATAACATGCCGGTATACGTACCATACAGACTTCCTGTAGAGAGAAGGTGACATGCCATGTAGTACAGACTGATTGCTATTGGATATGGATTCTTTATAATACAGGTTTTAGAAGACTTAAAGGGGCAGTAGCATGTTTTGAGGGGGAATATAAGGTGATGTCAGGAAAATGAAAATTAATGGTTCACATTGAAAGACAACGTAGTTAAACTAAATGGATCAGTAATAATTCAAAAATATAATGTAACGTTTCGCCATGTGAGTCCTTTTTTAAATGAATTAAAGGTGTTCACACAAAATGGCCGCCAATGGATTTTTTGTGAATCTTCATACTTTGTCCTTTGACTATGGATGATTGGTTTGTGAGATTTTCGACACTATCAAAATAATACATGAAACATTTACGTCCAATTATCAGTGAAATTTAAAAAAAATAAAATTCTCAAAAAACGTGCTACTGCCCCTTTAATGGCAGTTGATAAAGGTTTGGGTTTCATAAGAGAATATTTCATCAAGATAAAGTTAAAGTTGTAGAAGTTGGAAAATCTTTTGTATCTTTCCATATATAACTAATGATCTCCAACAAAAGCAGCATAACGAAATGTGAGTTGATGATTAATGAAATGCATGATCAACAGAACTCCAAACAAGGTTAATAATTATCACCAATAAAAATAATTCATGATTACCATAGGAAATGCCATTTTGCGTGTAATTTCGTTGAAGTCTGCGTTGCGATCGTTCACCTGTGACTGGCCAGCTGCTAGATGAGCGCACACAAAACACACAGAGGTGGAATGGATCAACATTCGGATGGCCACGCCCCCCTTGTTACCTGTGGCGCCACCTAGGCCGGTCTTCACCTTGTCAATTGCAACATCCCTGCAGAATAAAAGGTTAATGAATTCCTGCTTTCAATAAGTTCATTACATAATTAAAAAGTTAAGATAAAATGATAATGAACTTCCTGATTTCAATAAGTTATTTGATTTAAGCATCTTTGCTGATTTAAGTTATTTGAGTAATAAGGTTCCATTTTTCTGAGATGCATTATAACAATTACAAGCAATTCATATGTAATGACAACATGTCCAGTTACATAGATAAGTCTGCAAATCGTGTTCGGCCTATTTTCTTGTGGATAATATTTTGCGACTGCGGATAAAGTCTGAAAAAGAGCTCTATCAAGTCGTAACTTTTTAAAATCCTTAAATAATAAATAACACTGCTGTTTTGTTCCATACCCCTCTTCTAATGTTGGGATTATGATTGGATTTCAAAGCAATCAACTGACCAACAGGTTAGGAATCAATTTCTTACAAACAATAAAGAAAAATTACACCTTCTCCTAATTGCACTACTCACCTGACGAAGGGTGCGAGATGTGGGCGTATGAATACGTAGAGGACGACGCCCACCAGTTGTATGTGTGTCAGCTGTATATACTTGTTGTCCCGGGATATCGTCTTCAACAACTCTTTCTGCCACTCTTGGGCGTTGGTTTTACTGTGAACAAGTACTTTGCTGTCATTATTATCACCATCTTTATCACAACATTTATCTACCTTGCTTTCATCATTATCACCATTTTGTATAAGTTAGTAATTTTAATTATTCTGATAATTAACACAGCTATTCAAAATGAGCATCAGAGATTTTTCTTCCCAGAGAGTTAAGTAATACTTATGACAAACAATTAGAAGAAATGCTATTGTTGAGAATTTAAAGATAAGCGAACCAGATGAGTGTGACATGAGTAGCCTGGATCAGTTGATTTTACAAGGCAGGTCCACAGGTCATGGGCTTCTATTTTGCATGAGATAAGTTCAACACTACCTCTGATTTTTTAAGCTTTGACAGCTTGAAGAAGGCATATGCCTAAGAACTTATGACAAACCTTGCACTCATGATGTTGCTTGCATTCAGATCAACAATTTCCTCGAAGCCGATGGCAAACACATCCACTGGTTTCTCTATGTCCACCGATTCATCCACGGTTCCTGCAGATCATAAACATAAATTTCATATCAAACCTTTTGTCATGAAATTATTGTTATGCAAGCAATATTATCATCTTTATAAACATAATTGGTCCAATAACCTAATGATTATTTTTGAATCATAATGAAAAAAATAGAGCCATTGGCTCTGTAGCTCATCAGGCATCATATCAAGTTTGCTTTATACAGGCAAGATGAGCTAAAAAAGAAACTGATGTTACCTATTGCAAAAAAACCTATAAAAAAATTACAAAACAAAATTTAATGTATTATTATTCAACACTTTCTAGATCGCCAATATCAGACAGTGAAAAGTCCACACTAAAATATCCAAGGAGAAATAAATTTGCCATAGACTGTCATCTAATGGAGAAAAATAGGTTTTTAAGATTGTGACCCCTGTGACCCTATTTGGGGTCATGGGGTCACAAAACCCTACAGTTTAGAATCCCAATTGGCCAAGGAGTCTACATGCAGTCTTTCAGCTCAATAGACCTTTAGGAGCTAAAGATGATGATGAAAATAAGTTTTTAAGGTTGTGACCCCGGTGACCCTATTTGGGGGCATGGGGTCACGTAATCTACAATTTAGAATCCCCATTGGCCAAGGAGTCTGCACATATAATTTCAGCTCTCTAGACCTTTTGGAACTTGAGAAGAAGATGAAAATAGTTTTTTAAGGTTGTGACCCCTGTGACCCTATTTGGGGTCACAGGGTCAACAAAGTTACAAATTAGAATCCCCATTGTCCAAGGAGTCTGCACATATCAATATTAACTCTCTAGACCTTTTGGAACTGGAGAAGGAAATGAGAATTGGTTTTTAAGGTTGTGACCCCTGTGACCCTATTAGGGGTCATGGGGTCACGAAATCTACAATTAAGAATCCCGATTGGCCAAGGAGTCTGCACATATCATTTTCAACTCTATAGTCCTTTTAGTACTGGAGAAGAAGATGAAAATAGGTTTTTAAGGTTGTGACCCCTGTGACCCCATTTTGGGGTCACAGGTTCACCAAAGTTACAAATTAGAATCCCCAATGTCTAAGGAGTCTGCACATATCACTTTCAACTCTCTAGTCCTTTTAGAACTGGAGAAGAAGATGAAAATAGGTTTTTGAGGTTGTGACCCCTGTGACCCTATTTGGGGTCATGGGGTCACGAAATCTACAATTTAGAATCCCCATTGGCCAAGGAGTCTGCACATATCACTTTCAACTCTCTAGTCCTCTTAGAACTGGAGAAGAAGATGAAAATAAGTTGTTAAGGTTGTGACCCCTGTGACCCTATTTGGGGTCTCAGGGTCACCAAAGTTACAAATTAGAATCTCCATTGTCCAAGGAGTCTGCACATATCATTTTTAACTCTCTACTCCTTTTAGAACTGGAGAAGAAGATGAAAATAGGTATTTAAGGTTGTGACCCTGTGACCCTATTTGGGATCACAGGGTCACCAAAGTTACAAATTAGAATCCCCATTGGCCAAGGAGTCTGCACATATCATTTTTAACTCTCTACTCCTTTTAGAACTGGAGAAGAAGATGAAAATAGGTATTTAAGGTTGTGACCCCTGTGACCCTATTTGGGGTCACAGGGTCACCAAAGTTACAAATTAGAATCTCAATATGCTAAGGTACTTGTACACATAATTTCAGCTCTCTAATGTGTATGGTTCATGAGAAGAAGTCGAAAGTGTCAAAAGTTTACGGACGGACGACGGACGGACGGACAACGGACGACGGACGGATGACGGACGGACGCCGGACGACGGGCCATGCCATAAGCCCATCTGGACTTTCAGTCCTGATGAGCTAAAAATTCTAGAATATATTTTGAGTCCAGTGACTTTTTGCATAAATCAAAAATATCAAGAATAATTTTTCTTTAAAAAGATTTATCATGAAATTGACTTTTAAAATTGTCAAAGGAACAGTGATTTAGTAAGTCTTGTTTATCCTTTTTTCAAGCAGGGAAGTTCCTAATCACTAATAAACAATTATTTTCAAAAGCATATAAAGAGGCATACTATTGGACCAATCAAACTAAGGGGAGATAACCCACCTGGTTTTGCATTCTTCACCAGATCCAGTAGCCAATCACTGACTGATTGATGTTTGAAAGCCACGCTACGGAAATGTTTGCCCCCGTTAACATTCCAGGTGCCGACGCCCACTCTGATGGAGGTGGGTTTAGTGTACTCCTTGTAGCGCTGAACCATCCCCCACAGGATACCAGGCGCAGCTGCAATCAGAAAACATTAACCCTTAGCCTGCCAGGGGCAGCTGCAATCAGAAAACATTAACCCTTAGCCTGCCAGGGGCAGCTGCAATCAGAAAACATTAACCTTTAATCTGCCACGTGCAGCTGCAAAAATAATAACTATATTAACCCTTAAGGAGAGATGGGACCCAGAAAACAAACTCACCTACAGTGACAATATTTCTCCAAAAGGATACTCATTTCATTGACTGAAATAATAGCTTATCCATACACTGAGGCCAATCTTTTTAATATAACGTAATGCCTTGTTGTTTATGACATGCTGTATGACGTCACCGACACCTATATTGGCTGCAATAAGACAACATTAACTCTTAACCCGCCAGAGGCACTTGCAAGAAGACAACATTTACCTGACAATGGCAGCTGCAATAAGACAACATTAACCCATAACCTGCCAATGGTATTTGTAATAAGAAACCGTTAACCTTTAACCGGCCAGGGGCACTTGTAAGAAGAATACAATAACCCTTAACCTGGAATGTGCAGCTGCAATCAGAAAACATTAACTCTTAACATGCAAGGAGCACTTGCAATCAGAAAACATTAACCCTTAACCAGTCAGAGGCACTTGCGAGAAGAAAACATTAACCCTTAACCATTGCTTTATATATTGCATCCATGAATGTGTTTTTAAGCTTTTTCATTATGTTATCATGCCCTTTCTTAGAAATTAAAAACATAATAAGAATAACAGTAATAATTTATGATCTAGTAGGTCCTAGGAACAGGTTATTAATCTGGAATTGAGTTGAAAGGTACTAATGGTTTGTTGTATTCTTTGGAAAACATTCCCTCAAATATCAGTTCCTTGGCAGGCAAGTTTGAGAACATTGATGGGACTCACCGTGTAGACACCTGGTGGTGAGCAGTGCTCTCGCCTTGTCAGCGAGCTCCCCGTACAGCGAGCTGCCTAGCAACAGGACGTCAATGGCTTCCTGTTTACTGTTGTCGAGGAAGTTGTTCTGAATCGCACGATTGGCTGATCTGGCTGCGTCTGCTACCTGGGGTTTGATGAAAGGAACCTTATAATGCATTACATGATAAAGAATGTAAAGAGATTTTTGGGGGGCAATCTGACATTTCGAGAATTCTTTATAGAAATAAAAGTTTGGCTAAGAAAATCTTGACTGATGTTTTTAACAAGAACTGTAACTTGACTGCCTTCCGTTCATGCTCCTGTCTTACTTTCTGAACTCAAATTCATTAGAGAACTGTCCAGAGGCCAAGCCATGAGATCATCTGACCTTAGCCTAATGAGCTTATGAACTAACTGCTCCTGTATAGGTGTTAAATTGCATGTCACTAAAGACCTGTAAGCAAATAGTGACCAACAGCTCTCAGAACAAAGATTGGGAATTCCCTTTTTGGTTTGTCGATCACTAAAGATCTGTCAAACACCCACTGACCTTTGCCCTTCCTCCTCCGAGGGCACCTGTCCCTGCGTAGATCTTGCTGACGTGGTCTCCGTTAAGACCCCAGATCTGTCGGTAGACCTCCTGGAATCTCGACAACATCTGGGTCTTGCTGGCCAGACCAAGATTCTCAAGCTGCTTTGATAAAACCTGGAGAGCATGAAGAGATAATTCCCTGTTAGTTTTGGATTGTAAAGGAGTTTCACTAACAACAATTGTTGTTTGAAATAACTGCCTGCCTACCAATTGCTGGTTACTTTTCAGATAGAGCTTCTTGGACAAGTCACCAAGCCCGACTGATTTTGTTTTAGAGATACTAAGTGTCTTCACATTGCAGGGCTTTTCAAATTTGTAGGAGGGCTGGTTGAATTATCTAACGATAAGAACTCGAACATATTTGGAACACTGAACTGGACTTAGCAGAAGCGATAACAATACCATAGAGTGAGCGAGTAAGTTAATGCTTAACTTAGGCAATACTATAGAAGATTTCTATGAATGTGCAACACTTGCTAAAATGTTACAAATCATTTGCTATTTCCTCCGAACTAAAAAGACCTGCATAAAGCAGCAAGGCTGGGATCCGTCTCACCTCCATGCCAATCATTGTCTGCACTGCATTGGTCCTGTCTAAACAGTCCACACAGTTGGTCCGGATTGTCCCCGTCTGCTGACTGAAAGAGATATTTTACACGTCTCTTATTCCATCATATTCAAAATAATGAACTTCAGAGACAAAAATATTGATGGACTATTTCCATCCCACAGTTGACAACTTTCTTGAAAACATTTTTTTACTGGGTTATCTTAAGAACTTTATCAATTTGTTTTTTAGATGTTTCAATCATTCTCTCAGATACACAGAAGAACAGAATTTAACTTTATTACTTGTTTAATCTTTCTCACCAATGAACTAAAGAATTCTATTCTTATCAAAATCCTTCTCCAACTTACTTGACGTCCCCCCCCCCTAACTTAAGAACAACTCAAAGCTCTGGATATGATTTTATGACTTATATAATCAATCAAGTCTTAAACAACAAGAAACCTCATTATGTTTTCCATGTTAATTGGTAAATGTGTACAGAAAACATTGCCAACGTTAAAAAAAAACAAAAACCGTTTTCATCGGTCCTCTAATAACAAAGATATCGCCCTTCAAAGTCCGCGAATTTTAGGCTTCTCAATTTGACAGTCTGAAAAGGGATTGTACAGAATGAACGATATTGCCTTTACTGCGCATGCCCGAAGTGTTTTATGACATCATAAACAGAACGGAAATGGGCCTAATCAATGTAAATATAACAGACAATGGTGGTAAATAAACAGAATAAACATGTTTTAGCACGATTTGGAAGCTTCACCTGTCCGGCAATAAAACATGAGAGTAGTAATTAAACAGTTATGGCACCTCGTAACTGATTGTGTAATTAGGTGGAGTGGCGCTTGGGATATTACACACTCTTTGACAATGTTGTTACAAGAATTAGGGGAGGTTAATAGTTGTTTTAGAGAATAAGCATGTCTGCCCATCTATGTGACGCCAAGTTGTCAAAGCACTAGTCATCCATTGGTCAACAATAGGACAAACTAGATCCATTTAACGTTTAGAATTTATCATATACATTGTATCTGTCTTGAGATGAACACATTTAGTACAGACACATGAGATGGAGTATTTCGCGTTTACAATTACTTCAATAAGGTAGGCTTTGGTCACATGACATCTAATAGAAGTTATGTAAACTAAACTTGTTCATTCAAATTTATATGTATACATATGTATCATTTCAGGCAGTTGCTTTGCGTTAGAAGTTTACAAATACTTAAAATGTAAAATAACATTATCTCAAAGAAAGATATAGATTGGTATTTTATTTACGCTGATGAGTTGTCTCTTTGTAAACTAACATTGTTTTTTTATTTGATTGAGAAACTCTCTAGACATTTTTAAACATGGTATCAAAAGGTGTATCGAGTTGTATTGCGAACAGGGCTCTGTTTCCGAATATTTTGTAGTGTGTAGATAGCAAAACCTCATTCACATTATATAAAATTACTTAAGGATTATTCATAAGTTCTTTAAAACATTTCTCTGACTTGTTTAACTTGTCTTCAATTTTATATGGCCACTCATCACAACATGTAAACTTAGAACTACTAAATTCAATACATCACTATATATCGTTATATCTAAGAGATTTTCAGAACATTTTTCTTGTCAACCCCGTTTCTTTTTTTAAAATAGATATGTTTAAACCACATTCATTGTTTTTGCCGTGTCGCCGTTTCGTCCGTATCCCCATTCATTTATATATATTTTAGAGAAGAATAGGCCATCTCGTCATTTGCGAAACAAAGTCCTATGACATATCATGTAGTCTCATTGATGAATTGACTCTAGATCCCTCTGTAAAAGCCGTGATTAAGCTATCAACAGTCAAAAAGATTCAACCAAAATTAGTAAATATCTTCATTATATGTCTCACTAACTGTCATGCTGGAAAGTTGTTTTCTTTGTTTGTGTAGTAATTATACGCCAAGTAAGTAAGTGTCCGCTTGACTCAATACTGTAACCAATAGCAATAGCCTGACCAGTTAGGCGAGAAAGGGCGATGTGATGTGGCAGGTTATGATTGGCTGAGAGAAGTTTTACAGACAGAAAAAATGATGTTTGTTTTCAAAGTCATTAAATGACTATTTTGCGCATGTTTTTGAACAAACAAAGTATCAATGTTATCTCATCATATTTTTTTGTATCCATTTCTGCATTGTGTACCCCCTCGTGGTTACATGTTGTTTAACAAGATCGAGCTAAAACTCACTTCTTGACGTCTCCGCCCTGACTGTAGAAGAACTCAAAGCTCTGGATATGTTTGAGTATCCTGCTCTTTAGTCTGTCCATGTTCTTCAAGTTGCCCCGAACCTCCGAGTGGTAGTCGAAGTTGAAGATGGGCGTGTCTTGATGGTGCGACGACGACTTGTGATGGTTCTACATAAGATTTTTATGAACTCATGAACAAAGTTTATTGTTTAAGCAAGGCATGTTCAGGTTATTATGATGAAATTAAATTTTAACTAAAAGCTTGCACACTTACACTTGGTCTAGCAGAAAAAAACTCCTTGAGACAAAAACACAAGTAAATATTACATTGAATTTTTTAACTTTTGCATGAATGAATATGATATCTTTCAAATTTTTATATTTGAGACTAATAACATTTTGAAACTGAAAACATGTTGAAACAAGAGTCAGAAGAAGATGACATATCCCACCGGTTCCACATGATCGTAAGATGTAAACCTTTGAAAGACAATTGTAAATTTTTCAAGCAAGGTTCATAATAGTATAAGCTAATATATATGAAACGAAACCTTTCATGAACAGAGTCCAAATAAGAGCCGTTTCCATGGAAATAATAAAAAATAAAAATTTTCAGAAATAAGAAATATCAAAAGGCACCACTTCAGTAGGTGGGCAATACACATGTAAAGTTTCAGAAAGATATGTGGACCGGTTTTTGAGTTCTGCTCCGGAAAAGAAACCTTTCATGAACTGAGTCCAAATAAGAGCCGTTTCCATGGAAATAATACAAAATAAAATTTTCAGAAATGTGAAAATATCAAAAGGCACCACTTCAGTAGGTGGGCAATACACATGTAAAGTTTCAGAAAGATATGTGGACCGGTTTTTGAGTTCTGCTCCGGAAACGAAACGATTACGGACGGATGGATGGACATACAGACGGACAGGGTGATGACTATATCCCATGGTATTACATACCGGTGGGATAAAAAGTGCATAACTTTAACAAGGTAGAAATAAAATATGATTTTACAGCAATTCAAAATTTAGATAAAACTCAGGATTATATGCTGCTTTCAACAGAAAGATTGGCAGAAAAAAATATGATTTCAACATTTTCAAATCAGGACTACCGTATGCTGCTTTCATCAATACTTATCCCAAAATACTTTCAAGATATTCATCACAACATACTTAGTAAGCCTGGCTTTAATTCCTTTGGAGTATTTGATGAATTTGACTTTATACTATTTAAATAATTACCACAACCTACCTGGTAAGCCTGACTGAGCATCTTCTCCCCCTCCTTACACCCCAGGAGGTTGACAAGCACCTGCTCCCCGTACTGCTTCTTTATCATACGCAGGTGACGGTCAAACGCTGGCGCCGCCGCCTCGTACCCTCGCGAGAACTGGATCTTGTGGGCTCCAACCTGTGGGGAGTGACATAGCCGATTTAATCAGTTAACTAAATAGACTTGACACCAAAGTTATCATTAAAGTTTGATGCAGTGACCTAAGTCATCACAGGTTCTGGATTTTGGATGTTAGATTTCTGTTAATTGTTTACTCAGAATTGTTTATATAATTGATTCAGAAGCTGCTGGTAATTCTGACAACAAACAATCGTTTCAGTAGATAAATCATTAGTTCAATAACTTGACAACCACAAAGCAATATTTCTATTTAAACCGACTTAGGGACACTAATTAACTCTGAATATAACATACATCATTCCATAGTTTTTTAATCAACTCTGTGCACAATACAGTGACGATTGCCCAGAAAGGCATACTGAACTCAAGACAGCCGTTAACGAGAAGGTTGACAATACCTGTATGCCTGTTTGTTCCCAGAAGAGAGGAACAGAGCCCCGAGTCTGTATGAAGGAACACACCAGGTCGTCCATGAATATCACCTGCAATGTAATCAAAATCAAATAACTTTCTAAGATAGTCAGATAGTAAGTTCGCAAGTCTTGAATAAAGATGGTTTTGAAGATAGCATAACTTTGGTTAAATGATGGTTTTCAAGTGTAATATATTAAGTATTTTTTGCAAAGGAGCAAAAGCAATGAGGAAATAATAATTCTGAAGCCTGTCTGTTTGGATGTATCTTGTGAAAAATTGTTTGAATAACACTGTATTGTAAGAAGCATGTAAAACAAACCAGTGAGTTAGTTCTGCACAATATTTCAGCTATTACTCTTTTAATGGCATAAAGCATTAAATGAATAATTACAGAACACATAGAGGATCTAATTTCAATTACAGTAAATTTTAATGGCAATTATATAAGGACACTAATGGATATCATTTATAATAATAATCCCCCTAAAACCCTCTAAACAAACTCCTCTAACCTGTTCAGTTTCACAGAAGTTGGCAACATGGCCGTCATCGTTGGTACCACGGACGTTAAATCTAGTTCCAGCTCGCTCACAACTGAGCCTTGTTATGAGACACGCCTTAGCCTGGCGATGAGCGGCGTAGATGGTTCGTATCTCCACGCCCCCACACATGATCTTGAGAAGCCACTGGCCGCAGTCGATACTGTACCGCTTGAGGTGCACGTGCAGCATCCGATTCCTGCAAACATAAATGATATGTTGTCAATGGAAGTTTAAATCAAAACTTAATCAAATTAATCTGTGTTGGTCCATGAGGGCGTCCCAAGGAAATTTACACAATCTTTATGATCTGATGAAACTTTTCTAATTTGCTCCATCTACCATATGTTTAGAATAGGCCTTGATGTTCATATAAACTGATCAACTAGACAGTAAACTAAATTGAAATGTTTCTGGACAGAAAACAAGGGCAACGTTATAAAAAGATTTGGCCCAGATTCTGACTGAAAGAACTAACAAACTGTTTTGGAAACCACCCAACATTTGTTGAACTCTGACCAGCCCTGAAATATATTGACACTAAAGTATCAATAATTGGAGAAACCAAAACAATTTTCTGGCTATGTTTGTGATCTGAAACTGATTTTGTATCTCCTTCAGTTAACCACTAAAGGAAATTGTTCTTCAGTTATCATAAATAGACTTCCTTGTATTTGATGTTTAAAAAGTTGGGAAAACTGAATACAGAGGATTAGATTTGCAGATATTATTAATAATGCATACCCCCGGGTATATAACATAATGTTGCATGATTCAAAGTTTGTCTTTTGAAATGCATTTAGTTTTACAACCACTGATATGAAACTTTTTATCAATGTTTTAATCTTTATTATACTTCTGAGTTTCATTAATAATATTGTTTTGAAAGAAAGAATGGAGTATGCAAATCTGCCTTTAAGAGTTCTAGGAACTTTTGGTACATTCATTTAGCATTAGGCAAACAAAAAATTCTGGTAAAGTGATTTGGATATTTTTAATGTTTGGAAACATATTTTTATAAACATGGAAAAAATTGTCAGAAAAAGAGCTAAAAAAATAAAGCCATTGGCTCTGCAGCTCATCAGGCTTTACATTTGATTTTGCTTTAGGGTGTGGCCAATGTAGTTCCCCCCTTAGTAGGGGCCACAGGACCACAAAATCTACAGTTACTAATCCCCACTAGTCAAGGAGTCTGTACACAAAGCTACAGCTTTCTAGGCCTTATGCTTCTGGAGAAGTTGAAATTCCCCAAAGTTTACGGACGGACGGACGCCGGACACCCTGCCATGCCATAATCCCATCGGCCAGATGAGCTAAAATTGATATCACTGCCAATAGCACTTTTACAGTCCTACACAAACATAAACAAATTACATGTTAAAAGTTCATATTTCATTGTTTTCTAGGTAACCGGAATAAAATTAATTTTTTCCCTTGTCAACATCTGGGAAAACAATGCATGATTGTAGCTTTGAAACCGATTGGGTTAAAATCTAGAAACAATTATTTTTCTAGGTCTTAAACTGCATAGCATAGAATAGCTACTGAGGCATGTGCACATGCACGCAACTAAGTGTACAAGGTATCTGTGGAGTGGTTATCAGTGTCCATATGGGTAACAAATGTCAGTGAGATGAATCTTATCAGGAAACAGGAGTTCCTTCAAACACAGATGAACAGAAACTATAACTGACAATACGAGATGCTTGCATGGTGGAGAGAAAGTGATCTAAAGTATTTGAGAAAACAGCTTTATAGAAAGCTCAAACACGTTATGAATAGAGAAAACTAAACCACGTCCCGTTTCATAACATATTACTGAAATGAGTGAATGGGTTGATATTGGTACCTATACCATTTACAAGTTTCATAAAAATTTGTTCACATGTGCACATATTAATATGATACTCCTTATGTTTCACCATGTATGATCACGATTGAGTTTTAGATCATGTGTCATCATACGGTCATTCAAGAAACAACACAGATTATTTTTAATCCAAATAATTAAATATATTTCCATATGTAACCATTTGTAAAGCACATTATTGTAAATTTACACTTTCATCCATAAGAAAACAATAATAAATATGTTAACAGACCATCTTTTAGGTTTGTAAGGATTAAAGGGTAAAGATTAGAAAAACGATGCAATAAATTTCTGATCTGGATCAAATACTTCCAGGGCTTGAAAGCTTCATTGCTGATACATGGGATATCCTGCTCACTTTGTCTTACTGACTCTTCGTAATATGTTACAAAAGTTAAAATAATACAAGTTGTTGAGGTCAAATCAATATTACGTAACACGGCTGATATGAACTTTGAACTTCCTGGTCCGAGGTAAATTCCGTCCAGCAGTAACCACTTCCTGTCCGTGAATTACTTGCACATGTACAGTTACAAGGTACATCTTTACTTACTTATCAATGATTGAATTGAGGTGAGGGGGTAGCTTTGGACATTGTCTATCATAATCAATCACTTTTGAGTGATTAAGTTTATAAGGTTAGATTTTAACCTTTTAACACTTAGGTATTAGAAAATGATATTCTGACATTTCTCTACCTTTTGAATTACACATTTAATTAACATTACTTTCATACAGTGTAATTCAAACATTGTATCTAACAAACAAGTCTTCAAAACACTTGAAATAGAAAGAAGAAGAATCTTTTCCACAATGCCCACCTAATTCAGTCCTTTTCACTAGCACACCATAAGTGGTATTTTGCTGAAATTCAATGTAGCATTGCACCAAATCTAGAACATGTAGAACAAATCTCTACTGCAGACAAACAGTCATATCCCGCCCCCGTCACAAAAGATAATCATCAACAATTTTTTTTTAAAAAGAATCATTTGCTCTGTAGCTCATCAGGCTTTACATTTGATTTTGCCCTAGGGTGTGGGCAATGTGGGTCTCCCCTTAGTAGGGGCCTCAGGGTCACAAAATCTACAATTATTAATCCTCACTAGTCAAGGAGTCTGTACACAAAGTTTCAGCTTTCTAGGACTTATGCTTCTGGAGAAGAAAATGAAAATAGGTCTTAAGGTCATGCCATAAGCCCATCGGGCCTTTCAGGCAAGATGAGCTAAAAAATGGAAGTTTACTCAGGATACTCACCTATATGTTGTGTTTGAATATGACATATGCTTAGCACACAGTTCTACAGTTCACATGATATACGGAATCCATAATCACTAAATATTCAAAGAATCGAAGCGCACTCACCAGAAGAACCTGTTGTCAGTCTCGCTGTCCTGCAGTTTCTTCTGTGCACACAAGCTCAGGTCCCAGGGATCTCCGGTCTGAGACCAGCTGAAGTAGAACGTCCCCGACGCCAACAGTTTGCGCAGCTCCATAATTCTCTCTTCGTCCATCGGATCATTGCGCAACGACACAAACTGCACCCCGGTGATCTTGAACACTTCCGATTCCACGATCTTCCCCACCGAGAGACACCCGGTTACCATCACTAGGTACATTATCTTCTGGTTGCCTAGGAAACGTGACAAAGAGATTTGTTTTAATAATAATGTAAGCCTGTTTCTAGAAGATACTATTGAGGATCAGACACCTTTCAAAGAAGCCCAAAGTTATGATTATGAGCTGTCGCAATTAAAACAGATATATATATTTCTAGACATAAACTTCATAAACTTCAAGTGTCAGTTTGCTTTAAATAATTTTCTTTCGATTGTAACTTACAAAACAATCTTGGAAAATATTTGGAATACAGTCTCAACTTTGGTCAGTATATATATGGGTGTATAAATGCCTAACTAATATTCCAAAGGGAGAAAGTATATATGATGATGATGTCATGATATTGAAAATTCAAAAAACCTTGACGAAAATCATTGTTTACCATAGCAAAAACAGGAGGAGAGGGTTTAGATTTCATATCTGTTAAAAACATGTAATATTGTAAGCTCCTTGCCATTTTTCAACAGATCAACCCGACAAATCTTTTGATAAGGCCTGGTTCTGACAATGATATACTCGATAACAACTACAACTGTTAATAGTAAATGTACATATGACACACCTTGTGAAAATATCAAATTTCTTGGTAACTGCCAATTACAAATGCTATATTCATAACAGTTTTGAGCAGCCTACCTTGCCATTTCTCACATGGCAAGTGATGTAAACATTTCTTACATTTCATATCTCTCTTCTCTCTTAACTCATTATGACTTAAATTCATTAAATGATAAAATACAGTTTACAAATGTAATTTTATAGACTAAATTTATGTCTCTAAAATTAAAATATATCCAAAAATACATGTATTTAGTAGTAAATAGAAAGAGAAGGTCAGCTGTTCATTTCCATAACTGTGGTGATCTAGACTTGCTACTATAATGTAGACTTGCATTGGTCTTAATTAAAGGGACCATTCAAGCGGGGTAATTTTTGTGGAAACGAAATTCAGGAAGACTTTCCTGTTTACATTTATATATGATTTTTACATGATAATTTCACACTTAATTTCCAATATGTTTGTGAGGTTAGCATTTCAGTTGTTCACGATTTAATAATTTGACAAAGAATAGAGATAAAAATATTGTGAAATGAAGCCATTCATCGAAGCTACGATCGTGGAATGCATAACTACGACAAAATGCTTTTCGTAACTGATAACTTTTATTATGAATTATTTGTGAATATGCTCCTCTTCTATCAATCAAGTAGTTATTTCTTAATTTTGTCCATGAATTAGCATTGTACAGCACATTTGATTTCTCGCAATGCTAACAGTTCGAAATGGCGGATGAAACCTGGTCGAGTGGTACCTTTAAGAAATATTTTGTTTCAGGGACTGTTAGACAGACTAGTAATTTAGATGATATTCAATCGATTGGAAAATTTCAAGATAGAAAAGATACCTATCCAAATAGAGTTTGACCTCCACTAGCATATTTTCTCCAAATGTTGGAAGATACCTAGCTGAGCATACAGAAACTTATTTCTTGACCTTTTCACCAGATCTAAATTGAATTGCTTACTATAAATATTTACTTATCTCTGGAAGCAGGTAGGAAATGGAATACAGATGATATACGGAGTGAAGCCGTTGAGTACAAAAATATATCAAAACATGCATGGAGTACTCTTGTTTTCAAATTATTATATTTAAAAGTGTTTTGATAGAAGTTCAGTTACAGTATTACAGAATATGAATAAACAAAAGCACACGTCATTTTTCTCTGTTAAATTAATTTTGATAAAAGTTATGTTACAGTATTATAGTTAAATGTTAAATTGCCATAGATCAGTGTCAATATTCCTTTTCTTATTTCTAACTAATAACAATAAAAGTAAGTTTACAATTTAGAAATCTCACACAAATTTCTGATATATCACACATAAATTTTTATCAATATCTGTAAACATACAAAATAATATTTCCAAAGGGCGCAAGTATATATATGATGATGATGATGATGTCATAACATTGAAAATTCAAAAAACCTTGACAAAAGTCATGCTTTACCTCAACAAATACAGGGGGAGAGGGTTTACGTTTAATTTTTTTACAATTAATATTGTAAACTCCATCCGGTTATCCCCATTTTCTACAGATCAACCTGACAACATCTTTGATAACGCCTGGTTATCATTATTTGTAAACATAAAAATACTATTTCAAGTTAGTATATATGATGATGATGATGTCATGATATTTGTAAACTTTAACAAGCACTCTACACTGTGAAATAGGCAGCACGAAGGGAAGCAGACATGGACAATTTGACACAAATAGTTGACCGACATGGAAGTGTACAATACCCTATGTCAGGCAACCTATTTCTAACACCAAAGCACAGATATTTCCCCTCAGAAAATAACAACAAGCACCTGCAGACCAGAACATACCATCTGAGAGAACAAACAGATAACACTTCACAAAACATGCTTCCCTGACAGCAGGTGCCCTTTAACATTCCCACACCTCCCCTGCTGCTACCTCTAACCCAGACAACCCAGAGTTCTAACCTGCATCCCTTCCTCAGACTAACTCTAACCAAAAAATCTCCCCCATTCCTCACTTTCCTGAGTCTCCCTCTAACTATATGTTCTCAAAACTCCCCCCCCCCCCCCCATTCCTTATCAACAAAAACTCCTCCCTAATAGGTTTATGAGGAAGTTGATTATCCAGACCCAAAAGAAGAAATTAAAGGAGGTTTCTCAAGTCTTAACCCTACACCCCAAACTGGCAAAGTCTTCGCCCTATCCACCACCCTCATCTATCCCCATGCCCACCCCAAGTCTCATCACTTAATGTCAGTCACCAAACCCACCCCCATCCCCCAGTTTTCATCTTCATCTTTACTTGCATTGCTTAACCCCTCAGTCCCCTCCTCTCATCTCCATTGTCCATCCCTCTTTGCTCAACTCTCCAAAATCTCCTGCAAGGACTCCTCAATTCACCCCTCCATCTACCCCCCATTCCCCAACCCCTCATGTCTCTCTACCTTCCTTCCACTTCCCAAGATCCTCCGAATATCCCTCAGTAGTTCAACCCCTCTCCCCACAAATTTTTAGTTACCTATAATCATGGAACACTACTACCCATGACCCTAACTATATCCCTCAGTTCATCCCCTAAACCCTCCCCCCCCCCCACCCAGGACTCCCCAATTCTCTAATTAACCCCATTTCTCAAGTTCATCCCCTACACCCACCCCCCTGACTCCAAAACTCCCTAATAGACCCCCATCCCTCAGTTCATCCCTCCCAACTACCCCAGGACACCCCGATTCCCTAATTGACAACCATCCCTCAGTCATCCCCTACACCCACCCAGGACTCCCAACATCCCCACACCCACCTCCAAACATCCCCTACACCCAACCCCCCACCCAACCCCCATCATCCCCTACACCCACCCCCAGGACTCCCCCACCCCTCAAGTCTCACCTGCGTTGATTGTGAGCACCCCCAGACATCCATAAGCATCGAGCACCTTGGTGTACTGCTTCCTGATCTGGTCTGTCTCTCCGGAGGCTGGGGACAGATGTTTAATAGTAATGAATAATTTTATTATACCGGTAGTGTATAATTATTAAGATTTGTCATAAAACAGTATACAGTATAAAACAGTGTATAAGGTGAGTTTCAGATAGCTAGCGTACTATACACAGCGCTTTGTTAACGTTTGCGTGGTAGAACCTAAAATTGTCACAAATGGATATCATAACTCTTCAAAATGTCAATATCATGTGCTTTACATTGTTCATTAGTATAATAACATTTTCAGGATACTGTTTATATGCAGAGAAATACCCATTTATGTTAATTCTTGAGAGTGCAAGCTCATATCTCATAAGAAATACCCAATTGTCAGAAATCGGGCGAGTACAATTTTACTGATGTACACTATCAAAATTGACAATACTCAATTGTTACCAAAACAGGGAGTAAATACCAAATAGGTTAAAAAATTATCTGGAGCACTGCATATATACAATTATTTGTATTTTATCATTCAGAAAAGAATCTAAACAAGTTTCAAATTTCAGGGATTAAGAAAACATCTTCAACAATTCTGGCTTCTTAATAGTAATATTCTGAATTTCAAAACGGTCATTGCTCTTTTAGCAATAGTAAACTTCAAAATATTTATGGCCAATTTTTTCAGCCGATGTCCAAAATGGTACCAACCTTTCTTAATCCCTGTCAAATAAAAAACAAAAATTATTTCTTTATAATCTTGAATTTTTTAATATAACAACCATACTCATAATATGCTTAAAATCAAATCATATCAATTGAGGTCATTACTAATGTCTTATGATAAATGTACCGTAATCAGTCATGTGACAATCTGTCAATAATTTTGAATCAAAGTGATCACTATTTATTATATTTATCCTATTTTTGTACAGAATAATATCATAATATCAAATAAATAAATCTTTTACATTTTATAATTCATTTACTTAAACATTATAATTTTAAGGCATATCATATCAACTTTTTTATCAAAGCTAAAAAAATCCTACTTAATGACAAAATCATAAAAACGGTATAAAAGCACCTACTTAAAACTGTTGATCTATACTACTAACAAAAATCTAAGTAACATTTGTATATTTTTTCAAAGATCCTTCTTATACAGATATATATGTACATAGTGAAAATGACATATTTCAAGATACTGTAAATACACTTTTTTACTGACATTTTTTAATCAAATACTGAAGGCAATGCCGTTTCTGTATTGAGTTATTGTGAAAGAAACAAATCAGGGGTCAAAAATGAAAATCACATGATGTAAGATGGCTAATGTTCGAAACAATGCAGTCTTGTTTTCAGCTACTTAATTGCTTTGAAAGTGGTATCTTAATACTATCTTTGGCAGTGAATAGCTTGATAAAGACATTTCCCTGTGATCAATGTGGTGAAAAACTCCAAAGTTACAAAATAAATAAATTTTTCAAAAAAGTATTTAAATTTTTAAAATCAGTAGTTCGGTGTCATCAACAAAACTGAAAAATAAATAGTGTCTTTCAAGCTGCAAATATTCAAAGATGTTGGAAATAATAAATACTATAAAGCTAAAGGTGAGTGTTCCTAAACTTCTTTTGTAAAGTATAGCTTTTACAAGAAAGGCATTAGTGACAAGGAAAAAAGTAACTTAATCGATATATCAAGCTTTGGGCGGAACAAGATCAACATACTAGTGATACAAAAGCCTAACATTTCCTGATCTTATCTGTGAGAGAAGCTTCTTTCGTAAATATCATTTCAAGATAACACTTTGAGGCCAAAGGAAATATCCACTTAGAAGTTTAAAATTGATAAATTATATAAGGAGATCATGTAACTCTTGATTTTTCCTACGTTTTAATAATTGAAACTATTCACTTAATTTGGTTTCTCTTTTCAATGAGTAAAATGTAACTTATATATATAATAGATTTCTTTTAAATCTATTAATTGCAGATATTTTACAACTTACTTGATTCCATGCAGAATTTAAAATATTTGATACAATTGACTTTGCTGACAGCAGTGTTAGATATAAGCATCAAAATATTAGCCCAAAAGTTGTATTTCATTTATTTTAATGGCAAATTGAAGGAAAAAACCTAAACAATGTTACAATGTTATATTTTGATTGTTAGTATGTTTCATTTAGAACAATTTGCATTTAATTAAGAATTTTGGGATTTCAAATTATTTAATATACTTGGAAAAGTAAAATATGTAAAAGAAAGGTCTTGTTCGGAAAAAATGCATTTTTTGGATAAGGATACCTACAGAATGTTCTAATTTGGAAATTTATAAATTTCTTGGTATAAAACAAAAATAAAACTTAAGTTCAATTAGGGTAATTATGTTGTGGCCCCCCAAAGAAACACAAATACTGGTCATAAAGTTTTTTTTTCACAAATAACTGTTCTTTAAAGAAACATGCAATCGAAAAACTATCTTTGAAAAAGAAAAATCTATTGCTCTCAGCTCTAAATACACTAAGTAAAAAATAACTGAATACATTTTTTACCTGTTTTTAAGTACTTTTTGCCTGTCAAATTTGCAGAATTTTAACAAGACTTTATAATAAGTAGGGAAGAATTAGGAAGAATTAGCTTAATTTTGCTGCAAAGTTCATTTAAATCCTCTCCGCCAAAATTCAGAAGAGAATTAATTAGTTGTGTCAAACTGTTGAAAGGCATGAAAGAAATCTGGTGAATATTCATTCGGAAAATATATTATCATACACTGTCTGCATATGTGTGTGATAAACACTAATAATGACATGCAAGAAACGCTTGTGACTTTGTGAGTCTAATAGGTAACATTAATGACCACTTCTTGACAGGGTTATCAGATATCTAACAAACTGCATATATTTGCATCATAATTTAAGATTTTAAGTGTATTCTGTGTACTGAACTCTATGCAAACAAAAGTATGCATGATTGAAAATAAGAATTCATGAGATGTGTATTGTTATTTGATTTCTTGATCATTAAGGAAAATTTAAATCTTTTTAAAAACAAAGTCTATACAATTTTACATGTATTCCATTCATAAGCTAGCACAATCAATGATATACAAATGATTTGATCATGTTGATACATTAATCCATGAATAAAACAGATGAAGCATTTCAAGCTGTTACCTATATATATGGTTTTTTTTTTAATATTTCACTATGGTGAATATATTAGAAAACAATTCAAATTTGCTTCACTGTATTACAGGAACAGGATATCAATCTTCTGTCACTGTGTAAAAGTTTTGCCAACAACTACGTGGACAAATGACAATGATTATTTGTCTAAGGCTATATAGAATAATTTTGGGTATTCTTTTACATATGCAATTTTACATTTTCTTTTGGGCATACTAACACATATAATTAAATGGTAAATCTTGCATTCATTTCTCAACAATGTTCATGTTGATGATTAAGATATACATAATACGATACTGAATAATTTTATAATCTTTAATAGGCCTTTGTATTGTAATATTACTGATAATGAAATATATTGTTTTGACTAGAAGGGCATAATATGATGAAATATAGAATGCAAGTACATTACATCCTATCATAAACACTACGGAAACTCAACACCAAGCACCTGTTGTATACAAAGTGTCTGTGATCAATCAATATGTATATGTATATCACTATCAAGTGTCTAGAGTGCCTTATAAAGGCATAAGGGCCACCAAAACGGGCACCTGTTAATCAATAAATAAATAGTTACTATTGTACAAACAAATCATGAAAACAACGTCTGTAGTTTGACATAATGTCTTAGACTCAAAGGTAAGAGAACAAACGAAACAAAGAATCTATAAATAACATAAGTAACCACCAACCGAATAACCTTTCCCTAAATCAAGTCTAGATGCCATTTCTTTGAATAAATCACATTGGTAGACGAATCGTTTCAGCACCATAGGCGCTTCCAACACTTACATAAAACCACAACGGCGTCCGATTCGAACATCAGGCTATCTTCCTTTGATTTGCTGTCCATTAAGACACTGTAAGGTGTGGAATGATCTGGTGGAAGCTTGTGAAATACACGGTATCCTTTTCCCATCGCCATTTTGCCAGAATCTGACAGCTACCCTAGAGTTACCTCCCCTGCCAGCTGGCCCCTCTACTCGATTATATGAGCTCCGTTCTAAATATAGGCTGCACAGATGGTCTGGCATACCGAGGTTAATTACAATGGGTGTAGACTTGGCAAGGCTTGATTCACGGTTCATTTAATCTTGATTCGGTCATGATAGCGTTATATGTATTTTCACGTCTGTGATTCATTCATGGCGGAAAAGTATTTCGCTGGGGGCTATTTGAGTGTTTATCATTACAATGGCGTGTTTCCCTTCTTTCGGGAAGTGAATATATTATTCAGGGGTTAAAAAATCAGTAAGTCCCAGGTCACTGACTTACCAAAATTCACCTTTGACTCACCCAAAAAAAAAAAAAAAGTCAATGACTTGTCTCTGTATGAAAAAAATTAACTACAAAATAACTTTGACTTTCTTTATGAGCTCTGTGACTTGGTGCAAAAACCTGCCGTAAGTCGATGACTTACTGAAAATGTAAAGAATTTTTAACGCCTGATTATATACACAGTTATAACTTGTCAATCAAATAAATAAATTATACAATTACCTTGTTTAGAGTTTAGTACTTTGAGAAACGAAACCACTTAGTCATGGCAATTATACTGATTAATCATGAATTTCAAACACTAACGTTCAGTGGTACGTTAAACAACTTTACTGTTTGTTACAACCAGCTGATGCATTCAATTTTCAACTTAAGTTCAACCGAGACAGTTGAAACTATAATATTGATAACAAGATAATTATTTAGGTCGCATTTATTTAGAGAAAGAGATCACAAGATATCACATTGGAACGTGATTCTAACATAAAAACGTGCTGAGGGTGATATCATATTTTTTTACTATCAAGTATCTTTGATATAAAAAAATTACTATATATGTTGAAGTATCTTTGATTGTACATGTTGTTTTTTGTTTTGTTTTTTTCTTCAGAAGTGTACTTAACGTTAATAACGAAAATAGCAAGAAAAGGTTCTCTATCCCTCAGTCAAAGTGCCTTCAAGCAAAAAAGGAAAATCCATAAATAACTGACACACCGACACTATCAGATAACCAGAACAGATGAGATGAGATGGCTACACTTATTTACAGGTAAATTTGACATGGCGAGAAAAAACGTTATCGCTGAGCATCGCTCCAGCCCGAAGGCAGTGTAAAAAACGTAGATGGTGCCGACAAAAATGTGTTTTGTAGGGGAAAGGAGGTTATCTCCAAAATCCAAATGTCGTTGTAACATAAAAAGGGGATTTCTGTCAATAAAACAATCCCCGCATTATATGTGAATAACAATCATAATCTCGTCACTTGAGGAAGTACATGCCCAAAAATAACAATATTTTGGAAAAAAAGGTTCTGTTAAAGGAAAAAAAAAGTTTTCACGTAAGACGAAGAAAAAATTGTAACCATATTCTGTAGATGGGTATAAAAAACCTCATTATCGTGAAGTGTCATTGTTCAACTTCAAGACCCTGAAAAACATACATGGATGTCAGTGGCAGCAGGTGCGATATGTTTAGATGGTACGTGCTAAGGGCGTTATCACAACAGAGCGTTCTAACTCAGTGCATTTTGAACGAGTTTCATTAATTCATGCCAATTGTAACAATTTTCTGTACTAGAGTAAAACATGTTATCGCCAAACATTATTTTTCACTTCAAGGCCTAGACAAGTGTAAAGGAAACATACATGGATAAAAGTGGTAGCATGTGCGATATTATGTTAGATGCACGTGCTAAGGGCGCTATGATAACAGAGCGTTCGACCTCAATGCATTTTTTAGTGTGTTGAGAATACGGACAATGATCGATTTATGCCAATTTTCACAATATACTGTAAAAAGGGTAAAATTATCACCAATTTGCTAAACGTCGTATTTTACTTCAAGTCCCCGACAAGCGTAAAGAAAACATACATGGATGTCAATAGCAGCAGGCGAAATATGTTTAGATACACGTGCTAAGGGTGTCATGATTTTCAGAGCGGTCTACCTCAATGCATTTTATACATTGTGTTGAGAAAACGACAATAAACAATAAACAATACCCTTTGAGCATATTAATTTTAATTTACAGAACATTTGTTTCTGAAAGAGGAATAATCTGGTAAGTTCATATGGTACACAGACATAAGTTTATATTACCTCCTTCATCAGGTGTTATCATTCGAGTGTTTTTCCCTCATTCACTTTTTATAGGCGTGGAGAAATAAAGAACTCAGAACTGCCAGTCAATCAGAAAAGCTATCTTCAGATGATGGCTCATGTTTGTTTTCGTAGACTTACAAACCTAGTGAGATAAGGAGAAGTTCCTCACCTTCGAAATGCTAAATGAAGACATATGGGGTTACGAAACAGTTTTATTCAATGTGGAAATCATTTCAGATGGGTTTTTTTAATTAAACGCCGGGAAACCGAATTCTATTTCTAAAACGCTGACATGTTCATATTCACCATTCTATTATGTCAATGTTAATGTTGTTATTATAGTTTTAGTCTTGTACTCTGCCTTCATGAGGTGTTTGTGCAATAAATAATCTTGAATCTTGAATCTTGTATGATTTTTTATAAAAAGGTCTGTACGATTTTCCTTATTACGAAATAGATGGCGGTCTTTAATAGAAGCCTGCCTTGAATTAACTTTATGCTGGAGACCGTTTGAAAACTATATAGACGCCTTGTGTTTAATGTATGATTTACGGTATGTTGAATGAATTAGCTCCACTTGGAACTAATGTATACCTTAAACCAGTCTCGTACTTCAAAACACATAGTGAGTCTACATCACATTGCTTTCAAAGAACAGGTGGCATACCGCGCCACTGAAAACAGAACATTCATCAAGCTAGACGGGCCATGGATGTATTGGAAGATATGCCACTTTCAATATTGCTTGCTAGTTTTGAGATCACCCCCGTGGATTTCCTGTGTTCTGATTTGAAAGAAAACATGGACTCTCTGTTCGGGAAAACCTTTAGATATAAATGTGTCTACACCAAAAGTTACTTCAATTATTTTATACAGAGCAAAGTGATGTGGTGGGCGGGCGATAGTAGACCTATAATCTATCGTCTCATATAAACAAGTTGTCTTAGTTTGAGAGGCATCTTAGAAGTTGGAAATATCAAAAAGGCACGGATTTTTTTATGGATGAACAACTTCTTTATTGTAGAAAGTAACGACGTTTCTGTATTGATCCCTAAGCTTGAGAACGGTATAAGGATCTATACCGAAACGTCGCCACCATCTACAATAAAGAAGTTGTCATCCATATTACACTCCGCTGACCTCTTGATTTGTCTAAAAACCAGCCTAAGATGGTTATTTTTTTAAAAAGGAGATAGGTTAGTTTCCCATTTTCAATGTTTCTCTGTGAAAGCAAATCGCAACTCGTTCACAGCAGTGATGTATTGCTACGTTCTAGCGTCAGTACGATTATGTGAACGAATCATGTATATTCTAAGGTAGACTGATGGAACCAATGTATTACAGCATCGGGATCATTACTCCCTTGTCCTCGGGATGGGTCTGAATAGAAACATGGGATTGGGATGACAATGCATGTTCGCCTATGCAAGAAACAGGAACAGTAAGCTGATAACCACATCGATGACCTAATACACTTCATGTCAGTACGGATGGGTTCTGATAAGACAGGCAGAGTTAAATCCCAATCTTCTACAATACACGGCCGATGTACCTTCCTTTGACTTCGATCCTTATAACAAAACAAAATTTGTTCAATGTTCGATGCTAGTTATGTGTTTCCAAACTGTTATAATGTTTTGTTGTATATGAAAGTTGTACAAACGTTATTGGTGCTTGATGTAAGATGAGTTACAAACAAAGTTTGGGACTCGCTTACAAGATTATAGTAGCCATCTTCAAAGTACCAAACAACTTTTCTGTTAAGTACTGAAAGACTAAGTGATCCCCAAAAAGTTATGTGGGACTTTCATTGATAGCTTCTCCCGACCTTTTTTTATGAACTTTTTATTCTGGTTTACAAGATTATTATTAAGACTTCTGTTAATACCGGCATGCTTTATAGCATGTATTGTCCCCAAACAAAAATTCATATGACATATAGCCATGATGTGATGTTTTATGAACGTTTGATACAAGACAAGACTATCGCTGATAGTCCCTTTTATTCCTAACATACACATAGCCTGCATTGCATTACAGCTGTAGACTACATCAAGGTTTAGCGGTGCGGGGAGCGACTGGTACTCGTACCGCCCAGTCAGCTGTTTCATACATGATGTTGGTACTTGGTTTAAAGGGGCAGTAGCACATTTTAGGGGGAATATAAGGTGATGTCAGGAAAATGCAAATTAATGGTTCCAATTGAAAGCCAATGTATTTAAACTAAATGGAGCAGTAATAATTCAATTATATAATGCAAAGTTTAGCCATGCGATTCCTTTTTCTTACACAAAATTAATTAAAGGTGTTCACACAAAATGGCCGCCCATGGATTTTATGTGAATCTTTTAACTTTGTCCTCTGACTATGGATAAATGGCTTGTGTAATAAGATTTTGGACACTTCAAAATAATACATTTAGCATTAACGTACAATTATCAGTGAAAAATATAAATTATAAAATGATAAAAAAAACGTACCACTGCCCCTTTAAGACTATCAGTGGTAGTACCTGTTGGTCAGGGTTTTCTATATGCACTAAAATTTAGCGTAAATTAATTTTGAGAATAATTACTTTAAAGTTTTAGAATAATCACTTCATCCTTGTTATTCGGTTAATTTAGGCTTTTCATTTCATGTGTAACAGCCAAATCTAGACTTGCCAAGTGACTAGTCAGCTGTTTTATAAAGGATGTTTGGTACTTGGTTTAGGACTATCAGTGGTATAGTCCCTGTTGGTAACGGGTTTCTTTATAGACTACAATTTAGCGTAAGGTTATACAGTTATGAAGCAGGACTACTATTAGATTTTAAGACTTAGATAAAGTCACTGAAAAATAATTCCAACGAAATCATAAAATTTAAAAATGAGCCTCAGACAAATGGCTATTTCAGTAGTTCACTGCAGATCTAGACTTGCTTCTTTAGAGGGTCTGTTGGGTCAAAATAATAAACTACAGTCTGAGTGTAGGACCTTTACATTAGCTGCAGATCTAGACAGATGAAAGGTTGGCGGTGCTGAGAGCGGCTGGTACTAATAAACTGCAGTCAGCTGAACAGGGGAACATCGTACATCTCACCAGTGATACGGTACTTCCGCTACAGTCTGATGGTGCACTGACCTTTGAACTCTCTATATAGCCTGTCTTGCAGTTGTCTTGCCAACGGATAATACATGGAATAGGAACTTTATGATAAGAAATGATTCTCAGATTATCTAAGTCTTTATTTGATTTTCAAGAACTGGATAGTCCTATCGGGATATTTTTGTGTGGAGACGAAATTCGTTTGTGTGCCGTTATTTATCAAGTTGTTAGATATAAATCAACAAAAATGTTACCCCCACTTACATGCTTCAACTTGGTTGTGTTATAACCATGTACTGACAGCATTTTATGCAAAAAATAAAATACTCCTTAAATTTAACTTCCACAAAAAAAACACGATAGAACTGTCCCTTTAAGGACAGGTGTTGCACTCTTCTCAGTCATAGTGAATACATGCCTATGATATCACAAACGGGCAATGCTAAGGTATAACTAAAATTTTGATGTAAATGCAATATTATGGCTTCTTGGGGAAACATTATTTCAAAGTTGCTTATATGAAGAAGGTGACCAAATTCTATGAGTAATGATACGTTTTTATTTGAAGAGATGCTTCGTTTCAGTTTCTAAGATGAAAGATGTAAGTAACGATCCGTACAGGCATTTTTACACAAAAGGGCGATATATCGTCAAATATCTACAAATGTAATTACATAGGCCAGGTTCGCCAAAACCCTATGGTTGTAAAATTAAAGTACCATTAGTGTCTAGTGAATGGTTCTTTTCAGATTTAACTGGATTTCGAACAAACGGGCCCTGATCATGTGTATCTTTAAAGGGACAATCCTATCTGGGTTTGTTTTTGTGGAAACGAAATTCGCTTGTTGCTCCCCTCTATGAAGTTGTCAAATGGAAATCAACGACAAAAATATCCCCAGTTACATGTTTCAACTTGGTTGTGTTAAAATCGGGTACTTATAACATTATATTAATAAACTGAAATGTCCCCTTGAATTTCGTTTCCACAATAAATACCACAATAGGACTGTCCCTTTAACGCTGATGTGAAACGGGTCTTTGATCTCTCTTCTAGACTTTCTCATAGTCTTTACGATTATAGTAATTGATGAGGCACATATGTCATATATTTTCTAAACAAATAGAGTACATGAGTAAATATTTGGATTTATTTAAGACTCGTTACGTAAGTTGATATTTTGTGAATCGCATTTGTATATCGAATTTAAAGGGGCAGTAGCACGTTTTTATGGGGAATATAAGGTGATGTCAGGAACATGAAAATAAATGGTTCCAATTGAAAGACAATGTATTTAAACTAAATATGACGCAGTACTAATTCAAATATATAACGTAAAGTTTAGCCATGCGATTCCCTTTTCTCACACAAAATGAATTAAAGGTGTTTACACAAAATGGCCGCTAATGGATTTTATGAATCTCCATTCTTAATGTGCGTACTTATATTGCGCCCCTTTAACATGTTTCCACAGATTTACGCGAGGGTTTACAGAAGCGATGGCACCAGCATCTGATTAGTACCTAATTACCCTTCGTGCTTGAAAGGACAGTCGGTATAAGACCATGTTATTATCTCGCGATTGCTCCTGTATTGCCCTGATATTGAATGCACGCGCGGTGGTTCGTGTACATATAAATGTCAGTAAGTAATGCTTGTGATGTATGTTTGATTACAAACTTTGGCGTATGTGATGGATGTTTGATCACAAACGTTAGCATATGTGAAAGGTGAATGCACTGTATCAGATATCTCTTTTGGTATATACGGTTCAAATGTGATTATGGTAAGGTTAAAACACGAGAGCGAGGTTATGTTTGAATTTTCAAACCCTGAGGAAAGTTAGCTGAGCGGAACGTCAGGCCGAAATACCGCGAATTTTTAATTGCTTCCTCAAGTTTTGAAATCACTAGCATAACTGATGCCGAGTGTTTTAACTTACTTAGATATCGTAATAATAACTTAATTAACAACCCTCAACAATTTTTCCATACTGTAGTACATGTATTTGTAATCATATTTATAGACTGATCAGAAAAAAATTCTAAGGATGTATGTTTGTTGAAATTGTTTTAACATTCATTATTTGAGTTAATAGTTTTCGCTTTTATTCTGAATTAAATGCGGTTTCGAACTTTGATACATAAAAACCTTCAAACCTCCGAGTAGGTCTTACATATGAATATAAGGACCTGACTTCTCAATGTAAAACCTCCTGGGAGATTATTACGAGAAAACGAGACCCCAAAACCATGTGTCCACGGGTGTATTTAGGTACCCGGTGTGTATGATGTTAGGCAGCGAGATGGTACGTATTTAATTAAAGGGATGTTCGCTTGTTGACCACACCGGACACTCGAGTGGACTTCAAGTACTTCACATGCAACACGGAACCGCACAGCACACAAGAAGGAGAGACTCAATTCAACCTCAGGACAGCCCGCACCAGACTGACTAACTTTATTCAAGAATACAAATATATTCTATCAAGTGGTCACTAACATTGGACGGTATTGGACGGCATGACCATTTATAGTCAAACCATCCCGGGCATTCTTATCTCAACACTGTGTCCAACCTTCCTACTCTTTTTGTCTCAATTAGAGACCTATTGGTATCATTAATAACAAACAAGTCTTTCCTTTTGTTTGCTATAGACTCGCCTAACCGTACATACCCCTTTAGGCAACTATTACTATTTGGACATTCGGCCGAAATCGTCCATCTACTGCTGATTCCTACTAATGCTATTGACTTTGCGGCCACGAGTTGTCCCTTATAGCTGATTCTACAGATTTCAGTCTTGTAAACTAACAGCGAATATTTTGATTAGCCAGACCAACATGATACATTACTGCAGTGTAGTGACCGACTTAACTTATTTGTCTGAATGTTTCTTTTCCAATTTATTCATATTTTACCTTAAATTATACCTTAAATTATCCTCTGATACATGTTTCTAAATAGCCTTTAAATGTGTGCAGTTTATCAACATTTCAAACGAAGAGATGTCAATCTCTTTACTTTAATGTTATATTACTTTAATTTTAATTTAATTTTTATTTTCAAAATTACTGTGAACATCGAGATGTTTTTACACCAAAACAAAATAAATAAAACCTATAAGGATACTTAACCTTTTCAGGAGACGTTATTTTTATAAATGGATAACATATTATTGATAAAATGTTTATTAACATTATTCTAAAATATCTATTTCTTCTTAGTGATAAGGTAAAATCTATGTCTTTCGAGACAAACATACGGTCTACATCTTAAAAACAAGCCAACACACAATTCCCTTTTTGATATAGCTAATTTGGCAGACTGAAAGCACATGTTGTATTTGGAAGCGGTTCAATATTCTTCAGGGTACGTGACTTTAAACAAGGAGGAACTGTGGTAAAACAGAAACGATCCGCGTCTTCTAAAAAGTAGAAAAAGTGAGAATGGATAGTTCAGCCATGTGTCTGTTCTGATAAGACAAAGCACCTCTGGCCCAGATACCATGACTACCGGATAAGTCTGAGTGGAAAACCTGTCGATACTGAAAGTAGAAACCCCTCTTGGACTCAAATTGACTAACATACAGTCGCTGATTTTTTTAAAAATATAAATTTGATTGATTTTTCTATCCTTTTTTATAAATGAAATAAAAAAGGAGTCATGAAAAATACTTAATAAAACTGAGCCAACTAGACTTGCCAAAATCTTCTATACACTTAAAGAGGCTCCTTTAATTGTGTTTCTTTAGGTCGGGAATAGACTAAATTTAGTCTCTGAAATGAAAACGAAAATTAATTCTATCCACTATTAAGATTGAAAGGAGCCCACTGAAGCTGTTAGTAAACTGCAGTAAATAGACTTGCTACAATAATAAAAAAAATAAGACTTGCATGGGTCTGGCTAGGACTCATTTTCCGTTTCTTATAGGTAGGAGCAGAAGGGGCTTGGTGATTGACTTACTTAGTACCAACAATGCTTAACAAAACATGATCTCCCCAAAGATAAATGTAGACTTGGCCTTGGTCCCATAGAAGGAAAATCAAGCGATAAAACCGAATTGCCTTACGCAAAACAACAGGCATAATGAAATATTCTGTATTTTTATCTGTAACTGTGAGTCTGTATATTTTTTTTCGTAAACATTTTTTTTTTCGTTTTTAGGTATGGTTTATCTGAAACAATGTAATATGTATAATGTACTTATACGTTGACTAACAATACTTTTATTCAAAGGTTTATGCTTGATGTATGAAAGGTCGAAGATACACAGTAATTTAAGGAACATGTTAATATAGATTAACCTTTGTCCTTTTTATTAAACAAATTAACACAGGAAAAGTTTTGGAAAGCTTCCAAAATATGAAATATGAACACGAGGAACTCTGCAAGAGTGAAACCATGGATTAAACCAAATTGGAACCCCGCCAATAAATATGTCTAAATGGAATGTAGCATGTTTTGGTTTTCTGTATCTTCAACGAGTTAGGCCCAAAAAACTTCATGATTATGTCATAAGGTCATAAAGTAGATTTAAAGTGTCAGTAGCAATTTTTATTTTATTTTTTATTTTCAAATTTTCACTGATAATTGTACGTTATTGATAAATGTATTATATTGATAGTGTCAAAAAACTAATTACACAAACCAATCATCCATGCGTGGGTCTTTAAAGATATTTTGTTTCAGATCTGTTAGACTGACTAATGATTCCCCTGTCTAGGTTATACGTTGTATCTGGTTTAGTTTATATTTGGAAACTCAATGTAAAACTCGAACTAAAATATGTTTACATTTCAGCTTAATAAAATACATTTAATTGTTACAATACAACATAAAATATATGCAGAACAAGTGTACAAGAGAAGTCAATGATTATAACCTTTACAATCAGAGGAAAGTTATTGCAACACCATTTAAATGTTTTCTTCCCATGTTCTGCAAACCATCTGAACACATTGGGGGTTTGCAATTTTATTTATAGCTCTTCTGGCAAATACGTTATCAAAACGGATTCGAACCATTAGCCACACATGTAGCTTAACGTCCTGTACAGTAATAGAGGGGCAACAATTGATTGTGTTAATAATAAATGATAAATAATGTATTTATTTTGTCACAAGTCCAAATCAGTAAATGCCAACATTCACCTTAACCTTACATTTGTGTTTCAACAAAACATGTTCGGCTATGAAATTTGCCTTTTTTTGCAATGGCTGCGTCGATGACTATTGGGAAAAAGATAATATGGGTCATTTAGAAAGTTTAATTGTTAAAAACTTCAGACATGAACCTAAATAAATACTGAAATGATGATTAGATCCTAATCAAATGAATTTCATTCATTTCCCATACAAAAAAAATCCTTAAAAGAGCAGGTTTTGCAATTCAGTTTCCAGGTGCATATTTCAGCATCAGTGGAGAATGCGGCTGGTAGACACATCAAGTATTAAGTTGCGTTTTTTTCCAAAGAAAGAAGGACAATTTCTTTGCCCCACAAATCAGGATTTGTTGGAGAGGGACTTTTCTACAGAAACCATTTGCCTTTCCATATATTAGCCAAAGATATTGATGAGACCTTAATCAAATATCGTGGGGTATCTTTGCTGTCAAAAGTACGAAAGGAGAATATGTGATTGATAATATCCTTATTCATTTTATATACTGCTCAAAAGTATCTAGGGAACATTGGTACATTGTCCATCTCATAGGTAAATATTAGCGCATGGTTAAAGGTGTGTATTTCATTACATTAACACTTTCTTATTAACATATTGGAATCAAATACGGAGAGTGATGCAGTTTTGATTTCAGAAATAAACAAAAGGTCAAAAGTTAAAGTAACATGACGTCAGAGGGTTCAGGTTCAAAACGATAAGTTTTGTCTTTGCTGATATGTTTGCTTTGATTGTGATATCCTTAGAAATTAATAGATTGGTAAAGAAACATTCCCCATCAAATAAACCCATAGCCGTTTTCGGCCGTAGTAATAGATTTTTGGCTATTTTAAAAAAAATGAAATTTTGGCGCAATTTCGCGATTTTGACAGTACTCGTCTTTGAAAATCTTCTTCTCATTAACGGCAAGACATACAGCAGTGTGTGATAGCTCAAATGAAAGCTAAAAGAACTGCCAAAAAAGTATCGAGCCGTTTTTTTGAATTTTGATCTAGAGCGTGAGTTATCTGCCCTTGAAAATGGAAATTTTTTTAAAGCATCATTTTTCATGTTACATTCAAAGGGACATTACTCTGTAAGGGAAATTCCAATTTCAAATCAAAAGTTTATAAATTCAAAAGTTTTTACAGTTTAGGAATCAGTAGTAACGTGACAGGTGTGCACACGGATATGAAAAACAAAACTTCGGACAAATAATTTCATTAAGAGCTGCATGCACACATTTAACGTCGGTCAAATGCAAATGGTGTATACGGTACTACGGTTCCTTATATTCTTTTGAGTAGTAAGATACATACGTTGCGGCTGTCAGTCATGATTTGTGTGTTAGCATATACTACCCAGAGCACAAGTTCTCAAACATCGGTTTAAGTACGGTACAGTCATGAAAAATGTGTGTATATCGTTCTTGAAAGTTGAAATTATTTAAAAACAAGAAGAAATGTTTACTAGATGATTGGGAAACTATTTACATACACGAATAATGAGAAGGAACACAGACACCATATAGACTTTATTAATTGGATCCTTGTAAAAATGAAAAATCTGTCTATATCACAGACAACAATAAGCTCAAAAACATTTTCTTTTGTACAGGTCTGTTTGTTTACTGTCGACAATTGTGATACTACATGGCTCACTCCGGGTCTATCATAATAAAGATAATATTTGTTATTTGGGAAACTGCCAAATATTGACGAAAGGCATTGTTGCTTTGTACATTCTGTCTTTGTCTCTTCTCAGGCTGTGTTTAGTTTTAAGATAATCTTTTGTCTTTAATATAGAGACAGAACATTTCTCCAGATACTTGCAGTGGGATGGGATGGGGGTGAGATGTATTTATTGACTTGAATCTATAACTGATTTTCAAAAGGGCACTCCCCCTGGAAAAAAGATAAAAATAGGTTTTAAGGGCGTGGCCCCTGTGGCCCTTAGTAGGGGTCACAGGGCCACTGAAGCTACAAATTAATTTCTCACTAGTCAAGGAATCTGCCACAGGGCCACCAAAGCTACAATTAATAATCCTCACTAGTCAAGGAGTCTGTACACAAAGTGTCAGCTTTCTAGGCCTTATGCTTCTGGAGAAGAAGTCGAAAATGTACAAAGTTAACGGACGGATGGACGGCCGAACACCATGCCATGCCATAAGCCTATCAGGCCTTACAGGCCAGATGAGCTATAAAGGTTAAATGGTCAAATGTTTTGTGCAAGCAAAATATAATTTTGCCTTTTGTCAATGCATTAGTACTTGATGTCAATCCTTGATCGTAGTCTTAATAGATCATCTGTTATTTTGAACAATACATGCCCAGTTGGTGTTTGTTGGTCATTCAAACTCCACTTACAGTTTATGATATTTTACGAATGCTTCTTACAGCATGTCAAGTAGTAACAGTTGGTTCTATACTGTGTAGCTAGCAAGTACTGTATTTTCTCTAAAAAGCGCCCAGTTGGTTACTTTTCCAGCCCTTGTTAAATGTATGTTTACTATTTATTAAAAATAGAGCCATGGGCTCTGTAGCTCATCAGACTTTTAATGGAAATAGGTTTTTAAGGTTTTGACCCCTGTGACCCCAATTTGGGTCAAGGGGTAACCAAATGTAAAATTTATACTCTTTATTGGCCAAAGAGTCTACACACAACTTTTCAGCTCCCTAGACCTTTTGGAACTGGAGAAAAGGATAAAAATAGGTTTTTAAGGTTTTGATCCCTGTGACCCCATATGGGGTCATGTGGTCACGAAATTATCAATTTAGAATCCCTATTGGCCAAGGAGTCTACTCACAACTCTTCTGCTCTCTAGACCTTTTGGAACTGGAGAAGAAGATGAAAATAGGTTCTTAAAGTTTTGACCCCTGTGACCCTATTTGGTGTCATGGGGTCACGAAATCTACAATTTAGAATCCCTATTGGCCAAGGAGTCTACTCACAACTTTTCAGCTCTCTAGACCTTTTGGAACTGGAGAAGAAGATGAAAATAGGTTTTAAAACTTGTGACCCCTGTGACCTCATAATATTATGGGGTCATAGGGTCACAAAATTTACAATTTAGAATCCCTATTGGCCAAGGAGTCTACTCACAACTTTTCAGCTCTCTAGACCTTTTGGAAATGGAAAAGATGAAAATAGGTTTTTATGGTTTTGACCCCTGTGACCCCATTTGGGGTCATGGGGCAACGAAATTATCAAATTAGAATTCCCTATTGGCCAAGGAGTCTGCACATCAAATTTCAGCTCTCAAGAATCATTGGTTCTGGAGAAGAAGTCGAAAATGTGAAAAGTTTAGGATGGACGGACGGACGGACGCCTTGCCATGCCATAAGCCCATCAGGTCTTTAATACTGGATGAGCTAAAAAGTAGAATCGATATAATGGTTTAGACCTGGTGCTTAGAAGAGCCTCATGCTTATAGGAGGTCCATCCCTTGACGCTCAGTGCTTATTATTATAGACTAAGTACTTATTCAAGGAAATATGGTATACATTATTCTTTCAAGATATGGAGGTGGAAATTTGAAAAGTGTTTCATAAAAAGAAATGAGTTAATATGTACCTGAATAATGCCAAGGAGAAATAATTCTAAGCACCTTTGCTTCAAGGGGAATCAATGGTATAAAAAAAGAGAGCGAAATTATAACAAAAGATAATATTAGATGTGCTCATGTTTTATTTAACAATGTATAAAATATGCATGTTAGCTAATATATTAATGAAATTATAAAACATCATCAAATGCCATTTATCAACTCAAAACTGTATTACATATTAAATTCAAATTGGACAATGTTATATGGGACTTCAGTTGGTTACTATTGGCTAACAAAAACAACATACATTTGTACCAAAACGTTTATAAAAACATTTCAGAATTATTTGCAATATCAATGATATGTATTTCAATTTGAATAGCCACAATAAATAACTACTAGGCAAGATGGAATGGCACTTTTGAGAAGTACTTTATATTTTGCATTCTTTAAAAACTTTGCATATTTCTAAAAACAGGGATAATGATTTTGAAAGAAAACTACACTCAGATAAAATAAAGTCCTCATTTACTTTATTGATATTGCATAATCATTTTGACTAGAAAACTATTCAGAATCTACAAATCAACATGAGATCATTCATAAATAATACAATATGTTCCTCTAATATACACACTACATTCGCAACTCAGGATAAGAAATTTGAAACACAAAATTAAAAGTCATCCATCCCCTGTGCATGTACTTACTTCATGTTATTTATTCCTTCCATAGAAGAAGACACATTTTATGTGTATAAGAATCTATACTGTGACTGCAATGTTGCATTAAATACATAAATACACCAATATAATCTTAAGAAGACACATTGTTTATCTTGACATTTTGCCAAAGAATTCGAGCATTGTCACATTGTTGCTAGTGGACTCCCAAAGAAAAGTTAAAGTTCTACCAACTAGTACTTATATACAGTTAAAACAGGTTTTCATAAGGCATTATTTGTTCCAATTTGAAGTCACATACAATATCATACTCCATTCAAAGCATTCATGGTGCAAAAGCTTTATATGTACATCTCATATAAAAACAGAAATGGAAGATGCTCTTCATTCGCTGTAGTATCTCTTTTTCAGAGTCCTGTATTTGCGCAGCATGTAAAGAGCTTCAAGCTCCTTCACCACATATTCTCCACGTGCCAACAGAACTTCTATTTGACTTTCGTCAGTTACATATTTATTCTTCATGAAAGCATTCTTCAATTTTCCTCGAAAATAGTCATAACCCTTTGGGTATTCTCGGCCTAGGTACAGGAGCTGAAAAATACAAAATCTCTGTAAAGAACAATCAATATTAATATCAAATATCAATATTAGAGCTGCAACAAACAAGTTCAATGCAGCCACAACCAGCTCTTGATTTACAATTCAATCTTAAATGATGGCTAAAATTGGTTTTGGCAACCAACTATAGAAATTCTATTTGAAATAACTTATTATAAAGTGAAACAACAAAGTCTAAAGTTGACAATATATATTTTTTTTTTTATTCAGAAACTTCAGAAAAATAGACCATCAACATCACCTATCAAGAAATCTTTCAGTTACAATAATTTTTTTTGTTAGCATTTGTGTTTTTTCATGATGCATATAATATTCAATATGGTAGTCTATAATTTAACAAGACAATTTGTTAACTTCTTATTTAGTATCATTTGTATTTGATAATCAATTCATTCAAAGTTTGATGACCTAAGACCAACTTTTTATCAATATTCACCTTATATTTTGTTATTAAATTGCATCAATCAAACAAATTTGTTGTTGAATGCAACATTGATAATCTTACATTTTTATACAGCTGTATGACTTTTGGTCGTAGTGGTGAACCCGCCATCATGAAAAGATACCCTTCAGTCTTGTGAGGTACCAAAATACATGATGTATCTGCAATAAAAAACAAATAATCAATTAATCAAATATTGCGGTTAAAAACTTCATAATTTTTTTAGAAAATCAAGAAAACTTTCCTATGCATTTGATTATCCAGTTAGAGGTTGAATCCCCTCCCCATGAGGCTCACTGTCAGGAAAGAGTATTTGTCAAAGGCAACACACACATATATATATATATACATATACTTATACCGTATTTCCTCGAATAGACGCCCCCGGCGTGTATTTTTTCAGACCCCCTTTACCCCCGGCGTGTATTCGAGACCCGGCGTCTATTTATTTTTTAGTAGGAAACAAATATTATAGATGGTGTAAAGGGGGAATACTATATTTCAATTCAACTACGGGAGCATTAATTAATCAACATATCACGCGGCGTTTATTTGAGACCCAGCGTGTATTTACTTAAAACAGCCATACCCCGGGCCTCTATTCGAGACCCGGCGTCTATTCGAGGAAATATGGTATACTAGACGATCATACTGTTCTCTGTCTAGCTCCCCCACCATGATACGCTCCTCTGGGAACAGAGGGATACTGGAGATAGTCACAGCAAAGATTACATTTATTGTTATACATATTAATATTGATACCTATCTTTATAACATAAAGAGTAATAGGTATGAATACTTAATTGTATACTTAGAGCCTGGAACGTGACTGTTGTATTTGGGCCAACTGAAGATGATTGTGTCTCGTTAAAATTTAGAGTTGAACAATTCTGTAATATGCCGCTGATTTCCCAACGCGGTATGTTCAGCTCTAGCTAATGAGTAATGAACATAGCCCTGCTGATGTAGTGGAAACCATAGAGAGAACGTAATCAAACTGTTTTACTCAGCTTATTATTCTACTTCTAAAATAAATTTAACACTTGAATTACTTTTCATAAATCGTAATTAAAACCATCGATTGATAATTATACCAGGTTATTTAAGTCAAAAGATAGCAATTTTAAGAAATGAGTCATAAACATTCCCTGTTTGGCTTAGGTAACATGTTGACAATATGCACTGTTCAAGTCTTGTTTATGCGACAAAGGTCACGTAAACGACACAATCGTGCGTTTAAATAATACTTCCATCTTAAAAACATCAAATAACCATACGGATTATTTGTCAATCCTGTAATGTTATTCTTAATAACTGTACAAATGTTAACGCCAGATTGTTGAAACACAGGATCAAAACTACCTTTCTCGGTTACACAAACTTGCCAAACGCTGGCAAATGCTGTCTGCAAAACTGGTTGTTAAAAAAGTCGGTAGAGGCAAACAAAACGAATTCAAGTATCCTTTAAATAGCTATTTTAGTCTTTATTACATTGAATGTTTCAGAAACATATACATTTTGAAAATAATTATGCGTTTGGATCCACAAGTAAAACATTTAAACAATATTGAGGCCATTCATATTTGAACAAGATTTTGTTTATTTCGCTTTACAATCATAGTTTTGTACATGCAACGGAAATGAATTCGAATATATTTTACGACATTGATTTGGATCTTATTAAACTATAATTTCTATTGTCAATATCAATATTGCGTATTTGTTGTACAATAAAATTTCATATTTTGGCAAATTTTACCTGTCGATAATACAATATGAGAAATAGCGGTCAAGTTGACCTTTTACGACTTATGTTCGCAGAAATGTGTCAGTTTCCGCTAGACTGGTTGCTATCCGACAACAAACTAGAAACTGGAACTTACTTCAGATTGTTGAGAAGGAAATTATGGTACGTTGGAAAGATGACGGCTAAATTTAATCTAGTCTATTTTCTTTTTAAACAAGGCGGTTTTCATGTTATTGTGTTTATATTGATATCTCATAATCTTTTATATTCATGTTCATATAAAGAATCACCTTGGTCATCAAATGACGAATTGCAACCAAAACTATCTTAGTTACAAATTTGCATGTTTCATTTATTTATTAACCATGAAAATAATTTAAATAACTGATGATTAAATCAGCATGAAAATATCATGCTAAGTCAACGTGAACAAATATTCTTTCAAAACCAATATTTGTTTTAGAGCCTTTACAGAAGTCTTTACAAATTAAAATGTTATTCAGAATATACAAATTAATTTTGGGGCTATTTAGCATTTTTATTGATATGTGTGATATTGAAAATAGGAATCTGAATCATCATATTCCACGCTAGAAGGATCAGATGAGGTAAAACCATGCAAGACGAATTAGAACTTTCTTGGCATGAATATGGATACATCCAGACTGAATTGATGCATAGACATTATAATATCTAGCTCAGCAAGTAAAATGTGTTTGATGTCAATATTTGAAATGACATTTGCTTCAATATTGATGCTAAAGATCCTTAGCTTGTTGAACTAGATTATCTTTGACATTTATTTCCACTCGGGTAGAAGCATGGGAATGATGAATGACAAAAGTTTTAGAAAAAAATTTGAATTTTAGGGTTATCATGAATATTGATTTACGTTTGAAAAATGTAACCAGATTAGGTGATTAGTCTTCAATGTCATTCTATGTCATGTGCATCGTGAATCACACTCATGTTCACTTAGTCAGTGCAAAATAGTTACATGTAGATTTGGTGTACGATTTTATATTGTCAAATGCACTAATGATATTTGATGTTTGATTTTATATTGTCAAATGCACTAATGATGTTCGTTTGATTGCATGCAATTCAGGACTTTTAGTTTTTGAGACTATAAAATCAGAAACTATCAACACAACATGGCAGACGAGGTCAGTAATTGTGTGAATCTAATGTGTGGCATTGGGAATTAAATTCAGAGTGGTGATAAAATGTTTTAATATATCTCAAACACCTTTACTTTTTACCAAAATGTCCATTATTGCTTTTGATGAGTGTCATACATGATTATAGATTTTAATGAGTCATTTTTGTTCTGATTATGAGATAGATGCTACATTTGTATATGAATGAAGGTTAGCTCTTTAGTTCAAATTCATATGTATTAATTTGTTTTGCTTATGCCTTTATTAACCAATATCTGGAGTCCTTTGTGGTCAATTATTTTTTCCATTTTGATGTAATAAGATTATTATTAATCATGATAGAATTGTACATACGGAGTAAGTGGGTCAGACATTTATTTTTGATGAAAAAAAAGGCAAGTATCCAAGAATGAAATTCTATAATGAAACCACTCCAACACAATCATTTATGAACGATAATGTTTACCATTGGCCTTACAAGTTTGTACTATTTCACACATTTTCAAATCACTGCATGTTGTTTTTGTCTCACCTGAGTGTGTTGTATTTGAAATGTTGTCTTTTGCTTGAGTGTTGTTCTCTTATAAAAAGGTTAAAATCATTAGACAAAAAATAAATTGCTTTCTCCACAATGTTTAAATGAAAATTATATTTATCATTTGAATTTTTAAGAAAACAATGAAACTGATAAACTTATGTCACTATTTCTGTATTGCTTGAATATATTTGATTACAGTCCTCCTGTTTGACATTTAATAATATTTCCTTGAAAAAAGTACAATTCAAAATATGAAATCAAATTCTTAATTGTCAGATGTTATTCTTAGAATTATCATATACGGTACCGTATATTTATGTAAGAGTTATGCGATAATTGTGATAATAATGACATTTTATTTTGACAAAGGTAAGTTTGTTGTATGTACACATTATCAGCTGTCACCAAGCTTTGTCATCTAGGCTTTCAAACTATGCCCATGAACCACATTTAAACTTTTGTTTTATGTTATTATTATTATTGAGTAAGTTCGTGCATTAGCTAAGTTTTGTTCTGGCCCTTATCTTCTTTTCCCTCTCTCTTAAAATGGAGAAACCGGTTACCTCCCTTCAAACCTTGAAGATTTGGTTCCATACCGGTATATAACTACAAATTTGGATGCTTTAATATTTGTAACCAGAGTCGAAATATATTAAATCATCAAAACTAACCTTCACAGTTTGTGACAATTAACCAATTATAATATATTTCATGTAAATAGATAGGTGTGACTCAAGGGCATAGTTTGAAAGTCTGGTGAACATACCAGGGCACACTTGGTAACTTGACAACTGCTTTGGCATTTCAACTGGGGAAAACATCTACCCTATTTCCTCTGATAAGGACCCTTATCACGTACTGGTTGAGTGTATTTAAAACCTGGGTGTAATCGCTTTATCTGAAATAGATAAACATATTGTTTGTGTTATCAAAAAATTCACTTTGATATTTGTTGTGACCCAAGCACTTTTTTCCTAAAACCACCATGGCCTTTTTTAGCACTTATCAGAGGAAGTATGGTATATTTTATATATGGTTTTTAACTGTGAGTGACAAGTTATGATGCGATATGAAAATAATTGGTTTCCCCTCGTTACATCAGCCTCCAAAGAAGGATGGAAAGAAGAAGCTTTCAAAAGCTGAGAAGGAGAAGTTAAAGAGAGAGGAAGCAGAGAGAAAAGCACAAGAGGAAGGTATAAATCATTTAAAAAAAATTCAATTAAGAGAGGTTTACCTGTGAAATACTGTCAGAGCCGAAGTGGGAATTTGAAGTGTTGTGATAAAGTGATCTCTTGCCCAGTTTTTTATCAATCTTTCTGAAACCTTACTGACGTTGTGGATACATATATCAGTGACATTATATTGCGTTTTCTTATCTAATGAACCAATGAGATGTGAGCATTGTTCCAAGGTGATCAGCTGAGGGAGTCATTTTGGAATTTTTGTACCAAATTATCATACATTTAATACTTCTAAGGGACATCGACATCAAGCTAAAAAGGTGGGCATATTTCACCTGAGGAACACCCCTCTTGGAACAACACTGTTAACTCTTGTGTTATTTGCTTGGAAAAAGTGTACTTTAAAAACTATGACACTTTTTTCTAGAGGAACAAAGGCTACAGGCTATTGCAGAAGCTAAGAAGAAAAAGCAACAGGAAAAACTAGAGGCAGCTGAAAGAAAGAAGTTGGAAAATGAGGCAAGTTATATATTGTGTTGAAATATATAAGTGATGATAATTGTACTTGTTAATAATATTATATGATTATAGACTGATGATGAGGTCAATACCTTTATAAACATAAGACTTAAGTTTTTCCCCCTCCCATTTCACCAGAACAAAAGTTGAGGTCTGTAATTTGTCTGAATGGTCAGGCAGATGGACAAATGATGTCATGATAACAATGGTTTGACGTCATTTTCTCCATTTTTGTTACTCAAGTCAATACAGGTTTTGATCTGACTAAGATTGAAGTCAATATGAATTCTGTCAACTGTCACATGACTGGCTCTCAACCATTCAGTTAGCTAGATGCATAATAATTGGAACTTCTGCCATTCGTGGAGATGACATTATATATATACAATTCTTTCTCAGTCAATATTTTTTTCATTTGGTCTATAAAATCAAGTATTGACCTCAACACTAGTCCATAATTGTTTTATCATGTCGCTGTTTTTAAATGAAAAGGGAACAAAAAAGTTTAATATAGTCAAATATTAACAAGGATGGGCCAATGACGTGATAACAATAGCATGATGTCACGAAACAACGGTTTGACGACATTAAACAATTATTGACTTCAAGTGAGGTTGATCCAATGATTTGTCGACCTTGGGCATGTGATATTCACCGAGGCAACGCCGAGGTGAATATCACGTGTCCAAGGTCGACAAATCATTGGATCAACCGAATCTGGAAGTCTATGATTGTTTTATTATATGAAAAATGTTCTTGAATCACGTTTCTTCTGTGCAAATAAGGGACATCACTCTCATATGCCTAAAACAATAAGGGACATAACTCTAATTCAGCACAGTCACGAAGCGATGCCTATTGCTTAATTAACAGCGTAACATGTGATGTACGGAGTTCGAGACGTAATTCTCAAATCTATTTTTAGCCACAGGAGGTGCTTGAATTGTTATATCAACCTCTCGCGCTTCACACAGGTTGACATTGCTTGACGTCAATGCGGTCATGTGACCAAGTGGGCCAATCGGAAAGACGGATATGATCCATTCATATAATAAAGGGTCTTATTAAAGTAACTCAAATCAATATCACTTTTGGTTGGACTCAGGGTCAAGTCAATATCACTTTCTGTCAGCTGTCATGTGACCAATCGGATTGTCGGAAAAATATGCTCCTATAATACTGTTGATGATGTACAGGAGAAGAAGGTTCGCAAGGCCCAGATGGCTGAACTGGAGGAACTACTGCAGGGAAACAGAAACAATCTGCAGCACATGCATAGTGAACGTCGCAAGAAGGCCAAGGTCAATATTTTAAATATCCAGTTAAACTTTCATAAGCTTTCTTTCATCAAGTGTCTTACTTGTTATGATATGAATTGTGAAATTACGTGACGAGATAAGAATTTTTTTGTCAGCTTTAAATAATATACATATAGAAAACTAGAAATAATCATCAGCACATGCATACATCGCAGAAGTGCTAAGGTAAGAATTATTTTTAGAACAGGTTTAAGTTTCTTTAGCTTTCCTTTGAAAAGCTTTGATAATAATTATACTTTTGTTACCTTGATGATATCATATGTTTTATAAAAAAAATTAAATAAAAGAGATAAGAATTTTTTTTCTTATGCTTATAATTTACAATGGAGATGTATAAAAAATGATTATATCGCTAATATAAGATCTTAACTTACAAAAGTTTTGGTTACCACCATGTATTTTGATGAATTTTCAAAGTTGTTTTGGTCATTGTTGTTCAATAAATGTGTACCTACAATGGTACATGACATACTTCTCAAATACTGGATAGTCTGTATTCTACCCACAGTGGGCATATTTTAGAAGAATGTGTAAAAGTTGTTTTGGTCTTTCATTTGTTCTTCAATAAATGTGTACCTACAATGGTACATGACATACAAATACTGATAGTCTGTATTCTACCCACAGTGGGCATATTTTAGAAGAATGTGTAAAAGTTGTTTTGGTCTTTCATTTGTTCTTCAATAAATGTGTACCTACAATGGTACATGACATACAAATACTGATAGTCTGTATTCTACCCACAGTGGGCATATTTTAGAAGAATGTGTAAAAGTTGTTTTGGTCTTTCATTTGTTCTTCAATAAATGTGTACCTACAATGGTACATGACATACAAATACTGATAGTCTGTATTCTACCCACAGTGGGCATATTTTAGAAGAATGTGTAAAAGTTGTTTTGGTCTTTCATTTGTTCTTCAATAAATGTGTACCTACAATGGTACATGACATACAAATACTGGATAGTCTGAATTCTACCCACAGTGGGCGAGGTACATGAGATGTGACGGGTCCCCCGACCCCTCGATACCCGGCGAGATCAACACGTACATCAACCTCCGTATCGAGGAGAAGTCTCGTGTCACTCCTAAACAAGTCCTCAAAGATACAGAGCTGGATCTTGCTGTACGTATTTGTCATAGAGTTGCCATGATATATTGCAGTATGTGACAATTACTGGTAATCTGATGATATACCGTATATGACCGGGTATAAGCCGAGAATTTGACACCAGAAATTAGGGGGTCAGAGAGGGGGGTCGGTCTATACCTGAGTTATTTGATGCAGATGGAAAAAATCAAGACACCAAGCACGAGTACCGTCAGCCCAGCGAGTTAGCGAGTCGATGTTTACACAGGAAGCAACATGCACAATCATCGAGGTCATTTCAATATTGAACTTGTAAAATAAAAATACTTTTGTTGTGTTGTTGTTTTTAATGTGCCATTTTCGTATCAAATGATATTGTCCTTTAGTATCATGATACGTAATTGTATCATTACAAATCTAGTATCTGATATAATCATCTTGTGAGCATTTTGAATTTTTCTCAACATTAAATCACTTGTTGTCTTGATTTGATATGACATTCAAATATTTCAAGATGTCATAAATGAGATAGTGATACTACACAGGTTATCCTTGTTCCACTTTGCCAGTATGCTAAATGTCTAACTATTGATAGGTAACAATCCTTGCAAAGACATTTCTATGACATAACTTATTCCCAACGTTTTTGGCTATGTAATATTTAGGTAAAACATGAAAATATGAATGTGATGAAACTGTTTGAATATCTATACAGCTGATCTCTGAGCTGGAGTACATGATGAACGACACACCCGCCGAGGAGATGACGGAGAGGGAAGTAGCTCAACATAAGACGGTACGTTAGAGTGACTCGTTGTATTGCACAAAGGATGACTCTTTTCCAATCAAAAGAAAGTCCAGATCCTAAAGCAAAAAAAAATGAGCCTTCTTAAAGGGGCGGTAGCACGATTTTAGGGGAAATACGAGGTGATGTCAGGAAAATGAAAATTAATGGTTCCAATTGAAAGATAATGCATTTAAAATTAATGGAGCAGTAATAATTTTTATATATTGTGTAACGTTTAGCAATGCGATTCCTTCTTTTTACACAAAATGAATTAAAGGTGTTCACACAAAATGGCCGCCTATGGATTTTAGGTGAATCTTCATACTTTGTCCTCTTACTATGGATAATTGGTTTGTGTTATGAGATTTTTGACACAATCAAAATAATACATTAAGCATAAACGTACAATTATCAGTGAAAATTTTAAAATATAAAATTATCAAAAAACGTGCTACTGCCCCTTTAAGTCTAGAAAATGTTGGCAAGTCTAGATGCCTCAGCCTGAAATTATGTATTGTTCAGGGCTCCTTTTTAATTTTTTTCGAATAAAAAATCAAAATAAATAAAATTTGAAAGAAGTCTTTTTTTCAGTGGCTAAATGTTAGTCTTATGAAAAGTAAAATGCATGAAAATCAAAGACCTCACTGAGATTAGATCTGAATTAGGTTGAGGTATAAGTTTCCATGTTTTGTTATATTGAATTATGAATTTGAATAATGATATGAATTATGTAAATTGTCATTATTTAAATGCTACCGTCATGAAACTCAATTAAAAAAAGAAGCTCTCATATAATGTCTTTTTGGTTATAGTAAAGTCTTGAATGGGCATTTCTGAATTAACGCATTAACATTGTTTCATGTAGTCACCTAACAATTGAAGTTTAAAGAAGATAATGCTAAAACAATATTATCACCTTGCCTTTTGCTTTAATTTCTAACAAACCATTCATAACTGTCTATTGGAGAACCTTAACTCCAAAACTACAAGATAATCCTAAAATATTTACAACCTGTAACAGTAAATGAAATAAGTTTGATGAGTAACCAGACCAAAAGGGCACTTTGGCAAAAATCTTCAAAGCCTGGAGCAAAATGTCCTTTTCTATACACTTTTGAAGGAAAAGTCAACAATTCAGTGAAGGCTTTTTGACAAGATCTAATTGAGGTTTAATCCAATCAAGATTGAGGCATTCTTTTCCTGTTGTGTGATAGGAAAATAGTGATATTCTACCCTAATTTAACAAGATAATCACTCATAAAATGTATAAACATCACTTTATTTCATACACAGAAATCAGTTAAGGAATAATGGAAATGTTTTCTCTTTTTCAAAGCCTGGAGCAAAATTTCCAGGTTACAAGCTGTGCGGGCATTTCAATAAAATTTTGAAGGAAAAGTCAACAATTCAGTGAAGCTTTATTCAAATGTTTTCTCTACTCTAGACACTCGAGGATATCCAGAACGTGATAAAGAGCAAGCTGGACATCGCGAGCTTCTACGTACTGTGTGAGGCCAGCAACCTGCAGGATCCCACCTCGTACAACCTGCAGTTTGTGCACAAGAACCAGGACATCAAACTCTGTGTCTGGGGCAACATCAGCAAGAACCCGAGGTAGATCCAGTAGGACTTAGTCCTGCTATTTCAGTTTATCTAGGAGATAAATCCATCCTGTTTCATATTTTGGGCTTGTATGTTGTGCATTCTTTACCCCTAAATTTGATTTCAAACCGAGCTTGCATCCCCTAGGTTAGCTCTTTGATAACTGATTGATGAGGTAATTTCAAGCCATTCCAAACCCAAGGTAGTTAATAGATCCATTCTGTTTTTTTAGTTTTGCATGTTGTGCATTCTTTACCCCTAAATTTAATTTTAAACCGAGCTTGCATACCCTAGATAAGCTCTTTGATAACTGATTGATGAAGTAACTTCAAACCATTCTATACTCAAGGTAGTTTTATTGATTACCGGTAAGTATGACTTTAGTTTAGTCATTCAAGAGGGGTGATATTTCAAGAAAAACTACTTTGTAACATTGTTGGAAATCTGGTCCTGTACATTAAGTGATATCAGCTGAATATCGTTTCTATCTCATCTAGGGGTCTGAGAAAGAGATATTTCCATGAGTTGCATTGTGAATTAGTCATAATTTATTCATTACATCCTGCAGTTTTAGTGAAAACAGTTCAGAGCGGCAATGAACAGGAATAACACCTCTGTATCATTCTTGAAATGGATTCTTGTTACATTGTATCAAAATATTTTGGTTCATCCATTGCTGATTGATAACTTCATCCAATTCCATGCGGTGACATCATTAGGGACTCACACTTCATGAAAGGTGATCAGGTATTTGCAACGATTTATTAAATTGCAGAGTCAAGAACTACGAGTTCCCAGAGGTGGGTGTGACCTTTGACATCCCGCGTATCCTGGCTCTCTCAGACTGCGCAGTTCGAGTTCTCATCACAAAGTACGACCACTACTCCATGTACAGCAAAACATTCCTCCCTCGCATCAAGAAGAAAGAAGGTATGTGAGAAGTCTTCTTCCTCTTGCTTGTATTAACGTTCTGCAATAAACAGACAACTGATGAAAGAAAAGTTTTATTAAACAATGTTTATCTTCAATGTACAAATCTTGTACTTTTTTTGGACAAAGTGCAAGCAAACATGAACCCAAGTCAGGCAACATAGCTAGCATTGACCATACCAATATCTTACCAACTCGCCTATCTAGCCTCGCCTAATTTAACCCTTTCACCTTTACAGTCTAGAAATCGGGCTCAAAAACATTTGTTACTTCTATTTTAGGTGTGAAATGGTTTAGGCAAGATTAAATGTTAAAAAATGTTAAATGTTAAAATCATATGGAAGTAATGCTTAAACACTCACATTCTTTTGATGACACATTAATTTCTAATTTACAGTAACCACCTCGCCTATCTTACCTCACCTATTTCAAGGCAAGATTAAATTTTTGAATGTTTCTCTTTTCATAGTAGAAGTGATTCCTGAGCCGGAGGAAGTAAAGGAAGAGAAACCGGAGGAGGAAGAAGGAGAGAAGAAGGAAGGAGAGGAAGGAGAAGGGGAGGGAGAGGAGGGCGTAGACAAGGAAGACACAGAGGTGAGATCAGTCAGGATCAGTTGTCTGTCAGGTAGTATCTTCAATTGTTGAACAGAAACTTGACAAGCGTCCAGGTTAGAAATACTTGTATGGCACTGGCACTACTGTAAATGTTTTACTTTCGGTTTTCACTGCGGGTAAGCATTAAGGTTGAGAATAAAGTGTTTGAAATATTTATCAAACAATGAAAAGGCATTTGCTGCCAGGGAAAACATATTTTTCGTACAGCAGGAATGAAAAAGGGATGTTTTATCAATTGAGCTTAAGAAAAACAATATTAATACCAAGGAAGAAGGCATAATTTTGATTCAAGCTGCCACATTTACAGAGTTTATCCTAAAGTTTGAGTTAAAATTGGGATTTAATGTGATGTAATGAATCCCTGTTCTCAGTGTATGAAATAAGGCCCCACCAACAGTGCCTTGTTACTTTTGGTCTGGGCTGATTTTTTTTTTACGGTAACCATTATAATTTATGAAATACCTCCTTTGGTCTGGCTACTATTAAGCTTATTTCATGCCTTCATGTCTTCTCCGTGCCAGGACCTGATGGCACAGCTGCACAAGATGGACGCCGGAGAGGAGGAGGAGAAGGAGGAGGAGGAGGAGAAGAAAGAGGAACCCGAGGAAGAGGAGGAGGACTTTGAGGACCCAACAACTCCCGGTGAGATGTCGTGATGTACTTCATTACATCAGTGAAAGATCATGTAGAAAGCAAGAATTACGGAAACAGTAACTGTTAGAAGCCGAGCGACCGATCCCGCATTTCAAGTAGTAGGGTGATTAGCGCATGCAAATATGTTAAGTCAAGTTTGTGATCAAGATTCTCTGAAAATAATCATTGTTATGTATTTCATGGAAAAATGGCATCTTTGAGGATCCCTTTGAGGATCAGAATTAGTTTAAGTTTAATAGTTACATGTTTGGATATTTTATAAGGAACAAAGATGCATTTTGATGTTTACTTCATCCTCCATGCAAATTATCATTGCAAAATTTCATTAATAAATTATTACAGAGCCGCCCGAGTGGGAGGATTTTGAAGAGGATGATGACGTCGTTGATCTCCGAGCTTACTCCGTGCTGGGCGGGATCTTCCGTCTTGATCTGATGTCACTTCCTCCTCAACCTAAAGCTGTCAAAGAGTGGACCATAACCAGACGTGAGTACACGCTTGAAGTTGCTGCCCAAAAATGTTTGAGTTGTAAAATTGCTAACAGTAGAAGTTTATACCTAAGCTTTGTTTTTGTTTGTATGATATCAAAATATGGAGTAACTTACATCATTGTGATTCATTTTCCAACTGCAGTTCATACAAATGGCATCTTCAAAGACAACCATGTTGTCAAATTTGCATTCTTCTTTGATACAATTCTCTGAAACCATTTCTTGAACCCCCTCCAATTTTTACCTCCTCACAAGATGTCAGAGTTGTGGGTGCAGCAGTTATGGTTGTCCTGTTTCATGACTGTTTATTATACAGGAGCCTTTAATACAGTCTAAGTTCTCATTTGGAAAGTCTAGATTGACTGAATACACAAATAATATTAAATGAAAAGCGTAAAGAAATATAAAACTATGAATAAAGGTTTTAAATATTTCGTAGACAATATTTTAGTCAAATGTTCTGGAGGAGGTGTCTAGTTAAAACTAGCTGTAATGTTTACGTCCCATAAGCCAGTTCTTTTTTCATTGGCTGATTTCCGCGCATGCTCAGCACAGACCTAGTTGGCAAGTGACTAGATGTAACGTAGGACAAATGGAACGTATAAATGGCAGCTAGTTTTAACAAGATTGGTGTCTAGTGCCAATAGCTTACAGACAACAAACATTCTGGTCCATCTGATGTCCTAATGATCTTTAACTAAAGTTTGGACAATGCTCACATTTATTTAACAATTATTCTTTACATCGCCAGTGATGAACCCCCCTGAGATCCAGTATATGGAGTACACAGCCGACCCCCCGACTCCCCCCGCCCCCGCCGGACAGACGAAGGATCAGAAGGACGCACAGACACAGGAGAAGGACAAGCGTGATGAGAAACCTCCTATTGGCGTCACTATCAAGTATGTACACGTCAGTTTTAGTACCTCAATTAATATTAAAGTATATTATGAAAAATCAATGTATCTTCTGTAGGTATGAAACTTACTTTTTCTTTATACACACATATGAATCATATGTATCATATATATGTATTGAAACAAATTTTAGTAACTCATTAAGTAAACCATACAGTCTTCTTCATTATGTTTGCACTGTATTTCTTGGATATATCATACAAATGTTCCTTTTTCACATGTGGAAATTGTTATAAAAGAAATGTATAAATTGAAATATGTGAAACCATGACTCTGTAGCTCATTAGTTTATCATGAAGTTATATGTTTAACCTTTCACCCCTTAAAACCAGTAACACATATGTTTGAGATTTCTGGCATGCAGCAGTGAGATGGTTAAGTGGTAGACTTGTAAATTTTAACATAATGAAATATTCAATAAATTTGCACCAAGCATGCAATCATGATTTTATGCTCAAGGAATATGTATGCCTTATCGACTTTTTTCTTTAAAGCCCAACATACCGGTATATTTTCTTTTGCAAACTGCCAACACAAAGAATATCTGTATTTGTTTTTGTTCGCCAAAGAAATAAAATATCATTTTCTGCACAGACTGCCGACGGACGTGATGTTCCAAGAAGAGCCGCAGGTAGCAAGATGGGACGAGGAACACAAACACTGGAGGCTGGACGGATCCTCCGACAACAACTATAACGAAGGTAGGACTCAATATCATCTCATCAAGATTACTAATTAAAGTGGAAGTAGCCCAGGTTTTTGGAATTTTGTTTTGCAAATTTTCCACAATTGATATATAGTTATCAAATTCAGAGGGTCAGTGGGTCAAACATCACATTTCTAAACCGTTGTCGAACTTGTCGAGAATTACTTGCATTTTTGTGTGAACACCTTTTAATCATTTTAGGTTGGGAAATGGGTAGCATATTCCTGAGATTATTAAATACTTTTAAAAAAACTTTCAGACAAACTCTAATCCTGGCACATATGACCATTTGCTAAATGTTGAATTATCTGTCAATAATTATTAATCAAGGACATAAAGATTTTTTGTGGAGAGATACAATGAGGCAAGGCAACATCATTTATACATCATATCATTGTGACATCATAACATTTGTGACATTTTAACCTTGTTCCCTGCCGTCTTGTGATGTCCAAACATGACGGTCATATACTGTTGATGTAACAATAAAAGGATTAGACTGTAGGAATGTCGACATTGAAGATATAATAATAACTATAATGAGGATACTTTTACACTGCTCACATTCTTGTGCAAGGCGCATACAAAATAAGCTACAAAAGGGTTAATCTTAAAATTGTTTCCTTTTGCAGAGAATCGTATATTTGGATTCAAGACGTACCACTTCGGTACGATGGCTCTGCTACAAGAGACACACATCAACATGCCCTTCCAGTCATGGGAGATCAGACCTCGCGCCGTCAACAAGGCGGTGCTCTCAATAGTCGCGGCCATTGTTGAGATTGATATTGAAATTGAGGTAATTATGAATTTCAAAACTTATGAAAAAGTTGGAATACAAAGGAAGGTTTAATGCTTTGAAGATGATTTTGAATTTTTTTTCATTTCTTTAAATTGACCATTCAGGACGTTAGAAAGTTCATCTTTTTCTTTTTCTTTCACTTTATCTATCTATTGAGAGGCTGAAGGGTCGACTATTATTTCAGAATGCCATGTGTTGTGTGAGCAGTCAGTTTGAGGACCCGGCACTGCATCATCTCAAGGGTCAGATGATGACTCCACGCGACCTCATATATGTGAGTACCGAGCTACAAGTAGTGTCTGAAGAGTACAAGTCTTGACAGGTTCAATCTTTGTAGAGAAAGAATATAGCTCTGCAAATTGAAAGAGTATAAACTTTGCAAACTGAAAGAGTATAAACTTGCAAATGGAAAAAGAGTATACACTCTGCAAACTGAAAGAGTTTAACTTTGGAAACTGAAAGAGTATAAGAACTGAAACATACCTACACATTTTGAAAATTAAACCTTACAGGAAAACTCATAGACTATTTCCATATCATCTTGTGTTGTCTGCCTCTTCTTTATTGAATAAGTGAGTACATAAAGTCTTTGTCTACTTGCAGAACTTGAGGAAGGCCGGAGTGAATGTTTTCCCATCAGAAGATTCCTCAAAGTATGTCAGCATTCAGAACAAGGTTAGTGGATTTCAACTTCAGGCATTGTGCTAGTGAAATGTTACTGAAACATTGATTTGGGAACTGTTAATTGATCTTGCTATACCTAGTTTATTGGAACATAAACTGATTTGTGACAGGCTAAATTAATTAATGGTCATTAAAATAACATTGCAGATGATTTAAACATTATCCACTTTAACAACTACTGATATCACCCTATCTCTCGCAGCATGTTTCTATTACTTTCTACATCCTCTCAATCCCTTCCAAATGCTCATAATGGCTTGCATATAGCCCTTGCTGCACTATACAAGTATTATCATCCCATGTTTCTTGACTTCAGCACCCAGTTCTAGAGCAGAGGACCTATGAGCAGATGGCGCTGACAGCTTCAGCGATGGCGTATTCATGGTCCAAGTGGAATGGAGACAGCGAACAGGACAAGGTCGTCTTCCAGGCGGCAGAGCACTTCACCAACGAGAGACTTCCTGAGGTGGGTTTGTCAATTAAGCAAAAATTTTAAGTTGGCAGTGTTCGAAATAGTACCTGCCCGCCTGCCAGATTGTAGTTACTCTCAGATGGGGCTTCTTGGAGGAGAGGCCAGCAAGCATGTCTGGCGTGATTTTAGCAGTGTATAAAATATAGCCCGTCCAACAGTCCTTTAAACTGGCTACTTTTTGCCAAGACTGGTTACCTTTTGGTCAGGACTGGTAACTTCTACAAATGTTCTTTATATTCCCCTAATGAATTGACCAATTAATTTTCAGGACAAGCTAGGTTTCCAATCTATTTTATACACTGATTTTAGAGATGCAAACTACATGTATCTTCACATTCAGGGCTTTTGATATGCTACGGAGGATTGTTTTTTGGTGTTTCTTAAACAACAAGCCTTGCTTGCTTGTAGGGACTAGAACATCTTTTGAACAATGGTTGCTGGTGTAACTCTGTGGTTGACCTTCATAGTCACAGTAGATGGCCACTGCCTTGTTTCATCTCACAAACCTGTTACATCACTGTCACAAGCTAGAGCCTCTGTTATCTTTACATAGAACAGGTGTGCTTGGAGTCTCCTATCATAGTCATTATCAGTTGTTGAGGAATGGTATGCTACCTAATGATTATGACATGATGCTCATGACTTTGGACCCAATTGCTGATTTCATTTCACTTCTCAAGATCAATGGTTATAGAAAGTAGATTGCCTGCAATTGCTTTCATTTCATTTTGTCAAATTCCTTGTATCTTGATGTTAATTTTTACCTGCAATACAGAAATTTCAAGAAAAACTCCATGGTCAATCCAAGATTTATTAAACAAGTTATACCAGTCAGAATGATGCTTTGTGACAAATATGCAGTTGTTTCCACTTATCCATTTAATTAACCTTTCAAAGTTATATGGATGAGATTTTTGTCAAAGCTTTCGTTATCTTGTCCTTTTCTATTTATTTGAATATCTAGAAAGTAATCTCAAGTCCTTACATAATCCATCTGATCATTCAGTTTAGTTCTGTTTTCTGCCACCAGGACGAGTGGACGTTGTTCCAGGCCGGCAAGCGACAGGTCAAACAGCTCACAATGACAGAGTTTGATGAAGTCTTCAGCGAGGAGTCGAAACATCCTACACTGGTGAGTAGAAGATAAACTGTTATTGTGCAGGCTTATTCCTGGCCTGACCATTTGCTCGATTTATGTTCAGTGCCCAACAGAAAGAGTTGTGGAAAACATTTAACAGTGACTGTAGTGTTACAGAAGTTGAAAACAACATTTCATGAACATGCATATCAAAACATGTCCAAAGTTGTAAAACTATGATAAATATGAAATTAAGCTTACTATATAGTCATTTGATGGAATGCACCCACTTCAAAGATCATAGAACAACCACTAGTAACATGGATAACTAAACAAAATTTAAATGACAAAAAAACTTGTTACATGCACATACTAAAGTGATGCGCCGATGCCTGTCTAACATTTAATTTTTTATATTTATCCTAAATATCTTCTGTTCTGTTCCAGTTCATGTCGAACCTGTACCATCTAATAATGGAGACGGGCAAAGAGGAAGCTAAATCTCGAGTCCAGGAGACAAGTTACGAGTTCATCGACTGTGTACAGCAACTCCTCGAGGCAACCAAAGTTCTCACCTACTCTTGAACTACATTGATCTACCTCCCTCCCTCCTGCCTCTCCAGATCATCCGATTGCCGTCCTTTACATTCAGTTGACATTTTGACTTGTAAATTCATAATGGAAATATGCTTGTGTTGTTCATTATCATGATTAGACACTCATCTTGCTTTGTGTTCAAGCTGTAAATAAGTAATTAGTAAGTCATGGATATCTTCATTCTTATGATAAATATATTCCTCGATGGTAATTGAATAAACAGACCATTCTAAATAATTTCAAATTTCAAATATAAATCCTAAACTATCTTTATTCAAATTATTGTAATGGAGATATGTAAGTATGCATGCATTAATGTTTTGACTACAAGAATGCTTGTCCTTTTAAACTGTTTCTGTCAAGATGCATGATTAAGCAAATTCTCATTTGAAATCCTCTTTGTACATATTGTTTAAATTTTGTTTGTGACTTGTATATAGTAGATATCACAATATTTATATAAATGTTTTCAAAATATGTGGTGTTGCTTTTTTTTAATATTCTGAGAACAGTCCTTGGTTTATCTGAGATAATCAGAGTATCTATCGCAGACTTATGTAGGATTTATAAAGAGGACAAAGTCATAAAATGAAATTATTAGTTCCATTTCATGAAACTGCCAAAAATTAATATCAGAAGAAGTAGATATTTCCAAAAGGCACACCAACACATTTTGACTGATCCAAATACAAAGTTTAAATGAGCTAAGTTAATAAGATTTGGAGTTATTTGGAAACAAAATGATTAAAAACAGATGTATTACATGCTGGTGGGATAACAACAAATTCAGGACATTTATCAAAATTAGAAAATGTTATGGCCACTATGAAACCCCTAAAGCCACATAAGTAGAAATGTCAAATTTGATATTTTAATGCTTTAAGTCAAATAGTTTTGAGTTCCAAAAAGGAACAGTGAAAGAAATTTAGCAAAGTTTGGTCAAAAATTAAAAACAATTTTGAAGCCTAGAATTGTCACTCCTAAAAGGCACATCTGTTCTTCATCGGTAACATCCATACCAAATTGGAAGAATGAAGTTTAAAGTTTTCAAGTTAAGATACGGTAATGATTTGAGACGGACAGACACAGGAGCTATAATAATGCTGCCATTGGACCTGTCATGCTTCTGTCTATTTAACATGCAATACATCTACAGGTAAATATAAACTGCACAAATCACCATAACCAACTGGGGCCCCTTTCACAAAGCAACATTTACTAAGTAACTTCCATTCTTTAACATTGGGCTAAGGTTACCTTAGTCAGTGTATGAAATAAGGCCCGTCCGACAGCCCGGTACTGGTTACTTTTGGTCGGGACTGGTAACTTTATGAGCTTTTTCCTCAAATTTTACCATTATAATTTACAAAATACCAACTTTGGGCTGGCAACATTTTTAGCTTATTTCAAACACTGCCTTAGTGACTTACGATCACCTTAGGGCTTTGTGAAAGGGGGCCCTGATCATTTAAACTGTTCACAAGGAGATAGATATTGCTTGTGTGTCTGTAGCTTATACACATGAAATGATATCACAATGCCGTGACTGTGAAGCTGATATCATTTACATTCTAGGACAACCCAGCTAGGTTCAGTGATGTACATTACAGTGAAAGGCAGTAGAGAATTATTTTCTTCTTTGAGATTCTCTATCAGACTCAAATAAAACAAAACAAGAAACAGTTTCAAGACAATGGTTTAATTAAATTATTCTAGTCAATCTGACAAGACATAGTCAGGCCAGTAAGCAATACACCTTTTACTTCACCAACAAGTTAACTGTGACATAGCAACAATCTTATATATACAAGAACAATGGGTCTTGAACTCGTCTTCACAATAGCATTTCTTCAATCAAACAGTTTTCAATTCAGAGTTGACAAAGTCAACTAATCTACAGTCATGTTCACACGAGTCTTCATGAGACAACCGGTGGCGGAGCGGGGTCTGCGAACTCTCCGAGGTGCTCATCGTAGTACGCGTTGAGTCTGTTGGGTTTGAGCTGGTACGGAGCTCGGTCCTCGAGTCGCATCAGGTTGACCTCGAGATCCTCCAGGGTCGGACAGCCCGTCAGCACGTCCGTGATGTGGTCCTGGGGAGAGATATTATTTATCATATGGTAACGGTGAAATATTTTATCTATTATGAAAATAAACCGTGTTATCAGTCACATGTTATCAATACAATACATGTTACCATACCCTATTTTCGGGGTTTATTCAATATCAAAAGACATAATTATGACTTTCAACATGATTTGGAAGCCGAAACAAATAATACTTGTTAATTAAACATATCCTGGTATAGGGAACATTTCAGAATGTTGTATCATCAGACTTAGTATCATAATTCTCAATACTACAATAAATCATCAAATTTTGATAATGGAAACATACATAACATGTGTTAAGAATCACATTATGAAGAATCAATGTCTACCTTCAGCTAATTAATTTCAGGTGGAACCAGTCACAAAGGTCAGCACACAAACCTGACTGTGACACTCTAAATATGCATACATTGAAGGCCTACCACATTTTGTGAGGGTCTGTTTGCTTATCTAAATAAGCCCTGCTGGTAAAGAATAACGAAATTATTTGGAACACTGTGCACAAATTTTAAATTGTTACATTTGCAGTGATTCTGAAGCCTAGAAATGTGAATAGGACAAATGTCCTAAGTGTATGTCTAGTAATAGGCCATTGACCTGAAGCTCTTAGAGCGCTTTAAAACAAGTATTAATAACTTTTGGAATTATTCAACTAAAAGTGTTTGTTATATTTCATGGTGCAACTTGAATTCATGGTTTGGTTAACCTTTCCATTTTTAAAGATTAATAACATTTAACAAGTGAACATCAATATTCATTATTCATAAGCCAAAATGTAGAATTAATATCACAATTCTTGATCAGCCTCAATGTCCTAAGTCAATAGAAGCTAATAGGTCATTTGAAAATGTAATAGGCCAATGGCCTATGGCCTAGAGCAATCAAAATCCCTGATTTGGTATACACAATGTGGAACAGTAAATTTTTTTATGCTTTCTCAGTTCCAGTCTTGTGTGATAAATGGAACCTACAACCTTATTTAAACTTAAATGATAAATTTGTTCAATAGCCTAATGGTATGTATCTCCAACTGTGCAAGAAATGAGAACTTCTTCTCGACCTCACCTTCTCAATCTTCTCCATGGTGTAGATGGGTTCTGCTGGAGCGTAGGACATGTACATTGCCTTCATCCTGCAACAGATACCAACAAGCCATATTACAAGGGTTATCAAGATAGAGAGATTACCAAATTCTTAATTGTTGATATACATGACTTGCCTTACGCTTATATGTCACTTTAAATGCATTTTAATCCTTGACATTGTTATTTGTGACCCAATAATACACATAACATGGAAATATGTTTGGAAAACTGATAAAATGATAATCAATAATGATTTCCATATCAGGGTCACTACATTCTTTGAAACCACAGTATGACATAAATGAATAACTGATCACTAAACATCGTGTGGTGTAATAAGACGACCTAGTATCTATGTTAGACAAGATGAAGCGAACCTGAAGAGAGGTGTGAGGTACGTCCTCTTGAAGTTCCTGTAGCGCATGATGCGGTAGAAGTAGTCCACCAGATCCGCCAGGTAGTATCGGTGAGGGCTGCACAGAGGAATAATAAGTCATTGCTTCATGTTCTTTATTTCCTACAGGTATAGAATGTCAATATATAACAAGAGACATCAGAAGATGACATATCCCACCGGTCCCCAGCAAGTTACGTTTCGATAGAAAACGTAAAAAATAGAGCCATTGGCTCTGTAGCTCATCAGGCTTCATCATCAATTATGCTGTAGAGTGTGGCCAATGTGATTCCCCCTTTAAAGGGGCCACAGGGTCACCAATCATAAAATCAAGTATATAGGCGACAAGTTTCAGTTTTCTAGGCCTTAAAGTTCAGGAGAAGAAGATGAAAATAGATTTGAAGGACGTTCCTGTTGCCCTTATTAGGGGTCACAGGGTCACCAAAGCTACAATTTATAATCCTCACTAGCCAAGGAGTCTGTACACAAAGTTTCAGCGTTCTAGGCCTTATGGTTCTTGAGAAGAAGATGAAAATAGGTTTTTAGGGTGTGGCCCCTGTGGCCCTTATTAGGGGTCATGGGGCCACCAAAGCTACAATTTATAATCTTCACTAGCCAAGGAGTCTGTACACAAAAGTTTCAGCACTCTAGGACTTATGGTTCTTGAGAAGAAGATGCAAATAGGTTTTTAGGGCGTGGCCCCTGTGGCCCTTATTAGGGGTCACAGGGTCACCAAAGCTACAATTTATAATCCTCACTAGCCAAGGAGTCTGTACACAAAGTTTCAGCTTTCTAGGCTTTATGGTTCTTGAGAAGAAGATGAAAATAGGTTTTTAGGGTGTGGCCCCTGTGGCCCTTATTAGGGGTCATGGGGCCACCAAAGCTACAATTTATAATCCTCACTAGCCAAGGAGTCTGTACACAAAAGTTTCAGCACTCTAGGACTTATGGTTCTGGAGAAGAAGATGAAAATAGGTTTTTAGGGTGTGACCCCTGTGGCCCTTATTAGGGGTCACGGGGCCACCAAAGCTACAATTTATAATTCTCACTAGCCAACGAGTCTGTACACCAAGTTTCAGCTTTCTAGGCCTTATGGTTCTTGAGAAGAAGATGAAAATAGGTTTTTAGGGTGTGACCCCTGTGGCCCTTATTAGGGGTCACAGGGCCACCAAAGCTACAATTTATAATCCTCACTAGCCAAGGAGTCTGTACACAAGGTTTCAGCTTTCTAGGACTTATGCTTCTGGAGAAGAAGATGAAAATAGGTTTTTAGGGTGTGACCCCTGTGGCCCTTATTAGGGGTCACAGGGCCACCAAAGCTACAATTTATAATCCTCACTAGCCAAGGAGTCTGTACATAAAATTTCAGCTTTCTAGGCCTTATGCTTCTGAAGAAGAAGTCGAAATTCCACAAAGTTTACGGACGGACGGATGGACGGACGGATGGACAGACGGATGGACGGACGGATGGACGGACGGACGCCGGACACCATGCCATGCCATAAGCCCATCGGGCCTTACAGGCCAGATGAGCTAAAAATTAAAATCTGAAGAAGTTGAAAATACCAAAAGGCACATCTGCACATGCTGACTAATCCACATACAAAAGTTTCATTGAGCTAGGTTTAACAGTTTTTGAGTTTCACCGGCGAACGAAAAGATTACGGAGGTATGGAAGATTACATACATTAGGATAAAAACAGAAACACTTTAACAGACATAAAACTATCTGGTACCATCTTTGGATTTTTTTGTCTCCTCATTCATATCATTTTACAAATTCCCTTAGGTTTTCTCAAGACTTTAAACTATCAATTGCAAGACATAATTGACTCACCCGACAGCCTCGTAGGTTTGTCCGACAGCGTCGGGGTTCTTGATGGCTTTCACTACAGCTTCTGCTACATCCGAAACCTGCAACATTCAATCTTGAACTTAATTTTGCTGAATACATTGTGGTGTGTTTTTGCATGAGTTAAGGTACATAGTGCCACAAACACCCTGCATGTGTTCAAAAGGAATTTTTATTTGTTGACATGTTTATTTGGACTGAAAATCTGGGTAAAATAATAATGGCTATGTTCCTATAAATGTTTCTATTTATTACTGATATTACATTGGTTTTAGGTGATCCTCGCTTGTGGAGATAATTGGATCAACACTCAAAAATGAAAACTTACAAAGACAGGCTGTTTGATTGTTGCATCCCCTTTCTGCCAGAGTGGCATGGTACCGTGAGCTCTCCTCCCTGGAAAGGATATAGTAGTAAGGCAATCAATCATTGAGGTAAATATTGCTGATTGGCCCAGTTGCACAATGTTTATTTTGATGTGAGAAAGTACTTTAAAGTGTAAGACTCAATCATACAGAAACCATTCAAACTCAATTTGAAAACATTGATCAAAAGAGAGCTAAGACCGTAGTGTGATTATCTTCTTAGTATTCATAATTCCATAAAATAGCATTTTTAGTCATGCAATGTAACATTTCCTACCCTCCACCCTTGAATTGTTATCTATTAATAAAGGCAAAGTTTGGTCTTTTGACGATATCTGTTAAGTAGAATCCAAGTTGTCAGAGTCAACTAATGCCCATGTTTACGCAGGTTGCTACTATTTCCAAGACTTCCAGAATAAAAGAAAGCAGAAAGTTTCAAATGAACGATAACTGAATGAAAACCTACAGAAGTTGGCGTAGTATCTGATGAACCTGTCCTCTTCCCCGTAGATGTCGGCAGGTCGGAAGATCGTAGCATCCGGGAACTCTTCTCTCACTGCCTCCTCTCCTGCATACTGGAGGTGATAATAATAATGATAATAGTTCATTTATATAGCCTAATATATCCATGCACATTTCATGCTCAAAGCGCTTAGTGACATATAACCCTGGTCAACGAGTACAGAACACTCCCTAAGGAGAATACAACCGGTCGCCTGTCAGGCACTCAAGTATCAAATTCAGACTACCATCTTATCATACGAGGTACCCAATTACTGCTGGGTGGACAGAGGCAAGCTTCGAACTTAGTCACTTACCCAGGGTGAACCACAAGTTTCTCAACTCATGTCAACCCTTCAAACTCTCAGATTATCTAGCAATGGGTTACCAACCCATCCAGCGAGCCGTGCCAGTTGTTGCTGAACTATTCTGATGTTAGCTTTACTTTACTTTACAGGGAGTTATGATCAAACACATTAAGGTTTTTCTGCTGCTTCTTTCCTTTGTAATAAGTTTTCAACAGAAATGAAAATCTTATAGAAAAAGATTGTGTAAGGATAATGACAAACTGTACTTCAATGTTCTTTCGCACAATAAAGACTCATGAAACAATGGATTTTCCACAAGGCACTGTCTGTTGGCTTGAATTTCTTTAACATGATTCAATTCAAAAGCTATTACACAACACAAAACGGAAGCAGTGGAAAACACTCATTATACATTTTTACTGCAATGCCTCTTTTATATTGCAACTTTTAAGTGATCTAGCTAATAGAACATATATGACTAATATAAGTGGATAAGCTTTGGATATTTATTAACAACTAAGTATTAGTTTAACCTAACATATTAGCTTGAGTGTCTATAAATCAGTAAACGTAATTATGTTCTAAAAGTACCGGTAGTAAAAACCTGTAACAAAAACATATTTGAGCCTAATTTCTGGCCTGTAAGGTTGCAAGAGTTTATGTTTTTTAAGAAAGGGTAAGTTCCTTAAGTTACCTTGGATCTGAGGAAGCGAGATCCACCCTTGATGTAGATCTTCTGTGGATTTGGGCTGGCATTCAGAGAAGAGAAGTGAATCAGTTTCTCCACTCCGTTCTCTCTCGCTAGCCGGGCAATCATCCGCGCTCCATCCACATGCACATCGTTGTACTTGAAGTTCCTTGAAAAGAAGAAACATGCTCAAAACTCAAAATTCATTCACTTTTCATTTCTATGTATCATAATTCAGTACTTAGTTTGTTGCATTGAAATCTTGCTTATATTGTTTAAAATAGTGTCCTTTATTTCTAAAGTCAAAATATGCCACACTTAGAAAAGGACTTGGACCCAATATAATTTTGGCATCTTAAAACATCAATGACCAATATAAACAAAACTTTTTTTACCTAAAAAGAAGGATTATTTTGAGATCTTACCAAAACAAAATCGAATTATGTGAAAGAAGGATGAATATTCACAAGATCATGTTTTTGCTGTATATACCTGGTTTCAAAGTCTCGCCCAATCAGATTGATGACAACATTTGAATACTTCATCACTTTCCTGACTGACTCCTCATCTTTCAGATGGAAAGGCTGTACACGAAAAGACAATATTACAGACAAAGAACTACAAGTATTTTTACGGATACACAGATCTTTATCCTGTGAATGTGACGTTTCAACATAGATACTAAATACTTATATTGTCAAGCAGTGATACATGAGTACACAAAACAATGAAGTTGTATATCCATAACATACTTACTATTATTTATTGCTTCAACTTCTAAGATGCCATTCAAAGAACTTAATGTTACAAATGTTCAATGATAACTAAATCTGTAGTTTAACAATGCGGCTTTGACAATTTAATATTGTCATCGATATATTATTTAAAAAAACAAAACAAGATGTGTTTGTGAAACACATATGCCCCTGGATGCATCCTGCTCGCTGTGTGAAGGTCAAGGTCACAAGGTCAAATGTCATGGTGTCATCTGAAAGGTCTCATCACAAGGGATCCATATGTCAAGTATCAAAGACCTAGCTCTGACCAATCAAAAGTTATGACCAAGGTTAAGTTTTTGTGGACAAACGGACAGACAGACGGACAGACGGACAGGTGAAAAACAATATTATACCCCCATAAAAAGCAGAAATTTAAACTGAGGAACATTTGGAAAAGACCAAATAAACATGACAAACAAGCATGTATTAAATAGGGAATTTCGTGAAACAGACGTTTATTGTCAACAGTCTTATTCTGCTACAAGCTAAATTTTTCACTCAAGAATCACTTTGGGTATATTTTGCCATATTTTGATCCCTAAAATGTCGTTGAAAGACTCACAACAAAAAGTATCTGTCCTAAATCTCCAGCCAGTCGTAATCTTTGTATTTCTAGTGGTTCTCCTCGGTAGGGTATAATCACTTGAGATCCAATCTTTCCTGCAAACAAACAATCCATTCTGTGTTTAGGTTCAGATGGAGCCATATTGCATCTCATTATGAAAGGAAGGGGAAGGACATCTTAACCTTAGGGCGCCTTTTTATGAATTTTTCTGTAAATCACAAATTCTTAAAATTTTGTCATTGCCACTTTTTTATCCAATGCCTTTGCCTTTCCAAATCTCTGAATTTATGTTTTTAATCATTATTGATATGGGTATTAAAAGAAATCCAAATAAAATTGTATGAATGAATTCAAAATTTAACACAGTTTAGTGATTTTAACATTATCAAATGTTCTAAATTGTAAAATATGACAACCCTACCTAGTCTGTTCACGACATAGCGTCCCAAAAATCCACTTGCACCGAACACCGTGGCAACGACACCACTGAACGAAGAACGGCCGCCCCTGCCTCGTTTGTACGATGCCAGATTACTCTCATCTCGCTTGCAGATGTACACAGCACTGAAGACACGAGGAGCTGCAGCCTTGCCTTGTCCTTCAAATATGAACAAATGACACATCTAACCAATTTGATTATCCAAACAATGCCATCTCAAAGAGAATTACATAAGATGGGTGGTAAATGATTATTCATAAATGGGTAGTACATAGTAACTTACATAATAAAAAGGTACTTCTATTTCAACAACAAAATTGAATCTTTACATGAAGGTTTACTTGTGGCTGTCTTCGTTGCCAAAGCAATATGATATATCTATGTGACAATTCATTATCTATTTTTACTTGACAGTTTGTTTATTGTGAGTGTACAAACAGCCAAAAGAGTAAATTTTCATAAGATATTAGAGAACCTTTGGCATACTACTTTCAGTACTGCCAATACTACATTACTAGAGAGAAGGAAAGCATTTCGACCAATACCAAATTGAAACCTTATAGAGCCTGCTACAATGTTAATGACACTACTGATTTTTTTACAGAAATAAAATAATGCTTTAATCAATAAACCTTATAATCATAAATTTTAATGACAGGTTTAGATTATCATTTAGTTGGTGTACACTGTAACCAACTAGGATTAGGAATATTTGACATTGAATGTTTAGAAAGAGTTCGACTCGTTTGTGCACTGGAGGTCAAAGGGACAGAACTTGTGTAAAGACTGTAACACATTCATAAACTGTAACACCATTAACTTAATAAACCTTTGGTTTGTCACTCTGTAGTGCAAATTTATTTATTCAAGTAAAGGGATGTCTCAAACTTACGTCCCAAGTGCACGACAGACTTGGAAACGGTGGCGAGGGTCGCCATTTTGGACGAAGTGAATTGTGGGAAATAAATATCTATAAAAGGTTTTCTGAGTAGTATGCGCAAAGCTAATGCGTTTGTAATTTCAGGACAACATTATGGACAGTTCCCAGTCTTTTGTGTTTCCGGTAGCATTTCACAAAACTGGAAGTAGACTAGACTCCGTCAAGGGGACGTCAGCTGTCTTTATTCCATACGTAAGACAACATTATGAACACTTTCAGTATTTTCATCAAATATAATTCCAAAAGTAATTACCAAAGATAGTTAAATTTCATAAGTATCCGAATAAACGATTTCACCAAACATTGAAAATTTGGGGAACATAATCCTAGGAGGTCTTGTAACCTGTTCATTTTGAAGATTTTCATGATTTTGCATTTCGTTGTACACTTTCACTCCCGCACTTCAACGATGTGAACCCATGGGCCAATATCATATATTTTCTAGGTAATTTGTTATTTGATCTCGTTTTAAATTAAAATCATCTTGATGTTCAATATAAACAGTGCAAAAGCTAAAGGTAAACAAACCCTGAACGTTCTAAAACCTTCTTTTTCATCTTTTTCAGGAACTGTGAGTAAGCAAGTAGAAAAACACAAGAAACAAGATGTCGTACATGCTGCAGCATCTTCACAATGGCTGGCAAGTTGATCAAGCTATTTTATCTGAAGAAGATCGTGTTGTGATTATCCGCTTTGGCCACGATTGGGACCCCAGTTGTATGGTTATGGATGAAACTCTTTACAAATGTGCAGAAAAGGTTAAGAACTTTGCCGTGGTATACTTGGTGGACATTTCAGCTGTTCCAGACTTTAACAAAATGTATGAGTTGTACGACCCTTGTACATCCATGTTCTTCTACAGAAACAAACACATCATGATAGATTTGGGAACTGGAAACAATAACAAGATCAACTGGTGTATGGAAGATGTCCAAGAGTTTGTTGATATTGTCGAAACGGTCTACAGAGGAGCAAGAAAGGGGCGTGGTCTTGTAGTGTCACCGAAAGACTACTCTACAAAATACAGATACTGATTCTCAACACAGCAAGATATATTTTCATGGACTGTTTCTAAATGTGAATTAAACTGGCAATGTTTTATATATCCTGCTATCACTTATCTCGAAAGCTGAAAAGAGTTTCCTGTGAATCTAGATCTAAATGTTTTGTTGATTAGATACAATATGAAAATCTAATAGCTATTAAGGTAATGGATACTTAGTTGTTAAGTCTACTTTTGTTATGTTGTCATTTTTAAATGATTAATAACAGTAAAGGAACTTACATTTTCCCCACAAGTGAATGAATGCTACTGATAAGCAGTAATATATATATAGTTTGTCATATGGATTAAGTATTGTGCAGTTATTGATTAGTTGTTACATGTGCAAAGATGCTAAATTCCTTAATGTCATGAACATGTGTAAATGAATAGTATAAATAATTTTCTTGACATTTTGGAGGTGGACACGTGTAAACGTTTTCTTTATTCTTTTCAACATTGTACTTGCATTTATGATACAGGGATATTGAAGGTTTCATTGATCATGTTTCTTGTCATGAAAACGGTTTCATCTCCATTTGTAGTATCATCATGAGTACATTGAAATAAATCCATCTACAAATACAGACATTTTGTTTCTCATTTGGTCATTCCAAGAGTTATCAACTCCAACTTCCAACAAAGATTACTCAACTCATATCTTTCCGTCATTTCAGTTGCATGTTGAACCTTTTCTAGGCTAGAAATATTGGATTGGTTTTTCAACTATAGTTTTGCAATCGGAAGAGCATTAGGGCAATTCTATGTAACCATTTAGAAGACTCTTGATCTGGGTGATGCACACCAATTCTCACAAGACAGAATTCAGTATGACAAGATGGATGACAATTGATTGGTTAAAAGTAGGTATTTTATTGCCATTGACATATTGTTCCAAAAAAATCATTAGGCTTTCATGGAGGATATGACAATGAAAATGAAAATCTTCATTGCTCTACGTGAGATTTCCGTCCTGAGGACACATGCGTTACCGTTTGACAGATTTTGAAAAAACAGACTTGTCAATAAAATGATTTGAGTAATTTCTTTGAGAGAAAAAGATTGACAACAGGCAGCCAACAAGTAACAAATATTTCTTGTGCATTTTCAGTCACAAATTGGAATTCATCCTCAAAGATCTTTTCTCTGATAATATTCAATTATGCCCATCAAATAACATGAATCGTCACTAAGGCTCTGCAACTTGCCAGTAATACAAGAAAAGGGTAATTGAGGTCAAAGAGCTGATCAAATTTATATTGACTTTTTTCTTCTTGATAAAGGGCTGTAATGGAGGATACAGCTTTGCTTTACTAAGTTTAGTATCTTCTGCTCAAATGATAAAAAGAAGGACTCGTTGATATTCTCAAACAGTCACATGGTTTCAAGGGTTCAATCCTATGCTGAGATGATGTTGAAGATAGCATATTTCAAACTGCTATTACCGGTAATGCTATTTAGAGCTTCACTGCGAGGTAGTTTCTTAAATATAATTGTGCAAGTTTGTGAGATTAAAGAGGAAAAAAGTTAATTTTTTCTTTTGATTGTAAATGATAATACAGAAACAAACCAGTATATAATTGAATATAATTATGATGATAATGTCAGAAAACATACACATGAAAATACAGATGAAACACAGACAAAAGACATGGCAATGAAATATCAAATGAGCTCTTGAAGGAAAGGCTCTAAGAAATTTATTAACTGATAAAAATTCTAACCTCTCACCTTGCTGATGACTAGAAGAGTCTAGGCTGCCGTTAGGCAAGTATTGAAATTATTTCAATATTGTTGTTTTTTTTAATCATAAAAAAACCCCATAGACTAAATCATAGTCTTTATGTAATTTCTGCTGTATTCCATTACTGTATAAAAGTTAAGCCTTAATAAATCTAAGTTCTTATTCAGCAAGTGTATACTTAAGCATGACATTGCAAGACCAATACCAATAAATAAGTATTAAAAACGTATTCCATTACTTTTAAGAAACAATTTCATAGACTGTACAACTGAACAAGAAAATTTATATCAATGGTCAAAGGGAGGTAATACAGATTCGGTTACGGCCTGATTACCTCCCTTCACAAACACTTGGCACTTGTTACATAAACACAGCAAGAAGCTTGGTCGGTTGGAGGTGAGTCTTTTTACGTTTCTCAATGAATTCAGGGGCTTGCCAGTTTCAGAGTTGTTTTCCTATTTCATGCTTTTTATTATCAGTGTTGTGTTCATTTGATTCCCCTTTAGATCACTAAAGATCTTGAAGCAAGCACCACATCAAAATTTTAAGAAAATAATGAATATTGATTGAAGCGTTCATAAAATCTATGGTATGACGGGTACATGAAGAATTTGTAGATGCATCAAATACAGTAAGGTTCCAAGTTTAATAGTTTTGTTTGTCATATGGTTATCTTAAAAATTATTACTTTGATATATTCCATAGTTCCTATATGGAATAATCTCATTTATTTTTAAGATACAATTTTAATATCTGAATAAGAGTTTTAATCAGATTTGATAAGAAATTTCATTTAAGAAAGAGAATCAAGAATGACATTTAAAGTTTATTTTTATATTGTTAAAATCATTTCCTATTTTGAATATGTGGCTAATGTATTTCTGTTGATTAAAATATTAACTTTGTAAATAGCTGTATATATTTTTTTGGAAAACAACAATATTTTTCCCCAATAGGAAAAAATATAATAGTTTTGTAAAACAAAGTTTTCTTCAACTACACACAAGGATTCATATTATGTAATTCATACATATAAGATTGTTCCTCTTTCTGGTTGAAAACTTCCAATGCAGTTGAACTTTTATCCTGTCCAGCAACAATTGACCTAGAAGTGTTTAGGATTGCTAGTTTTAAACTGCTTGTATACACTTATCTTGTATGTAATAAATGTAACATTCAAGGACATCTTTTATGATATTAATTGCTCTCTTATTCTTTGAGTGGCCTTCTAGAAATGGAAAGGTGGTAAAGTACAAGTTTTATGGATAAGAAGTCTTAAAAAAAGGTATAAGGATCTTTACTGAAACGTCCCTATTTTCTGAATAAAGAACTTGAATATCCATAAATCTTGTACTTTATTCTCTTTTTCTTTGCTTTTCTGTTTACCTCCAGTTTAAAGATGGAAGTGCGTGTAGCCGTGGTGGGCGGGGGTATTTCTGGTCTGGTTTGTGCGGCTCGGCTTGGTCAACTCGGAATCAACAATGTTACAGTTTTTGATACAGGTTTGGAATTGTTTTGAAAGGAGTTTCCTTAGTGTGGGGGTAGTCAATAATACCATTTGTATCATTTGCTAGACTGTCTTAGTTGTGCACGGATAGAAATGTATGATCTGGATTTTTGAGGTAACTTTTCTTGAAGAGCAAATGTTTTGAAGTCAATCAACTCAGAAATTGGACAATGAAGCATTCATAAAATAATTTATGTTCATCCAAATCAACACATTTTCAAACCAAAAGTTCAATTTAAGCAAAGGAGAAAAGGCTACAATTTAAATTACATTTTTATAAAATGTGCGTGCAAAATACATTGTATACTTTATCATCTCAGTATTGTTAGTTAAGAATGAATTATTCCACATCAAAATTAAATTTAGTCATTTTAACTTATCAAAGAACAGTATACAATGTCAAATTTTATCAAGTGTGTTTGCAAAATAGATTTTAATACTTTATCATCCCTAGTTTTGTCACTTGTGAAAGAATTATTCCACATCATAATTAAATCAACTCATCTCAAAATTTCAAATATTTTTATTTTCCCCAAAATATTATAACAGTAAAGAAGTTCATCTTATTTAGAAAACCCTGATTTACATCTTTTATCAAGCTTTTGATAACCATGATTTATCATCTCATATCAACACATGGTTATTGCTTTCATCAAATATAAGTAGTGTAACGTCTTTAGGTAATTCTGTTGGACAGGTCAGAATGCAGTAGGAGGAAGATGTTCAAGTCGTCACGTACAGATAGAAGGAAAATCTTACATCTTTGACCATTCTGCCCAATACTTCACGGTCACAGACAACAGATTTGCAAAGATTGTCGGCTTTCTGCATTCCAAGGGTGCCGTCAAAACATGGCAAGGAAAGATCGGCCATCTTAAAAATGGAAAATTTAATCAGGACACCAAACTGACCCAGGCGTTTATTGGTACCGAGGGTATGATGTCTGTCTCCGAATGTCTTGCTTCTTTGATTCAAGTCCGTCGGCCATGTTGGGTCGGAAATGTTAATTTTGATGATGTTGCTAAGAAATGGCAAGTTGACAAATATGGTTTCTACGACTACTTGGTTATAGCCCATAATGGTAAATGTGCAGATCGACTGATGTCTGATTCTGGAGCTCCTGAAATCCACAGACTCCTCACAGTTCGATTCGGAGATCGATTGATACCCAAGGACCCTCGTATGCAACTGTGTTCTATATGGGCCCTCCTTGTTGCTTTTAAGGAACCAATCAAAGTTTCCTTTCAGGGCAGCCATGTTGATCATAAAGACGTTTCATGGATTGCTAACAATTCTGCAAAGCTTGGACAGAAATTTTTAGGATCGAAGGTGGAATGTTGGACAGTGTTTAGCACAAGAGAGTTCGGAACTCAGAACAAAGTTCCTCAAGAGAACATTCCACCAGGGAAGGAGAAAGAGGTCACAAGCAAACTACTCGCAGCCTTTTCAGAATGTACAGGAGTTACAACTCTACCAGAAGTCGTGTACACTAGAGTTCAGCTATGGGGAGCGGCTGTTCCAATGAATGTTACAAAATCAGCAGACGATTGTCTGTTCGACAGCTTTCATCGAGTAGGGGTGTGTGGTGATTGGTTGACAAGTCCCTGTATTCAGGGTGCAGCGGTGAGCGGGCTCGCTCTAGCCGAGAAGATTCATCAGCACTCAACAGGTCAGCTATTGATTATACAATTTCAATCTATCAAAGGTTTTATGTTCGCACAAAAATCTCATTAATATCCGACCAAAATGGTATCTTGTCCCTCGCACGTTGCTTGATCCAGGAATCCTATCAGGGGAGATATTGTTTTGCTCTAATTTCAATCATATTGCCTACAAGTAGATTTCAAATAACTGAAGAAATACATATCTGAACATTGTTAGGATTAAGATCTGATGAAGTTAAAACCTCAAGAGGCACATTTACACATGCTGTCTAATCTAAAAACTAAGTTTGATTGAGCTAGGTCTAGGTAAATTCTGCTCAGGTATTGAAATTTTAAGTTAAGTTTTCATGGAGACCATCAATAATGGTAGTTACAAGAAGTTGAAAATCCAAAAAGCTCCATCTTTACATGATAACTATTCCGCATACCAAGTTTAGACCTGCCCCGGAAAAGAAATGATTAAGGATAGACGGATAGACACATAGGATGGACAGATTGACAGATGGACAGAGTGATGACTATATTATACACCAGTTGGTTAAAAAACCAGCAATAAATATTACTTAACAGTTTAATTGATCCCTAGTATAACTAGATAAGTAATGATGTCAATGGGTCTTTGTGAAATTTACTTTTTTACTAGTTTTTGTTTTTAAACAAGACAACATCACAATTTGAAATGAAAATGAACATTTTTGTCATATTTGGTGTCAAATGATAACTGTTCAATTGTATTAGGCGTGTTTCTTCTTAAAGGCACGCTTTCGATAAAAGTAAGAAAATGCATAGAATTGAACAAAATCCATTCCAATTTGAAAAAATCAATCAAAACTGAAAATGAAAAATTTAATAACATTAATCCTTTTACTTTTCAATTGCTTCTCAGGTTGCTTGAAATTAGTATGTCGAAACGTAGCAAACTTGAATAAAGAAGTTGTATATCCATAATATTGCCTTCAACTTCATCTTTCAGGAGCAGTGAATGTTGACACATTTCTGGAGCCAGTTTTTGCTGCAGCAGACTCCAGTGTTATTGGAGCCTTTCCAGTAGATCCGAATATGATCTTCAAACCCAAGACATAAACATTGACACGGTGATTGTGGTTTAAAGATCATGTCCATCGGCTTCCAGTCAACAAAGTTTTGGTAAATGTCACAAAACATGCTGAACTTTCATAAACTATATACCGTATTCGTCCTATTAAGCGCCCCCTCCCTAATAAGCGCCCCCTATTACAAATTTCCATATGACAGAGGGCCCCCCCCCCCTCCCCTTCATACGTTAAATGGCCTACCTCTACTGCTTTTCCAATAGTTTTTAGTTTATCCGGGCCTGTGAATGTGTAGTTGCACTGAATTTCCATGATCGACCTACTTTCATTCTCGTTCAGAATCCCGACAAGTGCTAGTTTCACTTGTCTATAACGTTTTCCTAATAAGCGCCCCCCCCTTTCTGGGGTATCCTAATAAGTGCCCCCTTTAGATTTTTTTAAGCTAAGCGCCCGGGGCGCTTAATAGGACGAATACGGTATATTTGTATGATAAAAGATCCAGTTTTTCAATCATTGATGATTTGACTTAAGAACAATGCCTTGTTATCGTGTAGAAATGCTTTTAAGATCGGTATTGCGAATGAATTGCTTCACGTCATTGTTGTTGTTCTTGACTGAGTGTGCTCTCTTTATCAAGTTGTAGAATATTAATCAACAAAATTGTCATCCCCAGAACATGTTTCAATTGGGTTGAGCTGGAATCATGTACACACACTATCATATTCATACTGATATGTTCCCGAGACTTTCACTTCCCCAAAATATACCCCAATAGAACTGTCCATTAAACAAGTCTCAGAGTTTTTACTTTCAAAGTCTTGCTAGGCTTAAGAGCTTACATTGATTTTAACATTAAAACATCAGTGAATCTTCTAATATGATCATGATTCTCAATGTTTTGACATACTGTCACAACTCTAATAAAAATAACGGTATATAAAATATGTATTATGATATAAGCAAGACAGGGTTGGCCTTACAACGACTAAGGGGCAAGTGGTTATTGCTTAGAGTTACTAGTTTCGTCCATTGATCTGGACTCGTCAGAAAGTAGACTTTCTTTATGTATTATGATAAATAAATGACAAGTTTCAGTTCAAATTGTTTATTTGTTCATATTTTTTGTCAAAGAATTGATAAATATGTGTATGTTGTTTATGTACAATGAAACATTGTATACATTCTCGAGGAGAAACGTATATAAGTCAAGACACGCACTCATAATCAACACTGATACATTGACTTAGAAAAAATATGTCTACATACAGCATTTCAGATTAGCAAACATCTTTATACATTGCCACCATCAAGTGTTGTTATTGTGACAGGAGACAACAAATATTTTGGCGACTGCCCTTAAAAATGTCTTAAGCACTTATTCTACAAAGATATGATATTTTAAAATAAACCAGCAGTAAAAAGTGAAATTTTCGGCAAATGCAAGATGGCTTTAGTGTAAATTCATGATTAAAACACGTAGGAGTACTTGTTTGATTCTTATAAAGATATTTTCGAAGATACAAGAGGTAAAACATGAATGTTTTGACAAATGAAACATGGCTTCATAGTGAAGCTTTAATGAATTTACAAATGTAGGAGTTGTTTGAACTAAGATGAAATTGTAGTCGTTCTACATTTGACAGCAAAGTTAAAATGTAGAAGTTATTGTTGTTTTGATTGGACTTTATATAGAATAGGATGTTACAGATTTTGAAAATAAAGAATGACGACATATATTGAGCAGAAAAGGATTTCAAACAATCAAAACTACGCTTGTAATTTTCCACACCATCTCATGAAATCTATATGCACAATTGTGGTCTTATCACAGAAAGTGATGAAAATTGCATATGAATGAAATATGAATTCATTTTGTATAAGATATGAAAGTGTAAAAGAGATAAAGCCATAAAAACAATCTTAAAGTAGCACAATCAATATGTTGAATTGTGGAAAATGATTGAATATAAAATAAAAAGGAAATTTCTGTTATGTTCCTCACTCAGTCTTTGACTTATCAAGATATGAATTATGTTAAATGATATGAATTTTGATCTGTGAAATATATCAACCAATAGATCAATATATTAGTTATTTTGCAAGTTGATTTCACATTATAAAAGAAAAACATGATTACCGAAAGGATAGATTTTAACATAAAACATCTTGAGATTACTGCCAAATGTTAAGACATAAGTTTTGAAAGAATCGTTATAATGGTGTAATAATTTTTTAAAGAATTATTGACTAAATGTGACAAAAAACATAGCAATGATGTTAATGCCACTTCCTTGAAAGTTATATCATAGAAAAAAAAACATATATCATATAAATTTTCATTCGCTAAAATCTTTAGATAATGCTATTTTTAATACTATTGATGACAAATCTGAGAAGAGCATATAGAAATCCTCATATTATGCTTTAAGATTGCAATTATTGATTATATCATCATTGCATATATGTATCATATTTCAGGGTAAAGATAAAATACCTTAAGTAAGCAATCTCAAAAGATAGATATATATGTCATGGCACTATTTATATATGTAAACAGAAACCAATTCTTGCGTCTTGTAGCAAGACAAGGCAAAAACAATTTCCTTTTAAAATGAAGGATCATTTAAAGCATGGACCATTTGTTCAAATGGTTAAAAAAAGTTAAGTAGATCATTCCTAAAACGGTTTGAAGAAGTATAAGAAATTGGTTTTTCAGTCAAAGTATAAAATAACTATTTAGATCATACAACTTAATGCAGTTTATTTCATAAAATGGTATTGCAACTGCAGACCATATTGCTTATTTTATGGACTTAATGATTTAATCGATGTTTCTAAAGCACGTTTCACAACCTTGTTTATGACAAAAAGCCATACCTATTGGAAAGAATATCTTAATCATGAGGTGAAATTATACATTTTGTTCTTATTTTCCTTTATTGCCAATCTGAACTTTAAAGGGGCAGTAGCACGTTTTTAGTGATGTCAGGACGATGAAAATAAATGGTTCCAATTGAAAGACAATGTATTTAAACTAAATGGAGCAGTAATAATTCAAATATATAACGTTAAGTTTAGCTATGCGATTGCTTTTTCTTACACAAAATGAATTAAAGGTGTTCACACAAAATGGCCGCCAATGGATTTTATGTGAATCTTCATACTTTCTCCTCTGACTATGGATGATTGGCTTGTGTAATGCGATTTTTTACACTGTCAAAATAATAAATTTAGCATTAACTTACAATTATCGGTGAAAAATTTAAAACATAAAATTATTAAAAAATGTGCTACTGCCCCTTTAAGCCACATATTGACATTATGTTGATGTTCTTTCTACTGATAAATAACAGTGAAAAAAGTCGTCAAAAGCCAAGGTTAACCTGTAACCTTTGTCTGTTGTGTAATTCAAATGTAAGGATACAAACTCAAATTTATACAGCAGTAGTAATATTATGCATGGGACATAGTGAATACACATTCTTGAACATTTCTCGTTAATTCTTTTCTAATAGAAGTGAACAAACTCTAGCAAAACTATAACAAATCTCATTACTACATGATAATGTTATAATTATTTGTGAAATAATTGGAAAAGGTAAAGAATTATTTGGGTTTGTTATCAAATTAAATACCTTTCAATACTGTGATAGGTTTCAAATATACACCACATGAAATGTTAAGCAACAAAGTTTAAGTTATACTAATGGATTCAATTTCAGATCAAATTTACTTAATTCATTTCTTTTTCAATTTCATCTAAAACACTAACAATCATTAACTCTATAAATATCTAAATATCTAAATTATGTAAATTTACCCTTTGCATTTAAGCATATATTATGTTGCAAACATACCCTAACACAAGATAGATAAATAGACAGAATGTGATGATTTGCTCCAAAAAAAGGACAAAGCTGCTAAACTATCAATTGGTGTATATTTGCATATTTGACTTTAGGTGGTCCCACTGACTGATTGAAACTAAATTACAATCATTGGAATCACAGTCATTGGCTGATCCATCTGACTAAAGGACCAATCACAGAGCAGTTGACTTCTTACAGCCTTCAGTCACATCATTGGTTGTTCAAGTGACCAATCCACCAATCAGAAAGCAGTTGACTCATCCTTGTCTTCAGGCATACCAATGGCTGATTTGTGTTACCAAGGGACCAATCAGAGAGGATTTAACTCCCTGCCTTCAGTCACACCATTGGTAGTTCCATGTGACTGAAGGACCAATCAGATTACTGCTTACTTATCCTTCTTGGCTTCAGCCACCCCATTGGCTGTTACCACACTGCCGTTTCTCTTGTGCCCTCCATTTGCTACTTTGCCATTCGCTGATTGGCTGCTAGATTTGTTTCCCTGCAAGATACATAACATAAATATAAATATACTTAAATAGTTCCAGTAAATTTTTTACAGAACATTATTTTTTTTTAAATAATTACACTGAAGTTAATAAGTTAAGAGATATTTTTTCTTAAACATTTATGACAGCATCAAAACACAATTAATCATTTCATTGATTATTATTCAAGATAGCAAATAACTATATCTAGATCCATAAGCAAACACATTGGTAAGCAACACAGACAATATATAGAAATTATATGGTCACTAATAGAAATTCCTCAACAAAAGTGCTTTATTCAAGTATTCACAGCAATTAAAGTTGGGAACATTGCAGTTTAATTCACTTCAAGCCTGGCATGGAAGTTTTAAAGTCTTCTCTTTTTGGGAACAAAATTGATTCCAACTCTCATTCTTCCAGGTTTCATGTTGTTTTCATGGTCAGAATTTCATTTTATTCTCAATATGTACATATGTAACTTATCTAAAGACAATACTTTCAACAAATATTAAGTTTTCCAGTTCATCATAAAAAGTGGGTAGGACACTTTTTTGAAGAAAGACGTATGTTATATTATTCCCCACCTGATGAAGATTCATAAACCACATGGAGGCATATGATGGGTGAGTAAGTATATCCTCCGAAATATCGTGATTTTCAAAATGAAGAGATAATCCTGAAAACCTTGCTGTCCTTATTGCTTATTAATAATTTTTACCATTAATAGATGCCCTTTAGCAGATGGGATTTCAGGGATAACAATTTGGATCATCCCCACTACCCCCCACAACTTACCTGATGAAGGAGTAAGGACAAACTCCGAAACATCGGCATTTTCTTAATCAAGAAGATGTTACCTGAAATCTTGCTGTTCTAATTGCTCATCTATACCATTTTTAAATGCCTTTCAAAAGTGAACTCTTGCTCTGATGGATATTTTACCTTCTTGGCCCCCTTGAGGTATGTGTGGAAGTAGAAGTTCAGGAAGAGGCCGAGAATTGTGAAGGCATAGATTATCAGCGCCCAATGAAGTTCCTCGGGGAAGTCACATGACCTGAACAACGACTGGACTGCATGCACGATACCAGTGACAAACTGAATCTAAAATATCAAAAGAAAGAAAAAAATCTACACTACATGTTTACCTTTGTAACAGCAGACGGCTTTTTCTTGAGGTATGCATGGACGTAAAAGTTGATAAATAACGAGATTATTGTTATCCCGTAAACAAGGCCAGCATACTGCATCCATTTGGGAAACTCGCACTCAATTAGCAAGCCTTGTACTCCGTATACCATCCCAATAAAGAATTGGAGCTACAAGCAGAAGAGAAATACGCATGCATCAGGAACTGGCCGCATACCAAGCTTGTGATGTGGTCACAGACGATTGGTTAGTTTGAATTGAATACATGCTAGGTCGATTTTACCATGTTCTCAGAGAATTAGTTATTTGGACATATCGTTAGCGAAAAATGATAAAACAAATCTGTTATCTCTTTTGTATACCATTTGAAGGTTGAACTATTATTGACAATTTGGACATATTCAGAGCACGTTTTTTTTAATATACTATAGTGAGATAATTTTAACAATTTGACATTTATAGATTACCCGGTAATATAGATTAAATCAATTCATCTAAAAGATGATGGTAGCAAACAAATTATTATAATTTTAACAAACTTGACATAAATGGATTATATAGATTATCTTTAAATCAATTTATCCCAAAGATGATGAAAGCAAAGATATTATTAGTCTTCTTTGAGAATGCTTTGTACTTAAATGAAACTGCTTCATAAAATTAAAATCGTCACCAAACACTTCAGGTGAATGTCAAAATTTGACCTGACCTTATGAATATTTTTACGGTTCAAAAGAAAAAAGGAAATATGACCCTTATTATTAATTTATTCAGGAACAGGCACTTGGACATGATTTATGGATATTAAATATGAGGAGTGGTAAACATCCAATTATTTCTGCAAGGAGGTCATAAGGGATGGATTGCTTCTCAGGGGACTAACACTTATTCTGTTGATGATAAATTTTTACAAAAAAGTGTTTATTAACATTTAAGTTATTTTATTTTTGATGTGCAACTCATCAAATCAATGAGAATTAAATATACTTCAATTTAATCAATATAGAGTTCCATTAAAATCATATTTTTTTCAAAAAATGTTCAACCCTTTTTGCGTGTTTCACAGAAAGTTAAATTGATTAATTACACAAATTTATTTATTTATTTATGAAAAGAGTTACCTCTGAGAACAGGTATATATAGGTATGTATGTATGGTAATTGGGTTATAATGATATCATAAAGGAAAAGCCAGCAATTTCAACGAAATTAGAATTAAAGTCGAAAGAAAATATTGTGCAGGGCAAACCACAAGTGCATTAAAACTTAAAATTAGTTTTAAATCATGCAAATTCAAAATTATATGGTCATGACTTAGATTTAGTAGATTTTCATCATGAACCTTAGGTTTTGCAGATTAAAAGTATATTCTCTGGCTTTTACCTGACTAAAGGATTGAATAAGTCAGCAAACAAAATGTTAGTAAAGCAGTGAAGGAAGGTTGAGAGAGAATTCACCAGAACACCATTGAAAAACAGATGGTTATATGGGGAAGGAGGGATGTTTGATGTCAAATGTTGTAGAGTGTAAATCAGGCCTAAGCTACACATGCAGTCATTGCCTGTCAGTCAGACACTTAAAATAACCTAAATATGTTTCATAGATTTGTATGAGGCTTAAATAAGAGCCAAAAAAACATCTGTCTTGAGTTAATGAAATAACTGTTTGAATAATCTTGTTAGTCTTGTTTGTCAATCTCTTTCTCAAAACTGATTGACATAAAATATTTTGTTGGTAAAGTCAATGAATTTTTTTAAAGATAATGATTCACTTTGATTGTTGCAGGACTTAGAAATCATGTACAGCGAAATTCCACCTGGGGACCAGTTCGGCTTAAGATATTTACCTCCAGTTAAAGCCAGTAGAAAACAGTTTGACCTCAGCGTGTCACAATAAGTATCAATTTCTTGATCTCAAATGTAGATATCAAATCTTAATTTGTACATAGTCTTCTTTAAGAGGCATTGTACATAGTCATTGAAGAGGGCTTGCAACAGACCGGAAAGATGTTTAGTGCAAAAATCAATATTTACTTTCATTCACATTTAATTAAATTTTGGATAGAATATATGTTTGCAGTATTTGTTGTTGAGTTGTCAAAACGATATAGAGAATATCCATTGTGCTTACCACATGTTGTGAAATGATATTAGTCAAGGGAGATAATTTAGTGGAATATTTAGAAAATGACAATCCACAAAGAATTGTTTGTGATTAGAACTGAGGACGTAATGTAGTCTGATTAAATCGACCTTGTTCTGAGAAATTAACATTTAAAATATTAATTCTATGGAAATAATAAATCCTAATAATAAATGAAAAGTGCTGACAAAACCTAGTTGTTAGTGGACCAATCACATCATTGCACTCATAAGACTGATGGCAGTGATCAATGTGATTGAGTGAGTAATACTTAACGCCGCTTGGTCAATATTTCAGCCATTATCAAGATGGTCACGGTGAAATCATATTTCAGAGGAGTTACAAAAGGCTTTTGCTGGACAACGTGTGATTGGTTAATTGAGCTTATGTCAGAACATGCGACCACGGGGCTGATCGTGAAGTTTGACCAGTTTTATGCAGGCAAAATCTAGTCATTAGTAGCCAAATCACATTATCACGTTTAAAAGGTAACTAACGGTGATCATGTTGAAAATAATATTGGTTCACAGGAGTTACTTCCCCTTGCTACTGATACCGATGGCTTTTGCCGGAGAACTTGTGATTGGTGAGGGACATAAGTGGAGAGGAAACTCTCAATGGATCAAGTTCAAATCTCAATAGAGTTATACTTTGAAACTCGTATGCCTAAGAACAAGGCGGATTTTAATCAGACTGAATGTATTGTAGGTTATAATGATGGCAAGATAAAATGGAATAGATATGGGTGGAGTTAGTTCTTTATGCTAGTTGAGAGATTCTCATTTTATTGAATAGTATTATTTGTGTTAGAACAATCATGCCATGAGACAAGTTTATTATATTAATTAATTTAATAAGTGTCCCGACAAGCTTGGTGTACTATTGCCATTTGGTATGCGTATTTCTTCTTCAGTTTATTTACCATTTCATATATCTGACTTGACGCTTGTACTAAACATGAATAGAAACAAATAAGTAATCAACAACATGTAAATGGTATCGCAGTCAAAACATTGAGGTAAGCTGATAAATGTAAACATTACAAAACGTCAATGAAACTTTTAAGGTAATGAATATTTAAATATTTCGAGTGTTAAGTTTGTTATTTTGTGTTAAAAGAAATCTATATAAGCTAAAATCATACAAAATGTACAAAAGATAAAGAAACTGAAACAAGAAGAGTGAAAATAAAATAATGTCCAACAAAATTGTATAAAGAAAAGATAAATTATTATTTGAGGATTATTAGTATACCCTTGACCATACACATTTCAAACTATTAATAACATTTTAAACATAAGCCACCATAATCATGCAAGTTTGAATCATATAATGATCATTATATAAGTTTCAACATGAAAAAAAAAAAATTTAATTAGATTTTGAAAGTTTCATTTCTTTGCAATTGTAGTGGAGCTTGATATAACATGCCTCCCGACTTATTAATAACAAACATCAACGAATTGAAGTCTATATAAAAACTGTAAACTTTTAAAGAACATCCTAGAGACACTATTTTTGGAAATAAAAAAATTGATAACCTTAAAAAAACAAACAAACTGTTTCTAAATAAATAAAACACCATATACCAAAGCAGTCCCTTTCATACTAAACATTATTAGCTAATAAGCCATTACCTTGCTTTATTAAAGACAGTTTGCACAATGTATGAAAATACCAAAGGTTGCTTATATAATATTTTTTCCCTGACAATCTGTCACAACAATGTTCAAAGAAAGAAACACAATCTTATACATTTATATGAAAAATTTAACAATAATTTTGATAGTAGATTTTGGTTTCATTGTGCAACTGTCCATAAATGCAAGGCAATAATGTTAGCTTTTCATGCAATTAAACAAAATTGGATGTCATTGAATGATTATATACATTAATACTTTCAAATACAATTCATCAGTACGAAAGTACAAAAAGGGTTACAAAGTTCAAATTTCAAACCTGAAAGCATTGTCTTATCAAATACATGTCCTCAAAACGTTCTTCAAACAAAAGGAAAATGATTTTTAAGATTTTTAATATATTTACCATGTACAAGCCAGAGATCAGGCTAAAATGATGTTAATGGTTATTTAGGGGTGAAAGAGACCCAAATCTTTCACATATTACAAAGGAGGTAAACAAAGTAGGTGGATTTAAGAGTCAGTTGGGCAAAAATGACCGTTTTCGAGAATTTAAAAAAACAATGACATCCTTTTAAAAAAAACGGTGCTTTGTGAAACGGCACCTACCAGTTGGAGTTTAGTTAGGTAACGTTTCCACCACAGGTATTTCTGCCACTCGGGGCCGAGTGCGGAGACTCCGTAATACGTGTACATCACTACGTGGATAAAGGAGTTGATCATAGCCCCGAAGAATGCTGCAAAAAAAAGATAAAATTCGGTTAATTTTGTATTTTTTAAATCTTGATGGGATAATTTTTACGACTCAAATTGCAGTACCTTTTTTGTACACCCTAAATTTTGCCTAAAAGAAGAAAAATTACTCCAAATGAAGTGTCAGAACAGGACTCATTCAGCAGATTTGAGAGAACTTTTCTAACATATTTTGATTACCCGGGTAAGTGCAAAATTCGACTCAGGCTGTGATTATCTTAGTGCCATGTTAAATATGGTAAGTTGAATAGGAGAGGAGAACCTTTTCATGAAATTTTATAAAAAGTTTCCCCAAAAATATTGGTTGATGCCAAATGTATCGTCAAGAAACATTTTTCTTGGTTAATTGGTACAAATTTCATTTTTTTGCGATATTCCATTATTTGCTTTTTTAAAATTTACTTTTTTGCAATATTCCATTATTTGCTTTTTTAAAAATTTAATTTTTTGCAATATTCCATTATTTGCCTTTTAAAAGTCCTTCTTAAAAAGGAGAAGGATAAGTTTGACGTACACTGGCCGCCGGCGACCCACTTGATGCCGATCCACCAGATGGGGAACATGGTGGCGTGGTGGTACACGTGCAGGAAGCTCACTTGGTTGTCTTTCTTACGCAGGATGAAGAATATTGTGTCCAACATTTCCACACACTTGGAGAAATAGAACCACCATAATGCTTTTGCTATCTGTAATAGAAGTGACATTCTCTTGAGACATTGGAAAGACAGATGGAATACCTACAGTCTGATTTATATTGGTTTGTTCTTGGAGAAATTGAACCACCAAATTGCTTTTGCTATCTGTAAAAAGAATGACATTCTCTTGAGACATTGGAAAGACAGATGAAAGACCTACAGTCAGATTATAATTGGCTTGTTCTAGGAGAAATAGAACCAACAAATTGCTAATGCTATCTGCATTGGGTGATATTTTCGGTTGAGACATGGGAAAGACAAGTGAATACCTTCAGTCTGAAAATCAGCAAGTTAAAAAAGTTTCAAAATATAAACTCTTTTGAGAATTGAACTTATTCTCGAAAAAAGGCTTGTGCGTTTTAATAATGATGCCAATAGAAACTAGAAAAAAAATCACCGGTGCTTTTCTTTCTAGTCTCATATTATCTTTGGGAAAAAATTTAATGTCAAAATGCAAAATTTATTGATGAATTCAACAATTTTATATCTATGATATTTACTTCATAATAATTTCATTATGCTTCTAGAGTAAAATAAGATGATTAAAATGGCAGGACTATGATACGATATATAGATTTGTATTTAATTCACAATGAAGACTTACATTGACTTCATCAGAGTTATCGCTGTAGTCGACAGGTTGGCACATATAGCTGTAGTTTAATTTTGTTGAGTACCAGATGAGCTGAAAAATACATTGAAATAATTTGAGCACAACAGATAATTAACTTCTGTACATTAATGAATGAAAAATGTTACATAATTTTAATCTACAATCTAAAACGATTTAAAAATCTCAAAATGAGCTGCACTCCAGAACATAATTCTGTGAATCTTTTGGCAAAACTTATATTGGTAACAAATATCATGCAAAAGTAAAACTGGAGGCAAAAATGTTTTCCTAATTACCTATGAACACATAATTATATATAGATAACACCAACATTGAAAATGATATGTATAAGCAAATCTAAAGAAATGAAATAAGTTTCTGTGTAATAAGTTACCTGTGAACATATAATATGGAAATTCATGAAGAATACACCAAAATTTAAAATTATGTCTAAGCAAATCTTAAAAAAAAAAGTTCTTACCTGTGAACATATATGGAAATTCATGAAGATTAAACCAAAATTGTAGAAAAATAATGTCCATTTGAATTTGAAGGGTTCCCTATTCTTCATAAACTTGGGCCCGATCCACACGGCGAAGAGATACAAGGCTGTGATGACCAGTGTCGGAGTGTAATTCTGCATTAATAGCCAATCTTTCACTCTGTCATCTGAAACACAAAAATATTTCATCTAAAAAATGTTCATAATGATAATGATAATAGTTAATTTGAATTGTGCTATTTCCATGCACGTCATGACAAAAGGGCACAAATTCTATCAGACCCTAAATGAATATTACTTTCAATGCTGCTATCAAGTGTTTAACTTAGGTCCTTAACCGTCCTGTTTCCAGGTGCCCATTTGTACAGCTGGGTAGACTGAGTACAATGTGGATGAAGTGCCCTGCCCGAAGTTAAGATGAGAAGGTTTAATCTATCATTATCTGGATGTGATATCCTTATCACATATTTTGATACAGTTGTCTTGGAAACAGACACATGTCAGTTGTATTTACAAAGGAACTCTCAAATATGAATATTTACTTCATACTTATTTGAGTCACTTGAGATATTTATAATGTGTACCTTAATCATCTTCTTTTTCTTAAATCTTAAACTCTACTACATTGGTTTTGTGTACTAGGGAAGAGCATTTTGTATTTGCAGTCATTTGTTACAAAAATAGATAAAGAACAAATATTGAAAGTGCTTTTCATTGCACACTTGAATTTAAACTGATTTAATAATACCTTTTCTATATATTCTGATATTCCAAATAAGACAATGTTCATTTACTTTCTAATTGATTCCTTGTTAATTTGATTTTGTACAGATATTCTCTTAACATTAAGCTCCTCTTCAATAGTATTCAGATAAGATGAATTTAATTCCTATATCATTTGACGCCCAATTCATTAAAATTATATGAATTCTGTCTTAAATTAACCAAATAATTAAATTTAAAATTAATTATTACCGACACTTTTTCTCTATTATGGAAAAAAATCAAAATGGTAATATAAGCAAAATCCTCAAGCTATTTATGGAAAGTTACATAAACATCAATAATTCAAAGCTCATTATGTAAATGATTTTATGCCTTTATCTCAGAGGGTCAAAGTTCAATTATAACAATCAGTGATAGAGTCGTTATGTCAGATATGTGGACAGGTAGACAAACGAGGACCTCTTTCGATATCCCAGGTAACTGACGGGGACATTCACTCAACCTCTACAGGTAAGGCGACGTTCATCTTTACATATATTTCTTTTTATAGGGGGAGATTTATATTTAAATACTATTATTTTGACAAGAAGGGTTATTCAGTTTCTCACTCCATTTCACACAAACCATCTTCTAGGTAAGGGTACATTTGTCATTACATTTAATTATTTCATAATGGGAAAATTATTTAATTTGATAAAGGGAAATTTAGTTTCTCTCTTTATTTCACATCAATTAACTTAACTATTATTCTATTTATTTCCTGCCATTGTTAATGTTCTAAAACTTGTCCATGATAATTTTAAGATTATATGAATTGATATTACTTTCATCAATTATCATTCTGTTATGCTAGGTTGAAAATTTCATGTTAATACTAAATAACACTAATCCTATTGCAGTTTCCCCTACCATAAAACATCCTGCCTCAAAAAGGACAACTTCCTAATCAAATCTTCACTATCTTTACATCCGAACGATGATATCAAGTTATTTTTAATCTGTTGATGTTTATTATATTTTTTCCCAATCTGTGAGTAAGTTACTATAAGTAAGGTGGGCTTCAACAAAGTGCCATGCAGGTTCATCATTTTAGTCTAATTTCAAATAATGCAAAATTAGATTATATCTCAATTATCATAAGTTTGTCAATTGATATTGAATTTATTAAATATTACATTTTTTAATTGCAACTCACCTGCCCTTGTTAATGCCCATGAATAGAATTTCTGGAAGTGATGAACTTTATCCATAACCACCTCCATCTTGAATCTACAAAATAAAAAGAATGGAAATGAATGAATTGTTTATTAAAATGTCACTCATAAATGCAGTTACCTCATAACGTCATATTTATGACATGACAGGCAAGGCATGACTCTCGTCAAAGACATCGCTTGACACCAATATCAGCCCATACTATCTTGATCAAATGTGGACGGAGTTAGCCCCATCAAGACATGTTTTTATCTTGTACATTGCTCCAGTTGCCGATGCTGATGTTTATCTGAGTGCAAGGCAGTGTTAACTTCAAACAAAGCAAGGGTGCATAAGTTCAGAAACTTTTATTTGAATTTAGATAGAAATATATATAATACATGTGAAGTTATTCTGTTTATATTTCAAACCCTTGTGTAAATTGTAAATGTAATTATTAGATAATAGATATCATACTAATTTCACGACAATAAGAAGTTCATCTCATCTCATGTTATTTTCACATTAATAAAGTTTAATCATTCTAAACTCCTGAAAACCTAGTTTATGTGACCAACCACCTGTCAAATTAAAAAACAGATTTCTGATAACCTTAATTACGTGACCAACGACCTTTCCAATAAAAAAACAGACCCATCGTGTATCAGTAGATTCAGTACATCGATACAGTACACAGATAATGATAACCTGTGTGTACTGGATTCGTTCAATGTCAAATATTTCAGATGATATTCGAAGTAGGCCAGAGTCACTATACCTATCTATATGAACATTGGTACAATCATATTTTCAATACTGGTGATCTGTTTGCTTCGATGATACGTTACTGAGTTCGTTGAAAGTTTAAACAAGGTTAGTTGCATTTTCCTGCCTCCTCAATTCTGATCAACTTGAATATTTGTTTACAATATTTCCTCGAATACAACCCCAGCATCCGAGTACTTGGTACCGGAATTCTGTTTAAGCCATAAGTTGAGTTGAGTTCTATACGTGGATACACAGGTTGTATCTAGCTCAGCACCTTTTGATCCTTAAGTTACAAGTTGTATTTTACAATATTCTCAATCCTGGCGATCTGTTTGCTTCATGATACGTTACTGAGTTCGTTGAAAGTTTAAACAAGGTTGGTTGCATTCTCTTGTCTCCTCATTTCTTATCAACTTGAATGGTAGTTTATCATATTTCCTTGAAAACAACCGTACAGGCTTTTTTCATCAGCATCCAAGAAATCTATTTGAGACCTGAGTTGTATTCATTTGAGTTCTATATGTTGTTTCTAAATCAGCACCTTTTGATCCCAAGGTACTGGAGGCCTTATGTTCCAAGTTCTACCTCACGAATATGATTAATCTTACAGAGGGCAAGTGAATTCTTTTTTCATCAAAAATTGAGACTCCTGTAATCACCCTTCAGAATGGTTAATAGAGATTTTTGGCTATATATCAATGTTTTGATAATTGTTATTTATGATCTTATGATACACATCTCGTGATACAATGTCTGTGTTGTGAAATGAATCGTTGATTTGAAATTTGCCTATTCATCTAAAAATCAAGTTTTTTGTTTCTTTTCTATAAATTGCCCTGATAAGAGTTTAACATGACATGTATCATATAAAATTGTAACATTCTTTCATATCAAGATATGTATCATATCATGGTATGTCAGTATCATTTTAACAGAACCAGTATACAGTGCATGTAATACTTAAGTGTTGAGCATGCAGGTGCAGGTCAAAGGTCATGGGTCATGGGTCAACTCAACCTCACTGATAATGCAGGTGGTAACAGGACCCTGGTAAACATCTACCTGATTTAGAAGCTTGATACTCTAGCCCTTTGTAACTCATTCTTTCTGTGCATTAAGATCAGATTTGTTTCAAGGTTAAATCAAAATATACCGGTAGGCCTACAACGACAGCCTCAAGGATAAGGTTTTAATAGTATTAAATATTAACTTTTCTCATTGTTATACGCCATAATAAACGTGAAATCATTAAATGCAAACATGTGCTATCCTGAATTCATAAGAAACAGAAAGTCAAAACACAGATTTCAAAAATCAAATGTTAAAAACATATTGATTTTTTCACCTTTTAAAAAAAAGATTAAATCAAATTAAAACAAGTTAATCTATAGTAACCTGAAAATACTTTTTCAAGCAATTGCCATACTTCATTGTTTTGTTCAATTCTAAAAGGGTATTTTCTGTTTTATGTTCCCAATATTGAAATGTATTCAACATCTGAGTTTTTAAGCAATATTTCTAATTCCATAAAGGAAGATTAATTCTAATTCAATTTAAAATATTGGAGCTTCAATTTCAAACTCCTTGGCCTAAATTCAAAGAAATAGGGTTCATTGAATAAGACTTTAGAATTTACTTAATATAGAACTTAACAGATATATATCTCCAAAAGATTTATATTTTTCTGTGTCCATTTTTATCTTAATTATCAGAGCAAAACTAACATTACCGGTAGAATGTACACTTGGTTTCAACCTCAAAACTTTCCAAACCTTACAAAAAGAAGTCCCACTCAAAAGGACCATTAGGTACAATGAAATCTAGACTTGATAACAGGACAGAAGCTTTGGAAAAGTGTAGGTCACATTTAGAGTAATTCGCATGATAGATCTCAAGCATAAAGGAATGAATAGGATTAAGAAAGCCATGAAATGGTTCAAGCTTGAGCATGTGGGGAGCTTTGGTATGTTGACATTGTCAATTCTGTTAGCATTGACTTAAAACTAGTGTATGGTCGCCATGGTAAAATGCATCAGATAGAACATTGGAAATTCACATGAAATCATAGAAAGAGCCATGTTTTTAGAGCAAAAAAAATAATCTACTTTCCATAAATTTTCTGGACCTAAATATTTTTTTCAACGGTAAAATACGTAAAAATTCATATTACGGGTAACATAATATTAATGATAACCTTACTTTAACTTTCCAGTTATAAATATTAAAAATTCTCCTTTCAGCAGTAGTTTTACTCTAAAAGTTTTGATAAATTGCATTTTACAGAAACTGTATATGTTGCACTTATTCCACCGTTTTGATCTTTAAAATCTGTTGACAGCTTCACATATAATCACTCTAACTTTAACTGAACAGCATACAGGATTCAAACTACCCGCCTCTACCCTTATAGAGCAATCCTTTGACAAATCCTTCATGATGGCGGGTTTCTTTATATTTTTATAAATGTGCATTATTGTAAAATGAAAATTAACTATGCTCAAAAAGGTATAAAAAAAGCTCCCCTTTCAAATATCCTTATGTTCTATTACAACACAGTAGATTTTATTAAAATTATTACATCAAACGATATGTCACAACAGAATTTGAGACCAAACAAGAGCTGAACAGCACAAAGAACTTAACAACCTCAATACCTTACATCAATGGTGTGATCCTATTATCAATATAAACCAATATCCCATGAAGAGGTCGACTATAACCTGTCGAAGCGTGCTACCAAAACAATTGTTCAACCTGAACTGTTTTGGGGTCGTACTTTAGCAACGAGAATAAACATGTAACATTGACCGGTAGCGAACTTGATCATACTCCTCGTTGTGACTGAACTGTGAGATGAAAGCCATGCTTGTTGCTATTGACAACATCGTACATATCATCGAACATGCACAAAAGCCTGCCCTCTTCAGTGTTGATTTCGCCAAGGCATGGGTCGGTCCCTGTCCCCTAGAGAGGGCAGTTTGTGGATAATTATAATATTAATTAGGAATGAAGTTTTAAGAGTTCTCATAATTAGTTATATCTGGTTGTTGGGTTGATAATTTAACATGGCTTCCAAATGCATGTCAATAATGTAAATAAGAAATTAGAGGTTAGAAAATGCTTAAAACAAGTTTTCAGATTTGTCATTTTATAATTAATTTTATGATGCATAATTCCTTGTTTATTAGAAAGTTAACATTTTGAATTAATTGTATATTTATATCTAAAAACATGCATTTTATTTTATGTTTATGATAGGGAGGGGGAATGTAAATAAGAAAAAAAAATTGACGTAAAAAATCATGTGAACATCGAAATCAACAGTAACAAAAAATATATATAATATAAATAGAATAAGTTCCTTTTAAAATAAGCACAAAGCACTTTTCTCTCTTCTACATATTACAATTTGAAATTCATTATCAATTCAGTTGTATTAAAATCCTGTAGTTTCCTAGTAAATGATATTATTTAAAAAAAACGAAAACAGCTGTGAAATGTACAAGCACTGTATAGAATCAATATTTTATCATATGGAACGAACCATTGCATATTTAGGCCTGCAGGAGTATCCATTGTTGACATGCCTCTAATCAATATATGGTAATGGTTGATAACTTGATATGCCAACCATTTAGGGAGCCATTGCTTCTTATTTAAGCTGGTAGTATTCATTGACAAAACAATATTTATTTCTGCAAACATCAAATGTTTGTTCCAAAAATAAATATTTGTATGAATTTTTTCCATTTTCAAATAAATGATAGGAAACATTTAAATTTAGTAATCTTTAGTAAGTATTCCTTGAATTTATGTTGTTGAAATTCCTAAGACAGAAGCTTTCACAAGAAACGTTGCATACAATGAACAAAGAAGTTGTCATCCATATATTCCTCAGCATTATAGTATATTAGAAGTATATTAACATACCTTATATAGTAGAGAGGATTTGTTTAACTCTATTGACTGTGAAGTAGGTCTAATTTTATCATTTTCTGATAATTTAGATACAGATCTAATGATCTTTGTGATTCTTCAATGGTACTTACAGGAATATTTATTATAAAATCATGAGATGGCTTATTGAATAATTGTTCACTTTTTTTCCTTGCATTCTATATTTCCATCTTTCATTCTGTTGCAATGTCATATATCCTGACATTATTTAGCAAAATGTTCAGGTGATAATATTAGTGTCATTTAGGACAATTATTTTTGTAACCCTTAAGGTTAAAAAAATTAAGGACTTCCTTCCATTAATAAGTGTTAAAATCCAAACATTTAAAGGTATATTTTCGTATCCTCTTGCTTTAATGTCTTATCTTGCATATGATTTATTTTTAATTTAAAAACAGTTTTATTCAAATAAAAGGGGTTCTTTAACACCAAATAAGGGCCTAGTTAGACTAGTCCAGAAAGTTCAATTAGAAAGGAAATTTCAGAACAGTTTCAATAATAAGACCGATAGCTAAATGTGGACTTTAGCCAGAGAAATTAATACCAAATATAGCAAATGATATTATCATTATTAGAATAGTTTAGTATAATCAAGAAAAAATCGTTTTACTTTTTTGATTATCAAATATATTATAAATTGTCATTTAAACAAAGCCATTGTGATCCTGAACTTGTTAAGGAATACAAGTTCTCTCATATGACATCAGCAGAAGCATGTGTGCAATGGTTAACAGATGTAGCATCATTATGACCTTACAATGCAATTGTTTAAACCCAGCATGGGGTAACCATTTATTGAACCTGCATTGATTATTTCAGGAAATCTTGTCCATAACAAAAATTTACTATCTAAAATCCTTCAAATGTTTTGCCAACACTATTATGTTCAAATGTGTGACAAGTGATGAATACTTAAGTAGGGAAGTCTTTGCATCAAAAATCTGCTAGTTTTTATCTATCATTGTATGTAAATCAAAGATATCATGTAGGTGACATCTTCTGTTCAAGTTATGTGATATAGTCATAATTGCTTACGAATCCATATGATTATAGTCAAGACTGAAAAAATTAATTTTAAATAACCAAAATGTTATTGACTACAATTTGATAAATATAATATAAGTCACAGTGAAATATAATTGGAGCAATATTATTACTGCTCCACTCAGTGTGTGTATGACTTAAAAGCTATTTAATAACAACACACAATACGTTGACAGTTCTTTACTATTAAACTGTTAGTGTGAATCATTTGAAGTAAGCGTGATTGAGATTAAATAAAAGACAAATTTTGATAGTGTAGAATAAACTTGTATTGAACTAAGTATAATGAAAAGAGGCCACGCCCACGATTGCATAGTTTTATCAATAATTGTGTTTACAAAAATACGGAATGCAATCACAATGACGAAAACAACAAAGTATTGATCCGAACGTACCTAACTAACAAGCGGTGAAGTATCGAAACATATGCACGGAAGAAACGGAGAGGAAACTGTTATATTTTAGGAAGTGGACATTCCTACCTGGCGTCCCAGGCTTGGCCGATTAGTAAAACTGAAAATTGCGAAATATACTTACGTGTTTGTCGGTGGCGCTGAAGCTTCTAATAAAAAATAATCTAAACGTCTCGACTTTATCTAAATTATGATGCTTTTCTCATTAAGGGCGTAAGCATGCCTGGGCAAAGACATGAAGGTTGCTAGCAACAACAACTACACAAACTTCACGCACCTGCAAACACCCAACTATGGCACCGAACAGTTAGCCAATCAGGAGCAGCGTTAGAAAATAAGCCGGTTGTTTGCCGGTTAACGGTATTTTTGATTGGTTAGTAATTAGGTCGCGTTCAGAGGAATCCCATTTACTATAATCCAATGAAATTAACTGTTATCAATTACGGCATTTTCGATGTTTTCTTTACACCATTTTCATTGGCTGTATTACGGAAGGAAGTTTCCGGTGATTCCCAGCCTTGAGGAATGACCCCTCACCTCATGTAAATCAACACATTTCAGTAACCAAGCACTGAATCAACCCCATCACGGCATCGCATTCTTGTAAGTATCAACGAGTATTTCATCCTCATCATTTAGCAATGTGCTTCGTCAAAAAGTCGCAAGACGGCAAAGAACACTACTTTCTGCACGTGTGGGATGTAAAGGTCAAAGAAAATTGCACATGACGATCAGGCATTTGGCCAGATGTATTATTTATTCCTAAAGCAAGCACGTTTCTACACCCTGCTCATGCTGCATTCTAATTAAGGTGAAGATCCGTCGATGAGCTGCGTAGTTTCAGTGGTTGATGTAATTTTCTTCCGCAAATTTTACGCTTGAATAATCTTTAGTTAGTAACTTTGACAGATACGATGTAAAATATTTCATGTTCAATTCCTGCGAGCGTGAAACTGGAATGTAATTATCATTTTCATACATCACTTATTAAGGTCAATAACTATAAAACGAGATGAGGTCGGGATGCATTTTAACAAATCAGAAATAAAAAGTCTGGAAACTGCATCCCTATCAAGACCACATATCTTATTTTCTTTTAAAGTAATAACAAGGGAAGTAAAAGTGATTCTGTGTTTACTGTGTAATTCCACATGTAATTATCACCAAATGATTGCATGTAAGCTAAGTGGTGGTCTAGGGTTCAGTGTTCACTCTATAGTGATAGTAAAGGCAGATGTGAAGTGAATGGGAGATAAGGTTTCGTCATAAGTTGTCAACACTGTCACAGCTATTGCTGGATCGTTTGTTTTAATTGGCAGGAGAGAAGAATTCATTTGTGTTTAGCTATTCTTCAAAGTCTACCAAAAAGTTGGTAAGGAGAAAGAGTATGTTTAAAGTTTCATCAATTATGATAGGATTATAATTTTCTCAAATGCAATGTAAGAATCAAGTTAATTTGAAAGTTGGAGTTTGCAGGGATTGGAAAGGCATCTTTGAAATGGGCAGTGTTCAGGCTTATAAGTATTTTCGGATTTTTGAATTGCTCATTGCCATTATGTCAAAAGTAAACTTCAATACTTTAATGGGCCATTTTTATCCAATGTACAAAATGGCCCATTGCCTCTGCCTTTCTCTGGAGATTATCCCTGGTGATTATATGATTATTTATGTAAATTTTTGTTTCATTAGTTAAATCATCAAATTCAAGAATAAGATTTTAATTCTGATTCTCAATATATATCTTTGATCATTATAAATGACAATCTGAATTTGAGTATCAAAAGCAAATGCTTATTTGTGCATTAAATTGTTGCAAGTAATGCTTAAAAGTTTAACAAAATAGTTGTGGTTTCGTGGTAAAAAAATCTTTTTAGGGCCAAATTTCAGATTATAGTCTGTTTGTCCTTAGACTGATTACATAACCACCAAAGTTCATTGTATATTCAATTAAGAGTTAACGAGCTAATTCAAAGTATTAAACGTCCTAACGAGCATAATGGTCATTAATCAAAGGCTTGAACACTGAAATTAGCTACTGTTGTATTGGTATGGGTCCCCTAACTCACAAAAGAACAATTAGCTTTGAATTAGGTTTTGAATAGAATAATTAATTAACAATAATCTAATTAAGATAAATCTATACCTATAATGTTTCTATTTGATTTATCTAAAATCTGTAACGAAGATTCAATACATCATTGAGGAAATTAAATAGTTAATGATGAGATTTTATGGAAGATAAAAAATATTATTGCAAAGCTTGAAATTTGACATAATGCAAGGGACTTCCAGTTTTAAAATAGATACAGCTGAAGAGTGGAAACATATATTCCAAATATGGTCAATATATCGAGGCATAAATCAGTCTTATTTTATGAAAATAACTTACAATATTTTTGACATATTGTATTTATGATGTGTTCATACTAAAGCAAAAGTGAAAATATTCACATGATTTATATAAAGTTGAAATGGTTAAAGAATATTTAACAATACTTGTGTTGAATTTGGCTAATTTGAATACAGGTATCACTGTTTATTCTGTTGATGATTTTTTATCTACATTGATATTTTCAAAATAAGAGGTAAAATAATTTTTATTTCAGTAAGAATAAATGCAACCAGTGTTATGTCGACCACTGTTTGGTCATCATTTTCAAGCAATATGTAAGTGATGAGAATCTTCAATTTTCGGGATTTTAAAAATATGATAAAAACTTGATTTTTCACAGTCTCAGTATAGGAGTGAAACGGCTAATATTGAGAGTAGGTTTTCTTAGACTGGATTTTTCAAGACATTGAAGTGTTTTTTGAGTGTTAAGACAGTACAGTCTAGGCTATCATGTTACATTATGAAGATCAAGATTTCCTGGATAACAACTTCTTTATTGTAAAAAAATCCCGATGTTTCTGAATATCACTGCTTCATCAAGCAAAGTTGGATCTTGCTGTGCTTATGTTACACTTATGTATACCAGTTCCAAATTCCCTTCACAGACTTCATGTTAAATTATGTTAAATGTAATTAAACTTTAAAAGCAAATGTATCTATGTTGAAAAATGAGTATCTACATCTCTTTGATAATAAGCTCTTTGTAAGCTGTGCACATTATGTGTGTTTAATATGCAAAACAGGGTTTTGTTGACGTTTAACTGTAGCTGAAGTTTTCTGTGTTGTGAATATCAACAGATGACTTGTGGACTGGAATATTTTGGAATATAGTTGTAAAACAAGTTCTTTCTGTTAAAGTGACATTTTGCATCGATGAGGTAGGTGTTTTATCTTTAGAATGAGAACTTTATCACTTCATTTTGTGTTTGATGAATTAGATGTAGGAAATAGTGAAGTAATGCATATATTTCTGTTGACTTATTAATTGTGTAAGTAATATTCATCTACTGATATGACATGTATATACCAGGTATTTGTTTGATAACTTCATATGATAAACCAACTCTATTACAGATTATCGCAAAAAGATATCTGAAATTTTCATTTTATACAAATACTGACCATTTTCTGATGTTGTTTCTTTTGAAGCTGGGATAAATACTATGATAGTCCCTTTATTACCTTTATTACATGGATGATAATGCCATATTGATGTTAAGTACATGTATGGTGGCACTAGTTAGATAGACTGGCCTATTGGGGCAAATGTAATTTTTCAAAACTGCTGTACTGTTACTTATTACATACTATCTCAAAAAATAAACTAAATTTATTGATAGCATATCTACACATGAACAAATCAAAATGATAACTAGTTAGAGATGTGTTGTAACACTGTAGCAAGGCTTTTTCACAATCGTAGCTCCCAGAATGGCTCTTGTTTCTAAAATAAATGATGATTTTTTTTGGCTAAACTGCAACCATGATGTAAGATGGTGTATGTGACAGGGTGAGGTCTAAAGCATTCCTACGGTCTTTGGCTAGAGGGATATCTCTTTTGCCGAACAGGTAGAGTGTAGGACTCTCAACCTGGAAGTTCAGGGTTCGAATCCTAGTGGAGGTGGTCTCAAAAAAATTACTGTATCTTTATTTATGTTATTTTATTTTTTGAGGCTTTTCATTTCATAAATTCATTTATGTTATTTTATTTCTTGAGGATTTTCATTTCATATGTGTATTCAGTCAATCTAGACTTGCAATAATAGGATCTAGACTATATAAAAGGCTCCCATTTAATACACAGTCATGAAGCAGGACTCCTGTTACATGTAAGTGCCAATATCTCAAACATCAGGCTGTGATTCTCTCACGAGTATGTTCAAGTCTTATTCAAGATGGCAAATCTAAATTAAAGGCACAACTCGAGCGGCTTTCGTCCGCCATTTTGAAAGGTTAGCATTGCGAGAAAACAAATATGCTGTAATATGCTTATTCATTAACAAAATTAAGTAATAACTACTTGATTGATAGAAGAGGAGCACATTTACAAATAATTCATAATAAAAGTTATCAGTTGCAACACCATTTTGTCGCAGTAATGCATTCCACGATCGTAGCTTTGATGATTGGCTTCATTTCACGATGTTTTTATTTTTTGAGCGATATACTTTATTTTTTGTCAAATTGTCAAATCTTTTACAACTGAAATGCTTATCTCACAAACATATATAAAATAAAGTCTAAAGTTATCATTTAAATATAATATATAATTGTAAACAGCAAAGTCCTCCTGAATTTCGTTTCCACAAAAAATACCCCGCTCGAATGGTCCCTTTAACAAGATAACATATTTCAACTTGATTGTGTTTGAAATATTGTACTCCTATAATATATGTCTTAACTGGACTTACCCCTTGAACTTCATGTCCACAAACAATACCCTGACTAATCTTTCTTAAAGATTCTTTTCCAGCTTAAAATCAAGACTTTGACAGAATATTTTTTTCATAAAATATCCATAAAATAGGGTATTGTGACATGTATCGTATCGAATCTTATCATCTTTGATATTGTGATATATGATAAATGTGACATGTCTCTATGATCGCAACTCTACTGCAGTGCATAAAAACATAAATTTTGCATGCTTTCTCTTAAACATTGAGAAATGCCTCGAATGTAGTATTCCACATCACATCTGTCCAGCACTCATAGCTTTAGCAATAGATTAGAAAGATGAGGTTCAAGAATTTACTGCTTTTTATCTTAAAATCTGGGGTGCTTTTATCTGAGTTGCATTGGCCCAGGTTGCCTTCGTTGTGCTCTCGAATATTGATTGAAGGAACTGTGACAAAGTCTATGGCTCCGATAATGGTCTATTTATCTGATTGTCTCAAGCCCTGTCCAGTCAATCAATTTATCAATCAATAAATTATTTATCTGAATCTATTAGGTCGAGTGAACTCAGTGAAGCTCTGGTCAAACCCTTTGTTTATCTAGACAATATGCATGTGATATTTATTCTTGCAATAAGCAGGGAATGGAGAGACATGTATCTTTGACAATGGCCATTATCAGGGCTTTTACTACATTTCAAAATTGTTAATGAGTCATTGCCCTTAAATCAATAGTAAACTTTAAAATTTGAATTGGCCAATTGTTTATCTCTTATTTGTTTATACCTTACTAATCCCTGAAAAAGAACACATAAATACAAATAAAACATTTTCACTTGAAAACTGACATAAGATAAGCTTACATCCAAATGAAAAATTATTTTACAAGGAAAACGTGATTTATTTTTAGAAATATCTTTGCTTGCCACAAGTTTGTTGGTGAACCATTTTGATTGATACAATCATGTACTATGAAATTTGGTCATGCTATGCTTGAATTGCCAAATGAGAAATATTTCCTTCCTGAAGTTAAATATATACATATGAGGATATGGTCACTTTAGGAGCAAATATTTGTTTCGGCTAAGTAAAAGAACTTGAATTTTGTTTGGCATTATCACATTTTGTGGGTTGTGTGTGCATGTGCAGCTATTTTTATCGTCAACGATCATTTAGGATTGTGAGAACGAGAGTGCTTGGCTTTGTTTCTACTATGAGTAGTGTTCTATTGGATTCGTGTCCGGGGATCAGTTCATCAAATGAATTGATATTTCAGCATGATTTGATATTTCATGTTATGATCGCTACCTCATTAACACGCATAGAATCAAACTCCATCTTAGTTATAGGACATGCAAAATAATTGTATTGTAAACAAACAGATAAATCAGAAATATTGCTCTTCCATTGTTACTAGAACATATGTACATGTGTTGTATCAGTTATTATCACAACACATTTGACAAGATAAAGTCAACATATAAAACAGTATCTGTCAGGGTCCGATACGATAAAGATAAAAGCTAGAGGTCAAATAATCAAGTTTATCTGCCAAATTGCAGACAAGGTGACAGTACACTTGTACCGAAAAGCGATTAAATAAACACCCTAGCCTCTGCAGATAAAATATTATGAACGGGATTATCTCGTTGTGCAGAATTTTACGGGAGTCAACTTTCTTGAATATTTGACGCAGTAAATGTCTGGAGGATCCCCAAAATATAATGATAATAGTTCTATGTGACTCAGTGTTACTGTGAGAAAATTATCTAATCTTTTAATGATATCTATTGATATTGTGATTTTCTTGTCGAGATGGTAGTAAAACATCAACCAATAACCATCCCATTTAGGTAACAATGTTGTATTTTGGATCACACTATCTTGAGTAGTACAGATTCTTGTACTTTTTCGGGCCGAGTCCCATGCGGGATTCAAACCCACATCCTCAGAGTCGGGCAACACCGCCAGCAATGACCATACCAACAGCTAACCAACTCGCCCATTTCGCCATCCACAAAAATGAAGGTCCAACAAGCGATAGTTAAGCTGTTGTTACATTCATTGCCCCTCTGAATTAAGGCAAATCTTTATCAACCTTTAAAAAAGTATGACACATCATAATTTTTTTTAAAAACCCTGAATTAGTAAAGGTCTCCCATAAAGTATATACTCTGAGTCCCCAGGACTCTCAGTTTTGAGTGACTATTTGAAACCCTGATTGAGATGTTTGAAAAAACAAAACAGTGGATTACCTGCCAGAAACCTTGGATATAAGTAAAGAGTAGGTAAAAACAGCCTATAGGTGACTAAATAATTATGACCAGCCGCCCTTGTGAACCTGACCGACCTGTTTAATGGACAAGCTCAAATGTGTCCATGGTTTATGATTTACAGTTATTTCAATGAGATATTGCTATAATGATAATTATAATACAGTCTAGGTCCTCATTTAGCAAGTCTAGGTTTGACTATGATAACATATTTATGAAATATAATATTATAGAAATAATTACCATATATGACTTCATAGTAATTATGTTTCGTAAATTTCCTTTTAGTTTACCATTTCGTGTTTTTTTAAACCTCCAATCTTATGATTTCAAAAACCTTGATATGCTAAAGTGTGCATATATATATATATATATATATATATAGATGAAATATAATAAAATTACGGAATTGGGAACATAAACACATTCATATAATATGAATGTGTTTATGTACCCAATTCCGTAATTTTATTATATGAATGTGTTTATGTTCCCAATTCCGTAATTTTATTATATTTCATCTATATACACCTGAGAGTTGTGCTTGTGGATTTTTCGTGTATATATATATATATAAATTCACAAAAAGTTAATTGTCCAGGTGTATGGTCCAACTTCGTCTAATGAATATTAAATACAAACATAATGCCAGATTTTTCTCCTACCGGTTTCATTTTTAATCTTCAGGGAGAATGAAACGTTACAAAAGTCTATGACGTCATTGTGAACAAATGTTAATATTTACCAACATTGAGTTTGGGGAGGAATTTCTTGATAAAATAGTCTTCTTTTAATTTTATCAGAGTTATTCATTTGGTAAAACGAGAAAATGTTGAATTTTATGTCTCTCCCTTCTTGATAGACATAGATTTTCTTTCTGCATACTGTGAAACTATACATACATATGAAAGTGATAGAAAATACAAGATTAAGATCCAGAAAAACATTTTATGACGCTTTCTCATGCACTGGTTCACATCTGTGTCATTGTCAGGGTCAAAAAGGGTGATTTATTTGATGCTTCAATAAGTTTCTAGAAGCATCAAACATTTATCACCAAGGTTGAGTATGGTATTTAATGACATTGTACACTTGAACTATATTTATTATCATACAAATATCTTGAACAGTGTTCCTTTCTTTCCCCCAGATAAGTGATACAGACCCCAAGGAGAAAGTATGGAGCTCGTAACGCAGCTCAAGGAGAAATATGATTATGTTATGACCGATCTGAGGGGTGAGTATTGCATGCATTTACAGAAGAAGAAAATTAATCTATTCAAGTGTCAAGCATGGTTTTTAGCATATAAAAATCAATATAAAAACTTGCCTGGCCACTTATTGTCAACACATTATTTATGTTTCTAAATTTTGTAAACATAAGTATGGATTTTAAATGGAGATTTAGAAATTCATACATGCCGTATCGAGCACTGTCCAACTTACCTTGTTTTCATGTTCCATCATCACAAGTTCACAACTATAAATATATTTAACAATTAGCTTAGGTTCAATACAGTATGGTAACCATCTTAAATTCTACCTTTTTCCTTGAAAAGTGTCCTTAAAAATGTTTTGATTGAAAATCGACTCAGTGTGCTTCATGGCTGTAAGTGTTGCATGATCACCGGGGTGTTCAGATTGTAATTATCACATAACAAATGTTATCAAATGATTGAGGGAAAACCAAAAGCATCTCGAGTAGCACTCTCTGAGCTGGATATCAGCGCTTAACAAATATTAGGATGCTGCTGCTGCTGATGATGATGATGATGATGATGATGATGATGATGATGATGACGTCTACATTGTCTCCTCCTATTTGCAGACACAGCATCTTTGAGTAGCAATCTCTGTGCTGGATATCAGCGCTTAACAAAGATGATGATGATCATTGTCTCATCCGATTATTTGCAGACACACGTTCAGACGACTGGCTGCTGATGTCCTCAATATGGCCGACAGTCGGGGCGGTGGTTGTGTACCTGTTCGTGGTGACCTACGGTCAGCGCCTCATGTCCAGCCGTCCACCCTTCCAGCTGAAGAACCTCCTGGTCGTCTACAACTTCCTCCTCGTTATCCTCTCCGCTTATCTCTTCTACGAGGTTCGTAAGTTAATGGGGCAGAAGCATGTTTTCTGAATTTTTTCTTCCAATTGTCTCGAAAAATTTTTTTATCCCCCGCCGCGTGTTTAGTGCGAAGCGGGGGATAAAGTATTCAGCTCTGTACGTCCGTCCGTCCGTAGGTCCGTCCTGCTTCTTGTTAGCGCGATATCTAATGAACTGCTCAACCTAGAATCTTCAAACTTGGTACCAGTCTTCATCTGGGAACAGAACAGAACAGAACAGAATTTTATTTCTCATAATTCACAACAGTGACATAGAGAAAAGTTAAAAATATTACATACACACATATATATATATACATATTGGAATAATAGTGTGCTGCATTCATAAACATGTGATATGCATAATTTAAAACTTACAGAGACCTTCTTTTATGAATTTTGCCAAGTTAAGTAAGAGTGGTTTATAGGTAGTTTTCATGAGGGCTATATACTTATCAATTGAAGGATACTTACAGTAATACGATGGGAGGTATTTACTTCTTAATTCTGATAGAAAGGGGCAGGCCAAAAGAAAATGAAATTCGTCACCGGTGGAGATATTACAGAGTTTACAAATTCTTTGGTCCTTATCGATTTTACTCCACCGACCAGTTTCAATGGTAATCTATGGTTTGAAGTTTTGAAGCGGGTAAGCCAAATTCTTAAATTGCTAGGAAGTTCTAAAATATATGAGTCCATATGGGGTTTAACTTTGTAAATTTTGTAGAGTTTAGCTTTTGAAGAATCAATCTGAGAAGCAGTCCACATTTGGAAAAATTGATCAATAAGGACTCGTTTAATAGATGATTTTAAAATGTGTGAACTGTTAAAATTTTGATTTATCCATACATAATTAAAACCTGTCTCCCGCAATATTCCTTCAATTGAATTAATTAAATTGAAATTAAATTTAGGTTTGGCATTTTGTAAAGTATACATCAGAAGGTACATTTTATATGATAAGTTGTTAGGGTTTTGCAACATTTTACACCAGAAAGAAATAATTCTAGTTTTGATACAAATACTGAGAGGATAACGGCCAAGTTCACCATATACCATATAATCTGGCGTAGACATTTTTACTTTAAGAATATATTTACAAAATTTAAGATGAAGCCGTTCAAGACAAATAATATTTTCAAATCCCCACACTTCAGATGAATATAAAAGGATTGGTTGTACAAGTTGATCAAATAATTTTAATTGACAATCAAGGGGGATGTCTAAAATATTAACTTTACGCAATAATGCGAACATTGATCTTGAGGCTTGCCCATAAAGGCGTTTAATACATTTACAGAAACGGCCATTGTTGCTAAATAAAATACCAAGATAAACATATTCTTTAACAACATCAATAGTATCACCATGAAAGACAAATGTTGAGTGTTTTCTACATGTACCTTTAGAGAATATTATGATCTTCGTTTTTGAAATGTTAACTTTTAATTTCCAAAGCGTGCAGTAATCTGAAAATACATCTAAGGCATGTTGTAGATCTTCACTTGACTCAGCTAAAATAACTGTATCGTCAGCATATAAAAGTAATAATAATTTCATATAAACATGAATTTCTTCTTCAAGTAGATTTTTCACCGTATTTAAACCATTCTGGGGAATACGCAGACCTGAAAAGTTTTCTGTGACCTTGACCTCATTTTCAAGGTCACGGCGAGACTTTGACCAGTTTTGAAAATGTTGTTAGCGCGATAACTAATGAACTGCTCAACCTAGAATCTTCAAACTTGGTACCAGTCTTCATCTGGGGAATATGCAGACCTGAAAAGTTTACGGTGATCTTGACCTCATTTTCAAGGTCATTGCGAGACTTTGATCAGTTTTGAAAATGTTGTTAACGCCATATCTCATGAACCCATTAACCTTGAGTCTTCACGGGGGACATAGTATTCAGCTCCGTACGTCCATCACGCTTCTTGTTAGCGCGATATCTAATGAACCGCTCAACCTAGAATCTTCAAACTTGGTACCAGTCTTCATCTGGGGAATACGCAGACCTGAAAAGTTTTCTGTGACCTTGACCTCATTTTCAAGGTCACGGCGAGACTTTGACCAGTTTTGAAAATGTTGTTAGCGGGATATCTAATGAACCCCTCAACCTTGAATCTTCAAACTTGGTACCAGTCTTCATCTGGGGAATACACAGACCTGGAAAGTTTTCAGTGACCTTGACCTCATTTTCAAGGTCACGGCGAGACTTTGTCCACTTTTGAAAATGTGGTTAGCGCCATATCTCATGAACCCATTAACTTTGAGTCTTCACGGGGGACCTAGTATTCCGCTCCGTACGTCCGTCCCGCTTTTTGTTGTTAACATCAATTTGCGGCGGGGGATTTTGTCACCTTTGTGACAAATACTTGTTATCCCCCGCCGCGCGTTTAGCGTGAAGCAGGGGATATAGTATTCAGCTCCGTACATCCGTCCGTCCGTACGTCTGTCCGTCCGTCCGTCCGTCCGTCCGTCCGTCCGTCCCGCTTCTTGTTAGCGCAATATCTAATGAACCGCTCAACCTAGAATCTTCAAACTTGGTACCAGTCTTCATCTGGGGAATACGCAGACCTGAAAAGCTTTTGGTGACCATGACCTCATTTTCAAGGTCACAGCGAGACTTTGACCAGTTTTGAAAATGTTGTTAGCGCGATATCTAATGAACTGCTCAACCTAGAATCTTCAAACTTGGTACCAGTCTTCATCTGGGGAATACGCAGACCTGAAAAGCTTTTGGTGACCATGACCTCATTTTCAAGGTCACAGCGAGACTTTGACCAGTTTTGAAAATGTTGTTTGCGCGATATCTAATGAACCGCTCAACCTAGAATCTTCAAACTTGGTACCAGTCTTCATCTGAGGAATACGCAGACTTGAAAAGTTTTTGGTGACCATGACCTCATTTTCAAGGTCACAGCGAGAATTTGACCAGTTTTGAAAATGTTGTTAGGGCCATATCTCATGAACCCATTAACCTTGAGTCTTCACAGGGGACATAATATTCATCTCTGTACGTCCGTCCGTCCGTCCCGCTTCTTGTTGTTAACATCAATTTGCGGCGGGGGATCTTGTCACCTTTGTGACAAATACTTGTTTTTATTATCTTCAGAGGGTCAAACCAAAATATTTAAGGGGAGAGACACAGATAGAACACTGTGATTGGTTTCCACAATTAATGTTATGTTTCATGGGTCGTTGGACCCCCTTCATCAGGTCCCCGAAACAGTGGAAACTAATTACAGTGTTTTATCTGTGTTTTAATTACCTAATAGTGGTTTATAGGTAGTTTTCATGAGGGCTATATACTTATCAATTGAAGGATACTTACAGTAATACGATGGGAGGTATTTACTTCTTAATTCTGATAGAAAGGGGCAGGCCAAAAGAAAATGAAATTCGTCACCGGTGGAGATATTACAGAGTTTACAAATTCTTTGGTCCTTATCGATTTTACTCCACCGACCAGTTTCAATGGTAATCTATGGTTTGAAGTTTTGAAGCGGGTAAGCCAAATTCTTAAATTGCTAGGAAGTTCTAAAATATATGAGTCCATATGGGGTTTAACTTTGTAAATTTTGTAGAGTTTAGCTTTTGAAGAATCAATCTGAGAAGCAGTCCACATTTGGAAAAATTGATCAATAAGGACTCGTTTAATAGATGATTTTAAAATGTGTGAACTCAACCTAGAATCTTCAAACTTGGTACCAGTCTTCATCTGGGGAATACGCAGACCTGAAAAGCTTTTGGTGACCATGACCTCATTTTCAAGGTCACAGCGAGACTTTGACCAGTTTTGAAAATGTTGTTTGCGCGATATCTAATGAACCGCTCAACCTAGAATCTTCAAACTTGGTACCAGTCTTCATCTGAGGAATACGCAGACTTGAAAAGTTTTTGGTGACCATGACCTCATTTTCAAGGTCACAGCGAGAATTTGACCAGTTTTGAAAATGTTGTTAGGGCCATATCTCATGAACCCATTAACCTTGAGTCTTCACAGGGGACATAATATTCATCTCTGTACGTCCGTCCGTCCCGCTTCTTGTTGTTAACATCAATTTGCGGCGGGGGATCTTGTCACCTTTGTGACAAATACTTGTTTTTATTATCTTCAGAGGGTCAAACCAAAATATTTAAGGGGAGAGACACAGATAGAACACTGTGATTGGTTTCCACAATTAATGTTATGTTTCATGGGTCGTTGGACCCCCTTCATCAGGTCCCCGAAACAGTGGAAACTAATTACAGTGTTTTATCTGTGTTTTAATTACCTAACTTTGTTGTACCCTTGTGAATTCTTCATTTAAATCACAGCTATGACACGTTACTAATTTCTTCTTTCTCTAGGTCAGCATTACCCCTACATCTGTAAACCAAAATATTTTCTTGTAATTGGCAACATTTGTTTTGTTTTTGCAAGTTCCCTTTAAATAACCATAAAAGCATGATAGGCCCATCCTTAGGCCCTTTTTAATTTTTTTTATGCAGCCTGGTGAGCTACAGAGACAACGATAAGATATCAGTACCAAAATGCTCCTTCATTACCATTTTGTTGGCCTCAAACATTGCAAAAAAATACACTTACCGGAGACTGTTTTTAAGAATTTGATATTGTGTTTCAGTTTGTGATGTCAGCATGGTTACGACCAGGGTTCAATCTAGCGTGTGAACCGGTTGACTATTCAAACGACCCCATGTCGCTACGGGTGAGTTTTAATCTCAAGAAAAAAACACTGATTGTGTGAATTAGAAACTAATATCTGAATGTGTTTAAAATGTTTTCAATACAGAATTTGTCAAAATACATTTAAATATTATTTTATTTGATTGTTATTTTTTCAGTTAGCCAACGTATGCTGGTGGTTTTACTTCTCCAAAATAATCGAGCTCCTCGACACGGTAGGTAACCATAGTGACACCCACAACATTTATTTATTCTATGCCAAGAGTTGTAATTTAAACAAAATGTATTAGAGAACTGTTCTACTCGCAGTAAGGTTTGGGTGCAATGCTACACTGAATTTCAGTGCAGTACCAACCATGGTTGGCTAGTTGCGGGCTTTCTCCCAACACTATATCTAGCCACCGTGGTAAGAGTGAAATATTCTTAAAAGCGGCAATAAACCAATTATCACCTCAACTCACCTTCAACAAAATGTGTACAAGAAATATTTTTTAAGGCTAGCAATTTCCTTGTAGACCCATTTTCATTTATCCAAAGTAAGTGTTTCGACAGTTGTGCTTGTGAAACCCTCCAAATATATATTCAGTATAAAGCAGTGCCAATACTTACATACAAACTTTTAAAAAACATGAAATATGCTACAACTCTTTTACCAGGTGTTTAATTTACATTTGTGACCTCAGCCTATTGTTATCTTGCTCCATTATTTTTCTGTAATGGAGTGTTACATTTAACTTCACTTAATATTTCATATTTAATATTTGTTAAGTTTTTAAAGTATATATTTGAATAAGCATTTAGTTGAATGTAATTTACGTCAGGTAATTTCCTCGCAACTTTCCATTCCCTTTGGGCCTCAGGCAATTATTTCCAAGAAACGAAGAGTTACACGGACGTTACCCTATACATATTATATTGCAGGTGTTCTTCGTGTTGCGGAAGAAGGAGAACCAGATCAGTTTCCTCCACGTGTACCACCATTCCTCCATGCCCATCCTGTGGTGGGTCGGCGTCAAGTACGTCGCTGGCGGAAACAGTGAGGACAACTTCTTGATTTGTTTGACATAAAGACACTAACTGATCTTTGCCCTATGCCAATCATAAACTCCTAGATCTTAGAGTTATGTTACAATTGGCATAACCAATCTTAACTAAGCCAATTGATAGTTAGAATAAGTGCTATGTTTATCAAAAAGAAAACCCCTGCTGATTCTGCTATGGCAAAAAAAATTACTACGGACATAAGGACACTACCCATTCTTTGTCCTTTGCCAATCATTAACTCCTATATATGGGGATCTTAGAGTAATATTACAATTGGCATAATGTTCCACTAAGCAATCTTACTTAAGCCAATTGATAAGTTAAGATCAAAAGTGCTGTATGATGTTTATCCAAAAAAAAATGCTGATTCTGTTATGGCAAAAATGGTTTTATGCAACTTGATTCTTCTGTGTAATAGAGGGTTAAAATATTTGTTTTTTCCTTAAAATCCTCTGGTGGGTCTTTGGGAACAGAAAGAACAATTCTATGTTTCATCATTGTTGACATTTTTTTTTTTTCATTTTGCATAAACAAAAATTGATAAAAGACCTGTTTGCACAAAGAAGAAGTTACAAGGTTTTGGACTCTGGGATGGACCTTATTTGTATATTGCAAATGTTTTGATTTGTATGAATATATAATTTATCTTGAAATCCATGTCTCTAATATTATGTTATATTTGATTATCCAGGTTACTTCTCGGCGACGATCAACAGTCTTGTTCACACGTTGATGTACCTCTACTATCTGATGTCCTCCATGGGCCCCAGCATGAGGAAGTACCTCTGGTGGAAGAAATACATGACCTCCTTCCAACTGGTGAGATGTCAGAGCAGATGTCAATAATGATATTGAGTTGTTATATACAGGATAAAAGATTGACAGGGTCTGAATGATGTTGCCAGTACATGACATCATTCCGTCTGATGAGAAACAGAACACTCTCTATTATATGCTATGCGATAAGTTGTAGAAAAGGGTTCTAGCCACTCTAGCCATGATTTCGTGTGTACAATGGTGGAGAAAAACTGGTCTACTTTTTTCACAGTTGACAGAATATCATATATTACAATAAGTTATTTTGTGTAAGTAGATGTTTCATAACCTTCAAAGAATTTTTCAATCCAATCCACAGATGCAGTTTTTCACAATCACCGTCCACTCCATAGGCTCAATATACCTCGACTGCGGATATCCTCTGGGCTACAATATAGGATTTATTACCTACATGGTGTCTCAGTTCATCCTCTTCTCAAACTTTTATTATCACGCCTACGTCAACAAGCCTTTGAAGCCTAAACCAATGGAAAACGGGAAAGCAAAGATGAAGCATGCAAATGGCGTCATCAATGGAAAAGTTTATAACAATGTCAAGAAGAGACGGGATTGATACAGGAAGTCTTTAGCCGTTTAAATGATGGATCAAAAGATATTTTGTTAAGATATTTGGGTTGAAAATGGACAGTTTGCAATTGTTTTGATTTGTGATTTGCGGAGGAATTTTACTTCCGACACTTTGAATTTTGAAATATCTTTTCAACAAAATCATCCACTTAAAGAGAACAAAAAATCATTTTATCTTTTATAAGATAAGATATGATGATTTATTTTTTGGATCCAGATAAAATGATGTTAATTGAAGTTGAATTATATATATATATTCACACTTGGTGAGTACAAAAAGACTACTTTTATTAATGAGATATACATGCTTTTTGACAGAAAATGTCAAATGTTCGGATAATGACATTCTCAAATTAATCAAAATGTTGTTTACTTTATGACATTTATATATTGAATATGAAGTCACAGATTACGTCATACAATTGCATGTGGTAATGCACTACGTAAAAAAAGCATGTCAGTCACAAAGTGAAAAAATCTTAAAACCCATTATACATGTCGTCACATTTCACCCTTTTATAACAAGTTAACAGATGAGATCATAAATGTTGTAATGTTGTTGGACCGAGAGAAATATGTTGTCAAAAGGCGCTGACTGAACAAGTTATTTAAAGCCGTCCTATTAGCAATAGGTCTTGGTACATCACTTAGAGAGTAAGTGTTTGTGTGTTGTATTAGAAGTCATTTAGATGTGTCAAAGATCATTGCTATTGTTAACCCTTGCAGTGCCGAAGGACACATATTGAACATGTCACAGTAGTTGATAAATGTGAGGTTTAGGACTGCGTGTGAAATACCAGACTTAGATAGATGTTAATAAAAAATATTATTAATTAACTATCAATGATATGGCACTAATACATTCTGAACGGCCTACACTATACGATTCGGCAACTGGGCCAATACAGGTAAGCTGGGCCAATACGGGCCAAACTGGGCCAATACGAGCAGACTGGGCCAATACGACTCTGAGCATGCGCATATACACAAATTGCGCAAATCCGAAGATATCGCTTCAAAACTTTCAACATATTTTAGAGTTCACCAATCTCTTTTATAATTTTGATTACGATGAAAATGAACTCTCTAATGTTGTACAAGTAAATCAAAGAGAAGTTAATGAATAAAAATGTCTTTAATCGCCTCGGGCCAATACAGCAGACCTCGGACCTGTAACTGGACCAATACGGAAAAACATGATTTATAACATTATAGGGTGGAAGATTTTATTCCACAATCTTATCATTAAGGCCTTGCGGTCAAAGATGTCAAAGATTGTTGCTATCTTCTGTTAACCCTTGCACGCCAGAAGGCAGAAGAACGTCCATTTGTTCTGTTAGAGTAAATAGAGAAGAAGAGAATTATCCGCATGATGAAGACTTTTTTTCAGCTTTTAACAGTCACAAGTACTATCAAAAGAAGCAATGACTGTTAAAGTAGCAATAACATGATACTGGCTTCACTTGTTTATTCACACTTTAGAGTTTCCTCGCAATATATATCAACAATGACTTCAAACATGCTTGTGTAATCAATTATAAGTTGTTCTGTTAGAGTAAATAGAGAAGAAGAGAATCGTCCGCATGATGAAGACTTTTAAGCTTTTTTTTCAGCTTTTAACAGTCACAAGTACTATCAAAAGAAGCAATGACTTCAAACATGCTAGTGTAACAGAAGCGATTGTGAGATCAGCCCCTCCTGTCTGCTTTGGCACAGTAAGGGTTAACAATGATCAATGTCAAGTACAATGTGTTGACATTCAGTTTGTCTATTATGAGTAAGTTTGTTAAAAAATGTCAAAATAAGATAAAATGAAGATAATGTCAATATATTTCATAGCAAGTCTCTCTTGACTACCCTGATTATATTTAGAAATTACCCTAGTGGTATCTTTCCTTTGTAGAAGTCTTAAATATTATCTTTATCTGTTTTGATATTACTTGGTTGCATGACATAATCATGCATGTGAATACCGCATTTTAAATTGCCAAAGATGAAAGAATCAGGATAATAAATAGCTGTCTTTTTTATAACAAGCTCTGCGGAGAGAATGAGCTGGAAAATAGCTAAGAATATTGTATACTTGTCGTTGCTTATTTCAAATTTAGCATCAATGTGATTTGATTATTGCAATACAGATCTCGAAAGCTATAAGTCAATTCATTTTTGTCTTTTTCATTTGAAAATATTCATAGACCGCCTTATAAGCAAGTACAATTTAAACAGTGTTTTGTGTTATATGATGTTGGTGTGCTTTGGTAAGAAGTTGCTTACTTTTTACAGTAAATACAATGATCATATGTCATTCCTTAGTGTATCACTGCTGTTCAGTTTTGTATTATCCAGTTGCATAATCACATTTTTCTTTGTTCAACATTTTGTATGTTATATACGAGTCTGAGAACAATCTTTCAAATGTGCCTTTGTTTACTTATTGTTGTTTTTTCACATGTGAAGCTGATTCAGAAAGCTAGGCTCTTGTTTGTGACATACCCAGTGACATTATTTTTATATATCACTGAATGAAGTTTACAAAACACTTGTCATGATTTTAAGTGTTAAAGATATTATAATCTAGTTTTGTATTCAGGCTGCCTGAGAAAGTCCTGTTATTTCTATACATATTTTGCCCCCAAAAACTCAAATGCTAATGTCACTCAATATTATTTGCATTTTTCAGGAAAGTGCATAACATTTTGTGAGCTCAATGGTTTTATAAATAACGCCTATCTTTATATATACTTAAAATATGTAAGTGGGATGATCATTTCTCTGAAGAACGGTAGCAGAATGGGAATTTTGATAGGGAAACCAAACTAGAACCCACTTAACCCTTAAACCCATAGCAATTCAAAAATGAATTCAATCTTTGATAATATTTTGAGAAGTATATTCTTGACAAATATTATTCATGTATATTCATATTATACAAGAACGTTATTTATTTAAACTCACAAGTTGATGATCTCTCTTGTATGTGTAATTTCACATTTTTTGTCCTGCTTTATAGGAGTATCAACCTATAAAATGCTTCAATACAATTGACCTTGACATACAAGAAAAGGGGAGATAACCTATTGTTGACTTTGTATCAGAAACTTACTGTATGCTGATGAGATTACCTTAATCAACTATCCTGATTTTTAATACCGGGTAACTCCCCTTACTCAAGTTTTAGATTTTACAGGTAAATACCAATAATCAATTTATTATTTCAAGTTTATTGAACTAGCACAAATATATATATATATAAATGTGATTTAGGTCAAATTTACCTATTTTCCTCAAATCTACGATTTTGAAGAGTGTATTAAATATTAGTTTGATTTCTGTAGTTGGATGTTGCTATATCTTTTTGTAAGTGTTAGCAAGAGTTATGTCCCTTATTATTTGGAAAATGGAGAACAAGCACAATATCAATTTTCTACAGAAAACAAAGAAAATGTGCAATTTCACATCAATACTCTTTATTCCCGGTTTGATATCAGGTTTTGATATTTTTGCATCTTTTTGTTTTTATATGTACTTTGTATTTACTTTTGACACATTGTTACACATTTATCATTCAAGATTTTCTTGTTATCGCAATATATAATCTGTTACAATATAGTGGTCACATATTTATTATTTAATACACACAGAGAAACCAGTAAGTGTTTTTAAAATTTTTAAGAGGTCATATTCACAGATTTCTTCTTCTTTTGATAGACTTTTTTCTGTATATTTATTGGGGTCAACATTTTGTTTGAAATCATAAATATGTGAACCTTTGTTGCTTAATAATTTAAACATCTCCTTATAGCCTATAATAATAATAATAATGAATATTTGTATAGCGCTATATCCATACACAAGGTGCATGATCAAAGCGCATGAGCTTTGAGCTATTAGATTGTGTATAAAAAGTAATATCATTGATATTGGTAATGAGATGATTCTGAGACATGGTCCTTGAAAACCACATAGAAGACAAATGAGCTAGAAGATCATTTTGACCGAAACCAAAAAAGGCCAAGTGAAACAAAAACTTACAGCATCCAGGGGTTCAAGCCTGGGACAGCCTGACGAGTGTCCGACACTTCACCAACTAGGCCAAAGAATACCCTACTAGCCAAATCCAGTAGGAATGCTTTTTATCCAGTTGATATCATTTCTCTATAAATGTATTTTACATTGAATGTTTAATTGATCAAGCAATAATAGTACTGTGTAAATCAAATTGCATAATAACTTTAAATATTCATAAGTATGATTTTTCGAATACAATGTTATCAGTGCTGTTCATGTCAATGACTTTATAATTATATCTACTTTTTTTCTCTATTGAGACAAAAATGGAATGTTCATTTTAGTGTTATAGATGATTGTTATGATTTTGATGTTAATGCATAACGAAGTCAAAAATAATGACTATGCAATATATCACTTATTTCAGTGCTTTGACAGTGCTTTTAATGTGCTCATGTGCTTAAGTAAACTTTGGTTTATATTTATGCTAGTCATGTGAACCGTCTATGCCTCTGAAGTCTGCTAATGAGATTTTTATGCAATGTCAGTTGAGTTTGAGAATATGCTGCGTCACGTCTTGGAAACGCATTTAAGACTTATTAAGAAAAAGTATGATTTTCTGGATTACAATGTGAAGATATATTGGTGTACATGCTAACTCTTTTATCAGCCGGAATGGAATTACACTAGCGGATCCAGGGGGGGGGGGTCCAGGGGGTCCTTTCAACACCCACCCCCTTTCAAATCCATGTATAACGGGTCGTGGACCCCTCCCCCCCCCCCCCCACTGAGTGGAGAAAAATTATTTTGGGATCCCCCCCTTTCAAAACTCCTGGATCCGCCCTTGAATTATGGCTGAACCATACTATAAACTATACACTCAGTACCTTAGATTTAGATCAAATCGAGATTGTGTCAAAATATTTTTTGCATTTACATTGTTGTGATGCTTATATATTTCTAGGTACCGGTAATGGAAATAGATTTTTTGTTAGATTTATGAAAAGCATCAATAATGACTTTTGAAGAAGAAATGTTGATTAGATTTAATTTTGTTATTTTATTTTCAAGGGTCACCTCTTGTTTTGAATGCAATATATTTTGAAATTCATGCATTTAGATAGTGTAAAAGCTGCTCAAAATCTCAAATCTAGAATGAAAGTCAAGTATAGATAAAAGCCCAACTTTAGAACAATACCATTTTTCTATTAAAATATTTTGTCTTCGGCCAGTATTCATGTTTCAAAAGCAAAATAATTTTGTATGTTGGGTTCTTAGATTTTAGAGAACTGTTTAAATAATACAAAGTTAGTTCAAGATGCACAGGTAAAAAGTAAAGTCTTTCATTCACTCTAACACATTGTGATACATGTAACTGACAATGTCATTTTTTGGTCAAATTGTTAGTTTGCCTAGAAGTCAATTGTAATTCAATGATTATTCAAACTAGAAGCGCTATGATGTCGTACTAGAACAGGAATGTTGTAATTGTTTGTGTAAAATATCAAGATTTTGCCTTACATGTTGATCATAATGATTGTATAGCGCCTTACAACCGCTACCTTGAGTTTAACTTGTCCTTGATCAATAGAATTCAGTAACCTTTAAAGAATCTTCAAAACTTCAAAGAAAACTTTCCCTGCAAGGCATAAATCATGCTTTGGCTACTTTAAGCCTTGCTACATTTCCCCCTTTCATGTTCCGACTCCACGAGATTACTGCTAACAGCTGATAAGGATTCAGTGTGCAATTTCAAACTCTGCTACATTTCATCACCTGCAATATGCAAGTTCTGCCAAGACTTGATAGTCCAGTCAAAATTTTCCTGGTGATTACTACAAAAAGCTGATGGGATTGCATTTCATTACCTTAATAAGCAAACTCTTCAGCTCATAAGGACGCAGCATGCAATTGCAAGCTTTGGAGCATTTCATAAGATCAAGTGTGCACACTTTTTAGCATACTGCACCTGAACTTGATAATCAAATCAGAAACACATGAGATTACTGCTCATTTCTGATAATCAGTGTTTAATTGCAAACTTTGCTGCATTTCATTACCTGTAATGTGCAAGTTCTTTAGCGTCCTGCGCCTGATCTTCATAGTCCAATCAGAATTGTACTAGTGTTATTATTAAGAGTTGACAAGGGCAAGGTTCTCAATCTCAAATTTTGGAACAATGCAGCAAGTCTGCATTAAGACGATGTTTGATAACTCGAGTGTTGCCGTGCCTAAGTACAAATCCTTGCTGCTTGATGTTCGCTACTTCAGTGTCATTAGCCATTAGAGATTATTCCTGTGAAAATGTTGGGTTTTTTTTAAACGAGTGTGAAGTTTAGCTAGCAAGAGATTTATGTATAGATTTGCACATACGCACAGATGAAAATTATGCTGCTTAAGAATCGCCTAATGTTCTTATTGTGTCGTGATCCTATATATATATGTTCATTAGGTTCAAAGTTATGTTTAAATTGAAGTTTTGTTTTGTTTATGTTTACATTGAAGTTTCAACAGTTACATTGATATTGCCTATTCAATCAATGATAAATTCTGAATAATCAAACATCATAACATCATGTGATTGACTTACTGTAGAGTTGATAGGGGTTTCTCTGCTATTTGGTTTTACACGGGTAGTGTAAAAGGGAATATCTACGTTGGCTTCAGACTTCTTTTTTAAACAGAAGAGTGTTCAAAAATCTGCAGCCAGGTATAAAGCGCATACACAAGTCACAAGTCATTTTTAAAAAAAACTTTTTTTCAACTGTTTTGTTTATAGTTTGGTAGTATGGGATTTTGTGGATGGTTATCTATATTTTTAGGGAATTGATCCTTGTGCTTGAGAACTGTGTCAAGATGTTGGCACTACTGAAAACAAAGAAGTTGATCATCCACCAATCTTCTTTTCTAGATTTGTTTACTTTACACCAATCAGGATATTTTATAAATGTTCTCAGGTCTACTTTGTCATGAGCACCTTCAAAATTTCAAGTCATTTACATATTTGTTTTTTTTCCATTTTTTTTGGTTCATTCATCCCCTATTTTTTTTTCAATCTGACAATGTCAAAACTAATGTTTACATGTTTATCTGTTGACATTAATTGTTGCTTTTATTTATGCTGATGTTTTAAGTTCATATTATATCATTCTAAATTTTTCTGTTAAGTAGTGTTTTGCATTGAAACTATTCATAGTAAGAAAAGTTGCATTTTTCTAAGATAATTGTTGAATAATAGTGATGAAAAATTATCTAAACGCTAATATATCATTTCAATATATTATCTACTATTTAAGTTTGTTAACATCATACAACCGAAATGTTTTACCTAATGAGGTAACTAATGAAATTTGTTCACTTTGTCAAAACAATATCAATATTTACAATTACCTAAGTGTTCATTATTGAAGTATTCAAAGGTTCATTTTAATATAAATATGATGCTTGAATTTAAGTTAATTACATGGTACTTAATTAAGTTGAGTATTTTTTGTTGATTCGCTATAAAATTGATAAAAAGCTTGATTATTTTGAATAGTTTAAATGTTAATGATGTGTTACGGAAAGTCCTTATTAAAGAATAAATCCCACCATTTGTTATGAATGTTTCTACATTATACATGTATACATTATACGCTTGCACATTATAGTTCTTGTGTTGAATATTTATTCCAGTATGTATGACTCTTGACCCACCACTATGTTGAGCCTCGTTTTCAAATGTGTACAGAATGCCATTTTGTTAACATTTTCAGACTAATAAACAATGACACCAACATTGACTTCTCTCTTATTTATTCATCGCTTGTGAATTCACCTCTGTGAGCCAGAGCCTTCTGTTCCAAAACTCTTCCAATGTGACAGCTGCATGTTTCAACAGTCATCGCCCTTAAAGGGGCAGTAGCACGTTTTTTGACAATTTTATATTTTCAATTTGTCACTGATAACTATAAGTTAATGCTAAATGTATTACTTTGATAGTATCATAAATCTCATAACACAAACCAATCATCCGTAGTCAGAGAACAAAGTATGAGCATTCACATAAAATCCATTGGCAGCCATTTTTGTGTGAACACCTTTAATTCATTTTGTGTAAGAAAAGGAATCGCATGGCTTAACTTAGTATATTTGAATAATTACTGCTTCATTTAGTTTTTATACATTGTCTAAAGATTGGAACCATTTATTTTCATTTTCCTGACATCACCTTATATTCCCCCTAAAAACGTGCTACTGCCCCTTTAAAGGGGCAGTAGCACATTTTTTGATAATTTTATATTTTATTTTTTTCGCTGATAATTGTAAGGTAATGCTAAATGTATTATTTTGACAGTGTCAAAAAATTCATTTCACAAGCCAATCATCCACAGTCAGAGGACAAAGTATGAAATCCATTGGCGGCCATTTTGTGTGAACACCTTTAATTCATTTTGTGTAAGAAAAAGTAATCGCATTGCTAAACTTTACGTTATATATTTGAATTATTACTACTCTATTTAGTTTAAATACATTGTCTTTCAAATGGAACCATTAATTTTCATTTTCCTGACATCACCTTATATTCCTCCTAAAAACGTGCTACTGCCCCTTTAAAGGGACAGTTCTATCGGGTCATTTTTTGTGAAAACACAATTCAGGAAGACATCCTGTTACAAATATTAATAATTTTTAAATGATTATTTCACACTTAATTTCAAATATGTTAGTGTGTTTAACATTTTAAATTGTTTTTAAAAAATTGTTAAAGAATAAAGTGTATCACTCAAAAAAGAAATACATCCTGAATTGAAGCTAATCAGCTATGTGTGTGGAATACTTCAACAAAACATTGTCATAACGGATAACTTTTATTATGTATTATGTGTAAATATGCTCCTCTTATCAACCAATAAGTTATTTCTTAATTTTGTTAATAAATTAGCATAGAACAACACATTTGTTCTCTTGCAATGCTTAAATTTCAAGATGGCGGATGAAAGCCAATATTTAGGTGTCTTTTAGTACCCAAGACCAATTGTTTGACCTGTGGATGCCTTCCTTGGAACTCTTAGCTCACACTTTTGTGTTCTCAGCCTATATAAAAGATACAAAGACATGTTTTTCCATCATTTCATTCCAAGATCTTGATTAGGTATATGTTCATGACACGACTGAAAGGCAACTATTCTTCCGGGTGACGAAGGCCTTAGATGGGGCTGTTAAATACTTAGTGTTACTCCGTCACTCGTAAGAGATATCACACTGAAAACCAAAAATCTTGTTATATTTCTTGTACTCATCACTGTCATTGATAGACATATTATCCACTTGTCATAGCTTTTCACCGAAATATCTCAATACCAGCACGAAATAACAACAAAAGAATGTTTCAATTTGTTAAAATTATATTCTTTGCCAGGCTTCACATTAAAAGCTGGCATTTTTGTGACATATAAATGAAGAGGCATAACATACATACATTCACTTTCAAATTGGCACAACTGTACATAACAACCAAATATTTACAAAATGTATAAATACTACACTAAGCACCATTCTGTCTCTCTAGTGACTTCAGTTTCTCAATAAAGTCATTCATGTTCTCTAAACTTCTTTCATATGACCTTCACATAGCAATCTTAACTTAAATATAAATTTTAGATTGTTCAACAACTCAAGCAAGCATGTTTCAGATTTGTCAAAATGCTAGCGTAAGCAAAATCATCATTTTAGAATATTAGTTTTGGTTTGTCTTTAAACAAGGAATATGGAAGTCGGAGAAAGTTCATGCATCATGTAGCATGTCACTTTCAGAATTTCATTGTTAAAGTAAAGTTTGCTATATGGAGGCCTTTTACACCCATACATTGTTTGAGTTTCACAAACAACAGTCATACACTTTCTAAAAGATGCTCTTTGTGTACTGAACTCTATTTGACAATCTACGCGTTATGTATATCTATCTATCTGTACATCTAAGCACTAGGTGGTCAGTAATGGTCTCACCGATAAGTAGATATAGAATAAAATTACTTCTGGGGTCTCTGAATTCAATCAAATACATTTCTTTTGAAAGGAGGTTTATCTTAAAACCATATATCAACTCACTTTTAGAACGACTATAGTCAGAGAAGTGTAAAGAAATTCCACATACTCTCTTGCAACTTCAATTGGCTTTGTTGTAACAATAATTAATCACTCTTGATCTTAAGACTCAGATTTAAAGAAGAATTTCTGAAAGAGTTTGAAATATACACTTTGATTTAAAGAAATTGATATTTCAAATAGTTTTGAGAGCAAATAGGTTTTTGCTCATTTGATACATAAATATGTCTTTATTTAAGGATTCAAGCATGCAATTAAAACAATAGAATTTCAACAAGTCTTAGCAAATGGAAAATTGATAAATAACATGGATGGTCATTATAAATCAAAGATTAAAATAATCTAATATTTTACAATTTAACAATATTTTAAGTTGGAGTGACAAGACGGCCCTTTGAACAGATTAGCAACAGGGCAATTATAATCTACATTGTCATATTATTTTAAAAGAAATAGAAATTTAAATAGATAAACTTGGAAAAAGACATAACATTATTGACGGAATTCACGAATTTCAACGCTATCATTTTACAAAAGTCAAATCTCTGTAAGATCAACTAAGGGCAACATTCAATGCACAACATATATCAATCCATCTACAAGACTTACATAAAGGAAATACTTGATTATGACCAATTCCGTATTTGTAAATTCATCAACTATTTCATGCTAGATTATCACAGTTAAGGAGAGAAAATTCATTCATTTTCCTTTTCATTATTTTATGAATATGCTCTGCTTTTGTACAGTGAAGAACTTAAAAGCTATCTACCTTCTTGTTTGTTGAAGACTTCAAAATATTTTTTTGCCACTGTAGATAGCAGAACGAAGTGAATAAATTGGAATGGAATCCAAGTTGTTAGCATAGTAATTTTTCACATCTTTTGGCTTTACATAATCATGCATATTTTACATTCTTTCTTTTCAATATGGAATTCTTAAGTTTCTCAAGTATCTTCAAACGCACAGTCAGATAAAATTTGCATAAACAAAGACTTCTATTTAGCATAACACTTGCAGTAAATACCATTCTTGCTTGACTTGCTGTTACAAAACCATTACTTGTATTTCATACTCTGATATTTGCTATTGAAAGACTTTCATCTAAAACTCTATGACGAGGAATGTTCTTAAGACATACACAGAGAATCTAAAGAGAACTGTCTTGAGACAGTTTAAACTGGCCATATTACATTATTGACAACATCGTAGATACCAGAGGAGTCTGGTTTCAACAATGTATGTAGCCTAAACTAGCTTTCCATATAAATTGACTTAAATAGGAAGGCAGGATACAACTTCACTTTCCTCACTGAATAAATGTTAACATGTCACTTTATAATAGGGTCTGCAAGTAATAGTTATCTACAGTATTGATCAATTTCTTGCTTTGTGATGCCAAAGAAAACATAAATAAATGCTGCACCAGTAACATGTCAATGTGAAATTTTAACCTGGGCCTATACTTTCAAAGCTTTCTCTGTGCAAAGATAATCTTAAGTACCATACATTAACATTGTCCTACGACTATTTTAGCACCGAGAGTTTTTTTAAATCTAGGCCCTGATCATTCTTAGTACACTAAGTCTCCCTTTGAACACCTAAATATTGTGTGAATTACAAGTCTAGCAGTCTTATTCTAATATTTCTGATCATAGACACCTTTATCACAAAATAATGACCCAAAACGTTCACAAACTAACAAATGAGTTCTCAGTAGGTAACCAATGACGATATGCTGATATTCTACCATGAACATTGCACAAGAGGACTGGAGTGAGCAGTTTCACAATCAACAGAAAGGTGACGCTGTCGGATCGATGGACTTGAACAGATCTTTCAGCGGGGGTTCATTGGGGAGGGGGACTTGAGGGGGATTCATCAGACTCGAGACAATCGAGGGGTCGAGCCCTCCGGTAGCCGGGGGGATATCCGGGAGAACGGGTTGCCCTGAAGGTGGGTTTGGTTGAGATGACGGATGGCTGGGAGAGCCAGTGTTGCGTGTTGGGGAATTGCTGGCACTCACTTTTGTCCTTGACAGTTTGTTTTGAATGGGATTTGGTCGGTTGTAACTATTATAGCCTGAGTTTTCAGATTTGGAATCTTCCATACCCAAGGGTGAACTATATTCCATACTACTTTTTCTCTGTCCAGTGAATTTTTTCACAAGAATGCCTTTCTCACTTGCATCCGCTGCCGGTTTCCTCTTGAATCTAGGATCGTTTCTATAGTCAAACTTTTTACCAGTCTGTTCCCCAGATTGAGAGTCGGACATGCCCGACTCCGATTCACTGGCATTGTCACTACTCGTTCCTTTGGGAGGTTCTAACAGTGCTGCTGGTATAGCACTAGCACTTCTAGGATCAGAGTTGGCTCTCTGCAGTCCTTGTAACCGTGGATCATCTCCTCCCAGCCTCGGATCACTCTTAGCAGCAGATCTAGGATCTGATTTGGCTGTCCTTGGATCGTTCACAGCTCCAGACCCCATTCTCGGGTCACCTAGAAGTCCCGGCCCACTAGAACGTGGGTCATTCAAACCACCTGACCTTGGGTCATTTGAACCAGATCTAGGATCACCTGGTCCAACATTTCTTGGATCACTGGGTCCACCTCTGGGATCACTGGGTCCACCTCTTGGATCATTTGAACCACCTCTGGGATCACTGGGTCCACCTCTAGGATCACTTGGTCCACCTCTTGGATCATTTGAACCACCTCTGGGATCACTGGGTCCACCTCTTGGATCACTGGGTCCACCTCTTGGATCACTGGGTCCACCTCTTGGATCATTTGAACCACCTCTGGGATCACTGGGTCCACCTCTAGGATCACTGGGTCCACCTCTTGGATCATTAGGACCACCTCTTGAATCATTTGAACCACCTCTTGGATCATTAGGACCACCTCTTGGATCATTTGAACCACCTCTGGGATCACTGGGTCCACTTCTAGGATCACTGGGTCCACCTCTGGGATCATTTGGACCAGCAGATCTTGGGTCCACTGGCCCCATGGAACGAGGATCACGAGGGTCATTGGGTCCTCCCGAACGAGGATCATTCATTGATCTTGGATCACCAGGCATAAGTTCATTTGGCATTCGTTGATCTGGGCCCATTCTAGGATCAAATCCCATTCTATTATCAGGTCCTCCCATCCTTGGACCAAAAGGCATCCTTGACATTGGACCTCCTGGACCCCCAGGACCCATTCTAGGACCACCAGGACCAGGTCCAAACTGCATCCTGGGATTAAAAGGCATTCGATTATCAAACGGAGGTCTTACATCTGGGCCTGGCCCTCCTCCCATCCTCGGATCAAATCCCATTCTTGGATCGTTGCCGGGGAACGGAGCAGACCGTGGATCGTTGAGCCGCCCATCATGACTGTGTTGACGAGACATGCTCCTTGGATCTGAGCGAGGATCTGCCCTGGGTCCGGCTGCTGGTCCTCCTGGACCCAGCCGTGGATCCTGCCTCGGGTCCTTCACTGGTTTGATAGGAAGATTATGCATTGCAGGGGTTGGTGCAGAAAGTCCTCTCTGAAGCCTTGGATCATTAGCACGAGGGTCCAAAGCTTTCACTAGTTGTTCTGTCACAGCCTTCTCGAGAGAAGCAAGAGTAGGAGGAGGAGGAGGAGGAGGAGGTGTAGCCTGTTCGCTCTGAGTTCGGGGATCCCTCCTCATGCGAGGATCCAGTGGTTTCGGCGCAGCAGAAGCCTTCTCCTCAATACTCAAATGTCTTGCTCTTCTCGGATCTACACTTGCAGGCTTAGCCGTGTTTGTTTCACCATTAACAGGAGAAGACATTGGTGGTTTTACTTTGCCCATTCTGGCGATATATTTTTGAACACGAGGGTCATACTGGCATGAACTATCCTTTGGGTCCACATGTTGTGGTAATGATGTGTAAGGTTTCTTGTCGGCCACAGTGAACTCTTTGATCCTATACATCATGGAGGTCAGCACGGCTTCTATCACAGGGTACGCCACCGAGAGGTCGGGGGTTATGGGGCTCGATGTGTGATCACGCACGATTTCTTTCGGTGGAGCAGAACTCTTCATTGTATCGACTGATATCCGTCTCCTTGGTGACCTGGAACAACAAGATTCTTATCTATCATACGGTTACATTTTAAATCATGTATGTATATAACAGCTCGTAAAATAGAAAACAGAAGATATGAATAATGAAAACAGATGATTTCATAATATGTCCCCCATCTGGGACTGCACTCCACTTTCATCAATTTAATACACAGAGAATTTGAATATTAACAGCCAATTGTTTCAATTTCTTACAGATTAAGGGTCACGTTTGTCTACCAGTGCAGGGCCAGTTTGTGAGTGTCAGTTAGGATTCACAAGTACAGGACAGTGAGTGAGTGAGTGAGTTATTGTTTAGCGCCGCTTGGGCAATATTGCAGCCATTAGCAGCGAGAAGTACAGGACAAGTTATCATGTTCTTGGTAAAGATGGTACTTACTGTTTGGGGTTGTCGGTGTTGTGGGAAGGAGATTGTGGTGGCCCTGACGGAGATGGTTTATCAGCCGGACTCTGGTTCTTTATTGACTGAATCATTTGCATGATGTTGAATGTTGACGCTGTAGACTTGGCTGCAGCGGGCGGTGGGACAGGCTGCAAATCAAAAACATTTCAAGTTATCTTTCCCATTGAATGTCGAAATTTGAAATATTCAAATATTTATTTTGCTATGATTGACATTAAAATATTTTCAGTGAAAATACTTTTCTATTTAAATTTGATTTACAATTTATTTTTAGTAATTTTTGAATATAACATTTAACAAGGCTGTTTGTTCTTAACAGGGAATCATAAAAAAAGGAAGAAATTTTTCATTGTTAAATAATTAAGAATATAAAGGCAATATTATGGATATACAACTTCTTTATTCAGGTTTGCGACGTATATCCATAATATTGCCTTTATATTCTTCATCATCAAAACTTTTAGAATGCCCATCAAACAAGTGTTAAATAATTAACAAAAATCATGCCCCAGTAACAAAGGATAAAGATAGGATGGCCACAGATATTCCTGGTCCATTTTACAAAGGGTTATCTGATTAATATCATACCTGTCTATTCACCTGTTTGTTAAGATTCTTGAGGACGTCCATGAGTTTGGGCGTGTCCCCGGCCTCCTCGTCACTGGAGTACCAGTCATCATCCTCCGGCTGTGATTCTGTTGGACAGATCAAGTGATGTTAGTGTTCAGTCTCATTTTATCAGAAACCAGTTTCATGGATTTATAAGTTCTTTAACTGCCACTGTTGATTTTTTCCAGTAGGCATAATAAAAGCCATGCAATCAATGTGTCTGATAGATCAAGTGATGTAAGTGTTCAGTCTCATTCAATTAGAAACCATTTTCATGGATTTATAATTTCTAAAACTCTACAACTGACGAAATTGATTTTTGAGTATGCATGATAAAAGTCTTATGTATTGATGTGTCTGCTTCTTGACCAAAAAGCTAGTCCTATAACAAGCAAATCCTTGAACATGGTTAAAATTAACAAAAATATTGCCAAAATTCCCCTTCAATTTTTTATTTTTTCAATAATTTCAGGAAAACTCAGCTTCATAACTGAAAATTGACATAAACAAAATCATATCATTGTTATTTCACATGAATTTATCTAAAGTTAAACAAGAATATTGAAAAGTTTACACTACAAAACTTTCAAATATATTTCAGGACAATTCAGCTTGATTACTAATAGCTATTAAACAACATCTTTATTTCACAACAATGTATCTGAACTTACACAGGCATATTGAAAAGTTAACACTACAAACCTTTAGCTGCATCACTGGTCTCAGTTGTCTCCCCCTGGTCGGAGGGGTTCTCCTGGTTGTGCTGCTGCTGTCTGATACGCAGGAAGAGGTTGCGCTGGGTCGGGGGCAGGTGGCTCGCTATCTCCAGCGTCATCGTTTCATCCTCCTTCTTCTCTCCTACAATAGATGTATATTGCCTATATGATATGTCTATAACTTCTTCAAGTGGCAATTATTAGTTGAAAGTGAAGTAAGAACAAATATTTATAGATAACAACCTATTTATTCCGGGAGCATATGCTTGAAAATGACGAAGAAGCCATATTGAAATTTTGTGCTCTTAGACGTTGTTATCCATAGATATTCTTTCTATCTTGAAATATTTTTGTCACAACAATACACACGAAAGATGCGTGGAAGTTAATTTACTAGTGTCACATTTACTTCCAGAGCAAGACAAAATCCGAGTAAGCTCAAGTGAGTATCTGCCCTTTTCCAAACTATGAGACCATAACTTTGAAATTGATAGTCCAAACAAAAATTAGAAGTAAATTCCTTGATCAGTTTCAACACCACACCAATGAAAACATTTTAAAACCAAATACTCAAAAGATAATACCATTTATCCTAATTTTCCATTATCACATTCAACACAATGAAAAGACGTGTGTCTCCACTCCTTACCATCCTGCGAGAGTTCCTGCGTGTCCTGGCTATCCTGCCCAGGCTCCTCTTTCACTTCCATCTTCACAGGAGATTCTTTCACACTAGCGTCATCCGATGTTGGTTCTGACTTGATCGCATCCATCTTTTCTTCTTGGTGAGCTGCTGGACTACTGAAAGGTTCCTGCTTGGGTGAAAGCTTCGGATCATTTGTAGCACTGTTTTCACTAACACTTTCTTTCTCATAGGGGGGACTTTGAGCTGAACTCGGTCGAGAGTCTTGTCTCTCCACATTAGCACTACGTGGGTCTCTAGCGTTCTGAGTCTTAGCTCTAGGGTCTTTGGAGATAAATGGGACATTCCTTGGCTCCTGATAGTTCTGCCTAGGATCAATCTTCTCGATGCCGGGTGGATCTGGCAATAGACCCCTTTGTGGACGAGGATCACTGTTGTTCCTAGGATCTGAGGAATCATCACTCTGGTTTCTTGGATCTCGAGGATCCATTTTCTGAGTTCTTGGATCATTCACATTAGTTCTTGGGTCCGCTGGACCAGAGCTCACATTTTGATTTCTAGGATCCCTGGGGTCCATCTGAGGTCCCCTTTGATCCACAGCACGAGGGTCTCTGGAGTCTCTCTGTTCCATGCCTTGAGCTCTTGGATCCCTAGGGTCCATTCTAACTTGCTGACCCCTAGGATCCATGGGATTTTGGGGCCTAGGGTCACCAGAGTGTTGACTTCTAGGGTCCATATTATTTGGACCTCTTTGATTCATGCCTGGTGGCATTCCTCTTGGGTCCATTCCCGGAGGAGGACCTCTAGGATCCATTCCCGGCATCATGCCTCTGTTCTCCATACTTTGTGACCTCTGAAAATGGTCCATGGGCGGACCCCTTGGATCAATTCCTTGGAACATAGGACCCCCTGGACCCATCATTGGACCCTGATCCATGGGTCCCCTATGAAAGTTGGGTCCAGGCCCTCTCATATCAGGTCCCCCTGGGCCACCATTATTTCTAGGATCGGGACTTGACCCTGGACCCATAAACGGTCCCCTGGGGGGTGGGCCCATACCAGGCCCTGGCATCCTAGGGCCCCCTTGCATGCCTGGCGGGGGTCCCTGGGGTGGGGCGCTCCCCTGCTGCCCGACTCTAGCCACTACCTCGGGGGGTGCCTGTCTGAGGATTGCACCAATCATATTGAGCACTGGAGGGACGGGGTGTTGGGGGCCGTTCCCGGGGGCACCTGCCATTGGGGCTTGTGGGGAGTTGCCAGGGTCCTTGTAGAAACCAGAGGGCCTGAAGTAGAGAAACAGAGGATATTCATTTTTCAAACATTCATGTTAATACTGAGGTTGATCAAAGAGGTTTTTATCTTTTACAATGACGGAGTGGGTTGGTGTTTAGTGCTGCTTTGGCAATATTTCAGCCATTAGCCACATGTCTCTTTCATAGCAATCTTACTTCATAAAGTACAAATAGCTACATGCAACAACAAGGTAGTAGCTATTCAGAATTCTATCTTTATAAATTTGTCTTGCTATAATGTCATCTTAAGTTTCTCACATGGTTATTGAATTAGACTGAATGCTTAGTCTCAAACAAAGATTGTCTCAAGACCACTCACACAGGGAAACTGTTGCAGAAGAAAAGGTTCATGGGTTACATTGGAGGTTCGGTACCTCTGTTTGAAGAATCGAGATTTACCCTATAAACTGATAATGGGCATGCAAGACTGAGAAGCTATTTACCTGACGGAGGGAGAGCTGGCTGCAGGTTTTCTCGGACTAGTGTTCTGTCCTGGGGGAAACACTTCAATATCAAACAGCGAGGGGATCTTCTTTGTGGGGTCCCCGCCCCCTTCCAGCAAGTGTCGTGGTGGGGAACCTGTCATAGAGAAATATCACATTGTAGACATCCATCCTTCGCAATTGATGGATAAACACATTATTAATGTTATGTTCCTGACCAAAAATGTGTATTGCCGGACCCGTCTGTTATTCTTCTTGTTTATATGCTATAAACATGAAATCTATGCCACTTCTTACTGTATCCATTTAATGATACTTGAATAAACATACAGAAAGAATTCTGGATAAATAACTCATGTTAATAGATGTTTTTTTTAAACTTATATCATAATTTAACCTCCCAGAAAAATATTCAAAACAAAGTTCACATACCGAGTAAACATGGTCTTGGCTTGTCATTTTCATCTGGATTAAGTAACTGAAAAATAAAATGGAACAACATAAATGAGACTTCAAGAAAATCTGTCAAGTATTACATATTAAGTTGAATATATTTTCATCAAAGGTATACCAGTAAAGACAATTTTTTCAAAGTTTACATAGAAAACATTACAACTTATTTAAGTTTAATAAATTTATACATAAATAAAAATTAAATTTAAAGAACAGTGTGCTGCTTGAGGCTTTATTTTTTTCATCAGCAGCATGAGTGAGTGAGTTATTGTTAATGTTTGGACATTATTGCAGCATTAGCGGCAATATGAGCATCATGAAATATAAAGAAAAGCCCACCTTCTCCAAGAGAGGCCTGGTCTCGTCTGTGAGTGGTTCGTGAGAGAATTTGCAGTTGTCACCCTGGTAGCACTCCGCCCCCGTGTGGAAATACTTGCACGGATAGTCACGTGATCAGAGTTAAGGAGAAACAGATCACAATATTGTTTAAGATTTCCCAGCGCTTATTTTAGGCCCAGGACTTATAAGAGGAAATATGATACTTCTTCCTGATGATGTTTGATATACACATGGTTTCATTATTTATTCCCTACAACACAGCCATTAATGCAGAGGAATATATGGATGACAACTTCTTTGTTCATTGTATGCGATGTTTCGACACAGATTCTTGTGTCATTCTCAAGTAGATTGAGAACGACACAAGAATCGGGTTGCATACAATGAACAAAGAAGTTGTCATCAATATATTCCTCTGAATTATTGTCATTCCAATTTCAAAAATGCCTCTCAAAGAAGTTAACACAGCCATTTTAATACAATTCAATCAATAACTTACCGGGTAATATCAAAATCAAAACAATGTTGGACAATTCAAAAAGTGTATTTATCTTCAATTAATTTTCAGAAGTAGCACTTCAGGATAAAGGATTTTGAATATTGAACAGCAGTTTCCCATATATATATATCAACCCTGGATAAAACGGAAATCAGGCTCAAACACATATTTGTCACTAGTTTCCTAGGAGTGATAGGGTGAAGATAGAGATAGATAATCATGAATTGAAAGGATATCATGCATGTAGATGCAGAACTCTCCCTTGGAGCAGGTGGACTGGAGGTAGAACTTGCAGATCTCGGGTTTCCTCGGCGGTCGGAAATCATGGTTGAAGGGACAGTTGTTACCCTGTAAAAGTAATTTGTGGATTTAGAATAAAAGCATAACTGAAAATAAAGAGACCAATAAGTTTGTGCTTCAGATAAACAGTTCAAATTGAAAACATGAAACCTATAATATGATATAAATGTACCATGAACACATTACAGAACTGCATATTATCATTTTGGAATTTTAAGAGTTGCCTCCCTTGATAGTATTTTTTTCAGAAACAAACCTCTCTAACAGTACAAAAAGAAACTTTAAATTCATTAGATAAACTTACATGAACACAGAGAGCAAAACATAAACGGGACAAAAATAGTCAGAAATATTTTCAAATCTTGAAAAAAAAACGATAAAATATTGTGTCCATGTCAAACTGATACAATTTCAATGAGAAAAATAAAGAAATACATTTCATATTAACTAATTACATGCTGATTAAAAAGAACAACATCAATGGCTTTTTGACACCAGCTGCCTGTCATAGGATTGAACACATGTATGCAAGAGTTATCTCCCATTCCTCAATACACCTCCTTACCTTTGCACATTTCCCCTCCATGTAGAATTTGCAGTGCGGCCTCTCATGGCGTGGTATCTCTAGCAGAGGTTTCTTCCTCGGAGGCATAGGACCTGGATTCTCCTCCGATCGTCTACGATTCCTGCTGCTGTGACCTGCTTTTCTCTTCCTATTGTGTCCTTGCTGGAATTATGTATTTAAATCTCATAAACAAATTGTCAATAACAAGGGTCTCTTACTCATTCAATGGTTAAGATTTTAAAGGTATAGAGTTTCATAAATGAGTTATGGTAAGGCCACTAGAGCAATGTTTCAGCATGTTCAGAGTGGTAGTATTTGATAGTCTAAGTCATTGTTTTTCAAACTTTCTGTATTCCTTTAAAACAAATTTAATTATTGACACGCTCGTTAAATAAACATTTTCTGCAGTCATGGTGAGTGAGTTATTGTTTTACGCCGATTGGGGAATATTTCAGCCCTTAGCAGTGTCTGCAGTCATAGTAAACAAATAATTAATGACAAAATGGCAAAATTCAAACTTTCCGCAAATAAGTATTTCTAAATCTATATTTGTCACATGAAACATAGTGGATAGAAGGAAGAACGCCCTACCTGTCCCTCTGTTTCCATGTATTCTCCATCATACCCAGTGTTTGGGACATTTCTCATCACATTGGGTGTTCTGTTGGCAGAAATAATATAAATATATCACTTGAATTGAAAACAAAAAAACAGTGTGAATCAAAACCTCAAACTACTACCAGGTACCTTGCTTTGAAAATCATCTCATTACTTTTATAATGAGCTGTCATGCTTGTCGTGTTGGTTATAAATCAATGCTTGCCATTTTTATCATCACTGTTAAAAAATATTTCCTTAATTCATATGTTACTAATTAATAAACATACATTATTAATTGTGTACGTATGTAATTACCTAAGAAGTGGAATTTCCAAAAGTGGAGAAGGTTTTCTTGTTGCATTGCAAAAATCAATTTCCAAAAGTGGAGAAGGTTTTCTTGTTGCATTGCAAAAATCAATTTCCAAAAGTGGAGTAGGTTTTCTTCTTGCATTGCTAATATCACTCAATATACTCTTCATATTAATATCACTTTTTTTTTTTAAATTACTTTAAAAGAAAATATTTTTCATAGCAATTCAGGTTTGCAATGTGCCATGATTTGTAAAACATGTTGTGTGCAGAGCTAAAATTGTCTAAAAACAAAGTGTATCAACCCTTTACTCTGGATTTCATTTGGCAGTTACAAACTGAAGGCTTACCCATGGATTGATTTGAATAGACACTGCTAATGAGATTACGTAACAGCTTGTTTCAGAAGATTACAGTGACACCCTTAAACCTCAATTTGACAAAAGAATAACATAATAAAATGGTGTAACTATGGATTAAATTTGTTGGTTTATAATCAGTATCAACTTCAAAATTGCTGTTATCTGTTAAAATCAATTTGAATTCATTTTATTTTGATAAAAAAGGACATCATGACAAAGAGACAATTGCTGACTAAATACATTTAAATCATAAAAAAAAGGATTGTAAAGCAGACATAAATATACTATTCTTTATCCAAAAACAAAAAAAATAAACATTTACATTATTTTCATGTCTATCAAACTGACCTTAAAACTAATCATCACACATATTATAAGCCCAATTTTTAATCCATTTTTAAAATCATCTTATTCCAAAGAGTGAGTGAGGATACGAGTCATTTAGTACAACTTGGGAAATATTTCGACCATTAGAAAAGTGTTTATTCCAGAGAAGAGAAATAAATTCTACGCACCCTTCATCCGACTCCTCATCATAGGAGGGACTGTCGTACAGACCAGGAGGACTGTCGTATGGGAAGTTGTACTGGCCGGGTGACCCGCGCCTCTTTGACGGACTGTGATGATGATGATGGTGAGAGGATTTGTCATGATGATCAGAGGGGCTGTCATAATTTGTTCCCTCGTAAGATGGAGGTGGTGACCTTGACCTTTTATCAAATGAGATCATGTCCTGGTCCTCTGGTTGATCAGGATCTTTGTAGCTCCGCCCACGATGCCTTCGCTGGAGAAGATGTTCATTTTGTATCATTTACTCATTGTGTGTCATGAATTTTAAATAGACGGTTGTGAGTGGGAAACAGGGATACTTATTTCATGCATTGAATTTTCTCATGAAACAGTTTCTTTCGACAATCCCACTGAAATTTGAATTCCACTGAAATATTTGGCAATTCCACAACAAAGAAATATTTGAATGAAACTGTCAAGAACGAAAAAGGGTTTTTAAGTTCTCGACCACTTCTTGACAGCGATGATGAATTTGAAGGTTAAGAAACACCGAAACATTGCACTTGCAAAACAACTCTGATTGCCTTCATTTAAAAATATCTCACCTTTCGAAAATATTTTAAGGAAAACCAAAATTTAATATCAAACCAAACAACATGTCCCCCTTACAATATCTCGAGAGAAGAGCGTACCTTCTTATCCTTGTCCTTCCTCTCGTGTCTCTCTTTCTTGGATCGTTTCTTCTTCCTCTTATCTTTCCTCCCCCGGTCCCCCTCCTCCTCCCCCTCCTCCGCTCCCTCCCGATCTTTGTCGTCTTCGTAGTGGATCTCTCGCCGGTGCCGACTGTGTCGGTGCTCTCGAGACGATCCGGGGGATGACTTGTTTGCTGCAAGGGATATCTCGGTTATCTTTTGCTCAATATATTCCAGAAATGAATAACTATTTTAACAGAAATACCTTACCACATATATACATTCATTTAACTTAAATTGTTTTTTTAATACAAAAGAAAACCTTCTTACAGCATCATAACAACAAGGACAATTTCAAATGACAGGTCATAGTAGATGGAGAAACAAACATATTTGAATAAGTATAAGCAAACGATGGTAAACGAAGACATATTCCCATTTATTTTTTATCATACAGGCAATTCTTGTGTTGGTGTTTCTTTTTATCTTGCATGAAATTTGACAAGAAATATTAAACAGTGGCAAGCTTTTGTTGACTCTTACATTCTCCACCAGGAGATTTCTTGGCCGATGGGGTCCTCGTTACTTCCTCCTCCTCATCATCCTCGATCTCTCCGTCCTCTAAAATCTCCCCATCCTCAACGTCTCCCCCTTCTTCCGCATCATCTTCATTATGTCTTGACTTCTTCCCGTGGGAAGACTCCTGGCGGTGACGCCGAAACTTCTTGTGTCTGTGGACGATATTAAATTTGCTACATATTGACTTGGGTAATGCGATTGGCAAAGTTATATGCAAATATACTTGTTGTTAGAGTATCTTAATGCATTTGAGGTTTTTTTTAAAAATCGTGATTTGATTTCCTTTAAATGATGTAAAAATTAATTCAAGATTCAAGAAAACTTATTTGGAATATATATAATATTATACTTGGAATATGAGTCACAGCACTTTGGAAAAACTAATCAAGTTGAAACACATGAATTATGAAAAATCTTGATTTGCTCAAATTGAAACTAGGAAAGTCATTCACTTGGATGATACTGGGTTTCATTCAAACTTAATATCAATATCATTGCCGGTGTGTCCCAATTTTTTTCTGAGAATCTAAACAGACCTAAACGGAGAATCAAAACAACAAATCATGTACCTATGGGTGTGACGATGACCGCCTGGGGAGTCATAAACACTCTCCCCTTCCCTGGCGTCGTATTCACCATCGTTTGCCTCATCTTGGCGTGTTAAACTGCCTCCGAATAACTGATGCTTCTTCCCGTAACCTTTCTGTGGGGGGTACTCCTCCTCTTGTTCCCCCTCCTCCCCATCGCTTGGGTTAGTTCCTGGACATGTGTCACTGACTTCCATTGTTCTACAACTTGTGTAACTCTTTAGATTTCATCTGGAGCAATGTCCTTTCTGAAATGTGATTGAAATGCTCATTAATGTACTATACTTGTATTTTTTAAATATAATTTTCAGTTGTTAAACAAGGTTCAAATTAACACTAATCCGGTAGCCCATATCTAATAAAGAATGCTGAGTTAGTAAAAAGAAATGACTTGTAGTCCGAAGGACTAGTTGAAATTTAAGTTGATATGTTCATATTGATGTTGTTAGCAGCTTGAAAGCTAATCGGGCTAGTATTCTCAGAAATGTGCTCGTCCGAATGGCTAGTATTGCAATAAAGCTAATTTCGACCTCAGGGTTGTATCTGAAATTAAATGTTTCCAGAGTCGATTGTCATTTTAGTGTTTGAACAATTTAAGGGCTCTTTAGAGCATTACATTCAGAAAAAAATTGCAAAAACTAATGTATCTACAATGAAAAGTAGAAATGGAAAGATGCATGTCACATTGTGGCTTTTAGGACAAAATTTATATTAGCATTTTTGTATAATCAACTTTTTTAATATATTATTAAGCTCATTTGAAATTGGAAATGCCTTTCAGTGTCACTTTTATATTTTTCACATGAATAATTAAACAATTTACTAATTTTGTTAGTAAATAAGATCATAATAAAGATACTCATGTCTAATTTGATATAGCAATGACCATTTCTAGTGTCCAAAAAAACTAATTTCCTTGAAAATGATGATGAAAGCAATCTTATTTTTCACGAGAATTTTATTTGAATATTTTCAATTAATAAATTTGAAAATGTTCTTCTAATATTTTCCATTTAATATCCTTTTCATAAGTGCAATATTTTTACCAAGACTTTTACGGACACCCTTAGGAAAAAATGGGAGACAACCCCCACTAAACATTATTTTGGCAGAGTTCACAAAATATTTCTTTGTTATGGCATTAAGATCATTATCAAAATTGAACATTTAAGTTGGTATCAAGATTCATAATTTGATTATAAGGTGCCCCTAAACAATATTTCACATATAAATGTGGCCTCAGCATTTATTTAATTTTAAATCTTTAATTAATATTTTGCTTATTTTCTTAATTAATTATTACTTTTAGACTAATCATAATTAACTTGGTTTTTTAATTTTTTTCTTTCATATTCATTTCAATACTTTACCCAATGAGAAGTAAGATATTTTCATTGAAATATGAAAGTTTTAGTTTCACTTTACTTTCATGGGACCAAGCCTATATTTCTCATAATGGTGGTCTAATATTTATCAAGTTTTGTTTCATGGATTTCAAATTAATTTTTGAACCAATGATTTCAGTAGGAGGTTTGTGAGCTGTCATATCCTATATCTGAAGTAGAGTAACGTGTCCTGTTCAACTAGCGGTTTCAGTTGCTTGGTTCAGCTTTAGTTTTGCGTCATGTGAGATTGGGAAACCAGTCGCCAAGCTAGAGAGAACATTCGTGAAAGAATAACGACCTCTTATATCTTTCCAAGCAATATATTTTGTAGTGTTGGTGTAGCGATTAGTAACTAATAGCTTTGAGGCACTTATATAGGTACTTATTTAATATTTGTTTCTAATGACGGCTTCTGAATTGCACAACAGATTATTTTATAAACATTGTTGTGGCAACAGCTGTAATCAATGACCTTCACCTTGGTGACGTCATCAAATAAATCGGCATCGATAAGCTACAGATTTTTCTTTTACTGTAGCTATTTGCGTGTGCACTTAACTTCTTTCAATATTGAAATTTTTTAAAATGTACATTTTGTACTGATTTCACCATCGACGATGGAATATTAAAGCGTACTTATTTATATGGCGGCACAAGATGTCACGTGCGCGCCCTACCACCTTCAAAAGCTCTGTATTCCTACACCAAGTTGATGTCGGGCGATTTTCTCGTGAAAATGTGGGACGGGCATCAACAGACCTACCGCTCTGATGTTTCGTTTCCACGATCATTTTCATTGAAACAAAATATACACACGACATGACATCTTTCCATGTAATGCACTTTGATTTACATTAATCAAATTTAAGTGATATGAAAAGTTAAATTAAGCATGCAAAAGCGTTAGAAAAGGAAATTTTCTTCAGACGAACACATTGTCTCTTAGATTATGATCGTTAATTTTACACTCTTAAATTTTGAAATTGTGTGATTTCTGGATTCAATTTTCATCATGATTATCACTCTTGACAAATCGCATAGTCACTGGAGTCCACGGTTTTATGCAGGTGCGGTGGACATTGACACGTCGACACCTCATTAGCATAATTTATGCATAAACTTTGTTACCTTCGTTTTCAGTTAAATTGCATCAAATGCATCCTTGAATCGAAGTATTACTAGCCTAGGCTTTACAAATTTTGCCTAGACTTCTGCAGATGAAGTCTCGTCGAACTTATCAGGCTAACCCGTCCAATATTGCAAGGCCTTATCCGAGTTTCCTTTGTCTGCTAGAAATGGCTTCTCACAGTGAGGAGCAAAGAGGGGACGTCTAGCGAGGGAACTTTATCGGATAAGGGAAATATACCGGACTACAATAAGTCTCACAGTTATAACACATCAGAGATTGATGTGATGAGGAATGGCATAAAATTTCTGCTCCAGACAAAGTCCGATTTTGGTGCTTTTTTCCTGCTTTCTTGATCACATACCATTCCTCATAGAACGCAATATGGCGACGTGATGTCATGCATCACGTGACTTATCAGTAGTTTGGATCAGTCTATTTTATCAAGGGGGTGGTAAGATGTTGAGAAATATTATATTCACGTTTTGTTTGACTTTATGCTACATTGTTGATAATTCAATGTTAAAATTTAATGATATATCTTTAAACAAAGTTAAATCGTTAAGTTTCCAAACGTTTTAGATAAAATGTATATATCAAAGGGTGAATATCCCCCCTCTGGCCGTTTATAGATCAGTCCTAACTGGTTTAGAGTGCAGTTATGTCGTGTTGGGAGAATTCAGCTTCATGTCAATTTCACAATCTTGGATTTACATACATACAAGCAAATTAACGCATACGATAACTTGAAATATACATATTACGGTATATTATAATAAGTTTATACATTTTAAAGCTTAGGTTTTCACTTTTGAACGCGACATAACTTCATTCAGAACAGTACATACCTAGACCATATGAAATACTCTCTTATTACAACAAGGTCAGTAGGTTAAGGCGTAATTTATCCTCCCAGGATGGGCGACTCAAAATAAACGTTAATTACCATATAGATTACATACGTTGGTGTAATTAGTATACATTATATAATATTTAGATAATAGGCACATCTGCAATATGAAATAGCCCAACGTGAGAAACGTGAGATCATTAAATTACTTAATGAGTTTTAGTCTACTAATTAATTGTATTATTTCAGCTAAAATATTAACTATTGATAAAAGATTATTTTTTTTAGAAACATTATGTTTCTTACCGACGCAGGATTTAGAAAATGTAGACTAAATAATATGTCAATGATCTAAACCCTGAAAACTTACCAATGGCTTATGCGATAAGTATTGATGTCTATAATGAATAAATATACTCTATTACATATAATATGTATTTACCAAGTCTAACATCATCTAAACTTGAGATGATGCATATGTCTGTACCATGATAACACATTCGTTGCGTAGTCCGGAGTGATAAGCGTTTACATCCTTGTGGAGTATATCAGCCGCTGTATAACGGGGTAGTTTATAACGCTTGCCTAGGGTGATGTCAGATTTGGCGAGACTATGCAAATCAAGCAAGACTACCCACAGGGTAAATATGGCCGTTTCATTGAAAACATGGCTCGGTTACACAATTGTTGACAACAACAGTAGATTGACACCTGTCAGCGTCGTTTGTTGTAAATTTCACCGAGCGCGCGGATTTACGCGCGGCTTATTTTATGTGTATGCTGAGGATTAATAATTTTTTCTCTTTTATGAATTAACACCTTAATTACTAGCTCTGTGACTAAAATAACAAATCTGACTTACGTTTTTATATTTCAAGCCGACCGGTTTTGTTAGTAAGTTGTGATGTCAATATTGTTTGTACATAATATTAACAAACAACATTATTAACATAATTCCTAGTAGGAAGTAGGTAGAGTAAATAGTATTTATGAAATGTGCAACCATAGAACTTTATGGTTGCGCCACAAGACTCAAAACACTACAAAACAAAGATTATGTTACACAGATCTTTCTGGTTGTTTATTCTTTAAAGGGGCAGTAGCACGTTTTAAGGGGGAATATAAGGTGATGTCAGGAAAATGAAAATAAATGGTTCCAAATGAAAGACAATGTATTTAAACTAAATGGAGCAGTAATAATTCAAATATATAACGTAAGGTTCTGCCATGCGATTCCTTTTTCTTACAAAAATGAGTTAAAGGTGTTCACACAAAAATGGCCGCCAATGTATTTTATGTAAATCCTCATACTTTGTCCTCTGATTATGGTTGATTGGCTTGTGTAATGTGATTGTTGACACTGTCAATATAATACATTAGGCATTAACTTACCATTATAAGTGCAATTTTAAAAATATAAAATTATCAAAAAACGTGCTACTGCCCCTTTAATACTGTCATCAAACTTCACATGGCAATTCCTGTTAATTCTTTAGCATGCTATCGGGAGAATCTAACAAGGCCAACATATATGATATATCTACCATGTGAAATATGTCTTAAAATGTCAGAGAAGTGACAAAAGACGGATAAAGCGACAATACTAAATTTATGTAAAGCAACGTTTGTTAAGCAGAAAATGCCTTATAGTAAAGTTTATCTCCCCATTCATTGGAAATTAATGAGGCATACGTCGGCGACATCACCCAATGGTGGAAGAAGACGTGTAACTTTCACACAGCTTAGCAGAAAATGTAGACTAAATTTCAGTCTCTGAAATGAAAATACACATTAAATGCAGCTTTCTACTATTAAAATTTAAAGGAGCCCACTGAAGCTGTTCATTTTCAGAACTGCAGTGAGCTAGACTTGCTACAATAATATAGACTTGTGAGGGTCTTTAAAGATATTTTATTTCAGGGGCTGTTAGACAGACTACAGAAAATGCAAAAGCTAACGTGTACGGCATATCATCAACTAAACGTACTTAGCTTTTTTTAATCCCCTTCATTCTTGATGGGACCGTGTATACGATCTTAACAATATATTTCTTATAGATTGACGCTCAAATCTACGTTTAATGTTGGGTTGGCTAACGATTATGCGTTAACCATAGTTTGGTGTTATGTAGTATAAGAATATTATTTTCAACGAATTATAACAATAAACATGCAAATTTGAAGTAACCATAGACGCTTTATGTGGTGTCAGTTACTGTGGAAACGAAATATTATCCCAGACTGTTCGCTGTTTGTGTACACAATATCTGCATGCATTATTGCACGATATGTTTAAAGTTAGTATGTCTGTAACCCCATTTTAACAATGTTTATGTTTTTAAACTATAATGTTTTGGTTTATCAACGAACTTCGTGTCTCAAAAGCCTTTAATGCTGGATGTTGTTTTATAAATTAATTTGGTAAATTTTCCAAATGTTTTATAACAACATGTGACTGACAAACTTCTTCTTCTTCTTCTTCTTCTTCTTCTTCTTCTTCTTCTTCTTCTTCTTCTTCTTCTTCTTCTTCTTCTTCTTCTTTCTTCTTCTTCTTTCTTCTTCTTCTTCTTCTTCTTCATTGCTTGGATAATAAGATGGATATGATTTGAATTTCATGACTTTAAAACTGATATCTATCCGAGTAATTATGTAACCCGTCAAAAATAAATCTCTTAAGATATTCACATGATCACCCTTAATTGAAATGGATTAATTATGCTAATTCATTCATTTATTTTCCATCACAATCAATAATTAAATATTACCAATTATGTAGGACTACTGTCAGTCAATGTTAAAAAACGTATCTTAAAGGGACAGTAGCACGTTTTTTGATACTTTTATATTTTAAATTTTTATTGATAATTGTAAGTTAATACTAAATGTATTATTTTGACATTGTCAAAAATCTCACCACACAAGCCAATCATCCATAGTCAGAGGACAAAGTATGAAAATTCACATAAAATCCATTCGCGGCCATTTTGTTTAAACACCTTTAATTCATTTTGTGTAAGAAAAAGCAATCTCATGGCTAAACTTTACGTTAAATATTTGAATTATTACTGCTCCATTTAGTATAAATACATTGTCTTTCAATTGGAACCATTAATTTTGATTTTCCTTACATCACGTTTTATTCCCACTAAAAACGTGCTACTGCGGCGTGAGTACTGTCCCTTTAATCAGAATCTCATTGGAAGGTTGCAAATCGCGTCCTTTTGAAGCGCCCGTAAAATGTCACGATAAGAAAAAAATATGAAATGGCTATGTCTCTATGGATGAATAATCGGGTCAAATATTTTTGTTGTATATTATACACGTAGTTTTAAAATATGAATGCCTGGAAAGAAATTATAAAACTTTGCCTTTCTACTATTGTTTTTAGCTATTCAACTCAACTTTGCTATTCAGCTATTTCTTCAATGAAGCGACATGATTGGATCTATGTATGTCCTTTCTTGGTTGGATTCGTCATTTTCCTGTTGGATCCTTGAACATTATGTTGCAAATGTTTCGAACACCGTGTGTAAAAATCTGATATTCCTGAACCAGTTAAGCATGTCCAACTTCAATTATCAAGTTCAATTATATAGTTGTTTAAGTGTGCTACGAGTAGGCTTCGTTGATAACGCATGAAGTTAATTAACCAGATAACCTCTTTACAAATTTTTTATTTTTTTTATTTTTTTTATTCCTGTAATCAGTTTATATACATACATGTATACAATAGAAAAGACACATAATAAGAAAATAAAAGACAAGACATATCAGTCACTCACACATCCACACCTGTGCATTCCCTATAATATATATGTATACATTTTTCGGCCTATCCTTTCTATATATTTATTCGACATGCGATAATGTACATTCATTAAAACTTTAACCGTAATCCGTAGTACCACATATGTCAAGTGACATGTATGTACACAAGTACTTTTAAGTGGAAACAGTATTTTTATAAATTATTTCAGTGATTTATGTTGACTATGCATCATTTACAAAGGTCCAACGAGAACAAATCTAGCGTTTTTACGGAGGTATACCATAATACGTACAACGTTTTGGAAACCAACATTTTATTTTCACAATTGTCTTGTAATTGCATCAACATAGACATTAAGCAAACAATAATGTTATCGTGTTATAAGCTGTGCGACAAATGGGGTGGCATAAATGCTATGAAGGGAAAATGTCTATTTCCCCTCTAATTAATAATTTATTTTGCAGCACATAAACCTGTTACGGCATAGTTGTACCAGTTTTGTACTGACCAGCGACAAGTCTATAAACACATACAACTATTTGACTACATTAAAGTGGTGGTGGTGGTGGTGGAAGAAGGGGGGTGGGGGTGATGGTGGTTGTGTTTATGCGTCGGCATTAGTTATTACGAATTATTACTATGAATAGCCATAAGCAAATGTCTTGAATTGCCGTTCGAAGCTTCATTAGTAAAGATGTGCAATATTATTGTTGTATAGATAATATTTTGATCTGATTTATTTCTGCTTTATTACTTTGATGAATTATTTGAGCTTTCACAAAATATTGCAACATTGTTCGGTTATCGAGACCCTTAAGCAAACAAAATAATTAAAGGAGCCTTCTTAAGTCTAGAAAGTGTTGTGAAGTCTAGTTGCCTCAGCAGAAATAAAGAATTTTCTGGACTTGTTTTTATTATATTTCAACTAAACAAATATTATAATTTTAAATATTAGACACGAATTCCTTTTTAGGAACTATTTGTTAGTTTAGGCCTACTTCTATATATCATACTCAATTTTTTCATATAGATGATTGAAATTTCATAGTAATAGTAAGTCCATTTGTTATGCGCTAGTATCCAGTCACTCAGTGATTGCTCACAGCGCTACAATGATTCATCAGAGTCCAATCAAGCTGGATAGCACTGCCTAAACAGACGTGTTTTTAAAGCTGCTTTGAACAAGTCCAAAGTAGGTTGCCTCTTTATATCTAATGGAAGTTGATTCCAGAGTGTAGCAGAAGTAAATTTGAATGATCTGTGTCCGAAAGATTTCAATTTCGCTTGTGGAATTACAAATTGCATTTGGTCAGTTGATCTCAAAGTCCTGGCTGGAGAATACTTCTGTGTAATATCTGAGAGGTAGCCTGGAGCTGTTCCATGGTAGCAGCGGTAGCAGAGGGTGAGAACCTTGAAATCTACTCTGGCTTTCATAGGAAGCCAGTGTAGTGACATCAGCACAGGTGTGATATGACAGTTCCATAGTACCATATAATTTTTTTCTTGCTTTACAATCCAACTCCTGCTTTGGACTTAGTTTCATACATTTTCACATACATTACAATTGATTTTATATATTATTTATCACGAATAACAAAATTAACATACCGGTATGATAAATTGTAGGTATTATTCAAATTTTAGTATTTTATCAAATATTTTCATAGACGATGTGTTTTGGAAGTTCAGAAATGGCTGTTTATATAACAGTTTTATAAACTGAACTGTTTTTGATTTTATAATTTGTTAGATCCGGGCATATAAGTTGAGGGAAATGTTGACACTCTAAACATTCTGACAAGAGTTACGTCCCTTACTTGTAGTGAAGCGGCGTTATAAGAACCATTGACACTTTCTGGTGAGAACATTTAAGCATTTCTAGAAACGATGTAAGTCATGAAAACTAAAAGTTCTAACAAATTCAATGGCAATTTTATCGATTTAATGAAGTGGTAGATACCAATTGTACTTTAAATTAAATGACTTGAATAAAACTATATTTTCTGAAAGTTGTAACACATACATTTCTGGGATTATCTGCTTTCATTAACTCATTGATTTTGGCAGTCTAAATTGATATTCGTCAGGTTCGAAATTCACACTTTTTGTGTGAATAAAGGATAATTACATCTGTCATTTCTATATAAAGTAATATTATATATGTGATAATAATATGTATAAAACAATTAAAACAGGCCATATGTACATGTTTTGTATGCATAAATAAGAGTAATTTACTGTCCTTTGAAGTAACATATGGTGACATATTTGGATGGACTATGCATATTAATCCGACCTTGACTATTGCTTGAAATAAAATTCAGGCTTAATTAAATCTTGATAATAAATCCTTTGCTAAACAGATTTTTCTTTAACATGACAAATCATAATTAAATAACATGAAATGATTGAAAAACCTTTTAGTTTGGATGTATAACAGTGTGAAATATCATGCTATTTATGTTGTCATTATATACCAAAAATGATTAAATATATGTGTAAATCATGATTTTAATCCCACAGATATGTATTAGCTTTTGATATAGTCAATTTGTTTCAGGAATAGAACTGAAACCTGTAGACTTAGCTCAAAGAAACTTGGTATGTGGATTAGGCAACACATGTTGTCGTGCCCTTTGAGATAGTTATTTTTGGTCGTTTGTATAAAAACACATTTCCGAAGTAAAACCAGGTTTTACAAAACATCACTCAATGACCCTTGACGATTCTAATGAATCATTGAGGACCGATCAGACATGTCATCTTCTCATGACTCTTGTTTGAGAATTACCATGAATTGTTTTTTTCTCTGATGAATATTAAATCCATCTTTCCTTTTCAGACCAAAAATTGGTATTCATAACTCTCATATATATCTCTCCTGAACTTTTAATCCTTTTGTGCTCAAAACAGCGATTCCCCATTGAGGATTATTATTACTTGTTGTTTTGCCTATCTGTTTGGTCTAAATGCAGAACATCGATAACACATTTTACTTGACATTTCCAAGAATAGATGTAAGCCTTGATGATTTTGATAAACACAGCCATTATGGACCCATCTGACATCATGTGAAGGATAAGTGCATGGTTTTTAGAAAAAATTTGGATAGTATGATGGAAGAATATTTAAATATATCATGAAACATTAAAAAATGATCAATAGAAAAATTTAAACTTGTGTCATCATGTACATTCTTAACAAGAAAAGCAAGAGAAAACAACATTTATACTTTAATGTTTTTATTAATGTGTCGATCAATATATCAAATCAATATTCATAATTTCCACACACAAAAATATACATATTTTTACATATGAATATTAAATAATTTTTGATATCACCAAAAACAATGTTATTAAGAGGTATGGTATTTAAACTTGTGTCAAGTACAAACAAGAAAAGCACGAGAGAACAAGTAAATAACATAAATATGTTAATTTTTTATCCATGGGTCAATGAATATATTTAATTAATATTAACAATTTATGAAAAATATATGTTCATATTTTTACTCATTATTATTTTTGTTGATTATGCTAAATATTTTTTTGATATCACCATTAGGCAAAAACAAAGTAATTACGAGATAAGTAATTGGCTGTCTGACGGGAGTTTTATACACTGACACATGTCATTCATATTGGCATCATGCCAAGCTCAGATGTCATTAGACATAAACTACAATTATTGTTAATATTCTTTCAGGAAATTCACTGAAGCTTGAGTTTCTAAAAGCTTTTTGTGTTTTTGTTCACTGATGCATGAAGAAAAGCTTTCTAGGTAAATATAACAGGATATAGGACTGTGAGATGGGATACATAAACACTGTCTGTTGTGTCGTTTACATTAGCGCTGTTTGTATATTTTGTATTCATCATCCAAAACTGTGAGATGTCACGAGTAAAATATTAACAATATATTTGTATATTTTGTATTCATCATCCTGTGTTGTACAGGAGATATCTCTGGTGGAAAATCATGTGAGTTCTCCAAGGAGATAATGATTTGACAGTTGATTTGAACAATGCTCTTCTATGACATCACAGTTATTTACATCAAGACATGACATCACAATTGAATTTTATGATATCCCAAGCATGATGACGTCACCGCAATTAGAGTCTGTGTTTAAGCGTGTCCAGATTATGTACATTTTCATGACGACGTAATAAAAAATGATTATGAGTTATAAATAGAATAAAGTGTAGGATATATATATATATAGATTCTAATACATTTTGATGATGTATATGATATCAGAAGACAATTTGGTGAGATTCTCTATGTATACAACTGGAATGAAGTGTTGCACCACCTGCTTTTTCAACGTCTGTCGAGTTAAAACTTCTAATATTTTATTCATATTAAAGTTTTTGTTTCAGGTTAAACCATATCTGTATGAAAACCAATAATTATTCAGTACTTACACAATTTGGCATTTGAAAACAATCTTAACAGAAAGATTCCATAGTCTAAAATGTTTTTTGTGTAACAGCAATATTTGATCAGTAGATGTCAACATTTCGTCCAATTGTAGCCAGTATCACATACAGATTGAAAGGCCTGCACATTTTTCATGTTTTGAGTGATTGAGTTGGTGTTTTGTGCCTTAGGCAACATGCCAATTTTTTAGATGAATTTCAGGAACTAAAGAAATAATTGGTGTTGCAATACTTTCTTTTAGGTGTATATACATACATGTAGGGTAAGCGATTGGTTGACATTGATATAAAATTGGGGGATGATGGTTGTCCTGTTCAAATTAAACCTGGCTGTTCAGAAACACAAAAGTTTCTTAATATTACCTCTACTGGATTACAATGCTTTGATTGGACCATATGGGTTTTTAGTTTGTTAAACTGGTATCTAAACAGACATTGTCCGACCAAGTGAAGAGAAAACTGTTGAACAGGGTTTGATCCTGAGGATGAGATAGGGTTTAACACAGCTTTCAAGATTATTTCACTTATGTCACGGCTGCTAGTATAAAGGTAGGGAGAAAGTTAGGGCTGAGTATCATGGGAAATCTCACGATTCGATATGTATCACGATACAGACAGGCGATACAGTATGTATCACGATACATTGTTTAAAGTATAACTTAGTGCATATTTTGTGAAATATTCAAGATGGTGGAAATTTTGTGTTACAAGATGATCGAAAATCGAATATTAAAACGTTTTTTTTTCCTTCAAAAACAGTTATTTATGAATCAGATTGCTTAATGCTTACTGTAGTAACAGTTACTGCACAACACTAGCTGGTTTTATAGTGTTCACTTAGTTTTTCTTTTCATTTTTAAGTAAGTGAAATCTATTTTTAGTGTATCACGATACAGGAAGCTCACGATACAATAATCACGATTTCCTAAGCTACGACTGTATCGTAGGTATCAGTGAATTGTTACAGACCTAGCTCAGAAAGCCGCAACAGTATTGTGACTATACATTATGGTGAAACCTGCGAGCATCGGCTTGAACTAGCAAACCATGAGTGAAATTCAGTGTAGCATTGCACCAAAACTTGACTGTGTGTGCTCTACTGCAGTCCAAGTTGCCTAACCTCTCATGGGATTAAGACCCTGTTCCTCTTGACCCGAAGCCGGATGCGCTATCACTGAGCTATCCCGTCCCTTTTCATCCTGGTAGAGACTACCTGTTGTTATTCTCTGAACAGCTGGTCATAACGAGACTGGGTCAAACTCTAATTTGATGCACTGAAGCATGCTGGGATGGTACCGACAAATATTGAGTAAAGATTACTGAAATGTTGGTTAAAACACTCCACAGTATATGGCTTAACTATTTCTTGTATGGATACAACTTAATTTTTTCTGATATAGGAAAATGTTAACCTTCTACCTGCTGTGGTCAACATGACGCCCATTACAAATAATTCAGCAGGTCAACAACTTCACTTACTAGGAAATGCAGTGTAGTCACTTGCCCCATTGCAATTAACAACCGTTTCCATTGCCCCATTTTTTCCATTTTAAAACTTGATGAATGATTGAAAGTTGTATTGATTTCAGGTAATTAAAGCTTGACATCTGGCAAGTCAGTGGGTTGCATGTGATGTCTAGCTTACAACTGGCTTTGATCAATACTTCAGCAGTGTACATGTAGTGTGACAATTATGGGGAGTTAAAATATTTCTTAAATGCTCTTGTGAGTGAGTGAGTTAGAGCTTAATGATGCTTGGGCAATATTTTAGCAATTAGCGGCAATACATACACTTGTCATAGTGTTCAAAATGTTCAACTCCTACTGGGACACTATCATCCTCAATCAACCAGGGGCCTATGTTCTGTTATGTTCATAACTCGAACACGAAACCCTGTCTTTTCATCAGGGAGAATCATTCTCAAATTACCTGCCCTTGATAAGTTAGCAATTTAAACTGCAACCTCCATTGGTTCTACAGGCATCTGACAAATGAGCGTTGGCCTTTCATTGAGGAAAATTGCTGGGAAATTGTTGAAAATTGTTCTGGATGGACTGCCAATGAGGTTACAAGTCCAGTTATTTGGTTTACAGTGAACATGATTGATTTGAGAAGAAATAAATAAAAGGCTTGACTAGAAATGCTGCGGTATCAAGAATATCAAGATTATATTTTGATTATTTCTCAATGGTCTATCATATCAAGGGCTTGTTATTTAGCATGATGTTTCCTGCTAACGTCATCAGTGAAGAGTGTTGGAGCATAAATCTCTAACTGATGGAGTATTGCTGAAAAGTTGGTTGCTTGATCCGGATCATCATTGGTGGAAACCTCAGGACCTGTCATTTCCATCTTCCTACGCAAAGCCAAACACGCCAGTTTCCAAACTGTCAGTTTTATGCCTTGCTGCAGACCCTTGACTTTTCTGTGCTGATACCAGCTCCCCATCAGGTTAATTTTAGCAACCTCCAGTCACTTTCTGATTGGACTATTGCTTTCTCTCATAGAAAGGTAGAGAGCAAGCACAGAAAAACCCAAGGGACAAAAGCAAGGCATAAATCTGACAGTTCAAACTGGCATTTTAGGCTTTGTGTAGGAAGATGGTCATTTTCATATATGCTTTCCTGAAGTTTTGTCTCAGTGTTCAGATTTCTTATGTTAATTGCAGATAACCAGGAAAAAAATCATAGAAAAACAAAGAAACACAAATATGCAATTTGATTATATTTTATTTTCAAAACTTGCTGGTGGCAGCTTATCAGAGATCTTAAATCATGCAAATTGAATATGAATAAATAGTCATACTTGTACGAAAAGTTGAATATTACTAGCACTAAGTTTTGAAAATAAGCATAACATAGTCTATTGTGCATACAGGTAACAACTGTACATAGCAACTGAATTCGGATGAATTATGCAAGAAGTTTGTTCATTTCATCTAGCAATAACTGTAACAGCTGATAAGTAGTAAGATAAGTAGTTTATGTAATGTACATAGATCACAAGAACCTCCTTAGAATTTCTTAAAACTTGAGCAAAATTGAAATTGTTACACTTACCATAAATATCATAACACGATACAAGTCAATTTTGAGAAATATACACTTACACATGCGAAATGAGCAAAAACTATGTGAACATAATACTAAAAATAATACTCAATAAAATGAAAAAATATGCTTGATTTAAAATCAGAGTTACAAGGTACGAGAAAGCTAGTCTAGAATGGCTTATTACAGAAACATTGAAAGCCCTTTTGCAACACATCTCGCGGGAAGGAACTGAATGCAGAAGATATTGCCTAGGTCTCTCCGAACACAAAATGGTAATATCAAGGAGCCATTTTGTTATTCTATTTATGTACAGGAAGCATTATGATGAGTTTCCATGGTTACCATGAAAATGGTCTTCAAACAATGACATGAAAGAGTTGTATTTGTACAACAGAATTTCAATCAAGAACAGTAAGCAGAAGACAGAAGAGAAGAAGAAATCCTAAAAGTGTCTGTAACTAACACAACTGAACATGGAAAGTGAACACATTGAATGTCAGAATTACAACGCATACTGACAAAGTTTCAAAAATGATATCAATGGCAAATTCTTGAAGATAAAAATCATTTCACATTCGATAACCTCCTGATAAAAGCTGTAAGCAAAAATAGCATAGCAGAATATCCTACAAGACATTTGAACAATATATTTGATCTTTGTTGTCTACACTTCATGAACAGTGTCCCATCCCATCCCATAATGCATCACCCAACCCACAATGCATCAGTTCCAACCATCATGCTCTTATCCTCACTTCCATTCCCATAATGCACTTCAAGTCATGCACACATTGCTCTTCTCTTCACTGATTGGCTGAATGTTTACAATTCTCACCATGGATTGGCTGAATGTTTACAATTCTCTCCATGGATTGGCTGAATGTTACAATAGGAGAAATCAGTACAAAATGAGTGTAGTTGCATGTATAAGGTGAGGTATGATCTACAGAGTTTCTAGCCTAGCTTGCTTCCTGCTCACCATCCCTCGCACCTTCACCTAGCCACTTCTTTTTGTGTTGTTCGCGTCCGAATCCCTCGTCGTAATTCCCCTTGCTCTTAAACAGCTGCATCAGGTGGTTCGTGCAGTAGATGATGCCATTATTCACGGCGAACGTTTTGGGCCTGCAAAAACAACGAATACACATAAGTAATTTGGCAATTTTATAATGTGAGGAAATTTTATTATTATTTATATATTTGGTCTGCGACATAAGTGATTTGAAAACTTGACTAATTGGTATTAAATTTTCACTGCATTTATTTCTTTTTCAGGTGAGATTGAGCATCAATAACTATTTTTCTCAAATATTTTATATCAATGTTTAGTATCAAATAGTCATTGTCAGGTTTTTGCAAGATTTCACTTAGCCAGTCACTTTCTGGTCAAGTGTTCATTTGCCATTTGAATTTTAACAAACTGGTTTTGAATAACTATAAATGTTATTTAAGACTGCCATACATTTTGGGTGCACTTTTGTTATTTAGAGTACTGCAATACTTTTTTAATGCATATTTTCTCTAATATTCATAGAATAAAAACAAATTTATGGTTAGCCTTTATATTCACGATAGCCATGAAACAGAATAATAAATAGGATTTTAAGTTCTAAGATTATATTTCAAGCGTTTTTAATGTCATCTTGGCCTATCCGAAATAAGATTCAAAATGTTAAAATTGATACCAATGGTGTACTCAAATTGATGTAATAAGTTCATACTTCTACAAATTAAGAATACATCACCACTACCCCATACAAATTAATAATTTTACTAAATCATGAGCCAATAGGCGTTTCAATAACCAGACTCATTAAGAGAGAAACAAACTCATCTCTGTGATATCAACTTACAATTTTATCAAAGGAAAGACCAAAAGTAAGCTCAATCAGTGCTTAATCAATGACGTATTCTAATTGGCTCCCCTTGGAATAGAACATTGTATCATGTAACTTTATTAAACCTCTGTCATAAATTTGTTGTCACTTGCTTCTTGTTGTTTACCCTTTTCCTTAATCTAAATTTAAAAAGAGGTATTTTGATACTGGGATTAATATAGATAACCTTATGCTAAAATTCTTATTTACTGCTCATATTTCAAAATCTGATTACATCAGCAAAAGGAAGTAAGGTATAAGCCAGTGTGATAAAGCCAGTGTTCAATAGAGCCCGTCAGGCTGGAAATGATTGGAGATTTATAATATTGATTGTGTAAATATATACCACAATGTTTCAAAGGTAATTGCCTGTTGGTATTTTTCCTCTATACATTATTCAGACAGCATACCGTGTGAATATGCAATGTGAATCTTTGTTCTTATGTTCTTGAATAATTTCAAGGATAGATATTATTGTAATGAAAATCAATAATTTTATTAGAGTTGCTCTTTCATTTTACTCTTAAAACTGATAGTTTTAATTATTTCATTTTACTATGACACTGAAGTTTTTGTTCAAATATGTGTTTCAATGCACTTATGCTGATGAGTTTTTACAGATATTCAGATTTCATTTTCATGAGGAAAAACAGCTCAAATATTTTGGACTTGTATTCAGATTTGTGTTTACATTACATATTTGTTATGTTGTAGGAAAATTAGAATGTAGAAATTAATACACTGGAAGTTTATTTTTTAGCAGTAAATATTTCATCAAATTTCTACCAGATAGTTATTCATACTGGATATGATAGGAAGTGATTGTTTATAGCTCAATTGTCTAGGCTTCATGTTTGAAATCTCTTTTTCATTAAACATAATCTTTTTCAAGCTTGGCTATATTTTCCTGCTTTGATGTGATATTTAAAGACATTTCACTGTTTTCAATGACAAAACATAATATATCAACAATATAAGCATTACTACATGTTCAAAACATTAAACATTCATAGATATTTGACAATTATTCATATTTTATTCCCCAACTTAAACAGGTGTGCCAGTTACTAACTACTGATGCAATGGCTATTATCTATCCTGTTTTTAATCTAGAATGGTTAAAGAAATCCACATAGGTTCTCTGTCCAAAACAAAACTTACCAGGGATTTAATTTTTTTTTTTGACGAATGTGAATCTATGCCTTCATGCATAATTAGTAAATTAGCTTGTCACTACAATTACAAACCTCAGAAAGCACTTCTAGTGATATCATGCTTCAAAATCACATGCGGGTTGATGCACAAATATGCAAAAAAAGCAACAGTGATATCTTGCTAATATCTGATATCGTGGCTGCAGTGTATGAATTAGCATAAATTTGTAATAATTGTGTGACTGGATGTTTCAAATCATGAAATATTAATCCATTCCTAAATAATCATTTCTGATGGAAACCTTTTTGAGATTTCCTGATAATCTTTGATGAATAATCTTTGATGAATAAGAATATAAGTTGTAGCCAAGATATGCAACGTGTTTGGAGGCAAGTGCTCTCTATGATATCGACTATCGTTAGGAGTTAATGCTTGTACCTATTGCCCAAGGGTTGAATAATTGGCAAGTGGAACTGAACATTATGGGAGCAATACCAACTATACGTTCTTTGATATGAGTATCTTTACTAGCAACTGAAGCAACAAGTTATTATAACATCGAATAATTAGGCCGACCGTGGATTTTAAGATCCAGGTCACTGTGCAACTACCAGGTTTCAAACAGAATTTGAAAATTTATCAAAACAATTGCTGAAAAGAATACTTTCAAAACCTCCTTTAGCAATTCAATAATAATCAAAGATTGAATTGTTCATCATCAATACGGGTTTGAAATAATTTTGGATGTTTAATTGGATTTCAGGAAAGACATATTAGTAAAACGGTTCTGAACTGCTAAAAGTAATTTTGACTAACAATTAGGTTAGCTTGTTGTAGTGTTTAACAACTAAACACAATAAACATTGGTAATAGAACGGACTGACATGGCCATTACAGCGGACGAAATAGACAGTACCACAAAAGCTACACTTTGGAATGCATATCTTGGCACAGTTTATATTCTCATGCATAGAAAACCCATAGAACCAACACCAGTCTTATGTCTGCGCATCCTTCAGAATGGAAAATGACAAAAAAAACATTTCATGCACATCATGATGGGTCACAGTTCAAAGGTTAAGGGTCAAACAAGGACCACAAAAAGGTCTTATGTTCTTCGATCAGTTGTCACATGACATGTTCAGTTCAAAGGTTATGGGCAGCAAGGGGTTAACATTTACAAGGTCTCAGAATTCAAGAGTTAGAGTTATCTCCCTTGACTGTTCTGCAGCATGGCAGACAATGAAGACTGGGTTTGCGCTCTAGGAGGGTTGGACACCATCTTTGTTGTTCCTTACGTTAACTTTGATTTGCAGTGTGAACATCTAAAGCAGTTCTTGTGGTAAATGACTTTGTTCATCTCAAATCTCTCCATTGCATATACAGTTTTCTGGCAAGCCCCACATTTGTCCGCTGGCGTCGTTGGAATGAAAAATCCACCCTTTTTTTTCGGTGTCGCCGCCTCCTGCTAGATTAATTAGTACAAACAACAACATGGGAATTAGTAAAAAAAAGATTGGAGACAAAGAGCAAGCAAGTTTATAATTCATACAACAGCAACTGAAGGTTTCTATTTGCATTTTCAACAACAATCATGCTTCATGCATAAGAAACTTATTCTTTCTCCTAAGTCCTACCCTATGATGAAAATTAAGTAATGAAATATATCTTAGTGATTGTATGAACCAGTCTGGTTAAATCAATGAAGGAATTGGCTGAATCTTAGGTGTTATATCAATATGGATCTTGATTAACTAGATAGTTTACACTGGTTCTGTGGGACATGGCCTGCGGATCACATGACAGGATACCACTCGATGTAAGAGGAAATGACCCACTGTACTTTTATCGAACAGACTTCCGCCACTTGTCACCGGTATCTCACCACTCACTATTCCACTGGGAGAAGTTGGGAATAGAACTCTACTTAAAAACTGTTTTGAAATGGGAGTGCATCTTGTTCAAACCTATTGTTACAAAAAGTAGTTCCGAACCCCCTCAACTCTAAGAAATCAGTAACAAATACGTTTTATGCCTGAATTCGGGCTTGTAAGGGTCGAAATGTTGAAGTGTAGTTGCAAGACTTGACGGATCTATCCTCGATTTGGAACCTAATCAATCTTTTTCAGTTGGTAGACAAAAAGTGGCCAATCTTGGCGCAAACTTTCCTCTCGAGCCAATATTTACCCAGAACTTATACTGCAGTGCGAACAGAGAGTCTACCTCTGTGTTGGTTTAGCTGCAATCTTCTGAAAGAAGCGAGTTCGGGGATCAAGAGGATAGGTGCGCAGGTTGCGATCTGATCTCAATACAAATGTCAACCTGCAACGTGCGTACACTGCACATGTATATCACACACGCCCGACACTGCACAGATAAACTCCCTGCGTTGGAACGTTGACACTATGCACATCAAGATGGAATTCACTGTGCATGGGTCAAAGTAAGACATCACAGTAATAGCCATTCGGTCTTGTGACTTTCAAAAAGTAGAAGCCAAAATGAATTCTATCTAGTCAAAAACATTAAAATAAACATTGTCAGAAAAATGTAAAATTGCCTGTATGCAACTTTGATGCAATGCAATGCACATCCTCCATAAATAAAGAAGTGCATGCCCCTCCATGGTGTCGTATTGACATAGGAAATTACATATTATGTGCACTGGATGGTCTAAGAGCATGACTGCATCTAGAGCTGCACATTGTCATCATGCATTCCTGTCATAGGGGTTGGCAACAAAGCAACATGGTTGTGACAAGGGTATCTGGAAGTCTGTAAGACAGGGCTCCGACACATCTATGTCAATGTTTACTCATGTAATCACCAGCTGATTCTCCTTACTTTCATCTTCTCTCATCATTCCACTCACAATGTCTGTGTTACAAACTGCAGCCAAATCAAGATTTTTAAAGACAATTTGAGAGTGGGTTTTACAAGGTTTTTACTATATATCCTCTGTGTGATTCACAAGCCAGTCCTTAAATTGTAATTTGTGGAAACCAAAACATCTGAATTAAACAAGAAGCAAAAAGTAAAAAAACATGAAACTTAAAATTTATAAGTAGATGAGCACATTATTATCATGAAAAAATAAATTACACAATATTGAAATGACAGTTATACAATGAATATTATGATACAAATGATAGCTCCAGGGTGCCAGTTTGGTTACTCAAGAGATGTTATCACGGCACCCTGAAGCTGGTTGTGATGATGAAGTATATGATGACATGCTATGTACACATGCTGTTAGTAATGCAGACATCCGCCGATGTCACAGCTAACGAAGCTCGCTGCATGGACCGCAGCTGATGTCTTGCAACTCTATACTCAAGGCTACAGGCTAGGCGGAATATTAGATAACAGCAGCGAGTTTAGCTTTAATATTCTAAATCTTCCACACATTGTTATTGAACTAATATCAGAGAATTGTGAAATAAGATACTCAGTTGTTATGAGTCGCAAATAATATGTTGTATGATATTTTGAATATTTTGAAAATTGTAAATTCAAATTTAAATGGTTTATGTTTGAGTTGAGTATGTTAGTAAATCAACCATTTTTTTTCAAAATGAAAATAAACATAATACTGGTAAAAGTTGCAAAATATTCTTGAAATGTTTGGAAATATCGTGACATTATTCACACACAAAATAAATCAGATTAAATTCAAATCACAAAAGTGTCGTTTCTTTCAGTCAATAAATAATGGATTAACATATTGCATGACACATGATGAGATTTTCCTCATGTAAGTGAAGGGAAGTTCAAGTAAATCGAACTGGTCTGTTAGTGGACAATTCACCGGCTGCTGTCACGGGGCATGCTGCTAGAGGGGCATGGCAGGTCCGAGTTAAAACCTCTTCTCATTGAACCGGAACCAATAACATTGACAACAACAACACTGCACAGACTCCATATAATATCTACTCATGCTTCTGACATCATTTCCTGTTTGATCAGTTGACAGTCGTACAAAAGAAATTGTGATATTTTTCAATTTATTTTGACATGTTTTTAAGCTAAACCATTTTGAGAAATGTATGTATGCAATATTTGTTGCTTTGTAATTAGGTTAACTTTCCAGTTTGTCACTTTCCTTATATGCGAGTGTTACAGGTTTTAAGTGCCTTTGTCATTGCAAATAGTTTTAACAAGTTTTTATACATTTTGTAACCTAACTAGTCTACTCTGGTAAATAGGCAAAGATTGTTTCCAAAATGTCAATTTCATTCTATTTGAAAAGGTCAGACGGGAACATGACGATTATGCTAATGAGGTTAAGTGTTTCCTTGATGTGAACATAGAGGGCAGTGTATATAGCGGACACTAATAGCGCGTGAGTCATGCAACTGAAGGCTCGGAACTCCATGTTGTAGACTCGGGGTCCCACTGGTTCGACATGATTATTATCTGGTCCGGTTGGAAGCCATATTGATTATTCCCGTTTTCCTCGGACAACTAGCCAACATTCATAACAAGTAATCAGCTTAATTCCAACAGCTGCCAAAAATAGATCTCAACACGATGAGGATGAAAACATCTCATGTTGTAATAACATTGTGCCTCTTACTAGAAGTATGTCATGAAGTGGAATTAATAGGGCCATATGTCAGATCTCTCTTTCACGATGCCAATCATAAAGTACATCAACTACTTATATGGCCATCAATATAATCCAAAAAGATTTCCTCTGATGGGGTATAATATTCAGTGATCAGATTTGTTCCTGGAGGGGGTCCTGGGGATATTTTTGCATCCTTTTGACCCTTAGAAATATGAGAGGTAGGATACTAGTACCAATGCAAAGGGTCCATATGATCAGAAAATGCCAAAATGACCCCCCAAGCTGATCACCTAGGAATTGAGTGAGTGAGTTATTGTTTAGGCTGGAAACACACTACGTCCGAATTTTCTTGCGATCCGTCATGCGATGCGATCCGATGCATTTGTCATGTACACACTAGACGCGATTATATGTACGTTTAGCATTGCGTTTCATCTATGTCTTAACATTAGTTACATTGTTTGAATGGAAACCCCCCCCACAATATGCACGAAATATGACGTCAGAAGGGAATCCTTCATGCGATTCCATTTGCGATGCGTCAAAAATAGGTGCAGCACCTATTTTCATCGCATCGCATTGACGCATCGGTCATAGTGTGAGCGCTCTATGAAAAAGACACGGTGTGCGTTTTTTTTACGCATCACATGACGGATCACAAGAAAATTCGGACATAGTGTGTTTCCAGCCTTAGCGCCGCATATTGCAGCAATTAGCAGCGAGCACCTAGGTATAACACTGCTGTTGAAGTATGATACTGATGGGTTTGAGAAGCAATCTGCCCAGTCAGAATATGACCTGTTTTAATTTCCTCCAGCCATTTGGCATTAAGTGGAAGAATGTCCCTGTTGAACCAGAATCAACTTGTGTTGATGTAGAGATCTGAAGACAAACTGCTATGATAGTCGGACATGTTTGGACACTGCAAAGGCCACTCTGTCCGATTCAAATCAGGCCAATACCAAAACAAGGCTTAGGAAAGCATGGATGCTTGGCTTATGTTGGACCCTGACATTAATCCCTTGATTTAGGAGCAAGTAAACAGCAATGTTAAACTTACTGCCAGTGCGATGGGTGGGCGCTGAGTGGAGGAAGGGGAGGGTTGATGTTTGCAATAACAAAAACATTTGTATCCTGGAATATTAATCTGAACTCCCATATTTGTAAACAAAAATATTTTGTATTCTGGAATATCAATCTAAACTCCCATATCCTGGCAAACAGAGTTATGCACTTACACCTCTGATTTGATAGAAATATTTTGATAATTCATTTTTATTTTGTTGAAAAATTATTTTGAGATCTAGAAAATAGTCACATAATTGCTTAGCTGTGATTCCTGTCATATTAGACACAAGCTTCTTACTTATCAATCATATTCAGCCTTTTTTCAGGACATAGATTTTACCAAGCTCCCAGAGCCAATGTTAATGACGGTACTTCTGATAGTCTTAGAAGTTCTTGAAGGGATAAGGAATGGAATGTTCTAAATGGAGCAAGAATTTACACATCTTTAGATATATGAAATAACCAGCTACAGAGACAAGAGACGAGTGAGACTAATCAGACTAACAACTGTTTTAATAGCAAGTAATATAAGTAAATTGCCCGACTGAGTCTTGATGGAGAAGAATAATTAAGTCATCTATAAGTGGCAAATATTTCCTTCCTACGGAAAGGTTTGGGCTAAATGAAACAAGGATTTCCTCATAATTTGGAATTTCGAAACATAACATAGATCATGACCTGTATGTATGGATATAAGTGAAGGTTAACAATAAAAACATATCCATAGAAAGTAATAAGTAAATTGCTAGATAGAAACCTGTGGATGAAGACTCGGTATTATTATCTACTATAAGGGGCAAGTAACTAAGGATTTACCCCCTACATGAAGGAAGTGTGATAAGCTGAGAGAGAGAGAGAGAGGGGAGGGGGGTGTCAGGATGTCAGATGATTGCTGTGTGTTAGCGCACACAAGTGTAACATTCTGCACTCATTGATTGCAGACCATCAAGGGGGCGTCGCCCCACATGGCACACTCTACAGCGAGCAGTAACACATGGCCTATTAAACCGAAAATATCTTGTTATAGTACATAGATGGGAAATAATATGCAAACTTGATAGACATTAGAGTGTTCAATTTTTATCATACCTCATGGCGTTAATGATCACATTAAGTTATAGGAATTGTGGGAAATGAAATTTAAAATATATTTATAATTGATAGTTGCAATTTTTATTAGAAATAATTATGTTTACCATGTGACAGTAACAAGTTATGAAACTGTAATTCAGTTCAACGCAAGGAATATTGATTTTAAGTCTGGGTTTTCATTTTACATTAAGAATCTATGTCACTGGTGTTTATCTATATTCATAAAACTAAATGTCTACCAAAACAAAAACCCTTTAGTAGCCACCTTATTTTGATTGAATGATTACAATAATCCAATGTAACTGTATCCAACAGAAATGCCTGTTCCCATTCAGTGTCAAATCCTATAACTACATAGATCAGGTAAATCTCTGGAAATGCATATTTGTGTCCAGGGTGATTTTGTCATGTTCTTTAAACAGCAGGGATGTTTGTGGAAATTTGAATTAAATAAGATTGCTGCACATTTTGTATTACCACTCGTCAACAATACGTCACGCCGCTAGGATAAACACGACTGCAATGTTTGATCAAACAGTGGAATTGATGTGAGAGAGAAATAGATTGTTAGAATATCAAACACAACGGGACTTGAGTTACGTTGAGGAAACACTGTTACATACACTCCGTCAATGACAAGTGAAAGTAAACAACTTCTTGATAATTTGATTACATGTAGTAAATTGAAACAACAGCTGATTCAAGTCATCAAAATTTAAATGAGATTTTCAAATCAAATTGCAATTTTATAAATTCATAGAACATGAAATCAGATATTTTTGTGCTTATAAAAATGCAAAACTGCTTTCTTGCGGCATTTGTTTGTTTTCACAACATTTAAATTTCCCAAATCAAATTCTGTAGCGCAATGGCTTAAAAGAACTTTTTAAATCAAGAGATCATCAAAATAACATATTTTTCGCCTGATAAATGCTTTTAAATGCTTTCCGGCAACACTTGAAAAAAAAAATCACTTTACATCATAAATTTTCACATCCTTATTCCCCAAATGCAACTCAAGTACCGTTACGTGACAATGTTAGAAGTGAGGAATAACATCAACGTATTGTTAGTTACACCCATCTCAAAGAACAAGCAGACAATATGAAATTAAAGATGAAAGGGAAGATAGTAAGTATACGTCTACGTGTACATTTTCTCTTAGATCGTCAGGCACACCGTTATCATACTTCAGAGAGTCGTTATCGGAAGCGTAACGCTCACAAACCTGAGAGACTTCATTTTCAGGGGAGTGTCTATCACCATCCTCCTACAAGCAAAGTCCAATTTTCAATTTCAAATCTCAATTTTGATTACATCAAAAATTGACTTCATTGAATGCATCACTGACATTTACGTCTTCACGTTGTCCTCCCAATAAGATAAGGACAAATTTGAATTTGAAATATTTTTACAGGCGACACATTTTTCGTTTCATGTCAAGATTACACTGGCAATTAACTGATATATTTATAAACAGAATATATCTTTGTTACAGTGCCTGATACAGAATAGCAAAGTTACAGGACAATCTAACAGCAAGCACAAATACTCAGGAATCTTCTCTCAAGTTCAGCCATTATTATATTCTTGATACATGTATATATATCTATATGCAGCCTTTCATTGCATGCCCCAACCAGTAAATCTGGGTTGCATGCCCCACTGTCGTTTGGTCTAATTAAACAATAGAGGAATTATCTGTACTACACAGCAAGGCTTAGGAATTTTGCATAAAATACGCTTATCTTCTTGGATATTTTTATGGGCCATTCTTTGAGATTATTATACATCTGTCTTCATACATAATATAATAATGCAGATCCATTGAGGTATAAGACATTGAAACAGGACATTTATCTTTATTATAGAGAAATTAAATCAAAACATTTATTTGACATTAAAACATATTTCCTGCACATATGCATGTTGTTTTCATCAGAAATAGATCTTATTTACTTCATTGCTGAGTCATCAGCTATTTAACTTTGTATCAAATATCAACTGATAATCAAATATCAAAATTAAATCAAAACATTTATTTGACATGAAAACAATTTCCCGCACCTATGCATGTTGTTTTCATCGAAAATAGATCTTATTTACTTCATTACTGAGTCATCAGCTATTTAACTTTGTATCAAATATCAAAACATTTATTTGACATTACAACATATTTCCTGCACCTATGCACGTTGTTTTAATCGGAAATAATCTTATTTACTTCATTACTGAGTCATCAGCTACTTAATTTTGTATCAAATATCAATTGATAATCAAATATCACTTTACGCTTATTCATCAGTATTACTTGAACCAACCTAGTCACAAGTATCATACCAACTATATTTATCACTGCATTAATATTAAACACATCAGCTGTTGTGATGTTGACGCAAGCATATATTATCCGTCACATGACAGCTGCTGTATATTTAACATTATAATCACGATGAAAGTGATAGTACATCTTAGTACTGCCGGATCACATCAGCAGTTTATCATGACCACATATCTTTTCATTTTGGACATTGAACATCAAGATTGAGATCATGTGAGCTGTCAGAGATATGTCAGCGTTTATCTTGGCAACAAAGCAGATAAATAAAGGAAAAGGTCACAAGACATTACACAGCAATCCATAATTTATTACTGTTTACTACTGGAAAACTATTTTTGTTGATAAAATTGCTTTGAGTTATTAACATGGTTCGATACTTAATGCTATCAATCAATTTTGGAGGAAGTAATCTACATTTGATAAATAAAATTTCTTCCTTGTAAATGATTTTCTGATATTGCCTACGGAGATATGATCAATCTTTCAATAAATCTGATAGATTTCTTTGAAGTTTTCTTCGAAGACAAATTGCAATCAAAACAACTTCTGAAATGGACAACAAAAAGTTTTTAATTAGTCTGAACTTTTTGATACTTAATAAATAAACTCGGTCTTATACATTTCAAATATCTTTTCAACATTCAATAATTCATAAGAATGGTTAAAAGTGGCATATTTTTCTTATTAACAATTATTTGTATCCATTTGAGTGTATCAAATTCCGCTAAATCAACCTGACAGCTGTCGGCTTACTTCACACTTGTCCTGATCACTGCCATAAGGCTTTCCTAGAATATCTCTGACCCTTGACCTTTCACAATCTTCCCAGTTTCCAATGAGGGAAAAAAATGATGGGTCACCTCAAGTCAATATCAAAGTTTTGTACCATCAATCATATTATTAACTTTTATCCAATACTTTTAAACTAAATTTGGCTGGTCCTTTGGACCTTTATATTATTTTCTTGAACATAGACACTACGCTTGTTTGATAGAAGAGTTGGTTTACCGGAATTCAAACTTAGACTAATTTGAGACAGATAAAGCCTGAAATTAATTAAATCAATTCTGTAACAACAAATCAGGGAAACAATGAACAATACTTCCTTCCTGAATTTATGTTGCAACTTCCCAGAAGTTGATTTGACCTTTCGAAATTATTGGCATATTTTAACAAATACTTACAATGAAAAGAATGTTATCGGTTAATAATAAACAATATTTATGTCTTAAAAACATAATGAAGCATGAAGAACAAATACTGAGCCAAAGATATGTCATTTTCAGATAAATAATCCTTTTCCATATTGAGCCAAAAAAAAATTCACATGAATCATACAGCTGTGAAATTGTGGCAAAACTTTATCAAAATCTTATCAACTGCAGATTTCTGTTCCTTGTTTAATGTAAATTGTTTGACAATACTTTTCTTTATTTGATTTTTATGAAGTCTCACAAAGCAAACCTATCCTGTCCGTCACACCCTTGAATTGTTGGCTCATGTCCACGTTCAAAATTCTTTTAGATACTCCAATAAACAGCAAATCTGTGAAAAATCTTATTTTAAACAAGTCAAAATAGGAAGACATTTCTGAATTTCTTAGAGCTTACATGGCTCAAACATGCCAAATGGGCGAGAGAGGGAAAAATAATCCTGAAATGTCAAGTTACATTTAAGAAGAATGAATATGTGATGCAAGAACCACCTAGTTTTTACGCTATTTGTCATTCGCAAGGAAATGCTCAAGCCTAGCCTACAACCTATCCTTATAAAACAACAAAAATTTCTGCGAGTGATAAGTATGACAATTTAGGCAATTAGTTTATGTTCTATGATGATTTTTTGTGATACTAGATGCCTGTGGTATCTTGTTGGTTCTTACATTGTTAAGGTTCAAGTATCAAGTGTCCTGTCTATTTAGTAATCTCCTCACTGTGACCTCCATGAGATACACCAAGGATAGGTTACAAGTCACCAGTGCAGAAAGACAAACAATGGACTCTATGCATGACTGAATTGCTTCAGAATTGTAACAGGTCCTCCCTCAACTATAAAAAGACACAAATGATTTGGAGGTTTTTAGATATAAACTGCTGAAGGTTTATGAAAATAACAACTTAGAGCTGATAAATAAATTCATTTTGAAAAGGGAACAAATGATATATTATGATATTTTTTTCTAATGAGGTTGATTATTCAATTATTCTGTGAATTATGTTCATAAAAATAAATGAATAATATTTTGGATAAATGATTTTATTCTCATAAAATTTAAGACTGAACCAGAGACTATTGACTACAAATTCACTTGACAGTTAGAGTCAAACGGTCTGTGAAAATTGAATTTTGTTGATTCAAAACATCTAAAATACTGTTGGAATTATCATAAAAATTTATTTTCAAAGAGAACATATAAATTATTGAAAGAGTAATGGTTAACTATTTTGTGTAGTTTTCTCATTGATAAAACCTCTGAGATGAGATTTGTGTGAATATTTTCAAGTGAAAGACAGATGCTATCAAGTTGATTCATATGGTCATTGAAAATAGGTTGGTTCAGTGTATGAAAGGCCACGAACTCAGCTATGACTAACAGCAGGTGGCATTTAAGATGCCTAGCCTTCCAGTAACCAAATCTGCACAGTGGTTACAGAACGATGCCAAAACTAAACGTCTGCGTCCATTGATTCAAAACCCCGCTTTTATCCCATCAACTGGGGCATGTTAAATGATTTGCTAGCGTGAACATCACAAGCAGTCCACGTTTGGCAGAGATAAAATGTCGGTGGTTGTTTTGATATTAATCGGAATCAGGCGGTCTAGTGCCAATCCCCTAATATGGTTGGAAGCAGACGGATTCAAAACAAAGATGCCTTCCAACAAAAGAAAATGTCTGCAAACGAATGAATCATTGTCATAAATGAACTAAGAGCTTGAATTGGCTGAACTTGAGAGAAAAGACCACAGAAAACACGGCAATCTGATTAAAACAATCAAGCAGTCTTGGTTACAAAGCCTACCTCCATCATGCAAGCAGTTCCTACGTAAAGTGGGCCAGGGAAGGTTTTGAAAACACCGACGAGCCGGCTGGCTATTTATAAACCGATAGGAGATCGGGCCAAGGGACGTAACTCCAAATCATTTTCACTATCACGTGATCAGAGGGGGTGTGATCAACACTTTCAAGGTTCAAATCACATGATTATTGTGTGTGTTTTTTTGTCTTTTAAGTATTTTTTATTTTTATGAATAAAAACATTTATATTATTCATATATATTATTCATAACTAACATAAATTATGTTTCATCAAATTAATATGAATGTATTTCATAACCAAGACAGCTTTCATGTTTCATCAAATTAATGACAGAATTCATATAAGACAACTTTTTTTCAACAAAACAACCTGAAGTGCATTGTTAAAAATGTTGTCATATAAAAAAGTCACTAGCCAGGTTAAATGTTTTCTTGAGTAAAAATATTCACAAAAAATTTCTAAAACATAATTAAACACAATTGTTACAAATACATAAGTAGCACATGTTATGTACAATTCAAAGAAAAATATCTAAAATGATGAAATGGTTAATATCATGTAGACATCAAAAAAGTTTAAAGCTGAAAAAAATGTGCTGAAGAAAGTCTTAGTATGGTAAAAATCATTTTCTAAACATGAAATGAGAACAAAACTTTTTATTAACTTTTGAGAAAAAATCTAATATCTTAATATGAAGAAATAAAAATATTAGATGGAAAATTTAGCATTGATTTATTCAACCCTCAAATGATTTCTTAAAAAAAATATTGGAAATAACAGAACAGTTTTATTTAAAGTTACCAACAACAAAAAGAAGAAATTTCTTCATTATTGAAAACTCCTTTCTTAAAAATAATTTATTTAAAAATCATTTTTTAAAAACCATGGAAATATTTTTAAAAAAACACGTGTAATCAAATATTCAACATAGTAACTTATCATATAATGTGATAGCAAAAAGAAGGAGGAATGCAAGATGATATGTCAACGATAAACAAATCATATGTGACAATGCTATCTAACAATACAGATAACAGATAACTTCAGGTCAATAATTGATAACATATGGGCCGATTTCATGTTGAGGTTAACAAACGTAAGAAATATATTTGCAAACATTTGATAATTATGCAAAAAGTATTTTGAACTGACAGACCTTCTACAGGGTTAAAGACAAATATTTGTAGTAATCATTCATGAAAACCTGCAACAAACTCAAGACATGCAAAATCATCAGTGATAGTGTATTCTGTGAATAATCCAAAAATAAATTCTGTTGAAAATCTGTAACATGCAGATCATCCAAGTCCTAGAATAAATATATATGATAATAGTTCAAACCTAGCTAGTCATGCCATATCACTGAAAAATAAATCATGTATCAACCCCCCAGTTTAACGATAACAAATATAACCTACCTTCCTAGAGACAGGCTTCGGCTGTTCCTTGTTAGCATCGGCTTGTATCTGTTTGAATTTCTCTATTCTCTTTTTGGCCGCGTTTTCCTTTGGCATACCGTCGGTCCAGTCGGTATCTGCCTCCCGGAAGACGTCTGAACGCATCTCAGGTTCGCTCTCGAACATGCTGGGTTCGTTGGACTGATGATACTGACCAGGAAGGTCACCTGGCTGGACACTCTCGAAATGACCGGCCGGAGACTTGGCCGTCCGGAGTGCCTTCACTCGTTCCTCTTCTCGTGGGGGTGTGAATTCCTTGACCCGTCCGCCGGATCCGGGACTTTGATTTCCGCTCTTACTCTCCATCTGCTTCCATCGTGATACCAGATTCTTAGCTGTGCCTCGTTCTGGGAGTTCTTCCTCGTATTTAGCGGGGTCTGTCTCCTTGAAGACATCGTTTCGTGCCTCTGGGTTGTTTTCTGAAATTCCGCTGTCTGTCTTCTGGTTGTAGTCAGGGATAAACTGTTTTGGTTCATTCTCAAAGACGCCAGCTTCGGCTCTCGGTGGAGTGAATTCTTTGTTCTTGCGGTTTGAGATGGCAACTTTAGAATTTTCTTCTTCAATTTGCTTGAAGCGGGAGACAAGATTCTTAGCATAGCCCTTTTCGGGGATAATCTCTTCAACAGGAGCATTTTCGCTGATGACATCAGGTGAAAACTGGGGCTGACTTTCAAAGACTCCGGTCTCCCTAGGGGGAGTGAACTCCTTCACTCTTCCAGGTGTGGGAGGAGGAGATTTCACGTTGCTCTCCATCTCCTTGAACTTAGCGGCGACGTTTCTAGCGAAGCCTCGTTCTGGCAGCGTCTCCTCCAGGTATTGGTCGCTCTTCACGACGTCAGGACGATCTTGAGGTTGACTCTCAAACACTCCTGCCTCAGCCTTTCCTTCGTAAACCTCCACATGAGCGCGTGGCTCGCTGACATATTCTCCCCGTGTATACTTGTCAGGAGTTATCTCCCTTTTGCCTCGAGGAGAAGATGAGCCCGACCCTGACTCCATCTGCTTGAAGCGCTGAGCAATATTCTTGGCTGTTCCTCGTTCGGGGAGGATCTCTTCTAAACCTTCTTCAGCTCGGACAACACCTTCGTAATGTTGCGGCTGATTCTCGAAAATTCCAGCTTCGGCTTTGCCTTCGTATTTCTCAATTGTTGTCTTGGGCTCTGAAACAAATTCAACTTTGCCTGCAGACCTATCAGGAGTTATCTCCCTTTTGCCAGGACTTTGGTAAGATCCAGCACCAGATTCAAGCTGCTTGAACTTTGATGCAATATTTTTCGCAGTACCTCTCTCCGGCAATGGTTCATTAACAACTTCACCCGACCTCACAACGTCGGGGTTAAACTGAGGCTCACTCTCAAAGATTCCAGCCTCAGCCTTCCCTTCGAAGACTTGAATATGTGGCGCGGGTTCACTCTCAAATTCAACTTTTCCAGCTGCAACCTGTCTGGGGGGAGTTACCTCCTTGTGGTAATCTTTCGGTTCACTTTCGATTTGAGAGAATCTGTTGAGAAGGTTCTTGGCCATACCAACTTCAGGCAAACCGGCGCCGATATCGCGGTCACTCTCGCGGGCAACATCGCTGCGTTTGACGGGCTCGTTCTCAAAGACGCCTTCTTCCTGGTCATCCCACGTGCCTGCCTGCGATTGGGGAACGCTGTTCTGTTGTGGTCCTCCAGATTCAAAAGCATTCCTCACAGAGGACATCTCAGAGTACTGAACCTGCAATAAATAAACGTAATGAATATCTTGTCATAATTAATGAAATCTTGACTCTCCATCAGTTGTTGGGGGGGGCAAAAGATTGTCAATATAGTGTCATTTGATTGTCATGTGACTGTTTTTAGTGACAATAGAAAGGTCTGATATAGTATATAGTATAGTACAAGTATCAATGTAAAATGAACATGTGAATTTGCCTTCCGCAAATATATTTGACTATTTTAAGATTTTTATCAAAAAGTATTCACCATATAATTACCATTTTGGGATGACTATGTGAGATATTTTTAAATTATACAATGAATAAATCCCATTTAAGCAACTAAATATATGATAATGAAATAAAAATGTCTTATTCGGTTTTAATTAACACACACCAGATCAGCTAAGAGTAATGAACCTGCAATATATATCAAACAAGTTTTTGGACATCTTAGAACTTAGAAATGTTTCAAGAGAAACTTAAATAACATTTTCGGTAAAAATTTTCGATAATATTCTTTTCAGATTACCCACCTCATCCTTGTCGTAGCCATTTTGCTGGGCAGACCCGCCACTGTCAAATAAAAAAATAACAATCAATAAGTTGTCAACAAAAGATTCAGAGATGAAATATGATATTGAAATAAATCAAATTGTCTACTGTTTTGTAAAAATACCTGTAAGGGATCAAAATGATGACAAACTCCTACAATAATTCCAAAACTAATTTTTAACTTCCATTTTAGATACATATATCCTGCTCATTCAATCATATCTTTGCCTTCATTAATGAAAAGATCATATTTGACTTTATTTGTCATTATATAAACAATCTGCCACAGTCTCAATAAATTTTCTTTCATACAACATTACATGCAAATAGGAACATTTTGGGAAGAAGAAATCACTTAAAGAATAAAGAGTAACACCTTACATTACTAAGTCCCCTGGTTTTGCTAGTCTTTTAGAACACACCATGTTAACCCTTATGTGGCCAGCGTCTCTTGTGTGGCCCTAAACTACTTTGCATTAATTTATATACCAAGAAATAAATGCTCAATTAATCCCTTGGAATTGGAATTAAACTATTGGCTGATAATATCCTTACATAATGTTACAAGCTTAGCAATTGGCCGATTAGGTCTTTACACTATGTTATACGCCCAGCTATTGGCTGTTTTAATATATACCCAGTAATTAGAAAATGGTTGCTAATTGACAGACAATACATCAACAGACACAACTGCTTTGATAATTAGTTGTTTGTCTAATAGTTTAAACTATGTTTATTCAAGAGATAAATAAAATCAATAAGAAAGCGTTAACTTAATGTGTTTGTTTAACAGATTGAATAGAACAAAAGCACTTCTATTTAGTGTCACATGTCAGTTCTACAGTTACATTTAAGAGTACATGGAGTATTTTGTTTTAGGCCAGATCATTGATGAAGTTTAACGGTTTCAAGACCAAACTGTAATATAATGGAGCGCGGTGGTGTAGTGGTTAGCGTGCTGGCCTATCACGCCAAAGACCCGGGTTCGAATCCAGGTGGAGACACCAAAGATTTGTGACCTGGGCTTTACACCGTGTTGTGTCCTTGGGCAAGGCACTTCATCCACGTTGCACTCAGTCTACCCAGCTGTACAATTGGGTACCTGAATACGGGAAGTACGGACCTATGTGGTCGCGCGAAGCGCTTAGTAGCGGCTTTGAAAGTACAATTCCTTCAGGGAAATAATGTACAGCCAATGAGCAGTGCTTGCACTGGATATTAGGCTTAAAAATGTTCATTATTATTTTATTAATATCTAAAGGCTAAATTGAGCACTTTTAGAGAGCAAAAGAGGAAACTTTTATAGTTATCATTGAATGATACAGAAGAAGATATAGAAGTTTAATGTAAGAAATGCAGGATTTTATCCATCAAAATTCCTTCTTTTAAAATATACATGTATTAGTATACAAATGTATATTCTTAGTACATCAGATGAAAAGTTATAATATCATACCATCCTGCTTGGAAAGAATCAATTGTAAAGATTTCTTTAAAGGATACACTTTGACCTCATATTTATTATGGATTTAATTATGTATGAAATATATATATCAATTAAAAGAAACAAATTATGACAAAAAGGTGAAACGTGATGCTAAATAGAAGTTCAACTTGTCCAGAAATAAGAACAAGTCTGCCTATTGAAGCAACAGCTTAAAATCTTGTAGGACACAGACACTACTCCGTAGACTAAAAAATCAAACATCAATAGCGGAGAATCTTCTACTCACCCCATAGACTGAACGTTCACCTCTCTGACCTCCCGGGAGTCTGTCGTGTCACCGAACGAATCTGAAAAATAACAAGCAGACAATTAGCTTCATTGACCCTATACGTTGATTGAGCTGAACAGCAGAAAATAATTATTCGAAGCCTTGAGAGGGTCTAGGCACAAGACACCGACCATGTTCATATTGATACAAGTATGCTTCCACAAACACTCTGACCAACTCTTCTTTTACCTCCAAATTTGTCCAAGAGCCCTGCCAACAAATACTTCTTTGTCTTTTCTCGTCAATTCAGACAAATAAGCATTTTTGGAATTCCGAGAAGAGTGAATCTTTATTTAGAGAAATGTTAATTGTGACAGTTTTGGAGGTAGCCTATGTCCAGTTACTTTTGTTTATAAAAATATGTGGGATAAGTACTATCCATGTTATTTCTTTTTTGAGAGTTGGATTTTTATTATTATGAAAACATTTTTAAATGGCATGAAATATATGAATAATTGAAGAAGGAATGATAACTAAATGTAATTTTGTCTTAGTTCAAGTGTAAAAAAGAAGAAAGTAGTGGAAAGTGGTAAGAAAGAAGAAGGAATGATAACTGTATGTATATAATTGGTTTAATGATAATGCGTACTGTCCCAAATGTGTTTGGTGTTATTCACATTGTATGGCAGTGGCAGGAGTGAGACATTAAACAAATTGTTCACTGAATATGTCAAATTCATAACTGTCACCATTGTCCATTGAATAAAATAAGTCTTCAACTAGGAAAACAAAGCAAAAAAGTTTTATTGCTAAGTTTTAACCATAAGTTTCTGCAGATTCAAGAATTTAAGTGAATTAGAATATGCAATGTTTAAGAGAAAACCTTTTCTTGAAATATAAAATAAAAAAACAGGAAAGAGACGATATGAAAAACTATAGATATCTAGTGATTTAAAAAAAATAGGTAATGGCATTTGCCCCTCAATAAGTTATTAACACTATCTCAGCTTGAAGTAGCCATGTTAATAAACAATCTGTCTGTCTGTCTGTTATTCCCTGATTGTAAAACAATTCCTCCAACACTACCATGAGCCCCATGTAGGTCACTGAATCAATAAATCTATAGAGGACTTTACTTGCACGGCTTTGTTGAGAACTGAGGCAAGTAGAACTTTTATGAATGCTTCAGTCAGGTGATCAATAGCTAAAGAGGCTTATACCATCATAGAACAATAGTTTGTATATTTGGTTTGCAAATCATATTCGTCTGATTTGTGACCAGTGACAATTGACTTGAATATCTTAGTGTTATATGGAATATCTCAAATGTCTCATATATAACAAATAATATTTTACATTTGTTTGATATGTAATATGAATTTAAGAACAGTGATAAGAATTTGATAAATATTGTATAAGTTATAAACTTTACAAGATTTATTGCTACTTTCATCTCACTTTTAAATATCATCAAAAAAGTAAACAATCAAACTATTTCATAGTTTGATGAAAGGTTGACATGTTAATAGAAGCACCTATTAATTAAATCATTCATTAAACTCATTTGTGAAACATTCTTTCATTTTTGGGAAATTCAAAATCCCAAAGAAAATCGGTAAACATTTAATGATACTAACACTATTATCCAGGTGAAAAAAAAATGTCATATGAGGAATCGATACTTGTCTATAGCTAAACTGACAAGCAACGTAGATGAACCATCAATCAATCGAGCGTAACTTTCATAAAGCAACAACAGCTGTCAACACTTGACACAAGCTTGTGTTACCATGCAAAAATTCACATGAATCACGTTTTAAATGATTAAATCACTCATAAATGTCATATGCTGAATTTTGATGCAATTACAGAGATGAATGTAACTTTTGTGAAGTTATTCTTAGAAATAAATTGCATGATGTACGAATTAATTCACACAAAGGTTACAATAAACAGTTACTGAAGAAATATATTGAATGATTTATGTATTGATATTCCATACTAAGCTTACTGGAAATAATTTTTAAAGAAATAAATTGAATATGAGATATTTATGTTTCCATATTGTATCTGGTATCTATGAAATTATGGATCTATGACAGTTCTATCATTTAATTCAAAGCTTAAAAACTCTGAGTTGTCTCTTTAATGCTACGGTATAACAGAAAGTATCAATCAGTATTATTAAACACCCCTATTAATGAAATAATAACACCTGGGAATACAATAACTTTTAGAGGACCACCCATGTTATAATGACATATATTCCCATGAATAATGCGCTAATTGACCATTAGGATATCAAAACAAATCCCATTAGTCAAATACATGGCCGTACAAATCAGTGAACCAGAAACTCACAACATTGTTGTAGCTATTGACAGTACAGAGCTGATTAAGGTAATATATAGATATATGAATAGGAAGTGAATGAAATATTGAAAGGTGACCCTTGGTCAAATGGTCAAGTGATGACTGAATACAAGACAAAAATCTTGTATATGAGAAAACATATTCAAGTTTCAAAATCTGAATGTAATCTTTGTATGAGATTCAACTAATAAACATGACACTCAATGTCGTTGCACTTAAGAGATTATAACATTGTTAAAGGGGCAGTAGCACGTTTTTTGATAATTTTATAATTTGAATTTCTCACTGATAATTGTAAGTGAATGCTAAATGTATTATTTTGACAGTGTCAAAAATCTCATTACACAAGCCAATCATCCATTGTCAGAGGACAAAGAATGAAGATTCACATCAAATCCATTGGCGGCCATTTTTTGTGAACACCTTTAATTCATTTTTGTAAGAAAAAGGAATCGCATGGCTAAACTTACCGTTATATACTGGAATTATTACTGCTCCATTTAGTTTAAATACATTGTTTTTCAATTGAAACCATTAATTTTCATTTTCCTTCCATCACCCTATATTCCCCCTAAAAACGTGCTACTGCCCCTTTAACCCTTCATTAACCAAGTCTCATAGTAATAGATAGATCATAGTAATTTCCATCAATGATCAAACAGATAGGTTTACATTGAAACATGACTGTATAATTAAGAAGATTGTGTTCAGAATCCAGAGAGTTATCTCCCTTTATTTGTTGACATGTTGAACCCTCCATGATATCAAATCTCAAGTTGAATGTAAACTTCCTAGTATGGGTTGATAGGTAGTACATGAGTGCTACATAGTTATTCCTCTCAAAGATATGAAGCTGGTTTGTGCCAGTATACTTTGGCATGCAAGAGGGGTAGGCGGTTTGCCGATTTAAATGAAGAGAGCCTACCGGTATATAACTCAGAATAGAAGATGGAGGGCAAAAGGTGCTGAAGGAAATATAAAACCCTATTGTTGTACCAAGGACACCATCACCACTGAATTGACAATGATAACACATAAAATTTAAATCCTTTAAGGTCAAGTCACAATGCAATGTTTTCTGATTTAGTAAACTTAACTCCTTTTGATAATCAACAATTTACAACAGGAAACCTGATGACTAAGTAATTATATATTAATTATATGAATTAATCTCTTTGGCCAGTTACCTACCTGTATAGTCACACTTACATACAAATATCACTTAATCACACCAACAATTAACCTTAAGACTTAATTAATATATGCATTTCCTCAAACACAAGGATCTCAAGAATGCCAGTTATCTCCCTTTATAGAAACACATGACACATGATAATCACCAACATACATCATTACATCAGATACCTCTTTCATCAAACTGGCAAATTAAAATCAAAACAACAAATTCTGATGCTCTATGAATATATTCCTCTTCTGAATCATTAAATACCAATCACATCACAGTATTATTTTAATAACAGTGAATCCTTCTAAATTTAATAAAACTTCAACTCTTGCCTCTCCCTAATAACAAATACTTCATATCTTGTCAATTTGATTTTTACCTGCAGAACCATTAACGATTTCCCCGTTGCTCACGGGAGACGTAGGGGTGGTAGGTGCGCTTGTGTTCACTTTACGCATATACCCGCTATACCATGATGCTCTATTTCGTCCCGAGAGTGTAGGTTTCGTCACCTTTGCCATCTCGGTGAGTGTCATTGGCCTGTCAGTACCGTCAGATCACAGCAAAGTGTTGTCAACTGCTTGTCAATATCAGCATCACACACACAAACAATTTGTGATTTCAGATTTCACAAACCAAATATTCAAGTTGATATTCCTTCCTCTGATGATTGCGAGAGTCACTCTGCACGCTTGAACTGACCAGAAAACAATCGTCAATATGACATCCAAGTTTCAAAATAAATTTCACTAGGCATATCCAAGTTGATATTCCTTCTTTTGATGATTGTTATAGCTTGAACTCCGAGAACAGTTAAATGATTGTCAATATGACATCCAAATTTCAAACTATTTCAGATTCACAAGGCAAACAGTCAAGTTGATATTTCATGGCCTCCAAGTTAAGATCCTACAAGTTGCTCGGCACGCATGGATTGACAGGATTAATAATGCATCAGTCTTCTCTCCAGGACAATACGGAGAGTCTGTCCCGTTATCCCACCTCACATAGGTGTTATAACCCAATCAAGCTTTCCTGACTCTCCTGTCTAATCATTCCCAATCGTGGTCGTATCCACCTGACGGAGCAGCTCCTGGATTCCTCTAAGGAGGAGTAGAGTTCAGGCAGCTCATGCAAATAGTTCACCTTGCCTCAAATTCACTGGAGCAGACGCAATGACAAACTTTAAATAAAACCACGATTTTGCTCGTCAACAGGCAAGACGACCTCTGAACTGTCTCCCAATTGTGATCATGACCTACGGTTGTAATTAACATGTATAATTAATTACATTCCCTGAGTGTGTTTCTTGGCTAGATCTACCTGTAAATAAACATGGTGACTGGTGGCAGGGCCGAGTTCTGTTGTAACTTGGGAACACTTAAACACTGCCAGTCTAGTTTCCGTTATCATAAAATCAATGACAACTGGATTATACCTGAGAATTTCCATCATAATTCCTCACAGAAATTAAAGGGGTATTCAGGTGACATTGAAGGTGGATTAGGACCAACAGTCTGAAAATCACCCACACAATGGAATATGGATTATGTGTCAATAGCACGTAGGGACCTGGTAATTATGAATATAGCCTCATTGGGTCAGCTAATACGTCTTTACCGCCTCGTTGATTAATTGGTATGTTGATTGGTAATATTTCGTGTGATATGTTACAACATAGGGGTAGATTTTATCACTCAAGAGGCATAGTTACAAACCATTCATTCTTGTGATGTTCAGTATAATAAGTATTCTGTGTGTAATCGATATTTTTTTCTTCTTCATGTAATATGAGAAACAAAAAAAAGAGGGAAACAATATGATAATATTTACAAGTCATAAAGTTCAATTCTAAATATTTCATATGCTTGTTCATTCAAAACAAAGTTTAATCATCAGGGATAAATGCCATTTAGATAGTGAACAAATGTTATATTTGGGATATAGTATTCAATAGTATAGATTCTTGTACTTTTTGAGCCAAGTTCCATGGCGGATTCAAACCCACACCCGCAGAATCAGGCAATACCGCCAAAAACAATTATTATGAAAATAATTGGAAGTTTAATTAATTGGCTTCTAAAATCATTTGCTATATATTAATTATGATTATATATTTTCTTTCTTCTTTCTTGAAAAATTCAAACTGAATATCCTAATTTCAACGTATGAGTCAGGAAAGAGGTTCAAATTTGACAACAGTCCATTGTTCCCCACAGATATTTAAAATTTAAAAGAAAAATAAAGCTTTTGTTTCAGCAAGCTATTTTCATCTATGTTTCTGTTTGAACAAGGCCATAACTGTCAGGTTGTACGAGCGTCTCCTTAAAAGGGAAAAGGTAATGATTTATATCGTCTAGTTGATAACAGGTACAAGCGAGTGAAATAAAATCCCATCTGTGACAGCGGTGTCACTGATATAATAAATCATAATTTATCAGAAAGATGAATGAGAAATTAGGCTTCAAATAGTTTGACTTAAATAAAAAACAAGCTTATAATTTTTGAGAATTATCATAATTTTACCAGTAAGATGAATGAGAAATTAGGCTTGACTTATAATTCTTGAGAATTATCATCTCTTTAAATAATGAATAGTTTATGAATACACTGAATAAGAATATAGGCTTAAAATAGCAACACAGGAACATGAAAAATACAAATTTCCTTTTTAAAAACAAATTTTGAGTTTCTTGGCCTTATACTTACAAAAGGACTACAGAGCAAGCTAATACTAAATTCCTAAAACATTAAACATTAAAACAGATTGTTTTGAAAAATGTTTTAAAACAAGGGGGGAAATCAATCTAGGTCTAAAGTCAATAACTACTTCTACAAGGTTCTGTAATGGTTCAACTGTTCTTTGTTTTAAATTCATTAATAAATTAGAAAAAAATCTTTAAAGGGAGAAATTTGTCATTGATATAAAAGATTTTGGTTTTTTAATTAAGTCCAAAGAAAGAAATATGTCTGAATAAGAGCCTTGCAATCTTAAAACTCAATCCAACAAAATAACAATTGAACTCTGTTTTGAAAAAATAGAAGTTTACACATCAGTAGTATAACATTATTTTTTTAATTATTTACACTTTGAAAAAAACATGACTCTCGTTCCCACTATATATTCAAAGTTCGGTATGGGAGAAATATTAAAGGTTATTTAGATTGGATAAAATCCAGAAAAAGTTAAACTTCATGGGAAAATTGTTTAATGTCAAAGAACTCTGGCTTTTAACAGTTGATCCTTAAACAGATACAAAGAGGTCTCCTAAACCGGCTTATGGCTTCAGGGTTTAAACAGGACAATAATTGTCGTGGAATGCATGTCGTGATTTGTTGTCAGGAGAATACTGTCATGTTATGTGAGCAGTTGTGAGGGAAATGTTATGTATGCATAATATTGCTGGGAAATCTCCCAGCGTAGAGTTAATCCAAAATATCATCCCGAGACATTTTCTTCTCATAGCAACAAAGATATGATGCAAAATAAAACTCCTCTTAAGTCATATCTTTCTTGTATAAGACTGCAATAAATATTCTTTTAGATTAGTTTTCATAATATTAAAGTTATTTTCTTTTAATAATTTTGAATGATAAACATCTTTAAAAAATAATGATGTAAGTATATATAGAAATATAAATATAAATAAAAAAAAATTCTAACAGTTCTATATTTATGAAATTAAAAATATATATTTCAGAAATAATTATGCTACCAAGTACACCTGAAAAACATAATCAACATCACATAAAAGCAAATCAATGCAAATGACCTATCGGTGATATGCAAATTAAACGAGCTTATTGGTTGCTTGCCGTCAAGGGTGTATTGACTCGGAATTAACATCAATAATCTTCTCACACGAGAATGAAGGCCAAGGTGTCGTTAGTAAACAGGATTTGAACTCGGACATTTCTAAGATATTTCACTTGGTAGGCAAGTAGCTCGGAAGCTTAAACATGACCCAGAGAATCTAATGTAACTTTAATTGTGAACTGAAATAATTTAGATTACTCATAAGTATAGAAAGTAAAGCTAATTCAATTGATAGAGATACTTTGATATTTTTTTAATATGATAACATTAAAATATTTCCTAAAGGATGAACAACAAACTTCAAATGAATTCATCCTTCAGCTATTTAAAAATTTAATATTCATTTTATGTCATTGATAAATAGTAAAAGCATTACATGAAAATGGCAAATAATTATGTTGCCATAATTATTCAAAACTTAATGTAATCTTTAACCCGTTTTCATTTATGCCAAAAATTTCAAATATCACTACTTTGCCTTTTAGACACTTTTAAGATGGTTGACTTTCATTCCAAAAAGACTACCAAAATAGACATAATATTTATCTAATACAATGATGTAATGTCATGTTAAAGTGATGTTCCCTTGCTTAAAATATTCATATATTTGCTTAAAGAAGTATTTAACAAAATGGATTAAAACCAATGAAACAATTGTTTAAAAAAATGGATTAAAACCAATGGAACAACTGTTTAACAAAATGGATTAAAACCAATGGAACATCTATTAAACAAATTGGATAAAAACCATTTGAATCAGAATAAAAACGTTTTGAAAGGAAATTAATTTCATCAAATTACATAAAGTCAAACGAACCTGCACTGATAACTCCGTCTCCGATAACGTCTCACTAAGTTTGAACAGTTCGACTGTTTGCCCTCGACATCTCGATGTGAAATGTGTCTCTTCAGTCAGTATCATTCACAGTGTCATGTCAGTTTCCAAGAAAAGGAAACTGTCGTTTTTCTCGAAATATACAAGCCTTAAGTAGATAGATTTTCAGACAAAATCACGTACCTTTCGCGAAACCTCAATCCTGATGGGTACCCCTTGCCTACAGGAAACCTTAGAAAATGTTAATATTTTGAATTCTAGGTAAATAGTCCGGTTTCTCGCGCTACGGAATACTCCCTCTCTGCGTAAATATCCCAGAATGCAATCTCTAACATGCAGAAAATGAGCTGAGAATGTTGATTTTTTAAGAAATCCATTCACATTTAACTTCAGGATGGTGTTTTATTTGGAAAGGCTTTGGAAAAAAATCCAAATCCAAAGCCGGGATATTTTGACAGGGAATGACAAATTTCATTTCTCAATAAGATATGTTTCATCTGCTTTTAAACTCATGTATGAGGCAAATTTTTTGTCAAATTTTTCAAGAATTATAAACAGTACACCCAAGATGTGGATAATGACCTTAAAATGTTTTTGAAAAAAAATTGTTAACTTTTGAATTATTTTGTTACAAGGCTGATCCATTCAAAACACCATGGGAACTTCTTTGATATTTAAGTTTTTCAGTTTTGAAAATTCATGCATTTTACCAAGTTCTATGAAAATTAGTTATAAAATTTATTTTGTTACAGCATCTTGAATATTGTAGAATATTGTAGAATGAATCTGTAGGGTTAAATTTATTACATATTCATTGCTTAAATCAATGAATATTAGTCTGTTTTTAATACCTAAATAGTCTATATGAAATTGTGAAAATAAATATTTTTTAATTTTTAGACGAAAAATAAATATTTATCTTATAACCTTGAAAACATATATTTCTGGAGATAAGAAACATTAATCTCAATATCAACTATTATACAGTTTATGAGAATATTCACATTATGAGTATGAAATATTTAATCCATATCAATATATGTAGTATTTGAGTTTATTGATATATGAACAAAAACTATTTACATGAATATTCATTAAATCATATTTTGGGATATCAAACCATTGAGCTAACCATAATTCAAATTATTTTGATAATATGGTGCAGTCTTGCTTTACGACTGTGTTTAAAAAGGAGCCTTTAATACAGTCTAGGTCTGCAAGTTTAGATTGACTTCATGTATATATGAAATGAAGAGCCTAAAGAAATGAAATAATACAGATGAAAGTACAGTAATTCTTCTCAATACTTCATAGACTAAATTTTACTCTTAGCTGGATGATATGCTATTTTTATACGTCACACAATAATTATCATGTGACATTTTAATGAAATATTTGTAGCTGCATATGTTTATCTTAACAGGCTGACATCAAATTAGAGTTGTCAGAACATGATGCCAGGTAAGGCAGGTAATTTGACTGTTTCACCTGGCTGGTTGCATTAATTAACCTGCGCCAGGTGGGAAGGTGTGACCGGCCTCTCTTGAAGGTACAGTAATAGTTGTCATGTTGTTCAGAATTATCTGTCACAATACAAAACAGCTTGCTCAGCATTTTCCTTCTTTTGTTTGTCTTCCTTTCTTAAAATCATAATTGCTCTGCAGTAACATTAAGTGTCAAGCTATTTGAGATGTATTAAGTTTGATTTTGATAAAACAACCAATGTACATGTATAATGTTATATTGATTTACAGTTGAAACAACTTTGTACATGTGAGAATTACTCTAATATAATTTTGCATGACAATTTTTTTAAAGATGAATGTCTGCAAATTGGCTTGATTGACAATTCAATTGATTTTCCGGTGTGTAGACGAGTACCTACACTCTCCTGTTTCATACAGATTGTATAACACTCATGAAAGAAAAAGTATCAAGCCCTCTTTTGATAAATGATAAATCATTCATTTCTACAATGAAGGTTGCTTAGGTGACTTTATGTTTCTCTTGAAAGAAACTTTCCAATTTCAAATAATATCTAAACTTAATTTGCATTTTTCAACTAAACAACCAAACATTAAACATCAATAATGCTGAGGAATATATGGATGACAACTTCTTTGTTCATTGTATGCGACGTTTCGACACAGATTCTTGTGTCGTTCTCTGCTTGAACGACACAAGAATGAGAATGAGAACAACACAAGAATCTGTGTCGAAACGTCGCATACAATGAACAAAGAAGTTGTCATCCATATATTCCTCAGCATTATTGTCATCCCAACTTCTAAAATGCCTCTCAAAGAAGTTATTAAACATCAATTTCTTATTTTTTAAAACAATTTAGATATAATGTCAAGGTAATCGCTTCTCATCAATGTCAGATATTTCATTAAAGCATCGTTAACTTTTAATAACTTCATGATTGAAGAACACTTTAAATCAACTATAATCAAAGCATTTTTATAACATAGCTAACAACAGTATTGATTTCACGTACAATAATATCACTAAAAATGCATAAAACTTACAACCATATCCGATCATTAAATAAGAGCCATTCATAAAAAAATCAAGTCAAACTTTGAGCCATATGGACACAACCTACAACCTTAGATGTGTAAATGAACGGCAAGTTAACTATATTCAAATCAACCTAATCTAGAAATTAATGGTCCGCTTACATGCCTGCTATTGTATTACTGCGAGTCAAACCTATTAAGGTGAAAAATATCATGTTAACCAATCCATTTCGTAACTGACAGCCGATTGATCTAAGATCGTTGACTTTCTAGTAGGGTATTAGCTGAACGAAGATTTCTGATAATATTGTCTGGTTATGTAACCCAGACTTGTTCAAATGTGTGTATAATGTAGAATGAAATTAATATCTAAGAAGCTCCATAAATTGAATATACTCTTTAATGGTTCGTCAGAATGATGAACTAAATTTTTATAAAACTTAACTATCTAATGGGGAGATAAATTCGCTGTACATCAATATCTTAAAACTATCTAATGGTGACATAAAGTCGCTTTACATCAATATTCTAAAAATTCTCTAATTGTGAGTTAAACTCGCTACTTATTTCACAACATAATAAAATGAAACTTTGTCTTTCATTAATGTTAAACTAAAGCTTGTTCATATATTGTGTATTCACTTTTTTAATAACAGATATTTTTCTCATGTTTTAAACCAATATTATTGTCCTAGAATGTAACTCATACAAATTGCATTGTATGCTAAATCTAATTTGCATTCAAATTCATATTTGCCTTAATAAACAATTAAAACAAGATGTGTTTGTGAAACACGAATGCCCCCGGATGCATCCTGCTCGCTGTGTCAAGGTCAAGGTCACAAGGTCAAATGTCATGGTGTCATCTGAAAGGTCTCATCACAAGGGATCCATATGTCAAGTATCAAAGAGCTAGCTCTGACCAATCAAAAGTTATGACCAAGGTTAAAGTTTTTGTGGACAAACGGACAGACGGACGGACGGACGGAAAAGGTCAAATATCATGGTGTCATCTGAAAGGTCTCATCACAAGGGATACACATGTCAAGTATCAAAGACCTAGCACTGACAGTATAGAAACTATAGCCAAGGTTAAAGTTTTCGGAAAAGGCTCGCTGTGTCAAGGTCAAGGTCACAAGGTCAAATGTCATGGTGTCATTTGAAAGGTCTCATCACAAGGGATCCATATGTCAAGTATCAAAGAGCTAGCTCTGACCAATCAAAAGTTATGACCAAGGTTAAAGTTTAAAATGCTCGCTGTGTCACGGTCAAGGTCACAAGGTCAAATGTCATGGTGTCATCTGAAAGGTCTCATCACAAGGGATCCATATGTCAAGTATCAAAGAGCTAGCTCTGACCAATCAAAAGTTATGACCAAGGTTAAAGTTTTTGTGGACAAACGGACAGACGGACGGACGGACGGAAAAGGTCAAATATCATGGTGTCATCTGAAAGGTCTCATCACAAGGGATACACATGTCAAGTATCAAAGACCTAGCACTGACAGTAAAGAAACTATAGCCAAGGTTAAAGTTTTCGGAAAAGGCTCGCTGTGTCAAGGTCAAGGTCACAAGGTCAAATGTCATGGTGTCATCTGAAAGGTCTCATCACAAGGGATCCATATATCAAGTATCAAAGACCTAGCTCTGACCAATCAAAAGTTATGACCAAGGTTAAAGTTTTTGTGGACAAACGGACAGACAGACAGACAGACAGACGGACGGACAGACGGACAGGTGAAAAACAATATACCCCTGGAATCTCCGATTCGGGGGCATAAAAACTGAGAGTTAAACTTTTATGTACAGAAATTTGTCAACATGCCTGAACAATGTTATTGTCACCTGAATTAAAAAATTGCCTATACTGATGTATTGTATGCAAAACCTGTGCATAAATTTGCATATAATTACACTTTCCTATGCAACACAAGTTCATGACAGTGAATAGGTTACTTGACCTTACGTTCCAACAATACATTTTTTCTGACCCTTAAAGAACAAAAGAATATTTATCATAAATACAATGATCATAAAATGTGTTATAATCTACCATCGTCTACAAATCTATCATTAATATTAAATCTTGCTATGTATCTAGATTAAACAACTTTCATTTAGAAATAACACTTTTATTACTGTGATAAATGTCCTATAATGATATTGAATATATACTTCTGTCACAAAATTTTTTTTACCATTCAACAACATTGTTACATATGCTATAAATTTATTCAAAACTAGATTTGCTTTGTTATACACCCCTTTTCAATCAAACACAACATTGTAATACTGTCATGTAATGTATTCTGAAATATACAACAGGTATATGATACGGGTTCTTATTCAACACCTCAATATCAGCTTTATTTACCTGACCTGTCAGTTGGTATTAAACAGGAGACATAGAACCGTATAACACAAGATTTCCCTGGGGCAGTATATGTGACAGCAAGCATAGATCAATTTATTGTGAGAGCAAGAGATCTTTTGTGTTTATTGTTTGTTAAGCACTGCATATTTGGAAATGGGCTGACACATATGAAAAATCACTAGTTTTGGGTATCTCATTAGTTCAGGTGAAATGATTGATTATTTTGAACAGCAATAAATTCATTTTTTAATTATATTTGAATGTAAATTTTGTATTAAACTATCAACATCAGTTCATTAGTTCAGGTGAAACGTTTGATTACCATGAACAGCAATAAATTTCCTTTTTAATTATATTTGAATGTAAATTTTGTATTAAACTTTCAACATCAGTTTTGAATATGACAAAAATATGAATTGATTCTTATCTAAATTTATTAAAGCCTGGGTTAAAATACATAGATTCCGATAGATATATACTAAAGTCATGAACAATATAAAGTCAACTTCCTGATTCCTGAGTGACAGGAACCATACTTCAAAATTTAAGTCACAACACATTTACTCAATAACAACAGCTTTCAATTTCATGCAAGATTTCATGCACTCTAGAACAATTTGATATTTCAATATTTTCAGTAAACTTAAAACTTAAATTTGTGTCAACCAATTCTGTTTGGTAAATTTTAGAAATGAACCAAGGAAAGAATATAAACTGAACACTGGTCACAAAGGAAATATAAAGGAATAGCAGTTTAAGGGTTAATCATGTTAAACTTTTACTGTTTTGTCAATCTGTTCCTTAATCAAAGTTTCGAAACAAACATGTTTGATTTTCAAATACATGGTTATTTTACCTGCATAGAGATCTACAGCTATAATAATCCAACTGAAGACAAACCGTATAGTAAACTGTTAACCATGATAATAGACCTATTATATTTTGATGATAAAAGGCATTTTTTATATCACCTGCAAACAGATCTCCGGACATTAGAGTCAAAATGAAGACAAAAAAACAGGTTAACTGTTCATAATGATGATAGACCTATTACATTATTTGATAATCAAATGCATGTTTTATATCATCTGCAAACAGATCTCAATACATTAGAGTCAAAATGAAGACAAATAACCAGGTAAACTGTTAACAATGAGCTGTGTCAATCCTTTCCTTCACTCAATAGCTTAATAAAAATTATCATTCTTGATGATTATTAAATGCATGGTTTGTCTTATCTGCATGCAGATCTCAATACATTAAAGTCAAAATGAAGACAAGAGAACTGTTAAAGCTACAGAGCTGTGTCAACCGTTTCCTTCACTCAATAGCTTAATAAAAATTATCATTCTTGATGATTATTAAATGCATGGTTGATCTTATCTGCTTACAGATCTCAAGGCAACATAATCCATCTAAAGACAATTGACCTTCATGAGTTCAATGCCCCGATGAATTTCCCCAGTCCACACCTGTACACAATCAATACCAGTCAGGAGTCGTACATTTCACTACCTGTCGTTAATATCACACCTTTCCAACAATCATTCTCAGGTGTCACACCTACCTGTAAAATGCTGGAGCCTCTTGGTAACGATGCTCATATCCGAGAGAGCAGACATTGTGGCAAATTTGACACGAAATTTACATGCAGGAACGTGAAATGTACATGCAATTGATCCAGAGTGCCTCAGAACTTTCTCATTATACACCTGAACAATTCATTCTTTCACGGAGGCGAGGTTGTTCCCCGTTGGACGATCAAGGTATACATTACCCGATACAGCACAATCTCCCGATCAGCTATTGATATGCAATGAACGAGTGTTCTATATAAGTCCACCATTCATTGAAGGATTTCTAAATGCACCATAAACACTTTCCAAACGCAGAACATTTAGGCTAAACGTTCACCCATGCATGGTAGAGAGCTACTTTCCCAAACTGTGAATGTCACATGGGTAATGTCAATAGTGTTTTTATCCTTTTGGGACGTACATTTCATGTATATTTCATAAGTAACCAACTTATGTGTTGTCACAAGTCAATGTATATACTTCCTTGATCTAGATTTTAGTGACAAGCCTACCAAGAAGTATTGATAATTTCTTCGTGCAGGGATAAGACAAACACATACTTCTATACCGCTATTTACAACATCGTTGCTATAGACGTGGTTAAAGTACTTAAATGCAGAGGTGTATAACAGTGACATATATCAGACTGATATTGATTTTATTTACATAATTATGTTAGATTGCTTATCAAAAGCTTTACATTCTGACAACTGCGCAAATATTTTTTAAAATAAAAATACCGTGAAGGCTTACATATCTATCAAATGTTGATATATATTTTGCTAAAAATCATCAAGACAATCTTCTTAGGACTTTGAGGGGTAACCTACATAACCTATATAAACCTCTGCCTATGTAAATATCAAAGCAGTGTCTAAAAAAATCTAGCTTGAAATAGACTACTGGTACATTTCAAATATTTAAAAGTATGATAGAAATTGACAAGGAAGCCTTATGTTAAAGATGTAAGATCTTCAGAAGGAGACACATTTTGCATTGGAAGCAAGAGAAACCTTTTGTTGCAGCTCACAGAAGATTGAAAGAACGTTTATCTTCTCAAATTGCTAAATTGATTATTACCTTTATCAATTGTAGATATTCAAGTAAATTGTTAACTCATATTGATTTAAAAGACATTCTGAAGAGGTATTTGGAACAATCTATTTTGGTTTTATCATCTACCGGTTTATTGCTTAAACATGTGAATCAGCGGCCATGTTTGTTAAAATTACAACATACGTACAATGTTCTATTGGTAAATCTTGAGTTACTTCATAAGTGCACGTGCTTTATCATTTACTGTCATTATCCATTTGTACTCTCTAAACATGTTATTAATAAATCTTTATCAGAAACAGCATTAAAAAAGCGGTTCTACTTGAAAGAGTTCTAAACTCATATTTTATATAATTTCTCAATGTTACATAGAGCCTTATAAATAATAATAATAATAATGGGCATTTATAAAGCGCTATATCCATACACAAGGTGCATGCTCAAAGCGCATTGAAAATAAGAAAATTTAAGGTGATGAGATGAAATGCTATGAAATAAAGCCTAAAAGTAATACTGGTAGCATTGATTAAGGATATTTATAATTAGAGTCTATGGGTAGAATCTATGAATAATAGCTAGAAAATAGATGAGTTTTGAGCTGTGATTTAAAAACAGTCAGTGAGGATGACATTTTGATGACATAAGGAAGTTGGTTCCAAAGTCTTGGAGCAGTACAGCTGAAAGATTTAAGTCCATAACTGGTGTTTTTATACTTTGGCATCTGGAGAAGCTTCAAATTCTGGGATCGAAGATCTTTTACCCTGAAATAATATCTTCCCCTTAGAAATGAATTCAAAAGTATAAATTGACTTTTAAAAGATGCCCAGACACTCATTTCATGCGCTTTTTGACATTTAAAAAAACGTTTCTTCTTAAGACTACGGTACTTAACATTAATTCTTCTTCTTTAGATTTACTTATCATTAAAGAGCAATCAATTCCTACCTCAATATAATAATTTTCCTCTAATCACCCATACATGAGTACATACTAACCACATATCACTTCCTGGTTATGACCTTGGCAGACAAAATCAGAAAAATAAATAAAACAAATTGACTTATCACAGCAATATCTTGCAAACATTATTTGCTCTTAAAGTATATTGCCTTGTAATAATCATCACCAATCACCTTAAATCTATCAGATATAAGTATTAACACTTACATATGACATGCTGACCTTGAGACCGTTTCTCACGAACCACCTGCTAATCAATTACTTACCGGTACATCTACATACAGTGCTACTAAGTTCATTATATACAGGTATCAACTCATCCATGAAATTCATACACGTAAACCGGTTTTCTCAACGTTTTATTTGAAAATACCCCCAACAAAATTTAAATGTATTTATTTCTCTAAATCTTAAAAGGAACTCAATCAATAGTTGTTGATTGAATTCATTTTCATTCTATTTCCAATTTTCTGACATAATCTTATATGAATTTAATATTTATATATATAAGAAGTGAAATAACAAGGTTGTTCTAACTTTGGAAAAAATGCTGCTCATGCATTTTGATGGTGCATAGGTTTGAAAATAAGATTGAATTAATTAATATCTTCAGTACATCAAAGGGTTCATCAATGTCATCACTCAAAAAAGTTTGAAGAAATAAGTATATTTCTTTAAAGATAACATAAAACCTACTTACATTGTGAGACAGCATGAATCTAATGATACCTATCCACAATAAGGGCCAAAATGATAGCCAAATAAGCCCTGATCAAGCAGAGTATCATGCAACACTGTTGAGTCAGTAATGATACTTTATGCAGTGTCTGGGCCTGTACACCTACTCCTACAGCCCTAATAATGTATGAAAAATGTAACAAAACTTATAATAGTAACTCATGACTACCCCGAAATGTGCATGCCTTCCAACAATCAAAGAGTCAGATATTTTGTTAACAGATATTCTATTGGGTAATCATAACCTTGGTAGTGGTTATAACGCAATCAATGTTTATAAATAGGGTTTCCATGGAAACTAGTATGTATACAGAGGAACTGAAACAGGATATGAATAACAACAAGCAAAGTTAACTGGCAGAAACATGTTGCTCATTCTTCATGATTCAGTAAATAGACTTATAGACTTCTTAGCATTCTGGAGGTGTGCTGGAAGCACTAGATAGATAAATGTTGTGCATGTTTACATGTGAAAGAATTTCATAACAACAGTTGGAATGTTAAAATTTAAATTTCTTATGCCTGTTGAAATAAAATATCTATTATTGAATGAAGGTTTGTAGACTAAGCATTCTGGAGGTGTGCTTGGAAGCACTAGATAGATAAATGTTGTGCATGTTTACATGTGAAAGAATTTCATAACAAAACTTGGAATTATAAAAATAAACTACATGTGAAATGAAAGATTTATCATTGAATGATCAGAAACTACACATGAAACAGATTGACATGGCTAGCTGCATAACTATGTCTCCGTATATTGAACACAAGTACTTAACAAACAATGTTAGCAATATACATTTGACTGATTTTCAAGATTCTTGTATATGACTCTTGGGATTGTCTAAGTACTGGGAGATATTGAAATCAATCAATCATATAACAATGCCTTTGCCATGATTCAGTAGCCAAAATTATGATTTTAGAACAGCGTCGCTGATTGCACAACTAACTTTGATTGCCTCCAATCAGGCATCTCCCATTCTATCCCACAAAGTCGGCATAATAGAACAGAGGCTGTATCAACATTTAATGACTTGATCTGCCTCTGTGGGGAGAGAATGCCTTTTTACCAACTTTGATGCTGTAATGACATTAGAAAACCATGGTCTTATGACTTCCCTTATTCCCATACTCCACAGTAAAATCAAATTTGAAAATTCTGATTCTCTATTCCTTAGATTATCAATTCCACACAAAGTCTTGATTTTAATTTTCCCTACCAATGCAGCTTTAAACAATCTGAAAGAAACTTTATTCAAATTCTTAAATCTTGAAGATACTTCTTTCCAATTTTTTAACAGTTTCAGTTCAAAGCAAGGTAAATGACACCCATAACCACAAATGACTTGTAGATGCACTGAAGACCTGACCTCCTCGACTGCTATAAATACCTATAGCATGAGTTCCTTAGTCTACAGACATACGAGACATACGAGACATATAAGAAAAGTTGTGATGCACCGCTTGTTGTTCTTACTGTACAGTTATGAGACCTCTCTGTGACCTGCCATCAGGTGCGTGTAATGTCATTGCTTCTGTGAAGAGTCTGAATCATTACTTTTGGTATTGAATGCCACAGTATAGATAACAACTACGTTGATATACATATATATATATGTATCTCCATATGAAGCCCTTTCCCTACTCCATCCCACTTTCTAAATGAATGTTATGAATTTTAACCTTCTGGTACAGTTATGAGACCTCTCTGTGACCTGCCATCAGGTGCGTGTAATGTCATTGCTTCTGCGTAGAGTCTGGTTAAATCATTACTTTTGGTATTGAATGCCACAGTATAGATAACAACTATGGTGATATACATATATATATCCATAACTGTATTTTGTCAGACTCCCTGATGATACCATTGAAACATGTTGGAGTTTTGATTGGCTTCGTGTAATTTTTTTATCTTTTGATTATGTAAAACTGTATACCAGTAAACTTTTCTAATTTTTATCTATATATATATATATATATATTGAAAAGATAAGTCAGAAGTAGAATGAATCCATTTTACTGGCTATTACTTTCAGCTCAATTTAGGAGCATCTTCAGGTCATCAGGTGCTTATAATGTCATTGCTACTGTGTCTGGTTAAATCATTACTTATGGTATTGAATGCCACAGTATAGATAACAACTACGTTGATATACATATATATATGTATCTCCATATGAAGCCCTTTCCCTACTCTAGGGATTGTCACACACTTACATGTACATCTTATCCTGCTGTATCCTCAATTTATATATATTTATGTCTTAAGAGTTTGATGCTGTCCTCACTCTTGAAATATTTTCATAAGAAAAACTTTCATATTATGTTGTCGTTTTGAAATGCTATATTAGCATTCGAGAAAATAATTCACCTGACAAAGGGGTAAGGAATAGCCACGAAACATTGTGACCTACAATAAAGAAGTTGCCATCCATAATATTTGTCTTTTACTTGAAAACACCAACTTCTAAATGCCTCTCAAGAATCTAAATTCTCTCATTGACTGAAACTTCTGTCATCTGAAAGCTGGGTATACTCACACAGTGACCTGCATGTTATTTGATAGGGTTTCAGGAAGAGCCTCTTGACCTTACTAGGTTTGCTTAGCAAACTTAAATTTTTCTGGTAAAAACAAGCTTAACATAGATCAAAATAATTAAATATATATCACATAGTAAGCAGTAACTGAGATAAAACGACTTACTTCACAAGATGACGGTAAAAGAATGTTTCTTACACACATCTATCCATCAATTGATTCAAATTTTTCAAATTTAAAATATCATTTCCTGTTTTCTGTTCCTCAACAAACAATCACTTTGATGACATCATATGAAACTGGTTTCAGTAGATTGTGTAAGTTAATTTGAAATACAAACAGCCACATTGATTGTGATTAATTTAATGCAAACTCATCAGGAAATTGGACTTTGTAACAAACTGACTTTAAAAATATTTAAAAATTTTGAGGAAAGAATTCATGTGATTTAACCATACACACTCATACAAATTAAGATTTATCAGAATTCTTGGATATAATTCTGTCTTAAATTGAATGCCTTATATATATAAAAAGCATACAACTAAGATATTTATACATACCTAAAATCAACAACCTGTTCATAAAGATATGGAAGTTTATTCAAAACAAATTGAAGCCATGAACTTAAGCAACCCTAAAGCAGGATAAACTTCTCTATATCCATCAAGTGAAAAAAACATAGAAAATTGTATACTCTCAATATAGATCAGCCTATGACAACATAGCAACTTGTTTAGAACAATACCCGATATAGCTTTCAAATCAAAATGGCTGCCTACCTAACTCAACGTACAAGAACTCAAGCAGTTCAAAACAAGATATAGATATATATTAGGAAAGTCAGAGCTATATGGAATACTGTTTCTGGAAGTTTCATACCTAAATATAGATTGGCCTATGACAACATAGCAACTTGTTTAGAACAATACCCGATATAGCTTTCAAATCAAAATGGCTGCCTACCTAACTCAACGTACAAGAACTCAAGCAGTTCAAAACAAGATATAGATATATATTAGGAAAGTCAGAGCTATATGGAATACTGTTTCTGGAAGTTTCATACCTAAATATAGATTGGTGATGACAACATAGCAACCTGTTTAGAACAATATGGTTTTCAAATCAAAATGGCTGCCTACCTAACTCCAAATACGAGAACTCAAGCAGTTCAAAACAAGATAATGATATATATTAAGAAAGTCAGAGCTTTATGAAATATTGTTTCTGAAACTTTCATACCTAAATATAGATTAGGTGATGACAACATAGCAACCTGTTCAGAACAATATGGTTTTCAAATCAAAATGGCTGCCTACCTAACTCGATCCAAATACGAGAACTCAAGCAGTTCAAAACAAGATATAGATATATATTTAGAAAGTCAGAGCTCCATGGAATATTATTGGAGAATCTATTTGTGTCTGGGACTAAGTATGTAAAGTATAAGCATGTAGAGATATGTAATGATCAGCTGATAGGGAGAGAGAGAGGGGCAGTCTGCCAGGTATGAAGTAACGGGATTAGCATGTTGTTGTGAATCTTCATTGTCGGCCTTGTCTAGCCTAGACTGTCAAAGGCTCTTAATTATTGAAATTAAGACTTACTGAATTATTTTTGCTCAATTCTGCCAGGTATAAAATAATGGGATTAGCATGTTGTAAATCTTCATTGTCGGCCTTGTCTTAATTAGTGTCTAGCCTAGACTGTCAAAGGCTCTTGAACTATTTTACCTCACTTAAATTAAGACTTGCTAAATCATTTTTGCTGAACTTATACTCATGCTGCTGGAGGCATGTCTAGCCTGTCAAAGGCTCTTAAAGTTTTTTTCAAGATTAATTGTCTCTTAAACTGAATTGCTCATATGCAATCATGATAACATCAAGTCGCTCAAATACTTTGCATCTGATGGCTTGATCAAAGCCTAGGCACTCAAGTTTTCTGTAAAACTAATTGTCTCTTTAACTTAATTGCACATATGTAGGTAACCATCAGCTGATAAGAGGGAGAGAGGCAGACTAAAGCCTTTTATAACAGCGACTCAAGCAGATCAAAACAATATATTGATATATATATATATTAAGGGTCTCAGAGCCTCAGCTTGTAAAAGGCTTTTATGTTTTCTTCAAAAATAATTCTCTTAATTTTATTGCTTATAGGAAAAGAATGTGAACTTAAGTTGCTGAAATACTTTTCATTTGAGAGCTTAAAGTGACACTCCGTGAGTTTCATCACGTAGTGTTTTGCTTTGATACGAACCTGAATTGTAAAATTTGTTATATAAATTCAGAACATCTCATGTATTCATTCCCAATTGACAAATATATGACAAATACTTGTTTTCAACGAAAATCTTAAAACAGTAATACAAGTTCGTGGAAATCAAAATTACAAGTATAATTTCCACGAATACTTGTTATATAATCTATGAAACAAATCCAACTCGTGGCTGTAATTCTGACTGCTTTACATACGTTTCCAAAAATATGTTTGACTGATTAGCGCTCGTCATTGTCCGGTTTTCGATCATAATCGCGACTTCAAACCTTCCTCTTGTCACTAGACGACATCGATTAGCTTTAAAATGATTCTTTCCTGTAAGAATGGATATTTCTCGATCAGATGACACTATTTGTAGAGTTTGTCATATATGACCCCCAAGAACTCGCGGAGTGTCTCTTTAATTCATAAAGCCTAGCCCGACTTAAGCTTCCTTCAAAAACAATTTTCTCATAAACCTTGTTGGTCATGTGCAATTTAATATTATCATTAATTAATATTATGCTAAAAGTTGAGATCTTGAAAAAAAACTTAATGACAGTATGAATGTCTCTCATAATTTCACATGTTGTTACTTTCACATATGACAAAGAGTAGGATGGATTACAACTTCTTTATTGTAAATGCATACGACGTTAATAAAGAAGTTGTAATCCATTCTACTCTTTGTCATATTAACTACCAACTTCTATATGCTTCTCAAGAATTTGATACTTTCACATGTTGTTCAAATGATTAAACATGTTGTTCACATACTTTCCCATGTTCAAATGATTTCACATGTTATCTTATGATTTCACACATTGTTCACATAATTTCACAGATAAAAGCTAAAATGACAGGAGACGATGAAGCATAACAGAAGATAATTGATAACAGAATGATCCTGACAACTAGTTGGTGGCCATTACATTTCAAGGGAGGTAATCCTCTGTGTTGTTTAAAAAAGCAATTTTGACCCTACAAGTTAAGGTGAAATTTCTGGATTTATTCAAAGATGAAGTAAAAAATATTACAATATGCTTAATTGATATTTTAATAATTGCTTAAATCATTAAAATCAAAACTTATGACTAAGAAAGACCTCAAAAAGCCATGTGACAACTTGTTTTATACAGTTGCAAATCTGCCTCTAAACCATTTTAACGTATCATAAAATATATGCTTTAATATATATTCATAAGGTGTGTATTTGTGTATGACAAACTTTAACGTGTGTTATGTATCTAAAGTTACCATTCCTTCTTACCAGCAATATCATAAAATAATAATATCCACAAAACTGACAAACTTACCTGAATGTAGAAATCCAGAATGATAACAAAATAGTATACAGATGTTTTTATCCAAGATTTTATAAAGTGTACATAGGTGGATAATAAAGTTTCATCAGGTGTGTTTGATGTATTATGTTACCATTCCCCCTTCACAAATATACAAATGCAATAATTCTACCCAAGGTGTGGAACTCACCTGAATATCTCTTCTCTTCCTTTCCTCGGTTAATGACCTGTCCATCTCGAGTCGTCTGATCCTCCTGTGAAAATTGATACGAGACTTTGAAACTACTGCCGGTACTCCACCGATTTGCCATAATTACACAACAAGGTAACACCAAGATCTATCTGCAATCAACACTGAGCAGGGTGGACTATTTGCTACAGGTGGGCGGCGCCAAGGGGTGGGATAACTTCAGAAAAGTTCTGGGACCAGGAAGTACCCTCAAGAGACACAGGAAGCTATTCTTGGCGGCAATGTCGCAGAACTCTTGGAGGAATCCCAGGAAGGATAGCGCTAGGACCTGTTGAGTGTGGTATCACCTTACATTCGGTACCACAAAAGTGTGGGAGTAGTTCCTGCTTCTACCAAACAAGCACCATCGGCGCCCGATATAGCGCCAAAACGGTAAACTTGGGATGTTCCTCGTTATAAGGCCAAATTGGTATACAAGGTGCTTGGTGTTATGTGAATATGGTGCCAAATTGTAAACACCTCAATATAGAACTATTATAACCAGGTACTCTTATGATGGAAATTAGAAACTGAACTGCACATTTAAATTTCAGGTATATAAGGTAGAATTTCAATATAAATGTAATATCTATGTTGTTATTAGGTACTCCAAAATGAAATTTATCTCAACTTGACAAAAAATAAGTAATGTAATGTCACTAGGACTTGGTGCCAAAACGGTAAACAACCACAACACCTCAATATAGTACCAAAGTTCTTAACAACCCTAAATTCCTCAAAATATAATTTCAAAGACTCAGGACAATTCCATACTGCAACAATATACCCTAGAGCTTCGAGCAATGACAGAGTTGATGTAGGTAGGTGGGTAGATAATGACGTGCTATAATGAGGATAAATGTTGATGAAAACTCTGGTAGGCAAAATACTTGCCTCGATGCCAACACTGGAGCTAAACATGGTTTCTTCGACAGACGGGAGGGAATTTCTGCATGCACCGAACTGAAGGTGGATAGCGAACTTCTCAATGCAAGTGTTAAGCTGGGGCTACCTGACGATCCTTGTGTTAATTAACAACGCCTTAGCGAGGAGTACGTTTCTTGCATTGTGCAAATAATGGAGTGAGGTAAGTCTCTCTTAATTTATTTTTTTAAGAAACTAATTACAATCTTTGGACACTTGCATTTCTTGAGTGCAATGGGTGACATTTTTTGATACTTTTGAAGGGGAGCTTCAGTGTTGATTGCACGATATTGTTAAAATATTGACGCTTATGATTCAATGTAAGATATTTAAAAACATTTCTCATCTTGAATACTTGAACATCAAGATTTAGTTTAATGGTGTAGCAAATCATATATATCATTGATAGAAAAAGAATCATATTCAATTCATATACATAATTATGTAGAAATAGTATTTTGAATAAATTAAAAGGATTAAGTAATAACATCAATAATATAGGATACATCCAAGGTACAGCCATATCTTGTGACCACCAAATATACAATTTGATTTATCTTTCTTAAAAATATATTGCCATGACAACAAGAAACAGCTGTACCTTAGTAACAGAATGGGTGAAGAATATAACATATAATATAAATAAACACACCATATATGGTATTAGTTAAACAAACAAGCAGTGTTAGTGATAGATTAACTAATCAAAATTCTTACAATATACTTGAATACTATTCCAAAATTTTAAAGATTTTTAAGACTCATCCAAAATGAAGTTTTTAGGTTGTTTATCATTCTCTTATGTTGGGAATTCTCATCTGATTCTGTGAAGTTTGGGAATATTTCTTGCTGTATTGTAATTTTGTTATTTCCCAAGAGAACTAAATCATTAAAATTTTGGAATAGTTTTGGATGTACTTGTCATCAATATAAAATAATAAAATTTTCATAATTAACATAATAAGTGCCAAGGGCAATGACTCAAAATATCTTATAAATTTAGATTCATATTTTTGCAACATAGATAATCATTTGAGGCTTTACTACAATGCTATGTTTTGGTTTTGTACTTGGGAAAGAAAGTTTTGGCACTTTTTATGTCAACTACAGCAAATATAAATATAAGGAAACTAACATATCATGCAATGTAAAACCGACAGGCATTTCTTGATGTAAAGTAAAAACATAATGTCTCTCCATAGTCATGAATAAACACTCTATCGTGAAGATGTTCATAACGTTGATGTATGAAGACTTCTACTTGAATTATCTAATATCAAATAGATAAATATCCATGAGCGATTTTGTAGAAAAGATAGATTTATGGATTCAAACGTAAACTTTGTTCGTTCAATGACGGAGCTTGAATCCTAAAATCTTTTCTTAGAATATCTTTATATAATTCCTTAAGTTGTGAAAGTACTATTTCATAACATAGATAGAGAATAGAAGAATTAGAGATATAGTTGGCACACAATTATATATGATTATCTGTTATACTAAGGTATAATATGGATATTATCATTTTTTTCCCATGTATGGTAAAATACTACTAAATATATTTTGTATTCAAACATGCCCTACTAAAATTGTGAATTATCAAGAAATTTTGAATTATTTTTTAGACCTTGAAAAAAGAAGTTTAGTGATAAAAAAATGATTATGATTGAATGAAAAAAAATTACCAAGATAAATGTGAAAATAAATATTGAGGGTGAAAAGTTTGAATAAAACCAAAAACAATTGAAAAAAAAAATAGAATTGATTAATTTGATCATGGTGGGATTGTACTTTAAAAAAAGTAAATGTGAAGAAATATGATTGATTATAAATTTACACAATATTTAATTATTTTGGTTACATGCTTCAAAAAACTATTGAAATAACACTTTCAAGTCACCTTTTCCCTTTATAATGCAAGCTACACACAGTGGTTTCAATTTCAGTTAAAGGGAGATAACTCCAATTAAGAATCTCAAATTGAATGGCTTGCTTTTTCAATTATGAACATGACAATTAGAACTTTATCAATTGACTGAATTATTAACTAGTTGTTGAAAAATAGGTGATTGAAAGTGGTATGGTAAATAGTTTTTCTGAAACATTACTCACAAGTGTTTGATTTTCGATAATATCATCTGATTGGCTGAATCTGATTGAGCTCCTGGAACTATACTCTGGCGGATTTGAGCTCGTAGAAAGAGAAATAAACGTTCTCGATCTGTAGGTCACCTGCCGTAAACACATGCTCTGTTGTTATTTCATACAATACCCAACTCACAACATTATAGATGCGACATTTCATACACATGTTCAATCACAATAACCATCAGCAAAACATTCTGCTCATACACTTAATAAATAGTAATTAAACCATGCTCAGTCAGCAAGGCACATGAAAATAATAATAATGATAAAGTAATGATGACTTTGATGATGATGATGATGTAACAAAATTTTATATCCGAGAATAATCTATCTTTTCTAGCATACTAAATATAACATGACTTATCAATAACTAAATCTAAATACATCAAAATCTAAACTAAACAATTTCCGTCTCCAAATAAAAACACTCTCATGATAAAAAGCATATGCTGAGCAAAAAAAAAGACCATTGGATTTTAAAATTTGTTCAATCATATGATTCTGACACCAAATAATGAATGTAATCATAATACAAATGGATAAAGTTTCCCTTTCTCCAAAATTAAACATAAGATAAAGTTTTGAATATAGAAATGGCATACCTGTCTGTAAGGGCTGCTATCCGAGATGTTGCTGATTTCCGTTGTCCGCTTCTCAAACATGTTCTTGATAGCCCGGAACGGTTTACGTCGGTTCTTGAGTTCCTCCAAACTTAGATCGTGGCTGCTATCCTCAATGGTGTACAGATTTGGCATCGACTTCGAAAATTTGGACATGTTTTGAGTATTTCCAGATATTTTTTCTGACTCATCGCTCAAGTCAGAGGTGGAGAGTTTATCTTTGGTTTTTGCATTACCATAGCTTTCCACTTCATCAGGTTTCGAAAATATGGAGATGTTGCTTTTGACATGTCCAGCTAAATTTTCAGAGCTTGCACTCAAACCTGACGACTTTTGATCTGACAGAGTCTCATCATTGTCATTTTCCTTGCTTGCAAAACTCTCCACCATATTGTGGACTGACACAAACAGCGGAGGATCGTAGTAGGAATCGGAGAGAAAAGAAGATTCAGAATCTTCTTTGACTTTTTCTGGAGCTTTTGCTGGAGTTGAAGAGGCCAACAGAACTGGGTCCATAACTCCAGAATCTAGATTGTTCTGAGTTTCCTCAGTAATGTCCTCCTCCTTTGATGAATCCTCATCCTTGGTTTCAGAAAGCTCTTTCACTTTTTCTTGAGGCTTTGCTGGACTTGAAGAGGCTAACAGAACTGGATCCACATCACTAGAAACTAGATTATTGTTTGTCAAGGGACTCCCATTTAAAGTTTCATCTTGATTTGATTCTAGTTCAGGATGTTCTGATACTGCAGTTGCATCCACTGAAGTACCTTCATCTGGTTCCTCAGGTGAATCCTCATACTCAGCTTCAGACTCTTCAGTTAGTTTGATGGGTGATGTTTTATCTTTACTCTTATCATCTTCATTGCCTTTTGTCTCACTGGCATCAACAATGTGTTCAATGTTTTGGACAGACACTTCATGATTGATGGGTCCTGAATAGGAGGAGTCTGCAAACTCAATGTCCTTACTTGTATGACAACCAATTAGGCTTTGTAAATGTTCATTTTCTTCATTCGGAATTGATTCTGGAATGTCAGTGTCCTCACAAGATTGTGATTCACCAGAACTAAGAGGTTGAGAACTTTCTTCACTAAATGGAATTTCCAACTCGCTTTGTGGCAATTTATCAACCTCTAGATTTCCATTCTTCATTTCGATCACAGGGAAATCAAGGGACTGAACCAAAGAACCACTTAAATCTTTATGATCAACTGAAGGTTTTATAGAAATGTCACCTGCGACTAAAGGCCCAGTTTCTCCAAAACTTGTATCAAAGGAATCATTTACATTCTCAGGAAGTCCTACAGGTATTTCCAAAGGTTCATTATTGTCCCTTTCGTCTATAAGAGAACCAAATAAGTCTAAAGGATCAGTTGAAGGTGTTTCAGAACTTTCGTTTGTGACCAAAGGCAGGGTCTGCTCAGTAGTAATAACAGAAAAATCATTAGTCTTCTCAGGATGTCCTGATGGTGTTTCCGAAACTTCATCTACAGTCAAAGAAAAAGGTTCTCTGGCAGTTTCACTTTCAGCAGGTGAAAGCGTTTCCAAAGCTTTATCATTGAGTCTTTCCTTGACCTCAACCTCTTGTTTTACCATAGCTAGTTTACCATGACCTTCAAGAATACTTTGACCTTCAGGATCAACATTTGATTGGTCTTCAGGTTCCTCAATACCTGATTCACGGTCATCTCTTTCTTCTGCAGTTTGTTGACAAATTTCATCAGTTTCATATTTTTCTTTTGCAGTTTCTTCTCCATATAATCTATTTTCATTCTCCTGGTCAAAACTTCTATTAGTTTCAATACAAGGAGGCCTATTTGCTTCATTTTCTTCTTGAGTCTGTTGACCGTTTATTGCACTTTCACACTCTTCTATTGTAGGTACTTCTGAAGGTATATATTGATCCCCATCTTCCCTTATCGTTTCAGCTTGGTTAGATTCTGATTCAGATGTTTGATAAAATGTACTGCTGTAGTTTTCCACTGATATTGCACTTTGGTTCATGAGAGTTGGTTCAACATCCACTGAAGAACCCTCTATAGGAATAGATTGCACATTGATATTGCTTTGGACGTCAGTTGACAAACTACTGACAAGACTGTCATTAATGTCTTGAAGACTTCCTCTGTCCTCTTTGGAATTGTCTAGATTTATATCACATTCAGCATTGGTCTGTGTAGTTTCTGGTATGTCCTCTTGAATAACTTGCCTTCCATTCAGTTCAACACCATCCACCTTAGTACTCCAAGCTTTTGAGTCAGATTGACTAGTTTGATTGGACACTTCAGGAAGATTATCTTGCATATTTGTAACTTTCATGGTTTCCAAACTGTCTGAGCTGTATATCTCATTTGGGTCACTTTGAACCACACCTGAAAGAGTATCAGGGTTCTGAGGAGAGTCTTTTGATTGTAAGTGTTGATTTTCCAACATTTCATTGGTATCCTCTGCGGGATCACCTAAGGACATGTATGTCAAATTTGGATCACTTTGACCCACACCTGAAAGAGTTTCAGGGTTACGAGGAGAGTCTTTTGACTGTAAGTGTTGATTTTCCAACATTTCATTGGTATCCTCTGCGGGATCACCTAAGGACATGTATGTCAAATTTGGGTCACTTTTACCCACACCTAAAAGAATATCAGGGTTCTGAGGAGAATCTTTTGATTGAAAGTTTTGACTTTCCAACATTTCATTTGTATCTTCTGTGACATCACCTAAGGACATATCAGTGGTCTGCGAAAAGTCCAAACTGCCAGGACTATCTAGGACAATTGCAGAATCTTTGGTCAAGTCATGTTCATCATCTGTTTTAATACTGTAGGCCGCTGAAACATCAAAATTGACGCCAGTGTCGTTGTCGTTGCTCTCACTGCCGCATGTCGAGACGTCTGTCAGGATGTCAGTCCCTGGAGACAGAACTTCATCCTCAAGGTGGTCCACCGTGAATACTGAATTATTAATCTGGTTGTTGTCTACATGTTCAACACTCCTCTCTACATTCTCTCCCCCTTGAGCTGTTTGAGCTTCCTGATAGCTTCTATATTCCCCATTGTCGTAATTCTCTAGGTGAAAATCTTCATTCAGCTGTGACGTATCCCCACCGGTTACTGGAACTTCTTCCCCCATTTCATATTTCTTGCTGTCAATATGCTCCATGAGTGGTTCATGAGCTCTGTCTATATTGGAGGTCCCTGTGGACTCGTCCATTTCTGTAGTTAATCCTGAATTTTTAATTGCGTGTGAATTCTCAACGGACATCTCTCCACCTGTAAATACTGAATTTTGAATAAGTTGAACATTGTCTATATCTTCCACATTAGTTATCATATCCTTTTCATTTGGAACAGGTTTGCTGTCTATACCAGTTGTATCTGTTACATCAAAGTCACCTCCTTCAAACACTGAATTTTTAATCACTTGCAAATTTTCTGAGCTTAGATAATTTTCAAAGCTGGACACTGGATTTTGAATATCTTGTGAATTCCCTGTAGATTCATCTTCAGATATTTCACTCTTATTGTCTTCAATAACCTCCTCTGTATTCTCTGGTAGAACTGGAGTCGAAAGTAAGTCCGAAACTTCCAGATCCTCATCGGAGAATACTGAATTGAGAATAACATCGGGCTTGTCTGTGACCTTGGCATCTCCTTCTATTTCCTCTCTCTCCCAGACGTGTTTCTCCTCCGATGATTCAACTCGTCTGTATTTGAAGCTTGAATGTTGTATATCCTTTACCACCTCAGTACCTTCAGTTCCATCCAACTTATCATGTACACCAGTCTCAGTGTGACCATTAACCTCATCAATATTTTCTCCGGAATCATCGAGAGATTTAGGATCTTCGGAATCTTCAGCAAACTCAGAACCATCTCCTGCACAACCGTTAGCACTTCTCTTCTTCTTAGCATGGCGTCTTTCACAGAAGTAGCAATCCTTGTCTGATCCAAGGTACATTTCAGACGTGTCGTGACCTTCCTTGTGTCGCTGGCAAAAGTAGCAATCTGAGTCCTCGCTGGGACTATCTTGGGACAGATTCTTCTCCTCTGAGTCCCAATCACTAGAGGTCATCGGCTCCTCAGCATTACGCATCGTGTGTCCGAGGTCATCGCAAGGATAGTTGACCTTCACAACTTGCTGTTTGTGTTCTTCCAGTGGGTTTTCTATCAGACTAGCCACACCGATCTCAACAGAAATTTTCTTTTTGGTAGTCGCCATTATTAATATATTTTAGTCTGTTCCTTTAAAATTTAGGTTGAGTTTTTGGGCAATAATCAAATCATTGATGAATCAAGGGCCGGAATTCGGAAATTGTAGTGGGTAATAATCCAATCATTGATGAATCAGGGTCGGAAATTTGAACATTGTAATGTCATCCTTAAAGTCAGTTCTAAATTTTCACACAGGACCATAGACTATACACAATATTCCTATCACTGTCAAAGTCACAATGTCATGTCAACTCAATATCACAGGATTGTCTCTAGGTGTTCATGCACTCATTAGTTGAGAGCTCGTCAGTGAATCACCTCACATGTCCTCAACTGGTCAGACTTGACCAACGAGCTGAAGGCAATAACTACTCAGGCAAATACCTCGCATATAACTATACAGGTGAGTAACAGGTAATTTCACACCTGTCACAGGTAGTATTGACTTCCGACAACAATTATAAGAAAGTTCAATGATTTTTTGGAAATGTTATTGTCGACGGTCAAGGTGTCGATCGTGAATGTCCAGCTTTCTCATACACTCAACAATTCAGAAGATTGTTCAACAATGTTACCGGAATGATGTTTATCTTGATATTGCTTGGGGTTAGGTGAATGGTATATCCTTAGACTGCTGTTGGTAAAGATAATGATCCCAGTTGCATCACAAATATGTATATCACAGACAATGACAATTCAACAATTATGTAAAATAATCATTGATTATGGTAGGAATGATATGTATCCAGATATAGACGATTGTGCTTGTGTAAATCCAGTTGCATCACAATCACAGATATAGCTGAGTTGCTATACGGAAGACTTTTCACCTCAAGTAGAAATGGTAATGAATATAGATGTCCTCAGTTTCCTACCCTCTCTGACTATGGTCCAGAAAGGTATTGAATAACTTGTATATCACACAGGGCACCTGTCAAAGCTGAGCCTCATGTTATGCACTTTACACCATAAAGAGTCGTCGATTTCGCTTGATGTGATAGGTGATTGACAAGCTTACATAACAATGTTGTACATTTCCAGCAGGCTTTGCATTCACTTCATGTTACACATGCTTTTCCTAATATATTCACCTCTTGTTTATATTCAGCTCTTGTTCATTGTCAACATTTGTCACTGGTATGTTTGTGCATGACCAAAAATATGTATATTTCAGAGTGTTCATTTCATGCTTTTTTCCATCATATCTGTCACCATGTTGATGAGTTTTCAAATGAAGTTTGAAATATTTTCTCAAGATTTCTTTTCAAATATGTTCAATAACTGTCAGTAAAATGCATGTTTTGACATTCCTTGAGACATTAGGTCATAGTCTCAATTTCGATATTTTCAATCAAATTCCAATCCAATCAAGGGGTCATAATTTGTTAAATGGTCATTCCTTCCAAATGCTCCAAGTTTCATTAATTCTTCTTTCCATATTAGGTTGTAGATTTCATAGGCAACTCCCGCTTTGGCCTGAAATAGAATTCCCATTTAGTAGAGTCACTGATCATGAATATGCATATTTAACCCTAGCAACCCAAGTGCACATTCTTCCTAACTGAAGAATTAACTTTTATTACTCTGTCATTTTGGAAAAGTTGTCAGTAAAGTATATTAAGCATTCAGCAATGTTCTGATGAAACTTTAAATTATACATACAAATATCCTTATCATATGTATCATTATCATTATACCTGAACTAGTCTGTTTACCTGTGACCTGTCTTACATATTTACTTATACATGTCTACCTCTTTATAACACCTTTAATGGCATACATGAAACCAACCACCCTTATCAAATATTAATTGTCATAGAGTGTTTGAATTTGTTATCAAAGGATATACTGTTCCCAAGGTGGAAATAATTTTTGAAAATTTGGTCTTATAATGAAGTTGTGTTATAATGAGGGAACATGTCTTACTTTGAATGTTAAACCAATAAGCTGTGAAAAGAATGCATAACTCCTTATAAGTAATGTATAAAGCGAATTCTCTTTGTGTAGACTTGTTAGACTTCCTTGTTTGCTAACAGAAAGTAAGTATCACATGGCTACTGTAAACGTAGTAAAAATTTGAATTTGAAATACCAGGATGGATTACTTATAAAATGAGATCTTATTTTACTTATATTTTATTATTTTCATTTTTGTTTAAAAAATTAAGCTTATATCTTTCTGTTCCTTTCTAATCATTATTTGAGCAAGAAGATGTAATTATGTATACATTATCTTCATAACATACATAGACACTTATCAGTAATTATTCATCTTTTACTGTTACAATAATATCATAATAATTCCATTTCTTAACTTTTAATCTCAGTATGTAAACAACTATTTCACACAAAAATCTATGCACCTTATAACCAATCATTATCCAAATATCCAACCAAAACCAAACTTGAGGGTTCCAACTTGAGTCCAATAAAAAAGCAAGTAAATACCTACTAAACCTATCATTAACAATTGCAACCAACTAAATACACAACCAATATCCAACTGAATGACCAATCCATAACACAATACACAATCAGTTAAGCTTCAGCAGAATCTTATAAATACATTTAATCATCAACTGTATAAGAAATGTGATATCATTTATATATCATTATCACCAAATCTGGTGTCAGTTTCAACTAGGTGTTCATATCACATAAACTTAAGTCCATATCACCCACCCTAGTGTCTATATCACCCATCCTAGTGTCAATATCATCCAACCGAATGTCAATATCACCTTATCACTCTCTGATAAAACACCAAGCACCTGTCACTTACAGTGTCGATATCAGGTGAACTCACACCTATTGAGTATATTCACACAATTATCTTTTCATATATGACTATAATCATGATTATATTTTATTTTAAGAGAAGGAGCAAAATCTGACCACAAAACATCAAAATAAGACTTAATTTATGCCGTTAACGTTCAAAGAAAAACAATATGATCAAGGAGTAGCACTTTAGTACATTGTACTGGCCCTGATGAAGTTATAATACACTCTATCATTCTATCAAGATCTTACAGAGATGTTGATTTGAAGACTGTGCACTTTTAGATTGGCATGATTATCTAACCTTAGAAAAAGTGAAAAACAGACCAAGTAAATACTTGAGTGGGGCATCTCTACTTGCTAAACTTCCCAAAAAATTAAGAGCCTCTTGCAAGAATGCACTGACATTCAGCTAAACACTGGGAAAACTACCTGACATTAATTTGCAGCTTAAACATGAATATTTGAACTTCAAGGACTGATAAATGTCTGAAGTAGATGAACCATAAACCTATCGAATACAGAGGAAAATATACACCTTTAATAGTGTCATAAGCATACAATACCCTAAATAATAATCCTACACAATTTATATAAAAATACTATCAATTTTAAAGTATTTATCTAATGATATAAATTTAAGCAATTTTGAATCAATATGATATACCTGTGAAAGACAGGTAACACACACCTTTAACGAGATCATCAGTCACCCACCTGTCCCACAACAGCTTGAAGTCCTACTGAAGCCTGACATAAATAACCAGCAAAACTAAACCAATCATTACGTGACCGGATTCCCTACGCTCCATCTTAGAATAATCAGCTTGATGAGCTTTAAGTCAACAGCAACAAAATTCAGCTTAATGCTCCAACATTACATATCTTGAGCCACACTTTTGTCAACCGAGCCAATCTACTACATTTCAAAGCAATTGAGTGATTATTATATTTGTCCCTTAGGTATCAACAAAGGAACGACTCTAAACGAGTTTATGGTCTGGCTATGCATGGCTAGTGATGCACGTCATAAGGGCTTGGGGTTTCCTCAAGTGCATTTTCTCAAATACATGAAATAGTTTCTCAATGAGCTATAACAGGTCAGCTTGGATATAGGGTTGCACTTCTCAAAGGGGGGTGTTATTTCAAGAGCTTTAAGTACAATGCTGAAAACCTCTTCACAACCCTGTCAACTAACAATGGTGAATGATTCCCCATAGCTGATTAGAGTTACCTCCCTTTGCTTATACTTTCCATGCAACTTGCATTATAAAAGGGAAAAACATGATGGTCTATATTTAGCATTGACTGACCTGCCTTGTAAATTCAACTGGATACATACCTATATATACATACCTATATATAAATGATATATGACCTTATAAGGTTAGCATTTTATATGATCTTAGTTGTGAGTCATCTTCTGAATATATAATGTCCATCTTTTCCTGGTTGTTAATAAAATCATTTCCTGAATTATATTTCCATTAACAGGTTGTCGTCTCAGCTTGTGTCTTCTCTAATGGTCTATTTGAATTTGAATATTCATATAATTACAACCAGCCTTTAAAGGGGCAGTAGCACGTTTTTAGGGGGAATATAAGTTGATGTCAGGAAATTGAAAATAAATTATTCTAATTGAAAGGTAAAGTTATCAAACTAAACGACGCAATAATATATCCAATATAAAATGTAAAGTTTAACCAGCCTTAATATGTTATATGCATATAATGATTATTTTTTATGAATTTATACACAGGGTGATATGAATATACTTCTTCATTTCTTAATATGAAACTGGAAAAAAATATGTATATCTAACTTTATATAACTGTATAAATCATTATTTTATCTTATTATCTACCATAACTCTTATACAAGTGAAACATTTCAAAAATGAATACTTACAATATGACGTTTGGTTTGCTAATTATCTAAATGGTATTGCTCATTGTAATCAAAATTGCAAATTCAATAGAATGTCCTTGGTTCTGATTAATGTAAACTTTTGCCTCATTTACATTTTCTTTTATATGTTATATAGAAAACCTACATACATGAATACACATGCAGTATTGATAAACTTACCTATACTATTGAATAAATTTTCATCCGTGAGAATTGAGGTATTTCCTTTCTTTACCCCTATAGCTGGGAAGATACTCTATAACTATACAAGTAAACTACAGATAGAGAAACAACTTTAAAGGACGTACCCCACTTATCTTGACTACATTCCTTTAAAGCATAAATATAATCACTACCCTGGTTTGTGTAAATACACCCGTTAAGAAGAAGGAACATTCTCTCCTTGAAGATTGGAACTGCATATCTCAGTTATGCCTTTTATGTGAAAATATTTAACAACCAAACAGTTAAAAAATTTATGTCAATAAAGAAATGAAGGTAATATCTATTTAGATAATAATTTCAAAAGAAAAAGAATAATGACCTGTTGTATGGATGGGATATATTGTCAGGGAACTTTATTCCATTTTGGATAGAAACTACAAAACTATATCTTTCCTGTGCACAAACATCACTTTTAAATGATTTAAAAAGCGTAAAAGGATGATTTGTCCTCATAGTATATAATTTCATATCAAATCTCCTTACTTTAAAACATTTTTCTCTCTAAAAAAAGAGCCCAATACCTTTCACAAGACATCTTCTCTGACAGGCTTTAAAGAATACTTCACGAGTTAAAATTGTTTGTGTTTGTTTTACAGTTTTTTGTGTGTTTAAAAAGGATCTAAAAGTGGTATAACAATTTTACACACCAAATTCTTCTTTGGGATTGTTAAAAGCTCTCTCACATACCAGGTGTTCATAAAAACATTTAGCTCTTTCTCTCTTAAAAGAATGTTTTTAAAAACAATACAATTTTAATAGAATTATTCTCATAAACTGAAGAGTCTTAAAATATCTCATAACAGCATAATGTATCATATTGTGATTTTTCATTAAACCTTCCAAATTATTCTTCAATATTTCAAAGTAAGAAAACCTCAATAAACTTGTTTCCTAATTAGTATTTTCTTGTTTACTTATCTTGTTGAATATAAACTTAATAATTACTTATAACTTATAATACATGTTATTTTTAGACAAAATAAGTGTACATGATAGTACTACATCATCATATACCCAGTAAGTACATAAATTAATATTCAATAGATATTTGATCTTTGTATTCAAATGTTAATTTACTGAAATGAACATAGATAAATATGATGGTATATACATATAACATAGATTCCCTACAGTTTTAATGCAAATTTGGAAAATATTTCTATATATATAATGATATACATATCCCAGACCCTTCAGTGCACAAAAGAATATTAAAAAATGTATCCATAAAATTAAACAATTTTAACATTTACACACTACATAAGTAAATATCAAGGGGTGTATACATATTTACCTACATATCTACCTGAGCTTGTACTTGTACCAGAGGTGTAGTTACCTGTTGATAAGGTCACATGACCAGAAATATCTACCTGTCGTTATCAAATCTGTACCCGATGACGAGCCGCCCCTCTCTAATTACACGCTCAAAGTACAAGTGTTTCTGCATCCTTGTAATTATATACATTAGCTTTTTAAAAGTGACATTTCTATCGCTTGATGGATAAACCTCGTTTTTTATGGTTTGCTGCCAGGCACCTAACAAGAATTTTGTATATTTGACCTCTTTGTGTTACATTGTGGGGATATATGATCATAATTAACCTTCAGCTTGGTAATAAAAATCATTGATTTGATTTATGACTTTTCAAATCCTTGACATATTCATAATGTCTTCATGTCATATTTGTGTCTGTATTTTATCTTATGTCTGTCAGCTTAATGTTAATATTTTATTTTGAATTCAATTTGAGACATAGCAGGTTTATATTTACAGAGAAATGTAAAAAATAATTATTAACATATTTACTATAATTTCCATATCAATATTGTGAATAAAAAATTGCATAAAAATAATTCCTACGGTAATATTTCTATTGACAAATTAACTGAAAATATTAATTTTGATTTAACTATTATGACATAACAAACAACTTCTTTCAAAACATTTTGCATAGAATTCTCAATAAAATCTTTAAAATTCAGGGCTTAAAACTGACAAAATCCAAGTCAACTTTGTCCTTTCTAAAGCATGATATTATGAGTAAAATAATGCAATAGAATAATTCCTACGGTAATATTTCTTTGACAAATTTACTGAAAATATTAATTATATTTCAAATATTATGACATAAAATAACAACTTATTTCAACACATTTTGCATAGAATTCTCAATAAAATCTTTAAAATTCAGGGCTTAAAACTGACAAAATCCAAGTTAACTTTGTCCTTTCTAAAGCATATGATATTATGAATAAAATAATGCAATAGAATAATGCCTAGGATCATATTTATATTGACAAATTTACTGAAAATATTAATTTAAATTCAAATAATATGACATAACATAGCAACTTATTTCAACACATTTTGCATAGAATTCTAAATAAAACCTTTTAGGTTCAGGCTAAATCTGACAAAATCCAAGTCAACTTTGTCCTTTCTAAAGCGTGAATCATACAATCTTTGTTCCCCACTCTAACAAACCCCCTGACAACAATGAGTTCCAGAGTTACACAAAATCAATAACAAGACAAAAAGTGATCTCGAGGTAGCGACTCCAAATATAATTCACGATGACACCCCAGTATTGTATCAATCTAAAACGCGGACATAACTTCAGAAGTTTGGTAGAGCGACAGTTGACAAATATGATATATTTACTTACACAATACGAGCCTGGTTGATCTATAGCGTAATGCCTGCACGCTGATTCAATATAACACGAACAAACAGGCATTAGTTATCTCCCCTTATCTGCATTGTTACATTTGTAGTGCAGTGTGTCGTTGTATGGTCTGTATTGGAAAACCAGGCCGAAATATTTTCTTTATTTGATCATGATCGAATATTTGATGAAGATTTTCAAGAAAATGGGATATTCACATGAATTAATATGATTCAGTTACAGTTTGTTTCCGTACATCATGAAATTGTTTCTATTATCTATTTTATAGATGAACATTACATTTGTTGAAAACTTAAGTGAATCTGAAACTATTTCTTTCTTAACTTCTTTGAAAGGCATTTTAGAAGTTTGAATGAGAATAATGCAGAGGAATATATGGATGACAACTCCTTTGTTCATTGTATGGGATGTTTCTACACAGATTCTTGTGTTGTTCTTGAGAACATTATTACTTTTATTAACTTGTTACTGACATTTGTAAATAATAGAAATGAACTAGGTTTCTACACCCTTTTTTAGTACAAATTCTAAAGATTTCAATATTTACATATTCTGTTTACTGGCATAGTTTTAGAAATCAGTCAAAAAGGGCAATTAAATATGATCGAGACATTATTTCAACATATTTTATACATGCTAAACTATTGAGAATAATAATAATACCGGTAAGTTGCATCCTTCCAAAAACAGAAGCCTTAAAGAAATTTGTAGTTGTACAAGTGTCCACAAAATATGTACCGTTTCCCTAACAAACAATAACAACTCAAACTGGGTCAGTAATCAATAAAAAGCAGACATCTGATTGATTCTGGAGTAAATAATCCATAATACATGAAATTGACTTTGATGAACTGATTGCCAAAGGGACTTTGTAACTAAATAGAAATAGAAGTTCCAGAAAGGATGAGTAACTGAATTCAACAACCTTCAAAAGGAATTTGGAGATGTTGCCACCAAGTGACAAACCGCTCTATTTCTTGAATACAACCAAATCCATACTGGTACCTAATATTTCATTACTATTGTAGATGAACATATAGTGACAAACCTAAACTCTATAATTGTCAAGCAGTTTATCTCATTTCTTTGCACCTTTCAAAGTGGTGTTCATGCAAAAATCCCTATATCAATTTGTGATTAACAAGATATACTACTACTACTAAACATTTGTATAGCGCCAACATCCAGCTCAGAGAGTGCTGCTCAAAGGCGCTAAAATGCATACCACTAAAGAAAATCACTTAACGACAATAAGATCGATAGAGAGATTTCACAGGCCACTCTGCAGTAATCATCTGAAAACCAACAAACAATTTCTACACATTCAGTCAATTCTACCCTGAATTAACAGTGGGGAGTCTCCATCTTTGATATTTACACTGTAAACACATTGCTTACTAAACTCCATACCATTGAAGATAATCACTTCTCTAGAATTAGATCAATAGAATCCATTTTCCATCCTCATAATCACATAAACATGATTCAGATATTTCTACAGTAAATGAACTGTAAAAATATATTCATCAATGGTATTCACACTGGTAACACATTGCTGACTAAAAGTCCATACCATTGAAATTTGTCACTCAATTGCAATAAGATCGATAAAGTGATTTTACAGGTCACTCCATCCAAAACCGTGACAAACATTTTGTTCCAAATCAGTCAATTCTACCATGAATGAACAGTGGAGATGTTTTCATCTATTGTATTCACACTGGTAACACATTGCTGACTAAAAATCCATACCATTGAAATTTGTCACTCAATCAATGCGATAAAATCAATACAGAGATTTCACAGGTCACTCCCAGGCAATTATCCCAAAAGCACAACAAACCGAGAGACTTCAAGGTCATTCTTCGGAGTTTGGTCACCGCTCGTACCTATTGATTACTCCCAGACGAGGGCCAGGGGGTTATTGTGAACTCAGGAAATTTATCGTTTCATCGGTCATTTCACTTCAGGCGCCCTCTGTTGGATCTAAGTCATCAATACTATCATGGCTTTGTAAGATGGCCTGTGGTTTCATCCATAAAGTAGAGTAGGTTGACCAATGACATTTTGTATGTTGAAACAATGTCTGTTCATGTGTGTCACAGGAAATATTGGTACAAAGATGAAATCAATACAATTATGGCATTGTAAGCAAGATGGTCTGTGGTTTCATTCACAAAGAAAAAGTAGATAGGCCAATGACATTTTGAATGTTGAAACAGTGTCTAGTCACTTTTGTAACAGGAAATATCTCAAAATTGATGTTGAATTAAAAAAGACATCACTAATTTATGCTTTGTAAGAAGGCCTCTGGTTCCATCCATAAAGTAGAATACGTTGGCCATTGGCATTTTGTATGTTGAAACAATGTCTGTTCACTAGTGTCACAGGAAATATTGGTACAAAGATTATGTTGAAAAACACATACATCAATAGACATCAATACTGTCATGGCTTAGAAAGATAGCCTGTGGTTCCATTAAAAAAGTAGAACGTAGCTAGGCCAATGACATTTTGTATGTGTAAACGATGTCTGTTCACTAATTTCACAGGAATATTGGCTAAAGGTAGTTGGTGACATTTATTGAATATGCCCAGAACATTAATACATATACTCCCTTGCAAGCAAGATAGTCTGTGGTACCATCCACAAAAGTAGAATGATAGGAAGTTGAATGGCATTTTGTCTGTAGAGACAATGTATATTTACTAATGATACAGGAAGTATTCTCTCAATGTAGATGCTGACATTTGTTGAAGATCCCAAGCAAATCAATACATTTATTAGTTTATAAGCAAGATGGCCTGTGGTTCCATTCACAAAAATAGAAGTAGCTAAGCCGATGGCGTTTAGTATGTTGAAACAGACTATGTTCACTAATGGTATAGGAATATTGCTTTAACGTAGGTGTTGACATCTTTTGAGGATCTAAAAAACATCAATATATAATCTTGCTTCAAACCATTAAGGAAGGGAAGGATATACCATCTTTGTGAATTCAATGTAGACGAAAAATTTTCTTTCAATTTAGATGTTGACATTTTTTTAACATCCCAAGAACATCAATATACAATCTTGCTTCAGACTATTAAGGGAGCGAAGAAATACCATCTTTGTGAGGAAATATTCTTCCAATTTAGATGTTGACATCTCTTGAGGGTCCAAAGAACATCATATATACAAGTGGCTTCAGCAAGACCAAGGAAAGACATTCAATCCTTGTGATTTCAATGTAGACATTTCAGGAGAAACACAACCAGGAAATAAACCTTCAGGCTCCAAAATCAAATACCACAATGCAGGAATGTTGTAAAATAAACACAGACTACCAGCAATTTGATGACTTCAATGTAGACTCCTAAAAAAAATCAATAATAATACATCTTGTATTTGTTCAGAAACCTCAAACATTGACACACCACCACAATATCATTGAAGACAACAACATCCTAAAGCCTCTTCTGCAACTCGCACACAGACACAAATATTTGGACACAGTGACCAATGTCATCTTTTGACCTGGCTAGCAATAGTACATGAGAAACTGGAGTGTTTCATTCAGATCAATATTACTGGTACTAGGAATGTTCAGAAACTCACCACTTAAACACATGTACCTGGCACAAGAAGACAAAAAAGTTTTGTAAGCAGCTTATAAATTGAGGTCCGTCCATCATGTACTGATGATGGTCTGCTTTCTTATTTGTCAAAGACAACCATCAGATTAATATGACTTAAAATGTTCAGAAACTCATCATTTAGATACATGTACCTAGCACAAGGAGACCAAGACATTGGTTACTTCAAGGACCAAGGTTTTTTATCATATTTGATGAGAGCAGTGTATGAATTGAGGCCCATCCGACAGCCCACATCTGGTTACTTTTGGCACTGGCTGGTAACTTTGTGATTTTTCTTTAATTTTACCATTAAAATCTACAAAACACATATGGGCTGACTACTTTTCAAGCTTATTTCATTCACTTATTAACAGTTAATTTGCTTTATTATTTGACACAAGTTAATGATAAAGTGTTATATTTAGATCAGTACTCCTTGTGTTCAGAAATTCACCAACAAAATATTGTCCCTTTTTCAAATGTTCCTGAATCACAGGATGAAAACATCATGATTTCAGGAGGATCACAAAAACACCATTTTTATTTGTTATCATCTAGGCCAATGGTTTACTATCATTGTTGATCTTAGGTTTGTTATATTCTTGGACACATAGCAACACTTTGAAATGTGTGACTAAGATTGATATTTCTTTGAATATTTGATGAAATCACCATATGATATTCATAATTATGTCAACATTATTTTTTTCTGTATGTCATTATTTTTACTTGATGAAAGTTTTCAAATTAAAGTCATAAGAAATGATTATTTAATAGTTTTCAAATATCAATTGTTTTTTCTCTTATTCATAAAGCAAATCAATAAAACAATTTTCAGGAAATCATAGATAACCATTGTAAACTAAGTCGTTAATCATGTTTAATCTATTATAATTGAACAAATAACTGATGATTTATTACAGGCATTGTTATGGAAATTCAAGTACCGTTTCTTTATCTCACTTTCTGACAATAACACCCCCATACCAAACAGTAATTTATCTTCATCAAATATGCAGGTTTCTCCTAATGATAATTCCACTAACGATATGACTAAAATAGAACGCAAATAAATCAACAGTTCTCATTTAGTGAAATGGTGAAGGGTTTACGACTGCATGGCCAAGATTTTCTACTTGAGACTAATGAAGCTAATTAATGAACTAATTAATAATTAAAATGGCAATAATCAGGTAGGGAGTCTCACAGGTATTTAAACGGGCAGGGCTATGGAATGTAATTAGTTATTAATCAGAGAAATCAAATGTGGAAAATTGGTCATTTTGTTTTCAGAACAATTAATATTCTTTGATAACTATTGCCACTAATTTCGCATTTTTCTGTGAGTGTTTTACCTAACACATAAATGTGCTCAATCTTTTAACGAACTTATAAGTGATATCTACATTTCATCATATCAATACACAAACTACTAATTTGAGTCTACAAATATGAAATTTTGTTAAAGATGAATAAGTTAACAAATTTACAAGACACATATATATAAACTGTATTCTGAGCCAACCCTATATTCTGCAAAAAAAACAAATCATACCTTTATAAGAGTTACCTCCCTTGAATTTCAAGAAAAACTCACAAAAATTGAAAAGTAACTGACCCTGAAGGTCGTACCTATACCCGAGACTGACACGGACTATAACGCAACAGTAAGAAGACGTTACTGTTGATCAATTGTAACCCTGTGTAAGTGTTACAGCAGTTTCTCGTCAAACTGTCAATGTTTGCCTTTCTCGGTCAGGTAGTCTCTATGTGTCAATATTGCTCAGATTGATCTAGCGAATGTACAGGGGTTGATTGCGCTATTTACACCTTAAATCCATTATAGAAGATGCAGAGATGGAAATATCCATATTCTAATTATGGAATTTACGATTACATCAAAAGATCTGACCGTCTTAAACAAACATGATTTCAGGAAGTGAGGGAGTTTCTTAAGAGTGTAAATATTGGTATTGAAACTGATAGAAGAGCCTTAAAATCATCAAATATTAGCTGAATAAACAGCTCATTGGGGCAATCAGTATGTTACTGATTAGATTAAAACTGCAGTATCATTTGAAAATAGGAGTGTCCTAAACATCTGATCATTTATTCTTATTTATCATATCTGTTTCATTTATCACTACAATTTTATCTTCTTTTCAAATAAATTTATTATAAATGGTTAATTTCAACTCATGAATGAATTGTTCGTACAAAAACGATGAAATTAAGACATATGCATTCTAAATACCTTTTTTTGCTGTACTTAAAATATTGATGCACATCTAGAACTTCATTTCCATTTATCAGAAGTTATGGCGCAATTTCTAAAATCCTTTTTAATTTCATCTCATAATAGAATTGAGATATTTGGAAAATAAATTATAATTTAACCATCAGTTTTATTTCAAATACATGTACATCAAAAATTCATTAACAATTTATCCTACCTATATTTTTTATCATTTAACTTTTCAATGCATATTCATGTAAAATTTCTAAAAATACCCTTATTCCCATCTTATAATGAATTTGAAATATTTCCATTCCAGTAACGTCACATGCTATATATAGCATATGCCTGCACACTGTCACCGAACGTTCCCATTTAACACATCCTCTCCGATCTTTCTTGTTGATTGTTGCACATATCTATCCAGGAAAACAAACACATTGTTGCAATTCCGAGCATTCCAAGCTTGTCAATTTCAGGTGATTTGCGTCACCATTGATTGGCAGGCTGGAGTGACAGCTAACAACAAAGCCAGGTCTATGGGGTCCAGTGGTGCTAATTAGGTCCAAGCCTCTTTCTGTCACTCCAGAGTGTTTATCCTGATTCATGTAGATTTCATCACTTTCTCACACATGTTGATAAGTTCTCATAATATTCTCTGTAAGATCCAGTATAACATCATTGTCATCATGTTGATTTCATACTTTGGAGATATTCATATTTCAACGTTGTTGGGTCATTTTGCACAAGGTGTTTCTTTTATGAATTTATTTGGCACATTCCTTTTCATATAGATCTCATGACTTGGTAGCACATTATTTTTAATATCCACTTCATAATGATTTTCAAAAACATTCCTTTGCATGTAGATTCAATGATATAAGAGCACATCTTTTTAATGACATCATGATATTTTGGCACACAATCAGCATGTTCTTATCAAACATTCAAGGAATTTCAAGGAGTTATTAAATTGTAAGATGGGGTGGTCTAAATATGAAACATTCTCACAATATCCTCTGATGAAATCAAGTGCTGAAAAAGATCTTTGAACAAAGAATACAAAGAAATATAAGATTAATACATTGTAAGCTGAAAATGATACAAAATGTTACATTGTAAGCTGAAAATGAGTCAAAAAGTAACATTGTAAGCTGAAAATGATACAAAATGTAACATTGTAATCTAAAGATGTTACAAAATGTTACATTGTAAAATGTTAAAAAATCTTACATTGTAATCATCATCATCATCATCATCATCATCATCATCATCATCATCATCATCCCTTAAAAACATGCAAATGATACAATCATAAAAGATAAACATTCCGAAATGTTAAGACAATCAGTAAATGCATGCTTTCAAAAGACATGCTTTTTCAAGCTATACATCAAGTTCTGTTTCAAGCAAATCTTAATAATGTCTCTTCAGTAAAATTGTCAAAGCATGTGACAAGAGCTTGTATAACCAAATTTCTTTACTGTAATCATACATTTTCAATGAGGTACAATTGTAGCAAGCAGTTCAAACTCTTAGACATTTGAACATAAAAAAAATATGACTTATCATCAAATTATTACTTTCCTTGTAAATGATTAAGTACAAATTTTGAAATTTATATGGTAAATATAGTATACGATTACAGTAGAGAAGATTTGCAAAGTTTTGACGGTCAATAAATCAGAGAACATATCAGATCAATTTCAAAACTTGAAACTAAACAAAAATCAATTTTTTCAAATTTTGACAACGATCTGAGCATTTTTTCTGATCATGTAGTGCATGCTGATGTTGTGACCAATATTAGCAAACATTGTGATCAAGATATGAAAGTACTCCTACCTCTGTTGGTTCTGGAGTTGGTTCTCTAACTGGTTCCGGAGTTGGTTCCCTAACTGGTTCTGGAGTTGGTTCTCTAACTGGTTCTGGAGTCGGTTCCCTTACTGGTTCTGGAGTTGGTTCCCTAACTGGTTCTGGAGAAGGCTCTCTGATTGGCTCAGGGCTTGGTTCTCTGATTGGCTCAGGGCTTGGTTCTCTAACCGGTTCTGGACTTGGTTCTCTAACCGGTTCTGGTGAGGGCTCCCTGATTGGCTCAGGGCTTGGTTCCCTTACTGGTTCTGGACTTGGTACCCTTGGTTCTGGTACGGTTTCCATGGTTTCCACAACCTGCGCTGTGATCTGTGTATTTTCGTAATCTCCAAGTAAGTTATCCACTTTGTCGTCTGGTCGGTTCATCTCAACATACGCATCCTCGTTCACACCGGAATCATCCTGCATTACCTCCCTTGATTCAAACTCATCCATTATGTCCCTAGAGGTCTCCACCTGAATAAGGTCATCCTGACCTCCACTTCCGCTTAATCCATCGAACTCGTCGAAATTCTGAGTGGTTGTCGTAGTAGTTTCAATCAGTAAATCTCCATCACCACTCTGCTGTGTTGTCACGGTAACCTGGGGTTCCCCAAATCCACTGTTTCCGTTGCTCATGAGGTCGTACAAGGGATTTGAGCTTGAAGAGGTGGCGCTGGTTTCCATCTGGAAGTCGCCATTGTTGGAAAGATCGTAAAGCGGATTTCCGGATTCTCCTGCGTTGAATTCACTTGAAGAGGACTTCACGACAGTTGTCTGTGTCTCGAACTCGTACAGAGGGTTCGATGATTGATCCTCATTCTGCAAATCGTAGAGAGGGTTGGAGGAAGACATGGTTGATGTCTCTGTTTGGTCAGCACTGGAATCTGCGGTGGCGGCAACTTCGTCGTTTGAGGTACTCACTTCAAAAGACAGCTCGAAAGGCTCTGATGTACCATTCTCTTTGGTCCCGTTTGAAATCTGAAAAAATAGATATATTTAGTAATATGATAACAAAAATGATTTGATACAATAATGATAATGTAAAGTAACCTCTAATTTGACAAATACGGAACACAGAACTTTCCTTTGTGAAAAATATATAGAGTGTCATTGTTAACAGGAGAGATTTGTTTGATTTGTTGAATATAACTACATCACTAAATCAAACTAATCAATAAAATAAGCTCAGAACAGAAACCCTAATGAGTACTGTAATGATACAGGATAAGCCACTACATTAAAGGAATTCTTTTCTGTTACAAGACAAATAGCTGAAGAGTTTTAATGATGAAATATTGTTTTAAATTATATCTTATTTCAGAATACCCTTTTTCCTGAAAATCAACTTCATACTTATCTAAGAGCATTGTATATTAAAGGAATTTTCTTCTGTCATAAGACAAGTAGCAGAAGGGTGACGAAACAATTTTTAGGATACCCCTTTTCCTGCAAATCAACTTAATACTTACTTAAGAGCATGGTAAACTAAAGAACTTGGGTTAAAGCTTAATTGAACTTAAATGACTTCCAACTCTAATCCTCATGTACACGTAACAAATTCTGTACGACATATCCCAAAACAAATATTTGAAGGTTATAGCTAACGGCAGCTCGAGATGAAAGCTTTGAAAATGGATTACTCTGCTTAAAAAACACATTAGATATGCAGTGACCTAGAAATCAAGTCTAACGAGCATAGGTAATTACTGTAATTACAGGCTCTCGGTGGGGATTCATGGGTCAAAGTGTTTAAGACGACACTTACAACAAATAAAGTAAATAAATGTCAGCAATAAGTATATCTTGTAATCTTAATCTTAAAGTTTATTAATGCATGGTTGCATATGTCAAAGAATTCAATGGTTTCTGTTATCATTTTTCTGTAAATTATAATCAACTTCTAATGTAGGTCATTCAATGAGAAAATGAATGTGTTTTTAAGCTATCAGGAGTTTCAAAGAAATTTGTAGGTAAAAATGTTAAGAATTGAAACGATCTCTCATAATAAATTTAATCAATATTAATCTACTCCCTGAAATAATGGTTTTAAAACTGTAAACCTCAAACCCAAATGGTTCCAGTGTATTCTCTCTTGACAGATTATATTCAATCCTTTATTTAGTGACGTATAGAGGAAAATTTTAAATTAATATAAGTCCTACCAAACATAAGGGAAAATACATTTCATAAATAAGTTACGCTATCTTAAAGGAACTTTAGCACATTTTTTTAAGGAAACAAAAACATCCCATTAAAACAGAAAACAAATGTTATCAATTGCAAGATATTCATTAATCAATTGCAATATATTCATTAATCAATACAAGCAAAATGCCAAGTTTGGTTAAGGTATTACTACGGAGTGTTTTAAAGGGGTCAATACAGAAATGGCCACATGAAGTTTCCGCTTGATATGTGACACATTATTCTAAGACTAAGATAACCAAGTCGGGTAATGTCATTCCTCTGAAGCTTGGACAAAATAAAATATCCAAAACACGATACAGAACCTTTAAAACTTAACCCGATAAATTACACATTGCGAAGATTTCAAGCAAACATCTACCTTATCAAGGTGGTGCCTAATGTAAGTACAAACTGTCGTCCCTGGGTGATAACTCCCAAAACATGTAACATAAATCTCTAAGGAAGTGCACAGTGTGAATTGATACAATAATGATGGTGTATAGTCACCTCTAATTTGACAAATACAAAACACAGAATCACACTTCCTTCCAAACAGAAAACTGTTCTCTTAAATCCTACTTAAGTCCCTCAGATAAGTCCAGTTTCTCTCCCAAAGATATCAAAGATCCTACACATAGCCTGGTTTCTCTCCCCGACCTGTTACAAAGTTTACTACATGTGGCCCAGTAAATAACTGTGATAACCGCCCTACTAACCAGACACTCCATATATTATAAGTACATAAGTGTCAAACTTAACCTTCGGGATATCCTAGCTCTTGTGGAGTTTTTTCAAACCTTAATTGAATTTAGTTCATGGCTGAAAGTCTGTCTATATCAAATAAAACTAAAGTTAGATTTGACATGAACAACAGTTTACACAGACCTCATTTTCAAAATGATAAGTTATTGTGAATAAACTAACAATAGAAATGACATGATTTTAAAGACTAGGTGTACAATCCTTTCCAATCAAACTAGAATCTTGGGAAGATAAAATGTCAATTTTAGTCCTTGATCAAGTTCTATAATGAAGACCCATGGATAAATTTTATTGACAAGATCAATGGGCAAGTTTTGAAGGACATTTTTATTGACAAGGTCTGGAAACATTTTACTGACAGGATCTGTGGATAATATCTAAGAACAAGATCTTGGGACAAGGTCTTTATTTTTTTCAATGGATTTAATATTGAATTAATTAAACTGAAATATAACAATTAAACTAAAATCCACAGGTTTTGCCCTCCTGTAACATACAGATGACACAGACACTAGGTCAAGGAGGAAAATCCATGGACAAGTTGTTTATGCTCAAACAAGTTCCTTAGATAATTTTCCTCAACAATTCCCAAGACCACTTGTATTCAATCGATCACTGCAATAACCTGTTGTAAATCTATAGATCAGGCTCTCCCCTGTAATATACCGTTGACCTAGACAGCCAAGGCCCACCTCGTATCTTTAAAGGTCAAAGGTTAACAAGGATAAGAAGCTGAGTCTAGGTCAATTGCTTTGCACTTTTTATGCTTTGATTGAATTAATAACATATGTTACTTTTTGAAGAAGGAGGCAACAAAACATGTATCTTACCATTTCATTGAAAGGTTATAGGTTAAAATGAAGACCACTATTAGCTGAATATTGCCCAAGCAGCTATAAATGATAACTGAATGCTTTGACCATATTGATATATATGATACATATTGAAGAATAAATATATATAGCATGAAACAAAATATTTATTTTACCCTTTTCCTTCAAAAGATGTATGGTTAAAATGCAGGTTGCTTTCAGCTGCAATATCATCCAAACAGCTATAAACAAAACTCAATCACTCACTCATTTTGATCAGTGATAGAGTGTAGAAGATAATCAATGAAATCTTGAAACGATAGTTAATTATATGAAATTCTTATATAACTGAAAGATCAAGATTGTTAACTTTGCATGTTGGTCTAGATGACAAATTACATGTTGGTCTTGAATTGCTAATTAATGCATACCGATAGAAAGTAGCATGGGATGATCAAAGGAAATATAAATAATCATAAATAACAATGTCATCAATCATACACATATACAAATAAAGCACTGTAGATTATTTCAAAATGATTAAGCATCAAAGATAAGACTGTCTGGAGCTTGATAAAGAATATTTTCACAGCAATACAAGATTAACAATAATATCATGTGTACATGAATAATAAAGGGCTCAGTATACAACCTTGTAGTGTCCCTACATGTCTTTTGCTTTGGTTTTGTTGCAATAATCACCATATAAGGAAAATCAAGTTGTATCATCCAAAATGGCTTTCAAAGAAGTTATACTTCAGATTTCATATATTATTAACTAATAATCAACTTTTGTTGATATTCTTGATATTTGAAACAGTTGGACAGGATTGTCTATTTCAGAATGCAAAGTTAACCACAGCTGAGGAAGATCGCCTTTTACAACTTGACCTTATACATAAATGCGCGTGCATAAAGAAAGTAGAAATACAACTTGAACTCAATAATCAAAACTGTTAACAAGTTGACCTTGTTTTTGTATGTATAAAGAAAGTAGAAAGTAGAAATATAACCTCAACTCAATGTTAAAAAATGTCAATTTAAAAATTATTTCCAATCAATGAAAACTTAAGACAGTGATGAAACAGTGTCTCTCAATGATAAATCTTTCTCCTCCAAAACCAAAAATGGATCACATTTATCATTAAATTTATCCTACAAATCTCTGTTTAAACAAAAATCAATAAAAACTACTTGCCTTTCAATCAAACAGAAGTTCAAAACAAATCCAACAGATCCCTTTATAACTCAATTAAGCTTAAAAACCTTGTCTCCTAGATAGCGATCCCTTTATAAAAACTCAAAACAGGGACAAAGTTTATCTTTCCCACAAACAAGCCCCAAACAGGTCCATACAAACCCTATAGGTCAGTATATATAAACATTTCTGGGCAGGATATTTTACATCTAATACAGGATTTCTAAAGAAGCTGCTAGGAATATATATCAAGTTCATACGCTCCGTCAACTTCGAGAGAAACTGTTGTCAAACGAAGAGATATTTGGGTATAATATTTGTAGTGAAATGTCAAGTACAGTACTGAAAGATTATGTTTGGTGGTGGCTGAAATGGAAGCTTTTCCGCTTCGTAAATTCGGTTTATTCTTTCATAAATTTTGTCTTAGATATTTTTTGCATGTGTAATAGTTTAACACTTAACCTATTTATTTCAAAAGGATTACACTTTTTGTTATAGTTCAGTAATTTTGAGATGGTACGTGTAAATGAAAGCGATGTCATGATACAAGTATGAATTGTCAAAAGTTTTTTAGCATTTGCTTTTGAGACTAACTGCAATTACCATACATTTTTACATTTACACATTAAATGTTTTAATTCTTAACCCTATGAGAACTCAAAGACAACCAGGTTAGAAAATTGCAATACACATCTGACCAAACAAATTCAATATTGCTATTGAAAGAATCTGAAATATTTCATGAATGTGACCCCCTAAGATTTAATTACTAATAAATCAGACACTATTGACAAAATTCGCCGCTCGATACAAATCAATCAACTTATCAATTATAAGCTGTCTTCACCCAAGGCTATGCCCTTAACTCCAATCAAGATACAAACTTTAAATTGTAGTTGATGTAGATACCTCTTATACATGACAACTGAACATAAACCTGTTTGAAGTCATGTCGAAATGAGAGCAATTAACATAGAATGACAGTGGCAGATCCAAACAGGGGTGCCGGGGTGCATACCCCTCCAAAAAGAGCACCAAATATATATGATGAGGGTCGTCTTTATCATCAGTACTTAGTGTACAAACAGTGTGTAGGGAAGGGGACTTTTATTCATTAAAAGTTTCTTTGATGAAAGTATTCATTTCATCTGTTCGTTGTACTTGGGACACTCATAGGACGCTCTACACCCAAATAATAATCCTATATGAATGAAATTGACAGAATGTTATGAAACAATATGAGATTGCTGCTTGATGATGTGAAGTCTTATATATCTGATCCAGAAGGGGATGGGGGCGGGGTGGAGATGGGTGCGGGGTGGAGATGGAGGACGTGCACACCCCTCAAAAAAAGAGTTCCAAATATAGTAGATGTTGAGGGTCATCTTTTTAATTCGTAATAGGTATATCGTATAATAGCCATGCTCACAGTATGTCCAACGTAGAATTTGTCAACAATAGTAGAATAATCCAGCCGATACTGTAATGTCTAGGGGAGGAAACTTAAAATTCATTCAAACTTTACACACATTATTCATTTCACTTGTTGTCCTTGGGACAATTAGGGGATGCACTACACCTAAACAATAATCATATATGATTGAAATTGACAGAATGTTATCGATAAAAATGTGAGATTGCTGCTTGATGATGTGATGTCTAATACATCTATCATGCATAAAAGCAAAATAGTTCAAAATGATATTAAATGAAGAGTTTGTAAACAAATTCTTTGGTATGTCAACCCTTTTTATCACTACAAGCCAGAAATCAGGCTTTCATACATATTTGTTACCAATTACCGGTAAGTGTGAAAGGGTTAACAATACAAACATAACATCAATTATTTTTATGATCATTAGTCCTAGAAGCTGCTTGAAAATGATGATGTCCAAGTTGAAATTTGCAAGTAATTTCAACAAATACGTAATACTAAATCCTATATCTTCCAGAAAAACAGTTCAAAAACATTTTCAACAATTCTTTAGTTTCTTTATAATATAAGATACATTACTTGATGCTTAGGTGTCCGATATTTGCCTTGAAAGTGATGTCCAACGTAGAATTTGTCAACAATAATCCAGCAGATACTGTAATGTCTATAATATTTCTTGAATATATGAACAATACACTGCTTGAAAGTGATGTCCAACGTAGAATTTGTCAACAATATTTGAATATCCAGCCGATACTGTAATATCTATAATACTTCTTGAATATATGAACAATACACTGCTTGAAAGTGATGTCGAACGTAGAATTTGTCAACAATAATCCAGCAGATACTGTAATATCTATAATATTTCTTGAATATATGAACAATACACTGCTTGAAAGTGATGTCCAACGTAGAATTTGTCAACAATATTTGAATATCCAGCCGATTCTGTAATATCTATAATACTTCTTGAAATATATAACCAATATGCTGCTCGAAAGTGATGTCCACTATAGAACCTGTAAACAGTTGCGGAACACTCCAGCCTCTAGTAGTATCTATACCATTAGACCGAGACATGAGTGATTTATACACAGCGGTAGACCAGACATTGCAATATGCTACAATGTGACTCACACATATTATAAACACCATTGTTTCATTTCATAGTGTTGACAATTAGCCTGGATATTTGTCATAACAACATTGATGTATTTTGTTGATTTAATAAAAAAAGACATAAACCATTTTATGTTGTTGAAAATCAGGAAAAATCTTAAACGGTCTTTAGAAGAAGAATATAGCAATGACAAGAAAAAGCTGGGTAAGGTTTTTGAAAAGAAGTTGTTTTTGCTTCTAAATATTGCATTTCTTCCAGTATGAAGTTTTTTCATTACTAACCACAAAAACTTAAAGAACTAAGTGTAACTTTGCATTTTGATGATATTGTTTAAATCTAATTTTGACAAGGTGAGAACTAAGGTATAATGAAGGTAATTTGCAATGGAAAGATCAAAACAAATTGAATTACAAAACTAAAGCAGGTAATATTTCCTAGAATGTCTTAAGTGTAATGTGATAGTATTTTTCAGCTTAAAGGTGAAAGGATTGAGTTTCAGGTACAATAGATGAGGCAAATTGCATTTGAAAAACTCAAAGGTCTGCAAAATGAGGGCTACATTATATATTAACTATAAATAATATAGATATATATAGGTAAACATGAAACTTGTAATCGATATTTACAAGAAATTAAATTTCTTTTCTCAGCCCTATGGTGATTCTAGTGAAATGAATTAAAAAATTCAAGAATGATAGGGTAAAACTGCATTGCGCAAACACTTCAAAGGAACTTGCAAGTTTACCAAATGAGTACAAAAATATAGAAGTTTACATACATCAGAAGGATGATAGGTTTACAAGAACTAGAAGCTCTTTTGTATAATTGTGTAATTTGATGATATCTTCTCCACTGAACTGTGAAGGGGGAGATTAACCTGACAAAAGAGAAGTTCTAGCCAGGTAAGAAAGGTACAATTGCATTAGAAATACAGGTGTAATTGTTAGTTGGCAGGTACACCAGGTGAAATAACGATTGTTCATCACCCCAGGGGGTCACCATTGACAAGGTGGCGGGGCATGTAGGTAAACTACAATAGATAAGGAAATAGACAAAAGGTTATACAGAGAATTATGTGAAAAGCAATGTAATCTACAATGATGCAAAAGAATTTGAACCTACATTGAAAAGATCCTTGATAACCAGGTAACTTAAATTTGACAAGGTAATGAGCTTGGTTTTGAGGCATATAGGTAATACACAATAGATAAGGAAATAGACAATAGATTAAACACTGAACATTGCAAAAAGCGATGGGAAAAAAAAGCCAGAGTTAGAAGAAATATCCTAAAGTCATCATTATAAGACATTTGGCCATATAGTTAAAACACAATATAGATAAAGATATAGACAAAATATTCCACATGTAATCTACAGCGATGTCAAGAACCCATATTGCTGCTAACATGGATGACTTGATATATGATAGACTCGATTTTGGGTATATATAGTTAATGTAGTTATATATAGTTATATAGTTAAAGAGTATGTTCTATATTGTAGCTAATATAGACCAGTTAATATATGATTTATGAGATATGGACATGGTTTTTGGTATATAGTTAAAATCAAAGAGCACCTATACCACAGCTAATATAGACCAGCTAATATATGATTTATGAGAGATGGATATGGTTTTGTATATATAGTTTATATCAAAGAGCACCTATATTACAGCTAATATAGACCAGCTAATATATGATCAATGAGATATGGACATGGTGTAGGTATACAGGTAAGACACATAGATTTATTAGTGTATTTGGGCATAGAGGTACATCAAAGTAAATATATGGGTAAGACACATAGATTTATTAGTGTATTTGGGCATAGAGGTTCATATAAGTAAACAAGGAATATACTAAAATTTGCTAAACACACAGACAGGGAATACAGGTAACAACGGCCCCTGTAATATACAAGAGACGATACAGATAACATTGTGAGCTGACATGTGTACCTCAGCTTTATAGATATATCATTCAGGTAATCTTACCTGATATCAACTACATTGAATATGCATAAAATATACAGACAATGGTGGGTTTGTCTCTGAAAATCTTCTAAAATCTGGTAAACAAGCAACAATCCTACTCAACTATATCGCCAGTGTATAAATTAGATTGGAAACCCAGCCTGTCCTGAAAATAACTTCCTTAGGGGAAAGTAAAGAAAATTTTTGAAAGTTACCAGTCCTAACAAAAAAGTGACCAGTCCTGGCAAAAAGTAACGAGTTTAAGGGCTGGCGGACGGGCTATATTTTAAACATTGATATAGCATCATGCATTTAATCATTAAGTAAGTGAGTGAGTTGGAGTTTAACATGTTTTGAACACTTTAATCATTAAAGATATACACCACAATTTCAGCAAAATCTCAAATTTTGATTTATACGGCTATAAGATAAAAACATCACAGACCAACAAATCCATGGTCTTTCAACTAAACATAGGATGATATCAGACTATTATTAAGAGGAAAATACTTAACATAACCTCCATTAAGGATCATGTCAGAAATATACAGTTAACCATTGAAACCCACTAATAACAACTGAAAAACAATGAGACATATGAACTCATCTCTGTTTCAAACTAAATCTCTCAAGCCTAAAACGAAAAAATAAAATTTTCTTTGCATATAACATGACACACATAGTGTCAGAGATATTAGATAGAGATATTCCTATAATTTTTTTGCATGTACCATGACAGAGATAGTGTCAGAGATATTATGACAGAGATATTCCTATAATTTTTTTGCATGTAACATGACACAGATAGTGTCAGAGATATTATGATAGACACATTCCTCTAATTTTTTTGCATGTAACATGACACACATAGTGTCAGATATATAATAACAGAGATATTCCTCTAATAACGAAACCAACACACCTGAAATCCTAATTAACAGGTAGGCTCCAACCACAGGTATATCAGGAGGTATCCTCTAAACTTCCTCTGCATATAACCGTACAGTATAATGTGAGAGATATGCTACACAGACAAACCCCCCTGACCTTCGTACAGCCAGACTGCAGTTGTAGGTGCATAAAGCTTTGGCAAGTTGTATTCCTCGTAGATTTCAAATAGCCTCGAGCAAATTCAACTAAATACCAGAGTAAAGTTGAACACAGCAATTGATTACAGACTCCCCTAGCCTGACAGTTGCTCCAACAATAACTTACCTAAGCTGTGATGACCCTGACAAATGTAAGGAGGTGGGAGGGGGTGTAATTAGGGGGGGGGGGGGGGTTGTTATAAGGAGGGGGGAGTAGGAGAGAGGGGGTAGACGCTTCTGACAGTATTGAGAATAGGCAGAAACTTGAGGTAGGAAGCTTGCTCTGAAGTGCATTTTAAAAGAACCTTGATTATTTTTTAAATGTTGCTAGTAATTTCATGATAATAATAACTGTCAGGTAATTCTACATGTCAACTCCATAGGAAAACATTCAGACTGACAGATAGAATTAGTTACGTCTCCCCCCATATAATATATTATATCATAATTCATACAACCCTAACCTAAATTTCCCTGATATATGTAAGGAGGTGTATGTAAAGGGGGGGTTAGGGAGTTGGTAGATGCTTATGAGTCTAGTGGAGATAGGTGGAAGCACGCATTAGAGTGTATTTTAAAAGGAAACACTGAGCAATTCTCTACAACATTTTGCTGAATATTATCTTGTAAAAAGGAAGGAAAGGAAATTATTCATACATTTCTTATCTAAGCTTCCTTGACAAATGTAAGGAGTTGATGAAGCACGTATTGTGTAACACTCTGACATTTTGCCCTTTACATTGTCTCTTGAAAGCAAGTCTCGATACGGCCAAAACTTCTGAGAAAGCCATCCCTCTTTAAAAGCTCCTGTTTTTATAACAAAATCATTTTTGAGATTTAGATTTTAGAGTGTCATGATATTTTATGAAAAAAGCCGAAAAAACAACATTAATATATATCTCTGTAATCAATGTCTTTATATTAAATAAAAACCAAAGAGACTTATTATATTTATAAACAAAATGTAAGGCATCTGTATTAAAGAGTGTAAAAGTTTTTAACAAGGAGTTCCCTCATAACCTACACCCAAGCAAATCTTAAATACCTCGTAACTCATTCTCCTGCAACATGGGCATGTATGTGTAATATACTACTTTGATTAATTTTTCGTAACTTTCTAGTGCATAGATACATTAAAATTAAATCTAGTCTATTCTATATTTTTGTTACAACTTTTATTATTCAATGTTTCGATTTTGCAATGTCATAGTCATTTATACAGTAGTCATAGACTTACTTAAGAAAATAGTCGACTTAGTAAGGGCTATTCAGTAAGATGTAGTTATGGATTAGGTTGAAAATAAAACATACATGAAAATGTACAGAAATGTCAGGCATTTAGTAAAACCTATTTCATCTTATCCACTTTAGTGGTTCTAAAACCCACCTTACGGTTTGTGATGACAGGACGATGATTTATCTCAATCTGACAGATGAAATGATTTCATATTCACAAACTGTGACCAGTCATCCATGACTGAATTCATAACCTGTCTGACAATCGCTTTTTTTAGTTCCGCCTCACTGACTCTGCATGACTATAACCTCTTCTCACTTAAACTTGTCTACATCATTACTTACAGTGGCATATTTATTACAAGATCTGTATATTCAAAATGTTCAAAGAAATTAACAAATCCTTTCTACTTATGATACTTATTCCAAGATACCCATAAAGGTTTTAAATAGTTAACAACGAAATACTAATAAGGAGTTGATATTTAATGACAACCAGAAATATATCAGCATTTTAAAAGCAACATATTAACCAAATATTAAAAAAATGTTAAACAATATGAAACATCCTCAATCGAACTGAAACCAGTTCATAACTTAGTGTAATCTATACTTCAATATCAACATTCCAAAAGCAACATGTTTACCAAACTGTGAACAATGTAGAACATTATGCTACAAAATGTAATGATGTACCATTATTCCTAAAAACATTAATAAATCGAGGTTCCTAAGTCATGTATTTACCCAAGTGTTAAACCATGTACGAGAAGCAGCTAGATCCTGTCACTCACTTAATATTTACTGAAATTTACATAACATATCTCATCAGTCCAAAAGCCACACATCTCAATTCATCCCTCCCAAAGTGACATATTTACCTAAATGTTCAACCATGTACAACAGTATAAGCCTCTTGTAGTGCTGTTACAGAAATAACACACACTGAAATCAACATACTTTTCCGATTTCTACATATTTTGCAAACCAAACAAAGTAAACTATCAACACGGTACTCATTCAGCCCGGAAATCTTAACATAAGTAAGTATTCTAACATTTTATCACTTCCAAACTGAAAACACATTTCCAAAACTTTCAACTATGTACAACATGATAACAAAACGCTGAGTGTGTATTTTACATACAACGATTACTTACTGAAGCGTATTGGTCAACTTGGTATCCAAAAGGCTATAAGGTCAGTAAAAGTCCAGTTTGAGGATAGGTTGATATACAGCAGATATACAGCAAACCCTTCCCTATCTCTACCCTGCATAAACACTGCTTCCGATTTTAGCCCCTTCCCCCAAAATTCTAAACACCTCACTATAACGCCCTATAAGATCAACCAACCTCATTATAACACAACTTACAAATTTCACAACAGGAAACCTTCCTTACTCGCATGGACTTCACACGAGAACCTAAATTCACAAATATTAACTCACACGGTGTCAACTCCTTGTATATTTCGCTATCGACGAGTCCAGACTGAAATGAACGACCTCTTTGTAAGACTCATAGGGCCATGTGACTTTCTATACCACTGCACCTAAAGAATTCAAGTCTATGAAGCATGGAGGTCAAACTGTACATATCACTTGTTGAGCCTTTCCACTTACGCCAAACATGGGTTGGAATTTATTGTTATGACAGAATGACGGACAGACACATAGTTGTGTCCATTACACATACATGCCCATGTAGCAGGACAATAAGTTACGAGGTATTTAAGATTTGCTTGGGTGTAGGTTATGAGGGAACTCCTTGTTAAATTCTCGAGTCAGATACTTGAGCTCATTTCCTGGGTTAACATGACCTAATCAGGCTTATTAATTACACAATTTTGTTAATTATATAAGAATTTTGGAATTCAAAATATTGGAAATTTTCCAAATATACTGCATATGTTTTGAATTTAGGAAAGGGGTATTCATTAGTCACTTATGATATGAATACAAAAAGTCACTCATTATGATGCATTTTATGACATATTTAAAACTATGACATTTCTTTCACAATTTCAGAAAAACATTTCATCAAAACATCTGAATCATTAATGAAATAAGTTATTCATAAACTGGTCAAAATTTAAGTTGTTTTTTTCTATAGTTTTCTTTGGGAAAAGTGTAAAAGTGTAAAAGTGTAAAAGCGTATACCATAACTTTATGAGTGTACCGGGGTATGTGTGTAAAAGTGTGTGCATGTGTGTACATATGTGCATTTAAGTGTATGTGTGTAAAAGTGTGTGTACGTGTATATATACACATGTGCATTGAAGTGAATGTGTGTAAAAGTGTATGTGTGTGAGTGCATGTATACGCTCCAGACAAGTGTGAATAAAACAGTTCCCATAATAGCGTAAATGGCTGGATGGTGTAAATGTCAAACATGTAATGTACAAGGTGACCTGTATATCACAACTTGATGAAGAAATAAGCATTTATTAATTAAGCACAATATTTAGATTAATTTTATAGTACTTGTATGATAATACACATAATATATAGAACCTGGTTTACTTATAAGTTAACATAAGGGCGAGATGTTGGTTTCATTGGGGAAATGTCAACAGAGTTATACAAAGTTCCCTTACTACAACTGTTATGAAATGTACCGTACTGCTCATTGGGAATATAAATATATGTATATAAATATACATATTAATAAGTAAAGGGAAGATAAAGCTGGATCTGAAAGAATTAAAATGTGTTCAGAAGTGTTAATGTTAAACTTCCTGTTTTATTATGTTTGATAACAAATATTTACACCTTTCAATATCCTCTATGATGTAATGCATGATAACATTTATAGGTAAATCCAAGAATATAGGGAACATGTGTGATTGTGGTTTGCTCATATGTAAATGTCAAATATACAATGTGTGGGTCTACTTATAGCTGCTGTGTATAGGTGTGCAGGTGTATATAAAGGTAATATACACTCAGGTAAATCATCTGAGAATGAAACACCAAATTATCAACAGAATTAATTAATAAATAAAGGGTCAATTTGATATGCAGTGTACAATTTGCTCTAAGATCACTGCGTCAATGTTTATGTGAGGGTGAGGTCAAAAACATTCCTACTGGCTTTGGTTAAGGGATATCTCTTTTACTGACAGGAAGAGTGTCTGACTCTCAACCCGGAGGTCCTAGGTTCGAATCTCGCTGGACATGAAAATATTGAATTTCCACCCCTGCTATATATATAATATAATATTATGTTCCTACATGTAGATACCTTTACCTTAATCAGTCTATTCAGGTACCTTGCCAGGTGATCAAAGTTGTCCTTCAATAAATTATAAAGAAACTTTTCAGAGAGGCGTTGTTTTTATAAAACTGCCAAATTTGTTATGATGAGATTATTGATCAACTATATAATCATTTTTCAAGTTATTTGAAAATTTTGAAGCATATCCTTTTAATCATAATGTAACATATATCATAATGTAATTGGCAGCTAAATTGTTTTACGGTCAATCACCAGTTCTTACAAAAAAGGTTTGAATACTTGAATTGAAATTTACAAAATTAATTCCCTTATGATTACCAGCATGCCAATAAAACTGAATAATAAATATTTCACTCACTAACATAAATCATTAGAGATTATTACCCTTGGAAGTGTGTCATGTGACTTTTACAAAACGAGTGGGAATTTTTGTATTACCCGAGCGAGAGCAAAAGTGATATGTGCACATGTGCTCATATTGAAAATATGTCACTACTTATTTTAAACCATATTGGTAATAACTACAGATACTGAATGAAAATAAGCTAGTTCATAACCTTGGTATCAATTAACTGATCAGATATGGCCTATATACATTATTCATATCTTGGGTTTAAACTACTTTAAGATGAAAATGGATATCAATTGATTATCTCAAGTCCTCATTCTCGTACTGAATTGTTTTTAATATCTTTTTAAAGAGATGTTGGTTAATTTATGTGTTTTTTAATGACAGGTGATTTGTTTTATTATGGCAATGGTTGAATTTTCAAAGGTGAAACACAATTGCAATCTAAGCAATTTTCCTAATGATTCTTTCATACAGTTTGCAATACAAAAGGGAACTAAGAATCTGAATGAAATTTATATTTTGATGCAGAATAAATTATATTCAATGGTATAAAAGAGTCAAAATTACCATAACAAGTGTTTGATATGAGTCTGTAAGTTTTGGTCAGAATTGGTAATATATATTTTTCTATTGTTTTAATTGATTGCTGGTATTTTAGCTTATTTCATACACTGCTATGACTTTGATATCCTTGAATTTGAAATACACTTGAAAACAATCAAAAATACTTCCGGGTAAGTTGTTATTTTTGTGTCTAAGATTGGACGATATTATCTAAATGGGTCGACAGGTAGGAAAACAGGTTTTGAACTTTCTAATCATCGGAGAGAGAGATGTATCTATCTTGCAGTAATCAATGGCTGGGTCAAAACAAGGATTGTGTCCATTTTTAGTATGTGATGTACATTTGTACCCTTGAAATATCCATAAGAGAAGAATAAAACTTTCATTAACGCACTCATATTAGCTGCACCCTAGAAATGTCATTTTTAACACTTATGCCACCTAGAGCATAATTTTTCTTACAAAATCTGTAATTTGTAAACTAATGGGTACCAGGGTAATTCTTATTTATGCATCTGATGATTAACAAAAACTTTACTTATATACTTTTATTGAAATTGAAAAACATAAAAGCACAAAAAACTCAAGAATGTAAAAATGTTCTTTAACAGTTGGCTGTGTTTATTTTGAATGACTTCAATTAGGGTTTGCAAAAACATGAAATAACCTTGAAAACTCACAAAATTAAATAGATATTTTGTTAAATTGAAAGGCAAATTGGCTCAAAAATCGACCAGCTCAAATCAAAGTTATACTGGCTATCTGACAAATCCCAATTCACAAACTGCACAAAGTACAATATTTTATGGATATCCAACTTCTTTATTCACAGAAGCAAATGCTTGAAAATGGTGTAAGGATCTATACCAAAACATCGCCATTCTGTGAATAAGGAAGTTTAATATACATAAAATCTTGTACTTTATTACCTTATATCTTCAGAGTACCACTCAAACATTTATCTGAAATTTTCAATTCTCCGAGGCTCCTTTCTAATATTAATAAAATTGTTTTTTTATTAATTATTATTTTTCAGAGACTGAATATAAGTCTACGTTTAACACTGTAATCTGACATTGACAACTCCGGTGTGCAGTAAATCATTGACAAAACATGTCTATACTCACAACGATTTGATATAGATTGTTAAGACAGGTCACCTGAGAAGATACTCCTGACCTTTGACCCTGATATATTATTTCATGACTTTTGAAACAAATTTTGAGTGTTTACCTTCAAACAGGATTTCCTAGCATTAAAAGAAACTTTTAAAGATCTATATGCAGAGCAACAGTTGCTGAAGATATCTACCTGGATGATAATTGGCATGAGATAACAAGGACACCTGTCTTGTTGATATAGAGTGTCACTCAAGGTATGATAAAACAGGTGTGCTCTGGTACACCTGGAATAACTTGAAATCCTGCAGCTTTAGAAATACTTACATTCTTTCAAACAATCAAAGAAGCAAAATTGATTTCTTATCTATAAATCAGTGACTTTGAGAGGAGGAATTATCAAACACTTTTGTGAGATTGATAAATATCTTACCTGTTATAAATAATGGGAATATTTAATATCTGAATGCCGTACATGAAACACTTTATACTTTACCTACATCAAATCTATTTTAGGTGAAGGAGATACATTAAATACCTGAATGACATTGTTATACTCTTCCCAGTAACAAATCATAGCCAAATTTTATTTGAGCCTAAAGGAAAATGAAAACATCTCTATGAAATTGACATGAAATTCAAAAATCAAGGATTCAAAATATAAAAAACATGGGGACTGAGTCTAGCAGTGAAAAATCAAGGAAATGGGCTATGAAACATAAATGGGGCACCCGTTTAACCAATATGGAGGAAATATACCGACAATTTAATACCCTTCCTGTATAGTCTGAGATCTTAAACCACTGCTCATAAGGATCAACAACTGCATTAATTACCTGTATGATATTGACAAGCAAACAAAAAAGGGGTACCTGTTGATCAAACATGGAGGATATGTACTTAACAGTTGAATACCCTTCCTGTTTCATCTCAACTCCAAAAACCTCAAATACCATCCACTATATCAATTGACAACAGAAATTCCTGGTAATTCATAACATTGCATTAATTACCTGTACAAATTGACTTGAAATCTTTGTCGGACAGCCAGGTATATCTATCTACCTGTAACGACCCGTGAGCAGATACACCTCCTGGGACAGGTTTACCTGGTGAACTCGTTAGCTGTGACTGGCTGTCTACCTACACACGCTCTGATTCATAGCCTGTCTGTCCATTCATACCCGCTTTTTGAATACCTCGTACAAACTCTTAACATTAAGGGGCGTTGTGTGGGTTTAGTTCGCGAAATATGGATGCAGTTGTTTAAAAACTTTGATTTGATTTGATCAGTCTGTCCCCAAGGGAAGTTACTCTTGTTTGTTCAATCACACCCGCTTTATGAATACCTCTCTACAAACTATCATGGGTAGTCTGTCAGCCAGACCCTAAAATTAAATAAAAGCCTAAGCAAGTCTATAATAAGGCTTGAGAGCTCAATTTTGAAAAAGAAGAAATCTCAGTCTCCTTTTCATTATATTTATTCATTTTTTTCACATTTCAGTTTTATTGAAAAAAATCATTTCAGAGTCTAATTGTTAGACTATATCATGGGATCTGATGTGTGGTTTAGTTTGAGAAATAAGCATGCATTTGTTTAAAATCTAAAAACATTGACTTGATTAAATCAGTTATTAAGCTACTCTTGTTAGGATGAATATCAGCAGTATCAATACCAGGCTCCGGTCACAAACTGTCAGTGTTATAGGAACCTAATTTGGGTTGTGTTTGAGAATTATGCATACACTTGTTTGAAAACTTTGATTTTATTAGTCCTCTCTTCAAGGGAAGTGACTCTTGCTTGTCAATTCATACCCACTTTATGAATAACTCCCATTTTATGTACAAACTCCTACCAGATATGAGATGGGTTTGAATTATGCATGCACTTGCTCAAAAACTTTTTTATCAGCTCACTTTAAAGGGAAGATACTCAATTGAGTGAGTGAGTGAGTTATTGTTGTACACCGCTTGGGAAATATTTCAGCCATTAGCGGTTTTGAAGATACTCATGGTTATCAATTAAACAACATCCTGAAACAAACTCATGATATGAGTAAGTTATATAGAATAGCAATGAAAACGGTATTATGTTCCTCATGAAAATTAAATCATTGAAACGTTTTGTGATCAGAATAATTAATAACAGCACAGCATTCTTATAATCAATGGTTCATTTGATTCAAACCAAACCAACTTAAATCAAACTTACATCAATATAGAAGCTGGAATGTATTGTAATGAAGATTGAGATTACGATGAATTTGATTAAAAAATGTAATCCGATCATATAAATCATATGCACAACAAATATAACAAATCATAAACAACATGTTAATTCCTCAGTTAATGAAATAAAGAGAAAACAAATCAGAACAAACAAAGATCGATATAAAATGTTAATGATTAGAGGTTCATTTCGTTCAAAATTAAAAAAAAAAGATAATAAAAGTCTGACCCAAAAGTATCGATTCATCTTTGTATATCTCCAGGTAACATGTATTAATGAAATCTGCGTAATATTTGTCATAACGTACAGTGACCTCTGACCTCTAAGCATCTCCAATCCATCTGTATCAAAATTCTCAAGAAAATCATCAATCAAGGTAACGTACCTGTCCTGACGAGCAACACCTGTTCACACCTGTGTCACAAACCAAAGGTAAATTTTACCTACAGTGACAACAACAGACATCAACAGAGATCAAAGAACAGATTGGACAGGACACTAAAATCTACCTTTTCCCCCATTCTGACTCTGATTCCGATTCCTACCTTCTCTAGACTAGATTTTAGTCTCTGAAATGAAAATACATCTAAAATGCAGTATTAAACAGAAAGGAGCCCACTGTTCATTGTCAAGAAAAGCAGTACCGGGTAATCTAGACTTGCTACAATAATGTAGACTTGCTTAGGTATCTAGAATATTTTGTTTCAGGAACTGTTAGACAGACTTTTCTTATTCAGAAACCCTGATTAGTCCCTTAACAGTTTCTTATTAACACACATTTTACCTATAGTGACAACAATTTACCTATAGTGACAACAATTTATGTATGTGACCACATTTTACCTTAGGTAACAATTAATTAGATCAAAGTACAAATAAGAGAGATTTTTCCCAATTCTTTTTCCTGACCATTTATTCACAGACCTTAATTAAACCAGTAACCCTAACAGTTCCTCATAATAAGCATGCACATTACCTGTGGTGAAAGCAGCATAAAATTCATGCAGAATAGATTAGAAAGGACCCTAAAATCTACTTTTCTTCGATTCTGATTTGATCACATATTCACATAAGGCTGACTAAACCAGTAGCCTTTCAATCCCTAATAAACAACATGCCATACAATTCCCCATCAATAAGCGGCATTGTATAATACACCTGAAATCACCTGAAATCACCTGAGTTTCAAATATGACCTACCTTTGTAGAAAACAGATCCAACAAAATCACAAGTTACGAGGAATGATAAGACCTCGAGATTGTAAAATTCAAAAGCCTCGATCTCTGATTCCCAGCCCAACGATAACGCCAGTGAATGGCCTTGTTACAAATAAATTATTCATGATACTGGGTGGGGTATCCCCATCGTTGATCATGAAATTGACGGCTAGAAATAGACGCCGTATTGAGTCAATCACCTGAATGTGAGGTCAAGATCTTGAGCAGTCGATAACAGATAAAGGTGGTCAGGATTTCCTTTTATGGCCTGGATGAATTGATATCAATATTTGTTCCTATTTTCCAAAGCAGGATAAATGCCCATATTGGGTCAAGATCTGCATGGCAGATAACATTCATACTACAGATTGTTTTAGGTTTGTGTTTCAATGCATAAATGATGGCTAATTTTGTGTTGCTTTTCTACTAATATTGATCATTTGTGCATATTTTTCAAGTAAATTCAGTAACCAATTTCCCTCTCAACATGTTAATTTTTTATATATAGTTATATATGTCAACATTTATCATAAATCAAGGGAATAATTGAAAATCAGGCACTTATATGTAGATGATATAATCAAAAGAAAACATAACCAAAAGAAACAACCTTTAACTAATAAAATGACAATTAACAAACCAATTTTCCACAGTGATTAAGTATTTCTGAATTACATTTGAAAAATAACACAAACAGTCTTGAATATTCTACTCTGCAATTTCCTGTACTTAAGAGTTCTCCTTAGCATCTCTTTGTGTAAGCCATATTCACTAAAAGGCTCTCAAAAAACAAATTACAAATAACGTTTGACATTCGAGACTTGAAACAAAACTTCTTAACACTCTCGTCTGTACTTGCACAAACTGTTCTCACATTCCTGACTAAATACCTATTATACAAACTGAGGTGAGAATTCTCACCTGTACAACAGGTAAATCTCACCTGGATCGAAATTTTTAATTATATAACCTTAATGATCTAATGAGCTAATGTGAAGTTGGTCTATGTTACAAATGGCTAAAATGATACAGTTAATGCCTTAATCTACATTACCCCCCTTTTTGAAGGTACTTTGCTAGGAGTCTTTTCATTTCTGAATGTGTTACCTATTAAACAAACTGAGGTGAGAATTTCCACCTGATCAACAGGTAAATCTCACCTGAATCCGTATTCTAAATGATTTAGTGGCCCTATCTGAATTTGGTCTTTCTTACGAATGGCTACAATGTTAATATATTCATCAACAGTTCACTATTTCTTAAAGGTATTTTTTTTGGTATTTCCATTTCTGAGGTAACTTTTACCGCATTCTTGAATATATCTTATACGGGGCTGCTATTACCAGTAAATGTAGCAGCAGTGTGAAAAACTAAAAATCCATGTTTTAGTCCGTAAAATCTGTCATCAATAATTTCAGATATGCACTTCAACATAAGATCAAATTGAAAACCTTTAAAGTCAAAAACCAAAAGTCACATTTTAACTTTTTGACAATTGACATTTGGAATCCGCCGTGCAACATTTTGCAGGCATCTTTTGTTTGAAGCCTGATTGTTAAAGACTATAAAAAGAAAGTAAACATGCATAGAGTAGGAGATAAACTCAGGTTAATCCCGTTAATAAATAATGCCGTTACATCAATCCCAGAATCCTCTTGTGACAGATACAACACAACTATGTTATATTTGCTCTCCTACAGTCACCTTCTAGATAGCCTTATTATAAAGTCGACTCCCAACGGAAAGATTTTCAGGCGACAAACAATGTCTTAAGCTATGCATTGCACAGAAAAATAACTTCCTTAATGTTGTAAAAATATCCATTGATCTGTCCATGTTTGTGTAATGTTGCCGTTATGTGCGCTAGTTTCACTTGCACCTAGTCTATGGAAAGCTATGAGTTGAATTATAACTTTCACAATTTGTTTTCTTTAAAACCTTTTCATCTGGTACATATAAGTAAATAACTTGAATCATAAAGAAATATTTCCTACCTTTATGTTTTATTTAAATATCTGAGACAACATAAAATTAAGACAATGCATATACATGTGTCAGCATAGCATAAATGGTTTGACACAGATTTGTCTCTCAAAGTCTTGGCATTCATGGGCAAAGGGAGACAACTCAATACTTTGACTTGTCCAGACCACAAGAAGTGGAATTTCTTTGAGTGGCATCTAAGAAGCAGGTATAAAGTCAAATAAAGATTGATTTTATTATTCGGTGAGAGACAAAAGTCCACTTGGGGTAAAGATGAAACTAGAACAAAATTTAGTCAGTTATTATTCCTCCTAAAATGCTATATCGATATTTTTTTAATTGTAAATTTCATGGTCTTTTTGTCATGTATTGATAAATTCTTGCCAAATGATGACCAAAATAAAAGCGAAGACATATGTTAAAGTAGACTTATAGTCAGTCTCTAAAAATTAATTCTTTAAAATGACAATTTTATTCATATTAGAAAGGTAGCATCTGACTGTTAATTCAGATCTAGAATTACTTTTCAAGAGATCATGTTAAAGACAAATTATTACGAACTGGGAATTAGAGTTACGGAGAGGTCACTAGATTGTTCTGATAGGGGTAGACAGGATTTGTTGGTTTATGTTAGTTTATATCTGGTCTGGTATTGTGGGTGGGGGACGATAGGGTGGAGGGTTAGTTGGGGGGGTGTCCAGTGATTGTAGGTATCTCAGGTGACAGTGAGTTTGTCAGACTGACATCTGTCAGTGTTTAAAACATAGCCCGTCCGCCAGTCCTGGACTGGCTACTTTTAGCCAGGACTGGTTACTTTTAGCCAGGACTGGTTACTTTTTGGTCAGGACTGGTAACTTTTCAAAAGTTTTCTTTATTTTCCCCTAAGGAATGAATCAATTAATTTTCGGGACAGGCTAGGTTTCCAATCTATTTTATACACTGCATCTGTGTGATGTTTGCAAGGTTTATATGTGATATTTTTGGAGATATCGAAAAATTAATCAATGTATAAGAAAATGAGGTAGAAATTTGACTTCTGGTGTGGTTTATTCCAGATGTTTGAACAGTTTTAACTCACATATAATATTAGGAAATTGATGATTTTCAGGATGACAGCGAAGCATCTGTGTGAGTGGGTTGGGGGCTAGGTAATCAGAAGATAACTGAAGAGGTGAGGGGAGGACGAGAGATAGATTACTAAATCAGCAAAATGAATGTTCTCGAAAAAATTTTTAGGGGGGGGATCGTGGGATTCTCAGTGGACAAATGGACAAAGACTTGAATTGGCAGTGCTGTTGTGGATTCAAACTGTGAAGGCAAGAGAAACAGTGGGAAGTAGAAAGAAGATTCCCAGGGGGTGGTGGAGAGAAGAAAGAAGATTCCCAGGGGTGGGGATGATACACAGATGTGCAGTGAGTCACATCTCACCCCCCCAGCCTGTGACATCATCAGATGTAACTCCCCTCAATATGTCTGTGATCTCATACTGAACGCTCATTAGCTCCACAGGGATATACCGGTAGTGAGCTTCTTTATGTGAATTTGATGCATAGAATATGATAGTAACATTGTTTACCTTTGTCACTTTATCTTTCAGTAATTCTTCAAATTATCATCTGGATGTTTTTTTAAAAAGTGTTAGACAATTAGAGGCAAAAATGTTGATTTGGGCAATATAATCTATAAAAATTATATCAATTATAAAATAAATAACACACAAATTAAAAAGTAACACATATTTGAGGTTGGTCAACTTATATATTTTCATAAATGTTGATTTATTTGAAATAAAATTTAATACTTTATTTTCTTGATACTTAAACTGTATAAAAAAAATGTTTTCACTGTTATCATTTTCAAAATATTCCTCATATTTGCAACTTGTAATGACTAAGTCTTGACCTCTGACCCAAATGCTAAAGAAATTAAAGTGCATATGTTAGTAACAGGTATACACAGATAGTTACACATTGTTTCACAATGACTCAAACACAATGCATAGGGTGACAGAGAAGAATAGTTTTGTATTACTATTATAAACAGTGTTGAATGTCTCCATCAACATTAATTTATTTCACAAACAAGGAAACAGTTGTGATATAAACAAAGGGACAAACTCCTTGTTTTTTTAAAAGGAATTCCATAAACAAAAGCTGACACCTAGTGCTCACAATATAAGTAATGTCAGAGGAGCGGTTTTATGGAATGTAGTCTCTGTTCTGTATATAACTCTGAATCATAAAGTCGTTATTGTTAATTGTTTTCAAATGTCTCTCCTGATGTAAGGTTTGTCAAAGAACAAAGAAACCATTTACATAAAACACATAACAAGAATTTGGTCACATACACCATAGAATTATTGTACTTATTGTGAATAAAATTATGTTATTCTTTCTATGAATAAAGTTTAATCACAAAATGACAAATGGTGTTGAATTGAAATTTTGACATTGTTATATCATTCTTTTCTTAAAATTTTTAGACTTGTTTGGCTTCAATTGAACTAATAATTTGCACAAGATTCCTGTAGCTTATCAGAGTTGAATATCAAAAGGCATAAAGTCAATATTGGAAAAAAATAAATGCATATCATTCCAGAGATGAAGCGATACAAAAAGTGATTTCTCTTTTCAATTGAAGTTGTCACTTTCACTGTTTTCTTTGATAAAACGATTTCTACATTTTGATATTTTGAATTAATATTCTAAATTTATAAATGTGAATATAAAAAGCACTTACCACCACAATGTCATCAGTGTATTACATGAATGTGGGGGATTTCTCACACAATTCTATCAAGGAACATTCCAATATTGACATAACCAGCTTATAAAAGCCAGGCGAAACATCTGAATCTTATCAATGAAAATAAACCCAGGATAGTTCACAGTGATCCTACAGTTAGGCAACAGAAACAGAGCTTCAACCACAGTGTCCAAAGTTAGGCAACAATCCAGACTTAAGCCAAAGGTTTCAAAGTTAGGCGGCAGACAATGAAGAGCCTCTCAGCTACGATTAAAACTTTCACATTTTCAATTTCTTTTAAAAAGTTTCTTTCGTCTTTAAGGCGAAGGAATGTTTCCACAGCTGAACCTTGTTGAAAGATTTGATTATGTCGGGAAAACTGCCAGTCTTAAAATACCTCTCCTCTAAATGGGGAAATAGTTTGAAAAATTGATAGATACCACCTGAAATTTTTGACATATTATATGATGAAGTCAAAACCAAAGTGTTAGAAGTAACGAGGTTATCATTTTGAATGAAATACCAATTAATAGTATCAATATATTCACTTGAATTTATCTAAATCAAAGAATAGGCTGAACCCAAAACAAGTATATAATACTCTTGTCCTTATGGAGAGAGCTCATAAACTCAGAAACTGCAATTTTGATGTTTGGACAAATTTGGTATACCGTAATATTTTCCTTTAAATGCTTAGCCATAATATCAATCTTCAATGTTTTTGGCATGAATCAAACCCAGCTTCCAGGAGATGAGCTGACACCAAACCAATTCAACCATTTCCCTAGTTGTTTTTTTTTATTTCTTAGAAGAAATGACAGGTTGTATTTTTTCAAATTGTGTGTTATCTCGTCTCTTTGATGCTGATCATTAAAGCTGCATTAACTTTCTTCAATTCTCAATGGTATAACATGACCAGGAATTGAACCCAGCCTGCAAGGTGATGAACTAACACTCAACCTTTTGAGCCCTTTCCTTGGATCTCAAATATCATCTTTCTTGATCGATTTCAAATATCATTGTTCTTGATCATATAAAATTATTGAGACCTACCTCTGTGTCAGCTGTAAAATCAACCAGTAAATTTCCATCCACGTTCCCCTTTGATTCAATAGTTGGGCTAGGCCCAAAGGGGTCAAACTCATCTACCGGTTGGGAGTCTTGGACTGTTCCATTTGTCTCAGCAGGGGTGGACTCCCCAAAGTCAAGGAGTGAGTCAAACTGAGACATGACGTTAGTCTTCAACAACTGAGCTTTGTATCTGGAAATATAAAAATAAATTGCATAAAAATAAAATTTTATCTTTGTCAAGTCAAGTTTACCTTATATGAAAACCAATTTACCATTAATACTAACATTGTCACAAAATCATATCACAGATTATTATTAAAACATTTCTTCCAAATAATTGCATGATGTAGTGGGTGAACTTATTGTAGATGAACTAAATATGAAAGCTTATTTCTACTTTCAGCATAAAGATTTAAATTCTGAAATTAATTTCTGGAAAATAAAGACACTAAATAAGAAAATGATTTTTAGGAAAATGAAGGCACTGAATAGGAAAATGATTTTTTAGTATCAAAGGTGTGGACATTGACCCAAAGTTACCAATACAGTACCAAGAAACGTAATTGCATTATTCTCACTATAGAATATAGAATCAGCAAAGATAATGAATTCACATTTTGCCAGACATACAAGTTGAATTATTTTATGATAAACTTTTATCAATATCAATAAACTTTCCATAAAGATTGATGTCGGCTTGTTTCAATTAGATTTATAAACCAAATATGAACAAGACACACGTTCAGGTAAAACCATCCTAAATATTTCGAAAAATAATTTAACAATGACTCAAACAATATAATTCCTGAACTTTTGCCAAAGTAATTATCTATCAATCTTCACATGTGATTATCCTCACACCAAACCTAATACAATCACCAGGTTACTTTGACCATATGTTCCCCACCAAAGTTGGCGCCATCGGACAGAATTCAGATGTTCTTCAAGAATGCCTATGTTTAGAAACCCAGATGGAAATAGCTACTGTGTAGATTAAACTGAGAATGAACCTGCTAATCATTGAAGTGCATCTTCCTCGTCTAACTTTGGAAATGGAGTTTTTAAATTTCTTTGATGATAAATTGGTTTCGTTGCCGAGAAGAGCTCAGGAGAGAAAGTTCTTGAAACAAATGTCTTGGAACTACATCACACCAATTGTTCAACAAATTAAGTTTTTCAAATCAATTATACGGTTCTAATGTCATGACTGGATGCAATGAGGCTGAGATTGAAAGTGACAATTACAAAAACTGGTTCTGAGAAAATTTTGAGCTAGAATTTTATTTATGATCAGTTAATGTTAAATCACAGAGAGCTTGAGTTAATCATTTTATGTGTAGGCAATATGTGAAAATTACAAAGAACTTGTAACAACATAAATTCTTGGGTTTGTTAATTGGTACTTCAAATGAAGAAGTTTTATTCATGCTTTTATTTTATAATAGATGCCATGTTTATCAAGCATATAGATATTGACAAATGGTTAATTTGATTTACAATTTATACTTATGTGACTATTTTATCCAAATCTATGGAATGACATATAATTCTAGATTCCTATTACATCATACATGCCTCTATTCTGACTGGACATTGAATATACAATACAGCATTGTCCTAGGAGAATGTGTACATTTTATCTTTGCAATATGTATGCAAAATATGCAGTGATAACATAACTCCATAACACTACAGACTATTGTAATTATAGCTCAGGTGTTTCATGTATATTAATCAATAAAACTAATGCAAAAATGTAAGTAAACTATGCTTTTGATAAGACATTGCATAAAAGCACAACAGACCAAATATCTATTACAATCACTGTATTTGTATTTGTGGTGTCTCAAAGGTACAGATTTGATCTTTGAAGAATCTTGAAATTAGATAGCTTTTTTAAAATGTATGTAACATATACATATGATAAGATATTACTCCAAAACACTAACGGCTATTGTCGATGATCTATGAGAATGATTACAATACAGGTCTATGATCAAAGAAAAACATTGATTGTAGATTGCTTTTATAAAATGTATGTAAAATGTATGTACAATGAAAGTAAGATGTATGAAAATATGCATATATGTCATTGGTCTTGAAAGCTAGTACAGGGTAAAGTCAATTATCTATGAGAGGATAGTTTGTATCATATTAATACATGAAATGTAAGTAAGATGTATTATAATATGTATGTAAAATGTATGCCCACCGGTAAAGTGTAACAAAAATGTGTGTAAAATTTGTGTAAAATGTATGTATAATGTATGTAAAATGTAAGTAAAATATACAAACCATATGCCATTGGTCCTGAAAGCTATATACAGACTATATAGTCAATGATCTATAGAGGATAGTCTGTATGATATCAGAACATGACACTGGGTCAGTTATATATACAACCAATTTTATGATAGGCCTGTCGTCACATTCCGCATCTGAAGTAGTCTCTAAATCATATATTATTTCCGGATAAGAATGTCTGGAATTTTATCATTCTAAACTCTTTTCAATTTTTGAGAGGTTTGCTTACGAAAATGCTATTTTTTGCATAATGTCAATGAGAAAATCAACAAGGATTTCATCTAAGATTTAAGTGTGAGATTTATGGATGATATCTTTTAACTGAAAATGTCCTTAATTTTGATAATATTTCTGGACCTCATTTGATTTTGGCACTTAACATTTCAATCATAGAATCATATCATTTCACTTCAAACAAATTTGCATCACAGTATAATACCATTTCACTCCAAATAAATTTCCAACATGGAATCATATCATTTCACTTCAAACAAGCTCTGACAAAGCATCATATCATTTCACTTCAACAAGCTCTGACAAAGCATCATATCATTTCACTTTAAACAACCTTCAAACATAGCTGAATAGAACCATATCATTTAACTTCAAACAAATTTCCAACATACAAACTTATCATTTCACTTTAAATGTATTTCCAATACTATCATATCTTCAATTAAAGCTTACCTTTGTTAAATATCCAAGTTCGTTAAGACAGGTGAGAGAGGCAGGTAGAAGGCTACCTGTATGACACGACCAGTGTGATATCTACCTCGTAAATACTGTACTCTCGCTCTCTACAACCAGGTCAACAACAATACCTTCCTCCCCTTACAAGGCTGCTTTGTTTATGTCTACATACATAGGTGTATTGTTTGTATACTCTGTTCTATCTACAACTTATCTACTCTTGACATTATTATACGGTTCCAGGAAGAATTTACAGCACTTGAGATGATTGTACTTCTTTAAGGTTAACTCTGGACTTTCTGAAGGCTAGATAAGGCGTTTGACGCTATTCAACAGGTATAGAAGCTTTAAGGAATGGTTGGACCAAAGGTGGATATGGAATTTGATGGGGCGTTCTTATATCTACTTTATCTACATCTACTTCAGGTGTTTGATATACAACACATTTGATTTGAAGCAGATTGCTTTTGATGCTTTTGAATACTTGTGAGATGCCATTAAAAGATCATGAAATATATTTCAGAGAATGCTAAAATGGAACACCATTGAAAGATGATAAAATATATTCCAGAGAATATTAAAATGGGACACCATTGAAAGATCATGAAATATATTCCAGAGAATATTAAAATAGGACACTTATGAAACATCAGGAAATATAGTTCAGAAAATACTAGAGTATAGTATTGTTAAACCGATATAAGAACCTGTCCCGAAATGCTGCATACCATGAATAAATAAGTCATCCATATATTCCTCTTCATTATTGTCCTTTTAAATTCTAAAATGCCTCCACAGATGAAACTATGGTAACATCATATATAGCTAAAAAAAAAATACTTTTAAAGAAGTTACATAAGTAAATCCCAGGGTTCCTTTTCACAAAACACTGGTGACCTTAAATCACTTAGGTAGCCTTAGCGCAATGTTAAAGAATGGCACTGAGGTTTATCTTAGCTTTAAATAGTTTTGTGCAACGGATCCCATACCATTGATTCACAACTGTTGCACTACAAAAAAAGTCATTTTGATATACATCTTTACGGGTCATATTCTTAAAGAGGAACCCACTGAAACTTCAATAAAACATAATCCTCAGAACAAACAAACCAAACAATTTATGGATCAGCTGTAGGAAGAATATCAATATTATTTTACCCTTCTTGAGAAAGCCTATCCATGATTATATCTGTGATGTAAATATCGTGTTGTTGTTGATTTCACAATGTGCAGTCACTCATGTAAACATGACCGAAAGACTATCACACAATTCTTAATTCGCTTCACGCAAATAATGCCTGTGAATGTGCAGTCGCTCACATGAACATCATCAAAAGTCTATCACAGACTCCGTAGTTTGCTTCATAAAAAGGTCTGTCATGCAAACATTCCCAGCCTACATACAATATGGAATCATTCATGCAAATGTTGTTTTTTCACAATTTGCAGTCTTTTATATTTACACCATTGAATATCACAAAATTGTCACTGTTCGCTTTTCGGTATAAGTCTATCACGTCAATAGTGACATTCTCTTCCACGCTATGCAATCTTTCATGCAAAAATCCTTATTCCTCAAGCAATTACAGAGGTCTTTCATAAATGCTCTGTAGTCTTCACAGCATGATATGTTGGTCATGCAGAATCCACAGTAAGGAATCAATTGTGCAAATATAACTATTCCTCTTTTTCCTTTGCTCTTCAAAGGCTTAAAGTCTATTATGAAAATATCATTATTTGCCTCACAACTGAAATCTCTCTTGCAAAAAACTCCTTTTGTTAAAGGAAATTCCTTTGTTACTCTCTTCAAAAGCGGTTTAGTCCTTTGTATTGTAAGGTACCGTACATATAGTTTATGTAACTATCGGACTGTTCACAATATTAAACAATCAAGAAAATGTCTTGCTTTTCCAAATCATAAACCATCCATGCAAAAAGAGTCCATCATGAAAACATCACAGTTCACTTCAGAGCTAAATTCTTTCTTGTAAACACAATTCCTTTCGTTATACGAAGTCGCTCTCTTTATTCTCTCCAACAAAGTACTGGTCAGTAGTTCGTAGGCTGTGCAGTAATCTCTTCTTTATGGAGACTATCATTAAACATCACTGTGGATTTCACAACTAAAATATTTCTTCTAAACACAAATCCTTTCGTTATACGAAGTCGCTCTCTTATTCTCTCCAATAAAGGACTGGTCAGTAGTTCATAAGCTGTACAGTAATCTCACTATCGGACTGTTCACAATATCAGTCAAGTCAATCACGATAATAGTGTCTGGATTTTGCAAAATATGAAATCATCCACACAAGCATTACTTCTTCTTTATGGAGTCCATCATCAAAACATCACAGTGGACTTAAGAGCTAAATTCTTTCTTGTAAATACAATTCCTTTCGTTATACGAAGTCGCTCTCTTATTCTTCTCAAGAAAGGACTGGTCAGTAGTTTGTAGGCTGTGCAGTAATCTCACTATCGGACTGTTCACAATATCAATCAAGTCAATCAAAAAAATAATGTCTGGATTTTGCAAAATATGAAATCATCCACACAAGCAATACTTCTTCTTTATGTAGACTATCATCAAAACATCACTGTGGATTTCACAACTAAAATCTTTCTTGTAAACACAATTCCTTTCGTTATACGAAGTCGCTCTCTTATTCTCCTCAATAAAGGACTGGTCAGTAGTACGTAGGCTGTACAGTAATCTCACTATCGGACTGTTCACAATATCAATCCAGTCAATCAAAAAAATAGTGTCTGGCTTTTGCAAAATATGAAATCATCCACATAAGCATTACTTCTTCTTTATGGAAACTATCATCAAAACATCACAGTGGACTTCAGAGCTAAATTTTTTCTTGTTAACACAATTCCTTTCGTTATACGAAGTCGCTCTCTTATTCTCTCCAATAAAGGACTGGTCAGAAGTTCCTAGGCTGTGTAGTAATCTCACTATCGGACTGTTCACAATATCGGTCAAGTCAATCAAGAAAATAGTGTCTGGCTTTCGCAAAATATGAAATCATCCACACAAGCATTACTTCTTCTTTATGGAAACTATCATCAAAACATCACTGTGGACTTCAGAGCTAAATTCTTTCTTGTAAACACAATTCCTTTCGTTACACGAAGTCGCTCTCTTATTCTTCTCAATAGAGGTCTGGTCATTGGTTTGCAAGGTATGTAGTTTATGTCGCTATTTACACGATAGTGAACAAACAGAACACAATGGAATTAGTCGGCTCTGTACATTGCTACATTGAACAGAAGTGCTTGGGGGATTAGCATGACTTTGTTGGTATACATATCTATATAGGTAATTGAATATATGAATGAATAATGACCGAAAGTAAGTAGAAAATCATTTACTGACAAAAGTCTTTGATGTTTATATTCTGAATAGAGGCGGTAGGAATGTTTTGATAGAGGTAGTATACATATTTAGCATGTTGGTATTTATCATATTTAAAAACAAAAAAATCATCTTTGACAACTAAACATGAGAATTTATGGAAATAGGTCTTGAATATTGTTTTTTCAGTTTTTTATTTATCATTACACAAACAACACTATAAATATTCCTTATCTGGTACGTATTATATTTATTTTGTAATATTAAGGTATCTATTTTTATAAAATCAGAAAATTACAAATGTATAAACATAAATTCATGTTTTGTTCATACAACAATTATTATTACATAATTAATTCTCAAGAATAAGAATGAAAATTTGATGATCAATTAAAAAAAAATATTGATTTTCAAGTCTATCATAATATATTGATTAAGAACATTTATTACAACAAAATAACATTTATTCAAGTTATTGATACCACTATCAATAGCAGAGTGATTAACGTCGATGATTGTGTTAACGTTCCACATGAAATCTGACCTAATCGACAGTAATAAGATTACAAGTGTCAACAGTTAATAACTCCAGTTACAGCGATCATGATCTGACTTAACCTGTTTGATCACCGCCACTCGACTGGAAGCAATTTCACGATTACATAATCAATTATTTGATCGTCTAATCAATTTCATGTCTATTGCCTTGATGATTGATTTAACCTCTTGACTCAAGCTGTCGTACTATTCCTGTGGATTGATATAGCTTAGGGCTTATAGGACGAAAGAAGATACCCTTGACTTAATTGATATTTTTTCATGAATATTTAATCTTGTATTAAATTACACTTATCCAGTAAAAATGATAATCAACTTAAAACCCTGTGAAATTTGGTAGGGGTATACAGGTAACTACCAGTAGATATAAACCATTGATTTGATTTTCGTTCTTACTTTCAGTTTCTTTGATCTTTTGCTGGATATATTTTTCTTAATATTTTTAATGCATTTATTTCTTAAATATTTCCAAACATTTTCTGATAACAATGCAATAATATGTGCAATAAAATGACACTTGAAACTGTTAAAAAGTCTTTCTATTCTCAATCATGTTAAATATTTTGTACCTAAGGTCAACTGGTATCAATTTCAGGTGTCAATCACTGTAAGTAACAAAGTAACACATATGAGCTGTGTGATATAGCCACATACCACCCGGTACTGTCAGGTTTACTATGTGCTATATCCTACCCAAGCCTTGATGTTCTGTTAACTCTCTCTAATGGGTGTTTATTGCTTGTACCACCTCAAACTACGAACAATTAAACAAAGAGGTTACCTGGTTTTATCTGAATACAGGATATTTTTACTTTCAGGATCCCTAATTATGTCAAACTTTTTAGATGAATCTCGAACATCAAACAGTAAAACAAAGAGGTTACATGGTTCCATTCATCTCAATACAGGATATTTTTACTTTCAGGATACCTAATTATGTCAAACTTTTAGATGAATCTCGAACATCAAACAGTAAAACAAAGAGGTTACATGGTTCCATTCATCTCAATACAGGATATTTTTACTTTCAGGATACCTAATTATGTCAAACTTAGATGAATCTCGAACAACAAACAATAAAAAAACCTTGTTTTCATTCATCTGATATTGTTACTTTCAGCATTTAACTATGTTATTTAAACTTGTTCAAAAGAACTTATGAAAGATCACGTTTTCAGTTGTTTCTTTTTGAAAAATACTAGAATAAATCAAAATCATTGTTTTAGCCGACAGTTGCAGGTTTCACTGAAATGCATAGCCACGTTGATGTTGCAGGCTTTCTCCCCAGCAGCCTTTCTGATGTCTTATACCTTCACTCAGTTTTCTATATATTTGGACGGAACAAGCATCTCTATCCATCTTTTGTTATAATGATACAAAAAATCCTTGAAAGCCGATTTTCTCCATAATTCTCACACCACAACCGACATCACATAAACTTTCACTTTGCAACCCATTTCTTACTCTTGAAACATATTTGAAAAGCAAGTTTTGTTCATAAAAGATATTGCATATTTCATATCATAACCTTTCTAAATGCCCTTACAAATATGCTGGTCATTTTATCAATACCATCAAGGTCCAAGTATTTCTTTGCATGACTGATAGAAGTTATGATAAGAATTAAGCATGTCCATCTTGTATATTTGATACATGAATCAATATTTGATGTAGATTCCTGTAACACAGTTCGTGACTTAATCCTATCATTGTCTATTACTATAATGGATATTTGAGATGACATAATGTGTCTAAATGGATGAAGATAGAATCCTTTTAGACCTTATAAATGCATTATTTGAGCTGAAGATGCATAAAGAATATCTCGAACCTCCTAACAGAGTAGAAAAGACTTAGCAAAATTTGTTTTTAGTTATCCTGAGGAATGTTTTATTTTGCCCCTAATGTTCACATATTGAATAATAAAAACAACCCTACATCTAGGATTTTAAAGATTTCATGAAGAATTCCATGAGTTTAAAAGGCATCATTGTTCTTGCAAGAGAAACATCATGATTTTATTCAAGATATATAATGTTATAACAACATATAAAACAACATATATGTTTAAACATATTTGTATAGATAATAACATATAAATTGGTTTATGACTTTCCAAAGTTCTCTACCACAAAATAACAACATTATTCTGTTTGGTTGTCATGTTTAGAGGTTAAATATCTGTTGTTAATTGTATGTTCTCTTACCAAAAGTAAATCATTTTATCTATGAAGAGGTCATACTATTCTCAGAGAGTAAATGTCTTTTGTAAATTGATACATAACCACTACATCTGCTGTTAGAGATGGAGCTAGCATGCCCTCAATCAGTATCAATTAGCGGCGATTATTTCTTGATTACCATAATTACTTGACCTAATTAATGATAGGTTGGTTAACCTTCAACACACACATGGTCATAACAAGGCACTTTTTATTCTTCAAGTTTATGATTTAAAAATTGTTTTAAATTAAAATATGTTAATCAATTGCAGATTTGTGAATTCAAATTTAACAATGTCATTTTCTCAATCTATAGCTAGCATGACATCTTTATTTAAAAACCCAAACCCTTTCATATCTAAAAAAACAAGTAATAAATCTGTTATTGAGCCTTATTTATAGCGTGTAGGGATAAATTTGAAGCTTTTAAACATACTTCAGTAGACAATAAATTTTCCTAAAAGTGCTGATCCGTCAGATTGGTCGATGACAAGTCTTTTTCTACCGAGAGCAGAAAAACAAAGATGAGGCAATCTATTGGAAATGTTCCAGGGGCAATCATTGTTTCATCATGGCTGCACCCAGAAAACCTCAACCAGATAACCTCATCGAGAAAAACCTCACTCAGAAAACCTCTCTCGATGAATAATTGTAGCGCTTATCAACATACACAGGAGAGTAAATTTGAACTAAGGAACAAAATTTATTTTCATCATGATGACAAGATAGCAAATGACATGTTGAAATGTAGTGCAAAGATTTTATACTCAAAATGAATCACTTTAGGTTTATTTCAATAGGTTTCTGTAGTTTAAGGGATTGTCAAACTCAGTTCATGTTTGGACATTTCATAATAGAAAAATTTCAAGAATAGAAATAGAATGCTTCATTAGAATTTAATTTGTTAAAATGTCACGATATAAGTTGCCATGTGATTTGAAGTGTGAATTATTTTTTTCTTTGAGATATTGCAAGTTTTAATCTTTATTTCTGAGTAGTGTTAAAATGAGAATTTTTGTTCTGATATTCAATTCCTTAGAATGGTAGAATACACTTACACTTAGGCCTTAGTTCTTAATAATTCAAAAACTTTGACCAAATTTATATTATAAAGTTTCAAAATAGAATATTTATTTTCAAGCCCTTAAATTCCAAATAAAATATCTTTTTAATTTTTTAAATCATTTTTAGATAGTTTAATAGATTTTCTATAATTACCAAGTACCAGCCAGACTGGACCATCATGTGAAATTTTTTTTTAGGAGACATTATGGAATTCAACATTTTAGAAAGAATTTAGAGTAATGTCTTTTGCATTTCTTTACAGACATTCCATCTTGATTAAATCAACCACAGTATTTTGCCAAAATGATAAACTTGCACAAAATGAACCATCAAAACTCTGGCAGATGCATAAAGTCAGAAAAAAGGAGTTCCAACCAGTTAAAGCCTCTAAATCTCAAGATGGAAATTCTGGTAACCATGGCAACATAACCAAATTGAATTAAATGAAACAAAAAAAGCATGCTGATGTAATATGCACACTTTACGAAATTGACAAACTACTTGTCCATAGCAATTTGTACTGAACAGCCCTTTTTGGAAAGATTTTACCAAGGCAATAAAATTGCTTTTATGTTTAACGTTATTCTTAGAAGTTATATAGATATGGAGTGTTTTCTTATCAGTACTGAATGTATTTTTCTGACATAGGAGGGGGCAGTTGCTCAAAACTACTTAACACTAAAGTCAACCTTATTGCCATTTCTTAATATTTCACTAAGGCTATCTTAGTGACTTACAGCCACCTAAGGGTTTTTGTGCAATTGGACCTTGGTGCACCCTTAGTATCATAAATGGTTAGATAATAAGACATTGGCTTTTATATATGACCAGCTTGAAAGTTAAAACTTAAAAGTTTTCAAATGCTGCTGTTTATTCAAAATATATTTTTTCCATCATTCTTATATGTTTTTTTTTTAAATTTTCACTTTAAAGGAGCAGTAGCACGTTTTTAGGGGAAATAAAAGGTGATGTCAGGAAAATGAAAATTAATGGTTCCAATTGCAAGACAATGTATTTAAACTAAATGGAGCAGTAATAATTCTGATACATACCGGTACTGTAAAGTTTAGCCATGAGATTCCTTTTTCTTACAGAAAATGAATTAAAGGTGTTCACAAAAAATGGCCGCCAATGGATTTATGTGAATCTTCATACTTTGTCCTCTGACTATGGTTGATTGGCTTGTGTAATGAGATTTATGACACTATCAAAATAATACATTTACCATTAACGTACAATTACCAGTGAAATTTTTAGAATATAAAATTATCAAAAAACGTGCTACTGCCCCTTTAATAACTAAAGATTAGCTAAAATAGTCCTTTTGATAGAAACATTAAGGAAAACATCACCACATTGTTGGTTGTCTCAAAGATTCAGCTACAAGGACTTTCCAATTTCATAGTAGATAACGATTAATGTTTACATTAAGGGTAATATTTCATGTGAAAATATTATGACTTCAAGAGAGACATGTTTAGTATAGATTTTCTGGGAACCGTTATCACTCTGACAGAGGTTATAACATTGTGATATCAACAAGTAATTTACAAGATATAGAGATGTGATATAACTGTATATAACCTGGGATTGGTTGATACGAAGTGAAATTGACAAATGACTGGATGAGTCATGTTTCAGAATTCTGGAAACTATTTCAATAAAATGTCCTCAGTTTGGCTACTCTTAATGGACATAAAAGAGGCACAAAGAGACTAAATTGGAAATCTATGAAGCATGACAAATAATCACAATAAAATTGTCATTTTCAGTGGCAAATTAATATGTGTAAATGTCAATCTTGAAAGTTTGATAATATTTATCATTGGTTTGATTCATTTTCGATGCTTCTGAATCATCAAATAAAATATCAAATTGCAGAATTATTTTTAAGTGGGGTTCCTCTTTGAATTGTTTGTTTTTTAAATTGTAATACAATCATGCTTGAGACAGAATTTCTTCCTAATAGAAAATCATTTATCTGCATGATGCTTTGATGCATTTAAGCTATTTGTTCAAACATTTTTCACAAGTTTGCATTTTTTTTCCTTTGCAGTTTTAAGACATACAAGGAATTAAAAAAGTGCAACAAAGTTTCAGTTGACACGGCAACCTTCACATTATTTAGATGTGCATGTTAAGGAGAAACACAAAGTATAATAATAAAACAACAGAAGTCATACATACATAGACATATAAGTACCCGTTACATAGAATTCATAACTTTTGTTCATAACATAAGTGTTGAAGTAGATAAAATGATTTGATGATTTTCAAAATATCGTAATTTCTTATAACAAAACGATTAACAAAATTGATTTTCTACTTGAATCTTGTCCAGATACTTGTTGATCAAATCTAAGATGTTTTAAGTTACACAATAAATCCTTCTCATCAGAGAAAGTATCTGATCATTAAATCATTCATTATCTAGATAGTGTGATCCAAAAAATGATAATGTTTGAACTGTGTTTCATTTGTCGACATTCCAATTTGAAAGTATTTCTAAAACATACATGTATATTAAAATTTTCTACCTGTAATTGTTATTAGTTCTATCAAGCCTAAGCTGTCAAAACATAAGTGATGTACAATTTAGAAGTATTAAAAACATAAATAAAATTGAATTAAATTTCTACCTAGCAAGTTGAAGACATCAACAACTACGGTAGTTATAATCCAGAGAAGGTATATAAGACAACAAAATCAAAACAAAATCTAGACAAAATAATATAAAATATCTACCTATAGAAGACCACTATTTAAATCCAGTCAACACAGTTAGTTATAATCCAGAGAAGGTATTATTAAGACAACAAAATCAAAACAGAATCTAGACAAAATAATATAAAATATCTACCTATTGTAGACCACTATTCACATCCACTCCACACAGCTAGCTAGTTATAATTCAGAGAAGGTATATAAGACAACAAAATAATTTACAAAACTAGGATAAAATAAAATCAAATGTCTACCACTAGAGGTCCACTATTTACAACCAGTCCACACAGCAAGTTATAATTCAGAGAAGGTATATAAGACAACAAAATAATTTACAAAACTAGGATAAAATCAAATCAAATGTCTACCACTAGAGGTCCACTATTTACAACCAGTCCACACAGCTCGTCATAATAAGACAACAAAATCAAAACCAAATTTGAACAAAATAAAATAAAATATCTACCTATAGAAGACCACTATTTACATCCACTCCACACAGCTAGTTATAATCCAGAGAAGGTACCACACGTTGAGCCTGGGGGAATGTTACACTCGAAATGAAGGAACTACTTCATTCATGAAGTCATGAGTCAGACCCTTGAGCTGGGAGCAGCTCCTGGTATGTATGGGGGACTCACGAGGAGGGGAACTCACAGGAGGGGGGACTTGGGTAGATTACATAAACAAGAAATCGGACATAGGTGGTCTGTCATTGGAAGAGTAGATATTGACATGGTGATATGGCATGAGTATACATGTAAAAGAAATCGGACATAGGTGGTGTCATTTTTGACTAAGGTATTGATATGGTGTATGAAAATTGGCATTATTATAGGTATTGGACATAGCATTGTTAAGACTATAACATGTACAAGAAATTGGGTGTAGATGGTCTGTCATTGGGGGAGTAGAAATTGACATGGTTATATGGCATGGCATGACTATAACTATGACTGTTACATGTAGAAGAAATAGGGTGTAAGTGGTGACATTTTGGGAGTAGGTATTGACATGGAGAAATTGACATGATTATAGGTAATAGACATACCAAATCATTGTTGAGAGCAGCTCATGGTATGTACATGAACTTAGCAAGATTACATAGTCCAGGTATACAAGAAATGGCAAGATTATTGACAAGATATTGGACACATCGAATCATTTTTGAGAGCGCCTCATGGTATGTTCAGTGGACTTGGAAAGATAACATATACAAGAAATCAACCATTAGTGGTCATTTGGGAGGTGATACTGACAAGTCGATATGAAAAACTGGCATGATTATGACAGATATTGGACATTCCAAATCATTGTAGAGAGCAGCTCAGTATGTACATGAACTTGACAAGATTACATGACTACATAAACAGTAATCGGACATTGGCAGTCACCTGAGGAGTAGCTTGTGATCTGTACTTGAGATAAGAAAGAATGGTTACATGATTGGAGAACAAGATCACATAAGCATGTCACTGGACATCGGAAAAGTTTCAGTCATTTGAGGAAGTAGACATTTACATGGTGATAGAGAATAGTCATGATAATAAGAAGGTATTGGACATAGCGATACATTATATGTCCGATACATTATGGAAAGTAGTTTGTGGTATGTACCATGGATTTGGCAAGATTACCTGATTTTCTAAAGAGTGATCGGACACCTGAGGTTTCACTTGTGAATTTTACTTGAGATATTGAATATATGAATGGTATTGGCATTTCATAAATAAGTACAAGTCACCAAAGGAGCAGTGATATTTTTTAAGATGAAATTCATATGAATGAATGAATAAGTAAGTTATGGTTGTCATTAAGGAGCAGTGATATGTATTGGTATGAAATTCACATGATTTGAGATGTTGGCAAGATTACATAAGCGACATTGGTTAATTAGGTAACTGGAGGGGTGAATTTGACTTGAAGATTAACCTGGCAAGGTTTCAAGTAATCAAACACATGAAGTCACCTAAGGAGTAGCTGTATGATTTGTTCTGGAGATATTTACATGTTGAAATGAGAAATTGGCATGATTACATGGACACAGTGTTGGTCACTGAAGGGAGTTGCTTGTGATTTGATTGTGACTTTCATGAGGTAGGAACTTGGCAAGAGTACATACAGAAGTCAAATGACATTGATAAAGATTGATCAAGCCACTGCAGTGGTTAGAGGTTTCTGGAATGTACGAGGAGGGGCTGAATTGTTGTGTTGTTGGATATTGGTAATATTACATATACACGAAAATTTAACATAGGTGGTCACATGAATTGTACTGGAAATATTTACATGATGATATGAGATATTGGCATGACTACATGAACGTAATGTTTGACATAGGTGGTCACCTTGAGATTGGTCTGAACAGTAGATTGACTTGTTGATATCAGAAATTGGCAAGATTACATGCAAGTATTGGACATGGGTAAACATTAAGATAATTCTGCCACAGTCACTGTAGAGATTTTGGGCCAAGATTTTTTTTTTCTCAGTGATACAATAACTGTAAGTCAGTTGTACATACGACAATCTTAGCACTAAGAGAGCTTTAAAAATCTAGGCCTTGGTATGTACTGGAGGGGTAAAATTGGCTAACTTTCATCAACAAGTAATCGCACATAGGTAGTCACCTAAGGAGTAGTAAGTGAACTGTACAGAAGAAATGGGCAAGATAACATGAACACATAACCAACATAGGTAGTCACAAGGAGTAGGATTCGTAGTGGAGATATGAGAAATTGGCAAGATTACATCATCACGCAATCAGACATAGGTAGTCACTGTAGGGATTAGCTGCTGGTATGTATGGGGGCTAACTGACATCGTCTTGTGAAAAATTGGCACGATTACATGAACTTATTTTTGTACATAGGAAATCCCCTTAAGGAGGTGAGGTGGTGTTTGTCGCCGCTTTTAAGAGTATTTCACTGATATGGCGACTGCTAGTAATATTGCAGGGAGAAAGCCTGCAACACTATTGTGGCTATGTATTGCGGTGATCCCCTTAAGGAGCAGCATTATGACTGTACATAAGATACTGACATGGTGTTTTGATAAATTGGCTTCTATAAACAACATATTGGACATGGGTAGTCACAGTAAACTGGGTAAATAGTAATTATAAAATAAAGGAGTAATTGATTAATAGACTAAGCATTTCATATCTAATTTTCATGAACTGAGGTCCAGAAATGTTATGTACAATAGGAAATTGACATGTTGTATGAAATTGACATGATTACATACACAGAGTGCTAGACAGAGAGAGTGCTTTGTTTACATGTCAGAGGACATCCTAGAATGTCACCATATGTCAATCATTACGCCCTAATTGAAATTAGTTCTGGGTTGACAGACGGTTGACAATTTGAAATTATGTTTGGAGACTAGGCAAATATAGCTCTTGAAAATAAACATATCATAGACTTGAATTTATTTTACATCTTTTTAACTGGTACTTAAAAAATGATTATTATCTGTCTTTTTTATTTGTTTCTGAATTTAATTTTACAAAATAATTTGAAATTAATAAAAATATGTCTGCTTTGACACATGATGGATTTAAAAAAAATCAGAGCCAATTAAAGACCGTCGGTGTAGAGAGGGTTAATATGTGTAAATAATGGAAAACTCTCCTATAGAAATTTGATACTTATTTCAAGATAGACCACTTCATTCACTTCCTTATACAAACCCTACCATTGAAATATGATATTTACTTTAAAGATAGACTACTTCCTGGATATAAGACAGATTTCATTCCACATACTGCACTAAATAGATAGTATTATATGGGTAATTTCATATCACATTCTGTATCAGCCCGAGACCCCAATATCAGCCCGAGAGCTTTAGCTCGAGGGCTGATATTGGTCGAGGGCTGATACAGAATGTGATATGAAATTACCCATGTCATGCTATTTTTATCATATATATTTACAAAAGAAACGACAAAAATAAACATAACATTTTAAAACTTTAATTCATAACATTAAATGAGTGGCTGATGATATCAATTTTGCTAACGTGAACTGACACATACCGATAGTCAAAGCTCCTGAGCCTACGCCTCTTGCGACTTTTGAGTTCAATTTTCTCTCGGGAGGAATTTCCAAAATGGAAAATTAGTTTGTATCAAGCTGACAAATCCACAAGTGACTGCAGCGTTTTCTTCGCGATGTCGGCCACGTTAAAACGTCAGCTTTACAAATGGAGACAACTCTAAAGTCCTCGCGACTTCGATCTATTTTTTGCGTTCGTTGCCTAAGGTTCCACGTTCAAGTCCCTTGACGACGGGCTGATACAGGTTTTTGGCCCTTGACGACGGGCTGATACAGGTTATCTGCCCTGCGGGCTGATACAGGGTGCTTGAAGGAGGGTGTATCGTACATACAAAATCTCTGTATTTCTGAGCAAGTATATGATAAGGTGATGTCTCAAATGTCAGATTAACCTTAATCAAATTAAAATTTGAATTTTTTCAAATTTGATAAAAACATTCTAATCTTTGACATCAACACTCCCAAATGGCAGTCTGCTTTCTTGCAATTTGATTCCGAGAACGATAAAATCAGACTTTTTTGCATTAGGAAGATTTGGAGGGGTGGGGATTTGAATGGAGGTGTTTGGGTATCGTTTTGGGGAAGGGGCCAGGATTAAAGAGAAAGAGGGAAACAATAGGAAAAGGATTATGGGAAAAGAAATAAGAAACCAAAGGAAAATAGTAAAAGAGAGTTAAATGTCTCAAGAAGAGGTTATTCTAGATCTGGGAAGATTAGATAAATAAACAAAAGAAGAAGAAGTGAAAGACTTAAATTTAGTATATATGATTTATTTCTAATTCATTGTACAACTTATTCTGATTTGTTTTTATTCTAGACTTGCTCAATGACACCAAAACTAATTACTAGATCCCAATATTTATTTAGTTTCTCAGAAATTGAGGAGGCCTTAGAAGGCCTAAAGAGGCAACAAAAATGGGAAAAATAGGAAAAAGTTAAAACAGATGTTAGAAAGAATGAAAGCAAGACATGTTTGGAAAGAGAAAAAAAACAGAATGCATGAGACAGAGGAAAAGAGAGGCAATAAAAGTGTGGGGATACATGTTTAACCTCGGGTGAATGTTAGGTTTGAGGAAAGCAACTGTTCAGTTAAATTAAAGGGAATGTTGGGTTCGAGAAATGCAACTTTTCAGTTAGATTTAAAGGGAATGTTAGGTTTGAGAAAAAGAACTGTTCAGTTAAATTTTAAGGGAATGTTGGGTTCGAGGAATGCAACTGTTCAGTATCACACACTTGGCGTTTATCACAACTGTCTACCCCTCGGAATTTGTCGGCAGAGAGATAAGTTATAAACCTACATTTCTTTATGTTCGCTGCAGCTTTCCCCTGAATGGAAAGAGTAAACGCTATGAATGTATTGAGCTTCTTTGCAGGATGGCAGATATTTTCTGAATACAGTTTCTGATGTGTAGAAGAATGAATATTGATCATGTTTAATGATCAAAATGTAAAGATGAAAAGAAGCATGCAGAAAAGTTTACATTTCATAAAATGCTTTCACAATGATTGTTAAATGAATGGTTTATACTTAATGTTATTTAAAAGAGGGGAAACCAGCTTATTCTACTATGGTTTATACCCTAGTCTACCATCCTGCATCCTTTAGTGGATCCAAATTTCTACTCAGTACCGTGGAAAGCTCCATCAGACCAGTTTTAATATTATCTATATTCAACAACCTAATTTCAATCATCCATGATGCAAACCATCAGTTTTCATTCATAACTATAAGAAATTTTAGAATATTATCAGTTTTTTCAATGTAGAAACATAAACATAAATCTTAATGCTTCTTTTTTATATACCGGTACACAAGATTCAACAGTTGTCCCCACTTCAGAGTTATCCTTCATTTTATTCTTGACCTTCAATCAATTCATGACAGAAATTTAAAGATTTTCTGTTTCTATCTAATCCTAACCCTACTTTCAATCAAGATTTGACACTTGAATTCACAAACTTTTTAAGAGATCAATTCATAAGTCAAATATTGAAAAGACCCTCCCAAAAGCAAGAATCAAATTTAAACGAGTAATTCAATAATCCATGAACTTTAAAAGTTTCAACTGAATTTTCTATCAAGTATTTGTTCAGCACCCATCACAGCCTTCAATCATAACAAATGTGGATAATCACTCCTTAATTGCTTCTTCCGGTGTTCAAATCATTTGATTAACGTCTCAATAACCCTGATGAGCTTTTACACTGACAACATCTCCTATACTGGCTTCTTCAATCTTGTAACTTTAATCAGCCGTGACTCTGAAGTTACTTGATTTCTCTTTACTTGGAGGTGAAATAGTATCTTCAGTTCAAATCCCTCTTCCTTGCACAAATTTATAAGTGAAAGTAATGCTTAAGCTTCAAAAATCTCAAAAATATATATTATATATCATAAATGATAATTTTCAACTGTGGGTACATAGTTACCTATATTTTAATCTATAAGGCGACCTCTTGCATAAGGCGACCCCCTTCCCCCTTTCTCAGTCCCAAAGTTGCTGCCAAAATCACATGTCTCAAAAATAAGGCCCTCAATTTCTGGTATAAAAAGCTTGCCTTGTACACTAAAATAAATGATATGCTAAGATAGTTTAACACATTGGTTTCTATTAGAAATTGTGATCCTAAGAACAAAAGAATAAAAAAAACAATACTCAAGGCTTATTTTCAATTTCAAAATTTCAAACTGTTTTGCCAAACCATACCATCAAATCTAAATTTTAAGGATTAACCAAGTGTCACACAAAATGATTTAAAGGATCTTAACCCATAACCTGCTATTCTAGAATCAGTGACAACTGTTAGTTGCTAGTCTAGGATAATACCCTTTCTTATGCTGTTTTCAACTCCAAAAACGTTTGACACATAAAAATTCTACATTTTAGTAAATGAATTCCAGAATTTTCTATTTGGTATAAAATCTATATTTCAAAGGCAACACTTTATTCTTCCTGTGGAGGATGTCATGACCCAGGAACGAAATGATTGAAAACCAGGTTAGCATCACCAAATGTCGGAACATTGCAGACACTTAATAATGTTACAGTCAATTTAGATAATTCCAGAATTTTCTATTTGGTTTACAGTTTATATATCAAAGAAAGCAGTCTCCATTCTTGTAAGCAGTGTATGAAATAAGACTCGTCCGACAGCCCGAAACGGGTAACTTCTGGTCTGGGCTGGTAACTTTTTAATGTTTTTGTTGAATTTGACCATGAAATTAAGTAAAATCTTTCTTTCGGGCTGGTAACTTCTCAGGCTTATTTTAAGGATGAATAAAAATGAGGTTAGCAACACCGATCGAATGGCGGAACATTGTAGACACATAATAATTCTACAGTTAATTTTAAAAATTCCAGAATTTTCTACTTGGATTAAAATCTGTACAACAAAGAAACCAGTCTCTATCCATGTAAGTCGTCCAAAGGATGAATAAAAATGAGGTTAGCAACACTAAAATTGCATTTACCATATAACAATTCTTCCCTTAGTTAATAAATTTCTGAATGTTTTATCTGTTATAAAACCTACAACATCTAAGCACTCTATTCTTCTGTCCTTGGAGGGTGCCATGACCCTGTAAAAGGGATGGCAATGAGTGAAAACGAGGTTAGCGACACCGAACTGCGGAAGATTGCATAAAGTAAAGCAAGGACAAATCAATACTCACAGAGGATGGGAAGAGAGGCCACGCTTACATCCACCTTTATATTACTTCCTTGGAAAATACAGCTCCAAGAAATGAAAATGATGTAATGTTGAGTGGTTGGATAAAGGACCATTGGCAAGCTTACATTGTGGTCGTGGTATATATGTAGGACTCAGATCTGTGGCGGGTCTCTAATCCATGGCGGATTTCCTAATCTATGGCGAGTTTGATTGTTTGATTGTTTATTGACGTCATGTTAAGTGATGTCATTGACGGATGACGTCATAATCGCTAACTGTTCGCGTCCCCAGACTTAACCGCTGTTCATTGAGAAGGCAAGATATTTTCCAACAGAAAGAAAACAATTCAGCCGCTATTGCTGTCAAAGATAGCATAATACCAATTGCATTATGTTACATATTTCCGTCATACTGTCTATTTAAGCCTTGGAAAAATATCAACTCTCCTTTGTAGCCCTTGAATTCATTGCAACTGTCTTCTTGAGTCATAAATTCGCTGAAACTATCTTCTTTAGCCCTTGGATTCATAATAAATGTCTACTTTAGCCCTTAGATTCACATTAAGGATTTCTTAACGGTTAGGGTTAGCGTTATAGGTTCACTGTACAATATGTTCGCCACTTTATCTACAATATACGTTACCGACCCTTGCACTAGACAAACTAACCCTAAAACATTGTCAATACGGATCCAAGGGTTAAAAAAGGATAGTCAACAAATATCTAACTGCTAAAAACGTCAGTCTAACGAGAATCTAAGGGCTAATTTCCTAAAGATATTAATTTAGTGGCGAACATATTGTTGTACCGATTGCATTACTTATTGACCAATTGCAGATTTTGGCCTATAATACAATACAGTACATGTAGGAAACATAAATTAAATGTTGGTAACACAATTCTACCCAGCTGAAAATGTCTCATCACAATCAATACAAAATCCGCCACAGCTTTTGATAGGTACGGCGATTTCTCATGCATTTGAAAATCCGCCATGGATTTGGAAATCCGCCACGGATTTGAGGCCTGCCATGGATTTGAGTCCTACATATATATTAATGAAATTGAAATATCTTGATATGTGTATGACAAAGAAGGGAGGCACACTTACATTGAGTTCTTTATTACTCAAAATATGATGTAATAGACATGTTTAAGTGCAAAAACAGGTTTATTGAAGTCATTTATTGCTTCCTAGGAAACTATATAAAGAAATTACGTCGTTTTGTAAACATGATGAATGTATGACAGAGAGATAAGAAATGCTTTCATGCAGTACTTTATAAGGTCCGTAGAAACTATATTTATATATCAAAAAAACAATGTAATGGACAATCTTATGTGTATGGTAAAGAGAGGGTGAAAATCTTGCATTACTTCCGGTGGCAGTTGTAAAATTGAGAGCAGAATCAACATTTTGATAATCACCATTATGAGATGTTACATTCATTTTCAGTCACAGAATGTTTATTATGTTTACTAGAAAGCTACAGAGGCAATGCTAAAACAAACAGTCACACCTTATCAAGGGAACCTCTTCCTATTGTGATAATCATACATTGTATTGAAATGCATAACCAGAAGCACAATTCTAACGCAGATACTATCCCCCTGAGGACATAACACTTTAACAGATGGCCACAGATGAATACCCCCATGGTGATAATCATTATCAGTAATTATCTGACCATGTTATCATTATCCTAACCTTGCATCACAGCCTATCATTGCTACCTGGTTTTGGTACTCTGAATTTATTATGGTTGCCGACAGAGATCCTTCAATTACACCAGTGTCCATTTGTTGGTAATTTTTAAGGGACTACAAATGATAATATTTGCAAAATAAAACCCATCATTAAGAACTTGTAATCTTCCTAAATATCAGAAGACCCTGGTTATTTGTTTACTTAGCTGTTTCACACTCCAAAGAAACTATTGCTGATGTAAGAGCACAAGAATTTCAAGATATATGTAAAGAACCTCTTATCACAGTTTTTTAGTGGTATGCATCAGCTCCTGAGAAGGATCGTTCCCCTTAGACTCATTCATCCATTAGTGGACATCAGGTGCGGCCATGTTGCTTCAGAGAACGATTTCTGCCGGCTACAAATTCCGGAACAATCTTTCACAATCTAAGTTGACAATCCTTGATGCGAACTACCAAAATGCATTGTTACTTTGGGTCTTGTAATGAATCATTGTGTGTGTATTTGAAATTTGTGTTTTATTGTCAACAATGTACATGAACAACTTTTCTTACTTTAAAAAGATCTGAAACCACCACTTAACTAGTTCCATAATTCACTTTATGACCTGATCATAAAGTTAACTTCATTCAACTTTAGAAAAGAAAGAAAATTATCACATTTCTCATTGAATTCACAAAATATCTTCAAATAATTCAAAAGATTAAACTGATTTTATTTTATACAAAATATATTTAAAATGTAAGAGTATCCATGTTTCACAATCAAAATAATTTTTCAGTTTATAATTTGTCTTACTCAGTAAAGTAGATTTTCTTTAAATAATTAACACTTAAGTTTTCTGTCCATGACATTACACAAACAAACATGGTAAACCAGAGATATTTCAAATTCTCATTTTGGTTCATATCTCAGAAATCATTAGCCAAGATTCATTCTTACTTTATTTACTTAACAATCTTAAGCATTTTTCCGTCTGAAGATAAAAACTGATACCAAAAAGTTAATTGAATTTACAGATACATTTTTCCTTCAATTTCAAACACATGTTACAAACATTATGGAAGCATTACAGTTTTTTCTTTCTAGTTGCTCTTATTTATTCAGTATATTCAATATTTATTTGAATAATATATCAATTTTGATATTTCCATGTTCAGATTCTTATTCTTTAAGTCATGAATTTTTAAACCAGTCCATATCGATGTAAAAATATTTTGGTCGAAATGAAATGTTTTCAATTTTCCCATTACAATTTCAACTGACCTTTAAAGGTCAACTGAGAACGTGCATGAGTTCAGAGGTTTGCCTCATTAAGCGGTTTAACGCATACCAATTTAACACATTTCCTTTCTTCTACATGTAGATAGAAACGTACTTATACAGATGTACAACTAGCAAAGCATATCATTCTGGGCAGACTAGAAAATGTTTTGCTCTTTTTTAAAAAATTTTTATTCTAACCCTTGAAAGAGCATGGACATTAGGTAAAGGAATATTTAGAAAAGCAGAAGGTTTAAAAAATTTATAAGCGAGTCTTTTAGTTAATTGATCAAAGCAAATAAAGATGTAGTAATTAGAAAATCGAAATTCACCTTCTTTAAAGCGGCTTTTAAAAGGTTGTTGACTCTATTCAAAATTTAAATTAAAAACATTATATCAAATTACACGACAGAGTGAAATATTATATGGTACAAGTATATGTCAGGGGGAATTCTTAAATCAACATCATAAAGTGAAAAACTTAAAAAAAATTAGACTTATTACTGTTCTCAAAATGCAATGTTTGCAATATATGGAATAGACTATAATGATATTGATCATATCAAGGACTATTATATGAACCTTGGCAATTAGTAAATCAATTACTTTCGCCCGAAGTGCCGTCAGTGTGAAGTGATAGGCTTTGTTAAAGCTACGCTGGGCAAACACATCGGGTCATTTGATGTTAAACCAAAATAAACATGTTGTTGTGTAAATAAAGCTTTGATCAATAAAAAATTGATTTGGCTCTGTTTTTAACTTCTTGGTACCTTTTTTAACCCATGGTTCAACTATGAGGTCATGTTATTTGAAATTTATAACATGATTATGAGATTAAGAAAATGCTTAGGAAGGAAATAAAATTCTCCTGAAATATTTTTTTAATCATGGAATGAACGAAATAATTGTTTTACCGATTGATATAAAATTTAAGCATATATTACTTTGAGAAAAATAACAAAAGACACATCATTTCCTTATATTCTTGTTACTTATTGTAATATCTTATGAAAAACAAAGATTGTATTTATCTCAAAATATATTGTAATGCAGAAATTTGCATTTAAATTTTTTACAAAACACTGGTTAAATTTATCAAATCAATATCAATATCAATATCAATATCAATATCAATATCAATATCAATATCAATGTCAATGTCAATGTCAATATCAATATCAAAATAACACTGCACTGTAAATCATAGACAAAGAAATTATTCATGAGAAATTGTTTTAGACCTTTGTTTTGGACCTATGTACATTGACACAATATTTTTCACTGAAAACTGCTGTAAATCAACACTGTACATTTAACCCACTTCATGCTACAACTGCTGTTGTATATTTCGCTGACAACTGCTGTACATCATAGCGATGACAACTGTTTATTGAGTCAGTTCTCTCCACAGAGACGTCCATTGCTGTCAATTTAATGAACCAGAATGCACAACACATTTGTAAATGTACAGACTTCGTATAAATGAATAAGAGACGAATAATAGACATCGACACATCAAATAATACTGAAATGTAGTCTGTCATCAATTATTTGTGTAAATAAGTCTGACGTTGAGATTGACACATACATTTATATCACATACACAGATTATTATTGGAGTATCTTCTTTGAGAGGCATTTAAGAGGCCGGTTCCATGAAGAACAACCTTTATGGATAGTCAACTTCTTTATTGCATTATTTCACTTTTGGAATAGTTGTGGTACATGACCCTTATGCATGAGTGTGAAGTTGTGTATTAGCAGAGAAAGTTTAATGGCTTGACATGAACTTACACTAGTTTGTTAAAATTATACACTTTTGGATGTAATTATTCCTTAATAACACATTTTATCAATTGATTTTCAACTTCATGATCAATAGCATTAAGTTTTGATATATAACACAAATTTTCAGCCTAAGTGATATATTTGTTCACATGTACACATGACATTAATATGACACTGCTTTATGTTTAAACTGTCTGTGCGCTATGTTGTCTTCCTATTTAATTTTAAATTATGGCTAATTTATAAATATATGAAAGAAAGGCAAAGAATATTTTGGCACAGATCCAGCTTGGTAACACCTTACGTTTATTTTCAATAATTATTCTCATTATTTGTTATAAAAGCATTATTCGGAGGATATATTTGTTCATGGGTCTGTACAGTGTATATTGCCAAGAATAAAAGAATTATGTTTATACTTCATATAACCTAGTATATTTGTCTAGCTTGTCAAAATAAACAAGACCATGCATTGTGTATGAAATATGATGTATTCTTTCATCAATAATATATTAAAGACTAAATGTCAAAATAAGCTGTCAGGAATGTATACATATGAAAACAGAAATTGCAAATCTATCTAATACAATTGATAATATTTTGTATATCAGTCTAGAATACAATTGTACAAGCAAATGCTTTCTTTGTTTCCAATTGAATTGAATTATAGTTTGTAAATAGGGGAGGGGTGGAAATGAAGAAGAAATTTATTTCAGTTTTGTAGGCCATCGGTCCATGTACAAAAGGAAATAATGGTAATACATCTGACATGGTATACATATAGAGATGGCAGATTCAGAAAGGGGGGAGTATCAAAAGTTAAGGAAGGAAAAGAATAAGTCTTACCAAAAGGCATATTTCATAAGTAGTTATTTATATCATAACCTAAATTCATTTAAACCCCCCCAAAACAAAAAAATACATCTTAAAGTAAGCATAGATAATTGTAAAGGGGGAGGGGGGTGGGTGGTGGGTTTTTGGGGGGGGGGGTGTATTGAGAAGGTGCCTGGGGGTTAGGTGTGTGAAATGAGAGCCAGATGGTATTCAAGATGCTTCCATATGTGGAATTACCAATACATCAAAGAAACTTAGGAATTGAAACATTATACTCTAGATCATGTTTCTGTCTTTGAAAATCGGTGTCGACTTTATCTTCTGCTTTGATTAGATAATTTATGTGTTATTGAATTACTTGAATAAAAATTGTAGTCATTGAATTATAGATTACATATCATTTTAACAATGAACTTCTGACAAATTTGAAGACAATTCATGTACCAGGTAATTTGATGTGTGAAACTCTGATAAACTTCAATATCTTTGAAATTCTGAAATCATTTGTCATAAAGAACCCCCAACCCTTGTTACTCTCAATGATCATAGTATATCCTTATATATATCAAACTTTATAAGAGCATTTCAAAAAGGCAAGAAATGAGGAAATCAGAAAAAAAATTAAAACAAAAATTCTGCACTTTATATGACCCACCCTAATCATGGCATGGGCTACAGTGTTGACAATGTACACCGAGATAATGAAAACAGGAAAAAATATCTCAAAAAATACTTTACACTTCGTATATATTTGGAAGAGAAACCACAAATGTGGCATCGGGTGCCTGTGATGAAAGTGTACACTGAACGGTAGCAATCACCCACTGATCGGACATTAGTGTAAGCGTGAACCTAATCTGTCTCGTATATCTCCTTTCTCTGTCTTATCACACAGAGACAGCCTCTGGTACCTCGGGCAGATGGAATGCTGTTGATTCCTGGAGTTCTGAGAGTTCTTGGACTTCCAAAAGATAAATTGGGGAGAAAATGTGTTCAAGGCGGTCTTCTGATGGATTGTTTTATCAGGATTGAAAATAGTATAAGGAAAACGGTATGCTTGAACGGTATGCTTGAAAACGGTATCAGGACCTATACCTTAATGTTGCTACTGACACGTAAAGAAGTTGTTCATCCATAGAATTACTCTAGTCTTGCTTATACATGTATTATCAACTTCTAGAATGCCAATCAAAAAGCTCAGGAATTTTAAAATCAAGTACTCATTAATTTCAAGTTATTATTGTTACTCTTGCTAACTTCATATTGGTTTTAAATCATCATCAAAGTCATCATCATCAAATTCATCATCATCGTCATCATCATCATCATCATCATCATCATCGTCATCATCATCATCATCGTCATTATCATTATCATTATCATCATCATCATCATCATCATCATCATCATCATCATTATCATTATCATTATCATTATCATTATCATTATCATCATCATCATCATCGTCGTCGTTCTTACCAACAACCATCATGGGTATTCTATTCATCATAAGTGGATCATAATGATTCACCTCATCACATTAGATATTAACCGGGGGCGTAGCTCAGTGGTAGAGTGTCCGCTCGTCACCCGGAAGATCGGGGTTCGATTCCAGGTCGCGTCATACCAAAAGACGTTAAAAGTTGGGAGTTGTTGCTGTCTTGCTTGACACTCAGCATTGTAAAGGCAGAACAACGCATTAACTGGCGCTGCACCGTGGCTGCCGGGTGCCATGGGCACAAATCGAATTTCCAATATGTACATGTACTGAGGATAATAAAGTGTTATTATTATTATTATTATTAATCAAGTTTTTAAATTAAAAAACAAACAGATGCCCAAACAAACAAAAGGGACAAACAAGGATAATTATTTCAAAACACAATAATTCTGCAGAACAAATAAGAAACTCTGACAACTCCTGGCTAAACGAGAACCTCAGGTAAACTGTAAACAAGCCTGTGTATGAATGTGCTTAATCTAGGGTTATCTCAGAACATTGCACTATGCTCACATTGACCTCCGACCCAGGTCAAAGGTCAGAGTGCCACAGCATCTTCAGACAACTGATGAGATCACTGCTCCTTGACTAAGGGATAAGTTATTAATCATTCATTCCCTCTTGTGCCCATAGGAGTCAAAATTGGCATATGCTTGTATTTGTTTTTGATAATCTGATCTGAATAATTTACACTTATAGCCAACCAATTCTTTTTTTGAAAACTTTAAGCATGAAGTGTTTCTCAAACACATTACCGTAATCTCAAATCTGACAACACAGTATTTTTCTCGATTCATTGGGTTTGTTGCAAAACATCTGTATGTACAATTAAATCATGAACATAATTGGGTTCAACCCTACCCATATTCTTAAAGAGTAACTTTATGCCCATGATTGGATCAAATAATATGTCCTATCAAACCACACCAAACCAAATTTCAAAGCATAGACTTTCTAAGGCTCCATTTTAATTATTATTGATAGCACATATACTATAAAGCTCACCCATGGTATACAGACTAATAACTTGATTACATCAATAATAATAAAACAACACTACCATAAAACCTTAATGTTAGAAAATGACATGTTTACGATGGTTCATAAACCAACGATTATTAAAAAGCACTTTGTGATACGAGAGCTGTTGAAGCCCACGTGAGTCATGAACGATGACAGTTGTGATGTGTGGACCAGACAGTCAGCTACACGCGTAATTAACAACACGCAATCTGCACGCCTGCCAGGTGATTCTCTGACACGCTCACAACTGACAACGTGAAGTTTGAAAAAAAAATGTTCTCGTAATGATGAATCGTGAAACCTAATGTTTGAAATATTACATGATACCAGTGAAAGTTAACTTTAAAGAGGGAGGGGGGTTCATTAGTCAAATAATCTTTGAGAACCTTGTCAACCATCATCCCTTCTCAAACCCAGAGGCAAGACTTTTACACTCCCGTAGAGGTTCTTTCACTGACAAAAATCATTTTACAAATATCCCTTTTCATTTGTTTATGTTTTTTATCATTTCTTATTTTTGTAACAAAACAATAGCTACTTTGTTTACACTACAATTTTATCTTCTGACAACCCTGTAAATATTTTTAACAAAATCATAACAGAGCATGACTCAGACAACCTTACACAATGTGCTGTCATCATGTCATCATGTCACATGTGCAATGTACATCATCTGGCTGCAGTGTTGACATGCCTATTTCACCCTTGGTATACTGAGAAATATTTTAATGTACAAACAGTACATTATGTGACATTGTATCTCTGATGTCACATACCAATCCTTCAGAAAAAATAGAGCAATTGGCTCTGTAGCTCATCAGGCTTCATATCAATTTTTGCTTTAGGGTGTGGTCGATGTGTTCCCCCCCTTAGTAGGGTCACCTAATGTTCATTTTGAATCCTAATTATCTAAGGGGTTTCTATAAAACATTTCTAATCCTTATGCTTCTGGAGAAGAAGATGAAGAAAACGCTTTAAGGGTGTGGCTCCTGTTGTCCTTTTTTGGGGCCACAGGGCAACCAAAGGTGTAAACAAGGCAAAAGTGAGCGCGGCTCACATACCCCCGCCTGTAGTTTGACCGCCTTCACGTAACATTAATTTGAAAATTTATGATTATGACTTAGAACACAATGATCTTGCAACCCTAAAAACTATTTCACTTCAAAACATCCCCGGCTATGTAGTTTTTGAATAAAATTCTGGGAACCCTGGAATTACCCATAAAAGGCACAACAGCACTATACAGTCGAACCTTGTTTTGGTTACAGGTGAAAATCGTCCGGATAGCAAATCGTCCGGTTAACTGGGTCATTTTTCTTAAGAAATATAGACACAATGTTTGAAAAATCTTTGTCCGTAAGGTGAGATTTATGCATATACGGAGTCTGGGTATCCGAGGTTCGACTGTATACTTCCATACCAAATTTGAAGTGTGCAAGTCATTTGGTATTTATATATGCTCCGGAAACAAGACAAAGTAAAAAGTTTGACCGTTTTTGGTCAAGATTTCAAAAATTATTTGGACCATTGAGTTGAAACCCCTTAAAGGCACAACAGCACCATATAGGCTACTTCCATAACAAATTTGAAGTTTCTAAGTGGTATAGTTTTTCAGTTATGCTCCGGAAACGAGACAAAGTCCAAAAATCGGACCGTTTTTTGTCAAAATTTCAAAAATTATTTGGACCATTGAGTTGAAACCCCTAAAAGGCACAACAGCACCATATAGGCTACTTCCATACCAAAATGAAGTTTCTAAGTGGTATAGTTTTTCAGTTATGCTCCGGAAACGAGACAAAGTCCAAAAATCGGACCGTTTTTTGTCAGAATTTCAAAAATTATTTGGACCATTGAGCTGAAACCCCTAAAAGGCACCACAGCACCATATAGGCTACCTCCATACCAAATTTTAAGTTTCTAAGTGGTATAGTTTTTCAGTTATGCTCCGGAAACGAGACAAAGTCCAAAAATCGGACCGTTTTTTGTCAAAATTTCAAAAATTATTTGGACCATTGAGCTGAAACCCCTAAAAGGCACCACAGCACCATATAGGCTACCTCCATACCAAATTTTAAGTTTCTAAGTGGTATAGTTTTTTAGTAATGCTCCGGAAACGATTTCGGACGGACGCACGGACGGACGGACGCACGGACGGACGCACGGACGGACACGCGGAGCGCTACATACCCCCGACTACGTCGTAGCGGGGGTATAATTATACTCCTCACTAGTCAAGAAGTCTGTACACAAAGTTTCAGCTTTCTAGGCCTTATGCCTCTGGAGAAGAAGATGAGACACATTTTTTTTAAAATCATAACAGACCATGACTCAGCCTACAATAAACTGCTGTCATCATGTCAAATGTCACCATGTCACCATGTCATCATGTGACATGTCACATGTTCAATGTACATTACCTGACTGAAGTGTTGACATGCTTATTTCACCCTTGATATACTGAGAACTGTTGTTTATATGTCAACTGTACATAGTATGACATTGTATCTTCTGTTATTACATACCAACCCTTTCCCAAAAATGCTTTTGTCTAGTAATTTGGTAATCTGATATACTGTTTCATCCTTGATATACCAAGAAATGTGGAACAGTTATTAATATGACAATGTGTTCTGTTGTCACATATGACATACCAATCCTTTAGTAAGCTCTTTTAATGTCTTATGATATGATAACAGTAATATGTGATATAAATTAACAAATTCTATAAATGCTGGTCATTGCTGAAAATTGCCAAAACAAATAAGATAATGCTATAATATATATAATGCATTATGTACAATACAACTGACTTATATGACATTGATAATGTAAGAAAAATTGACTATCTTGTATAATAATTATTATTCATAGCAAAATTCTAAAAAAAGTTACATTGATCAAATTTTCTATAATTTGAATGAGACAACAATAATATATTCCAGGATTTGTTATTGCAATCATTTTTATATACAAACACACCCTACCAACAAACAATAGTGTATATATGTATATCATTAAATTAACATATATACCAGCATACAATATTGGTTGAATGTATATCATTAAATTAACATATATGCACATTATATTTAAACTCATTCAACCATATCAACATATCAAACAACAAATTGGGCCGAAATGCTTTGAGGCAGAATGTTTTGATTTATTTTACACAAATTCATAAACTGATTTAATCAAATGTGAATACCAAAATAACAACTTGGGTCGGCTTCCAATAATAAACTAACAACCAGAGTTCCTTTATAATGTTAATATGACCTCCTGGGTTGATTTTAAAAAATAACATTCCAATTCAATTCTTGAATTTGTTGCATTTATACATTCAATTGCATGATTAATACCCTTATGAATATTCATGAGCAATAACATAAACAGAACTCCAATTTTATTGCAGACTGCAATCTGGTGTTAATGACAACAAAGCAATAACTTGTGTTTTATGGACCAGCGATTTACAAGGAAATCAATCGACTCCCGCGTTTATAGTCTGTGCAGCTCTCAAAGTCAGTGACAGTTCATTTTCCCTGGACAAAATGTCAATTGTCACCTGAATGATGACATCATAGCTCGTTAAGATTTAAACAAAAGAATCACCTGAAAGCTTGTTTGGTCTTGAAAGAATATCCTCTCGTGGGCTCAAAGGTCATTTATTTTTTAGCAAAAACAAAACATAAGAACATAAAACACCCTTTCAAACAAATGAAGAGTCCCAACTGATTTGATATCTATTCTTAACACTTTCACCCGCAGTAACCAGTAGCAAATATGTTCTTGAGTCCAATTTCCTTTTTGGGGGTTGAAAGGGTTAAAAATGACAAGATTCTATATAAACACAAGGGGATAAATCATTATTGCTTAAAACAAGCAAACAAGGTCTGAAGCTCAAAGGTAATGAAAGTTTAATATGAATGCGGAGAAACAAAAGATGGTGTGTTTGTTTCTGACAGTTAATGTGTTGTCATGCTCAAACTTGACAAACATGTGACTATGAATACAATGATTGTGTCCGGTTGAGACAAATAAATATAACGTTTAAATACTGACTTACCCCGGTATATACAGATAAATATGTACTTGAAAAAATACTCAAATATGATAAGGGATAATACTTTGGAGCACAGATCTATTATATATCAAAGAAATTAAATGTGGTTTTTTTCCTTTTTTGAAATCAATGGATATTTTGTTATACCCTTGCCTGGTTTATAAAACAAACAAAATCACATTTGGGCATATATATTTCAGTATTTTGAATAAAGTGCAATATATTTGAAATTATTATGAAAATGTTTGCAATCATAAGCCTTCTGTATGCTTCTGACACACAAATTTGGGTAGCCATTAACTGCCATATTCTGCTGTGTAATGTCCATTTAAACAAATAATAACACCAAAAATTAATATTTATCCAGAAAGTTAAATTGTTTAAAGAAGCTGGGAAACATGATTTCTAATCTCTTATTTTGAATGGCATTGTTTAAGTATTGGACAATTTCAAAGCTGTTTCAGTTCTCTCCTTAAACATTTAACACGTAAACATTGCGACAACATCCTCCATTTAAATAGCCTGAATACACCAAATTCTAGTATTACTCCATAACAACAAACACGTTAAAAATCAATGTCACTGTTGTGTCCCCAACATGCCAACTGCCATGTAACGTAATGGAAAATTTGCAACGAGGTGCCGCTTCTCACATGGAGAGACAAAGAATGAAAATCTAAACATGTACTCAAGAAGCGAGATTCTGGTACGAAAATAAATCATCTAAATCAACAGAATCATTTCTGGCACCATTCCAGCACTGAATCAACAATGCACTACTCACGTTAGTCTACGATGGTTGGTAGTTCCACGGAAATGGTAAACAGGCAATGCTTTACAGCAAACTAAGGTCAGGTCACAGCCTAGCACCGCCTTGCTTGGGGGGATTTCATTTCAATAAGTGTAAAACTCGGCTTTTAGTTTCTAGCCGGGTGATCAAGCCAGCCCTGACAGCACTCCTGCTAGAGATATGGGTGATTTAAACAATGTCTGGAATTTGAATTTCAGACAACAATGGCTATTCACGGCTGGATTTGGGATATTAATGCAAATTGTTTGACAAGGAGAACCGTGATTAGCAATATGTTTATTAATAGTAAGTTATTAATATCGTGACACCGATTATTCATCCATCAAGGAAACACTAGCCAAAACCCCCTGCAGAAATAATGGACCAGACCCAGGCAAATAGGATTGCAGGGCCAATCCCTGGCATATAAAAGCAGTTATGTTTGGTCCGGCCTACCCTGGCTTCTAGAGGTGATTCCGCATGCCTAAAATGGTAAGGCATCTTGAGGTCTGCTATCACTGGTGCTGACTCATAGGTTGCCGTGGCGATGATTGGGAACTTCCAGCATGGCTACTGAGACAAAGGGGATTTCCTCAAGTTGGGAGGGGCTCAACAGATTCATTCATATTGCGGAAGGAGGGGGGAGGGGGGGGGAGGAGAGGGGAATATGTCTGGCTCATTAATATGTGGACCATCTGTGCCTCTGATTCGGTAAATGATGCATGTCCAGGGTTGTCCCTGGGTCTCAGGGGGACCCTGTATGATGGGGAGGGGACACTCAAGATAGGGGAGGAGGGAGAGGTGTCTCAGGGGTGAGCTGTGGGGGGGGGGGGGGGGTGTATCAAGGGTGAGGGGACCCTGTTAGTCTGTTATCCAGACCCTGAAGCCCAAAAAAATAAAAGAGCCTTCTTAAGCCTAGATAATAGTGGCAAGTCTAGATGGCTCAGCTTTAGAAACTAAATATTGTTCAGGGCTCATTTTTATTTCTTTTTATCTAAAAAATCAAAATAATAAAATTGATAAAGAACTCTTTTTTTTCAGGGACTAAATGTTAGTCTAGGACCCTGTATGACACTCAAGGTAGGGGGCGGGAGAGGTGTAACAAGGGTGATGGGACCCTGTGTAGGGAGGGGTGTACCAAGGAAGGGGTGGCCGAAAGGGGGTCTCAAAGGAAGGGGAGTGCTTTAATGAAGTGTGTCATTATATTGCATATGGGTATCTTGGTGTGAGTCAAGAATCATCTTTGTTGACATCAAGAGTAGGATACCCCCCTGAGTATTATTGTCTGCTTCCATATAGTCTCTATGGGTGTCTTGTAGGAGATGTGGGTAAAGCAAGGGAGGTAATGGTCCAAAGGGATGTCTGTGGGTGGAGGTCCCAAGGGCTGACACTAAATGGTTTGGGGTGGTTATCATGGTGAGGGTGGGTGTGGATGTTGGTGGGTGTGGATGTGGGTGGGTGTGGATGTGGGTAGGTGGGGATGTGTCGGGTGGGTGGAGGTCCCAAATGCTGACGCTAAATGGTTTGGGGTGGTAATATGGTGAGGGTGGTGAGAGTGGGTGCAGGTGGGTGTGGTTAGGTGGGGATGTGTCAGGTGGGTGGATAAAAGATGGAGGGAGGTAAAAGTGGGAAGGGTGGTGGATGAATAGCATAGAAGCAGACAAGGTTACAGGGGTCTTGATACATTTGCTTCCTTATCAGATGATGAGGGTAAGATTGGTTGGATGGTTATGATTGTGAAGACGGGATGTCCCGGGAGAGGGGTGATTCTTCTGATAGGGGGAGGGGCCGGAGAGAAAGGGGGGATTTCCGAAAGAGGGAGGGGATATTCAGACCTGAGAAACTAAGGGTTACATGGGTCTAGATTAATTTGCTTCCTGATCAAATGACGGGGTGAATGGGTGTGTTTACTATTACATAACAAAGAGAGTTTCAGAATATCTAATTAATCTTTAGCTCCCGTCTGGCGTTACTCATTTGATTCAGGGCAGACTAACATTGTCATTCTGACAGGCACAAAAGAAGTTTTCTTTAAACTTATAATTTTCAAAATTGAAATTTGAGAAAGAGCATCACATCTACCATTTCCAACAACATAATGATACCATTGAATAACATTTTACATGAAATAATTAAAAATCTTCTTATTACACAATAAAGTGAAAATTTGACATGCATCGAAAATTGACATCTTTAGCAACGTTACTCATGATTTGAAAAAAAAATTCTGATAATTATACCCTATCAAATTTTGTCTGGGGAAAAATTGATTATCAATAAACAACGCAATTTAAACCAATTACTTCGAACAGAGCAGTCTGTTGTTTATGGCGAGTGTCTAATGTAACAAAACAGTTTTGACAGCCATTTTGTCTTTTGTTAAAAGCTCATGAGTAAACACGTGTACAAAGTTGATACTTGAAATCAATTTCATTTTACGATAGAATTGAGCATGTTGAAAAGTATTAGAAAGAGAGTTGAAGTTACATACAGCTTGAGCCATTAGCGGCATAGATACTAATGTTTCATCAAAACTAAAATGAAATCCCTCCTTTCAAACAAAGGCTATTCTTGAGATGTTTTATCTAATTATATCATATATATATATATTCTTCTTCCTTCCTTTTATTCAGGATTCTTAATGTACAGAACTGAGAGCGGAGAAGATTTACAGTTCTCGATAACTTCAAAGGGAATATTAATCATGGATATATCTATAAATGATAAGAATGGAAGCATATGCATGAATGACTCAGTTGCAGATATTAAGTTTGAAACATAAAAGAAAATAAGCAAAAGATATATCTTGACTATTTCTTAAGAAAATATGAAAGTACAAAGTACAATTAATTTTTGGAAATATCATTTCTTTTTAGATAAGGTTACATAAATATATCCTCAACTAAAAAAAATACCCCCCCTCCTGTTTTATAACAAATAAAACAATAAAACATCAAAACAAACCTAAGCAAAAGATTTGTTACAAATTAAACTATTCCAAATTATAAAAGTTTCTTTGGTGTAATTTACAAACTTGTTTTCCTGACATGGCTTATATCCAATTTCATATTTTCTCAAGCGTAAAACATAAATTTCACCGAGTCAAATGAACTAAGTTCAACAAAGCAAGACATGAGCAGACCCAGTGAACACGCCCTCGTGACAGGTCGCCATGACCTGGTGAGTGTGACCTTGACCTTCCTAATGGTGTCTCAAGTATGTGCTCATCCCCAAATAATTAGAAGCGAAAGGTTCGGGATGAGGTTGCATATAAAGGAAGTTGATGAGTATCCTGATAATATCCTGGATGAAGTTTTAACTCTTATGAATATGAAACAGAGTTATATTATATTTGAAGGAAAAATTCTTATATAAAAGATTTGAAATAGAGAGATGATCATTTATAAACTTTGATTACAAAATTTATTCCATGGAACAATTAAGTACTGGCAAATAACCCAAGGAATACAAAGATAATAAGAGTTATGAAACTGTTAGAATAATTGTAATAAGTTGCAAGCTTTAGAGTTTCTTGCACGAATTTCAGAAGTTATCTCATATCATTTAAAGGGGCAGTAGCACGTTTTTTGACAATTTTATATTTTCAATTTTTCACTGATAATTGTATGTTAATGCTAAATGTATTACTTTGATAGTGTCAAAATTTTCATAACACAAACCAATTATCCATAGTCAGAGAACAAATGATTAAGATTCCCATGAAATCCATTGGCAGCCATTTTTGTGTGAACACCTTTAATTCAATTAATGTAAGAAAAGGAACTGTATGACTTAAGTTGACATTATTTTTTTGATTCATTATTGCTTCATTTAGTTTAGATAACTTGTCTTTAGATTGGAACCATTTATTTTCATTTTCCTGACATCACCTTATATTCCCCCTAAAAACGTGCTACTGCCCCTTTAATGGTTGCTTTATATATTTGTTTGATCATTATTGCAAATTTTAACACTTAGGTGGTCATTGACATCTTTGATAAATACCTAATTCTGAAGAATTTTACATGATATAATAAAAGCCAAAGATATCAACAACAAAACAGAAATACCCAAATATCTTTTTTTAAATGAAATAAAACTCTCTAGTGATAAATCAACCACTTATGATGCTGAGAACATGTCCTGGATCTCACTCCCAAAGATTTTCGTCATTTATCAATTGAAAAGCAAAATACTACACAATTTCATCAGTAATTCAATCGAGGTGATCAAAGAATGTAAAACTAATCGGCAGTAGCAAAACAGATTCTGAGAGCAATTTATCAGACATTAAACTTACCAGCGATTAAGTCTCCCCATCATCAAGCAAGTAAGCTCACAAACAGACGTAAGGGAGGCAACTCTGGCAGACCTTGAGAGATGCGCTCACCACAATCAATAGTTTTGTCAGCATGAAAGCACAAGACTTGTGTCTGGGGATTAAGATTGGTTTATCTGTTTCTGCTTTACAACACTGGGGAAGTCATTTGAAAAAGATTACATATTATGTAAACGCATGAGCTTGAGAAGCTGGAAATATAGAACCATTGACTATACAACTTATCAGGTTTCATATACTATTAAGTATTTACATAAAGGGTTAACCAATTCTTTAATTTGTTGAAAAACCTTTGGCTATGTAGCTCATCAGGCTTCATATACTATTTACCTTAAGAGTTAAACCATTCTTTAATTCTTTGAAAAACCTTTGGCTTTACAGCTCATCAGGCTTCATATACTATTTACTGTAAGGGTTTACCTTCTATAATTTGTTGAAAAACCATTAGCTATACAGCTCATCAGGCTTTAGATTCATATACCGGTACTCTAAGGTCACATGTGGAGCCAGGGGGCTACACATGAAGGACACCATGCCATGCCATAAGCCAATTAATTGGGACTTTTAGTCAAGATAAGCATAAAAGAAGAATTTATGGAACATTCTCATCACTGAGAAAACACAACAAACTAAGCAAGATTTAGCACAGTTAACATAACCCATTCTTTAACTTGTTTAAAAGCAAAAATGTGATAACATCAATATAACATTCATATCAACAATGAACCATTAAATACTATTCAAGCTTCTCAAAGGAAAATCAGTTGGATATTGTCTGTTTTTGGCCTCTCAGATTTCTCACCCACCAACACATATGAAACACCATTATTACATCTAAATTTGTAATTCATATGGCTTATGGGTTGTGCTCAAACATAATTACTGAATGATGTTCGGATAATTACATTGAGAGATTCATTACTTGGGTGCAATAAGATATAAGCAGCATTCAGTGAGCACATTAAACAATAAAGTATAACTACTTCAAGCAAAGTTCAAGTTATATGATCTTGAATAGCCACACATAATGACCTACATCAATTGTAACTAATAGTGCAACATTCACCCATATAAACTACAGGATCCTTAACACACTGAGGACTAAACGTTGACCTTATGTGTGAAGCAATAACAAAAGAAATGTTACAATAAGTCATGCTCTGTGATGTTGCCTTATATTTGAGCCTTGAATCAGCTTATAGTCATTAATCTATATACAAGATAGATAGATATACCTAGAAAGACCAAGAAAGGAACATAGAAAATAGTGCATTATTAAGATAAATTCCATTACTTATTATTATTCAGCATTCACGTTGACCTGATATGTGAAACAATAACAACAGAAGTGTTTAAATAAGTTCTGCTCTGTGATGGTGTCTTATATATATGAGCCTTGAAGTAGTATATGATCATTTATCTATAACAGTGTATGAAATAAGACCGTCCGTCAGCGCGAAACGGGTAACTTCTGGTCTGGGCTGGTAACTTTTAAGGTTTTTGTTTAATATGACCATGAAATTAAGTAAAATCATTCTTTCGGGCTGGTAACTTCTCAGGCTATACACTGTCTATATACAAGATAGATATATATACCTAGAAAGACCAAGAAAGGAACATTAAAAAGTATTGCATTATGAAGAAAAAGATACAAATTTCCAATACTAATTATTTTTCAGCAATCACAGAGGTTGTCTGGCCGTTAAGTCAAATATCACAATAAATGAAAGAAAAAACTATCACAGATAAGTTTCTGTTATGCTCTTAATGAATCTACCTACCATCCTCAGGCAAGAAGAAGTTTGAGGTTTGTTAACAAACTTAAAAAAGACCACGCCTAAAATAACATCTACACCATTATCTGCTTAAAATGCACAAGAAATGAACCAAAACAGATGCATTTACCCTCATAACAAATCACACAGAAATCTACCCATTTTTTAAGACCATGAATCAGACCAAAATCTGTCACCAATACGCATATCATTTACCAGAAAAACATCCTTAGCATGCTTATTCAGTGACTCAGGCCTTAAATAATTCCTTGTCTGAAATCTACTGAAGCCTTATCACAACCCCCATGGTTTGTTGAAACATCCATAATATTGGTCTACAGCAGGGGGATCTTCTTCCCCCTGATCTATTTTCTATGTCTTCAAACTTTTATCTCCTAACTTCATTTATAGCTAAGAAATAGGTTTAAAATATTGCAGCATAAAGGAAACTTGGCCTTAGGGTGACCAACATAACCGGGTAAAAAAAAAAAAAGTCTAACATGTGTATTTAAAGTAAATCAGCTTTTTCTCATTTTCACTTCTTGATGATTAATCTAGAGATAGTTTAACAACCAGCCTGTAGCTTATGATATTTTGTCCTTACCAAAACCTCAGGAAAAGCAAGTTTAGAAATGCATTGACTTACTGAAATAGACTTTTGTCAGATGCTCCTATAATAATTACATTGTTTTAAAGAATAATTTTTTAGAGACTGAATATTAGTCTAATGAATATTCATAAGGCTTTGGTAAGATTTCTGGCAAATGTATTATCATATGGCCTAGATATAAGAGAAAAAAAAACAAAATAAAGTCTATAAGTTAATTAATTTTCACATTCGTTTATTCATCTCAGAGGCTAAAGATTGATCTACATTCATTATCTTTTCCCTTAAGTCTAAAACATTGTTGTTGATGAAACTTTCACAATGATCCCTATTCATACAATATTATACTCTTTTATTTTATTTTTCCAGATGCACACATAAGAATGGACTGGAAACCTCATGAAACATCCTTTCATCTTCAAGACGAGAATGAGGACCAAGAAAATTTGCCATGCCACACAACAAGTGAATTTCACTCAAACTCAATTTATATATTATTTAGAATAACAGAAATTCATAATTTTTTTGCAATGAAACCTCCATGAGATGCTATATTGTTCAATTTTTTTTATTATTATCAAATGGTCACCAATCATAAACCCTTCTTTGATGGACATTCTAGAAATTGATTAAGAATGATGAAGGAAATATCATGGATATACAACTTCTTTATTCCAACTCGAAAAGGACATTTTCATCAATGTCAAAACATCACCAATGTTGAATTAAGAAGTTGCATATCTATCTATTGCCTTCATCATTCTTAATTATATACTTGTCTAATAGGATGATCAGTAATTAGTAATAATAAAATGAATATCTCTTTATCTTCATACATTTTTAAACTTGAAAAACATTTTAATAACACAGAAGGCATAATTGATATTTGCACTGGTGCATATTATGAATCTTATGACACCTTTACTGTTTTACCTAGGGATTAAATAATTGGTTAAACTAATTTCTTTCATTCTTTCATTCAATAGCATCATAAATTGATCTAGTGCCAATAATATGGCCAACAGTCTTGACCCAAAGGATAAAGGGCTTAAAATTTGATTGCAAACGGTGAAAGAAAGTCAATGGTATAAAAACATCATGTCTATATCATTCCTACTGTTGAAACTTATTAGAACCAGTGCCAATATTATGGAAAATAACAAGCTTTGACCTCAGGGGATAGACTGCTGAAAAAAGCCAATTGCAAAAGGTGATAACAAACATTTGAATGGCCACCAAACACTATGCCATTGAACCTCTGACAAATATATGCTAAAGACAAGTTAAATATCAGACATTTTTATTCAGCCCTTATTCTGACCAAGAGTGATGAGAGTAAAAAGAAAATAAACTTTGTAAATAACTTCTGTCTCTTGTTTTCTTTGAGATCTCTTTTACATCTACACAGGAAGTGGTTTGCAAATGTGGAATGTCAATCTGGAAAAACTGATTCGAAATGAAACAATGAACCAAAACATAACATGAAGATATGTTAATGTTTAAATTTTCTCAAAATAATGGAAAACAACAAACAACTAAATATAAATTTAGTATCAATAAACTTATCTCCAGGACCATAGCTTTTTTTTATTGACTCACACCCTGAAACCACTAAAATAGACACAAAGATTACTTTCCTTGCTGTTGATTTTTTATCGAAAAACAAAGGTAAATGTTGGGTACTATCAACAACATATATGAATCATTCAATAAAATTAAAATAAAAAAAATGCTCATAGGCGTATGACAAGGAAATCCTCTTTGCCCTATTGTTTTTCTTAAATAATGTTATAAACCCCTCACGACAAATATTATTCTTAAGGACCACTTCTTATCAAGCTGATATTTAAAGAATTCACAAACAAATAGTATGAATTGACAAATAAAGTATTGGAGCACAAACAAAAGCAAAAATATTAAGAGCAATCAGTGAAATACCAAAGTTGAATTGTAGAAAATCTTCCAATTTACCTGCAAATGCAACTCGAGAGAGATTATTTACCAGCGGCCTGCCAACATAACGGAGATGGACTTTTCATTCTTTGCGTGCAAGTTTGAATGAGCAAATGAAAACAAAAATTGTTTTCACAAAGCGTCTTCTTACGTCAAACTTCCTCACAGGACAGCGATAGAGCTACGGAAGCACATCTCGTCAAGTTTTTCAATCGGTCTGCGTCTTTTGGCAAAGTGTTGGGATGATTGTCTGGACAAACACGGGGATTGTTTGTCCATTCCACACAGAAACAATCGGGATTTGACCGCTGGACAATGTTTAAAGTCACCACAGTCGGCCAGGTTAACAGTTTATAAAGAAATAAAGCAATTGGATTTGTTTACCCATTGAATCTTAGGTAATGTTTCTTCAAAAGTTAATTTTCTTTTGCAATTCTTTGGTATAATTTGAAGTGTGATTTTAACTTGAATTTTATACAAATCAAATCTAAAAAATAAAGGGAAAGGATACTTATTAATGCAATCATTGCCGTCATATACCGTCTTCTTTCTTTTGAGAAAGTACCCAAACTTTACGGACCATTGAATAATATGCATATCAGTTTAAAATTTTACATACATATATCACTCAGGACAATTTTATCCTTTCATACACTTCAAATTTCAGGACTTGCTCTATGATGTTTTGTGTGTCTATTGCTAGGTTTGGTTACACCGACAGAATTTCTATTTGGAATCTCAATCTTATCTCTGTCACAACATAAATTAGGAAAATTCTGGAATTTTGAGGTTTGGGGTCTAACCATTGTTAACATATGGGTTACTTCCATAATCGATTTAAAAGCAGGACTATACTTCCATAATAGATACAAAGTTTCCCAGTCTTAAAGTTTTAATGTTTTTAAGCACAAACACAGAGTGCAAAACAAACCCTTTGCAATGTTGCTTCTTGGTTTAATTGCATTATGATCCCTCATAATCATTTTGCCATCTTAAACATTTGAAAACTGGTTCAAGTGTCACGGTGATCTTCAAAATGTCAAGGTCATCAAAATAACTGGTGGCTGCATATAGTCTGTCACCAAAGTTGAAGTCACTTGGTGCACAGTTTACGAAAACATCCTCACAAGAGATTGGACATAACGACAGAGGAAAATATTGAATTCATTGTATCATTTAATAACAAAAGTAATAAAAGTACGCTATCTTAACTTTGTCTTTCTGAAAGGAATGAGTGGAAACATTCATTTAGATATTAAAACATATAAAAAAATTCAAAATTGTAACTGTGATTACTACAAGTTGACATTCAATAAAGTTTAATATTTTAGCACTTGTACAATATCTAGCAAAATATTTCAGTATACTATTCTAGCATGATATTCTCTTTTAATATTTCTAGAATGATATTCCAAAATGATATTCTATGTCTCCAGTTAGACTTAGACAACCTTGTGGGAAATATATGTCAAATGTGAAAATAGACAGTTTTTAGTTTTGTGAAGTCATAAATTGATGAAGATGGAGCCCTTTGTGCTCGTTGATTATTTTCAAGAATCCACTCAAACTCATGCATTCTCCATTCCATCGGGTCGGGATCCGATCAAGAGGTCCGCGGTTTGAATCCCGCCAGGGGCTCGGCAACTTCGTCTGCAGTAGAGAACTGTTCTAAGGTTTGGGTGCAATGCTACACTGAATTTCAGTGCAGTACCACCAATGGTTCGCTAGTTCCAACCGATGCTCGCAGGTTTCACCGCAATGCATAGCGACAATGGTGTCGCAGGCTTTCTCCCTGCAATAATATACTAGCAGCCGCGATATAAGTGAAATAATCTTGAAAGCGGCGTTAAACCCAACATCACCTCACCTCACCTCACCTTCATTGCATAATATCTTAATTTAATATTCTGGTATGATGTTCCAGTATAATATTCTAGAATGATATTCCAGTATAATATTCTGTGTCCTCAGATGATGACTAAGACAACGTATGAGTGTTTTATTGTAGAGACATCAGATGCCAGGTGTTACTGGGATCTGCATATTGTAATCATATCATATCTATAAAACTATTTGCTAAATTTTGCCTATTTTCACAAAATAAGTCTCAGATAAATACATTATTTCTGGTCAGTTTGGTAGGAGCTCTGATTCTGAATAAAACATGAATCCCCCTCTTTGATTATCATATTCTTATTGTGCATCATATCCATCCAAAAAATTTATAATATGTTATTTACCATATTAATTTCTGAGAATCTACAAATAAACATTTTGGAGCAAAATTGATCGCTATTGACAACATATAGCCAACTTCCCTGACAAATTATAAAATCAACATTTTCCTTATAATTTTTAATTCTTCAAAGTTAACATTTTGGTGCAGATTCAATCCCTGTTGATAACATAAGGCTTTAAAATCTACATATCCAAAAATACACTTTTCCCACCCAGATTTTGAAAAATTTTGACAATCTGCATATAACATTTCTAATATTCTACAAAATAAATATTTTGGAGCAAAGTCAATCCCTTTTCACAACATACAAATTAAAAATCGACATTTTCCTAATATCCAAAAATAAACTTTGAAATTTAAAATTTATGAAACACCACATTTTATATTTCTGATATTCTACAAAATAATATTTTTTTTGGAGCAGAGTCAATCCCCATTTTCCTAATGTCAAAAAATAACCTTTGAAATTTTAAAATTTATGAAACACAACATTTTATATTTCTGATATTCTACAAAATAAACATATGAAGCGGAGTAGTTCCCTGTTGACAACATATGGCTGACATCCCTGCCCATATGCCGACCATATGCGTGTAGCAGTTGGGAAGATTAACCGCTGTATGATTGGGTTTGTATTGACTGGAGCCTGCAGCCATAAAGCAACCAAATTATTGATGATACAGACATTACACATTTGTTTTCCCTCAAAATAATTGATGAAATAATTCAATTTCTGTTATTGAGTGAATATTTAGTATTTGAAGTAAATTTAGCAAAAATATTAACTTGGTTTTCCTCAATATGTTATCATGTAAATGAGGATTCATAATTCAAATAATGTATTGTGGAAATTTAATTCAAACTTTCCAAGATGAAAAACATTAAACACTTGGTTAAATTTCTTATATTAACATTTGTTTATACTGATGATAAAATGAATTTTTAATCGCCAAATAAAGAGTAAGGATTGAAAATAGATCATATCCTTGGTATTATTAATGTTTTTTTCATGATTATCAATTATCAAGAATGCAACTTAAAGGATATGTTACCTTAAAGCTCTTTAACTTCTTTGGCCAGGTTATTTCCTGGGAGAAAGCCTGAGTAACTATTGTGGATAATCATTGTAATAAAACCTACGTAGAATCATTATTAATTTTGAACCTAAATGAACAACAAACTGCATGTCGAACAGTTACGGAATATGCTAGAGTAAATTTTAAAAGTAAGATTTAAAACTCAAACCAAATGTGTGAAACAATGTTATATCCTATCTTCTGGAAAGTAAAATTATCAGGTTAAAAAATAACTACTTAAGATTTCAAATGCAATTTATTTGTGAGATTCATTTAAAAAAAATCAGCATTAAATATAACTTGACATACATTTTAAGATTTCTTTCTCAAATATGAAAAATCTAACATTGGCTGAATTTTGGGTTAGGATTATATTTAGATAAATTTCAACTTTTAATATGGAGAAGAAAAATGTTAGAGGAAACGAGAGCGGCTAACTATCTGACACCCAATGACTCATAAAAGTCAACTTTCATGTTTATAAGAACGGAGGAGGAAATGTATTGATTTTGGAGGCAAATGCAGGTTATTGGAGAGTTACGACTGTCAAAACACCATAGCAAACAAATGACTTAACACCTTGGTACTAAATGTAGTGTAAATGTACTGAAACACAAAGTCACTGGGAAATTACAAGTACCGAACCAATCAATTAATTTTCAGGAGGGGAAGTCTTACATTAAACTGAGGTGTGGCGTTTTCAAACTTCCCTTCTTCAAGGAAATTAAGTGGATTCCTTTTCTAATGATGAAATTTTCCCTGGGTTTCTGAATCAAGGGCCTAGGGGTAAATATGACTAAAGAGCCTGCTTTCATTGCCTGTATAACAGTAATGATGAATAAATACCCTAACTCTTTAATTATGACTCTCATCTTCTGGTGTCCAGAGAGTCACTTGGCCATCTTTCTTAAATTCAGCTACTAAGCACTTTACCCACCAGGCTCTTCCTTCTATGGTAAGGTACCCAGTTTTAAAGCTTGTTGCACATGTGCACATATCACTATGGCCTAGCAATGATTGTTTCAGCAAGAATTCCAGTATTTAATTTTGTGAGATGACATAAAACAATGTTCATGATGTCATTATAGCAAGCCAATGCAACAGACACAGGACTTTAATGCATAAATTTATCTGATTAAAATGGAAAAGAATCAGTAATAAAGAAACAATTACACTCAGAAGTGTTCCCTATGCCATTTACAAAACTCATGCAAATTTGTGAATCACACCTCTTGTTGGGCAATATAACATTACACTTATTTTGTAAAAAGATATATGACACATTTACCTTGTTAATAATCTCTTTAGATTCCACTGTGGTCTTACCTACCCTGATCAATAGCACACTATCTTAACAAGTCTACACACAGACAGGCCCCGCCCGAGCTACTTACAAGGTACGCCTGTCAATCACATAACGTGACAAACAAGTTCTTATATTTCCTGACCTTGTAGAGGGTTTGGCCATCGCTTGATTACATAATTGGACAACATACATGAAGCTTGCCGACTATGACAAGACGGAGAATAGTTAACAGCTTGCATCACTAACAGCAATAATTCTCACTTGACATAACACAGAAATTTCATTGTTACTGTTATAAATCATTTTCCCCTCAAATGTGTGAAATAAATATTCAACCTAGAAAAAGAAAAAAACAGAGGTTGATGTGGAGGGGCGGTAGGGTTAAATATCAACCATAGAAAAGGTTTTGCCAAAGGATGAAAATTTTTTTTACGGGCCTGGCCCCTGTGGCCACCAAAGCTACAGTATATAATCCTCACTAGTCAAGGAGTCTGTACATAAAAAAGTTTCAGCTTACTAGGCCTTATGGTTCTGGAGAGGAAGTCGAAATTCCACAAAGTTGATGAACGGACAGACGCCGGAGGACACCATGCCATGCGCCCATCAGGCCTTACAGGCCAGATGAGCTAAAAATTACACTCCATGACAATCAATGGGTTAAATAAAAGACTTCCAGGAAATATTGCAAATTCTTGCAGCTAAAGGGTTAATGTAATGGTGACTGTATCATCCGCATGGATATCTGTTTTTTCATGAGTTTCGTTCTACATGTGCCTCAAAACAAAACTTCACAAACCATAATATCAATTCTCAAATAAGGAACAATTAATTAATCACAAAGTATGAAGATTAATATTAATTTTTTACCTACTATAGTTATGAGTTTAAGAAAGTGACATTCTGTGATAATGAAATAAATGTTACACCTTTGTGGATTCATGGAAATTCAAGGATTGATTATCCTTGATAATTTTCTTTTTTTGCATATTTCACAAATTAAGAATATATATCTATGGATAAGTAAAAAAAGCTAAGAAAATATTGCTTATTTAAAAAAATTTAAATCCATATTATTTCGAGGTATACCAGTAGTTGAATCCAGATGCTTAATTGTAGATGGTTTTGCATTTAGATTAATACATAAAATTCAATTTTCAACACGACAAAATCAATTTAAATATTGAAAATCAAATGTTTCAAAGCAGGCTCAATTGATTTTAAAATCAATACAACAAACTGCAATGAGGAAAACCTGATGATGACAACTGAGTGAAGCGGCCTTACAAGTACGATTTAAATGCCTCGCAAATAATTCTACATGCAGATAACTGCGTTGTGGCAGGCAATGAAAACGACTCATAATATTGTTATCATTGCCACTGATATTCTGATAATGTTGAAATCACGATAACTGATTCTAGAGTCTCTCCCAACCGCCTGGTTCTGTTGAAAATGATTAGGGAATTGTCGCGGTGCTGAAACAACAGTCTTTGTTCGTAGCGAGGACTCTCACAGGCCACCGGTATTTCAGTTTGACATTTGCATCACACATGCTCTCGTTATGTGATTAACAGTAAAATAAACATTTTCAAAGATTTACTCTTATGAAATGATTTTGGAGTTTCTCGTACGATTGGTGATCATGATTGTCAATTGAGACCGTTTTTAACGGAAAATATCGTATCGAGACACCGATAATTATTCCGTCTTACTCCAGACAGTTCGGGAAATTGACGGCCCTGCATAGTAATCAATCGCAAAAACATAAATTATTGGTAAATATTGGTAAATTAATAATATTAGGTATTAATAGATATTATTTCCACCTACCTGATTGCTTCTCGTCGTAGAAAAACGCACCGATTTCCGGGTTGACTAAATATCCGCTGTTACACTCGAAAATCCATGTGAAGAAAGCTCCGCCCCCTTCGCTGTTCCGTTAACCTCCCTCCATTCGAGCATCATGCCCGTATATGGCAATAATTCTCATTTGGATTTCAGTTACTAAATGAATGTATCATAACAATACGAATTTGATTAATTACAATGAATTTTACTGACCAGCTTGAATGCGGTAATTTGAAAGCCGAAGTTGTTTGCCAACATCCCGTTATACTAGGGAGGTGAAAGGAACAGCCATGCGACCGGTGTCTCATAGTTGAAGCATATTTCATGAAATTGTCAAGCTTGTTATTGAGGGGAAAAAATGCAATTGGTAACTTATTTCAGTAAAATGTTCATAACTACGAATTGGTTATTTAAATAGGTGATAGATAAATGCAACTTCAGTGCATTTCAATTAAAATTCAGACGATTTGTTTTAATGTGTCCTCTGACCATCTAAAAAGAAAATTTGTATGGACATTTCAGACAAACGACCACAGGAACCCGATAACGTAAATAAAATGTAGGTGAAACGTAGATTAGAAAGACCAAACCCCTCTATATAATTGAGAACCCGATATCGTAAATAAAATGTAGGTAAAACGTAGATAAGAACGACCCACACCTCTATATAATAGAGTTATATAGAGGGGTGGGTCTTTCTTTTCTACGTTTTACCAACATTTTATTTACGATATCGGGTTAGAGGGGTGGGTCTTTCTTATCTACGTTTTACCTACATTTTATTTACGATATCGGGTTCCTGTGGGGTAAGGGGTGGGTTTGGTACGCCCATGGGGTGTCGCAAGCGCAGCTTTTGAAATAATTTTTTGGAATCTATATTTGGAACACTCTTGGGGGGATTGTAATATGAAAACTTTTTCACCAACACTCGTTTGACTAGTGATTGTTTGTAACGACAACGTTCTCGTATTATTATGATAAAACGGTTCTAAGGAAAATAAAATGGAACTGTGTTTGATTAACTAACCGAACAAAATACCACCAAACATACAGTTTTTAATGTACTGTTCATGGTATGATAATGATGGACATATGTACACTGCATAGGATCCTCCGCTGTATTTAAAGCAAATATGAACAATTTCTTTGAGTGAAATAGTTTATTTGTAACTTAATTACGGTAGACAAAAGCTTACACAGTATATAAAAAGCAATGGCATTGAACGATGCTGAAGCCATTGCAAGCAAGATTACAAAATCTTTTACGGGTGCTTCATTTACTTATTTGACGATTTCCCAGGGGAAATGAGTAATTAGAAACTCCTTATAATCAGGATGTTACAACTAGATAATTTGGAGAAGTCAGCCACTATGCATAAGTCTTTGGAAGGTATTTAGAAGTGGTGCACATATTAATCTCATTGAAATACGATCGTAATATTTTTCACTGCCGTATTATAGATTGTATACATACGAACAGAAATATTTCTGGCTAACAACATCTTTATTGTGCAAATCAAGACGTTTGGAGTCAAACCTATTTTCGTCCTGACATGTTTCTTTGCATAGAAAAGATACGAATTCAAATTTATATGCAGAGTTTCGTTGTTGAAATCAGGGAAGTATAATTATAAGATCCCTGTTGAAATGGATTCAGTATATTCTGGCTACAATGTACTAAGCATACAGTCTGATACATCGAGCGTTCTCCGAGGAACAAACTTATAACAAAATATTTTCTTATTCGGAGTTAAAACTAAATCCAGCCGGGATATCCTCTCCGTCACGCCATGTGAGTGACATGGTGTTTCAATAGAGAAGTTATCACTGTAAATACAACCAAGTCTCTGTGCAAAATTCCTCTGTGTTTACCACTCGGCAGCCACGCAATCCATCGTCCTCTGAAGATGTCACAAGAAATAAATTAAGGTTTGGCCCTAACTTCTTTTACATTTTATACAATAGAAAGATTTTCAACCTTGATCAACTTTGTCAATATAAAGAGGCGATGTTTGCGAGATAGCGACTATTTTCGATATAATGGTTATATAATATCTAGTCCTGTAGGTCTTGGATATAATTTAAGATTGTCTAGTGTCAAATCGGCGCATATGTGTTTAATAAAGAATCTTTTTTTGTATGTCTTTTTCATTTCTAATGCAAAATCTTCAGATTATTCTGTTATGACAATGACATTGCGACGTGCTACTTCTGTGAGGATGAAATTCCGGTTTACGAAAGCAATGAATAAAAGGTGTAAATGTTTTCTCTTAATGCTTGATATTTTCTTTATGACAACAGATAAATATTTTACCCCTGGAGATATGTTTGGCAAAAAGTATACTGAATAAAATAAGAAAATAATAATAAATTAATAAAATAAGAAAAAATAGAATAAGAAAAAATAAAAAATCTTTTAAATTCGTATGAGTATGTTAAGAATGGTTGTTAAGATTGTTGACTTTCCATGGTTTTATTGCATTGGGTTTTTAAAGTGTTAATATGAACCAAAACAGAACCAAGGGGAGACAACTGTTGATCCACAACGCTCATACGCGTTGAAATCAGTGTGGGACCGATATGCATATAATGTATGGACTGCTTTTATAGCATAAAATGTCGGTTAAAATGTTGACTTTAAAACCCATCCAAGTGTTCATGTGCGTCATTCATTCATCAGAATCAGTGACGATATCAGTACGGTCACAAATTGTTTCCTGCATGGCATTGTAACCTTCAATTTCAACAGAGTAATGCTTGTTCCCAACACGAGGGATTAAGAAAGCTGTTGTGCAACAGCATAACATCAACACCATGCTCTGGTCGCTTCTTCTTGAAGAAATGAATCCTATTGAACACTTGTGGGATGAATATTAGACATGTTTGAACACAGTGAATCTTGTCGCATCCTCATAAACACCACCAACAGTTCTCTTTGCTCCTTTCAAAGATGGTAATTCACGATTGTGACCTCATCCAAACTTCAGCAGTTGACTTCAGGGTATCATATGGGGTAGTCTTACACTCAGACTAGTTCATATTGTTTTGACCTAACAAAACCTCTATAAAAGCAAGTCTAGATCTGCACTGAACTACAGTGAAATTTCCAATTCTCTGAGGCTCCTGTTTCTTATCTTTAATAAAATAGTTGTTTTTGAGAATTATTTTTCAGAGACTGAATATGTCTACATGTGGAGCTGTGTTGATGGATACAGATTAAGATGGCAAGAAGACAGACACTGTTCACTTGTTCATATAAGGAATTATGGTTTTCGAAATCTACAAACTTGAAAAAAATTAAGATGATTCACTTTCGCTTTTAGTGTTCAGTATACCGGTAGTATTAGTTCAGAAAATGTGAAGAAATAAAATTTCCAGAAAACATACTCCTGCCTCTTTAATCTAAAGATCATATTGTCTTTCTCATTTCCAAATATCCCAATTTCTCCTTCCAACATTATCATAATAATACTTATAATGTACAAATATCCATCTGCTACGCATATCATTACCCTGACAGGTTTGTACTATTGGCGCTGCTGAAGACGCAGAGAATCTACATACACCAATAATTTCAGGTACCAATTTGGGTGGACTGAGTGCAATGTGGATAAAGGGCCTTGCCCATGGACACAACAAAAGCATTTGAACAAAGGCTTTTGGCTTTAGGCCTTAGAGGCAAGCTATTGCACGGATAACTACAAAATCACATTTATTGATAATTTCTACATCAATCAAATTGACTCAATATGAATTTTTCAAGTTCCTTAAAAATATGTCTTAAAGCTGTGAAAAATTAGAAATATGAATGACCTTGGAAGAAATCTTAAGCTGCTAAGGTCAGGAAAAAAGAAAAGATCAGCTTTGTGATCAGAATTAGAATATAACACAACACAATATTCTGATGTACATTTTTAATTCTTTTTCTTCTTTTGCTTCAAAAATTGATAAATAATATCATATTTACACAGTTCAAGTACTTGATTATTTGATGACATATTTACAACTTAAGATAAAATTATGTGTTGATGAAACTTTTAAATATAAAAATCAATAAAATTCATGATTCTTTGTCTGAAACTTTCAAATGATTTATAAAATTAAAACATTTTGAATTATAAAATTTATCACATGACATCTTATGGTAAATTTAGAGGATTTAATGCTTATTGCTAACATGAAGGACACAAAAAGGAAAACACAGAAACTGAGTCTTAAACATCGCAGATTGTAGTACATCATAGATTGATAGACTTTATTTATTGAGATGATGAAGAAGGATGAAGGATATTATGCAGGGATTGAGAAAGACACCTTTGCAATGGGCCATTTTCAGGGTTTTTTTTCAGGTAATTTTCTGAATTTCAACTGGGCCATTGTCAATATGTCATTACTGGGCAGTAACTTTCAATGGGCCATTTTCCCAATCCCTGATTGTGAATATACTTCTTTTTTTATGTTGTTTATCACTTGCTTGAAAACAGCATAAGAATCTATGTCGAAACGTCGCAAAAATTGAAAAAAGAAGTTGTATATCCATAATGCCCTCATCATTCATAAAATAGATTGAGTGGTATCAAACATGTCAAAAGGGAACATAACTTAAATCATCTCTGCACCGACATGAAAGAATATGAGAAATTTTCATGTATACATATTTAATAGAATTACATGGTAATGTTGATCAACAGCAAGATTAGAACAGAAGAAAGAAGTTCTGATTTCATGTAATCCTGATCATATTTCTAAAATAGACATAATCCTTGCTCATCCATTATCAATATCGATGAACACAAAATTACCCTAATACCTTATTTTCAACAGTCGCATATCATCTGGTGTTAAATTTTTTAGTTCAAAGCTTAGAATAATCCAAGCCTAATGCAGTATCACCTTGGAATATAAGTTTTTGAATAACTTTGAAATTTAAATTTGAAACTGGTAATCCAGCAAAACACTGAAAAAAGAAATGCTATAAAATATTGTATTTGACCTTAGCACACATTCAATGACTCTTGAAAAAGCAGTCATTGTTTTATACTGCAAAAATGTGAAAGCCATTTTGTTTTAGACTTTAAGAGTATTTCTCTGAAAGGAAATGTCACAATATTTGAATGATTCAGAAAGGTTTGGAATGTTCCAAAACTAGATACCATTTCCAGCAATTTGACTGGTTTATTTAAGTAATAATTTGACTTTACAAAGATATTTGGCACAATTTCACATAGGTAAAACAAAAATCAAATGTTAAGTTCCAAAGTTGTGTTTTCAGATGCACAGAGAGAAGGTCAGATCATGGGGAGCCAGTTGCCTCAACAAAATAGAATTGGTAGGAATAATACTGCAGAATTAGAAATTTACCTATGAATTTAGATTTTATTGATTCTCAATCTATCTCTCACAGTTCAATCCATTCTCTCTTTGAAAAAATGCTTAATCTCTAACTCTACAATGGAATGAGGAATATGTACATGATTTCTTACATGTATATACAAACATGAAACATTTCTAAATAGGGTTATCCCATTCATTTGAATATGTGACCATACTGCCTACAATGGAATTCAACAGTGCATTCATTCAAAACACTGATTTTGAGTAAATGCAATTAAAATATCTTATTACTGAACAGAAAACTTTGATGTCTTAATAAAAGTAGATAATGAACAATTCATGTGATTAAAGTATAATAAATATTAAATTTTTTTTCAACTATTTAAACATGATATTACAACAAATTTTTCAGACCTTACCGGTAATTAGAACTCCTGATTTCTTGATACACTTGTATTGTCTAGCTTTAAACTTTTTTTTAGAACAGAGTAAGGAAAAGGATTATTTGGTATAATTGAGTCTATAGCAAAAATCGTGAATTTTTTCAGAACAAATCTTGAGAAACTCACTTTCTATGACGTAACTGTTGCAGCACAGGCAAACCATTTGCAAAATTAAAGGGGCAGTGGCACAAGTTTTCGGAAATTTAAATTAAAATTTCCCCACTAAGTATTAGCTTATGTTAAACCATTATCTTCAGTGCGTCAAACATCTCAATTATCAAGCAAAACATACTCGCAACCATTTTTGTGCAAACACCTTTTAAACATATATGATAGAGATGATTTGCACAACCAAATTGATCATGGCACCATCATTGTAGAACAGCTACTTTTGATTTCTTTTTCTTTGAATTGGCAACTGCTAATCTATATTTTATGAGATATTTTTTTGACCTAAAAACAGGCTTATGCCTCTTTAACTTGTGAACTATCCTTCTTCATAAAAATCAATATTCTTAGAAGATAATTTTTCCCCCTGAAAAACGTGCTCTGCCCCTTTAACCTGTGCCCTATTCTTCCTTCATAAAACCTTCCTCTGCTCTGTTACATCTATGCTATCCTTCCTTCTTGACAACCACCTGAGTGCTGACTTCTATTCGGGCTCATCCTTGAACAAACAAACTCTCGACGCTGAAGAAACCACCGAGGATGATGGCGTCTCTACAAGCTGAGTACTGGTGGGCACTAGCGGGGTGAGAGTAGACAGACTGGGGGAGGAGAGGGCCGGGGTGAGACCGGTAGATAACCCTGAGGTGGAGCTCAAGCTCTGTCCGAGAGGAGTGGAGGAGAGGACCCTGGTTGAGAGAGGGGAGGAGATTGAGGACACTCCGGGGGTCAGGAGTGTTGATACCGGTAGTGACCTGACGGAATCTCTCTTCATGGCTGAGTGGGTTCCAGTTTGAGCTAGCGTAACTGATTTAGATGAGAGTCTCTGGAAGGGAGTAGCGGGGGAGGGAGGGATCCGAGGAACACTGGAGGTAGGGACTGTCATTGGGACTGACCCAGATTTAAGCTGTGGAACTGCTCCTTGAGAGCCTTGAGAAGTTTGTGATACTGAAACTATTCCAGATGTGGCACATTGAGAAACTGTCACTTGTCCTGAAGTTGAACATTGGGAAAAGGTAATATCCTGACTTGAAGTTGAGGACTTGGACACAGAGTCCTGCGGTCTGTTCTTTGTTGGGGTGAGCTGCACAGTGCTGCCCCCTATAGATATCTCCTCCGCTGTCTTGGGCAACACGTACACATGCACCATAGTCCGTCCAGTGGCTGCATCAGTGTCATGGACAAGGACTATCTGAACCTTGTCAGCACCTCCAGCCTGGTTGATCAACGGGAGCAGAGACTCGGGAATGTCCATCTGCTGCAGATCTGAGGACACAACTCTGCTAGGAGAAGCAACTGGCAATGAGGTTGACACGGTTGTAGCACCAGAATCAGGAACCTTATTGTCCATAACATTCTGAGCTGCTTCTCCAGGCTCTATCTTTTGAGGTGTCGAGCCTGAAGGTTTACCAGTTTTCGATAAATCAGACATTACATTATTCACAAGATCCCCGATATCACCTGTAGGAACATCATCAGACAGGATCTCATTGTCAACAGTCCTGTTCTCCTCAATATTACTTCTCTCTTTCTTTGAGAGAACTGTCCGCACATGCTTGGGCACGAACACAGAAAGCTCTGAAGTGACACTCTGAGCCTCGCTGGGCGCTTCACTGGGAGCCTCACTCTCGGCGTCACTGACCTCTTCCTCTGTGCGGGGCGGTGGACGTCGCCCCTGCCGGAGATCCACGAGGATGTCCACGACCTCCTTGACCTTGTCGCTGAGATGTCTCGGGAGTGGGGCCTGGTTCTCTTCCTCCTCGTCAGACATGAAGCTGCAATAGGAGAATAATTCAGAATATGGTAGATTAGTTGGAAGTTAATTCAACAGATGATAATTGAACAAAGATATTAGATGATACAGAATCTGGTTCTCTTCTTCCTCATCAAGCTATAACAGGGAAATAATCGTAGGTTAATTCAACAGATATTTTTGATAATGGAAAAAAGACATGGATAAATCAAATAAGCACATGCAACAGAGTAATACCTGTAAAAGGTTATAGGAAAATACTAAATAGAGAAAAGATCATAACAGATTTTAAGATAATCCTAAGGGACAAATTGCATGAGTATGACTTATTCTTCATGATCAGACATGTAGTTGTAACAGGGAGAATAGGAGGTTAACTAAACAGATGAACATGACAGGATACCTAGAATAGACTACAATGATTGAACAAATAGATGAAAAACTCATGCAGGACATTGTTGGACAAAATATCTAATTGAAACAAGGGAAGATATTCATCATTCATCATTGTGTATAAGAAATGATTGAGACAGTATTGTCAACTGAAGTTATCGATAAGGTGTCTTAAGAGGTTGATCCTTACACATTAAGGATGACATGCGGTGAGATTATATATAATCTAAAATGTAAAAACAAGAATGGTGCAAAATTAAAACTAAACTACATGTAGTTTAATCATGAGCCTTGCTTTCTGAAGCTTTCACAGCACTTAGATTTTTAACATCCAATGAAATTTAAAAGAAAATTTAAGATTAAAATTGATTTGCTTTTGATACTGTGAAACTGATGATAAGAATGATGTGGTATTTGAACAATTAAGCCCCTTGTCGTCCACATGAATACATTTTGCTGTTCACAGAGTCAGTACGCGAGTTCTCTTGGTCAAATGTGAGTTTTATCAATGATGTCACTTGATTAAATAGTACAGACTGCTGCAGGAGAGTGATTTAACAGCTAATTGACGTACAGGGACAATAAGAAGGTACGAAGTCGTGATTATGATCCATAACCTGACAATGACGTGTATATTTACCGGTATATAGCGCACATATCCACACAGGATGCATGCTCAAGGCGCTCCCTGAATTATTACCCTGGTCTAACCCATCAGTTAAAAGCAATTTTGGAAACTTTTCCTAAGCAGTCTGAATAAGAGTTATGAGTTCATAATGTTGAATTGGTTATTAAACTAGTATCCATGTAAATTTCACCTAAAATTTCGGCTCTTATAAATTTAAATGACTTGTTTTAGATTATGAATGGATACAAGTATTTTTCATATATTTGCGAGATTTTCTACATTTGTATTATCAATAATGGCATTTAGGTACGTAATTAAGCTGAACAATATGTAATGAAAATCATGGAGTGGCTAATTTTAACAAGAGTCATCAGAAGATGACATATCCCACCGGTTCCACATGATCGTAAGATGTAAACCTTTGAAAGATGATTGTAAATTTTTCAAGCAAGGTTCATAATAGTATAAGCTAATATATAAGCTAATACACATGTGAAGTTTCAGAAAGATATGTGGACTGTTTTTTGAGTTCTGCTCCGGAAACGAAACCTTTCATGAACAGAGTCCAAATAAGAGTCGTTTTCATGGAAATAATAAAAAATAAAATTTTCAGAAATGTGTAAATATCAAAAGGCACCACTTCAGTAGGTGGGCAATACACATATAAAGTTTCAGAAAGATATGTGGACCGGTTTTTGAGTTCTGCTCCGGAAACGAAACCTTTCATGAACAGAGTCCAAATAAGAGCTGTTTCCATGGAAATAATTAAAAATAAAATTTTCAGAAATGGGAAAATATCAAAAGGCACCACTTCAGTAGGTGGGCAATACACATGTGAAGTTTCAGAAAGATATGTGGACCGTTTTATGAGTTTTGCTCTGGAAACGAAATGATTATGGACGGATGGACGGACGGACGAACGGACGGACATACAGACGGACAGGGCGATGACTATATCCCACGGTATTACATACCGGTGGGATAAAAAGGCTCCTGAGCGTGATTCAGAGATAAAAGAGAACGGAGTTTCCTTTGAATATTTCCCCTGGTTTTCAAAAACCTCAAGTGCAGAATACCTCCCCTTTTTTCGTAGTTTGTCATAACATGGCCAAACTTTGTCTTTGAATGAATTATGTTCATCAAAGAGTTGACATAACTCTAGTCTTCCTGGCACATTGGTAATACTTGGAAACATTGCTGAATGCACATCAAAACTTGGGAGCAACTAATTATATTCCTTATCAGTTGTACAAGTAACCAGGGCCTAGATTTTAAGCTCTCTCAGTGCTAAGATAATCTAACGTCAATGTTATTTTAGGATGCCTACAACAATCTTAGCACTAAGAGAGTTTTTAAAAATCTAGGGCAAGGTATATTGTAACTTGAATTATGACTATGTATATATATATATAGTATCAAGGAGTGTGATATTGATGCTTTCTGTATCGAGGTATTATTAATGTACCGTAAGAAATTATTGTATATTTGCCTACATATCAAAGTGCTAGTCAAAAGTTAATATTTTCTGAAGTTAAAAAAATTGAAATTGGGTATTATGACATGTATCATATCGTGAAGAGGCGATAATATTGCAAAATGTCTGTATAAGCCAAGAGTGTATAATCTGAATGCAAGTGGCTGATTTTCATTATTTATGAACAAGTACACTGAAGGATGCACTATGAGAACATGAGAACATTGTAGAGATGCCTTGACAACTTTCATAGACTGCATGGAACTGTTAAAGTTTTCCATTTTATGTCTTTTATTTGCCACTTTTTTATCTTTCTGCCAAACTTACGATGAAGAAATCAGATGAAGACAAAAGTTATGGTAAAAGGTGACCAACAATTATCAGGCCCCCATACATGAAACCTAACCTTTCTGAAATATTCCTTTCTTGGTTTTGTTTAATAAACTTTTGAGTATCAAATAAGAACTTGTAGACATTATCTTGAAATAAAGATATTTCACTATACGAAGGAGAGGCTTCCGTCTCAGTCCTTGTGAAATAAATCTACTTCAAGATAATGTCCATTGGTCAAATCTTTTCCAATCATTAGCAATTCTTACACTTGAGCACTCAAGTTCTAATAGTAACTGAATTCACTCCAATGTATAACCAATCCACTGCTAAAGACAGTCATTAACTTACGATATCTTTTATCAGATATCAAGACAAATGTAAATCATTATTACTTCCTACTTTTGCAATTTAAAACTTTTGATGTTGTAGTCAAATGTTCTGTTGTGATTATTTGCTTTAAAATTCCTAGGTATTGTTTCTGATCCTGGATTATCTATCATGAAAAATAAGCTGTGAAAGCAAATACAACTGTAAGAGATAATTGTAAACTTGTTTTCATTTTGTTGTGTATAACTTATTCAAAATCATTAAAAAAAAACGTAGATTCGGAATCATGTTTATATTGAGATTTGCCCCACTAATTATTCACTTGTTCGGTGACATTAATCTCTTTCTGCAATCTGTTTTGTGCTACTTTTATCATGTGTTTTATGTCACAGGATTCATCACATTATATTCACATCGTGAAACCACTTCATTCTTTCCTTCTTGTGTATAAAACAAATATCATAAGGTTCATATTCTTCTTCTTATCACCTTATTTGGGGCTGATATGTTTTCTACATTCCATTTAACTTCTAAACAGATAAAGAGGTATTGTATGAAATAGTAGTGCTTTGTTTACTGTAAAAAAAAATTTTCACTGTATCAAACATAACTGTTTTCACATCTTGTTTTTGTGTTTGACGAGATTTCATCAATGTCCTCATAAACAATAAAAGTTCCAACAAGATCTCTGTGAAAGTCCTTGCAAGAAAATCTTTAAACTCCAGTCCTTATTGGGTTATCTGAATAGATGAGCTTGGAGAGGTTCCTTCCAAAATGTTCACTTTTCACTTGTCAAGACTCGTAACCTTTTCTAGAACTGTTTGTGAAGGTGACAAAGCACTTTATTATCTCACACAGTTCAAGAATAAGGTTTTTCCAAATTGAATCTTAGTTGATGGCACATATGAGGTCAATCAGAAGTCTTGAAGTATTTCACAGGAAGAAGTCAAATGTTAAAGCTTTTTGAATACAATGGTCAAAATGAGAATAACATTTAACAGTCATGAGTAAAGAAACAAAGATAACATCATTTGACAATGAAAACAAAACACAAACATCAACGTGGGTAAATCAAGGGTTGAAAATATTGGTCAATATGTAGCCATGGAACTAGATTTTTCATTGATTTCAATCAATTGATTTCATTAATATATATAATATTTTGAAAAAACAAGATGAATAATGGAAATCTTAACCCTTGCTTACCACTATCAAAACACAAGTGCAAGCAATCATATAACAATATACGTATATAAACCTATCTAGTGAGAAAGTTTGGAGTATAACACCACTTTGGAATTATCTTAGCCATTCGCGCAGCACATTGTACATACCAATATAAATTTAAACAAGGTAAACCTAACAAAGTCAGCCATATTTGTTCTGCCCCTTGCCTGGAAATAGTTTCTTGGATCAAAAGCGCTTTATTAACTTTGTAGACAGGTTCTGGTTGTCATTTCCAGGGAGGGGACAGATCGAAGATGTCCGACCTCTCGTCTAACCATATTCATACACTACTCAAAAGAAGTTATGGAACACTCAGGTTGTAATGAGTTGTTTAAATGACTTTGTTACAAGTTTTGTTAATACCCACATGCATACCTGACATTCTGCTTCTGATTATTTTGGTTAATATTATTAATTTTTAAATTATTTTAATTTTTTATTTGCATTTTTTCATGAAAATGTCTTCATCAAGATTTTCACTGCCAGGGATATCAGTTTCAAAGCGAATAAGCCACCTTAGACAAGACCACAATGTTTTGAACCTGAGCCACTTGACATCCTCTGACTTTCATTTTCGACCCCTGTCTTGTTTCTGGCATCAAAACGCAATACAGAAACTGAATCACTCGTAAGCTAGTCTTTATTTAAAAGAATACATAATTTTAATAATGCGATCAGGTATATTGGGGACACTTTACAAGTGTTCCCTTGATTCTTTTGAGTAGCAAATGTTATGTAGATAGGATTGAATACTAATTTGAATAACTGGAGTCTGGCTTCTTTGCATCAAAAAGAACACTAACAACACATTAAGAGTCATTCTTGTCTTCTTGCCTTCCTACATAAAATAGAACTAAAATAATTCTTACTTTCCAAACCTGCAAATGTGAAATGTATGAAATGCAAAAAGTAATGTGTAACATTTCAATACATGAAAAATTTCATGAAAGAAAGAAAAACAAATGAATATGTAAATGAATTCAACAAAAATAATAAATAACTTGTGGAATGAACTATTCCAGAAAATATCACAGATGATTTTGAGTAAACCCAAGATAACAATTGGGAGAGAATGATCTCAACCCTTGTTAAATGGACATACATATAAGTGTCATATTCACAAAAAAAAAGGTAAGGACCGTGAAAATATTCTAATAACAATGATATTGAGCATGAAAGGAACTTTGAACAAGTGAACTATAATGAAATTTTCAATGGTCCTTAATTTTTTGTGTGGGAATATGACACTTTTAAAGTGTACTTTTAACTACATCTAGCCATGGGCTACAGTTATTTAACACATTTTTATGGACGGATAAAATGCATGCAGCAAATTTTAGGTGTTGCCCATGTTTGACCAATTTAACAAAAGCCTCTGTCATAAATCTTCTGGTATTACTATAAATATGCCTTCCTTGAAACTGGTTAAGTTATTGCAAGGATTAAGATATATAGAAATACAGCATATGTCCTCAACTACGACCCAGATCAAATACATCTAAACCTTTGAAACGAAAAGAACTTGTGTCAGAAACAATAATGATTTGAGAAGCTAAAAGCGGAAAAACCCCTTTTGAGCAATTATAGAAGGCTCTCTCAAAGAAATAGCTCACTCAACACCTGGAGATATTTTGAAGTTCAGATGAGGTGATTTGGTGTTTCAAGAGTAATCTACTTATAGCACAGTTGCTAGTATTATTGAAGGGAGAATGCCCGCAACACTATTGTGGCTAGCTATGCATTGCAGTGAAACCTGCGAGCATTGAACCATGGGTTGATATTTTTGAGATGATACAATTCAGTAAACAACAACTACCTCTCTGCATCTTCATCGCCCGTGTTCTCAGCCTCATCCTCGGATATGACTGCCTTGGCTGAAACAAGAAGAAACCATTGAACAGTGAGTGAAACACAGGAAGAAACCATTGAACAGTGAGTGAAACACAAGAAGAAACCATTGAACAGTGAGTGAAACACAAGAAGAAACCATTGAACAGTGAGTCAAACACAAGATGAAACCATTGAACAGTGAGTGAAACACAGGTATTTTCTTTGTAAAAAATACCACTACTTCAATGAGAACATAATGGTAAACACTGTTTATGACAAGACAGAATTTTTTTTATCTGCAATTCAAAAGCTGATGGTATGACTCATTTTTAGATGCCTTATTTATTCATGCCAAAGCACTAATAGATTAAAAAAAAGACCTCACAACTTCTTCAAGGTAATAATTTTAGATTTATCATTTCCAAGGACAAGTTATTCCAGAATATTCAGTTTCATTGGTTAAGGGTTAAGAACATTATTATGACAACATTTTATTCGAGGTATGAATTTCTTTATAATTTAAATCACTCACATCTCCTTTTCTTCTTCCTCCGTTTGACATTCTTATTTTCCTTAATGTCATCCTTGTCTTTCTTCCTCTTATGAACCCTATTTTTGCTTCTCTCGGATTTCTCTGCCTTCTTCGCCTCCAACTTTTCTTTCCTAATTCTTTCCTCCTCTTTTGCTTCTTCCTCAAACTTTTCAAAGTCAGTCATGTCAAATAATGTTCGATTCCCTGCAATAAATCAATGTTATTTAGAAGAGGATCATCATTACAAAATGTTTAGCAGCAGAAGCAGAATGTGAGTGACCCCTTTCATCAGACTGAAGATTCTTGATTTTGGCACACCGTTGATTAACAATCAAAACGATTCCATTAAAATCTGAAGAAATCAACAGTATAAGGCATTGTTCGGTTTGTCAACTTGCATTGAAATTACCATATGACTATAGCTCTCAATATGAACTGAGTACAAAACAACCACAAAGCCTCTGGTTCACAACACTGACAAATTGCTTGTCAAAGGGAGGCAACTCTCCTAATGATCATACTTTCAATCGGATACATGTTGGTCATTTTTGGCCGAAACATACCTCTTATCTCAGGGAACTCATACTTTCAATCTTTAACAATGTAAGAAATTTTACTTACTAATAGCCTTATCCACCTCATTACGATTCTGTCGTTCTTCCTTTTTGAATTTGTTCTGAAAATAAAATAAATATGATAGAGATCATAGTATAACATCAAATCATTTATGATAATGTTGAATAAGTTCATAGCATAACGCAATATTTTTTGCATTGTAATGAATAACTTGAATGTCAAGTTGCTAATGATGACATTAGGCTTATTATAAAAAGTAGCATAAAAATATTCTGCTTTTATATTGAAATATGAAAGTTAAGTCATTAAGATTAAGTTATTCATTGGGTTCTTTAGTACCTTTATTTCTGGTCTTGTGCGACTAGGAAAGAGATTCAACATGAGAGAGAAGTCAGTTCCAACGGTGCTCAGAGCTTTGTAGAACTTCTTTGTTTCTGAAAATACCCATACATGAAACTAAATGAATAAAATCAATACCTCTGATTCACTCTTCATGTTAGTGTGAAGATTAAACCAAACAGGGATGCTCAAGCGCCTATCAATTAAATAGTTACGGGTTAACAAAAAAATTAATGTTTCCTACCAATATACATATCGTAACTTTAAATGAATACATACATAATCTTTGTTAATCACACAGAGAAATCAATCAACTAGATAAAAAGGTTACAAAATATAACATTTTCTACAAATGAATAAGGCCTTTTAAGCATCATTTCAACAAAGATAAAAGATGTTAGTTGAAAAGTTTTTGTGTAAATTGCAACTGCTCTAACACTGAGGATGGCGTGAGGTGAAGTCTGATTAAAATCGACTGTGATTCGAGGAAAAAAGTGTAAAAATATTATCTCTAGCGGGGTTCGAACCTCACCCAGCCCTCATTTCCTCTTATTCACACTCTGAAGGCACCCCTATTGCCCGCATGTTCTGACACAAGCTCATCTAGCCAATCAAAAGGAGCGCAGTGAAAGCTTCGGTATCCATCAGGGGCAGGTAACTCCAGTGTACCATTTGTTATACATAATCGCCGCTAAACGCTATTTAAAAACGAGGATGTGATTGGATAGCTTACGACTGGGTTTGTCTGCGCTAAACTGGTTATAGCAACACGCGATAGAGGTGGGTGCATTCAGACCGAGACGGAGAGGATATCCCGAATGGTTCGAGCCCAGATATAGACAATATTTTTTATATTTTATTCCTTGGAGCATGGTCGATTTTAATCAGACTGGCGTGAGTTGCCCAACTAGCATTGTACTCTTAACTTGTTAAGGACTGGTCAAGACAATAGAGAATGGATGGGAATGTGTCTGTGAAGTTTTAGTGTAAATTGCAAGGAAGATGGTGTGAGGAAGCCACCTAGTTCACTCCAGGAGGACTTGGATCGCTTCTCTCTAAAGCTGGTGTAGTTGACGGTACTCTCGTCCTCCTCTATCACCTCTGACTCCATCGGCTCATCGCTGATCTTGTTGTCGATAACTAGACTGGAATATACAAGACCATTAGATGAATAACGTGAAATCGTAAGATCGATCATAACTCATCGTAGAGTTGTGCTTGACTTAAGGACATACTCTAAGTGTTAAACGTTCAATTTGTCCATAATCTAAACAACACAAATTTCTTACCAGATACTTTACATAACATTAAGGGACAAATTATCAACTTTCCATAACAGTACTAAGATTCTTCGAATAACAGTTGAAATTTATACCTTTGTTCTAGACCATCATATCAGTTTACTAAATTAATAACAATTGCAAAATCCATCTACCTTGACTCGTTGACGATGATGTTGCCGTCAGGTCCGATCTTTACCTGAGGCACAAAGAGAGAGGAGTCCTCCTCCTCGGGCACATCCTTCACCGTATCCTCCGTTCCCTTCTCCTGGCTAGCGCTCTCTGGTTTGTCCGGAGTCGCCGCCTCCTCCAGGATTTTCTCCTTCACTATCTTTTTCTTCATTCTATGTTAAATAAAATGATTATTCAGGAGTAAATAAAAAGATATTTGTGAAACATAAAATGCAACAGGAGATTGATTTTCCACTGGAAGCAATTTGACATGACTTAACTCTAAAAAAATTCCAGAGTTGTCATAAAAACAATGAAGACATTGAAGGATGCACAAAATGTGAATGTTAAAGACACAAAATTTTGAAATTACCGACGAATGGAACTTGAGTAAATGAATGTATAGTTCACAGGATGATTTCAGTAATGTATTATTTTCAAAAATTTCAAGACCTTAAACATAATTCTATCTCCATGACAAGTAAAAGACTACCCATAGTCTGTCATCCAGACCCTAAAGCAACAATATTTAATTGATTACCAACCAAATCTAGAAAAGAATAGCAAGTCTAGATCGCTCTGAAGTTAAAGCATCTTCTGGGCTCCATTTTGTTATAATACATGATTTGTTTAAAAATATTGTCAATATTGAAAGAAATACTTCTGAGACTAAATGTTAGTCCAGATTACCCAAGATCTTTCAATGTAAAGAAAGGACTCACGGGTTGCTGGAGGGGTTCCAATAAATCAGATCAATCATCCTCATTTTAGATCTATCTGGTGGCTCGTCAATCGACGGCAGGACTCGGCTCTTCTTCTTGCCTCCACACGACTTCAAAAGAAAAAGAGGATGATCAACAATGATATCATTCAATCAATCTTTTATTCAGTAGAAAAGCCTTTGGCCCACCAAGAAAAAGAGGATGATCAACAATGATATCATTCAATCAATCTTTTATTCAGTAGAAAAGCCTTTGGCCCACCAAGAAAAAGAGGATGATCAACAATGATATCATTCAATCAATCTTTTATTCAGTAGAAAAGCCTTTGGCCCACGTACAAAATGAAACTATAACATAAGTTAAGTTAACAATGATATACTGTTAATAAAAGATGTTGATGACAAACGTTCATAATAGTGGTCTACATTCCAAACTAAACAACAATAACACAATGGCAATGTTAAAACAAAATTTCTTGATATCTTAATATGGCTTTGATTAAATTGACATAAGTAACAAAGCATACCTTTTTCAATGGCCGTTTTTCATGTTTCAAGATTGGCGTCAAAGGCTTGTCAAATATAGACCTCTCTACTGGTTTCGCATCAATAACAGATTCTTCATCAGACGAAGCTTCACTCTCGTATACCTCCTCCTCTATATGCCCTATTTCAGATATGTCTCGCTCTGCTCTTGGTTCCTGCTTCTCGATGTGGTCCACTCTGATTAAAGTTAACAATCTTGAAATTAGACAACCATATTAAATTATTAATTGATAACAAAAAACGTTTTCTCATTAGGAGGATAAGTAGGGTAACCGAAGTAAGGTTCATGAAAATGTATCAATACATAGTAAATTTACTAATCAAAACATGTTTAGATAATGAAATTTTTCAGTCCTGTCAATCTCCAAATCACTATCTGTCATTAGAAGTGTTCTTTTCATTGCTATTCACAGAGACGTAAATGAATATCAAGAGACCTTAAAAGGAAAACAATTATTAGTCCACACAACAAATATCAGATCCAAGGAAAGTTGATGAGGGAAGTTAGTTTGTCTGACCGTTAAGGCTGGACATTAGACAGTTCTTTTATAAAATCCAGTTACTCCAAAATAATGAAACCTACTCACTTGTCTTCAATTGGTTCACACTTTGTAGGGGATACTATTTTGGTGGTTGTTACATCTTCAATTTCAACAGATTTTTGTATCGCTGGTGGGGCTTCCGACTTCGGCTGAACAGGTTTCCTAAAAAAATCAAAGATCATGTTTATTATAAATGCGAAAATTTTAATTATCATATTTCTTACACAATCCTATGCATTGAGCAAGATGAGTACAATAATCCTTTTGAAAACCTTTTCAATGAAATCAATATTCTATCTTCCTTTGTTTCCTTTTATTTCAATTAACAATGTTTTACACTACAAGTATCAAAAGATAATGACAACGTGGTCAAAATGGTCAGCAAGCATCATAATTACTTCAGTATGTTCATCATATCTTACCTTTCCGGACGACCAATATTAGCAAGATTTGGCTTAGCTTTAGGAAATCTGCTTCTCAGTTTTGGACGAGCTTCTGGTTTCTTTTCACTTTTTTGTTCCTTAACATCACTAGTTTCTTTGTTTGATACAGTCATCACCTTCTCTTCTGTTATTGTCTCCACATGATCTGCCAAATCAACAGAATCTTTACATTCAGGAACAGGCTCTGGCTTCTTTTCAACTTTCACCGGTTCCTTCTTTTCCTTCACCTCTACAGGTACTGGTGGGTTTACTTTTTCAGGGGGCTCTTGTGCCTTTGTAGAGTCAGATTTCTTTGGCTCTTGTTTTGGTTTGGCATCTGCTTTACTCCCACCCCTTTGTGGAAATAGCTTTGGGCCAATATTTGGCTTAATCTGAAGCCTTGACCGCCTTGTCGCCATTGTCAATGGAATTATTTAACTCCTGAAAACATAATGAATATAAAGTGACAAAAGAAAACATGTTTTGACACCTTGCAAGATATATGCTATAAACATTCCATTTCATTAACAAGAGGACAGTTCTCACATTTATTATTCATTATATATGACAAAACAATTAACGTAAATCAAGAGAATTTTTTTACGTATAAAATATTCAATTTCTTTAAAATACAACACTTCAATTGGCCACGGAGAGATTGTAATACCTCTTCTCATAATCATATCATGGCCATTTCTCAGATCATCTCATGATTGTCCGTATCCTATACATATGGACATAAAAATATCGTCTTGTCAAAAAGGAGATGACATCCAAACACACTCCTGTACATCCCTTCGACATATTTCTTTCAAACGAAATCTACTGTCTAACTCTGGTATGAAACTCTGTACTGATCTAACAAGCAGTTGCCAAAGCTTTTATACATTTCAATCAGTCAGAGGTCATGATGATGAAACATATGGGCAATGGGTTTCGACTACTTTGAAGCCTTGCACAATATTTCCTCAGGTAGTTTACAAAGAAGGCGGTGGTTACCAGAATACATTTCGGCAGTTTACCTGTGCAGGAAAATAGATAAAATGCTTGTCTCTACTTGCATTGAGAAAAGCGTTGCATATGCCAGTGCATTTCTGAGGCTGACACTTTTTACGAGACTTGAACCACGTGAAGAAGATAATTCGTCTGCAAGAATCGGTTACCTACCCTGACAGCTGAAACCACAACACGGCAGGAATAAGGGTCCGTTTAAAAAGTCAGTCCGCTATATTACATTATAACTATCCAGGACTAAAAGCAGTTATTCCTTTTACATTAATTGTGAGTATCCTAACCATAATTTAAATATTAAATGGAGAAAAATACATGAATTCCGCTTTATAGTCTTCTAAGGTCAAGGTCGCAGTTTACATACTCTCAAACACTATCAGATTTCGTAGATATATATTTTGCTTGTAGTCAAATACGGCATTTTCTCAGTACACTTATACATACATATAACATATTAAAATAAGGTTAACCTTTGCAAATACCCCAAATCATCTCATTAGTCGGTTTTGAACTGTTGTAAACATTAAGTATGGTTTCAGAGTATTATGTATCTGACTGGTTGCTAGATGCTTATGCGCAATACTGTTTGCTCCACAGTATCGCCTAAACCAGAACCAGAATTAAAACCTATTTGTTTCCGATATCCTACGGTGAAATGGTTAAGATGCTGACGCAATACCTTTTTAAATGTCTATTTATCCGATTTAACTAAAATTGCATTGACCTTTTCTAAGTTTTAATTATGTCAACTTGTCATAGATCTCTAAAATAGTTTTTTCCCCCAAAAACCCCACATATACTAATAATTGATGATACTGAATGGTAAGTTTCAAACAATGTTCTTAGTGGTATTTTTTGTATCTTTTGTTGTGAATACGGATTAAGAGTCACTAAAATCTTTACAAAAGGACATTAGGAAATTTAAGGATGTATTAACCGAAGTTTATAAATTTGATAAACCTTAATTTCAATAAGCTTTAACATGACGGATTTTTTGGGAATGGTAAATGGCAAATGTAAAACTGTTATTTATACATTATATATTTATACAAACTAAGTTGGTATGTATTTCAAATGGGTTTTCATACTTATTGATACATAGCACCTTGGTATTCGATCATTATATTTCATGTGACCATGAATTGTAACCCCAAAACACTTATGCCGTCAACAAACCCCCAAAGTTATCCAAAAGAACTAAACGTTATTTGAAGTTAACAAATCATGGTTGGTTTACTTGTATATATGAAACAAATACCGTCTTACTGTAATTTAACAGTAAAAAGGCAGAACACTTTTAATTTGAATGTAGATTAAATTAAACTTATTTATATAAACATTTATAAAACCGATTACGAATTCAGAATATATCGGGTCAAGGTCCCAGATACAGATTTATTCATCCCATTGTTTGATGTCAAGATTTAATCAAACTAGGAATATGAAAATGTGGTACAATGTCGTTCATAACCCGAAGTGATGTTCAACAGCTACAGGGGTCCAAACTCGGAGTGGACAATATAAGAAAAAATATTCAAAACCGTATTCTATATAATAGGTAGAGGTTACGCTAAAATCTTTATTTCTTGACCGACTCGTTCCGATGTAGGTTTATCTCAACATATTTAAACGATATATGAGTGCAAAAGTCCAGGTTTTTAATATTTTTCTTATATTGTCCACTCCGAGTTTGGAATCCCTGTGTTCAACAGCAATAGATACGGCTCGCGGGATGGGTAGGTGACCTGCTCCATTGCTGATTAAACAGAGAGCTATAATGATTCCCTACCCATGCATACCGAGACAGGAATTAACAAATTCGTGGGCAAAACACTAGTTCACTAGGCAGTACAAATGGGTACCTGGTATTGGAGGTTAAGATCGATAATGTGATAGACAACCATAGAGAGTCCTATTGGCAGCTCCGATGCATACGAATTGAAAAACGGTGATGCATCAAATTCCCAAAATGTGCCATGGGCTATCGAAGATATAAGGTTGTACCCCGAGACATTGCAAATCTTGATACTAAATCTGACGATATACGTATCGTGATATGATGTCTGTATCGTGATACGTATCGTTGACTTGAAACTGCTTATTTAAACTAAAACAAAAAACACAAGATTTTGTCATAGTTATTGTGTTTTTGTCTATAAAATAACGTTGAATAGTGTATCGCTCTTTAAGATAGTGATACGTATTGTATCGGGATATGTCCGTATTGTCCCAACATTGTAATGTGATAGACAACCAGAGAGTGTTTTTATTGGCAGCTTGGATGCATACGAGTTGAAAAACGGTGATGTCACATTGGGCGTAAAATCCGCAAAATGTGCCGTGGGCTACCTGTGGATATCTTCATTCATCAGTACAATTGGGTACCTGGTTTGGGAATGAAGGAATGTGATAGCTTACCATAGAGCGCCTTTTTTGGCAGATCGTATTCATATTTTAAAAGTTGAAAAATAAATGAAACGATTGTCTGTTCATACATAACAGTATCAATGTGTGGATTTTGTTTTGGTGTTTAATGCACACAATTTAAGAATTCTCATTATCCATAGCATTGACATGTATGTCATTGACAGATCCTATTTCGCGTTTTTCTGTCATTTCCGATCATTTGTTCTAAATGAAAGTTTTATTATTCCCGAGTAGCCTAGGGAAGTATGCACTGTTAGGCCTTTTAGTTAAACGTTTTATTGCAGGCAATTAAAGCTATTTGTTACTGGTTTATAATGACTGTTTTAATGTAGTAGAGTTTTAAATCTGAATTAGGAACAGTGATTTAGACCGAAATGTACCGGATTACCATACGCTGTTTATTTTGGGTGAACGAATAAAATAAGCAGGCCTCTAAAGAATGCTCAAATTGCACGCGCATAACTTATGTACCTGAACATTCAAAGTATGTTCTATGACCAAATAGCAATTTTTTTCTCTAAATTTCACCCTTAGGACTGTTATTTTTAAACAACAATAATATTAATTTAATGGATGATTTAATTATTTTGTACAAAATTTCATTACAATTTGTACAGTTACATAAACTGAATATCTGGTTTTACAAATGAACATAAGAAAAAGGCAACAAGTATTCATATTGAAAAACATATTTTATTGTAACATGAACAAAGCAATGCGAACTATTGTGTAACAATAATGTGTTTATAATAACATTGACATCATAGCGAGAATATGAAATTGTAAATAGTAGTTTCACAAGTAGTTTCATGCCTAAACGAGTAGTTAGATTTCAAATTTCTTTGTGGAAGCAAGGTGCAATAAAACACACATTTGTTAGGATAAGGTGGTTGGGTTACAATCAACTCGAACTGTACACATCGACAATACATTCATCCACACGCCCATTTGATTTACAGGAGAACACAGGACAAAACACAAGGAACAAAAACGATAAATATATTCATAACAAAATAAAATAAACGTCTATTGCATGACATAAAACACCTTTTAATAATGAACAACGATGAAATCAAAATATAAGAATAAAATGCTCTGGTTATCAGGTTAAAACAGTGGACACATGTTCTTTAACAGGAGGGAGGATATTCACTTAAATAAACTAAATCTTCCCCTTTAAAACTACACACACAAAAGAAATAAGTGCTGGTCGATGAATTATCTTCAATAGTGGATGAAGTCTGATGACGATGTTATTTAAAACTATCTAAATTTTTTTTATCTTATTTTAATATTTGTTTTCCCCCGAACAACCTTTGTAGGATGAAATAAACAAATACATAATAAAAATAAAGATTAGCAAGATATCGTTAGCAATGTGCACGTGAATGTTAGTTATGATATAATTTTCCTATTTATTATTTGAGTATCTCCCCTTAAACTAAACGAATTAGACGTTACATTAAAACTTCCATACAATTTACGCATGATATATATTTGAACCAGAAACCGTTGTATGGCGCATCGTTGATTCCGTAATATTCTTTCTTTTTTTCAATGTCAACTATAGTAAGACAATTATATTTTAAATGGCATATATTTTTTTAGGGAATCGATTATCCTTTATACAAAATAAACCTTCTTCTTCTAAATGTAACAGAATCCCCCAGAAGCCCTGTCTCTGAAAAAAATGTATAACTACTAAACGTAAGACAGCATATGACGGCAGATTTCTTCAACGGTATCGAAAGACTTAATAAAAATTCACTCTGCATGTGAGGTTTGGGGATCACATATGTGAAACATAATGATTATGAATGTTGTCATTCTATCGATATAAAGCATGCACTGACAGTTGTAGAAAAGTATCTTTCGGTAAAAAGAGCGACTGTTTGGATCGCGACTCTGATAAAAAAAATAAAAGTACCGAGGGTACAGAAGCTCACCTTAAAATGAATGATGTGGTAATATGGTTTAATTGTGTAACCATCTTTTATATGATAATTGATTATGGCTGCCATCATGATTTTTTTATCTTTTAAAATGCTAGCTATTCTTCTGTTGGAAACCACTAGAGCTTGAACAAACATTAATACAAGAATGATATAATCATGATTTGTTTACAAGCAGTAGGTTTTTGTATAACTTTTTTGTATATCTATGGCTGAATTGGTGACCATCTTGGACTTTTTAATCTTCAAAATGCTACTTTTATGTGGGCATCTGTATTAGTTTCATTATGATATCATGATTGGTTTAGGAGTATTCATTTAGTCACACTCTCAACTTCCAAAGAACTAAAAAGATGATGCACATACATTTAGAATATATCCTTCTGACACAAATCACAAATTCAGCTAGTGATAAGTCCATTTGCCAAAGTAAACTGTCCAGGTCAATGTCTCATGTAATTCTAACTGAAGATTTCTGAATATCTTAAATCTTGACATATGTTAGTGCAATCTGATTGGTCAGAATAGGCTAGCAACATGGGGGTTTATGCTAATTACTAGAAATGATGACCTATGATGACCTCTTGCACCTGCATGTAGCTTATGTAACTTATCCTCTTATGTAAGTTACTGTTATTCCATATATTGAGTGTCCTCCCCTCATTTCAATATGCAATACAGATACCCTTTAGAGGAGAGTTGCAGGAGAGGGGCTGGAAGGATAGGAGGGGAAAGGGGGTGGGATAGAAGGGGTGGGGGTAAAAGAGAGGTTTGCAATGGAAATAATCTGGAGGTCAACTCAGTAATATGTTTATTGAAGTATCTTAACTAACAGAGAGAATTGGTGAGAAAGACTTTGTAAAAAAAGAATTGTTCAGACAGCTGTTCAATGAATGCTGTTTTGAAGATGAATATAATATCTTTTATTAGCATGACAAACAAAATAAAAGATAATTAGTTATTCATTAACCAAAATTTTCAATTTGGAATAAATTAATTGCATTGGGAACGAAGGAGTAAAAAACCTTACAGTGAACAAATTTAATCATTTAAAATGCTTTTGAAAAGGATTTGTTTGAATTGAATGATCATTATAATTATCTAGATAATCATTGTTCAGACCGTAATCAGATATAGATGATTAAAAAATGTATATTTATCCTTCACTGGCTATGTTATTTGCCATATATGAAGTGTCAGGAATTATGTAACCCACTGATGGAGTGAACAACTTTTATCATTTTATGTTTTATTAAAAAGGATTTATTAAAACAGTCATGCTTCAGGCTGTTCGCAGATAAAGATGATTCATACATTTTTTTGTAACTGTATTTATAGTGTTGATAAATATTGCAACAAGCGTATCAATACAAATATAATGACATTGATTTGATTGATCAGGAAATGCATTCTTTTCAATGAATTTCATGAAATCTAATTGAAAATTCAATATAATTGACATATTGACCATCTTGGATTCTTGATAATAAAATAAATGCGTCTTTGTCAGGAATCAATATATAAAAAAATACTCACTCTTGGATTCTCAAAACTGAAACGTCTACCTTTCTGTGAGGAATCACCATGGGTATAACATACTACAATTTCAGAATGATATCTTAATTGATTTAGTAGGAGTAGTACTTGGCCTGAAATCTACCGGGTAATTGAAAAATAATAACTTCTATGATGACATGTTGTTCCCAGAACCCCTTCAGCATGATACAATTATCATTTAGTTTTACAGGTATTTATAAAACACATGGTATTGGAACTGGAACCTGATACAAAATACCTCTATTATTAACTTATCATGTAGATTACTGTACATAAAAGCAGATTCTTGACTTGTTAATATTAACTCATTGTGCAGATTGTTGTACACAAAAGCTGATTCTTGACTTGTTTAAATTGTTATTTGTAAAAAGTATTACTATTATTAGAATACAAGAATACTTTTCATAAAGACAATTTATATACTTTCCATAAAGTCCATTATGTTCTATTTATCAATTAGGGCAGGATTACTATGCAATATACAAGCAGGCAGGGCTGCTAGCCCCAGATCCTTAAGGAGAGTGTAGCAATTTGTGTATTTGGCTTTGTGTACGTATATTTGGAGAAGCACCCTAGTGTGCTGAGCATGTAAACCTGAACTCTGGCTAAGCCCTTATGTGTGGTATTAAAAGACTTGACGGGAGAGAACATGAATTGTTGTGAAAAATATATATAATTTCACAAAATATAGTTAGCTTATGTCCTAAATTGATTTTGTGTCAAGAAGAACTTCTGTTAGATATAGAAATGGTACAAATATGAGTAAAACACAGGAACTGGAACCTGATGCAAAATAACTCTTTCCACATCAACTTATCATGTAGATTGCTAAACACAAAGCTTATTGTTGACAAATTTTGTGTAAGTTGTTTTTCTTAGAAAGAACATTTCACTGTCATGAGAATACAAGTCTAATTTCCATAACTCTTATTGCATACACATGGCCATATAGCATAATGCTCTACCATATCAATTGGGTCAGGTTGATTATGCAACAGACTAGCAGCTGAGACTGTGATGCTAGCAGCCTGTATTTGGATGTGTATTAGAAATGCATAGTGGACTCAGCAGGAATATCTGAACTCTGGTTGACCCCTTTTGTGTGGTATTTAAAGGAATATAAGGGAGATACCATTGTTTAAAATTCAACATGATGTTTAATGTCATTGGGTTTTTGCAGCTAGTTGCCATAAATATTTTAAACAAATTAATTAATTATGTTTGTCTTTCATCTTAATGTTTTAGAAACACTTAAAAATATAGAACAACTTGCATGACAATCTTAAATATTCCATATTCAAGATAATATTATGATTAGTAAGTTCAAATTAGAGAATTTATATGGTGCGAGTGATCACTTGATGAAAGTTTAAAATTTAGAAATAATGATGTGTCATCTGCAGCTGAAAAGTCAATATGGCTGCTATTGCGGCCATCTTGGATTCTCAGAACTGAAACGTCTACCTTTGTGGGAGGAATCACTATAGGTATAACATACTACAATATAAAAATGATATCTAGATTGGTTTAGGAGAAGGAGTCATTTTCATGAAATCTAATTGAAAATTCAATATGGCTGCCATGGCGGCCATATTGGATTCTCAAAACTGAAACGTCTACCTTTCTGTGCGGAATCACCATAGTAATAACATACTACAATTTCAGAATGATATGTAGATTGGTTTAGAAAGAGTAGTCTTTTTCCTGAAATCTAATTGAAAATTCAATATGGCTGCCATGGCGGCCATCTTGGATTCTCAAAACTGAAACGTCTACCTTTCTGTGAGGAAACACCATGGGTATAACATACTACAATTTCAGAATGATATCTGGATTCGTTTAGGAGGAGAAGTCTTTTTCCTGAAATCTAATTGAAAATTCAATATGGCTGCCATGGCGGCCATCTTGGATTCTCAAAACTGAAACGTCTACCTTTCTGTGAGGAATCACCATGGGTATAACATACTACAATTTCAGAATGATATCTGCATTCGTTTAGGAGGAGTAGTCTTTTTCCTGAAATCTAATTGAAAATTCAATATGGCTGCCATGGCGGCCATCTTGGATTCTCAAAACTGAAACGTCTACCTTTCTGTGAGGAATCACCATGGGTATAACATACTACAATTTCAGAATGATATCTGCATTCGTTTAGGAGGAGTAGTCTTTTTCCTGAAATCTAATTGAAAATTCAATATGGCTGCCATGGCGGCCATCTTGGATTCTCAAAACTGAAACGTCTACCTTTCTGTGAGGAATCACCATGGGTATAACATACTACAATTTCAGAATGATATCTGGATTCGTTTAGGAGGAGTAGTCTTTTTCCTGAAAGTTTACGGACGGACGGACGGACGGACAGACGGACAGACGGACGGACGGACGGACGGACAGACAGACGGACGACGGACGAAGCGCCATGACATAAGCTCACATTTACTTTGTAAAGGTGAGCTAAAAAACTGACTATGACGCTCAATCAGTCTTAAGGAATATTGGAAAATTATCTAATTCAGATAGAAGATAAATTTTGATTTGATAGTGTTTGAGGTAGAATAACCAAAACAATATTACACTGCTACGTGTGATTTCATAATTACGTTGTTCGATTGTCATTGTAAGTTACATATTGTCACATATTTATGATTTTGAGATGAATATGGGAGACATGATTAAAAAAATATTACAATCGTTTTTGTTAGTTTTGACAAGTATGTACGCTAAAATTTATTAAAATCACGGAGTATCAGTTACTTTGTCGTAAAAATATGCACGTTTGAGCTGAACGAAACAATTCGAAAGGCCAACAGGGTTGACGTCAATGAGATCTATTCATTAGACAATTAAAGACAAAAGACCTCTTTGTTTAAAAAGAAACAAATAAAACAACATGCACCAAGTGGCTATTTATCAATTCCTTCATTGTTGAACTAAAAACTGACTTCATCACACGCACCATGTTCTTACGTGAGCTTATGTTCTGTGTTGTATAACAAGATAAGTAAAACAAATGGTAGAACTTGGTATTATTTAGTGTCTGGTTTTCCAATGATTGGTGTCTAATATTCTGTCAACGAACGATCTATTAGTCTAACATAAACATCAACTCAATGTGATCGAACATACATTATTTTGTCCGAATCATAATGCCGTGTATAAAAATGAGTGTCTTTGTATGAATGCGTTTCTTGGTTCTAAATTATTCTAAAAGGACAATTCGATCTCAGAGTAATTGTTTGAAACTTCAGCTGAAACAATTTGACAGAGAATCGTGTACATTCCTTCAAAAAAGACACAAATTGAAGGTCTATAGCAATATGTCGGCGCTACGAATAGTGAAATTTTTGTTTTTAATGATCATTGCAAATTGAAAAGATAATTTGTTTTAACTTCTCGAAGCAGAAATAATTTCCGCTTTGTCTTGGCTAATTGACTTCTAAAATGATAAGATATTGCACATTCACATATCCGCCATCAGAGTGTTTTGAGCAACCGCCTGAGAATCTTTCCACTCGGATTCTTTGGTATCTGATCAATAAACTCCACTCCACCCCTCAGCTGCTTGTATGACGTCACGTTCTCTGGAAAAGTGATAAGGAACATTTTAGTCTTGGTAGGTCATCGTGAAGAAAATTATTTTTTGAAAAGTTAATGTTCCTTCGTTTATTGTGAGATTTCGAAGTAAGTATTAACTCATAAACGTATATTTCCATACTGAATAAGTTCATATCCAGAAAATAATAATTGTTTAATCGCAGCGATTTTTGAGACTATCAAAGGCTTGTATACCTATACATGTTTTAAATTGACATTCATTATATCGAGAAGACGTACGTACACACGTTTAAGCCTGATAATCCATTAAAAAACTGTTCGTGTTGTTGGTTTATAAGTACGATAAAGCATTGCCAAAAATGTAATATGATAACAAACCCGATTTACTTCAATTTTCTTTAAGTTAAAACTAAAGAAGGGTATCAATGAGTAATAAACACTTATCAAAACACAAAACAAGTACCTTTAACAAAGTCCATAACATCCTGAGGTGTGAGATTATGTCCTGCTTTGGGAACAACGAAAGCTTTGGGGATCTCCCCCGCCTCCTGGTCGGGCACCCCCAGCACAGCAGCGTCCTGGACCCCGGGGTGGGACAACAGCACAGACTCTAACTCCGCGGGGGCGACCTTACAGAATGGAAATACGGACTTTGCTTTGAGAGGGGCGTGGTGACAGACTATATATTACAACTTGCATGCGTCAGAAAATGTAGATGTAGCATCTTAGTCATATTTTGCACCTTCAGTATTTTACGTGACCAACATGCCTTATGGTCTATACAGCAGTTTAAAACATTCAAAACCAAAACGATTCCATAGATGTGATAATTAAGAAATATGCAATCGCTTGTCAAAAGCCTCAATAGAGCTTATACGTTCAAAATATTGGCTTTAACTAGGCTGTTTATACAATGTACAATATTCTTTCCGGCTGTTTTACTTTCAGCTACCGTGAATCTTCATGTGTTCTTTTATTCAAAGACGATTAATTCAATATTTTACCTGGAATCCCTTGTACTTGATGAGTTCCTTCAGTCTGTCTGTCACGAGTAGTCTCCCCTCCTCGTCAACATAGCCTATATCCCCTGTAGGGACAAATGTAACACATGCGTAAGTATTCATTGTTCAGAAATTTATAATATATATATGTTTCTTCTTTCTTTAAATATCCTTTAATTTTACTAAGAAAATTTTACTAAGAATGTTTTATCGTTTTGTAAATGTATGCCATTGATTTTACGTTGGTGTCTAAATCACTGAAATTGCGAAAAAAAAGTAAAAATTACGCCATGCAATTCTCCCCCAAATAAGCAGCTTACTACTCGCCGTCGATCTATCATCTGTAGATACCTCATATGCTCTGTCATCACTTAATCCTTGGCTAAAATAGAAATCTTAATTTTCATTGCAGGAGGAAATAAGGAATTATGGTCCAGTTGAAACTGTGGTCTTGTTAACGCAAATGATTTAAAGATGCTATATCATAGTGCAATAATTTTTAAAGTATTTTTAATGTATACGTTGTATTTTTAGAAAAATTTAGCGACCAACCTTGAGAAAATCGGACCAAAATTCATCAAATAGGAAATTATTTATCAAATAATACCGAAACGGCAGTCGACATAAGGGCGAATCAAGTGTGGCCATTTCACAACTTCCGGTTTCTAAATGTACGCTTGAAAACCGTCTTTGTCGCGCTCAACTAGATTTTATATTCTTTTTCTCCGAATTAGGTATTCGTTGCTGTCAAAGTTGATACCCATCGAACGCAATTACGGTAGTTGAGACACGGTGTAAATCCTACAAGCATAATGATTACGTCACCGAAAGCGTGTTCACAAAATGACATGCCCTTTCTAAGAGGGGTACTGTGCTTGAAGCGTCGAAATAAGTATGTTATTGTTGATTAAACAATCTAAATATGATATCAAAATTTCGACGAAAGATTGTTCTACAAAGTGATGTATTTCATTTCTCAATAGCTAAGTTTCATCCTGAACCGCTTGCAAGTATGGTACAGCATCTTTAAGTAGCTTCGATGGAAAGAGAATTCACACCACATTGACAAAGTGCGTGTACGTATTTAACTCAGGACGTCAACCAGTTATAATGATTTATCCCTATCAGAAACACACCTGTATGTAACCATCCGTCTTTAACCATATCATCTGTAGCTCTCTGGTTGTCAAGGTAACCCATCATGATTTGGGGTCCCCGGAAGCAGATTTCTCCGGCTTCATTTGGCGGATTTATCTCCCCTGTGTCTAGATTCACGATCTAATAAACAACAGAAACAATACGAAGGCATAAATTGATATCAAAAAGAGAATTTTGGCATTGGAATCTCCCCTTTTTTTATATCTATTATGCCAACACTTTCTTACTTGACGAACACTTTGACAAAATGCCTCCACATCCGTACGCTTATCATTCGACCTGTTGACATTTTATTGCAAGCTAAAACACTTACAGTCAGTCTTGGAAATAAGCAGGAGTTATTCCTTGTGGGGAAATGGGAGTAAAAATGGGACCAACACCGCTAAGTCTCACCTTTCCCTCTGTGTTGGGGAGGAAGGGTCCAACTGAAGATGGCTTGGAAGGAAGAATATCTATGTTGATGCCCGGGCTTGCTTCTGTCAAACCATAGGCTGGAGGAGACGCATAGAACCATTATATGATGTTAATTGATAAACACGTAAACTCACATGACCTGATGTTAGCTTTGACTTATTCTCGTGACGTGTTACGAAAAGTTAAATTTCTTCAAATCTTCTTAATGTTGATCGTAACTTTCTTTCTCTTCTGTTAACTTAGTTACTACGACGTCGGACCATTGTCTGATATCAGCTCTATTTATCTTTATCTTTGCTAAGCCTGACCTCTTTGTCAAAGTGAGACCAAACTAGCTCTGACATTACGAGGGGAAGTGAATTAGTTCAAAGTAATGGATATAAAGCAGTTGCCTTCAGTATTGTTTCCCTTTTCCCCCGATATATACACTTTGCCAATTTGGCCTTGAGACTGTTTCCTGATCCAAGAAGGACCGCACCGCCCAAATAGCCCCCTGGGCAAAAGCCCCTTGAAGTTTTTATTTGATCTGAAGACCACGGAGACATGTTTTCTCATCCTCACATAGAAGCTTTGTACACCAGGTTAGGTCCAAGTTTAGCTCTGTAACTAGGTACTAGTGCCTTATTCACAAAGTCTCATGGTGACTGTCCATAAAGTAATGTGCTGTGTTAAAGAATGGGAGTGAGTAGTCTTGGTAAAGAATGCTTTGTGAAAGGAGGCTCGGGTCCGTAGCAAACGGCCTCAAATATATTATAACCAATTGTTTCATCATAAAAAGTACCAAGAGACATTTTGTAGCTCATCGAGATAATATTCTGTCCCATTCAACCAATTGAGCTTTCAAACATGAAAATGTGACATCCCCACCCCTTCCTCCAATTTCTGAAATTCGTGCATAAGGGTCTGACTCAGCATACCTTGTCTGATGTTAGCCTTCACTTTCTGTCCGAGTTGCTGACACAGATCCTCCCCCAGTGGAGCTGCTGCACAGATGATGTTGTTCACGCTGGAGACGTCGTAGTTACCCACCTGGGGGTCTTTAGCCAGGAAGAGCAGCAGGGGAGGTACCAGGTGGAGGTAGGTGATCTTTAAATCAATATAGAATAAGTAATCATTTAGAAAACTGAAGGGCAGTTGATGGAGAATGCTTCTTTTGGCCACTTTTTGAAAGTTCGTTATCGGGAGAGGTTTCTACAATTGAGGCAATATGTCAAGCTTACTTAAAGGTTCAGAAATAATCATTTTACTGATCAACTGGAAAAGTAGGCAAAAGGTGCAATGAACCAATATAGCCACACTATAAATCTTTAAAAAAATTTTTTTTAAAAAGTACTTTGTACTAGGAGTGACATTGGTGGGAAGTTACTTGTTATGCTCATCTTCCTACTCAAAGTCTAAAACAAATTTCCGAACTGTCATTTTAGGCCTTGCTGCAGACCCTTTACTTTTCTGTGCTGCTATAGTGCAAGAGAGCAAGGACAGAAAACACAAGGGTCTGCAGCAAGGCATAAAACTGAGAGTTAGGAAACTGGCGTTTTAAGCTTTGGGTAGGAAGATGGTGTATGCTATGCTACCTTGTTGTCCTGTATTGCACCGAGGAAGTCCTGAGGCACGAACCTGGGCAGGGTGATCATGGCGGCGCCCTGGTAGGTAACGCACAGCTGTGAGGCCACCATCCCGTAGATGTGGAAGAAGGGAAGGACCCCCAGGAGCTTGTCCTCGCCCGCCTTGTACTGGAGCACCTCGCTGTAAGGGATGGGTTGAAGACAAGGGTATTTCACGAAGAATAATTATGGATATCTAACTTCCGTTTCGACGGGTTAGGTTGGCAGTGTTGTTTTTAGTTGATAAGCTGAGGGGGTCATTTTGGCAAGTTTTCAGCAGATATGACACTCTGCCATGGTAAAGGTATTCTACATCTAATAATATAAAGGGACTCCAAGCCAAATTGGTTGGCAAATGTCCCCATGGCCCCCTCTACGAACAGCACTGGGTCGGTATGCATATTTATACAGTTTTCATGCATATGAACAGAAGGGATTAGGCATATAGCAAGATCACTATAAATTGAAATTCTAAACTACCACTTGAACATGTCAATGGTATTGTATGGATGACAACAGTAGCCACGTTTCGGTAGTGATTCTCATTTCGGAACCCTATCAGCTATATGTTGCAATCCGCGCTTAACAAATACTTTCATGATGTATGATATTGTCCTGAAGGTCGCCTTATTTCCGTAAGACCATTGGACACATACGTTTGATAATCTGGTTCACTCAAGCTTTCGTTGTCAACAGCTTATCAAGATTACATAACTGATACTATTGAAAATCTATATTGTATCATGAACAATTTTATTTGTTTCTACATAATCCCCTTAGAAATAGTATTGAGACTCTTTGGAAACAGTGCAACGTATTCCAATGTCCATGTAATATCCTTCAGACATTTGAAATTAATGTTGTTTTTTCTTGTCATGAGTTCACAGCTGTTTGTCTTTACTCTTTACTCACTTAATCTGCACGACATTAGCGACGATGTTGCGGTGAGACAACATGACCCCTTTAGGCAGCCCCGTGGTGCCGCTAGAGTATGGAAGCACAAACAGGTCATCTGGACTGACGTCAGCATTCTCCGGAAATGCCTTCCCATCATCCTCTAGCAAGGTCTTGAACGGGACTGCACCAGAACCTTCTCCGATGACGATGATTTGCTGAAAGTTAGAATAACATTAAATGATTTCTTTAGTATAAAGTTCTAGAGAAGTTAGTTCTAGAATAATTATGGTTATCAACATTGCACATGAATTTTGAAGTCATTCTTCTCGAGGCGATTGAGTGAGAGAACGTAATTTATATACAGAAATTTGGTTTCGTACTTGAAAACTTGGTATCGTTTCTTTTGCCCCTCAGTATATGTTAATACCTTCAAGTCTTTTGTTAGTTTCTCTGACTTGCTGATTGCCTCCCTGATGGTGGGGAGGAACCCAGGTAATGTTACCACATAGGTGGATCCTGAGTGTTCCAGCTGGCGTCCTATCTCACCTGGCAGGAAAAAAACATGTAGGTAAAGCATAAGTAAATCCAGGTAACTTCGATTTGTTGAGATGGCTTACCTGACATAGGGAGATATGAAAATTATTGACAGCATTATGCTTTTTCATTAGTCAAGCAATCATTCAATACAGTTATATAAGCATTAAACAGTAATATTGAGCACACAGTATTTGTAATATGTCAATGGCTACAATGTAAACAGAAAGACACCGATATGCTTTAGTCCTTTACATTAAGAAGTTACATGAATACGAAAAGCAACATGTTTGAATAACAACTTCCTTATTGTGAATGTATAATCATGTATCGGAATATTAAGAACTCAATAAGGTTTAAAAACGAGTCCGTTTTTACGCCGCACATTTCAATTAAATTAACTTTCTTAAAATGAAATAACTATCGTAAGAATATAACAACATGCATGGGTTTTAGGCAGGATTGGCTGTTCAGACGAAAAAAACCTATTGATATGGAGAGTAAAGCTGGTATTTGTAAACGAAAAACAGAACAAGATATTTCATTTGAATTCATATTATAAATATTATTAAGCCCTTGTGCATATTATGATAACTATCAACCCCGATATGTTAGCTTTTTGGTGTACCTGGTGTGTAAGCAGGATTTGCTGTAGAGACCGCACACCCTATAGCTCCACAGGCCAGGAAGACGATGAGATACTCCGGACAGTTGGTGGAGAAGACGAGGAGTCGGTCCCCCTTCTTGACCCCGAGACGGGTCAGCGCGCTGGCCACCTTGATACTCGCCTCTTGAAGCTCTTTGTAGGAGAGGGTCCTTCCGGTCACCGCGTCTTTCTGGTAACGCGGAAATGTCATGGACTTAAAGTGACACAGAGTATCTTTATTAAAATTTTATTTGGTTTTGATAAGCTACAAAATATCTAATATGCTGATTGAAGTTCATATCTCATAACTGGACTTGCAAATATATCCATTTATGCATAATATCTCTTTAATATGCTGGATTTTATGGAAAAATCAAGAAAACATCTCAAATACGTTGAATATTCGAAATTAAGCATCATATTCATCTACCTATTAGTTACAATACCTAATAAACACTATCGAATCAAATATATCTTCCTGTCAGCTTATGACAAGGTTTCAAAATTACGTTTGGCGAATTTGCGCGCGCCACTCAGCCACATTGTCCGGTTTTCGATCAAAATCTCGACTTTGACTTGCCGTATTTTCGCTCTAATGTACTGATTGACCTTTAACTTGTTATTTTCAGTAACAGTTAGTGGTTCCCGATGTAATAACATCGATTTCAAAATTTGACATAAGTTATCCTATCAACATACTCTGTGTCTCTTTAATATCTAAATACTTTTGAGCGAAAAACATTAAAAAATACTATTTTCTTCAGAAGAGCATTTAACCAAAGGCATATGAACAGGACTCGGATATGGCATCCTATATGATAATATATGTTCTGGTAAACCGGAAACTAACTGGACTGTTGTTAGACCCTGTGGGAAGAAATCCTTGGAGAGAACAAGTTCGTATTCATGTAGAGTTAACATTTTGACCAGTTTATTCCTCGGAACACGGTCGATCTTTCAACACTTATCAAGGATAAGAAATAGCTGATAAGATACCTAAACAGTGCGTATCGCCTGGTAAATGACGATTTATCTATAATCTATAATCTTTATGGTAAAATATGATAGAATTAATAATAAAAAAGAAATATGTATTTATTCAACTTGCTCACCACTGCTGTGAGGTCTCCGAACTGTTTGTACTGCGCGAGCATGAACTCTGTAAAGGTCACATCCGGTATGTCGACATGTTTGTGAGGACTCCGAACAATATGGCGGTCATCTGACGAGGTGGTCAAACTTCTAGTCAAGCAGCGTGGAACTATGTGGGCGTTCTTTGATAATTCAGATGCTTGAACCCTCTTCAGAAGCTGTCCCCATGAACGTCTACAGACAGGGCTGCTAAGGTGCTTGAGAAACGAAGTCGCCGCCATCTTGAAATACACTGATGGCGGTCTTGGTTAACTTCAGCTGAAGATCAATATAACGATTGTTGAGTAATTATATATGGCAGCAAATATTGATATAGGTATAGTCCATAAAACAATCATGGTACACTGGGAGGTTGTTACCTGAATGTCATTAAGTGAAATGATTTTGTAAAATGGAGCCACGAATTTAAAGCATACTATAATGATTTTGTCAAAATTAAGAGACAAGAACGAACATATCAAAGATAGATATCATTATTTGTTGAATTGAATTGCAATCTAAATGTTCATAAAATAGAAATCATGGCACACTGGGAGGTTGTTACCCGAATGTCATTGAGTGAAATGAATTTGTAAATTGGAGCTATGAATTTTAAGCATACTATAATTGTTGTTATAATGATAGCAATGTCAAAATTAAGAGCCATAAAAGAACATATCATTGATAGATATAATTATTTGTTTAATTGAATTGCAAACTAAATCTCCATAAAATAGAAATAATTATAAATAATCTCTTTGACCTTGACACGTGTTTATGTTTCATTAGTACACAAATAACAGTGAAGTATGAAATGTTCTATATAACCTCTGGTACATATTTCTTGAGTAAATGTATTATTATAACATGAACAACGTCAACAAATCATAAATGGCGTATCCTATTGTCTCATCATATAAATGTCCGAGTCCAAAAGCAAAGGTGATGATAATATTTGTCATTACTAAATTGCAATCCAAAGGCTAAGGATGCATAAAAGTTGAAATATTGAATTTAAATATGTCATCAGCATGTGCTCTTTCATATAAACAAGACTGAACGGGTTGTTGTTTTACTTTACGAACATATCAGGGAAACAACCTGTTCGCAGTATCCAATAGTACAAGTATTGCCAAAATAACTATAAGTTAACTTTATATTTTCAGATGTTCAAGCATCCTATTACGCAACCCTATTGTCTGCACATGTAGTCAGAGAAGAAATAATCAACATGTCAAGCGAAAACTTTAGGCGGCCATTTAAAAAGATTTAAAAAGACCCTTTAAGCATATACGTTCACTGAGAAATAGATTCGCGAAGCCTAACCAAACTAACTACATCCATTCGCCCTTTTCATATATTGTATAAAATATATTTTCTTTCAATTTTGAAATTGGTTTGACTCTTCATGAGACGCACAAGTTACCTAAGAAATTTGGAATCCACATTTTAAAGGAAGAGAAGTGGGAAAAATGAAGACATTTGAATAACATTGAAGATATATCTACATGTACAAGATTAGCTCGAATCTCTCATTCTTATGCTTTTCTTAAATCAAACTTACAGTTTCGGGATGTCAGGCGTAAGAACTGAATATCCAGACCTTTGTTTTAAGTTAAACACAACTTAACTCCTGATTCGCATTACCAACAATGGCATCCTTGTCATAGTCTACATAAATGATGAGTAGACATCGAGTGTTTCAAACGTTTGTCCAACATGTCATCAATATACGCTGCAAAGGCGATCACATTCTAATAAGATACAGCGGTTTACAACGTGGCTGATTGGCTGGTTTAGAGAATAGCTGTAGGGTACTCAGCCGACTTAGACAGCGTGTCTGCCACAACATCAACCCTGTTCAACAAATTTACAACGACGAGATAGGCGAGATGGACGTCGATGCTGCCGCGACTGTTGCCACTTTCCCCAGTGTGAAGTCAGAGAGAGGGAAGAGCGTGTCCTAAGGAGGCAGTTAGAACACGGTGGTACCAGACGTCAGCGGTCAAGGGTATATAGAGACTTGGACACCAAGATCCATTATTTCAAGTGGAATAGTCCATTATCAAATAGGTTGGATGAACCCAATACACAAACCACCCATGCATGTCTCTGTTTTGATAGCAGTGTAGGCACAATGGGATGTAGGCACATTGGCACCAAACCGTTCAGTCACGCATTCTAACTTATGGTTTACAGCTTGAATGTTACGTCATCAAACAATTATCAAATACATACAATGCGCCGTACAGGCATTGACATTTACCCATTGTGCTTAAAGTATTTAGTCAATCGAAGTGGTAAACCTATAACATGATGAAGTGTCACATAGACTTGTCTAGAGGCCCCGCGGCTATGTAGTGACGTAACTCCATGTTTGGTGTCTTATCGTGTCCGAATATCACCTATTACAAGTGTTAATCAAACAGAAGAAGAAAGAAGAAATGTATTTTATTAAAGTGTCACACTGCATACAAGCAACACACAATCACATATATATATCACAACAAGTAAAATGTATGCTGTCCGGCCAGTAATGGCCTATGAGACACTAATTCTCTAAAAACGCTTCCGCGTTAAAATATATATTAAAATAAGTTAAGATATGTTTCATATGCTTAAATATTAATAAATGGCTTATAAAAATGACATACGCCGTAAATACATTTTTTGGAGAAGTGCGGCAAGTGGATTGTGATACTCTTGATTTTGCATTAAATATATTAGTTGGGCTACTGGTGATAACCAGAGGAATGAGGGGTCTGAAACAGATACGAATATAAGTTACAACAGACTAGAAAGTGAACTTCGTCCTCTACACTGTGGTTATTACGAATTTTACATATACGTTCTTCTAAAGGAATTACAGGGCGAGAAAATCTGCCTAATTCTATTTGTAACGGTAAAGTGCCACTGCGAAATTTACTAAAGATACTGCGTTGAGACCTGTTGGGTAAAGTAGTAAGATATTTTTCCGCCGATAATGTGTTCTTAAAAAGACGATAAGTGCGAAGTTTATTGCCGTTGATTAGCCTTCTATCATTCCAAAGATTGTCAAGCCAATAATTAAAATCCAATGACAACAAAAAAGATTTTGCAGTAATACTGTAAAATCCTGAGAAGATATGTCATAAAGGTTTGGAATAGGTAACTGTAATGAATTAAACAATGTTGCTGTGTTGTTATACCATGATTTTTTAAATTTAACAGACCATGTGCTAATGGCATTGGGTATTAAACTGGGGGTTGCTGAATGCAACTTACGCCAAAAACGTAAAATTTCAATTTTGTGCTTTGTGAATGGTAAAGTCCAACCCATATCCCCTCTAACTGCTAGGGTTGGGTCTTATTACAAACACCAAGAAAAAATCTACAGGCACGATTTTGTACAGCATTTATACAACTGAATTCCTTAGTGCCCCAAATTGCTGAACCATAAGACAATATGGGCTGGACCAAATTATCATAAGGTGTATTAAAAACACTGTAATCAAAACCACCAACAGATTTAAATTTACATATCACAACACCCAATGCACGACTAGCAGACTTAGCAATTTCTTTGGCAGTGTAATGTAAATCTAAATGTTCCTGGAGCCAAACACCGAGATATTTATAAGCATGTGTATAACAAATGGTTGTGCTGCCAATACTAAATACAAACTCAGATTGTTTGAAAGAAGCAGGACGATAATGAAAATTTTTAGTTTTACTACTATTAACAAACAAACGCCAACGTTCACACCAGTTTGATACACAGTCTAGCATACGTTGTAAGGAGTGCTCATCAGGAGCTAACAAGGCAATATCGTCAGCATATAACAAAATGCTCAGCATTGCATTATCAATGCGCACGCCACAACCTAGATTATTAATTTCATCAACCAAGTCATTAATGTAAACAGAAAAAAGTGTGGGTGACAAAGTACATCCCTGACGCACACCAGAGGTAACATCAAAAACATCAGTGAAACTGTTATTTACACGGACACGGGCAACAATTGAGCTCATTTCGTTCACCTAATTGGACTCCGATAGTTGTCCAGTTTCAACAAGAAAGTCATTCATTCCCCACAGAGGCAACTCAGTCATACCCAAGGATGTGCATGCTATGAAACTCCTTGGTCATACCTAATTCAGGTATGACTGAGTTGCCTCTGGGGGAGAGAACGCAAGAAAGTTGGTAGAGGACATTCTGTAATTTAGTATGTTATAGATTTTACGTATCTAATAATGGATAATGGATCATATTTATATATAAAGCGCAAATCTCCCTTGGGACTCATTGCGCTCATTTCCTCAAGCTCACAATCTGATAAACATTTTACAGTGCATTATTTGACTCTGTAAAAACTGATTTACCTTTCTAGATTGGTATATTCACTCTAATGATTTGGCTCTTTTTTTTCTTTTACAAACATTGAAATTACTTAATTTTGTTTTGATTTTCTTGTATTTTTTTACAAGATTCTAGTTCGAAGATCAAACCACTATAGGGCCAAAAATGTATCACCAATTTGAGAGCTTAAGCTTCATTTTCTTGAATATTTAATTTATGTGAACAAAATGGTATAGCCTTTCCTATGGACAGTTTAGTTAGCAGCCCCGTCTAAGGACGGGGCTGCTATCAGTTTTTGTGAAGTTTCCATCGCCGCCGCCGCCGCCGCCGCCGCCGCCGCACTCGTACTACTAGCTATAACTTTTTTCCCCTAAGCTTTCCAGAACTCTTATTCATACCTTACTCCTCATACCTCGGGGGAACGATTTTGACATGTTCACTTTCAAGGTCAAAGGTCAAGGTCACGAGCTATGTATTCACACTAAGAATTCCTTGTAAACGCGATAACTTGAAAAGTTTTTGTGCTATGAAGCTCTAACTTGGTATATATCATCCTTGGAAAAGTAAAAAAATTTGAAAAGGTTTTGGCTACAATCCGTCAAAGGTCAAGGTCACAGCAAGGTCATGACGTAAGCATGTTTTAGCGAAAATGCTTTATTTTAACTATGAACACTTTTAATCAATACATGATTGTTATACTCAAAAAAAAGTGTTCAATGATTGTGTGACCTTGAAGGTCAAAGGTCAAGGTCATGAGATATGAGTTATTACAAAATGCACTAAATTGGGGTATAACTTTATCCCATTTAGCTTTTCAGAACTCATGAACATGTCTAAATGTTAATACTTCCAGGGAATCATTATGACATGTTCACTTTCAAGTTCAAAGGTCAAGGTCACGAGTTATAAAATCACCACAAAATTCTTTGTAAACACGGTAACTTGAAAAGTTTTTGTGCTATGAAGCTCTAACTTGGTATATATCATCCTTGGAAAAGTAAAAAATTTTGAAAAGGTTTCGGCTACAATCTGTCAAAGGTCAAGGTCACAGCAAGGTCATGACTAAAGCATGGTTTAGCGAAAATGCTTAATTTTAACTATGATCACTTTTAATCAATACATGATTGTTATACTCAATAAAAAGTGTTCAATTATTGTGTGACCTTGAAGGTCAAAGGTCAAGGTCATGAGATATGAGTTATTGCAATTCCTTCTAAACACAATAACTTGAAAAGTTTTTGTGCTATGAAGTTTAGATTTTGTATATATTATCTCTTGAGAAGTTCAACATTTTCAAAAAGTTTTGGGTACTAACTGTCGAAGGTCAAGGTCACAGCAAGGTCAACATATATGGAGAAAATGGATTAATTGTATTTTTAACACTTTATTTCATTACAATAATGTTATACTTAATGAAATGTGTTCATTGATTGTGTGACCTTGAGTGTCAAAGGTCAAGGTCACGAGAAAATTCCCAATTTGGTGAGGCCTGTAAAAGGCGGAACAGGGTAAGGCGAAACCCAAAGTTCCGGGGCTGCTCTGCTTTTGCGGTATCCCGCAAACGCTAATCTAGTTTATATTTCGTTGCGTCAATATGATAGTTCTCTCTCCACATATCTTTTAATGTGGGGTATCGTTAAAGCGTGATATCTTTTTTTGGCACTGCCAACCGTTCTTTCCCAAATGTGCATGGACTTACCTCAATTATCTCTTTTTTAGGTCCGAAAGTGCAAAACTTTTGCTTGAAACATATATCTTTGTATAAGGATCAGTGGTTTTCAATGGCTACGATGCTCTGTATATCGTACGCATGAACTATTTTCTGTTATATGCCGAGATATGTCCTCATTGAAAATAATCTTGTCACCACAAACCCCCTTTAGCATGTCCTTTCATTGTAGCGAAAACCTGGTGTTGTGTTCCCACTTGGTATATATTGACATACCCATTGACTACAAAATGTCACGCCCTCGATACTTGTAAGTGTGACAATACACAAAACACACAGACGTGTACCCTTTACAAGATCTATGAACGACATGTATAAACCATATTCAGGGATTGCGAAAGACATCCTTGACAATGGGCCATTATCACTTATAAAGTACATTACATATATACCGCGGTATATGATAATTGCTATAAAATACAAACCTAAGACTTAATAGGACGCACGGTCAAAACTTAACATGGAATAATTACAAAACAGAATCATTTGAATAAAATAATGTTATCGAGAAACTTTTGCTGTTCTCAAAGTTATACAGTTACTCACCCTAATTGCAGAAATAAACAAGCCCCGAATCAACAAAGGAATTGAACTATCATGTACCCAGTCTCATAGGTCTAAGTGACCGTAACTCCCTGTTAGAAGGTGAATATGACCTTGCAGATATCATCTGGTATCTACCTTCGTTAACAATATGTTATGTATGCATGCACCACGTTTTATCAATATTATGCGTAAGCTGATATCAACATATGTAGAGCAATTATGCAGCAGTAATTGTGTGCATGCATATCATAAAGTGTTCTAAAGCTCTGTGTATGACCTCCTTGTTTATATGTTATCGACGTATTACCAACATAAATGAAAGAAACACAGTAGGAGTTCAACGATGAACATCATTTAATCATTTGTAAAACACTGCAACGACAATTCACGTTGTACTCATATTTCACACTATAAGCTGCAGTGTTGTTGGTAGGGGGGTCCTGGGTAAATATGCCCACCCTTTTGGCTTGGTTTCCCCTAAAATTTTAAAAAGTAGGATACTTTTACCATTGCAATTGCTCAGAATAGGCCAAAACATACCGTTTTAGCTGATCACCTAGGAACAACACTGAGCAGCCACCATGAATGTCGCCTAATATCGTAAACATGTTTTTTAAAAATTAATCATTATGCTATGAACCTTCACGTATTGAGTTAGCTAGATTGTGACGAGTATCTAAGCAGTTTAACTTCTTGTTCCCTACAGATCAATTCTTTTACCACATGCAATGTCCTCATCTTAGCATCTCTCTGGCCGCAATTTCTTTCTCAGTGTCCATGCGTAAATATCTATTTCATGTTTTACTAGCTTGTCATTAAATAGCCATCCGTGATTTTAATTAAATATTATATTGCTTTAATACAAACGTAGATGGTATTATTCATTACATACATCAACAAAAGCTTATACACTCATAAAAATATAGCAAATATACGATAAAAACTGATTTTCAATGAAATTCTAAAAACAGATACATGTATATAAGTTCGCAAGGGAAAAATTCACATGTCAATTCGCATTGACACTAGTTATTAAACCTATCAAGCATTATAAACTGTCATTCTTCTTCTTCTTCCTGTATTGTACGCCTTAATCTAAAATATTGACTGTAAATAATATCATTCGACCTGAGCTGAATCCCTTGACTAGCAAGTCTAGATTTGAATACATCAAACACCACCAGAAGACTCTTCATATTGAGTTCAGCATCGGTTAAACTATATTTGGTATAACATTCTCCACATGTCATTAAACAGTTGTAAAGGTAATTGGTTCAGGTTAATTTTAATACAAATATATTATGAGGTATATATATTATTAATAAAATTAAACGACATAATGTATAGTATTACATTATATATAGTTTTACATTCCAACATTCTGTCGTGTTGTTGACGTGTTGAAGTTCTATACGTGTTTAGGTCTGGTGTTTATCGTTGCATGGAATATATCAAACACGCAAAGAAAGGGACCATTAAACATTGGTGTGAATGAATTATTTACAAATCATATTTTGGTGCTTTTGAACTTTACGTACTCGAATTTTTTTAATGAATACACTTTTACATCATCAGTACAGACCAAATGGAATGAACTTCAACAAGGCACCCATGTTTCTATTTTTACGTTTCAATGTGTGTACAAATACCCAAATCATATTAATATTGAACTTGAGTGTGTGAATGATGTTTTTACTCCCCCCCCCCCCTTTTCTTTACCTTTCTTGTGTGTAAACCCTGGTATTGTATTACTGTTTCCTAACCATAGTTACCATTCATGCTGTAAAAAAAATAAATTAATATTGAACCAATCAATGCCCATGGCTCCATATACTGTCGAGTAAGGATGAATGACACGTTAAACCGATGATCGAGATAGATACTCGTCTATTTCTATTTAGAGCCACGACTGACACTTGAGAAGTTATTCAACAAATAGGTCAAGGTTTATACTTATAAGTTTAACAACATGAAGCACTTAATACCCATAGAACGACACTTCTCTCGTGTACCTCGGTTTAACTCGCAGTTAATATACTGCTTTTATTTGTTTAAATTAAGTTTGTATCTAATTGAAGAGCAACGTCATTTTCATCACATATTGTTTTACTTTGATACCAACGTAGATGGCTTAATTTATGATAAAAGTCCAAAATATCCTAGCTGTATTATGCCTGTTTAAGTGATTGAGTTTAAACATGCGTAGACGCTCCAACCACAATAACCCTTCACAACCACAACAACCCTTCACAACCAAGCAAGCCAAGCCTGTTTAAGAGTATCCATGAGTTTGAAGTGTCGGTTTGAGATAACATGCCTGTATAAAGTGATTGCGTTTAAACGTCAATGGATGCAACCACAACAACCACAGATATGTTGTTGTTGGGCTGGAGTTTAACGTCTTCTTTCACCATTAGGCGATGTCGCCGACGTTCATATCTATACCGACGTTCATATATATATGAACGTCGGCGACATCGCCTAATGGTGAAAGAAGACGTTAAACTCCAGCCCAAAAACAACAACAACAGATATGAGCAATCTTGAGTACTCACCAGCAAGCGAACCCGGCCTGTTTTAGAGTATCCAGTGGAGTTTGAAGTGGCAATGCACCACTTGTTAAACGACTAAAACCGGATCATTGCACTAGAAACCACTATCTGAAAACTTAGTTTCGACAATCATTCACAATAGCTTGCCCGTGTGACCATAGTAATATTTATAGCTGCACATATAAGTTTGACTACTGTCTCGTATTTCACCTTCAAATGGCTTTGTAACACACCGTAACGCATGGCCGGTGTGCAGCGAAACGTTAACTTAATATGTCAGTTATTCTCTCGGGCAACCCTTGAACATTAACATTGTAGTTAGAGGCATATTAGAAGCTTGAATGGTGAAATGAAGGAAAGATGACAATTTCTACCCAAGGCTATCATATAAGTCTAACACCCAGACTGTTGTTCATTTCAATTAGACCTGAACATAACCCCTCTTTAAAGGGGCAGTAGCACGTTTTTTGATAACTTTATATTTTAAAATTTTCACTGATAATTGTAAGTTAATGTTAAATGTATTATATTGACAGTGTCAAAAATCTCATTAAACAAGTCAATCATCCATAGTCAGAGGACGAAGTTTGAAGATTCACATGAAATCCATTGGCGGCCATTTTTGTGTGAACACCTTTAATTCATTTTGAGTAAGAAAAAGGAATCGCATGGCTAAACTTCACAATATATATTTGAATTATTACTGCTCCATTTAGTTTAAATACATTGTCTTTCAATTGGAACAATTAATTTTCATTTTCCTGACAACACCTTATATTCCCCCTAAAAACGTGCTACTGCCCCTTTAAGCAAGTCTAGATCTGCAGTGAAATAACCGTTTGTCTGAGGCTTCTTTTATATCATAAATAAAATACCTAATTGTATCGATTAATTTTATAGAAACTGAATATTAGTGTAACATCATTTAAAATTGAAACGTTAAGTTTTAAGGCATTTCTTCAAATCTTATCTAAAAAATATATAACTAAGACTTTAAATGCCAACTGTAGCCTACTATCTTCAAAAGGGTCAAACATCTCATAAAATAATTCTTTAGTCGTACTTTTTGAAGAATACTCTCTTTTATCTATTACTTTTAAAAACTCTCTGGATTGCGAAAGTCTTTTTAGAAGACTGAATCCACACCTTCAGAGAAGATATATATAAAACATAATAGGGGAGATAACTCCAACCTTTGCTCGCACGAGTAGACATTGGTGACGAGGTTTTCAGGTCGTTGTTTTCTCATTCCAAACAATATTATCATGCTCACGTGTAATTAAAAGAGTTCAAGTCAAGTTAAAAATTCCGCCCTTTCTTCCATAAATGAAAATGTTATTTTCTCATGACAGACATCTGTTGTCAGTACAATCAGATGCCCATTTCATAGACGATCATGGGAACGAAGGTTTACCGGAGATAGTCACGGCGAGCAGACATCGTCTACCCATTTCACTGCTAGATTTGAGGAATATATTGAACACTGTTGGTCTATTCTGATAACTAATGTAAGATGAGAGGACTCAATAAGAAACTTTGAAAAGATGAACTACTTACATTATTATGAAAAGTTGCTGAACAGGTATCGCTTTGATATGAGAGGACGAAGTTAGTCTAGCGTGTAACGTCATCAAGGGAAGATAACTCTTCCACAACGATTGCTGACGTTGGGGATTTTATGATGCTTCAGGAGTACTCGAATCAGAAATGCAGTCAATTCACTTTAAGGGTTTTCATGATATTTTGTAAATATGTAAAAAAGACCTATACAAATAAAAATAGAAAAGTAACAATAATCACTTATGTACATTTATGGTATCAGTAAATACATCAAAACACAAATTATGTTAATAGTGATTCATTATTGGAAGAGTAATTGGCCTACTATTATTAACATCGCAGTTTAGATATTATATACTATCCATACAAAATGCTGAACTTAACTGGGTTGTCGTTTGAGCTAGGCTGATTCAGTCGCTGAGGACGGTCCTTGGAGGTTGCATTATCAATGTCACATCATAATACATTCGGAACAAACATATGTCAGCTGTTTTATCTATGCATAAAGTTAACCTAAACTTGCAATTACGTATCGGTATCGTTCATCGTTAAAGTATTGCAATTGAAAAATAGGAGACTCGTACTTTTCGAAACTAAGATTTAGCACGAGTTCTCCAGTTAATAACAGTGATAAAGACCGCATTACTGCCCAGGTTTCCGTCGTTTAGGAAATTCGGTACTTTCAATGACTGTCTGACAGCAATGGCCGTTACATATTTGCGATATATTTCTACAGCGCGAGTTTAACATTCTTTCAACTATGTCACTGTAAAATCAAGTTTTCTTTGGCTATGCTTTTCTGAAATTTTACGTAAAAATTATAATACGTCCGCTATGACAGATATACTTTTAGAAGTGTTTACCGATTTGTATTATATTGTTTCTGTATTGCATTGCACCGACATATCGATCATATCCCAAGCATCCATACTTGCAATGAGGCATAACCAATGTATATTGTCAGCGTAATGCCGTCACTAGATCCAAATATAACCCTATGTGATACCTTCCTTCTGTACAATAATGCCCTTACATCTTTGAAACATATCATATTTTTCTGTCTTCTACCTAATGTCCAAAACGTTGGATGGTAGTGTCAGAAGATAAATTCGCATATATTTAACCAATTGTGTTATTGTTTTGCTGTTAACAACAAACAGAATGATTTTGACATCAATAAAAGACAACATATTTAATTTCTTTATTTCTTTGTACACCGTATGCCCATATTATTTGAAAGTGGTGTCAACAATGACGATCAGTATAACTCAACACCGATATAAATATAAGAAACGTGTCTGTGAACAAATTGTGCGCTTTATTTACTTGAATATATTTAAATATAAACTCAGAATCGTAACTAAAGACACTTACAACATAAAGAAAAGGAAGATCACGACGAGATTGTTTATGTGTACCGTATCGGGTATAGTCTCAGCAATGGCTATCCATAAATCACAACACAAAAGGGGAGAGGGTCACCTATTAAACGGCTAAGGGACCCTTTAGGTTTAATTTTGAGAACATTCTCATCCCGCTTGATTTGCTACCGACGCTGATCTCCACCAGTAGATTTGGTTTCATCAATGGCTATCAATAAGAATTAACACAGTTCAGCGGCAGATCTAGAAGTTCTGGGGAACACCTGTTTAAAAGGGGGAGGACCCTCCCTCATCGTCCTTCTGATCTCTGATTTTTAAAAAAAAAATTGCAACCCCACGATATCTTCTACTGATATTGATGGCCTTGATGTCTTTCTTTAACCCTAACATAATAAGTTGATGATCGTCACAAGTTCTTGAGCTCTCTCCTCAGAAATAATTCTCATCCCTCTTGATTCGCTACCGACGCTGATCAGTAGGTTTTGTGTCATCAATGGCTATCAATAAGATATAACACAGATCAACGACAGATCCAGAAGTTCTGGGGGTCACCTGTTTAAAAGTGGGAGGACCCTCCCTTATTGTCCTTTTAACCTGTGATTTTTGAGAAAATATTGTCACAAGTTCTTGAGCTCTCTCCTCAGAATCTTGCCGCTGGGAGTTTTTGGTATGGAATCAACGAAGGTGACTCCTCCGCGAAGCTGCTTGTAGGACGCCACCTTGTCTGCAACCAATAGATAAGTTATGATCACCAAAGGACACAGAGGTGGCTCAAGTAATATAGCATCCTGATCTAACTCATGTTGAAATATGAACGTTTCTCTGGCTATTTATAGTGTAGGGCGCAGCCTTGTCCGTAAGCACACAAGAGCGTCTGTTCACCAAAGAGGCCATAGATGTTGCTCAAGTAATAGCATCCTGATCTAACTTATGTTTAAATACGAACTGTATTTCACGGGGAAACTTGTGAAAGGACAAGGGCACCAGCATGTCTACCTCTCCCTAAGAGCTAGGTCGAGTCATAACATTCTTAAAAAATCACTCTTGCAATACGAGTACTTCTCATGCCAGAAAGGGTGTTACCTGTCACTGCACGATTATTAAGTAGAGTATTACGCTTTTCTTAGCAAGATATTGATAATATATCTTAAACGTCGTTGTTCCCGATTTCATGTGGTTCATAACATATATAAATGTACTGCAATAGTTTTAATTCATGCCTGTTTAATTTGCCTCATGGATCGATCTGTTCAGAGTGCCCCAAGGCGTTTCTTGTTTGAAAAAGCTGAACATGTTTTTTCATTACAATAAGCCTTTAAAACACAGTTAGATAACACTACCTTTAACAAAGTCGACTACATCCTGAGGTGTGAGATTGTGTCCAGGTTTGGGAACAACGAAAGCTTTGGGGATCTCCCCCGCCTCCTGGTCGGGCACCCCCAGCACAGCAGCGTCCTGGACCCCGGGGTTGGACAACAGCACAGACTCTAACTCCGCGGGGGGCACCTGCAGCAGGGGAGACAACTCGTGTGTACTTCATAGAATAGTCCAAATCACATAGGAACATGAACAGTGCAACCTTGTTGAAAAGTAGGTGTCACGAAATTCCGATTCATTTTGGACGCAGGGGTCGTACAGCTAGTTTAATTGAATTGATTTACATTATAACAAAGTACTATATTTTAAGTGAGTAGCATAATTAATCTATAATGTTCCTTTTAAGATAATTCATTGAGATCCCCAACTTGTTGTCTCTATTTCTGTATGTATCTGTCGTGCGTTTATGAATGTATTTTACAATTTTGTTCTTTGTTGCATTCTCGACATTTTTTATTTCTGTAATTGGTTCTTCTTTGACTGTTTCTGACTTTCTTTGTCTTCGCCAACTTCTGTCTTCTGCCCTACTCCTCTTCTTTATCCTCTCTATCCCCGCCCATTATTTGTCTTCATGTTTCTCTGTCTCTGGTTCTCATATCCCTCTTTCTGTAGCTCTTCCATTATACCCCCTCCTGTATAGCTGTCTATATTGCATTGTACCATCACGTAGCTCTCTGTAGCTCTTCCATTATACCCCCTCCTGTATAGCCGTCTATATTGCCTTGAACTTTCACATATCTCTCTGCCCATCCCTCTCTTACTTAATATTCATGCCTATCTCTGTCTCTGTTTGTCTCCTTATTTTTTCCATTCTATTATATTATGTTGACATAGTTGAAAAATAAAAGCATTTATCTTTATCATCTTACCTGAAATCCTTTATATTTAATGAGTTCTTTTAATCGGTCGGTTACAACAAGTTTCCCATTCTTGTCAAAGTAGCCGATATCACCTGAAAAATATAAGTCAACATGCTTGATGTCGTCCTTGATGTTAAAGGGGGTCTGCAACCTGAATTTTTAACTTCCAGTGTTTTATTAGCAGGGCCCTGAAAGAGTCGTAAATACTCGGTAGGGACGAAATCGTTTGGTTGCGAACCGCTTACAGCTGACAGCCAGTACCAAGTTTGTGTCATGTGACCCCCCTTACCCGTCTGTTTGCTCTTGTTAACAATGGTCAATGAGGTTTCACGAGCCAGGTTGTTGATCCCCTTTAAGTTGAACATACATGAGGCTCCAAATCAGTTTGATTATTTCTTACATGTACGATGTTGTCTCAAATCTCACTCAGTCCAAATTCAGCCTTCGCTTCTTCTTACCTGAATGAAGCCAACCATCCTTTATCATCTCATTGGTTGCTTGTTGGTTGTCAAGGTAACCCAGCATGACCTGTGGCCCCCGGAAGCAGATCTCCCCAGTTTCTCCATGAGTGAGCGTCTCTCCTGTGCTCAGATCTACAACCTGGAGTCGAGCAGCCCACCAGTTAAAATATAGACCCAGCCTTACCGAAATGCGCTCTTTGCAATTTCATATTAAGCATACTGCGTCTCTGCAGAGCTCAGATCTACAACCTGGAGTCGAGGAGCCCACAAGTTGAAAATATAGACCATTTTTTTCAAGGCAAATATATGCGCCTTAGCAAATGTTTTTCTACTTACATCAACCTTTCCCCTGCCGTTTGCAGTATTTTCCCGATTTTTGCAAATATTCTTGGCCTAATTTTTTTAATTTCATACAAAGCTTATTACGTCTTATTAGTCTCGTGGAATACCACCCGAAATTTGACACTTAACTGCATCGGCAAGCGGTAATCTTGTACTGTCAATGTATGGATCTGACATATTCTTTCCCTTAGTTATATTTAATGAGGGTTGGAGTTACGAGTAAGTTATACCAGACATATTGTCCAATTTTATAGATGATATGGCTAAGACAAGATCCAACCTTCCCGTCCGTGTTGGGTCCGAGCGGTCCGACTGTACCCAGGGTCATGTCCGGTAGGTCGAGGCAAACAATTGGACTGGTTTCTGTCAGTCCGTAGGCTGGAATAGATAGTGTCATTGTATAAAAATATTCAACTGTGTAGGAAAAACATTTTACAATTGATGAACAGGAAAACTTTAATAGTGTTAGATGTTTTTGTCGTGGTTAAAAGCTGTATGATGTGCCTTGCCCTAAACTTACACTGTCTGGTGATACCTCTGACTTGGTCACCTTATGACATCAGATCTGATGAATAACCTTCTTAGATTTTAACTGGCGATGACCTCAGCGCGCCATGTATGATGGAGACCACTTGACTTCATACCATATCGTTATGCAGCCAAAAAGAATTCAAGTCATTCTGGATCATGTTGTCTCATAAACAATATGCTTTCCTTCTTTCCCTTATCTTACCTTGTCTGATGTTAGCTCTGACCCGCTGCCGGAGTTGCTGACACAGATCCTCCCCGAGAGGTGCAGCTCCACAGATGATGGTGTGGACACTGGAGACGTCGTAGTTGCTGACCTGGGGGTCTTTAGCCAGGAATAGTAGCAGGGGTGGTACCAGGTGGAGGTAGGTAATCTGAACAGAGACACGCATCACTTAAAGAGACACCGAGTATGTTGATAGGATCACATATGTCAAATTTTGAAATCGATGTTATTACATCGGGAACCACTAACTGTTACTGATAATAACAAGTTAAAGGTCAATCAGTACATTAGAGCGAAAATACGGCCATTAAAAGTCGGGATTTTGATCGAAAACCGGACAATATGGCTCGAGTGGCGCGCGAAAAAAAGGTAATTTTTAAACCTTGTCATAAGCTGACAGGAAGATATATTCGATTCGATAGTGTTTATTAGGTATTGTAACTAGTAGGTAGATTAATTGGATGCATAATTTCGAATATTAAACGTATTTGAGATGTTTCTTGATTTTCCATAAAATCAAGCATTTTAGAGATATTATGCATAAATGGATATATTTGCAAGTCCAGTGATGAGATATGAACTTCAATCAGCATATTAGATATTTTGTAGCTTATCAAAACCAATTAAAATTTTAAGAAAGATACTCTGTGTCAATTAATCACTTACAGTTTCTTGAAACATGTCCATCGATGTTTTTATTTTATAAAAGCCCAATGTTGTTAAGGACTCAAGTATTAAAGACCCAGTTTCAGAGTTCAATATTAAAATGTAATTTTACTGTTTTCCTTGTGTTTGTGTGTGCAAATTTCTAACCTGGGGAAAATCGGACAAAAATTCATCAAATAGGAGATAATGTACCAAAATGACCGAAACGGCAACGGCAAACGGCCCCTTTTCTAAATATAAGCTTTAAAACCGTCTTTGTCGCGCACGACTAGATTTAATTTTCTTTTTCTCCGAATTAGGTTTTCGTTAGTGCCAAAGTTGATACCAATTGAACGCAAATACGATACTTGAAACACGGTGTAAATCCTACACGCATAATGATTACGTCATCGAAAGTGGGTTCGTTAAATGCTATGACCTCTTTACAGGGGGTACTGTGCTTTGGGCGTCGAAATAAGTATGTTCTTGTTGAAAAAAAATGTTAATGTCATATCAAAATTTCGACGAAAGAATTTTCTACCAATTGATGTATTTCTATTCTCAAAAGCTAAATTTCATCCCGAACCGCATGCAAGTATGAAAATTGTTTTTATAAAACCTTGAGGACGAAGATAAAATGGTGTTGCCTTTTTGACAAAACAAGAAAAATATGCTCATCGTGTTTCAAAAGTTGCATAGTTTAACTCCCTGTTTCTGTGAAAAACACCTCTGATGATGTCTCTTTGGGGACTATGCTTTTAAAGTTTATGACATACCTTTTCATCCTGAATAGCATTGAGAAAGGTCTCCGGAGTAAATCTTGGCACAGTGAGGAAGGTTGCGCCCTGAGCAATGGCTGAGAACTTGGATACAACCAACCCGTAGATGTGGAACAATGGCAGCACGCCTAGTAGACTGTCTTCCCCCGGCTTCATCGCCATCACCTTGCTGCAAGAGTTCAAAACTTACTCAGTGGCTGATGCAGGCTTTTTAAAGGAAAGGCGGTTACCCATAAAAAAAACGTTTAAAAGGAGGGAGTCACAAGGGCTTCGTCACTGTTCTTATCGATCTCAAGACATCACCCAGTTTTGAAACTTTAAAAAAAGATACCCAAACCCTATCTTTCCCAACGCTACTTCTAGTATCTGAATATGCCAATGATAGTAAATAATGTAAATAGTGTTTGACTGTGAACATGTCCCTTTTCTTCACGTTGATTCCAGCGCAATATAAATAGCCTTACTATATTCATATTATATAAGTAAGAATAACTTGTATTCGATATTTTACTTAGTCTGCAGGACATTAGCGACGATGTTGCGGTGAGACAACATGACCCCTTTAGGCAGCCCCGTGGTCCCGCTAGAGTATGGAAGCACAAACAGGTCATCTGGACTGACATCAACATTCTCCGGAAATGCCTTCCCGTCATCCTCTAGCAAGGTCTTGAACGGGACAGCACCAGAACCTTCTCCCAAAACGATGATTTTCTGAACGAAACAAAACAATATGTCAGTCTTTTAAACAGCTTTTAAAGGTGGGTTTGCTGTGTGTGTGGATATATATTAAGAGTTTACCAAATATATGCATGAATGCCACCAATGTTGTCGACTACTTGTTATTTATCAAACAGCTTCTTCCGACTACTTCCGTTAGGTAATAATAATAATAATGGATATTTATATGGCGCCATTTCAATCCACTGGTACATGCTCATGGCGCAACGTGAGGAAGCAGAAAAGTTATGTACAAAATATATACATGGTGAAAGAGAAGAATATTAAAATGCAGAATGAAACATGTGAGTCTTGAGGAGTCGTTTAAAGGAATCAAGTGATGGCGAAAGTTTGATTTCTCGAGGTAAAGAGTTCCATAGTTCTGGTGCTGCATATTTAAAGGATCGATGGCCATAATTGGTGAGGTTGACGGTTGGTTGGTCAAGGCGGTGCTGGTTTTGAGATATTAAGGTTCTTGGTGGCGTGTACACTTTTATCAAACTGGAGATGTAGTCAGGAGCATGGTTCTGCATACTTTTGAAGACGATGCACAGAATTTTGAAGTCAATACGGTACTTTATGGGGAGCCAATGTAGTTGTTTCAATATAGATCGTGTTTCAACCTTTTTTTTATTTGAGACTGACAATACGGGCTGCTTTTCTGTAATTTCTTCAATTGGAAGTCAGTGAGTCCAAACAAGAGGCTGTTACAATAATCTAGACGTGACATAACAAGGTTTCTGGCAAGAGTTGTGGCTGTTTCAGTGGTAATATATTTCGTACCATGGAGATAATTCTCAAATGAAAGTAGCAAATCCTGCACAGGTGACTGACATGACATTCCATAGAAAGGGTTGAATCAATGAAAACACCTAAATCTTTCACATTTTGGAAGCATTTATAACAGAAGAGCCAATTGTGACATCATGCGTACAGATTTTCTTGAGGCGTCTTGAACTTCCTACAATTAACAACGCTGTTTTTTCATCATTTAGTTTCAACATTCGTGTTGCCATCCAGTCCTTAATACAAGTTGTGCATTCTGTTATGGTGTTCAAGTCCTGTGATATGGTCTGCTCATGTAGCACCTTCATCAGTTGAGCATCATCTGCATAAGGATAATGACCAAAACCATATTTCTGAGACACAAGACAGAGTTTGTTGATGTAGAGTAAAAACAAGATGGGTCCCAACACCGATCCTTGCGGGACACCACACGTAAGCTTAATTCCTTCTGATGTATGACCCTTAACCTGGACTGATTGGGTTCTCCCCGAAAGATAGGAAGAAATCCATGTTAGAGGTGTACCCTTGATTCCAACTTCAATCTCCAGTGACTTGAGAAGAAGTGCATGGTCCACGGTGTCAAATGCCGCACTGAGATCCAGCAGGACCAGTGCAGCCGTGTTTCCCGAATCAACCACAGATCTTAGATCATTTATCAGGCGTAGAAGCAGAGTCTCTGTGGAGTGGCCTGGGCGGTAAGCAGACTGAAATTAATCGAGAATGGAGTTTGCATGTAAATAATCCATTAACCGTTTAGCAACGGCTTTCTCAATGAGTTTTGACAAGAATGTCAAATTGGATACAGGTCTGTAGTTTTTATACAGAGAAGAGTCAGCTGATTTGTTTTTGATTAAAGGTTTCACAACAGCAGCTTTCTGGTTTTCTGGAAAAATACCAGAAGATATGCTTTTGTTGATGATCTGTGTAAGCACAGGGAGTAATGTTTCCAGATGATCCATTAACAGAGCCGTCGGAATTGGGTCCAGAGAACAAGTTGTCTTGTTGGCAGATCGCACTAAACACTCAACTTCTTCCTCAGTGAATGGTGTGAACATATCCAATGTGTGAACACATGGCTCAAAGTCTGCTACACAGTTTCTTCCCGAGTTGTAGCATTCCAGGAAGTTTCTTATATCTACTATTTTCTGTTCGAAGAAACTATTGAAAGAGTTGACAAGATCAGACACATCTGCACTGTCTGGTAGTATCTCCTCACCTTTCTTGCCTTGAGGTGCATTTAAGAGTATATGGAGGTCGCGGGGTTTACCTACAAGATCATCAAACTTCTGCTTGATGTGCTTTCTCTTCCCGTCACTTAGAAATCGTGCAACTTTCATCCTGGCATGTTTGTAAATTTGTCTTTGAACACAAGTTTACCCTTGCGCCACTTGATCTCTGCTCGTCGGCGTTCACACTTAGCCTGGTGAATCTGGTCACAGTACCAAGCGCACCCAGACTTGTCTTTGAAAGTCTTTTCCTTGAGAGGTGCATGTTTGTCAACAAGGCGGGAGAGTGTTTCGTTGTATATATTCGTGAGGGAACTGACATCCGTTCCAGAGTGATCACGGGACAAAAGATCCAAAGCACTGAGATCCAATGCAAAGTTTGTATTATTTACTGCTTTTATATTACGACAAACTCGTGTTACCGTGCCCAATACTACACTTTCCATGTTTAAGAGTGCTGATACTAGTGAATGATAAGACATCGACTTATCCTGCACATTAATGGAATGTAGAAGATTCTGAGTAGCTGTAATGAACCAATCCAGAATGTGTCCTGACCTGTGGGTAGACGTACTGACATGTTGAACCAAATCATGAGTCTTCAGCAAGGTCTTCATTTTTCGAACTTCAGATTTCTTATCAGTCTCAAAGTGAACATTCAAATCACCAAGAAACACAATATTTGACCTAGAGTAATTGCTAAAGAGATTTGTGAGATCTTCGTAGAAATCACTGCCAGAGAGTTTGTTTTTATCCGAAGGTGGAGGTCTATATAGACACACAAAACGAACTGTTTTATTAACAGAAGATACTGTAACATCCATATGTACAAACGATCTGTAAGCATGTTTTTGCGGAACACAGTTAACATTCATATTAGATCTGTGTAACATTGCCACGCTCCCACCCTTGCCTTCTCTGGGAACATGTTTCAGCTGGTATCCATCAGGGGTCATCTCAGATATCAGCGGCTCATCCCCAGAAACTTTAAGCCAAGTTTCTGTCAAAAACAGAATATCAATATTTTCGTCAAGAATAAGATCTGCAATGTCCAGAGTTTTGTCCCTTGAAGACTGAGCATTCCAGACACATACATGTAGATGTTTATTAACAGTTGTTGAGTGTGCAGATCCAAGATTGTTCCTTGTTGTACAGTCATTTGTAACTGATTGGTCTGTTACTGATTGGTGTACAGCTATACTATTCAATCTATTTTGACCAGCCCGTGTACCTCGTTTTATGTAATTATACTGTTATCCACTGTGGTCAACTATGATATTCACACTGCAACAAAGAAACTGAAATTTTGAAACTCGAGAGACAGAGATATGTTTTCGTAAAACTTTAATATTTGGGATGTTTTGTAATGGGGACCGCTACTACAAAATTCTTGCAAGAACGATTGCTTGCAAACATTCACTGCGACAAATCTATACATCATTCAAATATAGCAAACCAAACATAGCAGTGCTATCACTATTTTGTTTTACGCTTGGCTCCCTGAATATGTTGGCGTAAAGGAAATATCCTTGTTCTCTCCACATTGTCAATCCAAGTCCGTACCTTCACCCTGGTGGGGAGTTTCTCCGACTTGCTGATTGCCTCCTTGACTGTGGGGAGGAGTCCAGGTAAAGTTACTACATAGGTGGACCCTGAGTGTTCCAGCTGGCGTCCTATCTCACCTGGCGAGAAGAAGGGTATCTTTAATGAGAGAAAAGGGTGTTTGTTTATTGGGTATTTCTTTATCATCATAGAAAGTAAGCCTGTTAAATTGTATATGGAGAAACTTGAGAATATGAACGCACAGATTTATCGATTGAAAAACACTTCCTAAGCGGATGCAGTGGTTGAAGTATCCTTAGTTTGTCTTCACTTCTGCGACAAAATGGATTCACTTGTTTTGTTCATTTACTAGTCTTATTGATGTTGACCTTTGGCATCATCATTCAGGCAGATGTGGAAGAGAAGGGGGCTGGTTTGATGGAAATCGAGTCTTTCCTATTGTTACAAGAATTTTATTTGCCCTCTAAAATCTTACCACAACCTTACTTGCCCTCCAGAATTTTACCAGAATCTTGTTGCCTTCAATAATCTTATCAAAATTAAACTTGCCCACAAGAATCTTCCCAGAATCATTCCCTCAAGAATTTTACCAGAATCTGACTTGCCTTCAATAATCTTACCAAAACTCACTTTCTACCCAGAATCTTACCAAAATCTGACTTGCCCGCAAGAATCTTCCCAGAATCTTGCCCTCAGGACATTTACAAGAATCTAACTTGCCCTCAAGAATTTTACCAGAATCTTGCCCTCAAGAATTTTACCAAAAGTCCGACTTGCTGCCATGAACTCCTGATTTGTCGCAAGAATCATCCAAGAATCTTGCCTCAGGAATATTACCAAAACCTGCTTTGCTCTCGAGAATCTTACCAGTAGTGTAGTTGGGATTAGCAGTAGAGATGACAGCACCAATAGCTCCACATGCCAGGAAGACGATGAGGTACTCAGGACAGTTGGTGGAGAACAAGAGAATCCTGTCCCCCTGTCTGACCCCGAGACGTGTGAGTGCGCTGGCGACCCTGATGGTGGCGTCCTGCAGATCCTTGAAGGTGTAGGACCTGCCCGTGGGAACGTCTTTCTGTGTGCAAAATGGAGTTTCCTCCCGAATATTTGTGGAACAAAAAATACCCGCTCGAACTGGCCTTTTAAAGGGGCAGTAGCATGTTTTTAAGAGGAATATAAGGTGATGTCAGAAAAATGAAAATAAATGGTTCCAATTGAAAGACAATGTATCTTAACTAAATGGAGCAGTAATGATTCAAATATATAGTGGAAAGTTTAGCCATGTGATTCCCTTTTCTTACACAAAATGAATTAAAGGTGTTCACACAAAATGGCCGCCAATGGATGTTAGGTGAATCTTCATACTTTGTCCTCTCGACTATGGATGGTTGGTTTGTGTTGATACTATCAAAATAATACATTTCTCATAAAAATATAAAATTATCAAAAAACGTGCTACTGCCCCTTTAAGAAACGATTGCATTATAATAGTGATTGGTGTTGTTATATCCTTAGGACCTCCAAACAGGAACATGTTTCTGGAAACGTTTATATTTTAATTTTTGAAGAATCAATGTCATTGTTATAGTGTGATTGGTTTTGTTCAATCATAAAGGCCAAACATGTATTACATATTACAAGAAAGTAATTCTATATCGTTCCATGGGGGGAAATGTTTCTGTATAGGTACCCCAACAAGTTGCTTGTTTGCGTCAAGATCAAGACAAAGAACATATTGTTGTTATTCATTTCAAGTTGAATCTTCTTAAAGTTACTCTTAGTGTCAATTTACAGAAATTTAACGGTTTAATAATTTTTAAAAAATACTCTTTATTTAAAACAGATATGCTATTCAACTTGCTCACCACTGCTGTGAGGTCTCCGAACTGCTTGTACTGCGCAAGCATGAACTCTGTGAAGCTCACATCCGGTATGTCGACAGGTTTGTGAGGACTCCGGACAATATGGCGGTCATCTGACGAGGTGGTCAAACTTCTGGTCAAGCAGCGTGAACGTTTTGGGGAGTTGTTAAAGTCATTCAGCAAACAATGCCTTGTCCTCAGGAATCGAACACATTGGGTTGTTTTGAAGAAGTCTTGCCACGATCGAAAATATATTTGTCTGGCCAAGGCTGACGTCGCCATTTCGTTCTGTCAGAAAGGAAATTGTTAAGGGCATTACCACTATGGAGGAATTACCTTGAGCCATTTAAACAAAGCGTGTGAAATGCGGATCCTGAAATTTAGAAAGGGGAGAGAAGGTTTATCTGTAGCAAAGGGATTCAAAACGAGGTTGCATTGTCCTCGGAACGGCCCCAAAATGATTTCAAAGGATCAACTTGGATCCGCCACTGTCTATGATATTCTCTTAGTTAGACCAGGCTATATTAACCGTCAGAGTTCATTTGATATGTTTTGATCATAATGTCTGAGTATTTTGCAAGAACCGAGACATATGAAACAACGATAACAACAACTTGAACAGATTAGATTGGTGCTTTTTTGGAGAAAATGTCAAAGCTTAAGAGATCAAAATATACATCATTCTATGCCTTGTGTATCTGGAGAAGAAGATGAAAAAAGGTTTTAGTAGGTCCACTGGGTTTCCAAGGTCATCAAAGCTAAAAAAGTTAATCCTCACTGGTCAAGTAATTCATCTGTACATAAGACTTCAGCTTTCCACGTCTTTTGGTTCTGGAGAAGAAGTCGAAAATGCACAGACTATGCCGTAAGCCTATCGGGCCTTTCAGGCCTGTTGGTTGACTTAAAACTCAAAATTATGATTATTCCACCATTGCTAAAAAACAACGGAGGGGGATATTATTTTCTGTGATATAGATGTAATGTTGACATATTGATAATTCAACCAAAATCTTTATCCATTATTTTCTTCCATCTATCTAAAACGTATATTAAAAGTCAAGTAAGAAATTCGTTTAGTCTTCCAGTTTATATGCATTTCACTTAAAATATCTCATTTCGCCCTTGAGAAATTCGATTACTAGCTTTAACTTTATTGACAAGGCCCTGCGTGCAGGTTTTAGCCACTATACCATACAAATGATACATACCTTTTTAGAAACTTAAACTCATGTCGCATGTTTTCAGTTTCATGTTGCAATCGTTAGCATTTTATATAAATATAAGTTGGCTAAACAGTAGTATATCAGTGATTTTTGCTGCAAATAATATCAATTTCCGTTTTTCCTACAATAAGATGTATGTCACTTAAAAAATGATCGCAAAAAGTGTACAAGCGGACAGTTTAGCAAATTCATTGGAAATTGTTAACATTCAAGACATTCAAGCTTAGCTGGCCCTTTTAGAGAAACGTTTGGAGAGAAAACAGCATGTGCACTTCTGAACGGTATGCATGATAGCTATAAACTGATCTGGGTCATTGAAACGTTGAAATCTAGGTCATTGGAGATATCTTAAATGCAACAGGTTAAACGTTAGTCAAACAATAAGACCCAGAAATTACTTTTTTTCAATAAATCTGAAATTTGGAAAAAAGGAATGAAAAGGAGACTAAAATTTCTTCATTTTCAGAAAAATGAGGTCTCAAGTCTTATTGTAGACTTGCTTAGGCTTGCATTTTATTTTAAGGTCTGGGGAGTTTCAATTTTGAACAAAAATAGAATATTAAATTACCAAAGCGTAAGCTCGGTATGGTTTAGGAGCGTGATGCATGACCAAGTAACCTAAATATTACCACATGCATGTACGTTCACGTGCATTAGTTGAGAGGGGACTAAGTAGGTGACCTCCTAATTAGGACAACAGCAGAGTTTATCAGTATGTTATTTGGCAACGTTTGATATAACGAGAGGTTATGTCATCATACATACTGCTCTCTTGATTTACAAGGTCTGACTTTCTTTGAACTTAAAGGAGCTAGGTCAAGATTAAAAGCGCAATAAACACGTAACTATTGACTTGCATAACAAACATGTTATCATACAATGACTAAATAGTAGTATATCTTCATTAGAGTCGAGTTATGGAATATGTTAAACGAACGCAAAAGGTTCAAGAAATGTGTGCACAAAAGACTACCTACCGTTATCTGCGAGAAAGTGTATATATGTTCAAGTTGGGGTCAAAGTTCAAGGTGCAACGTCGGGTCATATCTCAAGATGAGGAAAAGAACAGTGAGTGTTTGAATATGGTCATGATAAAGTAGGTACGTTACCGCCTTGCGATTGTTGTGAAATGAATAAGTATGAGTCAGTGTCCCCTAGAGTCTGTGTGAGTACTCGGACAAACCTTTACACCCTTGTGCATTACCACAAAAAGTCGGCATACTTTCTCATATATGACCTATTCTAAATTTTATGCCCTCATTCATTGGAAATAACTAAGGAATATGACCCACGTCGGCGACATCACCCAATGGTGGAAGAAGACGTTAAACTTCAATCCAACAACCACACAAGCACTTGATGCATGGGCAGTGCTCATATGCCGTATATAACGTTATATATAGTATATGAGCAATATCCATGCCCCAAGTGCTTGTGAACAACCACTAATATAAGAAGCGGGTAAAATAACATGTATGTGAGTAAAGCCTTAGGGTGATATTTTCAGTTACAACTATTCCAAGGAAGTCTGAACCCCCTTTGAGAGTCTCCACCGACCCCCTAGTCTAACACTTCGACTCTGGAATGAAATTGTCAATAAATCTGAATTATATAAAATTATAAGGAGACTGAGATTTTTTCATTTTCAGAATAGACTTACTAAAGCTTTTATCTTATCTTACGGTCTGGCTGACAGGCTACATCTGTATTTCGTTTACTTTGATTGATCACCCCATTATGTTCCATTTTCCAAGTGGTATACTATTGTGGATAACGTATGGTCTACAGGACAACAACCAATAAACGATACAAAGATCCATTGCCAACGAGCTGTTAAAGAGCGTCAATTTTGCTGACATGGCATAAAGGAACAATCCCGTGTACTTCTATGTTTTTGTTGAATTTGGTAACACAGCAAATGGATATTGAATGCGCCAATGACATTGACATATCACATATGACATTGACATATCACACATGTCAACGTGTTGTTAGTTGTGAATGAAGGGCGAGAGGTTTGCAGTTAGTTGAGGCGGCCCTGCTGTTATTCTTGTACTCTGAAGTCTTCATATTACAAAGAACTGTCTCACAAAGTCAGAGAGGCATAGTTTGTCGTTTCGAAAAATAAAAGTTTTCGTTTGAATAGCTAGTCAATATTCATTTTATCATTGTAGATAGCGAAATACATCCCACATGTTCCTTTCAAATAAATAAATGAAGAAGAAATACGATCTTCAATGACGGTATTCAGCTGTTTGAATCATTGAAAATGTCTGTATTTTATGAATGCAAGTAGACGCTCAAGAACTGACCAGCTGTGCTTCTTTCACTCGAACGAATTGTTGATACAACTAAATATTACCAAATAAATTAAGAATAATGGATATGAGTCGTAGCAATTATGTCAAGAACAACGAATCCATAGGTGAATGTGTAGACTAACCTTAGTCTCAGAAATACATTTTCAATATTGACAAAATTTTCAACAAATCATGTAATATTGTATTATAACAAAATGAAGCCCAGAAGATGCTTTAACTTCCTAAAGCTGAGCGATCTAGACTTGCTATACATTTCTAGACTTGGTTGGTCATCAATTAAATTTTTTTGCTATAAGGTCTGGATGACAGACTAGTGAGTGTGCTGACTTGATACCTATATATATTATCTACGAGGGCAGTCATACCGGGGTTCATATTTTTCATATGTTGCCCTAGGGCAAATACTAATATTTAGCCACTCGTGTCGTAAACATAGTATGTCATGGACACTCATATAATATCCTCTATATATTATCATTTGATTCTTACAGACAACAAAACCCTCGGTAACAACCTGCCCTGGAATTGCCAAACTATATTTCACCCTAAAGGTCACATCTGAAACCCCCACCTGACCCAATAATACCGTATCATAGTGTGTTGGTTTGTTGCTTCAATGGCCCTGAAAGTTATACAGATCTTTGATGTGGTAGGGATAGCTAAGATAGACAGATCGACAGATAGAAAAGATCAAAAACCTGAAACCTGCTGTCTTGTTTTCACTTTGTCTAACTTTCTGTCTTTTAAATAAGATTTTAAAACCATTTTCTCCCTTTACTGTTTCCCCTCTTTAGGATGGCAACACTGTCTTTCATTTGGAACCATCTATTTTCCTTTTTCTGACATCACCTTATATTCCCCCTAAAACGTGTTACTGCACCTTTCAGAGCTAATACATTACTGACACCAGTTTAAACCAATCACTTTCACTTGCTATATCTAAACATCATTGTTTTTCTACTGCTTTAAAGGGGCAGTAGCACGTTTTTGGATAATTTTATATTCTAAAATTTTCATTAATAATTGTAAGTTAATGTTTAATCGATTATTTTGACAGTGTCAAACATCTCATTACACAAGTCAATCATCCATAGTCGGAAAACAAAGTATGAAGATTCACATAAAATCCATAGGCGGCCATTTTTTTTAACACCTTTTATTCATTTTGTGTAATTAATAGGAATCGCATGGCTAAACTTTACACTATATATTTGAATTATTACTGCTCCATTTAGTTTAAATACATTGTCTTTCAATTGGAACCATTAATTTTCATTTTCCTGACATCACCGTATATTCCTCCTAAAAAGTTGCTACTGCCCCTTTAAAATAATCTCCTTATATATCAAAAATACTTGATGTGTAGGAATGGTATGATAGGTGCCAAAAACAAAAATGAAACACACATAAAATGCATCAAGTTTATTAAAGTGTAAATATCACAAATATTCTCTTTTGATATGAACAAAGGCAATCACAAACATCATACACTATATCTGATTTTATCCTGTAATAGCCAAAAGCCAACATTGAAAAAAAAAAAAATTCTCAAAGTTTACTCAATAAAGACATTAATACAAATTTGATGAATTTGTGCATTTTGTCTAAGATTGTTTCATTTCAAAGTTTTCTTAAATTCTAAACAATTCAAAGAAAATCTAATTTAACACTTATAAGTTAAGTATGCAAAGCAATAAATGGTCATTATAAATGCAACAAAAGACAACGATAAAGATAAAATAGAAATAGAAAAGGGGAAATTTCTTTCAACTCACAAACTTAATGTTCTTTTACAAAGCATTTATACATTGTTGAATTCTTGATATAAGCTTAGTTTCATGACAACTCAGTACATAAAAATACTACAATGGTCTTTTAAATTTCCAAGCAGAAACTTGAAATTTAAACCTGAGCAAGTGTTTCATCATATTTTACTATAGAGCATTCTCGAGTATTTTTTCTCTCAAAATATCTATTTTTTCATTGGGAAAATGTTCTTAGTGCTTTCAAATCTTGTAACAATGGAAATATGTAACAGGATACATCCCTATGTTTATTAAAAAAACCAGTTATGTTACATTTCCCACTGATTTCTATTTTGGAAGTAGTCGAATCTATTACGTATGAACACATCAAAATCACTATTTATTATGCAAAAAACCAAAAAAGTTTGCGGAATGTTCAAGCATAAAAAACTTATACCATAATCTCATTCAAAATTGTATAAAAAAACATCTTATTTTCCATCAAGAAAATTAACAGAAAATCTAAATTTACTTCCTTCATCAAAGTCTTCCTTTAAATATGGATACCAAAATATGAAATTGACATCCCATATGTTGTTATAAAGCTGGAATGCCATTCCGTTTATGTTCTTGATTGGCGCCAATGGTAACGGCAGGGTGGATATAGGATCCTTGTCTGTGAGGACTGTCACAATTGGTGCATCATAAGACACAATCTCTAGACCCTGATTGGTTGGATTTCTATAATACACGCCCTTGTCAATGGCTGAAAATATAAAAGGTCACAAGTTGACATTCTCCCAATAATTGGTATCATAGGTGAGGATAATTCAAAAGCAAGATTGATATAAAATTAACCGATAAATCTAAAATGAGAGGTGTTTTAAATAAAGATATATTACAAATATATTTTTGATGTGATAAATATATATTTTTTAAACATTAAAACTTTTAACTTAAAGAAAGTCAAAACTTGAAAAACAATTATCATAACTGCAATTTCTTAATAATCTTTGATAAGGTTTGTTTTTCAGGGGGTGGTAGCATGGTTTTAAAAAATTAAATATTAGTTGATATGAAATGTATTATCTCCATAAAAAGTTTCTTATAGAACTGTGTTATTTGATTCAAAATCATTGTCTTGCACTTGATAACATTTATTTTTGTTTCTATGAGATCAGCTTATTTATCTTAAAATACTGCAATACATATGAAATACTTTCATTTAATCAAGAATTATCTACTGTTGCAGGTAAGTATCATTTTCAATTCAATTGAATTTGTAAAGTGACCTTAGAAAGGTTAAAAGTTTTGATTATGATTGAAGTCAGACCATCAGTCAAATGTAACTTTTGAAACTTATCAAAAGCAGTCAGTAGCAGTTACCGGTTGGTCATGTTTGATCATGACTAAGGTTATATAACTAGTAATCATGTAAATTTGATGTGTGAATTTTCATTGAAATTTTTCATTAGATTATGATATAATAGCCATTCTGGGGATGAATATGTGAGATTTTGTTTGAACTATATATCATATCTACATTTCTTTCAAAGCAAGAGAATATGTGTTGAGAATCTGATGGAGTGGCCCTTATATTTTAGATCAATTTATGTATTTCCAAAATACGCTACCGCCCTTTAATTGCCTTGAATTCAGTTTCCTGTACCCACCGTGTTGCCTCTGACTGCCGTTGAGGATGACGTTGAGAGGGTCGATGATCTGACCTAGTTTGTGTAGTTGCCACGTATAACTAGGGCGGGGCTCGGGCTGGAACACGAAGAAGAGAGCTTCCGGGAGGCGTGTTGGGATCTTCCCGAACCACTGAACATCAACCATTATTCCTGATAACAAAACATCGTCAGTTATGTGATATCAAAAACTGTGAAAAAAATCCAGTTGAGAGTGAATAGAGGATATCTTTTGTTTGGAGTGTGATATCACTTATCTCTCATCGAGTGACGGGGTAGAGCCAGTATTTTCGTCCCCTGTGCAGAATTTGCTACTTTCATTTGAGAATTATCTCCATGGTCCGAAAATATATTACCACTGAAACAGCTACAACTCTTGCCAGAAACCTTGTTATGTCACGTCTAGATTATTGTAATAGCCTCTTGTTTGGACTCACTGACTTGCAATTGAAGAAATTACAGAAAATACAGAATACAGCAGCCCGTATTGTCAGTCTCAAATAAAAAAATGTTGAAACACAATCTATATTGAAACAACTACATTGACTCCCCATAAAGTACCGTATTGACTTCAAAAGTATGCAGAACCATGCTCCTGACTACATCTCCAGTTTGATAAAAGTGTACACGCCACCAAGAACCTTAAGATCTCAAAACCAGCACCGCCTTGACCCACCAACCGTCAACCTCACCACTTATGGCCATCGATCCTTTAAATATGCAGCACCAGAACTATGGAACTCTTTACCTATATATTTATTTATTGGAATTTGAATAGTCTTTGCTGCAACAAAGAATGTAAGATAAGATGCATGCTGGTTAATAGGGTATGAGCGGTACTTACTGATTGTCCTAAATTTCATAAGAAAAGCCTATATATAATATTATGTTGCAGTTTTGGTTGTCCATGCGCTAAGATTTGATATAGTTATCTTTACCTGGAGGTTTGACATCATCCAAGGCGATGTATGTGACCCAGATATCGAGAGGTGCTCCGTAGTACGACCTCGTCTTCTCCTCCTTCATCTGCAAGTGTACGTTGAACCTGCACCGCTGGTCTGAAACAATGATATAATAGTAACCCTTTATCGTCCTCACTACAAGTTCATTATTGGTATTGGTTGTGACTGGGCAACCGGCAGCCATAGAGCAGCGCCAATGCACATTGATAATATTCATAAATATCTGCCATTTGGATAGTGAACACATTAAACATCGAAACTATTAGACTAGTTTTCATACTTTTTAGAATTGAGTTTTTTGCAGGATTCCAAGCAAGATCCTCAGAGTCAAGCTACTTATACCAGCACTGACTGTCTGCTAACAACAGCCACACAACCACCAAGACTTGACCGGTTGCAATGGACTCTACATAATTACAGTCTAGCTGATACTAGGAGAATAAAAAAAAACCAAACATTTGTTGCTTTGACATTTCGCTGCTAACATTTAAAGATGCTGTATCATACTTGCAAGCGGTTCAGGATGAAATTTAGCTATTGACAAAAGAAATACATCACTTTGTAGAAAAATCTTTCGTCAAAATTTTGATATCATATTTAGATTGTTTAATCAACAATAACATACTTATTTCGACGCTCAAAGCACAGTACCCCTAGTAGAAATATGTAGAAAGGGCATAGCATTTAACGAACCCGCTTTCGGTGACGTAATCATTATACCTGTAGGATTTACACCGTGTCTAAACTACCGTAATTGCGTTCGATGGGTATCAACTTTGACAGCAACGAATACCTAATTCGGGGGAAAAGAAAATGAAATCTAGTTGAGCGCGACAAAGATGGTTTTCAAGCGTACATTGAGAAACCGGAAGTTGTGAAATGGCCACACTTGATTCGCCCTTATGTTGACTGTCGTTTCGGTATTTTTTGGTAAATTATCTTCTTTTTAATGAATTTTGGTCCGATTTTCTCAAGGTTGGTCGCTAAATTTTTTCTGAAAATACAATGAATACATTAAAAATACTTTTAAAAATATTGCAAGTATGATACAGCATCTTTAAAATTCTCACCATTTATTCTATAAAGTTCGACCATCTTTGTGGGCCACACTCTGCTCTCGGCTGCCGTGTTATTGGTCATGTTGGGTTTACCGATTCCAAGCCAGTAGTCGACGGAGACCTGGTATGTCTTGAAGAAGTTGTCGAAGTCTGACTGGTTGTACGTCTGATATACAAACTGTCCAAGAGGGCGGTCCTTGGAAGCCCAGTTCACCTGTGGAAAATAATTATATCATCAGATGGTCAATAGTCATAAAAGTCAAATTCATTATCAGTTCTTGAATTCTCAAAATAGAGTAATGTTAATTCATAAATAATTTCATCCTCAATAATCAAGAGAAACAAAAGAGGATATTTCAACCTATTATATTGTTATTGAGTCCTTGTGGTTGGAACGTGTGTAGCTCAAAAATCCACTTTAGCTCGATTGATTTGCGGACTTTAGTAGTGGTCTCCCTCTCAGGATTTTGTCTGAGTTGAGCAAATAATATTGTATCGGAGATCGCTCTTGGAGTGATCTGGGAAATTGAAATGGTGAGAGACTGGTTTGTCTCTCTCTTCCATAACACATCTCAATAATCAAGAGTCAAAATTTTGATAATACTCCACTCTGCTCCGGTTCCACTGTCGACTTAACCGATTTGAAACAGAAGTTATCAAAGACAAGTTCTCTTCAAATGTGACAGTCTCATAAAAATTTAAAAGCTTCATTACATTACACAAACAGGAAACCCATTTACAATAAATTACTGGAGCAAAAATATTGTCACATTATCATATTAAATATTTAATATGCATGATAAATGCTCTAATTCTTCTAACCCCAGTGTAAGGATCTTTGAGAGTGATGAGAGACCCCTCAGCTCCAAACTGGAACTTGTAACTCTTGCCACAAGTCTGTAGAGCCAAAGGATCACTCAGCTTCTTGTATTCTAAACAGGATGAAAAAAAATATATATATATAAAACTTCATCACCAACCCAATGATAATCACTGAATAGTGTGAAAGCAGTCGGGGATTCAAATCATTTCCAGACTTTTGTTTTATATATATATGGTTACGCTAAGACTTGATATAATTCTCTTTACTTGGAGGTTTTACATCATATATATATCCAGTGTTTCAAATTAGCTTGGAAAGTAGTCAGCATGAAATAGGTATTTTGTATATCCTAATGGTAAAATTATAGGAAAAACTCAAAATGTTAACAAATTAACTCTGTCCAAAAGTAACCAGGTACCATGCTGTTAGATCGCCTTATTTCACACCCTGATATATTCTTATTTATGAACATATAATACATTTTTACTTATTGCCAAAATGCCATCGGATCACTCAGTTTCTTGTATGTAAGATGAAAAGAAATATATATATACCGGTATATGTATATAACGCTATATCATTAGCAACACAAATTATATGTTACCCTGGTGATCACTATGTTGTGAATCTGGTTGGTAATGAACTTATATGTAGACCAATCTTCAGTTTGCTAGTTTTAAAGAATATATATATTTACATATACACAAAAAAACTTCCCCATGGAGTATTTATGATGTTGCCATGCTATGACGTAACCGGTCCGGGTTTCAAATCATTCATGTAATTCATTCTTATTAAGATTGCAGTTACTTCCGCCTGGTTTGAAGAAAATTAAGTTGGAATGGATAGAAAAGTAAATGGCTTTAGTAACACTTGTGAGTCAAAACTTTTGATCGGTGGTAAACTAAAAAAGATTCTTACCAGCAAGGTTAGGTTTCCTGGCTCTAATGAGGTCCCACTGGGTGTGTATCTCGGCTATCAGGGGGTGCTCGTCCAGGGACTTGAGGGCGATGTAGGAGAACTCCCTCTGCTCCACCCACGAGGATATACCCTCCTGGAAGTTCTTGTCTACAGACATATAACAGCACATCATCAGAGATAAGTGTCATTCAGATAGTGTACAAATGTAACATTGCTATATTTGGTATCACACTATCTTCAATAGTTCAAATTCTTGCCATCAATGACAAAAACAACACCATACGAACTCGCTCATTTCGCCATCAATCTGTGCCGTGTTGTCTGATTCTGAGGGTGTGGGTTTGAATCTCAACTCGACTCGACCCAAAAAAGTACAAGAGTTATTACAATGGAACATCATTAAGGTCAATATTGAATATTTAACATATTTACTGCTGCAACATACTTACTCCAAAATGTGACATTGGATATACTGAACACAAGACGAGTTACTCAATGAACCAAGGACATTACTCAAGGTCAAGTACAAGAGTTATTACAATGGAACATCAACAGGTCAAGAATAATTAACTTGAGAAGTCAACATATTTACTGCTGCAACATACTAACTCCAAAAAGTGAGCAAAAGACAAATTCAAACATACCAATGACTATTCTGAGTTACTCAATGAACCAAGGACATTCCTGAAGGAGCTTATGGATACACCGAGGACAGTACTCACATCCAACATTGAGTCCATCGTGGAAGCGTGTGTTGGTCCAGTTGTACGAGTCATACACACTGTTGATACCACACGTGTGCTCCCCCGTCTTCAGGAGGAACCTGCTGGCGTTGTAGAAGGATTTGTCGTCCAGCGTACAAACTGGAAGAAGTGAAAATATCCTCATCATTCATACTATCTTATACCAACATTCAGTTTCCTTTGGAGTCTGAAGCCATCTTGCACACAAAGTTTTACCAACTTGCTTATCATTAAGATGTAGCAACAGCTAGATGAACTTGGAACACATAGTCACACTTTTTTTTCAGATAGCCACCCTCAACTAGGTACAATTTCAATAGGTTACCAGCTGGTCATTTACCAAAGGATTCATGGGTGGTGTTCAGTAAGGATTGGGAAAGAGTTTTTAAGCCGGCCATTGGAGGGTTTGAAAAACATTATAGACAAATTAGAATTATCCAACACCCATTCTGTTACTATGACATTGTCATTACTTATCCAGGTGTTTTACAAATCCAGTCTCAACTTTACAAACTTTAACTGTATTCATTAAACATTACCATCTTTCTCTTACCTTTACTGTCAAGACATTTAGCTCTTGCCCGGAAGAAGGCCCTCATCTCAGCGACCTTCCTGGGGTCTGACCCCGCCCCCTGTATCCAGGTGTCGCCCAACTCCTTAGTTACCAGCGGTAGCTTGGCCTTGACCTTCTCTGCAGCCTCCACGAATGCTTCGAAGGTCGACCCCTGCACTTTGGCGTTTGGGAAGAGTTTTCTGGATATTTCAAAGTTGTTAACGATTTCCTAGAATACAATGGGGCCAAAGATTATCATGCATGGTTCATTTATTGACTAACTTTTTTAAACCAACTTGCTTTGTCAGTGTATTTTGCTGAGTACGACTACCACAAACCAAATCAAATCAAATCAGTTTATTCAGTATTTCGACCATGTGGCCAGAGTACAATTGAATGTGACCACATAGATAAGTCACGTGACAGAATTTTTACAATCATTGTTTAAGTGCAAATACATGTTTCATATAGATAGCAACAGATTTTAACAGTTCGATATTTGATGAAGTAACAAGAGCATACATATTTTTATGGTTTACATTTGACAAATACTTATTTCTGAGGTTTGCGTATCGTTCACATACAAACAACACATGATGTTCATCTTCGGTTGCTCCCAGGTTGCAATTTGTACAAATAGCAAGATTTTCAACAACACATTTTTTTTGTCTAACTAGGTTTACTTTAAACTACCACAAACCCTTCATTGTCTTGACACAATTTGATTCATATCTGCTATCTGATGCTGCGACAGATGCTAGGAGGAATTCTAGGGCTTCAACCCGACACCCTATCATTTATCCCCCGTCCTCCCCTCCTCATTATGAATAGGTTAATGTCGGAGTAACTCTCCATTCCTAAAAATAATAGAGCCATTTTAGGAATAGAGAGTTACAAGGATATCAACCGACTTAAATTACACTCAACTTAATGTCTTATCAACAACATAACTTAAAATATTTAAAATTTCGAAATTTCAAGTGAAAAACTTGATGAAAAATACAAAACTCCATTAATGAAAAATAATGGAGTGAGAGAACAATAGGCTGATGTCACAAGTGTAAATTAATTATAAAAATCGAGAACACTTCCCTCTCATTCACACATTGTCAATATTGCCTACTTATAGGATATCTAACGACCAAACAAAATTATTTCACGAGGGACATAAACTTGATATGAAAGGGGAACGAGTTATGTATCCTATTTATTACCAACTTGCATTTCAGACGATTTATTGCTTTTTTAAATAACTTTTTATTATGCCTATAAAGAGACGAAACGGCGGATGAATATCAAACCACGTCACAGCCTCAAATATTATACTATTACGACGTCAAATATTCACATTTCTAAATTCTACCCTACGTTAATTCATAGGGTCTGGTGAAATGTAAGTAATAAGCACTTTAGTAGTCATGAACGAAGCGTACGTGAAAATAAAATCTCGCTGCGCGAGAACAGTCAGAGTTATCTTTCTTTGATCAACGGCATGTCATGACGGCCGCCATTTGCCTATATCTTTTCGTCAAATTGTGTAAACAACCGCCTTCAAAGTAAGTTTAAGATGCTTATCATTGTTCAAACACGTTTTGTTTTGAAGAAATGTTGTCTAAAGAATATTCAGTTGTCTTTATATTCTATAGATAACAAGCAATGTCTGTCTGTGTCATTTTGGAGCGACATGGATCAAATTAATGAAATTCGGTGATCAAATTGTGCTGAATTTAAACCCTTTTGTGTTTATATGAGCCTTGAGATATCAGTAAGATGTTTTATTGTAATTCTTTTGGGAGTCCTCCGATTTATTCCTTAACAATTCGGTAAGGACGATTAAAAATATAAACTGAAAGTTTGAAGAATGACTCCGGCTCACTCGGTTCCATTCGAATTTGTGAATGAAAACACGTTCGTTTTATGAATGAATAAAGTAGTCCGGACAATGTCAAAGTTCACCGCAAGCCAATCAAATCACTTTGAGGTGTTATGACCCATATGTGTCATAACAAATTGTTATGAAACCCCTTTACGAAGTACCACGTGGGTAATAATTACATTTATTTCATTGGTTGGTTATTCATAGAAGGCAAACATGTGACAAGGAAATGAAAGGATGATGTAGATGCGTAGCTGTGTTTTAAATTCCAAATACAGAAATATGTTGTTACTTACAGCTACAGATTCTGGAGGCCCAGAGTTGTCTGTGCGGAAAGCAAAGCACATGGCGTCCGAGAGATCGGAGAATATGACACAGTTTTCTGTAGAGAGCCCCCCAGGGTTGGCAGGGTTTGGGCCTGGGTTCTGTGGGTAACCAACTGTAAACAGATGTGGAAATTATAATACTTGGAAGTTTACCTAAAATAAAACTCAATTTGACTGCCAAATTCTTGTCTAATGGCTATATTGTGAATACAAGTAGACCCTGCCTTACATACATAGTTCATGTGGCAGGTCAGTTTGAAGATGATTAATTGTGTACTCATTAGCCTTAAGCATATAATTAATAAGTAATTACATCTTTCCTCGATATTAATTCTATGCGAAATATAGGACAGAATTGATTATCAAAATTGGATAAAGCCTCCAAGCACATGGTTGAACTTATCATGTTGAACAATCTTGACTATTATACCAAGACTTTTTCCAAAAGGCAGATCCAGAAATTGTTGAAGGAAAATTATGAGAGTTCAGTTTCGTTATGGATAGCAAATTTCATCATCATGCACCACATACTCACATGGGTTCAACATGCCGATGATGCTTGAATTCTGGAACTCCCAGCGGAAGATTTTTGGCACTGCCGGAGGCGCGCTCATGGGGTTGACACCGATTGACATTGCAGCGATGCCATGTTTCTGGAATATTGGTATCAGAGCCTGGGACATGCCTATAGAAGTGAACAGGGAATGAATAATCATACTTTCTTTATACAGGAAATATATTGTCTTCTTTAACAATGAAAATAGGGGAGTTGTGTTAGTATCACGAATATTACACTCATATCTTAGCTGCTAGCATCCTTGAATTGAAAAAGAGCTAAATAACATTACGGCAACATATCTTGCAAAGAGCCAGATAACATTACGGCAACATATCATGCAAAGAGCCAGATAACATTACAGCAACATATCATGCAAAGAGCCAGATAACATTACAGCAACATATCTTGCAAAGAGCCAGATAACATTACGGCAACATATCATGCAAAGAGCCAAATAACATTACGGCAACATATCATGCAAAGAGCCAAATAACATTACGGCAACATATCATGCAAAGAGCCAGATAACATTACAGCAACATATCTTGCAAAGAGCCAGATCACATTACGGCAACATATCATGCAAAGAGCCAGATAACATTACAGCAACATATCATGCAAAGAGCCAGATAACATTACAGCAACATATCTTGCAAAGAGCCAGATCACATTACGGCAACATATCATGCAAAGAGCCAGATAACATTACAGCAACATATCTTGCAAAGAGCCAGATAACATTACGGCAACATATCTTGCAAAGAGCCAGATAACATTACAGCAACATATCTTGCAAAGAGCCAGATAACATTACAGCAACATATCTTGCAAAGAGCCAGATAACATTACAGCAACATATCTTGCAAAGAGCCAAATAACATTACGGCAACATATCTTGCAAAGAGCCAGATAACATTACAGCAACATATCTTGCAAAGAGCCAGATAACATTACGGCAACATATCATGCAAAGAGCCAGATAACATTACAGCAACATATCTTGCAAAGAGCCAGATAACATTACGGCAACATATCTTGCAAAGAGCCAGATAACATTACAGCAACATATCTTGCAAAGAGCCAGATAACATTACGGCAACATATCTTGCAAAGAGCCAGATAACATTACAGCAACATATCTTGCAAAGAGCCAGATAACATTACAGCAACATATCTTGCAAAGAGCCAGATAACATTACAGCAACATATCTTGCAAAGAGCCAAATCACATTACGGCAACATATCTTGCAAAGAGCCAGATAACATTACGGCAACATATCTTGCAAAGAGCCAGATAACATTACAGCAACATATCTTGCAAAGAGCCAGATAACATTACAGCAACATATCTTGCAAAGAGCCAGATAACATTACAGCAACATATCTTGCAAAGAGCCAGATAACATTACGGCAACATATCTTGCAAAGAGCCAGATAACATTACGGCAACATATCTTGCAAAGAGCCAAATAACATTACGGCAACATATCTTGCAAAGAGCCAAATAACATTACGGCAACATATCTTGCAAAGAGCCAAATAACATTACGGCAACATATCTTGCAAAGAGCCAAATAACATTACGGCAACATATCTTGCAAAGAGCCAGATAACATTACGGCAACATATCATGCAAAGAGCCAAATAACATTACGGCAACATATCTTGCAAAGAGCCAAATAACATTACGGCAACATATCTTGCAAAGAGCCAAATAACATTACGGCAACATATCTTGCAAAGAGCCAGATAACAGTACGGCAACATATCATGCAAAGAGCCAGATAACATTACGGCAACATATCTTGCAAAGAGCCAGATAACATTACGGCAACATATCTTGCAAAGAGCCAGATAACATTACGGCAACATATCTTGCAAAGAGCCAGATAACATTACGGCAACATATCTTGCAAAGAGCCAGATAACATTACAGCAACATATCTTGCAAAGAGCCAGATAACATTACGGCAACATATCTTGCAAAGAGCCAGATAACATTACGGCAACATATCTTGCAAAGAGCCAAATAACATTACGGCAACATATCTTGCAAAGAGCCAGATAACATTACGGCAACATATCATGCAAAGAGCCAGATAACATTACAGCAACATATCATGCAAAGAGCCAGATAACATTACAGCAACATATCATGCAAAGAGCCAGATAACAGTACGGCAACATATCATGCAAAGAGCCAGATAACATTACGGCAACATATCTTGCAAAGAGCCAAATAACATTACGGCAACATATCTTGCAAAGAGCCAAATAACATTACGGCAACATATCTTGCAAAGAGCCAGATAACATTACGGCAACATATCATGCAAAGAGCCAGATAACATTACAGCAACATATCTTGCAAAGAGCCAGATAACATTACAGCAACATATCTTGCAAAGAGCCAGATAACATTACAGCAACATATCTTGCAAAGAGCCAGATAACATTACGGCAACATATCATGCAAAGAGCCAGATAACATTACAGCAACATATCTTGCAAAGAGCCAGATAACATTACAGCAACATATCTTGCAAAGAGCCAGATAACATTACGGCAACATATCATGCAAAGAGCCAGATAACATTACAGCAACATATCTTGCAAAGAGCCAGATAACATTACGGCAACATATCTTGCAAAGAGCCAGATAACATTACGGCAACATATCTTGCAAAGAGCCAGATAACATTACAGCAACATATCTTGCAAAGAGCCAGATAACATTACAGCAACATATCTTGCAAAGAGCCAAATCACATTACGGCAACATATCTTGCAAAGAGCCAGATAACATTACGGCAACATATCTTGCAAAGAGCCAAATCACATTACGGCAACATATCATGCAAAGAGCCAGATAACATTACGGCAACATATCTTGCAAAGAGCCAGATAACATTACGGCAACATATCTTGCAAAGAGCCAGATAACATTACAGCAACATATCTTGCAAAGAGCCAGATAACATTACGGCAACATATCATGCAAAGAGCCAGATAACATTACAGCAACATATCTTGCAAAGAGCCAGATAACATTACGGCAACATATCATGCAAAGAGCCAGATAACATTACGGCAACATATCTTGCAAAGAGCCAGATAACATTACAGCAACATATCTTGCAAAGAGCCAGATAACATTACGGCAACATATCTTGCAAAGAGCCAGATAACATTACGGCAACATATCATGCAAAGAGCCAAATAACATTACGGCAACATATCTTGCAAAGAGCCAGATAACATTACGGCAACATATCTTGCAAAGAGCCAGATAACATTACAGCAACATATCTTGCAAAGAGCCAGATAACATTACGGCAACATATCTTGCAAAGAGCCAAATAACATTACAGCAACATATCATGCAAAGAGCCAAATAACATTACGGCAACATATCATGCAAAGAGCCAAATAACATTACAGCAACATATCTTGCAAAGAGCCAGATAACATTACGGCAACATATCTTGCAAAGAGCCAGATAACATTACGGCAACATATCTTGCAAAGAGCCAGATAACATTACGGCAACATATCTTGCAAAGAGCCAAATAACATTACGGCAACATATCTTGCAAAGAGCCAGATAACATTACGGCAACATATCTTGCAAAGAGCCAGATAACATTACAGCAACATATCTTGCAAAGAGCCAGATAACATTACAGCAACATATCTTGCAAAGAGCCAGATAACATTACGGCAACATATCATGCAAAGAGCCAGATAACATTACGGCAACATATCTTGCAAAGAGCCAGATAACATTACGGCAACATATCTTGCAAAGAGCCAAATCACATTACGGCAACATATCATGCAAAGAGCCAGATAACATTACAGCAACATATCATGCAAAGAGCCAAATAACATTACAGCAACATATCTTGCAAAGAGCCAGATAACATTACGGCAACATATCATGCAAAGAGCCAAATCACATTACGGCAACATATCATGCAAAGAGCCAGATAACATTACAGCAACATATCATGCAAAGAGCCAAATAACATTACAGCAACATATCTTGCAAAGAGCCAGATAACATTACGGCAACATATCATGCAAAGAGCCAAATCACATTACGGCAACATATCATGCAAAGAGCCAGATAACATTACGGCAACATATCTTGCAAAGAGCCAAATCACATTACGGCAACATATCATGCAAAGAGCCAAATAACATTACAGCAACATATCATGCAAAGAGCCAGATAACATTACAGCAACATATCATGCAAAGAGCCAAATAACATTACAGCAACATATCTTGCAAAGAGCCAGATAACATTACGGCAACATATCTTGCAAAGAGCCAGATAACATTACGGCAACATATCTTGCAAAGAGCCAGATAACATTACGGCAACATATCTTGCAAAGAGCCAGATAACATTACAGCAACATATCTTGCAAAGAGCCAGATAACATTACAGCAACATATCTTGCAAAGAGCCAGATAACATTACGGCAACATATCTTGCAAAGAGCCAAATAACATTACAGCAACATATCATGCAAAGAGCCAGATAACATTACAGCAACATATCTTGCAAAGAGCCAAATAACATTACAGTAACATATCATGCAAAGAGCCAAATAACATTACGGCAACATATCTTGCAAAGAGCCAGATAACATTACGGCAACATATCTTGCAAAGAGCCAGATAACATTACAGCAACATATCATGCAAAGAGCCAGATAACATTACAGCAACATATCATGCAAAGAGCCAAATAACATTACAGCAACATATCATGCAAAGAGCCAAATAACATTACGGCAACATATCTTGCAAAGAGCCAGATAACATTACGGCAACATATCTTGCAAAGAGCCAGATAACATTACGGCAACATATCTTGCAAAGAGCCAGATAACATTACGGCAACATATCTTGCAAAGAGCCAGATAACATTACGGCAACATATCTTGCAAAGAGCCAGATAACATTACGGCAACATATCTTGCAAAGAGCCAGATAACATTACGGCAACATATCTTGCAAAGAGCCAGATAACATTACGGCAACATATCTTGCAAAGAGCCAGATAACATTACGGCAACATATCTTGCAAAGAGCCAGATAACATTACAGCAACATATCTTGCAAAGAGCCAGATAACATTACGGCAACATATCTTGCAAAGAGCCAGATAACATTACAGCAAATTATCTTGCAAAGAGCCAAATAACATTACAGCAACATATCATGCAAAGAGCCAGATAACATTACAGCAACATATCTTGCAAAGAGCCAGATAACATTACGGCAACATATCATGCAAAGAGCCAAATCACATTACGGCAACATATCATGCAAAGAGCCAGATAACATTACGGCAACATATCATGCAAAGAGCCAAATCACATTACGGCAACATATCATGCAAAGAGCCAGATAACATTACGGCAACATATCATGCAAAGAGCCAGATAACATTACAACAACATATCTTGCAAAGAGCCAGATAACATTACGGCAACATATCTTGCAAAGAGCCAAATAACATTACAGCAACATATCTTGCAAAGAGCCAGATAACATTACGGCAACATATCTTGCAAAGAGCCAGATAACATTACGGCAACATATCTTGCAAAGAGCCAGATAACATTACGGCAACATATCTTGCAAAGAGCCAGATAACATTACGGCAACATATCTTGCAAAGAGCCAGATAACATTACAGCAACATATCATGCAAAGAGCCAGATAACATTACGGCAACATATCTTGCAAAGAGCCAGATAACATTACGGCAACATATCATGCAAAGAGCCAGATAACATTACGGCAACATATCTTGCAAAGAGCCAGATCACATTACGGCAACATATCTTGCAAAGAGCCAAATAACATTACGGCAACATATCATGCAAAGAGCCAGATAACATTACAGCAACATATCTTGCAAAGAGCCAAATAACATTACGGCAACATATCTTGCAAAGAGCCAAATCACATTACGGCAACATATCATGCAAAGAGCCAGATAACATTACGGCAACATATCTTGCAAAGAGCCAAATAACATTACGGCAACATATCATGCAAAGAGCCAGATAACATTACGGCAACATATCTTGCAAAGAGCCAAATAACATTACGGCAACATATCTTGCAAAGAGCCAGATAACATTACAGCAACATATCTTGCAAAGAGCCAGATAACATTACGGCAACATATCATGCAAAGAGCCAGATAACATTACGGCAACATATCTTGCAAAGAGCCAGATAACATTACAGCAACATATCTTGCAAAGAGCCAGATAACATTACGGCAACATATCTTGCAAAGAGCCAGATAACATTACGGCAACATATCATGCAAAGAGCCAGATAACATTACGGCAACATATCTTGCAAAGAGCCAGATAACATTACGGCAACATATCATGCAAAGAGCCAGATAACATTACGGCAACATATCTTGCAAAGAGCCAGATCACATTACGGCAACATATCTTGCAAAGAGCCAAATAACATTACGGCAACATATCATGCAAAGAGCCAGATAACATTACAGCAACATATCTTGCAAAGAGCCAAATAACATTACGGCAACATATCTTGCAAAGAGCCAAATCACATTACGGCAACATATCATGCAAAGAGCCAGATAACATTACGGCAACATATCTTGCAAAGAGCCAAATAACATTACGGCAACATATCATGCAAAGAGCCAGATAACATTACGGCAACATATCTTGCAAAGAGCCAAATAACATTACGGCAACATATCTTGCAAAGAGCCAGATAACATTACAGCAACATATCTTGCAAAGAGCCAGATAACATTACGGCAACATATCATGCAAAGAGCCAGATAACATTACGGCAACATATCTTGCAAAGAGCCAGATAACATTACGGCAACATATCTTGCAAAGAGCCAGATAACATTACGGCAACATATCATGCAAAGAGCCAGATAACATTACAGCAACATATCTTGCAAAGAGCCAGATAACATTACAGCAACATATCATGCAAAGAGCCAGATAACATTACGGCAACATATCTTGCAAAGAGCCAGATAACATTACAGCAACATATCATGCAAAGAGCCAGATAACATTACGGCAACATATCTTGCAAAGAGCCAGATAACATTACAGCAACATATCATGCAAAGAGCCAAATCACATTACGGCAACATATCTTGCAAAGAGCCAGATAACATTACAGCAACATATCTTGCAAAGAGCCAGATAACATTACAGCAACATATCTTGCAAAGAGCCAGATAACATTACGGCAACATATCATGCAAAGAGCCAGATAACATTACGGCAACATATCTTGCAAAGAGCCAGATCACATTACGGCAACATATCTTGCAAAGAGCCAAATAACATTACGGCAACATATCATGCAAAGAGCCAGATAACATTACAGCAACATATCTTGCAAAGAGCCAAATAACATTACGGCAACATATCTTGCAAAGAGCCAAATCACATTACGGCAACATATCATGCAAAGAGCCAGATCACATTACGGCAACATATCATGCAAAGAGCCAGATAACATTACAGCAACATATCTTGCAAAGAGCCAAATCACATTACGGCAACATATCATGCAAAGAGCCAGATAACATTACGGCAACATATCTTGCAAAGAGCCAAATAACATTACGGCAACATATCATGCAAAGAGCCAGATAACATTACGGCAACATATCTTGCAAAGAGCCAGATAACATTACAGCAACATATCTTGCAAAGAGCCAAATCACATTACGGCAACATATCTTGCAAAGAGCCAGATAACATTACAGCAACATATCTTGCAAAGAGCCAGATAACATTACGGCAACATATCTTGCAAAGAGCCAGATAACATTACAGCAACATATCATGCAAAGAGCCAAATCACATTACGGCAACATATCTTGCAAAGAGCCAGATAACATTACAGCAACATATCTTGCAAAGAGCCAGATAACATTACAGCAACATATCTTGCAAAGAGCCAGATAACATTACAGCAACATATCTTGCGAAGAGCCAAATCACATTACGGCAACATATCATGCAAAGAGCCAAATAACATTACAGCAACATATCATGCAAAGAGCCAGATAACATTACAGCAACATATCTTGCAAAGAGCCAGATAACATTACAGCAACATATCTTGCAAAGAGCCAGATAACATTACAGCAACATATCTTGCAAAGAGCCAGATAACATTACAGCAACATATCTTGCAAAGAGCCAAATCACATTACGGCAACATATCATGCAAAGAGCCAAATAACATTATGGCAACATATCATGCAAAGAGCCAGATAACATTACGGCAACATATCTTGCAAAGAGCTAAATAACATTACGGCAACATATCATGCAAAGAGCCAAATAACATTACGGCAACATATCATGCAAACAGACAAATAACATTACGGCAACATATCTTGCAAAGAGCCAGATAACATTACGGCAACATATCATGCAAACAGACAAATAACATTACGGCAACATATCATGCAAAGAGCCAGATAACATTACAGCAACATATCTTGCAAAGAGCCAGATAACATTACAGCAACATATCTTGCAAAGAGCCAAATCACATTACAGCAACATATCTTGCAAAGTGCTAAATAACATTACGGCAACATATCTTGCAAAGAGCCAAATAACCTTACAGCAACATATCATGCAAAGAGCCAGATAACATTACGGCAACATATCATGCAAAGAGCCAGATAACATTACGGCAACATATCATGCAAAGAGCCAAATAACATTACAGTAACATATCATGCAAAGAGCCAGATAACATTACAGCAACATATCTTGCAAAGAGCCAGATAACATTACAGCAACATATCTTGCAAAGAGCCAAATCACATTACGGCAACATATCATGCAAAGAGCCAAATCACATTACGGCAACATATCTTGCAAAGAGCCAAATCACATTACGGCAACATATCATGCAAAGAGCCAAATCACATTACGGCAACATATCTTGCAAAGAGCCAAATCACATTACGGCAACATATCATGCAAAGAGCCAAATCACATTACGGCAACATATCTTGCAAAGAGCCAAATCACATTACGGCAACATATCATGCAAAGAGCCAAATCACATTACGGCAACATATCTTGCAAAGAGCCAAATCACATTACGGCAACATATCTTGCAAAGAGCCAGATAACATTACAGCAACATATCTTGCAAAGAGCCAGATAACATTACGGCAACATATCTTGCAAAGAGCCAGATAACATTACAGCAACATATCATGCAAAGAGCCAGATAACATTACGGCAACATATCTTGCAAAGAGCCAGATAACATTACAGCAACATATCTTGCAAAGAGCCAGATAACATTACAGCAACATATCTTGCAAAGAGCCAGATAACATTACAGCAACATATCATGCAAAGAGCCAGATAACATTACAGCAACATATCATGCAAAGAGCCAAATAACATTACAGTAACATATCATGCAAAGAGCCAGATAACATTACAGCAACATATCTTGCAAAGAGCCAGATAACATTACAGCAACATATCTTGCAAAGAGCCAGATAACATTACGGCAACATATCTTGCAAAGAGCCAAATCACATTACGGCAACATATCTTGCAAAGAGCCAAATAACATTACAGCAACATATCTTGCAAAGAGCCAGATAACATTACAGCAACATATCTTGCAAAGAGCCAGATAACATTACAGCAACATATCTTGCAAAGAGCCAGATAACATTACAGCAACATATCTTGCAAAGAGCCAGATAACATTACAGCAACATATCATGCAAAGAGCCAGATAACATTACAGCAACATATCTTGCAAAGAGCCAGATAACATTACAGCAACATATCTTGCAAAGAGCCAAATCACATTACAGCAACATATCTTGCAAAGAGCTAAATAACATTACGGCAACATATCTTGCAAAGAGCCAAATAACATTACAGCAACATATCTTGCAAAGAGCCAGATAACATTACAGCAACATATCTTGCAAAGAGCCAGATAACATTACAGCAACATATCATGCAAAGAGCCAGATAACATTACAGCAACATATCTTGCAAAGAGCCAGATAACATTACAGCAACATATCTTGCAAAGAGCCAGATAACATTACAGCAACATATCTTGCAAAGAGCCAGATAACATTACAGCAACATATCATGCAAAGAGCCAGATAACATTACAGCAACATATCTTGCAAAGAGCCAGATAACATTACAGCAACATATCTTGCAAAGAGCCAGATAACATTACAGCAACATATCTTGCAAAGAGCCAGATAACATTACAGCAACATATCTTGCAAAGAGCCAGATAACATTACAGCAACATATCTTGCAAAGAGCCAAATCACATTACGGCAACATATCATGCAAAGAGCCAAATAACATTATGGCAACATATCATGCAAAGAGCCAGATAACATTACGGCAACATATCTTGCAAAGAGCTAAATAACATTACGGCAACATATCATGCAAAGAGCCAAATAACATTACGGCAACATATCATGCAAACAGACAAATAACATTACGGCAACATATCATGCAAAGAGCCAGATAACATTACAGCAACATATCATGCAAAGAGCCAGATAACATTACGGCAACATATCTTGCAAAGAGCCAGATAACATTACAGCAACATATCTTGCAAAGAGCCAAATCACATTACAGCAACATATCTTGCAAAGAGCTAAATAACATTACGGCAACATATCTTGCAAAGAGCCAGATAACATTACGGCAACATATCATGCAAAGAGCCAGATAACATTACAGCAACATATCATGCAAAGAGCCAGATAACATTACAGCAACATATCTTGCAAAGAGCCAGATAACATTACGGCAACATATCTTGCAAAGAGCCAAATAACATTACGGCAACATATCTTGCAAAGAGCCAGATAACATTACGGCAACATATCTTGCAAAGAGCCAGATAACATTACGGCAACATATCTTGCAAAGAGCCAAATCACATTACGGCAACATATCTTGCAAAGAGCCAGATAACATTACAGCAACATATCATGCAAAGAGCCAGATAACATTACAGCAACATATCATGCAAAGAGCCAGATAACATTACAGCAACATATCTTGCAAAGAGCCAGATAACATTACAGCAACATATCTTGCAAAGAGCCAGATAACATTACAGCAACATATCTTGCAAAGAGCCAGATAACATTACAGCAACATATCTTGCAAAGAGCCAGATAACATTACGGCAACATATCTTGCAAAGAGCTAAATAACATTACGGCAACATATCATGCAAAGAGCCAAATCACATTACGGCAACATATCATGCAAAGAGCCAGATAACATTACGGCAACATATCTTGCAAAGAGCCAAATCACATTACGGCAACATATCATGCAAAGAGCCAGATAACATTACAGCAACATATCTTGCAAAGAGCCAGATAACATTACGGCAACATATCATGCAAAGAGCCAGATAACATTACGGCAACATATCTTGCAAAGAGCCAGATAACATTACAGCAACATATCATGCAAAGAGCCAGATAACATTACAGCAACATATCTTGCAAAGAGCCAGATAACATTACGGCAACATATCTTGCAAAGAGCCAGATAACATTACAGCAACATATCTTGCAAAGAGCCAGATCACATTACGGCAACATATCATGCAAAGAGCCAAATCACATTACAGCAACATATCTTGCAAAGAGCCAGATAACATTACGGCAACATATCATGCAAAGAGCCAGATAACATTACGGCAACATATCTTGCAAAGAGCCAGATAACATTACAGCAACATATCATGCAAAGAGCCAGATAACATTACGGCAACATATCTTGCAAAGAGCCAAATAACATTACGGCAACATATCTTGCAAAGAGCCAGATAACATTACGGCAACATATCTTGCAAAGAGCCAAATAACATTACGGCAACATATCTTGCAAAGAGCCAGATAACATTACGGCAACATATCTTGCAAAGAGCCAGATAACATTACGGCAACATATCTTGCAAAGAGCCAGATAACATTACGGCAACATATCATGCAAAGAGCCAGATAACATTACGGCAACATATCATGCAAAGAGCCAGATAACATTACGGCAACATATCTTGCAAAGAGCCAGATAACATTACAGCAACATATCTTGCAAAGAGCCAGATAACATTACAGCAACATATCTTGCAAAGAGCCAGATAACATTACGGCAACATATCTTGCAAAGAGCCAGATAACATTACGGCAACATATCATGCAAAGAGCCAAATAACATTACGGCAACATATCATGCAAAGAGCCAAATAACATTACGGCAACATATCTTGCAAAGAGCTAAATAACATTACGGCAACATATATTGCAAAGAGCTAAATAACATTACGGCAACATATCTTGCAAAGAGCCAAATAACATTACGGCAACATATCTTGCAAAGAGCCAGATAACATTACGGCAACATATCATGCAAAGAGCCAAATAACATTACGGCAACATATCATGCAAAGAGCCAAATCACATTACGGCAACATATCTTGCAAAGAGCTAAATAACATTACGGCAACATATCATGCAAAGAGCCAAATCACATTACGGCAACATATCTTGCAAAGAGCTAAATAACATTACGGCAACATATCTTGCAAAGAGCTAAATAACATTACGGCAACATATCATGCAAAGAGCCAAATAACATTACGGCAACATATCATGCAAAGAGCCAAATCACATTACGGCAACATATCTTGCAAAGAGCTAAATAACATTACGGCAACATATCTTGCAAAGAGCCAAATAACATTACGGCAACATATCTTGCAAAGAGCCAAATAACATTACGGCAACATATCTTGCAAAGAGCCAAATAACATTACGGCAACATATCTTGCAAAAAGCCAAATAACATTACGGCAACATATCATGCAAAGAGCCAAATCACATTACGGCAACATATCATGCAAAGAGCCAAATAACATTACGGCAACATATCTTGCAAAGAGCTAAATAACATTATGGCAACATATCGTGAAAAATCCTGCAATCAATTTTCTACACCAGACAAAGTTGCAACGCAAGTTAGAGAATTTGATTCCCAGAATTCTTAACCTAAAAATGTGCTAACTAAATATTGAGACTTATTTGGATAGCCTTGACCTTTCTTTAAGCAAAAGACTCAAATACTGCAGAAACACAGCTTAGAAGAACCATGAGATGTGTCTCAAGGAAGACAACTCTATTTGATTTCTTGGTTTTATGAAACATGAAACCATAGCACAAATTAAACTGTTGACCCGACCTGGAACATCCCTCTGACTGACGGTACGATATTTGCGGTTGATGCCGAAGCGCTTATCAAGGTCCTGCCCCAACTGTAAACCAAACTCCACCATGGTCGTGTCAATCATCTCAAACTGCATGTTCATTGGTCCAGCGTGCCATGAGATGTCTCCTCGTATCACAGCCTTGTTGAAGTTTGCTACCTCGTCTTTACTGGGACACTGAAATACAAACAAAACATTTCAAAACAGAGATTGTGATGAATTGTAATATTTTAATGAACAGGCTTTAATCTTTGGAATTTAGTCCTAATAATGTGTATTCATAATTGAGTAAGACCAATGATACTCAAGATTTAATAACAAGGAATGCCTTAAAGTAATATACAAACACAATTGTGATATGTTTCAATCATAATTTCATTGACATGTTGTCAAAGAGAATCAGCAAATTGGATGGTGTCAGTTATTGACTGAAGCGCACATACAATGCTCATGTCATGATATCTGACCTTGACTATGCTTAGTGTGATAAGCATCATTATATGTTATTTGTTGTTAGTGAATACATAAGTGACATTAATTAACACCTTTCAGTCCCGCCATGCTTGTTACCAAGTCTTGCATAAGAGATTGACAGCCTAGTCAGATCTTATTCAGGCCCATAGCAATTCTAGAGGAAAATTTTTTGTAAAAGAAATGTACAGACTGTCAAAATTCCAGCCCCGAATTTGGTATTCAGCCCCATACAACCTCACAATCCATAAAATGAGCACGTAAAACACGTGTAACCCCCCCCTAAATCACCAGTTGGCAAATTCCAGAGAAATTGAAGTTTGCAGGACAGTCTAGCCAGTTGACATCACACGGACATGTACATGTATCGCTTAAATACAGCTTTAGAAAGACATATGTACTCATAGACCCTACCCTAATACTATACATAAGGTAACTTTTGTAATAATGAGCTGATTTAAACAGTCAATAGCTCGCTTTGTAGGGATATCATTAAGCTTTCGATTGGTGTCATGAAATTTTCCAAAAAAATATTTTCGATGCGAAATTTGACTTTGTTTGAGAGTTGTCCGATCATTTCGTTACATCCCTTTCCTTATATATAGTATTAGGGTAGGGTCTATGAGTTAAATATCTTTCTAACGCTGTATTTAAGCGATACATGTCCCTGTGGTTGACATGGTATGAAACTGATATAGATATATTCACCTGTAGGACGATCCCGGAGAGGTTGAGGTTGGGGGGACAGTCCAGGTAGAGACTAACGAGCCAGGGATGTGTTGTGTACACGAGCCTCTCCAAGTACCCGCCATCTCGGAGTTGGCTGGAGATGTCGGCCGCCCGGGGAAAGTAAACCGTGAAGTAACGGTTGAGGACATTGTTCACAAATCCTCGTGTTGGATTGATACCGTTGAACCCAACATCTGAAATACATGATTTTTTATAACGTTTGTGGATAATAACACAACATGATGAACAAGAATAAAACATGTTTTTAATGTTTTGTCAACCAAATTTTTTTTACTTTTTTAGCAGTTTTGCATGTACCCAATAAAAAAAACCAAAAAAAACAAACTTTTTCAACAGGATCTTTGGTGCCATACTATGGTTAATTTATCAATTTCTTATACCCAAAACTTCCATTGTGACCACAAATGTACATAATCATCTTTTATCAAGTAAATGTATTTTGACTTATAAAAACTATATACACTCCAGCATGTTCCTATCTCATCTTCTTACATTATCCTCCACCAACAATAACATTTACTAGTTGTGGATAAACTAGGCCCTTTCTTCACCATTACTTGAGACACTCACCCAGATGGTTCATGAAGATAAGATGAAGCTTCTTGATGTGCGACGTATCCGGACTCTCGACATGGCCGGCTTCAGAGAACTGACTCAGCAGAACCACTCCCAATAGCTGGAATATGGAAACAAAATTTAACATTGTTATATTTTCACTATGTATAACCGTACACCGGAACTAGCGAGGTGTACGGCGGAGAAATGTTGCTAGCGAGGAGCGTGATCGCAAACGGGATCACTTAAAAAGCAATCATCGTTTCATCAACTTTTTCTATGTTATTATCATGTCAATAGCTTTCCGAGACATAACTATTTAATGTCTGTCCTGTTCATAGTCAGAGATAGCAAATATGTTACTAACAACAGCATTACTCGCATATGTCATTGTTACTGTCCCTTGGATACAGAATGACAAGCACATACATTTTACTAAGTACGTGTGCTAAAATTACCACATGATGTTGATTATTTAAAAGTTATGAAGTAAAATATTACCTAACTTTCGATTTCGGCTCCTCGCTAGCAACATTTCTCCGCCGTACACCTCGCTAGTTCCGGTGTACGGTTATACACAGTGATTTTTTATCAAACTAACAGCAATACAGTACAAATTATTGATTTTTTTTCAGTTGAGTCCCTTGCAGGATTCAAACCCACACGCTCAAAGTCAGGCAACTTTGCAGCAAGACCACGTACCCTTGCAGCTAATTAATCAACTGGCACATAAGATAAATGATAGAATTGTAAATTTTTGCTTCTAAAAGTACTCAGCAGGTTTATTAACATTTTTCAAATACTTTTGTTTTTTGCTCTTGTAACTTTTGATATGATGATGGAAAACATAATTGAATTAAATTAGTTATTGTATCCTTGTGTAATGGGTTTTCAGTCAGATAAGGAATAAAGACCTGTATTTGAAAAATTACCACATGTATTGATGAGAAATTACTCTAAATCATTTATTGCCATATTATCTAATAGAAAATTTATGAAAACCAATTATATTTAACATTTGTACAACATAGAATGCCTTTAACATAACTTTGAAAAAATCTGGACTATCGAAGTAGTGTCATGTGTTTTCAGTCACTTTCTTGAACCTCTGTTATTTAGAATATGCAGGACACTTTTCACAGTTTATGTTCCATAATGACACAGAAAGTTGACATAAGTCTGACTACAACTATTTAATTGATTTTTTAAAAGTAAATATTATTCTAGATAAAAATAACTTTGATTCATCATATTTGATAATGAAAAATCGAAAAACACTGGGTTCAGAGGGTGACCTAACTATTTTTCAGACAGGAATATCAGTTCTCATAGTTTAAGGTGCTTTAATATAGGCTTCTCTTGGAGTTTGTCCATATTTAAAAAAAATGTATTTTATGTTTTTGCCATAATATTTTTTCTTAAGCAAATTATATTTTAAATGACTATTCCTAGATGTACCTATGAACCCACTGCTGCAAATAATCAACAAGGTACTTTAATATCCCTTTGAATATTTTCACAAAAGGGAGTCAAAATGACTGACCGAAAACACATGATGACTGAAAACAGATGACTTGACGATATGTAATAAATTTTAAAAATTCACTAAAGATATTTATTTGCAGTTTATTCATCATAAAACTAGAATATATAAAAAACATATGATAAGAAGAACATTATCTTAGATAAGATGAAGTATGTGTCAAAACACAAGGTTCTCTAATCTGATACGCAGCTTTTGCAAAAGGATTTTCTGTTTGATTTTTTTTTTCAGTCATGCAACGTTCGATAATTAGCATGACAACCGAAAAAGGTTGCACACTCGACGCCAATGCAGTAAATGTGACTAATGAATATCATATAAACATAAACATTACAATGGGTAACAACACATGTTGAACACAAAGTCCCGAGTGCATCATCTCAGTGTTCGTGTTTACAACGAAAGTCATGTGACTTTCTTACTTCCGGGTAAGAGTTACGCCCCTTCTCATGCCAAATGTCAAATGCTCCTTGAGAGCACGGATAAGAAAAATATATGAACCCTAGATTAAGTACTTGTTCATATCTCTGTTATACAATACGTTATATTTTGGCAAATATTATTACTACATTGATGTAACGATTTTTCATTCAAAAAGTAACTATTTTATATATCACCCTTCTAAAGGCGACAATAAATAAATAAGTTGATTTGCGGAATCTCCTCACATTATTATGATTAATTATAAAAGGAAACTAATGCTACTCAGAAACCCCCTAAAAAAAGATGTTGCAACATTTTACCAACGTTTAAACAAAAGGATTAAAAAAATAGTTCTATTCTTGCCTACACTAGAGCAAACTTCTTTTCCTTTTTGCTCCGGTAGGCCTAATGGCTGAACTATTGCCCAAGCGGCGTAAAATAATAACTTACTCACTCACTCTTTTCCTTTTGTTTTTCCTCCTGCTTTCAAACACCAATCCCCAAATCTGTAAATGAACTAACTAATTTTGACTGACTTTATTTAAAAGATGACTCTCAAATATTAGAGACAATCATCAATATCATTTTAGCTTTCTTTCTTAATAGGCCTATTGCAAAACGACATTAATAATGACGAACTTGCAGTGTCTTAAAATAATGATAACAATGTATGTCTTATGACCTGTGTCAACAAGATAAACATTTGAAAAAAAATGGCCTTCTTTTAATACACGTTGGTGTTTCATCCGCTCCTCTCTGTTCGATAAGACCGTCCTTCAACAGGACTTTTCCGTGGAATAGAAAAATCAATGAAAATGGACCTTTAAATTGCAATCCTGTCAATGTATACCTTCAAATATGTTTGTTTGCAGTGGTAAAATTATCAAAACTTAGTCAATGTAAACCTTCAAAGATGTTTGTTTGCAGTGGTAAAATTATCAAAACTTAGTCAATGTAAACCTTCAAAGATGTTTGTTTGCAGTGGTAAAATTATCAAAACTTAGTCAATGTAAACCTTCAAAGATGTTTGTTTGCAGTGGTAAAATTATCAAAACTTAGTCAATGTATACCTTCAAAGATGTTTGTTTGCAGTGGTAAAATTATCAAAACTTAGTCAATGTAAACCTTCAAAGATGTTTGTTTGCAGTGGTAAAATTATCAAAACTTAGTCAATGTAAACCTTCAAAGATGTTTGTTTGTTTGCAGTGATAAAAAGATAAAAACTTAGTCAGTCAGATTTGAGACGCCTTAGAACAACAACATTACTGCTGTGTGCCCAACTAATGCCGAGGCTATTACCTATATCTGATAATGGATCAATCAGACCATGAGTATCAAGAAAAACTTTAAAAAAACGTAGACCGTCTATTCAAAAGAACAAAGTCACTTTTTCAAGTTGATGCATCTTTATTAGTAACCTCAATTTTGGATTTACAGAAAAGACAAATCTGCATGTATGAATAAAGATGAGATTTAAGGACATTGTACCCGCGACCTATATATAGAGATTATTACCCGAGGAAGTGTGTCATATGACTTTTACGAAACGAGTGTAATTTGTGTATTACCCGAGCGAGAGCGAGGGTTATACACAAATTTGCACGAGTTTCGTAAAAGTCATATGACATACTTCCGAGGGTAATAATTTCTTTATTACCGATTCTTTTCCATTTTACCATCTTAGAAATATCCAAGAAACGGGCCGCTTCCGTTGCGACGATCGGCTCCAGTGACGTCACGAACAATGGTGTTATGACGTCACAGGCGAAAAATTACGGGAACTCGCGCTACAACAATCGTTGCTTGGCAAAAGTGATATGTGCACTAGTGCTCATATTGAAAATATGTCATCACTTATTTCCAACCATATGGGTAATAAATAAAAATATGACTCTCTGTACATGCATTATGACGGGACAACGCCCCCAATGCGACGTGAGTAGTGAGAAAAGGAAACCTTGTTCTTCAGAAACTTTTGATGATGAGTTAATATTGTAACAAGAGGGAAGCGCAACGTGCCGACAAAAAAGGTATCTTTCTCGCTGGTTACCGTACTCAGCTATACCCATTGAAAACTTTTCACGTTTCCCAATTTACTTTCGTAAAAAATATTGTTGCCAAACACTCTCTGATGAGTTTGTTCTTTCTTTGTTTCCAACAAACCAAACCACAAAGGTCAAAATGCAAAGACGTAAAACAGAGAGGAAGAGGCAAACATGTTGTTTGGAGGCACGTATACGTATACATCGATTGTTCATGAAACAAAAACATACAAACAATGTTACAAGAAACTTCCAACAAAGATTTTTGTAAAAGGAAACTTATTACTCATGAACATTCATGAACCATGTTGAGAAAAGTGGATAGTAAAAAGCCAAGTTTTATGCTAGTACCAATACACAGGAACCCGATATCGTAAATAAATTGTAGGTATAACGTGGGTAAGAAAGACCCGTCCCCTCTAAATAATAGAGTAAAAAAACTTTATTATTTAGAGGGGACGGGTCTTTCTTACCCACGTTATACATGTACCTACACTTTATTTACGATATCGGGTTCCTGTGTACCAATACAATTATGATAAAGGATTAGTGATGGTCACATCAATTTCTAAAATGGCTGTCAAATGATATCTTATAACTGATCAATATTCTATTTTCTCTCAAAAATAAGAAATGGAAATCAAAATATATATAGCCTACATAACAAGTGACCCTCTAAAACTTGCAATCACTTTGCTGTAATTAGTGCTCACTCGATGATATTTACAGATGATATTTACAGATCGATCGTGGTCTGATTATGATGCCGAAATGAGATTGACATTGATGTAGGCCTATCATCATATCATAATCTTGTCAGCAATGAAAATAAAATCGCCATGTATAGATTGATTCAGTACCGGGCAATGACCTATTGAAATAATAGCAATCGCATTTTTATAACTTTTATGTCACGTGTTACGCCATGTCATTCTATCTAAAATATATATTCTAAAGCGTCTTTCTCTATAAAATTGACACATTTTGCTCAATGACCTTAGGTTATATTGTTCATGTCGAAAAAGTATACAGATGGTGAAACTGTAAAAATAGAAAAACCTCTGTTGATTATTGACATCATTGAAATTGTGCCCTTTAATTGCAAAGTTCTTATTTACTTTGACTGAGTAAAATTTGTCATTACGTTGAAAAAGGATTTTAAAATAAAGAGATATGAAGATGATAAATTTAGATAAATGTGCTTCAAAGGCAAAAATATAATCTATTTGCTAAGCATAAATAAAGGGGAAATTTTATAATACAGTTAAATTGAGAAGAAAAAGAAAGGTTAATGTTTGTGTTTGTATGTAATTTTGAACAAACAATTCTATAAATATTGGTGATACATTATGCTGAAGCTCCGAAACCACGTGACCATTTCTTTGAGTCATGTGACTTCACGCAGCGGCACTTAGGTCACATGATCTCAAGATGTCGGACCCTAAAGTCGTGCATAACATCGTCTCCACCGCGTTTGACACTGGCAGCTTTCCATCGAAATTGCAGTGGTTTTGTCCGCCCAAGCAGATCCAGTCAAAAGCAGAAAATGGCGCTGGTCTTAAAGTCATCATGGTAAATATAATTTTTAATAGAGAAAAAAGTTCTTATCTGGCTTTAACTGTGCTGTACAGACTTAGACTATGTACAGTGTAACAGTGTGCAGTAGACAAGTTCAGATAACCTAAACTCCGCTTTATCACTGTTTATATGTGATGACTGGGGTACGGGATAGCTAAGTCGGCAAGAGCGCCGGTCTCACGTTGCTGAGGTCCGGGGTTCGAATCCAGGAGCAACTATAGAATTGGTTCGCCACCCAAATACTTACCCTAAAACTAACCCTAACCCTTACCCTAACACTAACCCTAAGTAAGTCCCTTACACAAACACGTACCCTAACCCTAAAGATAAAACAAAACCTAACCCTTAACCTGAAGAACAGTTTAGTAAAACGAAATATTATGAAAAAGGGTGGCGAACCAATTCTATAGTTATAGAATTCATGTCAGTGGCTGAATGGTGGATGCATGAACACGTGCATACGCTGAGCTGTCGGTTATCAACGTTCATCAGTGTTAGACAAACTGCCGTGACTATGTGTCTCAGTTCACCCAGCTGTGAATGGGTACCCTGTGAGGCATAGATTGGTCTCTAACCTGAGCGCCAGATATGGATGCCGGTTAAATACTGAATTGGAAAAAATGATCAGGTGGAGAAAGATTGCCATTGACCAGGGGAAACAACAAGCGCCTTGAGCAACCCCGAGTGGATGGATATGCGCGCTATATAAATATTCAGGTTACGGTCCTAAGCCTATCTTTACTTTATACGAAGCAGTAGTCAACGACAGTACAATTTCTGTTGAAGATTATATATATGTTCTTTTCTATCTCACCGATGGATCTTTTTATCAAGGATCAAGGGTTTTCATGACATTTATAATATGATTTGTTTAAATGTAAAATTTCAATATATTGAATGAAGACTTAAACATTGTCAAAATATTTTTTGTAAACAAATTTTAGTATCAGAATTATGTTTCCAATCATTTAGATAAGCAAGGAGTTCATTATAGCATATCTTATCAGAGATCAAGAGATATAATTTTGTTTACAAATAAATTAAAAAATGCAATCGTTATCAATATGTTTTTTCAGGACCCACAAACTGATTTCTGGCAAAGGTAGGTTAAATTTTTTATTTAAAAAAATTGCTTTATGTTTAACATTTTATTTTAGAAGAGTTGAATATATTTTACCAATCTTGAATTTGTGCTTCAGAAAATCATAAAGGCGCATTCATAGACAATGTAAGTCTTAACTTCAGTCAATGAAATTGATTCAAGACAAAGTATAAAAAGTATATTAAAGAAACATTTTTACTATGTCAAAATTTATAAAGTTGAGATTTGATGAATGAAAGCATGGACTGTATTTAAGGCTCTGAGGCTATTTTATTGACAGCCATTGAGCATGTTAACAGGAGTTGGTAGAAAAGTTGATTTCTGATGAAAGAAAGGAGCTAGTTTTCAAATTCCACAAGAGCGTATCTAGTCAATAGCCAAGAATCATATCATATCTTCGTTAACTCTTTGAAACAAGAACTTGTGTAATTCCAACCGATACCCTCAAAGTCAATTGATATATTTGTGGTTATAAAAAGATTATTTTACACTTAGTTTCAAATATGATATTGAGGTGAACAATTACTTGTTAAAGATTAATCAATTTGACAAAGAGCAGAGCATATGACAAAAAAAAAGCCAAATATCAGAACTACAAGCTTTGAAACTATGATATTATAATGTCAAAACTAATTACTTTTATTATAAGTTATTTGTAAATAAACTAATATTTTATCAACCAATTAGTTTTATCATTACTTTTGTTCATAATTTAGCACAACACAAAAGATTTGTTTTCTAGTATTGATAAAAATTCAAAATGGCAAATGAACATAGATACATGTATATAGGTGTTATTAATGATACCATAATCAAGTTGGCCACTGAGACCTCCACACGGCTGGTTGGAAGGGAGTGCTGGAATAAGTTCTAAAGGGATAATATCTTCATTTGTTAACAATCTTATTCTGAGGGTCCATCTCCATAAAGGGGAGAGGAGTCAGGTCCTTAAACTCCCCCTCAACTTCTTCCCACGGCAAGGTGAAAACGTATCGAGCAACTCCTTGTTTAGACCTTGCCATCACAATGTAGAAAACTGGTGATCCGGAGCAGCGACACCTATCGTGATCACGAGTTACGCCCCTTATCAGCTCTTTCAACAATAGCCAATGAAATTGCCGTTTACATTCGGAACAAATTCAAAATACTAACAGAGGATCTTTTTGAAAACTATCCGAGTGAAATTTGATTTTAAACTTCAGTCCGCATGGTTGTTTTCATGTTTTTGATATGCACCGAGAATGCAGAGCAGACAACATTAATGTATCACTCAAATAAAGTGTTTCTCTCCCTTGTAAAACGCATACAAAAGTAATTTTTCAAATCGGTTCATTTAACATGCTGTCTTCTGATTGGACTATTCTACTCCGTGCAGCGGGTTGAAGTGCTAGCACAGAAATTACGGCCAATGATGTCAAGGGAGGAATGGGAAAGTTTAGAAACGTTTTCGTTTCGCCCGTGACGTTGTGAAGATGCCCCCTCAATGACCTTTTAAAAATATCTTGTAAAAAAATATTGAACTCCACTGGTGAACTGCCATGGCATTATAGTAAATATCTCTATCTCTATCCCGACACCTTTCAAATTTCCTGGATCCGTCTATGGAGTCTTCCTGTAGTAATGGTAATTCAATGGCAGGTGCCCTTTCAATCAAGGTTCTGTTTCAGAACATACTACGAGCCCTTGTTGAGGAATGACAACGGACACTTCCTGTATGCGGAGGTCAAGGAGAAGAAGATTTACGCCGAGACTGAGTTTGAAATTAAGTCTTCAAACAAGTTCGATCAGGTAAAGATTCATCTTCCGCACGCATCGGGCGAGATATGCATTTACAAGAAATTCATATTCACCCTTGCGACAACTAAACGGGAAAGTTGTGACTATATCAGTGCCCCCTGTAGGACAAACAAAGTTACGTCCCTTGCGTCAGTCCAACTCGAACTCGAAGAGAATTTCTAATTAATCCCTTATAGTTGCGTTGTGACAACATTCATAAAAACGATGCGTGAATATAAGTCACCAAAATACTGCATAGCATAAGGCTGTATCTCTCAGTTTCTATTTTGACATCGCACCGTTTTATTACAGTTTTGTGTGCTCAATTGAAATATATCCTCGCTTTTTTCGCCCTACACCATAGCTCAATAATCAGGCTACTTCCTGTCACAACTTTCCCGTCGAGTTGTCACAAGGGTGAATATGAATTTCTTGTAAATGCATATCTCGCCCGATGCATGCGGAAGATGGTAAAGATTAAATTTAGTTTTTTTCATACTACTTATTACCTAGTGCTAGACTTTTTGTCAGAAAAAGACCTAGGTCCCGTTGCACAAAGTCAGCCAATAGTGGCACTAAGGTTAACCTTACTGTTAAGTCATTTTGTGCTATAGCATTAAAAGTACTAGGATCAACATATAGGATATTGTGATTGGACCAGTAGAAGTTGTCAGTAATTAAGAAGAGGGTGATAAATCTGTCAACAATACATGGATTAGCCACAGGGGGAGCAGAGATTTGTAGGTACCGTATATATTGGGGAGGGAAGGGGACGGGGGAGCGGTGATGATCCTAGGTGATCAGTTGAGGGGGTCATTTCAGCATATTATGAGCATATAGGACTCTTTGCAAATGTAAAAGTATCCTACTTCTCCAATTTTGTAAGGGACACCAAAAAAAAAGGGTAGGTAAATCTCTCCAGGACCACCTCTAGCAAAAGCTATAAAGCGACCTCGAGAAAGAATAAAGATCTGTAATATGGCAGAACGGTGTGATAAAATATAAATCCACATTCATGTTACATTGCCAACCTGGTAAAACTTTTCAGTTCTTAAAGTAGATTATATTTGTTCCCAATTTAATAACAGTATGAAGTTTTTATTTTGCAGTTGTTTATTGTTTTGAAAATTTTCACTAGTCTCAGTAAGTCATTACGAATGTTATATATATTTCATGAAGGTCATTTTACAATATATCATAATCTATGATTTTATCTATTTCAGGCTGGTCTGATGATAAGATTTAACGGAGACTACTGGGTGAAAACAGTAAGCTTTGTTCATATTTGATGAAAATTAAAAAGGAATTTCTACAATTTTGGTCTTGATCTTAATTCCATGTTCCATTATTTATCCAAAAATACATTTAATTTTTGTCTGTTTGTTTTAACATTGATTGATTTATTATGTCTTTTCATTCATGCCTATATCTGTCCATTCCTTTGGGAGCCACCATTAATAATTTGTTCTTTCCTTATTAAATTTGCTGAGCACGTTAAAATGTAGGCTTAGTTAAAGGAAGGTTACTCTGAAACCTTACCAAAACACAATATCCCAACTTGTAGTTAAACCTGAATTTAAAAAAGATTTTGAATATTACTCGGTAGTTAAACCTGAATTCAACATATTTTATTCCTATAACACAAGATTGTGTGATACCTGTATGTCTCAGGGTTTGGAGCATTCGGACGGGGCCTGGCGACTGAGTTGTGTGGTGACCAACTACAACAGTGATTGGTCCACAACCAAATGGAGCAGCAACAAACTTAAACTGAGGCTCTTCAGTCTCGGAGATAGCCTTGTGGTACGTGTTGCCATGGAGATATAAAATGCTATTTTTATTTCACCTGTGTACCTATATATCTAGAGTCCTAAGCTCTACCTGTTCGGCCAAAGAGATATCCCTACAGCCGATGCCATTAGGAAGTTGTAGATCTCACCCTGTCACATATGTAACCTTTACCTATATAACCAGAGGTTGAGAAGAAGAAACTAAAAGAGAAGAACAGCAAGTTCAGACTGAAGATGAACCATATAAGTTCATCATATTTCAAGAATATATTAGACATAAACCATGAAGAAATAACATGTATATATAAATATGTATACTTATCAACCCCAGGTGGAGAGGAAGAACCCAGGAGACGACAACTGGGAGTTTATCCGTATCGCCCACCTAACCAACACCAAGCAGGAGGACGTCAAGATCGGACTCTTCTGCTGCTCTCCGACCGACGTGACGGACTCCTCCGTCGTCTTCAAGTACCTCGACATCAACCAGACCACCGGCTACCATCACACCAACTAGTGTACTGTTACACTGGGAGCCATATAGTAATAAGTGATACCTATTATGATTTGGCGCCATATAGAAACACTTAATCATGACTTCTTACCTTCATATTGCCACTATACAACGTCGATTTCGTTTTAAATAATACTTTAAAGCAACAGTCAGGTCTTTTGATCAAATGACAGTATTGTTTAAGTGTGGCATATTTGACCCTGACAACTTATAGAGTGGCTCTTGTATACTTAACCTGCAGATAATGGAATATAATTCTTAGGCCAGACAGGATAAGGTAGTTGTGGTGAGACAAAATGACTCAAAGCAGGAGTAAAAAAACAACCCCCAGAAAAGCTTGCTTTAGGAAGATAAAAATTTATGATGGATTGACAATAATAAGTATTATCGGTACTGAAGCTGAAAGGTGAATGATTGATTAAGATAGGATTTTATAACTAAAAGGATGAGGTTTGATAATAGATACTAGTCATGAAGATTAGGCTTGGTCATTAATCTACTATTAATTTAAATAATCATTTAACAATAAATCTGAAGGCACACCTCAATGTTTCAATCAATGTTTCAAATTTAATCAGGATTATTTCATGAAATACATTGTTTCAAAATTGAAAATTTATGTGTTCCTTTACTTTTTTTGATGAGTATAGAAAGACATATTGACCAGAGTTAAAAACATTATAGATGTTTAATATAAATACATTATTGACATCTTTAATAATGCCTGTGGATTTAAAACTAAAATTTGGTATGAAATTTTTGTTGTTGAAAATAATTTCAGTGCTTATGTGAATGTATCATTTATTGTTTTGTTGTTTCATGCATTGGTATATACAACTATCTGATTTGTGGCATGCAATGTTTATGGGAGAATGCTTTTGGTAGTAATAATACTATGCTTTACTACAAATATTTTATTATATTTGTAAAATAGATCATATTTGTATAATATATACATGTATGTGCTCATCAGGTATGTTAAAGGGGCAGTCCTAAAGGGATATTTTGTGGAAATGAAATTCAAGAGGACCTTCATGTTTATACATATAAATGATTATTAGATGGTTATTTCACCCTTAATTTCAAATATGTTAATAAGGTTAACATTCGAGATGTTCAAAACTTGATACCTTTTTGACAAATTAGCAGATGAAGCAGATTTGTTTTCTCTTATGGTTTAAATTCAACATGGCGAATGAAAGCCGATAAATAGGTTCTTTTAAGGGCATTATACTTATACTTTGTATTTCATTTGTATCTGAACGTTTGATATAGATATATGTTTAATTGTTATGCAATGTTCTTACAATAATTTACCTTTAAATTAACTTGAAGAAACTTCTGTGTGTATTAATTTTTAATTTGACGTTTTGTGTTTTAATGTTTTGATTTAAAGAGATATATTACATGTATTATGTTTTAAAACTGACAATTTTTCATGTTTGGAAAAAGGTCTTCATTAAATTTTATATGTATTATAAATATGTCATTTTGACATTATTTTCTGGGTACTGGTTGTTACAATGGAAATGTTCTTTTTTTTAACTTGTCTACCGGTATATTGCTTATCTTATTGCTACATTTTTGAATCTTTAAGAAAAGATTTACCAAAATTGAGACGTTAATCAAGGAAATAAAAATATTATAATAACTACCCTGTTATTATTTTCCGGGGTTTTTTTTGTGTGGAAAAAGTAAACAAAAACAAATTACAAATAATCATTCATCACTGTGGGCAGAAAATTCAAAAGCCTACACTCAACAAACTTGAAACCTGATATACACAAACTGTAACAATATCACAAACATCAAAGGTATTGAATGACATTAAATTATATTCTTTTGCATGCTAGACTGAACCATTATCCATTGCCTCATTAAGAAGTGGCAACAAACTAGGTAACACTTGATTTAAATATTGAATGGAATGTTGTCTTTACAAGATATAGAAACTGTACTAAAGATGTAAAACTCTTGGATTTTCAGTATAGATTTATTAACAGAGCAATTTACACTAGAAAGGAGTTGTTGAAAATGAATGTAATTCAAACGAATATTTGCTCTTTTTGTGAATCTGAACCTGAAAGTATACAGCATGTTTTCATTAAATGCAAAAAAGTGCATGACTTCTGGAGAAAGGTTGAAAACTTTATGAACCAACATATAACACATGCTAATATTGTCATTTCAGAGTTAGACATTTTATTTTGCAACAGTTCTGTTAGCCTTCTGGGATCACATATCATTCTCATGGCGAAAAAATATATACATGTCTCAAGTATCAAGAAAACCAAGTTATCAATGGACAGTTAGCATTGTCAAGGATGTTTTCAATGTTGAAAAAATTATAGCTTGTAAAAACAATACTTTGTCTTCCTTCCATGGTAAATGGAAAGCTCTCATGTACATTTTACAACAGTGACTAAATTATGCCTATATTTTATGAATGCTTCACTGACATATATATTTTGTACTACCTTGTATACCTACTGAAATGAAATGAATAACAAAGATTTACAAAAAAAACAAACTAGGTAATACTTACAGGGTTGCATCTTCTCACAGCAACGTGAAAGCAAATCGAGCAACTCTCCTTGTTTAGAGAAACGGAAAGGTTAAGAAACTTTTTCGTTTCGCCCGGGACGTTGTGAAGATGACAGGGTTATTAATAATGAATACTTATAGGGCGTCTTTTCCACATCTGAAGACATGCTCAAAGCACAAACTACATCAATACGATGAGGTTGTACGTTCACAGCTGCTGCCTAGTGCTAATCATGATCATGTAAGTCGGTACATCCTGTTTTCAGGTACCCATTTAAAAAACTTGGTGAATTGAGTGCAATGTGGATGAAGTGCCTAGCCAAGGGACACAATATAAATTGTTAATGTCTCCACCGAGGTTCAAACCCAGACCTCTTGTCTGAGAGGCCAGCAAGCTGACCACTCCTCACAGTTGAAACAAAAGCTTTGGAATTTATTAGTGTAGCTGCATAACTGTATAAATTGCATTATGGGCAATTTAAATTGATATTCATTTTGATTTATTTTTATTGACATTTCATTGCACTTCTTGGCAGAGGATTTAAAAAAAAAAAACTCGTGACTATGATAACATTCTTCATCTAACTTCAAGCTTGACTTCACTAAACTAGAAACTGTATTTTTTAGCACAATTTAGGTATTATTTCAACATTTTAGAACAAAAAAGGTTTTTATTGCTCACTCGTCAAATTTTGGACAGAACCTTCATAGAACACACTCAAAAGGGTTTTGTCTTTGGGTGTGTCTTGCAATTCTTACATGCATCATGATGCAGTTGATAACAAATACCATGCATTGCACATGCTACCCATGTTTTCCACATGTGCTTTCTACTTTACCCTTCACCTGAGAATCACAGGTTCACACTGACAAACTTGCAACTTCTCAATATCACTGAGTTAACAACTGGGAGATTGTAATTTTTAATCCAGACTCATGTACTTTCAAAAGTTTATTTTGATATTGAAAGGTTTAAGATTTACCATTCATCAAGCATTGGTTTAGACTCAATATTACAAAAAACAATTAATGAGCATGTCATTAAGCAGTGGATTATCATTATAAAGTATCTTCAACAACCTATCATTTATTCATCTAAATATGAAACATTATAAATGAAGTTAAGACAAGACAGGTGTTTGGCTTGCTGTTGGTACAGTCATTCCTGTGATGTTGCCTGACTCTGAGTGTTTGAATCCAGCAGGGGACTTGACCTGGAAAGTACAAGAATGTGTACCATAATGCACTAATTATATACAGACAGTGTGATCAACCTTTGATTTCAAGTTATTCTCTTTCATGAATGAGGAAACTTCTATGGATTTTTCAACTTCTTTATTATAAGAGTGTGACGTTTCGGTGTAAATACTAACACCGTTTTCAAGCAAATCTCTTTCATTCCCATTTTTGGGTATTTTTAACATTCGCGTGTTTGTCGTCTTTAAATAAATACAGAAAACATAATTTAAGAAAAAAATCTGTTAAAAAGTGAGGCCATGACGAGGTTCGATCTCGTTTTAACCTCATCATCACCGTAAGAGTAATCCCGGTCCAACAGGTGCGCGTTTGGAGTTACCTTCCCCTAACTTGATGTTCCAGCATAATATTTAACTTTTGTATATCAGTGGAAAGACTGTTTTAAACGATAGAACTCTCTAAAACGATTATCGTATTAATTAGACCCATAAAAAACTAATATTTGAGAATTGCCACCTCACTCTAGAGCCTCATTGATTAAATTATTTCAAGCTGCTTTTAATATTTTTGTGACGTCACAAACATGGCTGAGTGCTGATGCGGTGACAGCTGAATCTTGTTTTGTTTTATCGCATAAGGTGATTGGACGCTAGTTACGTGGTACTATTTGTTTTAAGGGAACTTTCCTTTTCCGCTTTGGTTATTAGATAAATCATGTCAAAATTTTCAAATTAGGCAATCACGATGTTTGAAAAGACAGGAACTGCCAAGTGTCACTGATTCTCCGATTCTAACAGTAAGACTAAGACTGACAAGTGGGCTTGATTTAGACGAGGATAATCGATGTTTATTCACGGACGTCACTCAGTTAAGTATCACTTACCACCATCTGTTGTTTGCCATAACACATCTAGAGCTACTCTCATTACAATACTCTACATAACCATGGACATGATGAACAGTATGTCCTCATATAATAATTTATATTTTTTTTGGAAATTGTTATATTGTTGTTTTAATTGATGTTTTTACAGTGTCTACTAGCCATTTATCACATTGGATGAAAGATAAGCCGATTGAGACTTTTGAAGATTGTTATTGATAAAACTTATTTTCTCCGATGTTAATGTTTGGTGAAGTGTGTTTGTGTTCATGATTTCTGTCCTATAAAAGATTTTGTCAGGGTTTTCTGTCAAGTTTGTAAAAATTCGTGATAATATTTAAACTTTAGAATAATAGAATAAATAGTACAACTAGGAGTATGTAAAAAGACCTAAATTTTCACATAATTTAAGCTCAGTTCATGAATCTGGTTACATCTAGACAGGTATAGTATCGTAATCCTTCCATCTTCATTTTAGATTTTGACACAGCCATACAGAAAGTTAATTTGAGTGTTGGATTAAAACATAAGCCTTTACAGAATTGCCAATTTTTGGAAATATAAGATGTAGTTTGTACTTCTAATCAATGCTTAAATAAATTTAATCTTTTTACAGTAATCCCAGTGCCATATTAGAAAACAATCACCATGGAGATGTTTAATCGCCTGAAGAGTGCGGTGACAAATGCGTTGCCCGGAAATCCGCTGTCGCGAGACTTCGATATATTCAACCAAGTGGCAAGCGGTGGACCTGGGATGCTATGGAAGATCTACGCAGGCATGAAGAAAACTACAAAACAGGTAAAAGTTGTCCTGAAATAGTTAAATAACAAATAACAAATATTCTAATCTGTGGACAATCAAATTGTCTGATGTACTTTATTTTCCTTAACTGACAACGAGGGCTTGTTGTTTGCCCTTTCATGAAATTTGATAGGCCCAGTGTAGTATCTTGACAAAGAATGGTTATGCTTATATGAAGTAACTAATTATTACTTTTTTTACTATTTTTAAATAAGAAGTCAATTAGAAGTTGATAGTCAAAACATAAATGAACTATAATGATATTTCAGAATGTTTATGTGTTTACAATATGTTTGAAATCTATCAAAATGATAAACAGTAACGTCATCTGGAATCTACTTAATGATAAATCCTAAGATAGAAATTCTGAAGTCAAGTGTGTGCTATTGACCCATACAAATGCTTTCTTTTGCTATTTCCAGGAACTGTCGGTTGTTTCATGTTTCAAGGTTAAGATTTGTAATCATATTAAAAAAATGTTTTCTTCCTCTATTTCCAGGAATCCTCGATCTTCGTGTTTGAGAAGAAGAGCCTCGAGAGGTACTCGCGGCGAGACAGGGAGCTGATTCTCGAGTCTCTCAAGAGAGGAGTCCAGCAGCTCACCAAGCTCAGACATCCCAAGATCCTCTCTGTTATGGCCCCTCTGGAAGAATCGAGGTACGATCGGGGATACTGATGTAATAAAATACGAGATCTGAGATGTATAAATGCCTCCATGTCATAATGATGTTCTGCTTATAAAGCTATGACATCTTAAGATTGTCTCTGTAAAGGACCCCATTGAAGAATCCAAGTACGATAAGGAATACTGATGTCATAAAATAAGAGAGAGGAGATGTAATGAGATATGCTGCATGTCAAAATTTTGTTCTGCTCATAAAGCTTAGACATCTTAAGATTGTCTCTGTTAAGGACCCCATTGAAGAATCCAGGTACGATTGGGGATACTGTTGTGATTAAATACGCCTTTTGTGACAAAATGAGATAGAGATAATATAAATATGCCTCTTTGTCAAAATACTATCACATTAAATCATTTTACTGTTATGGCCCCTCTGGAAGAATCCAGGTACGATTGGGGATACTGTCTGTATTAATGACGCCTTTTATGAAATGAGAGGTAATGTTCTGTTCTGTTGAGTTTGATAAAGTGGTGAAGCAATGACAAAGAGGTGGATCTATCTCACTTATGTCTAATGTCACAAATTTAAAAAAAAATTAAATGTGCAAATTATTGTAAGGAAGCTCTTGCTCTTAGAAAGCGTGCTATGTCTTCTATAATAACTTAACTACTGTTTTATACTTTGATTTGTTACTCTTATTTTGTGAATTATATTGCAATTGTACATGGGCCAATTGCCTACAAAACCGAAATAAAATGAATTGAATTGAATTGAATGTCACAAATTTTAGTGTTTGCTTGTTGTTTATTGTTTTCCAGTGATTGGGAAAGGCAGGAGCAATGGGCCCTTTTGCTCATTCGATAACAGTTTGAAGTTTACTATTGATATAATGGGCAATGGCCCATTTGAAATTTTAAAAATTACCCAAAACCCTGCAATGGTCCATTGTCAAAGACGTCCTTCCAAATCCCTGTTTTCAGATACTCTTCATGTAGAAATTTCATAGAGAAAAGCTAATTTTTCTCTCTGAAGAAAATCAAATGATTTCATTTTACATTTGATGTGCTTCTGTTTCTTGCAGAGAAACACTTGCTTTTGCCACAGAGCCAGTGTTTGCAAGTCTGGCAAATGCTCTCGGGGTCCATGAAAACCTACCCATAGCGCCAAAAGAACTTCAAGAGTTTGAACTTTATGATGTTGAGTTCAGACATGGCTTACTTCAGGTAAGAAATATTCTTTAGAAACAAAAAGTGTACATGAAATGTGAATTAATAAATGAATGTTGGCTTATTGCAAGACAAATAAGATTGAGATGAGCACAATTGTCTTTACTCGTAAGATTGGTTTAACATCAACTTCTTTTATCTATTCGAAATTTGAAAGGAGAAAAAATTTGGGGGACAGCTAATTATTCTTTTGGCCATGTGGATAGGATTTGTCAAATATCAATTCAACATTGGGATGAATTGAGTGAGGGAATATCGAGGTAGTTAAACAACCTAGTCCCATTTTCATACATAAACACATTTTGTATATTTAATACTGTGCAATGACATATACATGTATTCAGTCTTCAACAGTTCTCCTTTTTCATTTGCCTGACTGTCAAACACTTGCAAATGCCTCTAAAAGGCACGGCACTGTTTTTTTCCAACCCCCTTTAGTATTTTTTTAATAATCTTTTTATATAAAAAAAGTAATGTCAATTCTATATCCAGGTGATTGAAGGGTTAACGTTCCTCCACAACGATGCCAAGATCCTTCACCGAAACATCTGCCCTGAATCCATCGTCCTCAACAGGAACGGTACCTGGAAGCTTGCTGGCTTTGACTTCTGTGTGCACAACTCAAACACAGCAGACCAGGCAGTGAGTAGTTTTCTTTACATAATGCAACATCTAAAAAAATTGTCCTAGCCCTAATTTCACAAAGCCTCTTTAGTGTTGAGAAAGCCCTTAGTCAATAGTTTTAAGATTGAGTTATGATTAACTTAGGTTAAAGGATCTCTCTCTGTGCAAGTTGGCCCAGAGATTTTTCTCAGAATTAAGCCCTTTGATACCTAAATCTGAATGTCAATAATAACTGATGCCAAGCGTAGAAATCCAAATTTGAATCCAAGCACTTAGAACTGGTTCAGACAGCAAGTTATTGCTGTTTTGTTTAGAATTGCTCATCAAACCTAATATCATGCTTGAAACCAGTTTGAGCATACATTTCAAAAGGTCAATCATTTGCTTAATGACGTCTATATTTACATTTAGTTATCACATTCTTGCAAACAAAATTGTAAATCAATAATCTCCATTCCATTTATTTAACTGAAACTTTTGAACCCATCTCAAAAACCTTAGGATGAGGGTACACTGAGCTATTAATATTAAAGGAGGTTAGTCGAAGTTTGCAGGTACTTTAGAACAGTTAGAAAACTGTCAAGATTGTGATTACAGAAAATGCAAGATTCCTCATATGGGGTGAGTATATCAAGTACAAGGTAAAAGATAAGAAATCTTGGTATCATGAATGAAGGGAAATATGAATATTGCATGAAACCATCTTTGGTTAAGGTTCTTTGCTTTGTTTAGTTACTTTAGCATTATGATGTTTTAAAAAGTCTTTAATGAAATTTGATTATTAAAATATAAAATTATATTTAATCAAATAACCGACAAAAGATATTGTTTTTGTGTGAATCGAGAAAAATTGTCTTTCTTGTCTAGCTAATATAATGTAATCTCAATACAATTTCATGATTATACAATTATATTGCTGCCAGTTAGCTCAACTGTGATTTTATCCATGGATGCATTAGAATGCATCGTTTTTTACCATGTCTGCTTGCAGCATACAAAATGTTTATCTTGAGCAAACATTCTATTTAAAAGCTCTACATGTGATATTATTCCTTCCTTTTAAAATTGCTTGATATCCGCATTTTCCCCAGTAATCTTTATATACAACTCATAGGCTTGGCTTTTTATTTGTCTTCAAATTGAACCTGGTCCTTTGAAAATCTATCCTGTTCTTGCACTGTCTCACCAAGCCAATGGTTTACAATGTTCCCATATTATCACAAGCCTGCAAGTCACTTGCTTGGTAAAGGGACCAATCGAGTGGGGTATCTTTTTGTGAAAACAAAATTCAGGAGGTTTTTCTGTTAACAAATATATATATTTGTAACATGATAATTTCACATTTAATTTTAAATATGTTTTTGAGGTTAATATTTCAGTTGTTCAAGAATTAAAAATTTAACAAAGTTACATTGTGTTGTCTAAATGTGCAAAGCTAATGTACATTGCAGTTTACCTAAACATGTTGTGTTTGGTTACTTTTCAAGTTCATTGTTGGTTTTTGAAAATTGTTTTAGTTAGTAATTATATATTTGTCATTTTGAACAAAAAAGAGATAAATGACTCGACTGAATTCAGAACCAAAGACATTCTCATTAGAATATTGAAACAATATCCTTTGAGTTATTAGCAGCCCCGTCTAAGGACGGGGCTGCTATCAGTTTTTGTGAAGTTTCCATCGCCGCCGCCGCGCCGCCGCACTCGTACTACTAACTATAACTTTTTTCCACTAAGCTTTCCAGAACTCTTATTCATACCTTATTACTCATACCTTGGGGGAACGATTTTGACACATTCACTTTCAAGGTCAAAGGTCAAGGTCACGAGATATGTATTCACTCTAAGAATTCCTTGTAAACGCGATAACTTGAAAAGTTTTTGTGCTATGAAGCTCTAACTTGGTATATATCATCCTTGGAAAAGTAAAAAATTTTGAAAAGGTTTTGGCTACAATCCGTCAAAGGTCAAGGTCACAGCAAGGTCATGACGTAAGCATGTTTTAGCGAAAATGCTTTATTTTAACTGTGAACACTTTTAATCAATACATGATTGTTATACTCAATAAAAAGTGTTCAATGATCGTGTGACCTTGAAGGTCAAAGGTCAAGGGCATGAGATATGAGTTATTAAAATATGCACTAAATTTGGGTATAACTTTATCCCATTTAGCTTTTCAGAACTCATGAACATGTCTTAATGTTAATACTTCCAGGGAATCATTATGACATGTTCACTTTCAAGTTCAAAGGTCAAGGTCACGAGTTATAAAATCACCGCAAAATTCCTTGTAAACGCGATAACTTGAAAAGTTTTTGTGCTATGAAGGTCTAACTTGGTATATATCATCCTTGGAAAAGTAAAAAATTTTGAAAAGGTTTTGGCTACAATCCGTCAAAGGTCAAGGTCACAGCAAGGTCATGACGTAAGCATGTTTTAGCGAAAATGCTTTATTTTAACTGTGAACACTTTTAATCAATACATGATTGTTATACTCAATAAAAAGTGTTCAATGATCGTGTGACCTTGAAGGTCAAAGGTCAAGGTCATGAGATATGAGTTATTAAAATATGCACTAAATTTGGGTATAACTTTATCCCATTTAGCTTTTCAGAACTCATGAACATGTCTTAATGTTAATACTTCCAGGGAATCATTATGACATGTTCACTTTCAAGTTCAAAGGTCAAGGTCACGAGTTATAAAATCACCGCAAAATTCCTTGTAAACGCGATAACTTGAAAAGTTTTTGTGCTATGAAGCTCTAACTTGGTATATATCATCCTTGGAAAAGTAAATAATTTTGAAAAGGTTTCGGCTACAATCCGTCAAAGGTCAAGGTCACAGCAAGGTCATGACTTAAGCATGGTTTAGCAAAAATGCTTTATTTTAACTATGATCACTTTTAATCAATACATGATTGTTATACTCAATAAAAAGTGTTCAATGATCGTGTGACCTTGAAGGTCAAAGGTCAAGGTCATGAGATATGAGTTATTAAAATATGCACTAAATTTGGGTATAACTTTATCCCATTTAGCTTTTCAGAACTCATGAACATGTCTTAATGTTAATACTTCCAGGGAATCATTATGACATGTTCACTTTCAAGTTCAAAGGTCAAGGTCACGAGTTATAAAATCACCGCAAAATTCCTTGTAAACGCGATAACTTGAAAAGTTTTTGTGCTATGAAGCTCTAACTTGGTATATATCATCCTTGGAAAAGTAAATAATTTTGAAAAGGTTTCGGCTACAATCCGTCAAAGGTCAAGGTCACAGCAAGGTCATGACTTAAGCATGGTTTAGCAAAAATGCTTTATTTTAACTATGATCACTTTTAATCAATACATGATTGTTATACTCAATAAAAAGTGTTCAATTATTGTGTGACCTTGAAGGTCAAAGGTCAAGGTCATGAGAAATGAGTTATTGCAATACCTTGTAAACACAATAACTTGAAAAGTTTTTGTGCTATGAAGTTTAGATTTTGTATATATTATCTCTTGAGAAGTACAACATTTTCAAAAAGTTTTGGGTACGAACTGTCGAAGGTCAAGGTCACAACAAGGTCAACATATATGGAGAAAATGGATTAATTTAATTTTTAACACTTTATTTCATTACAATAATGTTATGCTCAATGAAATGTGTTCATTGATTGTGTGACCTTGAGTGTCAAAGGTCAAGGTCACGAGAAAATTCCCAATTTGGTGAGGCCTGTAAAAGGCGGAACAGGGTAAGGCGAAACCCTAAGTTCCGGGGCTGCTCTGCTTTTGCGGTATCCCTCAAACGCTAATCTAGTTATTTTCTCATTTTGGAGCATTCAGCTGCTTATCTTTAACAAATACTCATATAAAATTCTCCTATGAATTTGATTATCAATTTATGTCTGAAAATAGCCACTTAGCAATTAGGTTCATAGTTTGTGTTGTTTCCATGTAGACGAATAACAAACTGAATTCTTCCACAGCCGATGTTCTCCTTCAAGGAGTGGGAGAGTGAGATGCCGCCATGCTGTCAGCCTCACCTGGACTACTTGGCTCCGGAATACGTCCTCACGATGTCCTGCAGCCTCGCTAGCGACATGTACTCCATGGGCGTCCTCATCTACACGCTCTTCAACAAAGGCAGACCGCTCTTCGAGTGTCGGACACAACTCTCAACCTTCAAGAAGAATGCTGAGGAAGTGAGTAGATTGATATTAAGGATGGGTATCGTTTCTCGTTTTTGTATTGCAATATATTGCGATACAGAAAAGCGTATTGCAATACGTATTGCAATATATTGGTACTTCTTTAATTCAAGAATTGGCATGCTATCTTGAATAAATATGAGCGTTGAGAACGATCATCATTGCTCAGCTATGAGCCGTTTTGGAAAGGATATTTTTCAATCACTGTTTATGATCTGTAAACTTATTTGAGTATAACATAACTTCACACTTTGAAACGAACTTTACGTAAATATTGTTACATTTGTTTGTGTTATTAGTAATTTTAGATAGAAATAGCTCGTTTTAAAATGTTCGATATATATTTGATAATTTCAAAAGTGGGCGCACTGATTCGTATCACCTTGTTCCTGTATTGCAATACCAATATATCGATAAGACAGCGCATCCTTAATTGATATTAATATATGAGACAAGCTTATGCTTAGTTTCATGTTTGACAAAGTTCAAGAATCTGTAACAAACTGTTTCAGTCTCAAAGGGAGGACTTAGTATTTTGTAGATAATTTCAGATTGACAGTATGCTATCTCTGCTTCCAGTTACGACACTTCCGCAGCAACCTACTAGGCTGTGTCCCGGAAGAGTTGAGAGAGTACGTCAAGCTCCTCCTCAACATCGAGCCCACCGTCAGGCCTGATCCCGCTCAACTCTCTAAGGTCAGTAACTTTAGCTTCTGTGGCAAGTTCATGAACTATCAAACATTTTGATGGATGGATGGATGGATTCGAGTATCTAAATTTTAAAGAAGGGATTAGGGTATCACACCTCGTGTGGCCGGAAGTTATCCTTCAGTTTCAGCCTAACCTTTCATTCAGTACTGTTCATGTTTTAGCAATGTAAGCTCTACCCTTTATTCATTAATTTTCTCTTAATTCTGCATTATCTTTTGAGGTGTCGTTCTTCAAGGTTTTTGGCTCAATGATATAATTCATGTTCAGCTGTTATTCTTAGATATTCTCTAAATTCTGCTTCACTTTGCCGGTTGTCTTTCTTAAAAGATGTTGGCTCAATGATATGTTAACCATTAGTCCTTAGGTATTCTCTAGATTCATACTTCACTTTTCCAGGTGTCTTTCTTCGAGGATGTCGGCTCAATGACGCTCCAGTATGTCGACTCCCTGTTCCAGAGAGAAAACCTGGAGAAATCTCAGTTCTTTAAAGGATTACCAAAGATTGTTGCTAAGTTACCAAAGGTAAGAAGTGAGGAACCTAATTTTATCTTTCTTTTTTCCATTTCAACTTGATTTAGATATTTGTAGTTGTTGTAACTGTAAGTAATGTTTTTACCATTAAATGACTGCAAGTAAATATAATTTCAGAATATTATGCATGACATATTCACACATCATTATCTATCATTCTTATGTAGCAAGGAGTGTCAAAGCATTATTTGGTTCAGCTTGTAGAATAAACCAGATGCTCAACCAGTAGAGTGTCTGACTGTCACTAAGTGTTGCTTTTTTTGGAGCCCCACGGGACATGATCTCTCAAAAAACTCAGTTAGATTTAATTTCCTAAAATGAATGATCGATATTGTTGAGAGTGAACCAGTAGAGGTCTCTGTTGGTTCAATTATAAGAGTATTTCACTCTTGAATAACCATTTAGATAATCTCACAATCATATCAGTTTACCGGTATTTCAAATTTGATCAACTGGGTGTAGAGAGTGAACCGGATAATGCCAGCCATGTTCAACCCTGACTTTATTGACAGGCCTGTAGATTGCATGGTTTTAGAACTATTTTCAGTGCTGTTTGACACATCATATTCCAGTTACTTCCGTATACCGGGAAATTTTCGTGGTTGGTAATTTTCGTTGGTAGAGCTTGAACCACGAAATTTTCCATACCACGAAAATTTCCAGATGAATTTTATTAAAAATATCTTTACTCTCTGTACGACCCATCCAGCTATTTTTGTAATAGCGCATGCAAAAATTTAAGTGCTATTCACTAACAACGGCTAAAAATAGATCTTTAATTTAGTTTGTCGTTTATTGATAGTTGTAAATATATAGGCTGATAACTTTACTTAATATGTAGCCAAGTGTGATTGACACTCCTCATTGTATACAAATGTAGTTCTACCAGCTAGGGTATTCTAATTTAATGAACGCTTGTTCACAACATAATTAGCGGAGCTTAAGACGTGTCACAACATAATGCATCCAGTTGTAGTTCATGTTCAACAGAGTGTGACAAAGACAAAGAAGCATGCTGAATTCAAACAAATGAATAAAAACTAAATTTCAAATACATATCAACTGAAATATTTAATCTGGTTCATCAACGCTCTTCTTCAGCCACGCTACGAGACTTATTTTGCTAATGCCTTATACAGATTAAAATGTAATACTGTTTTATATACGTGTAGGTAAAGCTTCAGTGTTATTTGTCAAAGCAAAAAAATGACAGTGAGTAAAGTACTCCTTTATTGAAATATTGAGTTAGAATTGTCATCTTTAAAACAGGCCATTAAATGTGATTCGTGTCCTCTCCTTATAAATGTTGAACAAACACGATCCTTTTATCAATGATCAAAAGAATTTCCACTGATGACTACTGACCCTACTAATCCGTTTGTAATAAGTTGTTTGAAAATGATTAACTAACATGGCGGTGTCAACAGACAGTTAAACAACACGCTTACACATGGAACATAAGCACACGATTTCAAAACTTTTATTTGGATAATTTTAACCACGAACATAAAAATCGACGAAAATTAATTTTTTGACAACGTCTGAACCACGAAAATAAAAATCCACGAAAGGTCTTTGAGTCCTCAACCGCGAAAATTTGCAACCACGAAAATTTCCCGGTATACGGTATATTGATTGTAATCATAATTGAAGAGAGTAAATCAGCAGGGAAATTGCAGGCGATGTTTAACCTCTCCTTTGTTTACCAGTCTGTAGATTGCATGGTTTAAGAACTTTTTTCAGCACTGTTTGACCCATCATAATCCTCATCATAAACTTTATTTAATGTGACCCTAATTGCAATTGTTTCCAGCACTGTCTTACATTTTATAATCTAGATACTCTATATTGATTGTGATCACAATTGAAGAGAGAAAAGCAGCAGGGGATACTGCCGGCCATGTTCAACCTCGACTTTGTATACGGCCTGTAGATTGCATGGTACTGTATTGATTGTGATCCTAATTGCAGAGAGTAAACCAGCAGAGGATACTGCCGGCCATGTTCAAGGAGTGCGTCAACCCCGACATGGTTCCCTTCGTACTGCCGACCATCCTGCAGATAGCAGATCAGTCCACTGACAAGGAGTACCTTCAGATCGTCCTGCCCGAACTTATCCCCCTCTTCAAGATTCACGACCCTATACAGGTACAGACGGGGTATTATCAAGTCATCCTGCCCTTTAAAGTACATAGAGGGTATTATATGAGGGTCCATTACATGCATTAGTGACAACATTAGTGCTTAAATATTAGTATTTCTCTAGCAAAAGTGAATATGAAAATTGTGACGTCAAAGCATTGTTTATGCTGATGTCACAATGGAAGCGTGATATTTTGCTCGAGGGCAAGGTATGACAAAGTTAAACCCCAATATGATTCGTAGGTAAGGATATAGCGGTACAAATTGCAGGCTCAGAATAGCAATTAATAGTACGACATCTCATGGCTTCAATTGGTCAGTGGGTGTCAAAAATCTCTTTAAAAAGTGATCTAGGAACTATTGCTAAGAACACTCGGCCATAATGTCTTGGGCATCAGACTGCATGTAAGATTTGTCAAGTGTTAAATACATCATTTGTTTTATCTTCAAATTGCATGATCCTATTTTCTAACTGACACATGCTTGGTGTCGGATACAACAGGTCCTGCAATGTATGCATGCAGTGCTCTATCATAAAGAATGGATATTCGGAAGCAATAACATCTGGTTTGGCATGGCCTGGCTTGTCAAAATATTGCCTGTGAATAATCCTTCATGGCAAGTTAGGGTCATAAATTGCTTTCAATATGATCACGGCTAGCAGTTTTGTTTTCTTTAACTGGATGATGTGATTGGTCACTAATGACAAGGCTACACCAGCACTGAACTGATAACAGAACATGTGACTAACAGGGCTGTGGTCAGACCATTGTGCAGAGAAAAACCCTGGTACCAGGATGAGTGTATGTCCATGTAGTCAATATTTATAAACTTTTTTCCTTGAAACATGGTAAATTTTGAACTGACAGAGTTTTTGAAGCTTGTTTTTGAAAATTGATTGTCAGAGTATTCCTTATTTCAATCTTTTTAGCTGTTTTGGTCAGTCAGCTTATGTAGATTTACAATATACAAATAGTTTAATGCCCTTCTGCCGAGGTATTAGTTACTTTCTCTTTTTTTCTGTCCTATCATTTATTTCCTAGATTTTCTTTTATTTCATTTTATAGCGTCAACAGACAACATATACGGTAATTCTTCTATAATTTGTTTGCACTTTTCAATGAGTCTGTTTCTGACACACTTTCCTTTTATGTTGGGCTTGGATTGCGTATTATAGATATTAACACATTACTCACTATAAATACTATGCTAACTAACTAAATATTACTAACAATTAGGATTCACTTAGTTTGTCTATGTTTTAAAATTATGTGTATAATTGTGAATTTATTTTCACTATTGCTAAAATACAAAAATATAAGTGATTTTCGTTGTTACTGAAGATTTATTTATTTATCAAGCTTGTAAAATCATAAGAGTGACTTTAGTCTAGCAGCTTGCTTACTAACATTGAGCTTGAGCTTTGTATATATCATATACTACTGAAATAATAATAATATGAATATTTATTTAAGCGCCAAATATATTCACATAAATGTATGCTCAAAGCACTAAATATTTTACCATAGAAGAACTCAATAAATGTACCGATTTTCACAATTCAGCTTGTGGACCTGAAAAATTGAAGTTAAGGCAATTTGACTTAAAATACCTTAGTTAAGCTATCAAATCATTTTTTATTTCTCTTGAGCAAAGGCCGAAATAATTTGATTTGATGAAAAAATGTAATTAAAATTCTACTTTGGGTGCATTCATGATATAAATGTTTTAAAAATCATATCATGGTCATAATTGTTTTCCTTTGATAAGTTAATCTTATCAAATACATTAACTTCTCCAAACAGAGTGTTCGTCAAGAGAACACTATTTATAATGATTGATTATGTATTGGTTTAGTATTATGTGATCTTTAAACAAATTGTTCTTTAAACCACAGTAGCCCCTACAAGCAAACAGGGCTTGTGGTTCGAAAAGTCTACTACCGTTGCTAAACATTTGCCAAGACATGCAAGGTGAAGAGAATTAATCTGAAAATCTGAAAGTTACCAGCAAATGGCAGGCTCTATTTTGAATAATGTTTGTGCGAGTACTCTGATGTCAGCCCTAAGTTCAGTAACACGAAACTGCCCGGGAATGTTTGCCAGCGAACACACAATGTTAAAAGATGGATGCTTGCCGCAATTATCGTGTTACTGCACGCAAGGATGATTATTTGAATGTTGATGTTTTGATTCCAGATCTCTCTGATATTCCTACAAAACATGAGTCTACTGCTGAGCAAGACGCCCCAGCAGGACGTCAGGACGCACATCCTTCCCATGATTCACCGCGCACTCGAGGTTGAGAACCCCCAGATACAGGTGCGTATATTACTTGACTTAATTGTTTGTTAATTATCTTGCTTTTCGAACCCCTAGTTACAGGTGGGTATATTACTTGACTTAATTGTTCGTTAATTATCTTGCTTTTCGAACCGCCAGATACAGGTGCGTATTTCACTTGACCTTATTGTTCATTAATTACCTTACTAAAGGTGGGGCAGTTATATTTTGTTCAGCATGTCCGGCCATCTGTCCAACCATTGTCTTTGTTTCAAGCCTTGTTTCTGGATATCTTTTTGTGTCAAACATAGATTCTGGAGCTTTAATCCCCTGTAACAATTGTGCAACATGTCTTCACACACTCATGTGTTATTTCTCAGAATTTTCACTGAAATTGATGATTTTGTCAATACTCATAACATTGTCCATTCCAGGAGCTCTGTCTGAGTATCGTACCAAGTTTTGCTGAGCTGATAGACTACTCGTCACTGAAGAACTCCATTGTTCCTAGAATCAAGAAACTCTGCCTTTCAACTTCCACTTTAACGGTACGTGACAATCCGCTCTGTAAAATTCTTTTTGAAATTGTAGTGGTGACACGAGATCCAGTGATCACAAAAGTTTTTTATCCTTAATCACAATTTGTAGAAACTTATAACATCTAAAATTACACAAGCCAAATAAACTTGCTGACTATTTCTTCGACAAGCGCCATCTGAAACTCAGTAATCACCAATTGGCTGGCTGTTATTTAAATAACTGCTGACATCGAAGGAATGCTTATCTCTTGTTGTTCATTACCTGATTTGTTGCTCAGCAATAAAAAATAATCAATATACCAGCAATCAAATAATATGCAATGGGAAAACAGAACACAGTATTTCACTCTCATCAATAAATAAACTAGCATTTCCTCGCTGTGTAGATCCGTGTGAACTGCCTGCTGTGCCTGTTGTCAAAGCAAGTTTGATAAAGTTTATTACCACTGTAGCCAGATAGAGGGTTTATTCCGATAATAGAACAAAGTATCTTACTCTATATTTCCTGGGTGTGTAGATCCGAGTGAACTGCCTGCTGTGCCTGGGCAAGCTACTGGAGCACATGGACAAGTGGTTTGTGCTGGACGAGGTGCTTCCCTTCCTCTCCAAGATCCCCTCCAGGGAACCCGCCGTACTCATGAGTGTACTCGGTAAGTAGCAGTGTCATATCTCTCGTATTTGCAATCTTTTGGGGTCGTGAGGTTGACCTTCCAAAAAAGGAATTTGACAAAGGGAGAAGTTTTTAAAATTGCTCTGAGGTTAATGTATTAGTAGTGAGAGTGTTAATATAGCCAGATGTACTATAGCATTTCTTAGAGTACTAGCCCGAAAGACATTCCAACTAGCCAAAAACATCTACATGCTGCTATCCTCTGTAAATTCAAGTACCCCTTTCGACTAGTCGTTGCTTTTCACGAGCCAGTATCTTTTTCAAAGCTATGGTCGTCCAAACTAGAGCTTATTTCTAATGGTGCTGTTTTCTTGAACACCTCTGTTTCAAACACCAGGTATCTACAAGGTGACATTGAGCAGTTTGTCTCTCAGAATCACAAAGGATATCCTGGCTTTCAGTCCTCACCTGCCATGTAGTTAATTAGTTGTTATTGTGTGACGGAGATTTTGGTTAAGATATGGATGTGGCTGTTTTCTTGAACACCTGTGTTTGCAACCACCAGTTACCTACAAGGTGACATTTGGCAGTTTGTCTCTCAGAGTCACTAAGGAATTCCTTGCTTTCAGTTCTCACCTGCCGTGTAGTTATTGAGTTTTAATTATGGACAGAGAATTTGGTTAAGGTATGGCTGTGGCTGTATTCTTGAACACCTGTATTTTCAACCACCAGTTATCTACAAGGTGACGTTTGGCAGTTTGTCTCTCGGAATCACTAGGGATATCCTGGCTTTCAGTCCTCACCTGCCGTGTAGTTATTTAGTTATTACGTGACGGAGAGTTTGGTGAAGATATGACTTTGGCTGTATTCTTGAACACCTGTATTTTTGACCACCAGGTATCTACAAGGTTACGTTGAGCAGTTCGTCTCCCGGAATCACGAAGGATATCCTGGCTTTCAGTCCTCACCTGCCGTGTAGTTATTTAGTTATTACGTGACGGAGAGTTTGGTGAAGATATGACTTTGGCTGTATTCTTGAACACCTGTATTTTTGACCACCAGGTATCTACAAGGTTACGTTGAGCAGTTCGTCTCCCGGAATCACAAAGGATATCCTGGCTTTCAGTCCTGACCTGCCGTGTAGTTATTTAGTTATTACGTGACGAAGAGTTTGGTGAAGATATGATTTTGGCTGTATTCTTGAACACCTGTATTTTTATCCACCAGGTATCTACAAGGTGACGTTGAGCAGTTCCTCGCTTGGGATCACGAAGGATATCCTTGCTAACAAGGTCATCCCCTTCCTGGTGCCTCTGTGTATAGACAGCAACCTCAACCTGGCTCAGGTGGGTCCAGATGATGAGATAAGATATATATAGAGGATATAACACAGCTAAATATTAGTATTTTCTGAGCGAGAGCAAGGGAAAATCATTCCGTGCAGCATTAGAGAAATAAAGTCTGTCTAATGTTGTATCACATTTTTAATGTATCCTAGTCTATGTTAACTGTTTTGATATGAATTGTTTTGAATATTAAGTTATTAGTTGTCATCACATTTCTGGAGATTTTTAATTATACAAAACAAATTTCCCTTTTTGGAGAATAAAGATTATCTTATCTTTTCTTATATTTAGGCACAAGTGTGTTTATTACCATTGTCAAAAATTGAAGTAAATACTTGAAACATACTTCTCAGCATAGCATAGGCCTGTATAGACTGTGACATCATAGGTGAACAGTGCCGTCAAGGCATTGTTTATAAAGTCACAATGAAAATGTGATAAGTTGCCCTAGATCATCATATGAAATATATTAACCTCAATATTACTGCCCTCGTAGGTAATAATAAATGTCTATATGCACTAATAACTAACAGGTATCTACACGGTTATAAGTATTGAAAATGTAGGTAAAATTACAAATTGTCTGAATAGGCAAAAATTAGTAATATATTGATTTATTATGAATGAGAAATGCTACTCAGAATAGAATTGGTTTTATTTTTCTCTTTTGTCTGAGTTAGAAATTTGATTATCAAAAGATGATTTAAGAATGGAAGTTGTCAATAAAAAAATTCTTGTGATTTAGTATTAACCCTTATCCGGCTAAGTGGGGTCAATTTGACCCCAGAGCTCTTTTTTTTTAAATGATTAAAAAAACGTTAATTAAAAAAATTTGAAATTTAATGTATTCCTCAATCATCCATTTTCCTAACCACCTGTGAGTCTAAATCAAAAATATAATTTACCGTATATTTAATAAACAATGTGTAACAACCTACTCGTTTGAAACGGCTGGTTTCACCCTCATCCTGCTAAGTGGGGTCAATCTGACCCCAGAGTTCTCATTATTAAATAAACAAAAAATCTGTTGGTAAAAGATTTTTAAATGTTCATATATTCCTTAATCATCCATTTTCCATAACTCCTGTGAATCTAACTTAAAATTAAAGTTTACCGTAGGTTTTTTAAAATCAATATGTAATGATCTACTCTTTTGCCAACATCATTTGGAACGTGGGGTCATATTGACCCCATGAAACCGTTTGTGTAACAATTTGTGTTGCAGAAGCGCTCATAAAAATTACGTTCGTTAATATTGAGTGGAAACTGTTGCATGTGATACATTAAATAGGTGCAAACATCCTACGTGCGCATTAGGGTTTGGGAATTTGAAAACATACTTTTTTTCGTTCTTTTCTGAAATCAGTTGAAAAAATAGCATCGATTGTATGTAACAACCTTCTAAAATTGTTTATAAATATGCAATACCTTCAAGTAATTGTTTTTGTGGCATATAAAACACACATAAGAAACAACCAGTACAAAAATAAAATTTTATTTTCACCAAGAAACAAGGTATTTCATTAATTAACAGTGGGGTCATATTGACCCCATAAAGCCGGAAACGTAAGAGACCCAGCTTAGCCGGATGAGGGTTTAAACATATTTTATTCATGATTTAGTATTAAGATTAATTACTGCATTTAGATGTTGATACTTTTGTTTCAGTTCAACGCCTTTGTAGCCACAATCCGAGAAATGTTCCAGAAGGTGGAGTCAGAACAGCGAACTAAGCTAGAACAGCTGGACCAGATGAAGATGGAACAGAAGTATTTAATTTGACCTATTCTAAAATAATTACACAGTTCTTGTATCAGGATATTATTCAACACTGTTGCCAGTTTGGAGTTATGGTGTAGTGGCAAGCATGTTATGTCCTGCCTCAGGACTTTTGTCTGCAGTAGAGACCTGTTTTATTACGCAGTAAGGTTTGAGTGCAATGTTACACTGAATTTCAGCACTGTACCACCCATGGTTTGCTAGTTCCAGCTGTGGCTAGCAGGTTTCATTGCAATGCATAGCCACAATTGTGTTATGGCTTTTCTCCCTGCAATTATACTAGAAGCCGTGATATAAGTGAAATACTCTTGAAACTCCATATATGTTGACCTTGCTGTGACCTTGAACTTCGACAGGTCGTACCCAAAACTTTTTGAAAATTCTATACTTCTCAAGAGATAATATATACAAAATCTAAACTACATAGCACAAAAACTTTTCAAATTATCTTGTTTACAAGGAATTTTGTAGTTATTTTATAATTGTGACCTTGATCTTTGACCTTGAAAGTGAACATGTCATAATGATTCCCTGGAAGTGTTAACATTTAAACATGTTCAAGAGTTCTGAAAAGCTAAATGGGATAAAGTTATATCCAAATTAGGTGCACATTGCAATAACTCATATCTCATGACCTTGAACTTTGACCTTCAAGGTCACACAATCATTTAACACTTTTTATTGAGTATAACAATCATGTATTGATTAAAAGTGATCATAGCTAAAATAAAGCATTTTCGCTAAACCATGCTAAGGTCATGACCTTGCTGTGACCTTGACTTTTGACGGATTGTAGTCAAAACCTTTTCAAAATTTTTTACTCTTCCAAGGATGATATATATCAAGTTAGAGCTTCATAGCACAAAAACTTTTCAAGTTATCGCGTTTACAAGGAATTCTTAGAGTGATTACATAGCTCGTGACCTTGACCTTTGACCTTAAAAATTAACGTGTCAAAATCGTTCCCCCAAGGTATGAGTAGTAAGTTATTAATAAGAGAGTTCTGGAAAGCTTAGTGGAAAAAAGTTATAGCTAGTAGTACGAGTGCGGCGGCTTAGACGGGGCTGCTAACTACAAATCCCCTCGCCTCATGTTGAATCCCACTACATACCAATAACTATGTTGTGTCCATGCGTAAGGCACTTATATATTGCCAAGTGTATTCAACTTTTCAAAACGTAAATGACATGCTGGCAAAAAACTAAAATTTCAGATAAGTAACATTATTTGAAAATAATTGAAGATTTTGAAAAATGAAAACTTTTGAGATGATATCTAAATCACACTTTCAATTTGATTTCTCAGTTGACAATTTTGTTGTTGTTTGTTTAAGAACGATAGAGATCACCAAGATTACTGGGGACGGAGACAAGAATCTCATTGGTGATGTGGAACAGAAGAACGTCACAATGGTCAGCGTTTCGTTTTATTTGTGTCAAATACCTTATGTGACAGAGAGTTTGGTTTAAATATGACTGTGGCTGTATTCTTGAACACCTTTGTTTTTGACCCCCAGGTATCTACAAGGTGACGTTGAGCAGTTCAATTATCATGATTATTTCAATGTTTTTGGCTAGAGTTATTTTTTAAAACATGTCAAAGTGGCTAGTTTTGTGATAAAAGGAACAGAAGACCGTTACAGTGGTCAGCATTTAATTTTATTTGTGTCAAATACCTTCCAATTATTATAATGTTTTTGGCTAGAATTATTTTTTCATAAATGATTTGTCCAAATGATAAAACTCATTACGACCCTGGATTCAATCTGCAGATGGACCGGTTCCTGAGTGGGTTTGGAATCTCTGGGATGATGAGCAGCGGGAGTACGGAGAAGACTCAGAACAGCTCCTCCTCTGTACCGAACGCGGCGGCGCCATCATCGACCCCGTCTCCAGCTCCTCCTGCAGGCTCGGGGAAGGTGAGAGGTCTTATATACAGGGTATACACCAGACTGATATTATACTGAGATGATATTAAATGAGTGTTTATAACATACTATGTTTATGACACGAGTGGCTAAATATTAGTAATTCCTGAGCGAGAGCAAGGGATATACTGATATTTAGGCACGAGTGTCATAAACATAGTATGTCATGGGCATGATATTCTGTTTATAACCATTGTTGAAAATTGAAGAAAATACTTAAAACATACTCCTCAGCATAGGCGGAGTAGTACCCGCCAGCTGGTATAGATTGTGACATCATAGGCAAACAGTGCCGACAAAGCATTGTTTATAACGTGACGTCACAAGGAAAAAGTGACCCCGTGTCCAGCCCCTCCTGCAGGCTCTGGGAAGGTGAGGTGGTCTATTGTTAGGGTATACACCAGACTGCAATACTGTCACCATTTTGGGCATTATGGAAGAACATTAAAGCTGACCAAAGGATTGTGTCAATGTTGAAAGTTTACAGGACAATCAGTAGCTAGTACGTTTCCACATTGTCTCTCCAATTGAGGTGATCACCTATATCTTTCCACTTAATCCCTTGCATTTCTAACATGATAGATATTTTATCTGATTGTCCTAACAAAATGAACTAAGGTTTGAGATCCAATCAAGGTTGATTGTCATTAGATAGTCTTCATATTTTATCAAAATGATTTCATCGGTATAGTAAATATTCAACACTCTAAAGGGAGCGTAGCTTATGTCCTAAAAAGAAGAAATTATTATCAAGTTAAGCAGTTACTCCCTGAATGATGTAAATCAAAATATTATATCAGAAATTCAAGTCATTCACTACCCAGTAACTTCATTTCCTCAGGTGTCCTTGACCCTAGAAGAGAAGCAGCGGTTGGCAAGGCAACAAGAGCAGGAGCAGAAGTTAAAGCAGCAAAAGCCACTAACAGCCGGAGGATCTTCTCAAACCAAACCCACTCAGAAATCATCCACACAGAAAACATCCACACAAAAATCATCCAGCAATGACAAAGTGAAAGACCTTACATCCACACTTATGGATACAAACCTGCGGAACATGCAATCAAGTTCTCCCAAGCCTCAGACCATGGGCTCCATGGGAGGTCAGGGGTCAACTATGGGCTCTATGGGAGGTCAGGGGTCACCCATGGGCATGGGCATGTCTGGTGGGCAGTATGGGATGTCTGGGTCCATGGGCGGAGGTTTCGGGGGAAGTTACGGTGGTACCAACAATAGTTTCGGAGGAATGGGTGCTACGAGTCCTCAACAGAACAAACCCAAAGTGGACATGTCTGCTTTTGATTCCTTGATGCCCGGTTCCAACCAACCGAAAAAGTCATTAAATGATATGTCTCAAAATCGGACAAATGTTCAACAGCAAGGCATGATGGGAGGACAGAGGATGATGGGAAATATGGGCATGTCAAGCAATGTGGGTATGATGGGTCAACAGGGAATGATGGGTAATCAAGGCATGATGGGATATCAGCAGAATATGAATGGTGGTTTTGGACAAAGTTCTGGATTTAATCAGACGGGGAACCAGATGAACTTTGGAGGAATGGGGAACATGGGGTCGGGGACGGTCAATAACTCCTCCATGTTGTCTCCACAGAACTCAAGTCAAGTCAAACCTAGCGGCAACGACTTGGCTGACATTTTTGGCTGAAGTGTGCATTGTGATGTCAACATCTTCCATAGTCTTAAGTTCTCTCTCATCCCTGGGATACAAGTAGCACATACATATAAGCCTGATTTGTGGTTCCTTTGGTGAAAAACTTATGGAAAAAGGCAGTTATTTTTAAAAAATAAATTTTGCAGGGAATATAACAATTTATAATTTTTATGGTTCATTTTTCTAGTTAGTAATTTTCCATCAAATAGGGTCTTTTTTTTGTGTTCTTTTAGACAAACCATTCCGGGTGGTTTTTGCTTTCTTAGCTGTATAGAAATGCCAATAGTAAATTTTCAACACACCGGTATTGACTGCCTCATCTGCATTCATAATGAAGCAAAGAATTTGAATAACCAGCATAATCTTGCAAATTAAAGGTTTTTTTCAATTTAGAAAAAAACTTTTTGGAAGATAGTGTTTATGTTATAAAGAAAAAATGGTACGCAATTATACTAGTCAATGATTCCAATATTAACTTTTCAACATAAGCTCTTCTTGAAGAATATTGCCAAAACAATTACATAATTTAAAGAGTTTTTATAGTATTTCTCTTAAGATATATTTATGTTGCATATAAATCTTCTTGAAAATCTGATTTTGTTGGTTTAAATTTGTTTTAGATGTTATTCAGTAATATATATACTTGTATAAATTTTCAATCAAAAAAAGAAATGAAAAATCCTAAGGATTTTTACACTCATGAGCTCACTGTTTATCACCTGTATGAAAATTTCAATATATTCATTAATGTCTGATGTAAGTCTACATTCCATTTGGTTATAAAAAGGAAATCATAAAATGCCCAAGTGTAAATATAAATCAAAGTTATGTTCTATTTACATCCATATTGTTCTAATATATTCAAATCCATTTTTAACTTTCATGTTCCTGCTCACTAAGGTCTAAGCTCAGATGTATTTATCTTGCTCTATAGAAAGTATGTCTTTTTATTTTAATTTATTTCAGATCTTCTCTATATAACCAATTGACTAATAATTTATTCTTGCAAGCAACGAGTAAATGTATGTTAATGTCACATATATGTGATACCATTGTCAATCACTGCATAGTTCCCTAGTCAATGTTGCATGTCGTATATGATATTAATTTCCTGTTGACACAAGATATATATATTTTTATATCAAATATCTATTAGGATATTGTTACCTTGTAGTTAAATACTTGTTAATCATGTATGCAATACATATATCCTATTTCTCTTTATCCTACATATCTACACATGCTTTGATAAGGAACTAAAAATTTATATGACACAGAACTATGTTATAAGGTCTATTATGATATTATTGATTCTTTGTGACCATTATCCAATCTTTCATTGCATTCCAACTTTGTAGATATTGAGATTGAAGTTTGTGACTTTAACATTAACCATATCATAACGGAATAGTTGATTTTGGCAACTAGACTTCATGCGTCATCAGTTGTATGTCTTCTTTTCGCATTTCAATTTTCAAGAACTGCTGAGGCCCCGTTATGTTCTTTTAGGGTTACATATTTAAAACTGTTATTAAAAGCTGCTATGCTTTTGTTAGAGGTTAACTTAAAATAGTCAAAGATCAAGAGAGAAGATTTAGAGTTAATATGTACCGTGACAAATTGAAATTATGATTTAATGAATATGTAGTGAATGATCTTGATTGTCAACTTCTTCTGCAAGTCAAAACTCAAGTCAGTTTGAATCTTTGGCTTATTTAAGCCTTTCTACATCTCAATATCAATATCAGCTCTTCATGACACTGCACCTGATCTCGATTTCAATTAGAAATCTTCTTGAGATTATTTCTATTTGCCAATGAAGTGGTGTTACACTTAAAATGTTTTAGAGTCATAAAAGGAGATTTAGAAATACCCTACATTATGAATTTGGTGATTCTGTATCTACAATTCATCTACAATTGTGTAGTCACCTTCCTCTGCAAGGAACTACTCAAGCCAGTTTCAAGCCTTGCTGCATGTCTACACAATATCTGTGGCAGCTGTACGGCTTACTCCACCTCATCTTGATCGTCCAATCAGAAACCACCGCCTGTTCTTCAAGGCATAATTCCTACTGATACTCTCAAACAAGGTTCTATGCAGCAAGTTCTGTCATGAAGGTGATGTTGGGGTATAGTTAACGAACATGCTATTCTCTTTCTCTTAGTAGTTTAGGAAATTCTCAAACCAAGAATTGTGGTTCTATGCAGCAAGTTCTGCGAGCCAGGTGATGTTGGGGTATAGTTAACGTACATGCTATCTCTTTCTCTTAGTAGCTTAGCAAATCAATTCCAAATAAACTTGTGCAATATTGTTTGGAGGTTGAAAATGAAAGATGTTGACACTGAAAATTGTTTTGTTAATTTGTCCAAGTGTTACATGTTGAAGTGGTTGTGTTAAAGGTTTTATGTGTTTTACCACAATTTTTTTTAAATCATAAACTTGTTAAAATAAATATTAGAGCTAAACACTTTAGTTTTTTCAGCCACATAGATTTATGCATGAAATCCAATTTATTCAGAAGATCTTTTACTTAAGTGAATCTGAAAAGGTTTTTATTTGTAAACATCTTAATTAGATATGTTTTTTGGACAATCAGTTCTTTAAGCAGAGACACATTAATATTTGCAAACGTACATTTCATGTCAAAAAGCTTATTTTCTAGTACAAGTGTTGTTATATTGTAAGAAAGGTATGTATTTGTTTGCTGATTTCAATTTCTTTTATGTGATTTGATTGGAGTGAATTTTAATTTTTAGATGTATCATTTCATTATCAACATTCAAACTGGATAACATTCAGATGTGCAGTTAAATCCTTACAGAATTTCAAATCTGTTTGTGTTTATTCTGATTAGTTTGTAAGAGGAATGTTTACGTACCGGTAAGTTGTAAATTTTTTTTATAAACATTAACGGTGCTGTACTTAAAAATATAAGTATGATTCAATCTATCATATGCCTGATTTTGTTCAAACCTCAAATAATCGTGATGTCTGATAATTGTGATACTATCTACTTTATTTATGCCATATGTTTTTTGTTAACTCATCATTCCAATTTATTTTAGCTCATCTGGCCTGTAAGGCCTGATGGGCTTATGGCATGGCATGGTGTCCTGCGTCTGTCGGTCTGTCCATCTGTCTGTAAACTTTGTGCATTTACGACTTCTTCTCCAGAAGCCAAGAGAGTTGGAGTCTTGTGTACAGACTCCTTGACTAGGAAGGATTATAATTTATAGCTTTGGTGGCTCTGTGGCCTCTAATAAGGGCCACAGGGGCCACACCCTGAAAACCTATTTTCATCTTCTCCAGAAGCATACGACCTAGAAATGTTGTAGAGTCTCCTCCGATAATTTGGATTCTAAAATGAACATTTAGTGACCCTGTGGTCCCACTAAGGGGGAAACACATTGACCACACCCTAAAGCATTATTAAATGAAGCCTGATGAGCTACAGAGCTCTACGGCTCTATTTTAGTACTGAAGAAGCAAGGTTTTTTTTGCAAAGATTATTTGTTGCTGTTTATCTGTGTCAACTATCCTGATTCTTTTTCCATGAGGGACTTAGAGCTTGAATGGTGATATTAAAGAAATATCACTCTCTCCACACAGAAGAAGCTCAAGTCATAAAAAACTTATGTTATCCTTTTTTTTAGTTGAAGCACTTTTTGGTTTCTGGAACCTTCACAAAGAGGCTGAAATTTAAAAATAATTCTGTGATAAAATAATGTATTAGTTTTTGTGAAGAAGCCACATGTTGCAAAGTGCATGGTTGAGTAAGTTGTTGATTCCCCAAAGCATACAGAAATAACAAAGGCTTTTAAAATAATTGCACAACTCTCTTTAACTGCTTCAAATCAGTCAATTTTCACCCTTTCTTGCCCGAATGAGCTTGTATTTTAACAGAAGTTAGCAAAGGATTTATGACTTAATTGAGTGAATGGGTTGAAGTTTAGGCTACTTGGGCAATATTCAACAATTAGGTAAGGGTTCATCAATTGATCTGCCTCTGTAGGGAGAGAATGAGAAATGTATTTGGCAAAACTTGGCATCTTGAACCTGAGCTAATATAAGTCCCTTATAATCAACTATCATGAAGTAAGCTAAGCTAGGAGGCTTAGGACATCTGGGACTGCTTGAACCTGAGCTAGTTAAGTCCCTTATAATCAACTATCATGAAATAAGCTAAGCTAGGAGGCTTAGGACATCTGGAGCTGCTTGAACCTGAGCTAGTTAAGTCCCTTATAATCAACTATCATGAAGTAAGCTAGGAGGCTTAGGACATCTGGAGTTGCTTGAACCTGAGCTAGTTAAGTCCCTTATAATCAACTATCATGAAGTAAGCAAAGCTAGGAGGCTTAGGACATCTGGAGCTGCTTGAATCTGAGCTAGTTAAGTTCCTATAATCAACTATCATGAAGTAAACTAAGCTAGGAGGCTTAGGACATCTGGAGCTGTGCAATCGGACTCTGTTGAGGTTGTTGGTTATGTCTGTGGCTGAAGTATATGGCTGTGATTCATGTACAGAATAAAAATATCAATTTCATTGCGTTGATTCTCTTTTATTTGGTCATAATGAAACGGTTTATAATAAGGATTAATATAGAACCATCACCACATTCCACAATAAAGAAATTGATCATCCATGAAACTCTGTGTCTCCTTGATAATGATTTCATTCAAGAGGGGTTTGATAAATCTTTTTGTAAACTCTGGCTGGACTATTTTCTATTCAGGACGTTTTTATTACTTTTATTCAATTGCAACTTCCCCTACAAGGCAAAGCTCTTGTCATAAGAAGCAACTTCCTTGATATTTCTGAGTTGACTATCAAAGGAAAATAAAGCAACTGAACAAAGCATAAATTATGCCAGTTTTCACCACAAACTGATTTAAGAGAGGCAGCTACCTTCAAGTTCCCAAAGTTGACTAGAGAGCCGGTACAGAGAGTTGAGGTAATGCAGTAAGCTTTCCTTACATCATCAAAATCTTAAAGAACGGCTAAAGTTAACACAATGGCATCAAATCAATTAAAAACTTTCACTGAAACATAAAAAAAATTAACCAAGGAATAACCTTTCCATAGTTCATGAAAACATAACTTGAATTTACCAAATATCAAATTTGATTGTCTGATTAGGTTTGAAAACATTTGGAGATGCAATTAAATTCACCAAGGAATAACCTCTCCATTATTGGCATGCAACAAGCCAGCTGACTTCTCATCAAAAGCAGCAAAAGCCTTCAGAAAGTTAGAAACACATTCCATCACAGTGACGGGCGCATCCAGCCCTCCCATCACTGTTCTCACTCGTCCAGGGTTGATAGCGGCAACCAAAACGCCTTCCTTACAGAGTTCTCTGCCCATGATGTTGGTTGCCATGGTGAGGGCGGCTTTGGAAGATATGTATCCGTACCAGGGCTGTGTCATGTTCTTGGTGCAGAAGGACACAGAACTGAGGCCCGTCGAAACATTAATAATGGCGGCGCGGTTACAGCTCAAACCGGAAGTGACATCCCTGTTGGCAGCCTTCAAGAGGAGAGGAAGGAAACTCTTGGCGAGCACCATTGGTCCTGGAAACAGAAACTGACATGGAAATACGTTTCTCGGGATGTTTATGCAGATGAACTAACTGTCTTATATTGCAGGGTATATTTCAAGAGAATGCCTTGGAATTGTTCAGTATCATTGACACTTTGCCCATTTTAAGGCATTCAAATTGGGATGTGTTCCAAAGTGATATGTATGGAATTAAAATGCAAATTGATATCAATAGAAGGGCTTTAAACTACTGCATTTGCGGGCACCATTGAACCTTTGAAATTACATGATTATATGATTCCTAAGTAAATTTAAGTGAAAAAGATAAATACAAATACTAAAATTCTTGTCAGAGATTTGGCTGACACGATTGGTCCGTGCTAAGGAAATTAAAATGAAGATAGAGACATTTATTGAAATGGGATAAACATCTGCAACATCTGCTAGTAAATGGACTGAAAATACATCATTAAAGAGCAACTTTGCCTGTGTTACAGACCTGCAGCATTACAATTGAAGTGAGCCAGTAGATCCTCCCTGGTGATGTTGGAGGTTCCAGCCACTTTAGAGTGATGCCCAGCGTTACTGATAAGGAGGTTAAGACCTGCGTCCCCCAAAACTTCCCCCGTCTTGGCGACAGCGTTCTTGATGTCGTCATCATTGCTGACGTCACACTTCAGGACGGTCACTCTTTGGTCACTTCCGGCGATCTCTCTGAGTTCCATGGCTTCATCACATGCCGGGTCCAGACACGTGGCTATCAGATGTTCGGGTTTGGACACGGTCAGAATTTGCTTCACAAGCTCTAGACCAATGCCTCGCTGGCATCCAGTTATGAATATGTTCTTTGCCGACAACATTTTGCATCAAGCAGTCTGAAAATGATATGTATTCAGACATCGAGATGGCAATAATTCTATTGGTTTTAAATCTCATTAAAAAGGCATTATGTTACAAAGGTTATTAATGTAATCCGCTTAGCATAGATTGGGATTGATTGATTTTCAAATTCTCTATTCTATTATTATATATTAACCTATCGATGAAGATCTAAAAAATCGCTGCAAAGCACAGCAAGTGCATAAAGATGGTATAGAAAACTAATGATGATTTGCACCATCTTTTCTATTTTAAATTAAAGACAACAGACTTTCCATTAACCTGCCTCCAGTTGAATCTTTATTGTAGAAACAAAATTCGATGGGAAATTCTCGTTTATACACCAATGTAAGTCGTCCATGATTATTTCACATTCTATCAGTGAATAGCACTACGGGCATTTGTAATGTAAAGTTGCATGATAACTGTTTTCGTTAATTGTTTGTAAATATGTTCATATTTTTTTAATCTCTAAGTTTACCATTTTTGTGTGTAATGAATTACCATAAAAAGAACGGGTTGTTATTCCCGTAATGCTGAAAGCGGATGTAGAAGTAACGCACAAGACTTTCTCTTTTTAAAGAGCGAGTTCAATCGACTATCAGTCCGTCATTTGCATGCATGTTAATGTCTATCTGAGTGTAACAATTTGCTTCAATGCTTTTAATTTTCAATTTGAAAAGAATAGTGCGCCAAAGGGCCAAAAGGGTTTTCTGATTGATCGGGTCATGTTCCCACTAATGCCAAGAGTGTAGGTTTATTCGGGTTCGAAGAGGAACGGGTTCGAAGAGGAATCGGGTTCGAAGAGGAATCGGGTTGGAAGAGGAAACGGGTTGGAAGAGGTAACGGGTTGGAAGAGGAAACGGGTTGGAAGAGGAATCGGGTTCAAGAGGAAACGGGTTCGAAGATGAAACGGGTTCGAAGAGGAATCGGGTTCGAAGGGGAAATGGGTTCAAGAGGAATCGGGTTCGAAGAGGAATCGGGTTCGAAGAGGAAACAGGTTCGAAGAGGAATCTGGTTCGAAGAGGAAACTGGTTGGAAGAGGTAACGGGTTAGAAGAGGTAACGGGTTTGAAGAGGAATCGGGTTCGAAGAGGAAACAGGTTCGAAGAGGAATCTGGTTCGAAGAGGAAACGGGTTCGAAGAGGTAACGGGTTTGAAGAGGAATCGGGTTCGAAGAGGAAACGGGTTCGAAGAGGAATCGGGTTCGAAGAGGAAACGGGTTTGAAGAGGAATCGGGTTCGAAGAGGAAACGAGTTTGAAGAGGAATCGGGTTCGAAGAGGAATCGGGTTCGAAGAGGAAACAGGTTCTAAGAGGAATCGGGTTCGAAGAGGAAACGGGTTCGAAGAGGAATCGGGTTCTAAGAGGAATCGGGTTCGAAGAGGAAACGGGTTCTAAGAGGAAACGGGTTCGAAGGAATCAGGTTCGAAGAGGAAACGGATTCGTAGAGGAAACGGGTTCGAAGAGGAATCGGGTTCGAAGAGGAAACGGGTCCGAAGAGGAATCGGGTTCGAAGAGGAAACGGGTTCGAAGAGGAAACGGGTTCGAAGATGGGATTCTTTACAGGTTAAGTACAGCAATTAATAATCATTGTAATAATAACATAGTATATTTAAATATAGTTAAAGGAGAATAATTGTACATCAACTTAAAGGGGATCAACAACCTTGCTCGTGAAACCTCATTGACCATCGTCAACAAGAGGTTCCAGACGGGTAAGGGGGGTCACATGACACAAACTTGGTACCGGCTGTCAGCTGTAAGCGGTTTCTTTCCTACCGAGTATTAACGACTCGGGGCCCTGCTAATAAAACACTGGAAGTTAAAAATTCAGGTTGCAGACCCCCTTTAAGGTAGTAGATGGTAGTTTTTGCGATCGATGTAATGTCTTGTTTAAACAAACTGAGTAGATACTTTGTTGTTTTGTTATTTTGTGTTTGATTTTTTTTAAACAGGTAAGTATGATTGGTTTGCAGGATTACTGATGCAGATTATAATTGGATGCTAAGAAGATGAAACAGGTAAGTCGCCGACAAAGTAATGTACGATCAAAACATATCACTACCAGCTTATTTTGCAGTAATCTCTGCCTCAGGAAAATACAGAATGTACAAGGGTCTTACAGTCCCGTACACCCTGTCAAAACGCCGTGTAACTAATAGTATTATTATTCACAAGTAGGCAACATTCGTTCATTCTGCATCAACCATGCGTGTATGAAAACTTAAAGAACACACGTAAAATGAATAAATATTACATAAAAGTACATAATATATATTCACGATATGAAAAAAAGTCTATTAAATGAAAATGTGAAGGTCTCTACGAAAAAACGGTCTCACGAACCTGTTCATCTACGCAGGGAAGTATAATACAGGGAATAGTCTCTCTCAGCTGATTGTACTGTATTTCTACTGGACATGGAGACTGGGTTCTGCGCAAATGTCAATGCGCGATGTTGTGAATTCGCGTCCTGACCTGACCTGACACATTAATATTCAATTAGCTATTTTACGAATGGAATAACTTTACAAAAAGAAATTTATAGAGATAGATGAATAATATCCTTTTGGAATAGTTGTAATTAGTTATTTTGATAAAAACTATTCAGCATGTGAACCTCTCGTACTTTCCTATCAAAACAGCGAGCACATCGGCCCTTGTGTTTGCAATGATAGAAACGAGCCTGAGTAATGCCTCAAATAAGACTCTAAATTATCGTTGTACATTGGGAGGTAGTTTCCAAAAATGTAGTTTTCTGACAGACTGATGTTTGTCTGATGGTATTTGCACTATTTGGTAATTTACTATTTTTTCTGTAAGTGTGGTTGTCGATCTTTTCATATAGGAAGAGGTAATACTTAAAATCGTTTTACTGAGAAGAAAGTATTGACAATGTCAACCATTCCCGATAGATGGATGATTTTCTGTTGCACATTATTTGTAATTATAACCATTTGGTAGTTGGGGAATTTTTATAGGCATGATCATATCAACCAGGGATAACAACACCCTACCTACCTGCATTACAAAATCATACACAACGTTTAATATCATTTCATTTAATTACGTCTAAAGTCAATATTTTATTTGCCTAAAGATACACGTCATAGCTTCATCATATTGGATATATCTCCACATATAAAACAAAAACACTGCATCACTTTGAGTAAATTGTTTACTATTCAGTCAATAGTGTTTACATCAATGTTGGATATTCAGGCAATTACATTAATTTATATCCATATCCATAATGCATATTTACATATCCTTTATTAGGAATACCATCACATGGAGCATATCCAAATACATTTTATAGAAAGATATAGAAATAAATATAACCTCGATAAAATAACGCATCAATATAAAATCAATCATAAAAGGCAATAACATTGATATCATATCCAAATTATATATCATAGGCCTATAAATTACATTCAGGTAATAACATGTAGAATATCACTATGTGAAACAGGATTGAAATTGTATGCATGGAATTTCCAACATTACAACAATCAATGTAGATTTTAATTTTCATGCCCTTTAAACATGATTTTGGACACTAAAATACAGGGTTTTTAAAAATGCAAATATTCAAAAGTAGTGAAAACTTATCTTTGATATAACTTCCTTGATACACTGTGAGACATATTCTATTTTAAATTTCAATTGCTGTTCCACTACCAATGTCTTTTTTCTAAGCAAATATATATTCCAGGTAAAAAAACATAGGGGGTGTTTAACTTTTGATTACCTAAATAAGTAATATACATTCAAGTCAAATACATTTGTTAATCTTTCAAACATACAATTATTAAGAACAAGAAAATGAAATTAATGGAGCAAGTTCAATTTCACATTATGTTGCATCAGGCCAGCTGAATGTTAAGTTTTGAAATCAGAACACATGGGATTACAATTTCTACTTTCAATAACACTGCTTCGCTTCCGTCTCACCGATGTGACTACGATAGGCTTGTTGTGTTTACGGAGATTACAAGATAGAGTCGGAAATATCCGTAAAGCGGTTCCGCTGGAACTGTGCTCTAATGAGTATGCGCTGTGCCCGAACCAAGTCGTATGTGCGTTGAACATAAACGAGACCAGAAGTAGATATGAATGATTTTTTTATTTGGTCTTTTTTAAAACCGAGAGGAGAAAAAACAGTGCACCAAGTCGCCTTTCCCGTGATCTCCGTCGCTGTAATTTCTCATAACGCTTGGTAACAAATTTTCCCGCGCGTTGAACATTACACCCAGTGGTCATGTTCCCACTACCGGGAATCCTCCTATTTAAGCCCTGGGCTTAATTTCTAATTTCACCCAAATATATTTTCTGAAAATACGCCCATGCCCATGTAGAAGTCGAGGGTGTATTTTTTAATGGTTCCAATGCTGCAATGGCGAATGAAAAAAGAAAGACTTAGTTTTCTTTTAAAACTGGATGATAACCAACATTAACGTTTTTACTCTATCAGTTCCTGCTTTCTTATCATACACTTTTATCATGTTTTATGTTTGGTGTCTAAAATGAAATTTGCTTTTTTAGACGAATATTCTACGTTTGACACCTTAATTATATAGATCTATCATAGCCTAAAAGGGATCTGGTCAAATGGGACGAAGGATGAAAAAGGCCGATAATTAAAGTCAAAAGGGCCGAGTGAAAATAAGTAATTTATTAAGAAAACAAATCAATCAATACGAAATCGAAAATTCAAGAGGCTATTAGTTGTAAGTCAAGTCAAGTTTATTTGAATAAATCATAAATCATGACAGAGTTATCAAATCTATATTGATCTAAATTTTTTGATATAAATATGGAAGCCTGTACTCACGTGGACCATTTGATATGTAAATGTGATCCAGAAAGATGTTGTCTAAACCTACTATCTAAAACTGTATTTCTACAACTGAAAGTGCGAATAGTGCTGAACAATAATAGTGCGACAATAAAAAATATTGTTAAAATGTTGTTACGATGTCAATAAAAGATGTTATTTGTTGACATTTTTTGGGTTCGGCCCTTATGACTTGGAACACGGCCCATTTGACTAAATGACTCGGCCCTTTTGACTTTCACCTCGGCCCTTTTGATTGTTCCTTCGGCCTTTTTGACTCTGCAGTTCTCGGCCCTTTTGACATTCGGCCCTTTTGACTACAACCCGCCTAAAACCACTGTCGTGTACCCTGTATGGAGTGGACTTTTCAAAATGGTGGACGGGAAAGGTCAACAGAGGTAGGTGTCTGCTTTCATTGCTTCCTTCTCCTAATCGTTGAGGTTTAGGTGGTCACCTTTAACTGTGTTACCTGGTACACGACAGTGAAAACAGGCAGAGTAATTCCATCGAAATATTTGTTTTAGACATTTTGAAGGGAGAAAAAATTATATCAAATGTAAGCCCATGGGCTAAAATTCAAAAAATAAAACTTGTTAATAAGCCCATGGGCTTAATAACGGCAGGGCTTAAAAACGAGGATTCCCGGTAATGCCAACTATATCTCTGTGTTTATTTAGATAGGGTACAGTGTAACCCGTATTGCTATTTTTTTATGATGAAAAAAGGAAGAAATTCCACAATGTCATTATTCTTGTACACTCCCCATGGAGCTACATCAATTGATAGTTTCTGCTAAACGAACCTCCATGGTGCACGGTAGGATTTTATTACATGTATGAATTTGCAATTTATTTTTTAATTACCAAATCTTATGATTTTATGAATTAAACTGGATGCATATGCACAAAATGTATCTATATTGTCCATGAAATAAGATCACATGAGTCAAAATCCTGAATAGTCTAATTATTAGGACATAAGAAATTGAATTTTAAAATATTATAAAACTCTTTTTATTTTACCATGTTGTGTTGAATAAATATTGAAAATTCTAAACAAGAAAGATGCAAGCTTAACTCTAATTATTAATTATGTAATTAAAAGAACTTTGACAGCCATAATTATTAGATGTCAATACTGCTACCGAAATTTATGCTAAAATTTCCAAAAATGTAACTTTATCAAAGGCATATTTGATTATGGGATTAACTTAGATTAACAAATTGTTGAATTTGGATATATAAAAATCAACATTTTTTGTTATTCATTATTTTCATCAAAGTTTTATGTTTAAATAATGAAAAAATATAGTTTGAAATGATTGAACTTTTCAACTATCTTCAGAAAAAAAAAACTTTTTTCATAAAATTTGATATGTAATTACTCTTATTGTTAATCATTTATATTCTAAATTAGTTAAATTAATATATCTGGTTATTTGTTTGAAAAAATAACAATTTAGTGTAGGTGACAGTGATTGACATCATCAGTAGCAGTATTGACTGAAGTGGTGACAGTTTTGACATTCAAACTTATCCTAAATGATTAAAAGAAAGATAACTGAAAATGTTGAATTCATAACATATTAACAAAAGCACATCTTAGAAATTGTTGTTTATTACAACACAAGACACTTTTACAACTATATTCTTTTTTCAGTACAATGAAAAAGGGACCTAGTTGGTGGCAGTCTTGACTTTTATGGGTTCAAATCATCATAATTGCCTAGCATTCGGTGATAAGTTAAACATAACTCAGGGACATGGTTGAATATCAAAATACTTTCAATAACATACTGGTAACATTTGACAGCAAGTTTTTTGCATTACTTTTCATCATTGATGGTAGCAGTATCGACAACTATGGTAGCAGTATTGACAAATACAATTATCCTTTCCGTTAAGTAGATAAAAACACAATTAAACCAATACATATAAAATAACAATTTTAAGTTTAAACCATGAAACATCTGCAACAGGAACAATAAGAACAGTAGGTGTTTTTCATTACTTTTCTTTGTTTATACTATCCATGGTAGCAGTATTGTCAACCATGGTGGCAGTATTGACAAACACAATTATTCTTTTGGTTGAACACATTGGAATGAGATCAAAGCTAACTATAAACCCATACATGCATGAAAAACAGTTTAGAGTTTAAAACTATAAACATTGGCATTGGGAACAATTTGGACATAATCTGTTTTGACATTATTACAATCGATGGTAGCAGTATTGACATACATGGTATGAACACACGACAATCATTTTTGTTAGCGACCTGAAACATTCTCATTCACATATATATAATGTATATACCTGAGCAGTTTCTTATCTCTTTTGTTGTATCGTGAGCACCTGAGTATAACTCATCTAATTAAAGATCATTAGCTTCTGATGCTATAACTGATGATGAATGGGTAAGATCCACAATCCATTGTTGAATTTAAGACTGTTAATCCCTTTATCAATAATTTCAAACCATAATTCCTACATGTAAAATACCAGGTTAATTATTCTATGTGAATGCTGTGAATTTTTATAAAATTGTTATTAAGATAAATGGCATCAACATCCTTGTAAGAAAAAATTATTGTCAAGTTGAGCAGTTACCCCCTGAATGGTGAAACCAAAATATGAAATCAGAAATTCAAGTCATTCACTAACCAGTAACTTAATTTCCTCAGGTGTCCTTGACCCTAGAAGAGAAGCAGCGGTTGGCACGGCAACAGGAGCAGGAGCAGAAGTTGAAGCAGCAAAAGCCATTAACAGCAGGAGGATCTTCTCAAACCAAACCCACTCAGAAAACATCAACACAGAAAACATCCAGCAATGACAAAGTGAAGGACCTTACATCCACACTTATGGACACAAACCTGCGAAACATGCAGTCAAGTTCTCCCAAGCCTCAATCCATGGGCTCTATGGGAGGTCAGGGGTCAACTATGGGCTCTATGGGAGGTCAGGGGTCACCCATGGGCATGTCTGGTGGACAGTACGGGATGTCTGGGTCCATGGGCGGAGGTTTCGGGGGAAGTTACGGTGGTATGAACAATAGTTTCGGAGGAATGGGTGCTACAAGTCCTCAACAGAACAAACCCAAAGTGGACATGTCTGCTTTTGATTCCTTGATGCCCGGTTCCAACCAACCGAAAAAATCATTAAATGATATGTCTCAAAATCGGACAAATGTTCAACAGCAAGGCATGATGGGAGGACCAAGGATGATGGGAAATATGGGCATGTCAAGCAATGTGGGTATGATGGGTCAACAGGGAATGATGGGTAATCAAGGCATGATGGGATATCAGCAGAGTATGAATGGTGGTTTTGGACAAAGTTCTGGATTTAATCAGACGGGGAACCAGATGAACTTTGGAGGAATGGGGAACATGGGGTCGGGGCCGGTCAATAACTCCTCCATGTTGTCTCCACAGAACTCAAGTCAAGTCAAACCTAGCGGCAACGACTTGGCAGACATTTTCGGCTAAAGTGTGCATTGTGATGTCAACATCTTCCATAGTCTTAAGTTCTATCTCATCCCTGGGATACAAGTAGCACATATGTATAAGCCTGATTTGTGGTGGAAAACATAAGGAAAAAGGCAGTTATTAAAACAAAAAGAAATTTGCAGGGAATATAACAATTTATAATTTTTATGGTTCATTTGTCTAGTTAGGAATTTTCCATTAAATAGGGGTTTTGTTTGTTTTCTATTAGACAAACCATTCCGGGTGATTTTTGCTTTCTTAGCTGTACAGAAATGACAATAGTAAATTTTCAACACACCGGTATTGACTGCCTCATCTGCATTCATAATGAAGCAAAGAATTTGATTAATCAGCATAATCTTGTTATTCAATGCACATTAAAGTTTTTTTTCAATTTAGAAAAAAAACTTTTTTGAAGATAGTGTTTATTGAATAAAGTAAAAATGTACGCAATTATACTTGTCAATGATTCCAATATCAACATTACATTATTAGCTCTTCTTGAAGAATATTGCCAAAACAATTACATAATTTAAAGAGTTTTTATAATATTTATCTTAAGATATATTTATGTTGTATATTTATAAATCTTCTTGAAAATCTGATTTTGTTGGTTTAAATTTGTTTTAGATGTTATTCAGTAATATACTTGTATAAATTTTCAATCAAAAAAAGAAATGAAAAATCCTAAGGATTTTTACACTCATGAGCTCACTGTTTATCACCTGTATGAAAATTTCAATATATTCATTAATGTCTGATGTAAGTCTACATTCCATTTGGTTATTAAAAGGAAATCATAAAATGCCCAGGTGTAAATATAAATCAAAGTTATGTTCTATTTACATCCATATTGTTCTAATATATTCAAATCCATTTTCAACTTTCATGTTCCTGCTCACTAAGGTCTAAGCTCAGATGTATTTAACTTGCTCTATAGAAAGTATGTCTTTTTATTTGAGTTTATTTCAGATCTTCTCTATAACCAATTGACTAATAATTTATTCTTGCAAGCAACGAGTAAATGTATGTTAGACTCACATGTATGTGATACCATTGTCAATCACTGCATAGTTCCCTAGTCCATGTTGCATGTCGTATATGATATAAATTTCCTGTTGACACAAGATATATATTTTTTTATATCAAATATCTATTAGGATATTGTTACCTTGTAGTTAAATACTTGGTAATCATGTATGCAATACTTATATCCCATTTCTCTTTATCCTACATATCTACACATGCTTTGATAAGGAACTAAACATTTATATGACACAGAACTATGTTATAAGGTCTATTATGATATTATTGATTCTTTGTGACCATTATCCAATCTTTCATTGCATTCCAACTTTGTAGATATTGAGATTGAAGTTTGTGACTTTAACATTAACCATATCATAACTGAATAGTTGATTTTGGCAACTAGACTTCATGCGTCATCAGTTGTATGTCTTCTTTTCGCATTTCAATTTTTAAGAACTGCTGAGGCCCCGTTAGGTTCTTTTAGGGTTACATATTTAAAACTGTTATTAAAAGCTGCTATGCTTTTGTTAGAGGTTAACTTAAAATAGTCAAAGATCAAGAGAGAAGATTTAGAGTTAATATGTACCTTGACAAATTGAAATTATGATTTAATGAATATGTAGTGAATGATCTCTATTGTCAACTTCTTCTGCATGTCAAAACTCACGTCAGTTTGAATCTTTGGCTTATTTAAGCCTTTCTACATGTCATCTCAATATCAATATCAGCTCTTCATGACACTGCACCTGGTCTTGATTTCAATTAGAAATCTTCTTGAGATTATTTCTATTTGCTTTTGAAGTGGTGTTATACTTAAAATGTTTTAGAGTCATAAAAGGAGATTTAGAAATACCCTACATTATGAATTTGGTGATTCTGTATCTACAATTCATCTACAATTGTGTAGTCACCTTCCTCTGCAAGGAACTGCTCAAGCCAGTTTCAAGCCTTGCTGCATGTCTACACAATATCTGTGCCTGCTGTTCGGCTTACTCCACCTGATCTTGATCGTCCAATCAGAAACCACCGTCTGTTCTTCAAGGCATAATTCCTACTGATACTCTCAAACAAGGTTCTATGCAGCAAGTTCTGTCATGGAGGTGATGTTGGGGTATAGTTATCGAACATGCTATTCTCTTTCTCTTAGTAGTTTAGGAAATTTCAGGAATTGGGGTTCTATGCAGGGAGTTCTGCGAGCCAGGTGATGTTGGGGTATAGTTAACGTACATGCTATTCTCTTTCTCTTAGTAGCTTAGCAAATCAATTCCAAATAAACTTGTGCAATATTGTTTGGAGGTTGAAAATGAAAGATGTTGACAATGATAATTGTTTTGTTAATTTGTCCAAGTGTTACATGTTGAAGTGGATGTGTTAAAGGTTTTATGTGTTTTACCACAAAAAAAATTTAAAATCATAAACTTGTTAAAATAAATATTAGGGCTAAACACTTTAGTTTTTACAGCCACATAGATTTATGCATGAAATCCAATATATTCAGAAGATCTTTTACTTAAGTGAATCTGAAAAGGTTTTTATTTGTAAACATCTTAATTAGATATGTTTTTTGGACAATCAGTTCTTTAAGCAGAGACACATTAATATTTGCAAACGTACATTTCATGTCAAAAAGCTTAGTTTCTAGTACAAGTGTTGTTATATTGTAAGAAAGGTATGTATTTGTTTGCTGATTTCAATTTCTTTTATGTGATTTGATTGGAGTGAATTTTAATTTTTAGATGTATCATTTCATTATCAACATTCAAACTGGATAACATTCAGAGGTGCAGTTAAATCCTTACAAAATTTCACATCTGCTTGTGTTTATTCTGTTTGAGGAATGTTTAGGTACCGGTAAGTTGTAAATTATTTTTATAAACATTAACGGTGCTGTACTTAAAAATATAAGTATGATTCAATCTATCATATGTCTGATTTTGTTCAAACCTCAAATAATCGTGATGTCTGATAATTGTGATACTATCTACTTTATTTATGCCATATGTTTTTTGTTAACTCATCATTCCAATTTATTTTAGCTCATCTGGCCTGTAAGGCCTGATGGGCTTATGGCATGGCATGGTGTCGTGCGTCTGTCGGTCTGTCCAACTGTCTGTAAACTTTGTGCATTTACGACTTCTTCTCCAGAAGCCAAAAGCCAAGAGAGTTGGAGTCTTGTGTACAGACTCCTTGACTAGGAGGGATTATAATTTATAGCTGTGGTGGCTCTGTGGCCTCTAATAAGGGCCACAGGGGCCACACCCTGAAAACCTATTTTAATCTTCTCCAGAAGCATACGACCTAGAAATGTTGTAGAGTCTCCTCCGATAATTTGGATTCTAAAATGAACATTTAGTGACCCTGTGGTCCCACTAAGGGGGAAACACATTGACCACACCCTAAAGCATTATTAAATGAAGCCTGATGAGCTACAGAGCTCTACGGCTCTATTTTAGTACTGAAGAAGCAAGGCTTTTTTTGCAAAGAATATTTTTTGCTGTATATCTCTGTCAACTATCCTGATTCTTTTTCCATGAGGGACTTAGAGCTTGAATGGTGATGTTAAAGAAATATCACTCTCTCCACACAGAGTTAGCTCAAGTCATAAAAAGCTTATGTTATCCTTTCTTGTAGTTGAAGCACTTTTTGGTTTCTGGAACCTTCACAAAAAGGCCCAAATTGAACATAAATCTGTGGCCAAATAATGCATTGGTTTTTGTCAAGAAGCCATGTGTTGCAAAGTGCATGGTTGTGTAAATTCTTGTTTCCCAAAGCATACAGAAAAACAAGGCTTTTAGAATGATTAACCTTTCTTTGATTGCATCATATCAATGTCATTCTTTTCTTGCCCGAGAAGAGCTTGTATTTCAACAGAGGTTAGCAAAGGATTTATGACTTAAGTGAGTGAATGGGTTGAATTTTAAAACTGCTTGGGCAATATTCAACAATTAGCTGAGGGTTCATCACTTGATCTGCCTTTGTAGGGAGAGAATGAGAAATGTATTTGGCAAAACTTTGCATCTTGAACCTGAGCTAATATAAGTCCCTTATAATCAACTATCATGAAGTAAGCTAAGCTAGGAGGCTGAGGACATCTGGAGCTGCTTGAACCTGAGCTAGTTAAGTCCCTTATAATCAACTATCATGAAGTAAGCTAGGAGGCTTAGGACATCTGGAGCTGCTTGAACCTGAGCTAGTTAAGTCCCTTATAATCAACTATCATGAAGTAAGCTAAGCTAAGAGGCTTAGGACATCTGGAGCTGCTTGAACCTGAGCTAGTTAAGTCCCTTATAATCAACTATCATGAAGTAAGCTAAGCTAGGAGGCTTAGGACATCTGGGACTGCTTGAACCTGAGCTAGTTAAGTCCCTTATAATCAACTATCATGAAGTAAGCTAAGCTAAGAGGCTTAGGACATCTGGAGCTGCTTGAACCTGAGCTAGTTAAGTCCCTTATAATCAACTATCATGAAGTAAGCTAGGAGGCTTAGGACATCTGGAGCTGCTTGAACCTGAGCTAGTTAAGTCCCTTATAATCAACTATCATGAAGTAAGCTAAGCTAGGAGGCTTAGGACATCTGGGACTGCTTGAACCTGAGCTAGTTAAGTCCCTTATAATCAACTATCATGAAGTAAGCTAAGCTAGGAGGCTTAGGACATCTGGAGCTGCTTGAACCTGAGCTAGTTAAGTCCCTTATAATCAACTATCATGAAGTAAGCTAAGCTAGGAGGCTGAGGACATCTGGAGCCGCTTGAACCTGAGCTAGTTAAGTCCCTTATAATCAACTATCATGAAGTAAGCTAAGCTAGGAGGCTTAGGACATCTGGGACTGCTTGAACCTGAGCTAGTTAAGTCCCTTATAATCAACTATCATGAAGTAAGCTAAGCTAGGAGGCTTAGGACATCTGGGACTGCTTGAACCTGAGCTAGTTAAGTCCCTTATAATCAACTATCATGAAGTAAGCTAAGCTAGGAGGCTTAGGACATCTGGAGCTGCTTGAACCTGAGCTAGTTAAGTCCCTTATAATCAACTATCATGAAGTAAGCTAAGCTAGGAGGCTTAGGACATCTGGAGCTGCTTGAACCTGAGCTAGTTAAGTCCCTTATAATCAACTATCATGAAGTAAGCTAAGCTAGGAGGCTTAGGACATCTGGAGCTGCTTGAACCTGAGCTAGTTAAGTCCCTTATAATCAACTATCATGAAGTAAGCTAAGCTAGGAGGCTTAGGACATGTGGAGCTGTGCAATCGGACTCTGTGGAGGTTGTTGGTTATGTCTGTGGCTGAAGTATATGGCTGTGATTCATGTACAGAATAAAAATATCAATTCCATTGCGTTGATTCTCTTTTATTTGGTCATAATGAAACGGTATATAATAAGGATTAATATAGAAACGTCACTACTTTCAACAATAAAGAAATTGATCATCCATGAAACTCTGTGTCTCCTTGATAATGATTTAATTCAAAAGGGGTTTGAAAAATCTTTTGTAACCCTGCTGGCTGGAAAGGAGGATTTTCTCTTCAGGACTTTTAATATACATTTTTTTCAACATTCCCTACAAGGCATAAATCGTGCCAGTTTTCACCACTGGCTTATCTAAGCCTTGCTGTTTGGGTCTACATTCAGTTTGAGTGCAAAGTTCTTGTCATAAGAAGCAACTTCCTTGATAATTCTGAGTTGACTATCAAAGGAAAATAATGCAACTGAACAGTTTTCACCACAAACTGATATAAAAGAGGCAGCTACCTTCAAGTTCCCAAAGTTGACTAGAGAGTCGGTACAGAGAGTTGAGGTAATGCAGAAAGTTTTCCTTACAACATCAAAGTACGGCTAAAGTTAACACAATGGTTTTAAAATCAATTAAAAACTTTCACTGAAACCTCAAAAAAATTAACCAAGGAATAGCCTTTCCATAGTTTGTTTTTGTATTGACAATGCCATCAAAATCAACGTTTCATGAAAACATAACTTAAATTTACCAAATATCAAATTTGATTGTCTGCTTAATAGGTTTGAAAACATTTGGAGATGCAATAAAATTCACCATGGAATAACCTCTCCATTATTGGCATGCAACAAGCCAACTGACTTCTCATCAAAAGCAGCAAAAGCCTTCAGAAAGTTTGAAACACATTCCACCACAGTGACGGGCGCATCCAGCCCTCCCATCACTGTTCTCACTCGTCCAGGGTTGATAGCGGCAACCAAAACGCCTTCCTTACAGAGTTCTCTGCCCATGATGTTGGTTGCCATGGTGAGGGCGGCTTTGGAAGATATGTATCCGTACCAAGGCTGTGTCATATTCTTGGTGCAGAAGGACACAGAACTGAGGCCCGTCGACACATTAATAATGGCGGCGCGGTTACAGCTCAAACCGGAAGTGACGTCCCTGTTGGCAGCCTTCAAGAGGAGAGGAAGGAAACTCTTGGCGAGCACCATTGGTCCTGGAAACAGAAACTGACATGGAAATACGTTTCTCGGGATGTTTATGCAGATGAACTAACTGTCTTATATTGCAGCGTATATTTCAAGAGAATGCCTTTGAATTGTTCAGTATCATTGACACTTTGCCCATTTTAAGGCATTCAAATTGGGATGTGTTCCAAAGGGATATGTATGGAATTAAAATGCCAATTGATATCAATAGAAGGGCTTTAAACTACTACATTTGCGGGCACCATTGCACTTTTTCAATTAAATGATAATAGGGGCCCTATGATTCAAAAGTATATTTAGTGAAGTACCGGTAGATGAATAGGTAAAATTCTTGTCAGAGATGTGACGAATACCATTGGTCCTTGCTAAGGAAATTAGAATGGGGGAATAGAGACATTTATTGAAATGGAATAAAGGTCTACTACTGCAACATTTGCTAGTAAAGGAACCATTACACCATACATATCGATGCTCATTAAATACAACTTTGCCTTTGTTACAAACCTGCAGCATTACAATTGAAGTGAGCCAGTAGATCCTCCCTGGTGATGTTGGAGGTTCCAGCCACTTTAGAGTGATGCCCAGCGTTACTGATAAGGAGGTTAAGACCTGCGTCCCCCAAAACTTCCCCCGTCTTGGCGACAGCGTTCTTAATGTCGTCATCATTGCTGACGTCACACTTCAGGACGGTCACTCTTTGGTCACTTCCGGCGATCTCTCTGAGTTCCATGGCTTCATCACATGCCGGGTCCAGACACGTGGCTATCAGATGTTCGGGTTTGGACACGGTCAAAATTTGCTTCACAAGCTCTAGACCAATGCCTCGCTGGCATCCAGTTATCAATATGTTCTTTGCTGACAACATTTTGCATCAATCAATCTGAAATCGATATGTATTCAGACATCGAGATGACAATAATTCTATTGGTTTTAAATCTCATTAAAAAGGCATTATGTTACAAAGGTTATTAATGTAATCCGCTTAGCATAGATTGGGATTGATTGATTTTCAAATTCTCTATTCTATTATTATATATTAACCTATCGATGAAGATCTAAAAAATCGCTGCAAAGCACAGCAAGTGCATAAAGATGGTATAAACAACTAATGATGATTTGCACCATCTTTTCTATTTTAAATTAAAGACAACAGACTTTCCATTAACCTGCCTCCAGTTGAATCTTTATTGTAGAAACAAAATTCGATGGGAAATTCTCGTTTATACACCAATGTAAGTCGTCCATGATTATTTCACATTCTATCAGTGAATAGCACTACGGGCATTTGTAATGTAAAGTTGCATGATAACTGTTTTCGTTAATTGTTTGTAAATATGTTCATATTATTTTAATCTCTAAGTTTACCATTTTTGTGTGTAATGAATTACCATAAAAAGAACGGGTTGTTATTCCCGTAATGCTGAAAGCGGATGTAGAAGTAACGCACAAGACTTTCTCTTTTTAAAGAGCGAGTTCAATCGACTATCAGTCCGTCATTTGCATGCATGTTAATGTCTATCTGAGTGTAACAATTTGCTTCAATGCTTTTAATTTTCAATTTGAAAAGAATAGTGCGCCAAAGGGCCAAAAGGGTTTTCTGATTGATCGGGTCATGTTCCCACTAATGCCAAGAGTGGAGGTTTATTCGGGTTCGAAGAGGAACGGGTTCGAAAAGGAATCGGGTTGGAAGAGGAATCGGGTTGGAAGAGGAAACGGGTTGGAAGAGGTAACGGGTTGGAAGAGGAAACGGGTTGGAAGAGGAATCGGGTTCAAGAGGAAACGGGTTCGAAGATGAAACGGGTTCGAAGAGGAATCGGGTTCGAAGGGGAAATGGGTTCAAGAGGAATCGGGTTCGAAGAGGAATCGGGTTCGAAGAGGAAACAGGTTCGAAGAGGAATCTGGTTCGAAGAGGAAACGGGTTCGAAGAGGTAACGGGTTCGAAGAGGTAACGGGTTTGAAGAGGAATCGGGTTCGAAGAGGAAACAGGTTCGAAGAGGAATCTGGTTCGAAGAGGAAACGGGTTCGAAGAGGTAACGGGTTTGAAGAGGAATCGGGTTCGAAGAGGAAACGGGTTCGAAGAGGAATCGGGTTCGAAGAGGAAACGGGTTCGAAGAGGAATCGGGTTCGAAGAGGAAACGGGTTCGAAGAGGAAACGGGTTGGAAGAGGAATCGGGTTCGAAGAGGAAACGGGTTCGAAGAGGAATCGGGTTCGAAGAGGAAACGGGTTGGAAGAGGAATCAGGTTCGAAGAGGAAACGGGTTCGAAGAGGAATCGGGTTCGAAGAGGAAACGGGTTCGAAGAGGAATCGGGTTCGAAGAGGAATCGGGTTCGAAGAGGAAACGGGTTCTAAGAGGAAACGGGTTCGAAGGAATCAGGTTCGAAGAGGAAACGGATTCGTAGAGGAAACGGGTTCGAAGAGGAAACGGGTTCGAAGAGGAATCGTGTTCGAAGAGGAAACGGGTTCGAAGAGGAATCGTGTTCGAAGAGGAAACGGGTTCGTAGATGGGATTCTTTACAGGTTAAGTACAGCAATTAATTATCATTGTAATAATAACATAGTATATTTCAATATAGTTAAAGGAGAATAATTGTACATCAACTTAAAGGGGATCAACAACCTTGCTCGTGAAACCTCATTGACCATCGTCAACAAGAGGTTCCAGACGGGTAAGGGGGGTCACATGACACAAACTTGGTACCGGCTGTCAGCTGTAAGCGGTTCGCAACCAAACGATTTCTTCCCTACCGAGTATTTACGACTCTTTCGGGGCCCTGCTAATAAAACACTGGAAGTTAAAAATTCAGGTTGCAGTAGATGGTAGTTTTTGCGATCGATGTAATGTCTTGTTTAAACAAACTGAGTAGATACTTTGTTGTTTTGTTATTTTGTGTTTGATTTTTTTTAAACAGGTTAGTATGATTGGTTTGCAGGAATACTGATGCAGATTATAATTGGATGCTAAGAAGATGAAAAAGGTAAGTCGATCGCCGACAAAGTAATGTACGATCAAAACAATTCACTACCAGCTTATTTTGTAGTTCTAGTATTTAAAAGTATAATTATTCACAAGTAGGCAACATTCATTCATTCTGCATCAACCATGCGTGTATGAAAACTTAAAGAACACACGTAAAATGAATAAATATTACATAAAAGTACATAATATATATTCACGATATGAAAAAAAGTCTATTAAATGAAAATGTGAAGGTCTCTACGAAAAAACGGTCTCACGAACCTGTTCATCTACGCAGGGAAGTATAATACAGGGAATCGTCTCTCTCAGCTGATTGTACTGTATTTCTACTGGACATGGAGACTGGGTTCTGCGCAAATGTCAATGCGCGATGTTGTGAATTCGCGTCCTGACCTGACCTGACACATTAATATTCAATTAGCTATTTTACGAATGGAATAACTTTACAAAAAGAAATTTATAGAGATAGATGAATAATATCCTTTTGGAATAGTTGTAAATAGTTATTTTGATAAAAACTATTCAGCATGTGAACCTCTCGTACTTTCCTATCAAAACAGCGAGCACATCGGCCCTTGTGTTTGCAATGATAGAAACGAGCCTGAGTAATGCCTCAAATAAGACTCTAAATTATCGTTGTACATTGGGAGGTAGTTTCCAAAAATGTAGTTTTCTGACAGACTGATGTTTGTCTGATGGTATTTGCACTATTTGGTAATTTACTATTTTTTCTGTAAGTGTGGTTGTCGATCTTACTTTTCATATAGGAAGAAGTAATACTTAAAATCGTTTCACTGAGAAGAAAGTATTGACAATGTCAACCATTCCCGATAGATGGATGATTTTCTGTTGCACATTATTTGTAATTATAACCATTTGGTAGTTGGGACATGTTTATAGGCATGATCATATCAACCAGGGACTTGCATAACAACACCCTACCTACCTGTATTACAAAATCATACACAACGTTATCATTTCATTTAATTACGTCTAAAGTCAATATTTTATTTGCCTAAAGATACACGTCATAGCTTCATCATATTGGATATATCTCCACATATAAAACAAAAACAATGCATCACTTTGAGTAAATTGTTTACTATTTAGTAAATAGTGTTTACATCAATGTTGGATATTCAGGCATTTACATTAATTTATATCCATATCCATAATGCATATTTACATATCCTTTATTAGGAATACCATCACATGGAGCATATCCAAATACATTTTATAGAAAGATATAGAAATAAATATAACCTCGATAAAATAACGCATCAATATAAAAATCAATCATAAAAGGCAATAACATTGATATCATATCCAAATTATATATCATATAAATTACATTCAGGTAATAACATGTAGAATATCACTATGTGAAACAGGATTGAAATTGTATGCATGGAATTTCCATCATTACAACAATCAATGTAGATTTTAATTTTCATGCCCTTTAAACATGATTTTGGACACTAAAATACAGGGTTTTTAAAAATGCAAATATTCAAAAGTAGTGAAAACTTATCTTTGATATAACTTCCTTGATACACTGTGAGACATTCTATCTTAAATTTCAATTGCTGTTCCACTAACCAAATGTCATTTTTCTAAGCAAATATATATTTCTAGTAAAAAAACATAGGGGGTGCTTAACTTTTGATTACCTAAATAAGTTATATACATTCAAGTCAAATACATTTGTTAATCTTTCAAACATGCAATTATTAAGAACAAGAAAATGAAATTAAAGGAGCAAGTTCAATTTCACATTATGTTGCATCAGGCCAGCTGAATGTTAAGTTTTGAAATCAGAACACATGGGATGACAATTTCTACTTTCAATAACACTGCTTCCGTCTCACCGTTGTGACTACGATAGGCTTGTTGTGTTTACGGAGATTACCGGATAGAGCCGGAAATATCCGTAAAGCGGTTCCGCTGGAAGTGTGCTCTAATGAGTATGCGCTGTGCCCGTACCAAGTCGTATGTGCGTTGAACATAAACGAGACCAGAAGTAGATATGAATGATTTTTTTATTTGGTCTTTTTTAAAACCGAGAGGAGAAAAAACAGTACACCAAGTCGCCTTTCCCGTGATCTCCGTCGCTGTAATTTCTCATAACGCTCGGTTAAAAATTTTCCCGCGCGTTGAACATTACACCCAGTGGTGATGTTCCCACTACCGGGAATCCTCCTATTTAAGCCCTGGGCTTAATTTCTAATTTCACCCATTTCATATGAGAAATATATTTTCTGAAAATACGCCCATGCCCATGTAGAAGTCGAGGGTGTATTTTTTAATGGTTCCAATGCTGCAATGGCGAATGAAAAAGAAAGACTTAGGCCTAGTTTTCTTTTAAAACTGGATGATAACCAACATTAACGTTTTTACTCTATCAGTTCCTGCTTTCTTATCAATAATACACTTTTATCATGTTTTATGTTTGGTGTCTAAAATGACATTTGCATTTTTAGACGAATATTCTACGTTTGACACCTTAATTATATAGATCTATCATAGCCTAAAAGGGATCTGGTCAAATGGGCCGAAGGATGAAAAGGCCGATAATTAAAGTCAAAAGGGCCGAGTGAAAATAAGTAATTTATTAAGAAAACAAATCAATCAATACGAAATCGAAAATTCAAGAGGCTATTAGTTGTATGTCAAATCAAGTTTATTTCAATAAATCATAAATCATGACATAGAGTTATCAAATATATATTGAACTTAATTTCTCACATGGACCATTTGATATGTAAATGTGATCCAGAAAGATGTTGTCTAAACCTACTATCTAAAACTGTATTTCTACAACTGAAAGTGCGAATAGTGCTGAACAATAATAGTGCGACAATAAAAAATATTGTTAAAATGTTGTTACGATGTCAATAAAAGATGTTATTTGTTGGCATTTTTTGGGTTCGGCCCTTATGACTTGGAACACGGCCCATTTGACTAATTGACTCGGCCCTTTTGACTTTCACCTCGGCCCTTTTGACTTTTTCCTTCGGCCTTTTTGACTCTGCAGTTCTCGGCCCTTTTGACATTCGGCCCTTTTGACTACAACCCGCCTAAAACCACTGTCGTGTACCCTGTATGGAGGGGACTTTTCAAAATGGTGGACGGGAAAGGTCAACAGAGGTAGGTGTCTGCTTTCATTGCTTCCTTCTCCTAATCGTTGAGGTTTAGGTGGTCACCTTTAACTGTGGTACCTGGTACACGACAGTGAAAACAGGCAGAGTAATTCCATCGAAATATTTGTTTTAGACATTTTGAAGGGAGAAAATATTATATCAAATTTAAGCCCATGGGCTAAAATTAACAAAATAAAACTTGTTAATAAGCCCATGGGCTTAATAACGGCAGGGCTTAAAAACTAGGATTCCCGGTAATGCCAACTATATCTCTGTGTTTATTTAGATAGGGTACAGTGTAACCCATATTGCTATTTTTTGATGATGAAAAAAGGAAGAAATTCCACAATGTCATTATTCTTGTACACTCCCCATGGAGCTACATCAATTGATAGTTTCTGCTGAACGAACCTCCATGGTGCACGGTAGGATTTTATTACATGTATGAATTTGCAATTTATTTTTTAATTACCAAATCTTATGAATTAAACTGGATGTATATGCACAAATTGTATCTATATTTTTCATGAAATTAGATCACATACCAAACAATATTTTACAAAAAGGACCTTTAGGCAGGTCATTAAAAAAATACGAAATATTCGAGGTGACAATATTTGAAACATGTTATCCGAATGTCACACAAGGGCAGATAACTCTGGTGTTTGTTTCAAAATGGCGGAATCCTTCAGGTTACCAAATGCAGGTGTGCTCTCGTGTTTGTCTATGTACAATACTAAAACAAAAGTATACATAGCATAGACCTTAACATAATCCTCCTTATATAACGCTTTCGTAAACCATCCATAACATTTTGTGCTTTTTCAAAAAAGAAGACATTTCCGAGAAATGAAATAACACCTAAAGCCATAAAACTGAACAAAGTACAGTAGAGAGCCTACTTTCATATTTATATCTTAAGGTGACGAATAATATATTGTCATGAACATTATTAACTACAATCAAGACTTGTTTAAGTTAATACTTTATGAAAATGAAATAGGTTTGCTAGAAAAGCCGTTACTTTGCAACTTGTAACCACGACGGTGGAAGGCTTGTTGAGAAGAAAAGATAGAGTTACTTCCCTTTGTATGCTCTTTGCAGACAGAGTTGTAATGCTGGATCTATTGATATTGATCTGTTTTAGAATGCTTCATCTGATTTCATAGAATCTCTCAGTTACTTGTGAAATATATAATCATGGATTCTGACTATGAAAAGCCAATAGGTATGTGTGACATTGAATTGGTTTCAATAAATATAAATAAATACCAATAAATGTCTTTTGATTTTAAAAACACATTTCCTGAATTCACTTGACATTAGGGAAGTTTGTTTTCTACTTTCTGTTTAATTTTCTTCAAATATATGAAATCACAAAGTATTTTGATTATTTTTTTACTATGTGAAATTGTGAACAAAATATCAATAATATCCAGTGTAATTGTACCATATTTCCCAGTCGAAGAAAATGATATATACTTGAATAATCTAGAAATATATGATATTTTAATAAGAAATTAAGCCTCTTTGATCTTACACATTTTACCTGTTTGGTTACAGATTTTCAGTTTTTACGTATGCAACTTCACATGACCAAAGCAGCGAGATGGTTAATGATTTGGCAGTAGCCAGCAATACTGCGCAAGCAGCGCTAAACAACTAACTTCATTCAACCACAATGCCATAAGATAGGGATGTCACGATACACATACCTTGTGATACGATATGTATCACAATACTGAGGCCATGATACGATACGTATCACAATACACTAGATGCGACATTACAAATTCAGGGATCAAAATTTAATATTAGAAAAAAGACTTATCTGAGTAACAAGCATTTAAACACAAAAATAAGTAATTTAAATCTATATCAAAGCTATCTAAACAAGGAATTTAACCAACTCTTGATTTCTTGATTCAATATTTACAGAAAAATTTAACGATACTCACTAAAATTTGTATCGCGATAAAGTCAACTGTCTCGTGTATTTTATCATGAACTGTATCACGACGATGCATCAGTGTATCGCGAGATCCCTACCATAAAAACAATATTCTTCATGAAAAAGGACAAAAGAAATGATAAAATACAATTAGAAGAATGTAGAAATATAATTTATTATATAATTAACAATGAATGAATTGAATTAGGTTATACAGTGAAAATATAATCCATATTTCAAGAAAAGCAGTAGAAAGTCAAATATAATCCATATTTTCACTGCAGTGAGAAAAGTAGGACCGAACCTATTACCTCCCTTTGAAACACGATTATCTCCCTTTAAGAAAATCGAACGCATGCCTCACGTCACGGCGTTGTTTAGGATTAAAGAAAAACGACTCTTTACGATGTTTTCGGTATGTAACTGATAAGATTTTACAGTGGCAATGTATCCTTTCGATATCGAAAAGCCACCCAAAGATCATATCTTGTTGCTGTAGTTAATAATTGTTCATTATATCGCAAAATAAATTTACGAAGCTAGAGATCTGTCACACTGACAAAGTGTTTCACTCACTCAATCAGTTTGCGTCAAAACTGACTTTCAAAAATGTAAAAGGAGCCTTTGCTTCACCTAGTTATAACCAAAATCATATTTTGAATCTGATATCAATAAACATTCACAAGTTAAATATTTTTTTATTAAACAATTTCCGATTAAATATTGAATTATTTCTATCGAACTAATTAGTTGCTAGGCTGTCATTCATCACAACAGCAAAATTTTGCCTTCCGACTGCGTTTTATTATCTTAAAATTATATAATAAATGTGATATAATAAAACAAAATCGTGAAGTGAGAAAGTGACATTTTCACTCGTGGCTGTGCCACTCGTGAAAATATCACTTTCTCACTCCACTCGATTAGATAGAAATGATATTCGGCAAAAACAATGAAATAGTCTCTATATATCCAATAGGGTCAAGACCTGAAAAATCACCAGCCATAGAAAGGAAATTGCTCGTTCATTTGATATTTTTTATCTCCCTATACGAATCTGATGCTGACTATTTGCATGTGTTCACAGTGACAACAAAGGAGATTGACCTGAAGAAAGTTGAGGTCGTGCTGGTGTGTGAGGGCATTGAGGTCGGTCCAGCACTCACTGGGAGCAAAAAAAAGAACGCTGAAGTTATTCCTAAGTTTCATGAGGAGTAAGTTTTTCAAATATCTAATTTTATTTTAGAAACATTACAGATTTTTCGATATGATATATATCTTGATATCTCGTAACAATATGATTTTAACAATACACAACACAAAGTGCTTATAATTACCAACAAAATACGAATAAAGTATTTAATTTTTACAAACGTCCTGATTTTAAGGCATCATAAGTAATTTTGAAGTCATCTGTTAATACTATGAGAGAGAAGTATTAGTTTATGTGCAGTCAATGAGCTGGATTCAGTTCAATGAAACAAAACTGTCTCTTGAAATTATAAATTATCCAAATTGCAATAAAAATCAATTGTAATTGAAATGTCATCTACGCATGCAGCTTCCTGCACGGATGGTTTACTGGGTTACTATTTGTGAATGATAGATGATGCCCGATGTTTCAGATCACTAAGTGTTGAAGCCATGGTACAGAAGAAGAACGGGAAGGTCAACTACAAACAGGTCATCAAGAAACTTCCTGGCAAAATCATACCAGATGAATGTAGCGTAAGGGTAAGTGTTTTCATTATTTCAATAATCAGTCTAAGTAAACCGACCTTTCTGCGACCTATGACCCTCCAACATTATTCGTGCGAAGGCAGACTTTTGTGGCTTGGTAAGATGAGTTCTGATTGGTCAATTCGAGACGTGGGCGGACGCAACCCTATACTAGGCCTATCTAGACTCAGTATCGGAGTAAAACGGGTAATATTGAGGCTAGGTTTACTTAGACTGTTTAATAATTAAATTTATTAATATGTAACTAGTGACTATCCTGTTGTTGATAAAGTAAGGTTCCTTGGCGCTTAATAAAAAAATTCACTTAATAGTTATGACTTGAGTTCAGTCTGATTAAAAATGACATAGTTCTTGGGAATAAATGTTCAAAATATAGATATCAAAATCGAACATGTTCTATCAGTGTTTCCTCTCCATATGGTCTTAATATAGCCCATCTACTTGTATGTTACAGTCACCAGTTTAATGATCCATTCTCTTTGTCGTTTAAGTGATATTTTGTGGTAACCATGTATAATATAGTAGTAAGTACATCGGAGTTACCTGCCCCTAGCTGCTGATACAGAAAACTTTTGCTTGGGTCCTAGCAATTGGCTAGATGAGAGTACATCAGAACATGTAAGGTCTCGTTCTACAGTTTTTTCCCACATAGACTCCAATGTTAAATCGCCATCGGTCATTGGCATGTCAGTCCCATACAACTTAAATAGATCACTAGCGACCACTAGCAGCAGTAAGATATGCATACTTCTGATGGAAAAATCAATGAAATACTATAGGTTATCCTTGCTAATTTTTTGCTACAGCTGTTTGAAAATAGACCACATGAAATTCACACATTGAAATTCTTGGGATTTTGGACCCGAAAGCGACCGAACAGCTTCCATTGAGTGGGTCACTTGACCTTCCGCAATTGGCATAGCATTACATGACTGTTGTAGGCTGACAGCCAAGTATATTACCTAATTCTGAAAGAAAGACTTATTCTAATACCTCAAATAACTTTTCTTTTAGGGGTAAAACACTGTCAGACCTCTATTTGCTATCTGAAGTGGGAACTCTTTGGCCCCCGTTCACAATGAAAAAACTGTAGAACAAGACCTAATATAAGTTGGTGCAGTCAGACCGAGACTGAGAGAAAACCTGGCTGGATTTACTTTAAACCTCAGTGGAGTTATTTCTTTTACAATTGTATTCCTTGGAGTACGGTCTAGTGTATAAAGTAATCTTATAAGAACATCCACAGAAAGGTTGAATGAATAAGGCAATCAAATAGCCATATGGGAGTTTTACAGTGGGAGTTAAGGTAGAGACCTGCAATATTGCACTTCCTTTAGATGTCATGATAGTTGAAGAATTAACATCAAGATCTTATTTGTTGAAATTTAGAATATTTGTTTTTTTAAACATTTCAATTTTGTCTTTTTGCATCAGCTACAGATATGTTTTTATTCCAAGCTAAAACAGTTTTAGAGTCATTATCAAAGATTTTCACATCTGCACTTTTATTGAACAAAACAGCTGAATGTTCCATCAATTTTTGACAATGGACCATTGCTAGACTTTTCTGTAATTTCAGCAATTTCAAAGGGGTCATTGCCCTTAAATAGAAAACTTTTAATGGGCTATTTTTACATCCAATGTGCAAAACGGCCCATGGTCCCTGCCTTTCCAAATTCCTGCTTGACATAAACCTGAACGCCTTATTTTACAGTACAAGAAAGACCAGATAATTTTGACGTTAGTGAAGAAGGAGGAGTCATCATGGGTTGTTCAGCTCTCATCCAACGGCCTGGAACAAGCCTCGTCTTCAGATGACAGCGACTAATCTACATCTAATGGCCTGGAACAAGCCTCGCGACTAATCTACGAGACTAGTGATGGGGCCAATATATTCTTTAATCATTTGCCGCATAGATGTGAAGAACTCGAAAAAAAGGATGATCTTTTTAGGTCTTTTTATTTGAACAAGTTAAGGGAAATGTAGTATTTTGTATCTTTCCAATAACTGTTACTGAATTTACGGATATTATGTTTAATCCTTCATTTTTATCATGATTGAGTTGAGGAGAATTCAGAAAAAGCATGATTTTTATAAGGTGTATATTGTTAAAACAAACGATAATGGCATGTATTTTTTATGCAATGATTACTTTGTGTGAATTTCTGTATAATTTGAACTTATCACTGAATGCAAGGAAAGGTTGCACTTTCCAAAAATGGCCAAGTTGTTAATAGCTAAATCTAACCTTACACATTCAAGTGAATGTCAGTAAACATTGTCTCTAACATCACTCAAGTGTTCAATATCACAGTATAGTAAAACACGGATATAGCGAACTCGGATATAGCGAAGAATCGGATATAGCTAACACATTTTTAAGTCCTGTGAAAAGCTCTATGCATGGCGGCCAAACGTGAGTAGCAACACCGGATATAGCGAACTAAATTCTTTGGTCCCTTGGAGTTCGTTATATCACAGTACTTGTTACAAAGAGGCAAAGTATTTAAAATCTGTAAAATAAAAAAAGCAAGGTAATAATCATACTCATCATGAAAACGTCCATGTTGATAATGGCATTGATGCTCAAAACTTATATTATTGAAGTGGTTTAAAACATTTGTATTCCTCAGGTCATCCCAAAATAAATGAAAAGTCAACCACTTGCCAATTTGATTATCCAGTTACCTTACAAAGTGGTTTGGCTTTAGGAGAAAGATCTTTGACTCTCCTGTGGACTTCAGCTTTATCATGTCATCAAATATTTCTCAAATCACCATCATCATCTTTTGTCTTGGTTGTCAACAGCTTTTCATAATCTGACGTCTTCACTTTCGTTTGACAATGATGCCAAGCTGCTGAATAAACTGTTGTTTCAACCATTATGTTCATTGTCCAAGCTTGTATTCTTTCACACTTTAAAGGGGCAGTAGCACGTTTTTAGGGGTAATATCAGGTGATGTCAGGAAAATAAAATAAATGGTTCTAATAGAAAGACAATGTATTTAAACTATATGAAGCAGTACTAAATCAAACATATCATGTAAGTTCAGTCATGCGATTCTCTTTTCTGGCTGCCAATGGACTTTATGTAAGTCTTTATAATTTGTTCTCTGACTATGGATGATTGGTTTGTGTGATGAGTTTTTTTTACACTATCAAAGTAATACATTTAGCATTAACATACATTTATCAGTCAAAAAATGTAGATATAAATTTTTCAAAAACCGAGCTACTGCCCCTTTAAAGTTGTTTACTTTTTACCTCATCCTTATATACATATACTTAATGTATTATCAGGCATATACTTTCTCTATTAAAACAAACATTTTACTCAATTAATGATGCTGTATATTTTTTTACCATTGTAATACGTAAACAACTAAGATGGTGTTAGAGGTCAGTTTAAGAATTTGGAATTTATAGTATAACAGAAACATCTGAGGAAAAAAGGAAAGAGATAAATTATTTTTAATATTGTGAAAAATGTGACGTTTTGGAGTACATGCTACCATTAGAGCAAGAACAATTTTCAGATACATTTCTTTTCTCTTTATAATGTTAATTTGTGTGCGCATTTATTGCTATTTTAGCTTGTTATCCCCCGCCGCGCGTCCAGCGCGAAGCGGGGGATATAGTATTCAGCTCCGTACGTCCGTCCGTACGTCCGTACGTCCGTCAGTCCCGCTTCTTGTTAGCGCGATATCTAATGAACCGCTCATCCTAGAATCTTCAAACTTGGTACCAGTCTTCATCTGGGGAATACGCAGACCTGAAAAGCTTTTGGTGACCTTGACCTCATTTTCAAGTTTCAATATTTGTTAAGTTTGCTTATGAGGATGATTTGAGAGATTTTCTTCCTTGATAGCACTACTTAAATTATGTTAAGTTAATATTGAACTGTTTGAGTGGCATTCTAGAAGTTGATGGTATAAGCAAGACAAGAGTAATTCTATGGATGAACAACTTCTTTATTGGACGGAGGCGACGTTTCGGTATAGATTCTTATACTGTTTTCAAGCATATCTATATTATTAGAATTACTCTTGTCTTCCTTAAGTTAATATTGTTTAATATAAACTGGACAGTAATAGTTAAGAATCATGCTAATAATCAATATTAAACAGAATTTTATTGATCATAATATGAACTGATAAATATTTATTCATGTTGAAAATATTTATGATCCAGGACATAGACTTTCCGAACTCTCTTGGTACTAAGATGATTGAAATTACCATGCCTTAACATTTATAATGTCTTAGTGCTAAAAGAGCTTCAAAGATCATGGCCCTGAACTTTTTGTTCAGTATGTCTGTTATGTCACTGCCAACAAGTTATGATAAAGGAATTTAATTTACTTACATGGTGCAAGTTAAAACTATTTCAGTGCAATATTATGGAACGTGAACATATTTGCTGCACATACACTACATATTCTTTATCAATTCTCAAAGAGAGATGACTTCAATTATGAGTGTATTGAATATGGTTGAAGTAAGATAAGTGGAAAGGATTTATTGAACATGTTTGATTGACATAAGATCTACAAAATTTGCAATGCTTGCTAGTAATTGACTAAAATTTTTAAACAGTCCCAGTTTCAAAAGGAGTTGTCAAAGATAAATGAAGCAAAGATACATTGCAAGAAACATGTAGAAGTTTTCAAAGTCTGTTATAATGTTTATATAAGATAGAAAAGCCTGTGATACATAATATTTGCTAAGTTTGGTGATCTGGCGTTTTCATAATATATTGTCCTTGGTATATTTTGTTAATTGGTATATGGTTAAAACTTATGTGGTTAGAAAAAAGCTTTTAAGGAGACAACGTTTAAAGTGTAATATTTGACACAATGGCCTTTTTATACTGAACAATCTTTTAGAATGTTTTTTTTTAATATATACAATGTGAAGTTCTCTTAATATCCATTTTACGTGTATATATTGACAACAAGGATTTCTATTGTTTTTTTGTGTGTTATCTTAACCATTTTTAGGTTAACAATTTATGTATTATATAATCACATACTCTTACTCATCTCATTTATAATCTTGTCAATATATGCTTACTCAACTTGATAAGGATCAACAAAGAAGCCACGCCGTGATAAACGGTAAATTCTCTGGAAAGCGACGTTAAGTAATTAAAGTAAGTTAAACATAACATTTATGATATGAAGCTTTATGCTAATGTTAAGGAAGACATTTTAAAACGCCTCTCAAACCACAAATTGCATTCATTTAGGAAGAATAACTTATACCAGGAATGAGGATGATAATCAAAGTCCTAATGAAAAGCTGGATGAGTCGAAGGAGTTCATGATTCATGATTCATGATTCAAGTGATATGGTTAGTTATTTTCATGACATTGTTTCTTCATTGCCAGGTTTGAATTCATTCATTCAATAAATTTGAATTATTAAGAATTCAATGATCCGTTATACCACCAAAAGTGGTAAGATTTGGCAGAAAAACATGGTACAAATTATTGAAAATTTGAGAACTCTAAGTATACCTACAGACTCGTAGGATGCACTGCCATACCGTCGCCTTAAGACAAACATATTTTAATCTTGAGATTATCAAAGGTGATTGTTGAATGTTTGATTTGATCCTTATCATGTTGTGAAAGTTTTCCTTATCCAAAGAGTGTTTTTTAACTCTAATTCAGTGTATTTTACAGTTGTAGAGGATATTTTGTAACCGGGTTCAATAAGCTGTTTCAAAACACATCATGTCTTATAAACTATTAAAGAAATGTTCACATTGTATGCAATGTTTAATTGGCCTGGTGCCCTCATACTGAAATAAAGCTCTCTATCTATAAATCATGTTGAAGTAAAGGTTTAAAAATGTTTTCAAGTTTGAGTGGTCTAATATTTATAATTTAAGACTTTTTGGTTATAAGAACATCTATTTGTACATTTTCAAACAAAATCTGTGAAGCTTTTACATCAATAAAACATCTTTTTCTATTTCCTTGTCTTGTGTTTTTTTCATATATTTCAAGACAGTTATGGTTGAATTCAATCTCAACGAATTAAGATCTATATTGCTTCACTTTGTTAGTTTATAGTTCTCACTAGGCTCTGTTAATAGAACCGTCCGATTGACCTTTGATGTCACAAAGTTTGGTTGCTGGCTTATAGGGTGAAATCACTGATTGGCTTGATTTGAATGATGTCACAGGACACTGACTGCTTGATTAACTAAGCCTAATAAGATCTATATACTCGCATAGTGAAGCAATATGGATCTTGATTTAATCAGATAAATTGAAATTCATCTGCCTTGTTTTCAAAATTATCTTATTGTCTTAATTATTTAAAAAAAAAACTCGTATGATCTATTCTAAATCATGTTATCACACTTAGAAACATGTTTTCTTTTAGCTAGTTTGAATTATAACAATATTCTTTTGAGATGCATAAATGGTGTTTAATGAACATAATAATCAATGAAGATATATGATATTTTTTTCTCAAATTTATAAAATATAAATCATAATGCTATATTTCATATTGAAAGGAAACAGCAGTTTCTCAAAACACATGAAAATGGATGCATGGATAAAACCAATTTTTTCAGTGTGCTATAAAGATCTTTGATAAAACTTAACATATCATGATTTTGAACTTATTAATAGCACAGATTTAGATGATTCCTATTCTAGCAGGGAGTGATACATTAGCAATAATATTTGCCTAAATTTATAATATTGTATTTGTAAATACTTACATCAGCAACATAAAAAATATTTCAAGCAACTACACAGAGGAAATTCATATAAACCTTTTCATCACAGATAGGCTTAATATTCAAGGAATAAAACTTGAAGGATCGAAAATCAAAATGTCAATATATGTTTTTCAAAAAGTTCCTTTGCATAAATATTTTACGATCATGTCTTTATGGTTGATCCTTTCTTTTAAAAGATCATTTGAATTTAAGGAGGCCAAAGGCAGACAATTTCAGGATTCTAATCAAAAAGGGATATATTGCCATTTTGTTGTTTCAATATTCTAGAATTTAACTATCTTCCTCAGTTAATTGCTCTTCTCTAAGTTGCACATGTTGCTCAATTCCATACCGGAACTTGCACGTGCCAGAAAGGTCAAAAGTCACGGTTCTCTTTTCAATAACAAAACCTTTCCTTTCAGTATCCTTTTTCATAATGTCTGCAAAGTCTCCTTCAATAGATTGCACGAAAGAGTTATTGTCCCTGAGGTTCGTGACGACAGCGAGGATACGACCTTTGACCTTGACCTGCATGTTGAAGGACGAGTTGAACTCTTGCTCTTTGACAACCAGATCAGCAATGGTTCTGTGTTTGGGCGCCACTTTGATGTTGCTATTTATAGACCACGTCATGGTTTCTTCCTGTGTGTTCTCCTCACATGTGTCCATGTTAACCTCTCGTCCAAATCCCGCGGTGGCAGACGCGACTTCCTCCGGAAGTCCTAGTTTGACCTCCAGATGAAGCCCCTTGGTGAAGCCCTTGCTGACGACTGTGGTGCAGCAGGAAACGGTTGTCCGCTCAGTCTGGAAGGAATGTTCCTGGTCATGACCCGTCCAGTTCTCGTACTTTGATCTGGAAGGCGGAGAAGGTTGCAAGTGGAACGACATCATTATGAATATTATAGAGCTGGTTCCCATGCATGAAAACTTACAAGCGACTTCTTACCTGAAAGTCAAGGCTTTCTCGAATGACTGCCTTAACAGTTAAAGGTTGCTAAGTGCAACGATCTTTTTTTTATCAATAAAAACCCAGAACCAAAGTATTTAGTCAGTAGAATCGTAGAACGATAGAAATCAAGGTCCAAAATTATTTAGGTTGATGAAAGGAGTAGAAGCCTAGAGAGGTTCCGTGAAATAGATCAAGTGATTGGTATCAATGTCTTTGTCTTGCATGAATACACCAACTTCTAAATGACATGGAAGAATTTCAAGAATTTCACCCATTTCCCTTTTCAGATCGCTACACTTTTTTCAGTTCAGTTTGTTTAGAATATCAAGTTCGTAAATTGAAGCACCCCTACCTGAAGACGATCTGTGATGTGGGTTTCTCAAGCTTCCTCTGGTCAGCGAACTCCGGGAAGGTCGAGTTGAACCTGACCTTCGACCAGTTGACCTCTAGGTTCACGTCCTCGTATTTGAGTTTGGCGTGGTCTTTAGACCGGGTCTTCATGAAGGTCTCCCATGCCCAGGTCTTCACTCGCTCCTCGATGTCTACTATGTCAGAAGGCATGGCGTGGCTGAAATCAAATGATGATAATGTCGTTATTATATGACATCTTTCCAAGTACTGATATATATCCAATTAAAGCGCTACCTACATCATTACCCTGAAGGGTTATACGTTCACATTTGCTATTCGTGACATGTAGGTCATAACATCCTGTTTTCAGGTATCAATTTTATGAAGTGCCTCAACTAAGTGGAATGTGGATGAAATGCCTTGCGCAGAAACAGGACAAAGGATTAGACCAAGGTCATAATTTGTGTGTCTCCTCCGAGATTCGAACCTGGACCTTTGACATGAGAGACAAGTAGAGTAATCACTATAACCATCGAAAGAGGATATATGATAACTGTGGCATAAATTGTTTCATGTTAGTTTAAACGTATTTTCTTGTGAATTCAATATTTGCATGTCAGTAAATTTTGGCTTTCAAACACTATCATCGATTGTGAAATGAAATTTGGTCCGTGTCGTGTTTTTAAAAAACAAATGCATTGTTGGTATTGAAATTAGATTTGATTAAAGTGTATTTCCCCCTAACACAACTTCGCACGCAACATCATCATTGACATGGTTTAAATGATTCACTTCAAGCCGTCAACATGTAATTGTATTTCGGAACCGTAACACATTGAAATCAAGTGCGCTCAGTCGAACACAAATCTCTACATCATTAAAGAACAAATTCTCTAAACATTCCGCAAACATTTGCTCGTAGGGATAAATTATGTAATCAAGCCGACGGATTCAATAAAACATGTTGTCCCATGGGTTCTTTGGCTTTGATATTAAAGAGATAATTGATGAGGTGATTTGAGGGGCAAGTAAATCGATATTGATACCATTTGTACTCTCCTTGGTGCCAGCTGCTTCCAGGAATGTCACCACAATTACGTGCTCCATCAATATCTTGTGGCATATCTTGCAACCTTTATGGAGCTCTCTAGCGTCTTTCAGATGACTCATGTGGTATTGACCAAGAAACTGTATACACTGTCCTTGGTGGCGTGTCTTCGTTTGGGAGTTATTTTCTTAGAATTGCCACTTTAATGAAGAAAATTCTCCCTCCTTACTGGATATTTAGGAACCAAGAACTCGATGATCATGCCGAGAACAAAGCTGGTCATATATGATAACAAGCATGGTTCAATGCCAGATACTTTCAGATAAAAGTAATTTTTTTAAATGACCAGTGTGCTACAATGTATCTGCAAGTTTGTTTTTTATGGTTTTGATCAAGAATCTTAATTGTCAATGGTAGTCTGTCTTCTTTTGGAAGCTTTTTTTCTTTAAATGGTCATCTTGATGTGTTACAATGTATCTGCAATATTTTTGGTATTGAGAAGGAATCTTCAATGTCATTTGTCATCTGTCTTCTTTTGTAAATTATTTTCTTCGAATTGCCATGTTGGTGTAGAATATTCCCTGTCATTAGTGGACTGTTTATGGACGTTTCTCTGGTTATTTAAAATGGGACCTTTGTTGTCTTAGGTAAAGTTATTTTAGGTATAACGGTATTGATAAAGATCATCTGTCCTCACTGGTCGCTATATTTATCGAAGTTATTTCTCTTGAATTGATTACCTTTGGTGTGTGACATTATAGGTTTGATTTGTCTTGATTCATAGTTTACAATGGCATTTGCCATCTAAGATTAGGTAAATGGTTTAGAAAGAAAAACGACTTGAACATATTCCGGTTCTTTGTTGTCAACTTTAATTATAAGGAGCTGACTTTACGTCGTTTTCTGGAAGATATTTTCATTAAATGACGATGCCTTTAATGTGATTTTATATATAAATCAAACATCTTAAATCTTACAAACATTCATTTACTTAACCAAAAATAGATACATACGTTTGATTATGGTATCGTAAGTTATAGTTTAAAATGACTCACTCACTCATAAAAAAATCATTTTTATCATTTTTAGCTCATCAGGACTGAAAGTCCAGATGGGCTTATGGCATGGCCCGTCGTCCGGCGTCCGTCCGTCGTCCGTCCGTAAACTTATGACACTTTCGACTTCTCCTCATGAACCATACACATTAGAGAGCTGAAATTGTGTGTACAAGTACCTTAGCATATGGAGATTCTAATTTGTAACTTTGGTGACCCTATGACCCCAAATAGGGTCACAGGGGTCACAACCTTAAAAACCTATTTTCATCTTCTTCTCCAGTTCTTAAAGGACTAGAGAGTTAAAAACGATATGTGCAGACTCCTTGGCCAATGGGGATTCTAAATTGTAGATTTCGTGACCCCATGACCCCAAATAGGGTCACAGGGGTCACAACCTTAAAAACCTATTTTCATCTTCTTCTCCAGTTCTAAAAGGACTAGAGAGTTGAAAGTGATATGTGCAGACTCCTTGGACAATGGGGATTCTAATTTGTAACTTTGGTGAACCTGTGACCCCAAATAGGGTCACAGGGGTCACAACCTTAAAAACCTATTTTCATCTTCTTCTCCAGTACTAAAAGGACTATAGAGTTGAAAATGATATGTGCAGACTTCTTGGCCAATCGGGATTCTTAATTGTAGATTTCGTGACCCCATGACCCCAAATAGGGTCACAGGGGTCACAACCTTAAAAACCAATTCTCATCTTCTTCTCCAGTTCCAAAAGGTCTAGAGAGTTAATATTGATATGTGCAGACTCCTTGGACAATGGGGATTCTAATTTGTAACTTTGTTGACCCTGTGACCCCAAATAGGGTCACAGGGGTCACAACCTTAAAACACTATTTTCATTTTCTTCTCAAGTTCCAAAAGGTCTAGAGAGCTGAAATTATATGTACAGACTCCTTGGCCAATGGGGATTCTAAATTGTAGATTTCGTGACCCCATGACCCCAAATAGGGTCACAGGGGTCACAACCTTAAAAACTTATTTTCATCATCATCTTTAGCTCCTAAAGGTCTATTGAGCTGAAAGACTGCATGTAGACTCCTTGGCCAATTGGGATTCTAAACGGTAGGTTTTGTGACCCCATGACCCCAAACCTATTTTTCTCCATTAGATGACAGTCTATGGCAAATTTATTTCTCCTTGGATATTTTAGTGTGGACTTCTTTCACTGTCTGATATTGGCGATCTAGAAAGTGTTGAATAATAATACATTTGTTTTGTAATTTTTTTATAGGTTTTCTTGCAATAGGAAACATCAGTTTCATTTTTAGCTCATCTGGCCTGTATAAAGCAAACTTGATATGATGCCTGATGAGCTACAGAGCCAATTGCTCTATTTTTAATTGATTTAAATAACAATGTGTTTTTAACTTTTTAAAAGTAAATAAGATAATACATATTTAAAAAAAACAAAACAATGTTTATATGCATTTATGGCGAATACCTCTTAAAGCATCGTATGAATTGGACGATGTCATGAAATGAAGCAAAATTGTATTTATTTGTTTTTGTAACTGTTAAACTAAAAAACATGGCATGACGGCAACATCTGTAATATATTTCCTTGAACGTGTATAAATCATATTCGGTATTTAAATAATACAGATATTTAACATACCAGGCAAGCAATTAAGTTTATACGTGTAATAACCGGCGGCTATTTTACATTCCGTTACGTCTTAAGATCGCTTTATCACGAACTGACATGTATTTTAATTATCAAAGAATCTGTTGACATAAATAATCATCAGCATATATGAGTTTCCAAATGGTGACATTCGTTTATCATTTTGACAGAAATAATCTTCAAAGTAAATGATAAACGAGTTTCTCAATCGTGACATTCGTCAATGAGATTTTATAATAATTAATTGAATGTAATGCAACTTCTGTGACACCAGCTTACTGTGAGGTATGTCCCTGTAGCAGATTTTATACAGCAAGACTTATTGAAACGTAATCAAGTGTCTTCCTGTGAGTGACGGATGAAGCGGAAATAACTTTGTCTGTTCTTATAAACGTTTATAATCAATGTAGTAGTTATATCTGATGCAAATGAGCTTACAAATACCACAATTATACGTTTTTTGTCGTCTTTGTTTATGAATTATGGCATATTTTGCATATTTTTACAAATTATTTTGTCAAAGTATAAATTGGCTGGGAGTTAGGAAATTTGAATCTCACGTTGACAAAACTCCAAATTCGTACTTTAAGCTAAAGATTTTCTCCCGATAATGCTAATTAAAACATATACCATTCTACTAATACCTTTGAAGCGAAGTTGGTTTTAACTTTTGAAAGTTTATGTTATATATACATGCAATGATATTATTATATGAAGTTATATTTCATAACATCATATTCATAAAACCGACGAATACTTCACATATGCATTTTGAAAGATCATTTTTCACCATAAAAAGAATAACCCAGTGCTTCGTACCAAGGATGTAATGAAATTAATTACATATAGCACAATGATAACGTTTGATGTACATGATCAATAATACTCATAACATACAGATAGGTTCTCACACAGTCGATGCATTGTCCTTGTATATCTCACATTGACTGAAGGTTCAATACCACCACATGCTGTTCGTTAATTGGATGTAAATAATATTTAATCTCGTTTAGGGCACTACGACCTTCATCGCATGCCCTGATTGAGGACACATTCTATATAAGAATTATTTAGAGCATGCTCTTTAGAAGAGGTATGATATGAACGGGATTGTATTGATGTCATCTAGGAACATGCTCGTTATAAATAAATCTCATATAAAGATGACTCTTTCTTCATTGTGAAAGTATATTAAGTATATTATTATGTCCAGCCAGGTCCATATAAATACTGATATGATATTAGTTTTCTATTCATATTAGAAATTTATTATCACAGGTGCTCATTGCAAACGTTTTACGAAATACAATATTCTCACTTAATCATTTCAACACATGAACGATGATTAAAGTAACTGAATCGATCATTGTTAATTCTTACAAATATCAAATTAAAATACATTATAGATCGTAAAACATTACTAGTAATAAGGAAATGGAACATATTCTCCCTATGTCACGTTTATGATTAAACTAATAAGGATGTTACAATATGATTTAATCAATAATCTTCTCAGGAGTGAAAGTACACAGATACGAACATGCTTCTATTGATGAAATTGACACGTTTAAAACTATGTACCGTGCTTTCGCCTCATAAATGGAAATAACCTCATTAAAACGTGATGCCTGTGCCATGTAAAACATGATATCAATTAGACATCAATCATTATAACTGGTTTCACTTTTCATGCGTATCTTGCCTTGTCAATATCAATATAATGATCTTTAGCGTTTTGTAGAAAATAAAGCAAACGATTTTAAACCAACACACATCATCGCTAAACATGTAAGGACATAAAATGTTAGATCAATATTTGTAATTTTCAAAAAGAATGTTTTCATTTCAGAAGCTTAACGAACTGTACTTGGCAAATAAGTATATATATGAAATTTATTCGATCAAAATGCAACTTGATAAATGTATTATTTATGAAATATGATGTCTATACTCCTAACTATAAAAATGTAGATGACCAATATAGTTCAAAGTGTCAAATCTTGTGTCAATTTACATTATATTTAGTTAAACAGCAGCTAATATATGTCAACGAATAAATGTAATAGATTTATTACATGCATATTTTCATATATCCTTTACTACATAATGTACTTTGTCCAATGTATTTTAACATTGATGTTGAATAGAATTTACTTTGTATTAATCTTACAAACGCTAAAATTGAAATAATTTATGAATAGATGTAACGTACCACATAAACATGCCAATATAAATAAAAGTCTACAAAATTAGACATAACTGAAAAATCCCTAGTCTGTCATCCAGACCCTAAAGCAAACATATTTAATTGATTAATCTTTTAGCAAGTCTAGATTGCTCAGCTGAAGTTAAAGCATCTTCTGAGCTCCATTTTGTTATAATACATGATTTGTTTAAAAATATTGTCAATATTGAAAAAAAAAATACTTCTGAGACTAAATGTTAGTCTAAAAAAACCCTTCTCCTCAAAGATAGAATATTGACGTGCTCAGGAGTGGGCGTGGTCAACCTCTATCACTTCATCGGAAATCCAGATTACCAACTGAACCGTACACCGAGGCGACAAATTCTCCCGAGCAAATCGAACATAATGGGAAGCTTATCGGCCCGAGGAGAGATAACACAGCGTGAAGGCGGGACGGTCCGTAACGCTGATAAGAAGAGGGTTGATTGGTGTTGTTGGGGAATGTTTGGTGGTTGTGAGGCGAAAGGAAGAATATTTTGCTATGGATTTGTATCGTGATGAATATATAAGTACTCTTATAGCTTATATCAAGTAATAGCAGCCAGGGTTGTGTATATCTCGCTTGTACCGATACGACCAATTTTATATATATGTAAATAGCCATTAACTTGTTTTCAGATCAAAGTGTCATAGATTTTGACAAAAAGGGGAAAAGTGATGGACATTTAGAAGTGCAATAATTGTTTTCCCCCTTATCATATTCAGGCAATATTGTCTATAGAGTATGACACATTACAATTATATTCTTCTAGGTCAAGGTCGAGGTGATAAGGAAATAATTCATAGGGAAGTGCATTTACTAATTTAATCCATCTAATAATAAGGAAAAGAATATGTATGGAAGTAGTTTTACAGATAATGATATACAAATCAGTCTGATACGCAGAAAGTCACATTCATTATTTTCGAATTTATTAATAGACGAAACCATAACATCGGATGCGTTCAAAGGATGAACATTCATTCATTCATTCATCTTAATTCGTACACGACAACGTTGGACGGTTAGAAATTTAGTTTTTGATTCATATCGGAAAACATATACTAAGATGGAAATGATATCAACAGATTTTGCATAATCTTATTGTAAATAAAATAGTCGGCCTCATACAATAAGTAAACATATAGATGTACATAGTGTATATTACTCATAACTTAACTCTAAATCACATCTTGAGCTATGATACTCGACGTATGGATATAATAAGATAAACACAAACTGTGATTACTGGTAAACAACCTTTGTGAATATACATAAAGGTATGCCGTATGATAAATGTCAGCCTGGCCAAGTTGACGCCCGCTCTGAGACAAATAGCTGGGTTAAGACAAGGTTGTCCTCTCAGTCCTATCTACTTAATAGGATTTACACGCAGTCGACCGAAATCTACATTTAAGCAGAAATCTGCGATTTAGGGTGATAAGAAGAGCCTTGGGATGTTATACATGGAAAGTTGACGGGATTATAGTGTACTTGGGAGTGATTTAGCAGGTATAATGTCTATAGAAGACGAAGTGACATGTACTATGGAGACAGAAATATGTGATGAAAAGCATTTCTGTCCTACCAGTATGTGTGGCTGTGACGTTGGTTAGAGCAATTAATTACATTTCAAAATTTAATGGTTTGTTTGTGATATATTATGATTTGATGAGACATAGGTATGTAAGATGAGGGTTTGGTATGTTTAGTATAGATATTGAAATGAGGATAACATTACTTTATGACTTACATGATAAGTCTAGTAGGTAGGGAATGCTTAGAATTACGAACTACACAAGTTATATAGTTTATGAAATGATAAAAAATACACAAAAATATAGACGAATGTTAAATCACTGTCTCTTATAGCTTAAACATCAAATTACACTAAGCGTGTACGTCAAATATTAAACATGAAATGTACACCATTTTTTTATGTTCGTATCACGTGAAGTAGGTGGCCAATACTCTGTGTGTATGATGTGTGTATGCATACAGCATACATTCAATATATAAACCTACCGTGCTATATCAAGGGCATACTAAATACTTAGACAAGTAATACATAACTGGTTTTCTTCATTGCTTGCTTAACACATACTAATATAAGTAAACATACTATATAACCATATCATGCTATTGAATAACAGTCAATGGATAAGTGTTGCATTATTCTTATTCATTTAATTAATGTGTGTCGTACGGAATAAAAGTATAACTGCACGCATACGCCGATATATCAGGAAATGGAAAATATGAATATGAAAACTGAAAAGAATACGAATATCCAGTATAACCAAAATGTGGAAAACCCAATTTCAAACCCATGACAACGGCAAGTCTTCCAAATATACAAAACATCTAACAAACGAACAGAAAAAAAGATAAAAAGGCTCCAAAATGTTTGTTTAACCAGACGACTACCATCATGGAACCTAACGAGGGCCAGACAAGAGCAGGGCAGCAATCATGGCGTTCAACTCGAGAGAGCTATTGGATCTCAATATCACACAGCTGATTGAGGGAGATATCTCCTCAACTCTGATATTAACAAACAGCTGCTGTCTCACATCCGAATCTGCTTGAGGAATCAAAGATGGTTTCCTCCTCCTATCTCCAAAGGAAGGAAGAAGATACGTACGAGCCGACTTTATCATTAGTCATTCACAAATTCCATTCAGTCATTGGGGAAACAAATGAACGTTCATCTGTTACTTGTCAAATTAGAACTAACGTTGAAATTAATGTTATTGGAAGTTGATTAATTCGGGACATTAATTATTTATTACCGCAAATGGATTTACCGTAAACTTCATAAAAACGTATATGCGGGTGAGATTTATATGTAAAACTCTCGCTTCGAGCCTTGGTTTGTGAATACTGGTTTCTTTGTAGCTCACAAAAGAATGATAGGTATAAGTAAATATATGTCACGTGGATATGCTGGGTGGAAACGCCCTTACCATCCGCCATGTTAAAAGTTGAGGGTTTTGTGATCTCAAACCCTTTGAAATGCTTAAAATCCCTTCTTTTCAAGTCAAATAGATGTCTCATTTCTGAAATATGTTACAGTTTAATTGCCAATTTTCCTTTTTTTATTTATGCATGAGAAAATGTTGGATATTCAGCTAACTCACTGTGACAATATGGGACTCGCTACACACCATTACAAATGTCAGACCGTGTTTTTACCTGAGAAAAATTTCTCAGATCTTTATAAATCCTGGACAGAAATTGCTCCAAAACTAAAAATATGGAAGAAAGGTATTTTATGTACTCACCTAAACTGAAATCCGTATCAAATTATCCTCTAAAACAATGTTTTTGAATAAATTCCAATGATGATTTAGCAGAATTCCCAATCACCTCTTCTATATACCGTCAGCAATAGCGACTGACGTCTACCTTCGCTCCGATTGGTTGTGTTGGTCACGTGGTACATTATAGATTTCTGCATGTGGCGCGAACATCAAATTCCAATATATTGGCGATCATTTCAACCCTAGATTGCCTTAAGATATAGGGAGTTGCTGCCTTAAGCTGTAATGTCTAATGTTTGTAACAGATGTATGTATATTAAGATATATTCAGAATAAAGCTTTGATAATATTTCAACGTCTAAAGCGTTAATGTGGCCCTTGAGGCGGAACAAGGAAATTGATGTGGCAATTAAGGAAATCACTTGAACACATGTCGCATAGCTGGAACAACAAAGCGCAATCAATTACATCAACTTGTCTCATAAATTTGATACACGATGCATATCTCCGACCTCATTTCTGTTTGAATTATACCTAGTGTCGTACATCTAGAATCCTTATGCGTATTTATCTTTTAAACCCTTAAACGCTCTTATACATTGACATTTCATTTACAAACGTATTTGTTATTGATGAATTTAAATTCAGGTTTTTATATTTGCTTTTTTAATTAAAGGGGTTACAGAGGAATGATGTGCTACTTAGCACTGATTGAATATAAGAAGTATGGTATTATCCATGTATAGTTCATTATCAAGGAGTTCAGGAAATCATAACAATAGCCCCAAGGAAATGAATGTTATCTTTATATGCTCTTTGAAGAAGTAGTATACAAATGAATGAATGAATGAATGAATGAATAAATAAATGATTTTCGATGAAAACTTGCCAAAAGTAGAGTCACTAGTTTGAATGAATTAGATCCACACGCATATCATTCGCCCACAAGATATACGAAGTATTGATATTACATAGCTTGTCAGTGGATATCATCACAAACACTCAAATTTACACCCTGTTGTATAAAGGACTGTATATATATTTCAGGCCCCGTTAAAAACCGTGCACGCCGATGGCTTGATGATTATTATGTTATCTTTTTGTCTATCCACAGGGTTTAGTCTTGCATCGAGAAAAGCGTACCCTCCTCGATTTTCTTTCCTTACAGTGACAGTAACCCGTTTTTAGGGGGAATATAAGGTGATGTCAGGAAAATGAAAATAAATGGCTCCAATTGAAAACCAATGATTTAAACTAAATGAAGTAGTAAGAAATCAAATATATAATGCTAAGTTCAGCCATGCTATTCCTTTTTCTTAAAATGTTGATTTAAATGTGTTCACACAAAAGTGGCCGTCAATGGACTTTATGTGAAATATAATTTCTTTCGTTTGAGGTACGAATAAGACAGAAATTTCTTTCTCCTAGCGCCGGCAAATACAACATAGGGTATTATGGGATATAGTTGGCGCTGTACATGGTGTATATATAAGGGCGCTTGATTTGAATAGATCATTCTCAGTTGTGACAACGAGACTTTAATTTTACCACTACGTTCAGTGAATTTTTTCAGATGGTGCTTTGCAATATATCATTGTGTACGCACTATTTATTCATTTTACGCATTTATGTGCTTTGGGAACGCTTTGGTTTGGCGCTCATGATAGTTTAATCATGCATGTTTGTCAACTTGGGTTGGTAACCCATGAGAATTTAACCGCGTAAGTATATGTATGCTGCGATTATGCTGGGCTTGGATATCTGTTAAAATGTAACCTATGTATTTTGATTATAGATTGCCTGGGTTGGTCACCCGTGAGAACTGAACCGGAGTGTATATATGATACGAGATGTGCGGGGGTTGGTTACCCGTGAGAATTGAACCAGATGTATATTTTTCATGAATTTGTTTGGTTGGTCACCCGTGAGAATTGAACCAGATGTTTAAACTTTGGAAGAATTATATTATTACTATTCGCACGTATATCGTGCTAAAATGTACTATTTTCTCTTCAAGTAATAAACTGCGTCGCATCATGGTTGTCACTCCGTGTTCCAATTTAACTATTGTTGTGTTGTATGTTGTATGAGAGAGGATCTGTAGGAGAATCTTCATACTTTGACCTCTGACTATGGATGATTGGTTTGTGTAATGAGAATTTTGGCACAGTCAATATAATACATTTAGTATTAACGTACAAGTATCAGTAAAAAATTAAGATATATAATTATCAAAAACGTGCTACTTCCCCTTTAAAGGAACAGTAACACGTTTTAGGGGCAATATAAGGTGATGTCAGGAAAATGAAAATAAATGGTTCTTATTGAAAGACAATGATTTAAACTAAATGAAGCAGTAATAAATCAAATATATAACGTTAAGTTCAGCCACGCCATTCCTTTTTCTTAAACAAAATGATTTAAAGGTGTTCACACAAAAATGGCAGCCAACAGACTTTATGTCAATTTTTATAATTTGTCCTAGGACTATAAATGATGAGTTTGTGTAATTAGCCTTTTGACACTATCAAAATTATACATTTAGCATTAACGTACAGTTATCAGTGAAAACTTTAAAATATAAAATTTTCAAAAAACGTGCTACTGGTCCTTTAAGTAAGAAAATATGAAGTTAATGTGTAATTGAATACATTCTTCCAATACAGAGGTAAGTCAAGGCTCCTTTCCGAGTGACGCTGGAGGAAACATTTAGGAAGCAATTGTGGAGAGAGAATGATGTGAATAATGAAGGTTATGTCTCTCAATGCAAGGAAAAACAAACCGCTAATACTCCTTAGTATTTCTTACATTCAATTGTAAATGATATATTCCGAAAAACGTTATTTCGATTTCCATTATGTGCTGCTAATTTCACTTTCATATTATTGATACATAAACATGAACTATAAGTTGTCTTCAAATAATACTTTTCGCCCCTGTAAGAATATGATAGGTATGTCAATCAATCTTTACTTATGAATGAAGGCCACGGGTCCATAAACATACACAAATATACATGTTACATATATACAATGGACATATATTGAATACAAATCTTTTAACGAATTATGTCTATTATTAAAGGCAATATATATATATTACTAAGTCTCAGAAAAGATTCCTTTGAAGAGGAATTCAACAATTGTTTGAAAATAAAAATTACTTTGCGATTGGTTTCAAACATGAGGAAGATAATGAAGTCTTTCTGCAGAATAAAATTGACACACTAAAAGAAAATTAAATTCGGCTTAAATGCCGGATATGTAAGTAGAGATATATCAATGTTTAGCCATCATCCCTCATTTGTTTTCAATGTTAATGATCCTGCTCAAAATTTGATAAGAATATTTCTATATTTAATACCATGTATAATACTTAAATACTTTTCAGGTTCTAACAAACTCTTATATTCTCGATACAATCTGTAACGTGAACTGTTATCAAGAGAGCAATGCCAAGATTGATAAAACATATTTATACAAACATTTTAAAGTATTTAAGAAAATATAGTTTATCACCAAAACCTTGTGACAACCAAACAAATAAAAAACCATGTGAGAACAATACATTGCGGATATATGAAGCGTAATTTTTTGTCCAATACTATCTAAAAATATAAATATTTCATAAGATTTGTTAGTATGAATGCAGTTAGTTTCAACCATACTTAATAGTTCTACATGTAACATTGTTATATGAAACGGGAATCGTCCACATTCTCGTCCGGAAGCGTGGCTAATCTTAAACCTTCATTTTATATTTACTGGCGTTGTACAAGATCGCATTCATTCGTAGTCACAACCGCCTTATCGGTAAGTTTTCAGAATGCGCCTTGAAGTGAAGATAGTTTCTGATATCATCAATAGTGACCGAGTATGCCGTCATATCCGTCTTATCTGCCAATAGAAGAAGTATATGGGCGTGTGTGATACGGGTGAACAGTGTAATAACCTCGCAGGGGGTACTACTTGCATTGATCGTGTTGCGACACAAACACAGATGAGATGTTTCTATGAATGGAAAATACATAAATTTCTGGGAAGTAATCTTCTAAAATGAGTTCAGTATATGTGTCCTTCTCAAAATTTGTGCATATTTCATGTTGCCAAAATACCATTTTTGTGCTTGTTTTATTCCTAATATGTAAGATAAAACTTATATAAAAATATATATAATATATAATATATATTAACCAAATTAATTTTTTTTCTTTTCATTCTTTTTATGACCAACCTGAAGACATTGTGTCCCCACCGTTACTGATATACTTTTAAGTTTAGTTCTATAGTAAAATATACCTTTCAGTTCTGAATTATGTATTTATCTGTCAAGATTACAGGACTAAGGAACCAAAATGTCTGTACTTCTTCAGTTTCCAAATAAAAGAATTACATTACACAAGTATTGAAATGACCAAGTAATTTATTTTACAATCAACTAAATCTCTTCCATCAAGCATACAACAAAAAATAAACAAAAATCTATAGGCTAATGTAACGGCATTGGACATTAACTGTAGAATCTGTCCTTTCGATTTTACAATAATTTTTCAGTACACAGTTTACAATTATAATACATTTTGACATATTTTTTTTATAACTGATAGTCTTTTAGAACACATCAACATTTTCATTTTATGATTGAATGTTAGGGAAAAGACAACAATATTCCGGTATGTAAATTTTTCTCATATCAGCAAAAGCTAAACATCGGAAAAGATATTGAAATTCATCTGCTATTGTTGGTGAGTCACAGAGCGGGCAATTTCTATTTTCACGTGCGATGCCTTTCCAGCGGCCAGTTTCAATAGGTAGATAGTGGTTGCTTGTTCTAAATAGCAGTAGAGGGTAGGATATAGATTTAGAAAGAAGAAGATAAGGTTCAAAAGAAAATTAATGTTTGATAAATTTATAGTAGAATGATTTAGAACTGCTAGAGACATCGCATTACAAGCTCTGTAAGAATTGATCCTTTAAAACACGGAAATTGATTCCAAGATATGTGTAGCAATCTGATATTTCTATATGTTTATTTCCAAACCGAAAGGAATACTTTGGTTTTGATGCTACCCCACTTCCAAATATAACAATTTTAGTTTTAGAGATATTCACATCCATTTTCCAAAGTTCACAATAATCATGAAAACTATCCAGTGAATATTGAAGTTTCAACGGAGTTTCTGCTAGAAGTAGGTATTGACGGCATATAAAAGGATGAAAAGTTTGATACATAAATTAATTAGATAAATAAATTAATAAGAGCATTAAAAAAGTATATTGGTAGGAATATATTTTTGGTTAATATTTCTTCATGATAAAAAAAAAGATAGTATAGAAAATTTTATAATTTTGTACTAAAAAATTTTATACTACCAGTAAAATAATGTCGCTACAAAATAATCAAACGTGAGGATAATTTTAATGCTCGTACAGATACAAACCTAGACTTTGTTGAAGATGATATTATTGAATTCACAGAGGGTAGAGAAAGCAAAATGTGGGACTTCCTTTAAGTATATTTTTACACCAAGAGGTTTTCGACTGAAAAAATTGTAAATAGGTTTGAAAGAGTTTTCTCAGTTTATGTTCAGTATTAAATATCCACATTATGAATTGTTGATGTGGAACAGATGTTGAAGTTGGTGATTTTAGATATATTGGGTCAAATGGCACGAGCATAGGTGATTATATTAAAAGCTTCGTCATCACTTTTTGAGTCTGTTTGTGACTTCGATACCCCCCCCCCCCCCCCCCCCCCCCGCACAGAATCTGACCATCAACCAATTACTTTATGTTTACGTGCGCTTCACTCATGTGAGTTAACTAAAGGCAATAGAAGCAAGTCCTTTAAATTTGTATGGGAAAACGACAAAGAGAAATTTTCACACCAATACTCTTTCAGAAAACGTACAAAAAGTACTAGAAGAGTTTCTTGATTCTGCGTTTACTGATATAGATAAAAGAATTTAACTAATAACTGAAGCTTTATGTACTGCTGTCAGTACTACGAAAAGAAATAATAACTTTGGCCGAACAAATGAAGATCCTTGGTATGATGCAGAATGTGGACTACTGAAAACAAGAAAGATGTAACATTTAGAAATGTTTAGGAAGTCTAAAAACTTAGACGCTGATAATTATAGAGGTATAACACTAGATAAGATAAGATAAGATAAGACTTTATTATCCCGAAGGAAATTTTGGTTACATCGTAAACACATTCAAACAATACAAAACAATGAGTGACAACATATACACGCAAACGAGCACTAAGACCATAAACAAATAAGTAAATAAATAGGTAAGAGCACTAAAATAATAGATTACTTTATAAGATTAAATGGAGTGATGTAAAATTGTCAGAAATTTTTTAACAAATGATTAACTATTATTAAAATGTTTTATACCGGCTGGTACAAAAGAATGACGGAACCTGTTTGTTCTAGCTATCGGCATGCGCAGACGACGTCCAGAAGGGAGAAATTCAAAATCATAGAAAAGAATATGGGAGCTGTCATTTAAATTTTTTTGCACTTTTTTAACAATTTGCTGCTCGTAAAGTTCGCCGATGGATATTATTGAATCAGTGCCAATGATTTTTCGTGCTGTGTTCACAATTTTGTTTAATTTTGTTTTGTTTTGAACAGACAGGTTACCAAACCAACAAAGAAGATTAAAAGTTAAAATGCTTTGAATAAATGTTTTATAAAACAAAACCATGAGAGAACAATCAATTTTAAAAGTGTTTAAACGACGTAAGAAAAACAATCTCTGCTGTCCTTTTTTGAATAGATAATCAACATTGTCATTCCAAGAAAGCTTACAGTCAATGAAAGTACCTACATATTTGTATTTATTCACAATTTCAATTTCTTCATTGTTGATTGAAACAGCGCCTGGAGAGTCAGATGATTTTCGAAAATCTATAACAATTTCTTTTCTACTAAGCATATTTAGTAAGAAATGTACATCCATCATGAATAAGAGACTGGTCGAATGGGCAGATTCCCTAGACAAAATAACAGAATCGCAGGCTTACTTTAGGAAAGGATATAGCACTACTGATAATATATACATATACATATACATATTTGTTTTCCATTCTACAATCCAAAAATACTTAAATCATAAGGGACAGAAGTTTCATGCTTTATTTGTAGATTTATCCATGGCGTTTGATTCACTTAATAGAAGCAACTTATGGAATCTCCTGGATGAACAAGGCGTCAGTTGCAAAATGGGAAAACTACTGCGAAGTATTTATGATAATGTTAAAATCTGCATAAGGAATAACCACGAATTTACAGACCCTTTCGTGGGTCAGTTAGGGGTGAGACAAGGTTGCCTATTAAGCCCTTTCCTAATTACATTTTTCATAAATGAATTAGCAATCCAAATCCAAGAAAACTGTTCAAACGGTTTACAACTACATCCTGATATAAAACGAATATTTCTGCTATTATTTGCTGATGATATCATTTTGTTTTCAAGTACAATTAAAGGGTTACAAACAGAGATATATGAATTAGAGAGGTATTGTGATAATTGGAAACTGACTGTGAAACAGACTAAAACAAAAATAATTGTTTTCAAAAATGGAGGGAAGTTAGCCAATAACGAAAAATGGTTCTATAAAGGAAATAGATTGGAGACAACAATCTCATGTAAATACTTAGGTGTACATCTTCGTTCATGGACAATACACACATCACAAGCATCTATGCAAGCAAAGAAAATATGGTAGGTATCATAATGAAGAACAAGTTCTTATGGATAGTCAACTTCTTTATTGCATGAAATGCGAGGTTTCGGTGTAGATACTTACAGCGTTATCAAGCAAGTGATGCTGGACATGATTGTGGGGGAGAAAATATACATAAATTGAGAATAGTTTATACAATTGAGAAAGTTATGTCTTAGTACATCAAACTACTTTATACTCGTTAAGAACTATTTTATAAGCACCCTGATACTAATTAGTTTATATCTCTAATGAAAAACAAAAGTAAATCACTTTTAGAAAAGTTGTCCATTCACATACACAAAGTGTTTATGTTTAAAAGGAATGTGTTACTACCTGTGCGTTGTTATATCAAGCTAAACAATCAAATCTATTTTCATGCACCGGAAGAAGACCCAGGGGGTGGCAGGCCAATAGTAAGGGCGATGTAAGATGCAGCGACCAAGGAAGGTATGAACCAAATCTATATGATTTGCTTAACACTGAACAAAGTTGTAGTTTAAAAAACAAACATATAGAAACTTTAAAACGCACATGAACCACTGATTTATTTTGTGAGAGTCTTAATATTGCCAAGATAAAGTAAATCTATATAGCCGTTTTTTTGTAATGATAATTAATGTTATAGGCTACATCTCAAATGCATTTGTTAAATCAATCTTAAATAATCAAATCTATTTTTTCAGGACCGGAAGAGCACCCATGGGATGCCGGCCAGAGGAAGACCCAAGAGGGCGATCTAAGATGCGGCAACAGAGGGAGGTATGAACCATATCTATTATGCATACCATTGAACATAACTTATAGTTTAATAAAACTTATAGAAACCTTAAAACGCACATGAAACACTGATTTAATTTTTCAAAGTCTTAATATAACCAAAATTATGTTTGACTGATTGGCACGCGTCAATATCCGGTTTTCGATCACAATCGTGAATTCGATTAGCGTTCACAGACAGACAGACAGACAGACAGACAGACTGACAGATTCTTTATTAGACCAATCGGTCAAAAAATACAATTTGGTAAATCAACAATTTCTCAGCATGGTGAACAGAATACATATTTTTAATGATAGTTAGAATATATAGCAAAGCCCAAGAAATGCTATGGTTTAACATATTATTTGAATGACTTCAGTACAAGATACACATATTTCGCTAAATTAAAATTAACACTTTTACAATCACTATTTAGAAGTTCTTGGAATGTAAACAAACTAGGACGTCTATGGTAGTAGCTAGGTATATAAATATTCCTGACGTTATTGAAAGTAGGACATATCAATAATACATGAAATACGTCGAGCAGTATCTACATATTCGTTGAGCAAGTTCTAATCTATTCTGGGCCCATATACCCTTCTCTATCATTAACAAATGAGAACTCAACCTAAATCGTGTAAGAGCAATTCTAAATTTCTTGTTAGTAATATCATCACAGGAAACAGACAAATAGAGAGGAAATATATAAGGTGTTTATGTCAGAATTGTTATTCTTCAGTCGTGAACTTCTTTGATACTAATAAAAGTAATGTTATCATTGATACAAAATTAAACGAGCAAGACCAATTTGATTTATAATCTTTATTTTTAGCTACGTTGAGGAATATATAGAGTTCATTGACTCTTATTGTGTATGCCTATGAGCTAGATTTCTTATATATCTATATGGCCTTCACTTTTAACACGTTTTGAATCATCCAAGTAAGTTAAAATACACGATGTTATGTCATTGATCATAAAAAGTGTTTGATTTTGACCATTCATTTGCTTTCATTTAACCAGCAAAAAGTTGCGTAAAGCGGCACTAAAATCTCCCAAGTATCACAACATTTCAAATTCAAATTCAAATTCAAATTCTATATATATGTATATATATGTATAACTTGTTGACATTGAAAAATGCAGAAGTATCACTATAAGTGTTTTTAAGTTGAAGGAAGTTTCCATGTCCTGACGATAATGGAGCATATTATACAAATTTCCTTCAAATCTTTGAAATTACGAACATGTTTTAAACATATTTATTTCACAAATGGCGTACATATTGTGAATGGGATCGGCCAACAAGCTGACAGCGCTTATGTCAAGGCCTCTCCCTAGAACATTTTATCAATACATGTTTAATACATACAAACACAGAAAAAAAAATTTAAATATGCGACATTTTTACCAGCATGATAAAATTTCATAATTAGTAGTAACCTCTAAGCAAGGCATATTGTTTTAACAGTCTTATTTAAACCGTAAAGTTTCAGCAATGTAGTCCGCGTGTACGGATTGTATAATATGTTGATTTATGGTTGCTGATTTTTCATTGTTGCCATAAAAGATTGATTTCAGGTCATATCCTTTCACATAGAAATATTTGTTTTGTCGGATATCATTATATAATGGTCATGTAAAGAAGAAGTGGACACAATCCTCAGAAAAATAGCCACATGAACATGAGGGTAAATTTGATATATGTCTATTAAATTTATGATAGTTAAGGTCACTACAACCTAGACGCAGTCTACAGTGAGCTATTTGAGCATGTCTTTGTCCAAAATTCGTATCGAAATAGTAATTGTTAAAGATAGTAGTATTTATTGATCTTTTAAAGCTGCTGACTGAATCGCTAAGTCTTTGTTCTTCTGTTAGGGAGTTCCATTCTTTAACAACAGAGGGTAGGAAAGATGAAGAGTGTCTAAGAGTAGGGGAGACCGGGGCCGGTACGTCCCCTTATCACTAAAATAGAGATAATGAGTCGTTCTCTTGCAATATACTAGTGTACGTTTGTACATATATTGAGACATATCTTAACTTTATTGCAATAATTGTTGGAAGTGCCTAACTCAACCAGTTTGCCTATTACTATGCTTTTAAGACGACGAGTTGAAAAGACGAACATGCCCCGCATCGGGGTAAGTTCGGTTTCCCTCAGGGGCAGGTTCGTTCATCGTTGGGAACAATTAGTACATGTTCAGGCTACAAGAACTAAAGATAGATAAGATGCTATTCATAGTATTCGATATTTGGGACAGAAAAAATACTACATTACTTCACAAAGATATATTTTACAATGATGTAGAATCAGTTAACTTTCTATTACGAAAAGAACTCCGATTTCTTTCCAATTAGAGGAGCCAAGTTTTCAAGGACCTTCAAGAGAGTCCTTTTGAGGAGGAGGACCTTTAGAAACTGATTTCGGGGACGACCTTAATTTTTGGTGACTCGTCCTCACTGCCGAATGTGCCCCGCCTGTAATGACCGAACGTACCCCACACACCACGTTTGTTCTTTTTTATATTCTGCGAAAAAACACAGCCCTCATAACAAAATAACTTGTTCGTTACATATACGTCTTGGCATATTCGTTTATGCTCACTTAAGAACATATTCCTAAACGCAGTCAACATTTGTCAAAAGCATAGTGAATTCAAATATTTTACTCAACTAGATGAAAAACGGGTTTTCTTAAACAGTTTGTAAAGGACATGTTGGACTGTCACCATTTTAAAGTCAGTGTGAGAGTAAGGTCATGTTGTCTGTTAGGAATTACAATCTGATTTAAAGTGGGCCCGGAAAAAAATTACAGCGAAAAGACGAACATGCCCCGGGGCCGTGCCTGCCCCGGTCTCCCCTATTACACGAAATAGTCTGCAAAGAATCCAGGTTTCTCAAGTTGTAAGGGTTATTTACAGAGACACTATTTGGAACTAGGTCTGAAAGATAGGATGGAGATAATTTGTAATACATTTGATAAAACAGACACAGAAGTAAAATGTGTTTCTTTGTATAACTTATTATGACTTGTGCCCCTTACAGTTCCACATATCGATCTTAATGCATCTAAGTTAAGATTTTCCAAGAGTTTTGCTTCATGCACAGTGCAATTTTCCCATATGTTTGAACAGTAATCAAAATTAGGAAGAATAAATGATTTATATAATGTTTCAAGACTTTTGCTATTTAAGCGGTATTTTAGACTTCTTAAACAGTTGATCATTGGTCCCACTTTTCCGATTATGTCATCGATGTGGGAGGACCACTGGCAGTCTTGTTGTAGGACAAGTCCTAAATGTTTATGTGAAGTGACTTCATTAATAACTACATTATTCAATTTTAGGTCGGGCTTGTGACTGGGATTGCGCTTTCTACTAAATTGCATAGAAACAGTTTTCTTTGGATTAAAATCTATTTGCCAAAGCTCGGCCCATTTCGAGATTCTTAGTAAGTCATTGTTTAATGTTACTGCTGCGATATTAGGATTATCAATTACAATATATAATGACGTATCATCAGCAAACAGTCTGATATTACAGTCTATATCATCAACTAGATCGTTTATATATATTAAGAAAAATAGTGGCCCAAGAACGGATCCCTGGGGTACTCCAGCTAATACCGTTTTTGTATCAGAGTTTTACCTACTATTACGACACTTTGTTTTCTGTTGCTTAAATAACTCTTAATCCACATAAGTAAATCATCTTCAATGCCATAAGATTTCAATTTAGTTATCAATCCTTCATGCCAGACTCTGTCGAAAGCTTTACTTATGTCGCAAAAACAGCTCTAATTTCTTTACCTTTATCAATTTCTTTTGATATAAAGTTATATAGACATGTAAGCTGGTTTACAGTTGAATTACCTGGTATAAATCCAGACTGTAAATTAGACAATAGATTGTTGTCTTTAAAAATAATTGAAAAGATATTTGAATAGACATTTCTCAAATATTTTAGCTAGAGTACTAATAAGTGCTATTGGTCTATAGTTAGTACAGTCGTTTGTGCTACCTTTCTTATGAATAGGGATGATAGAGGATTCTTTCCACTGTTGTGGAAATAAATTTTCCCTTAGGGAAGTATTAAAAATGATGGCGAGGGTTTTTTTCAAGCAATGTGCCTATATGGATAATTATGTAAGCAACACCGTCTGGACCGGTTGCTTTATTAGTATCAACTGATAGTAATAAATCTAAAACTTCTTTAGGTGATACAGTAACTGATGAGAGGGATTGTTGTGTTTTTAAGTTCATTGAGGGTGGATGCCTGGAAGGGTCGCGAACTTGTAGGGTCTCGAACTTGATATGAAATAATTGTTTAGTATATTTGCAATATCGTTACTATCATCATACAATTTGTTTTGGTAAAGTATCGACGGGAAAGTGTTTTTATTTCTGGTTTTGTTCAAGTAGTTCTTCATTAATCGCCACCAGGATTTATTACCAACTGATGAATTAATTTTTTCATCTAGTTTCTTAAAATAATTTTCTTTTGCAACACGAACAGCCGATACAACCGTATTTCTCATTCGCTTAAAGTTTAACCAATCAGAAGACAAATTCCTGTGTTTAGCTTTCTTATGTAGGCGATTTCGCTTTCTGATAAGGTGACGAATTTCGTTTTTTAGCCACGGGGGATCATCTGGTCTTACTGTTATTAATCTATTTAGAATATGTTTCTTACAAGCAGTTTTTAGTGTATATGTTAAAATATCTACCATTTCATCTTGCGACTTTGAGTATAATAATGCTTCCCAATTTACAGAAGTTAGATCATTTAAGATTCCTTCTTTGTCTATTTACGAACATTTAAGTGGACAAATTGATTTGACCACTAACGCTCCATTACTGAAAAAGTAATGGAGTTAGAGAGCATGAGGCTGACGTCACAAGTGTAATTAAAAATATACAATTTGATAAAATGTTTAAAATAGAACAATAACATTTTCTGATTACAAGATTTACCTTTTTAAAATTGTTATAATGTTGTTTTTACGAAAACTTTTTTTGGATCCCCAAATCATCTCTTGCGTACATAGGTCAATAAGAACCTTAATCATACCACTGTCACATTAATTTATGTGAGGAAAGTTATTTTGGAGTATTACACTTATATCACGGCTGCTCGTGTTACTGCAATTATATATCCATTGTTCATATACAACATACTGTTAAAATAATTCAATCTTAGACAGATTAATTTTTAAAAAGCACAACATTTTGTGAAGTTTTATTAATTTATTAGTTAATTAGTTTAGCGAATTAGATGTTTTTGCAGTATACCTTCAAAAACCACATTTATATGTTTTCTGAGTAATTAAACTCGTAACTAAAATGTATATGTACCAATGGTTTCTTCTAAGTTTCTTCTCACTGAATTTATTGTTTTAGGTTCTTCACACCATATGTTCATTCTCACAGCATTAAGATCGTGAAACTTATCCGTGAAAGTTTTCAAAAGTGATAATGACATAATGAGATGTCAACAGTCTAAACACACAATTACCGCTAGTTAATCTCGTGTTATCACGCGGGCGCGTGAGTAAGATTCACAGAGCCGCCATCACTAAGCTCTGATTGGCCACTCAAAGGAGATGAGTCCGTATTAGCTGATAACCCAGATGTAATCACCGGTCTATATCAACATGCCTCGACCTAGAACAAGCGATTATCTCATCAGTGTTGGTTTTGTCGTAATCAAGGGTGAACTATATTCACAGGTTCGTGACGTCACAACTGTCATGGCGTGTCATCTGTCTTTCAGAACTTGGATGAGCGAACTCACGCTTATAAGTATATATACTCTTGGAGATCAGAGAACAGCATCAGTTGCTCTCTCGCTTCTTCAGTTCAACATCTACTCAGCATCTTCCTGACAGAATTACATAGAGCATTCTCAGTCTTCCATTAATGATGAATTCTGACAATCAAGCTCTCTGTCTCAGCATGGATTCCATCGACAGCATTGAAACTCATGGTAAGCGAAATGACATTAACTTTATATACTCTTTAAGTGATAATATATAATTATATAACATCTAAGCCATAACCATTAAATCAAAATAGAAAAAATTAACAAATTCATTGATAAATTTATTCATTGATAAATTTATTCATTGATAAATTACGCAAATTGACCATGGAAACTGTTTATGTTTCAGAAGACCAGAGACCTGGACGAATGGCGCACAGATTCAACGAGGGATTTATTGAATCAGATGAATCAGAATGTGGAGGTGAGTCTCATCAGATCATGTTCAAAATCACAAAACCACAACCACAAATAAAATATTGGTTGCAATTCAATTAGGATATATTCACCTATGTCCTTAAGATCAATTATCTTTAAATATGATGTATTCACTTAACAGTATACACTAATATATAAATGAATATAGAGTTAAATTTTATGAAAATGTTATTAATTTAAGGTAATTAGCCTTACTATGAATATGTATATAACATACATCTATAAACATCTTGAAACTGAATAAACATATTTATAACACATATATTTACATATGATTATAAATAAAAAGGTAAAAAATAATCATCATTGGATACACATGTATTAGATCTATATCATTTTTAATATGATTCTCGTGTTTCCAGTCTCCTCGGCGACGTCAGGGTACAGTTCTGAGCCCAACAGCGAGCAGGACCTGGGAGGTCTGGAGGAGACGGAAGAGGAGACAGAACCGACCATGGTGTACGAGAACACCAAGTCTCTCCTCCATACTCTCGAGTACATCATCTGTGTACGCGAGATGTGTGACGTCACATTCCTCGTGGGCCGGAAGAAGGAACCAATGTATGGTCTGCAGGCTGTCATGGGTGCCAGGTCGAGGTAGGTTTTCATTATTTATAAATGTTATAAAAATAAATATAGTCTTCATTTTACATTACATAGTACGAGAGTATTCTAACGATCCGTGATTTTCAATGATTGAGGATGACATGATTAATGATTATCTCACGTATTCATGACACTTATTTAATAATTCATAGGACCAAGGATCGAGTCCAATATTGTATTGGTACCTCTTAGCAATGCGACATTGAAATGGGATTTTATTCAATTGCATCAACGGCATGATGAAGTCTCCCCCCTGTGGATGTCAGAATGGTGTTGGATACAACATATGCTTTATAACATAATAACTTTATCCTTCCAGATATTTCTACCAGATGTTCCTAACCCAAAAGAAGAAAGCCGAGAAGAAGCGCCAGGAGGGCAAGGGGTTGCTGTCTCTCTTCCGGAAGAAACGAGTTAGTGGATCCGAACCCCGACCTGCAAGCCAAGCTGTCGACTCTGAGAACAACCGCCTGACCATTCCTGTACCAGAGTACGATGAATTGGTCTTCAGAAGGGTCGTCTCATTCGTCCATTTCGGTCACGTGACTGTAACGACCGATACCGTGATTGGTTAGTATAACATGTGTTTGTCATTACTATTGGGATAAAAATCTACAATATAATTCTCTATAATACAATAAATAATATACAATAGTGTCACGTTTGATGATTTAATTGTCAGTATTCAATTAATTTTACAGGTCTGATATGCGCTGCCACAGAGTTCCAGCTTGACGACTTGCGAAAAGCATGCTGGGATTTCGTTGACCGATGCCTCACTTCCGGTAACGCGCAGGCCATTCTCAAGTCGAGTTCTCTCTACAAGAAGCGACCACACGTCAAGCTCTTTCTGAAGATGGTATGTTATGGTTTTTGCTAAATAACAATAAATAAATAAAAAAAATATATAAAAATATATAAAAATAAATATGAATACCAAATATAAGGAATAAATGGTGAATAGTTTTAGTCATATCAATTTATGTTCACATTTGTCAATTTGTCCCATTATTTTGTTTCAATATTATGCATATTATGATATCGATTCTTTTATGTTTTGCAGATCTCGAAGATCCGGGATTGAACAATGCTCCAGTGAACATCAAACTGTGCTATTGTGTACATATATGTATATCAGTGCTTCAAATTGTACATATCGTGTTGAATAAATGTGAAAACAAATTCAATGGTTTGTTTGTTTGAAGAGCCCTAAAATCTCTGGTTGTACAGCGACTGTGGTTGAAGCTTAACTTGGTCTTACGGAATAGTTCATATCCAAATACTCACCTGTTGAAAACCGCAAGGTATTGGTAATATGAGAAGACGATCGTCTGGAATTACATTAAAACGTACAAACCTACTCACAGCTACATTTGTCGAAATGGTCACGGTTATTTGAATAGTTTCTTGAACAGTCAAATGTCCTATAGTAGAATATCGTCCTTTCCTCTAGTTGCATTCTGTTCTTCCTTAAGCTATAGTCAAATTAAACCACTTACTAGTTATGGATATTGATTTCGTTTAAGGTGCAATTGTAATTAGAAATACTTCCTGTATTTATTTTCCTCTACAGTATTGTAAAGGCTTTGATAAGAACTGTCAATTGTTTGAAATAACTTATTATAATTTCTGACTCTCCCGTTAAGTATTGATTAGAGAAAATATCATTTTGAACGAACGCCGCAACCAGTGAAGGGAACATTGTTAAAATGAGATAGAATTGGCGGTGAATTATGACGATTGTGAAAATTCGTTTGAAATGGTCCCATATGTGAAATTAAATTTATGTAGAGTGTCTTGCTGTCTAGACGAAGTTATTTTCGGATTCTATTCGATCTTCTGCATACTATGATTGCTTGAAAGGGCAAATTTCCAAAAATTGTAAAAAAGACAAATAAACATAAAACGGTATCTACACCAATGGTAGTGAATTATTCACAAACCGAAAAACAGAGGATATCCCCATTATTTGTATACTTATGTGTTACCTTATGTTATCTTATTTTAAAAACAGATGAAATTGTCTTCGTTATGTCTCTTTTTTTATGAGACTATACTACAAGTGTATTTAACTCTTAATCGAGAAAAAGAATACATCAGTGTTTGGGCGTGGACACTCCGGATTTATAAGACATTGTATATGACGGTTTTCACATGATAAAGCTCCTTCAAAGCACTCATACAGGAAAACACACCTTATTAGTCAAAGGTGTATTTTTAGTTTTAAGTGACACAGAGTATCTTTCTTAAAATTTTATTTGGTTTTGATAAGCTACAAAATATCTAATATGCTGATTGAAGTTCATATCTCATCACTTGACTTGCAAATATATCCATTTATGCATAATATCTCTAAAATGCTTGATTTTATGGTAAAAACAAGAAAAGATCTCAAATACGTTTAATATTCGAAATTATGCATCCAATTAATCTATCTATTAGTTACAATACCTAATAAACACCATCGAATCGAATATATATTCCTGTCAGCTTATGACAAGGTTTCAAAATTACGTTTGGCGAATTTGCGCGCGCCACTCGAGCCACATTGTCCGGTTTTCGATCAAAATGCCGACTTTGAATGGCCGTATTTTCGCTCTCATGTACTGATTGACCTTTAACTTGTTATTTTCAATAACAGTTAGTGGTTCCCGATGTAATAACATCGATTTCAAAATTTGACATATGTGATCCATCAACATACTCTGTGTCTCTTTAAGACTACAACGAAATATCAAGTTCATCAGTAAATTGAATTACAAACGCTATCTGAAAACACAACTGTTTATATCATTAACAAAACATATTGTTTGCTTTGATTTAAAACAACCCTTAAAATGTTCAAATTGATCTCGTGTCACATGTAGAAACAATTGTTCCTGTCATGGTGGATTTAGCTTTATGACTAATTTACAATCTCGTGTCAAATCATTCCACACAACAAGAGAACACTTCTAGAATACTTTTTTGTATTACCTCTTGAAAATGCATACAATGCCAAATAAGGCAAATTTACGTAATAGACTGTTGTAAATACCTGACTTCTTATGTAAGCAAATCAAAGACGTAAATAACTTTTTTAAATCGGAAATTACCATATATGACACATAGCATTGGAACTTAATGTCGTCATGCTGTATACATTTGACTATTTGTACTTGGAATACCCCCATAAAAGGTTATAAATTTCCCAACTCTACTAAGTAATTCACACCTGATATTGTTATTCATGTAGAAGTCGATGTGTGGTTTGCCAACAATCGGGATGAACACAAGCCTAATAAGGTTACAAAGGATCTCGAAAACCTGTGAATAATTAAGACCTTCCTCTGTCGTAAAGCCTCTCATCAACTTCAATAAAGCCCTCTTAGTTGCCTTACACAGAGCATGAAATTGTGCTAACTATTATTATCATTCCTTTAAATAATTAACACAAGAAGGTCTCTCCTTTTAAAGGAAGTACATCTATATTAACATTGTCGGTCGTTTAGTTCATGTGTAGTACAAGTTGTCAGTGCACCAATTCATAATTAATAAATCTCAGTCTGAAACAACTGAAAACCTCGTGTTCATCATATATAGTTGTATGATTCTATTTGTATTTTTGATGATAAACTGTTTTCTTTTGAGGCAATGGAATAACTCTTGAACGATGGTCAAGTAATATACGCCTTATCTTAAACATAGAACGTTGCCAATTCAGGTTCAAATATGACATTATCTTATGTTTCAAATTCATAAAAGAAGACAAAAAAGGTTAAGACAAATGAAATAGAGAATTCATAAATAAAATTTGTTTTGTATGATGACTTATTTGTTCACTATGTGGCAATTTTGCCAGAAATACAGAAAACTATTATTTAAAACATATACAAAACAAATGGAGAATACTAGCAGTGTTTTGTAAGCAATTAATATAAGCTAACCAACCGGTGGCACATTAAAAAATTCGATATGGAATCATATTGGTCTATCTGCATATAGAGAATATCACATTAAACTTTGGAAAGACTTAGCTTAAGATCGTCCATATATATTAAAGCATATATATATAAAGCATATATACACTAAAGCATTTGGTAAGCAAGCAAATGGTTGATTGTATTGGCAACTCTTGTTAATGTTTGAATTATGATCGTGTCTCATAAGCCTGAAAGGCTGGATGTTGTTTCCTAAATAACAGATTTAAAAAATTTCTTTCAGATGCTTGTAAAGCAACATATGTGACACTTTAATAAAATGTATTTCTTCTTCTTCTTTTTCTTATATTGAGTGCGGTTAACCGTGAAATTGTAGACCTGAATATGTCATGAAGCTACGGGATGCTTACTACCACTCGCATGTTTGTCAGGCCCTAGAATCTCTAAACATCATGGATCCAAACATCACTACCGAGTACACACAATCCGTACACAACGTGGATCCAAACATCACTACCGAGTACACATAATCCGTACACAACGTGGATCCAAACATCACTACCGAGTACACACAATCTGTACACAACGTGGATCCAAACATCACTACCGAGTACACATAATCCGTACACAACGTGGATCTAAACATCACTACCGAGTACACACAGTCCGTACACAACGTCGATCCAAACATCACTACCGAGTACACATAATCCGTACACAACGTGGATCCAAACATCACTACCGAGTACACACAATCTGTACACAACGTGGATCCAAACATCACTACCGAGTACACATAATCCGTACACAACGTGGATCTAAACATCACTACCGAGTACACACAGTCCGTACACAACGTCGATCCAAACATCACTACCGAGTAAACACAATCTCTAAACAACGTGGATCCAAACATCACTACCGAGTAAACACAATCTCTAAACAACGTGGATCCAAACATCACTACCGAGTACACACAATCTGTACACAACGTGGATCCAAACATCACTACCGAGTACACACAGTCCGTACACAACGTGGATCCAAACATCACTACCGAGTAAACACAATCTCTAAACAACGTGGATCCAAACATCACTACCGAGTAAACACAATCTCTAAACAACGTGGATCCAAACATCACTACCGAGTACACACAATCTGTACACAACGTGGATCCAAACATCATTACCGAGTACACACAGTCCGTACACAACGTGGATCCAAACATCACTACCGAGTACACACAGTCCGTACACAACGTGGATCCAAACATCATTACCGAGTACACACAGTCCGTACACAACGTGGATCCAAACATCATTACCGAGTACACACAGTCCGTACACAACGTGGATCTAAACATCACTACCGAGTACACACAGTCCGTACACAACGTGGATCCAAACATCACTACCGAGTACACACAGTCCGTACACAACGTGGATCCAAACATCACTACCGAGTACACACAGTCCGTACACAACGTGGATCCAAACATCATTACCGAGTACACACAGTCCGTACACAACGTGGATCTAAACATCACTACCGAGTACACACAGTCCGTACACAACGTGGATCCAAACATCACTACCGAGTACACACAGTCCGTACACAACGTGGATCCAAACATCACTACCGAGTACACACAATCTCTAAACAACGTGGATCCAAACATCACTACCGAGTACACACAATCTCTAAACAACGTGGATCCAAACATCACTACCGAGTAAACACAATCTCTAAACAACGTGGATCCAAACATCACTACCGAGTACACACAATCTGTACACAACGTGGATCCAAACATCACTACCGAGTACACACAATCTGTACACAACGTGGATCCAAACATCACTACCGAGTAAACACAATCTCTAAACAACGTGGATCCAAACATCACTACCGAGTACACACAGTCCGTACACAACGTGGATCCAAACATCACTACCGAGTACACACAGTCCGTACACAACGTGGATCCAAACATCACTACCGAGTACACACAATCTCTAAACAACGTGGATCCAAACATCACTACCGAGTACACACAATCTCTAAACAACGTGGATCCAAACATCACTACCGAGTAAACACAATCTCTAAACAACGTGGATCCAAACATCACTACCGAGTACACACAATCTGTACACAACGTGGATCCAAACATCACTACCGAGTAAACACAATCTCTAAACAACGTGGATCCAAACATCACTACCGAGTACACACAATCTGTACACAACGTGGATCCAAACATCACTACCGAGTACACATAATCCGTACACAACGTGGATCCAAACATCACTACCGAGTACACACAATCCGTACACAACGTGGATCCAAACATCACTACCGAGTACACATAATCCGTACACAACGTGGATCCAAACATCACTACCGAGTACACATAATCCGTACACAACGTGGATCCAAACATCACTACCGAGTACACACAATCTGTACACAACGTGGATCCAAACATCACTACCGAGTACACATAATCCGTACACAACGTGGATCCAAACATCACTACCGAGTACACATAATCCGTACACAACGTGGATCCAAACATCACTACCGAGTACACACTAAAGATAGGAGTTGAAATTGTTGTTATGGGAGAATAAAGATGCATTTCCTGCATTTTGAAAAGCAGCGACATATGAAGTAATACGAATAGATCTAATTATCTATTTTGTCCCCAATTCGACATTGAAAGCTTTACTCTTTAATTTTATTTTTAGAAAAATCGTCCATTTTGACAAAGTCTATGTGTTGGAGAAACTGATTCTCAATTCCTTTTGAGAAAAAAAGAATGGAACATTTAAATTATCTGAGGGTTTCACTCATTCGTATAGACATGATGCTAAAAAGCACGTAAAATAAGGAATACTTGATGGTGTATTGAGAGGCCCATCGAGGCGGCGTGAAGCACCCACAGCATGTGACAGATTAATGATAGTGTTGCTATGATGAAAGTTTCTGTACATAAACACACACGTTACTAGGGGCTTTAAGCTCAGCTATCAGCTATGGTTATAAATCTTGATGACATTTTGATTTAAGTCAAAGAAAACAAACATTACCATATATAAAGAATTTGAAGGCACGTGAGTTTTGGATAAAGGTTTTGTAATGAATGTTTATTACTCCCTATAAACTGACATACGTTTTTCTTTATCATACAGAGAGAGAGAGAGAGAGAGAGAGAGAGAGAGAGAGAGAGAGAGAGAGAGAGAGAGAGAGAGAGAGAGATGATGTTTATTAAAGTCTCACTTCCTGTACATAGTCAATATATTTAAAACATTTTTACATGGAATAAAAGTACAGGAACCACCGGGTAGGTTATGAGAGACTTAACATAAAAAACTATTAAAACATTGTAGAAATACATTGCATTACATACATAATGTTACACGAATAATGATGAATTAACAATGGAGTATAAACCTACATACATTCATTCATACAATCACACTTACAGCGTAATATAACAACCTTTCATCCATATAGAAATATACATGTTTTTCAATGAATTTTTTTGCAAGGCATATAAAGTTGTTCTGTTGTTTGAAGTTTACTTTATTCCTTTTATTGCTATTAAGATATAATATACTTGAAAACTAAATTTGCTGCTCATAATATTGTTTTTATTTGTTTATTTTACTATTTACTATTTTACTTGTTATGGAATGAAGAAACATTTCACAGTGAAAGTTTACCAAACAAAAAGTACCTGTGTTGTCAACAGGCAAAAAACTTATTTATCCTATTGAAAGTGTTTGCTCAAGTTGTGATATCCAATTTCTTTAGTATTGACATCGACGATATTGTGTTTACTTTCGTTTGGCTATCACCTTATTACGAGTTTTTTAATGTTATTTTGAAATAATATTTTATCATGTTAATTGAATTGCAGAAATAATATTCGTAATGCAAAACCATTAAAGACAAAAAGTCACCAAAAATAATAAGCTGTCAATTAAAATACGTTCAGGAAAAACGTCACTTTTACTGTATTTCAATATTTCAATTGTTCTAAGGTGAATGCATTAAATCCAAAATATTTTGAATGAAAATATAGAAATAATTTGTAATAGTTTAAAGTTGTTGAGGCAAATCTAATGGATTCAATATTTAAAAAAAATCATAACGTTTCTAATTTATATATTTACCAAGTTAATCATTTTCCATTTAATGG